>OX578284.1:11077142-12511314 GCA_951217055.1 Gerris lacustris | reverse complement strand
GCAGTTAAGCAAGACTACGATTCTAGGAGACGGTGGCGCCAACGTTGTGAGGGTGGATCGCGACAAAAAGGATATGCCCACCCCGGTAGAGAAGAAACTATAAGATCTTGTAGGACAATGAGAACTGTGAAGGTTACGGAAGATACTAATAATCTGAACGACGTGACAGTTATAACAACACCTTGTCCGATATTGAAAGGTTCTGTTTTGTCTTGTTATTGGGTTAAAGAGGATTGATAACCGTGGATAACTCCCTGAGATTGGGAAGGGAAAAATAAAAAGCAGCAGGGAGAATTCTTAATCACATGATGAGTCCCTCCTAAAGATTCAACATTTCAAAGGGAACTATTCAACAGGGTACTATTGTTATATCATACATACCTTCTATCCTTTCAATTCAAAACTATAATTAAAATTTACTTTTCTTATTATAATAAAGAATGTCAGCAAGAAACGAACTAACTAGGTGGTGTAACAGAAATAATACCAATAATACACAGAGAAAATAACCAAAGCTCCTGAAAAGAAAATAAACAAATTTTAATAAGGGTGTTAATGAAACCTATCTATATATATTCTACACAAATTATTTTTGGTACTTCTTTAGATTGTTACTCCCCTATATTTTTTAAAATATAAATGACTTTGACTAAATAATGATTATGACAAAGGGATGTTTAGTTCAATGTACAGTTGGGTAAAGAAATATCATTTCTTTTTTTACAAGGGGAGTAACAGTCTAAAGAATAACATTCCGTATACCTTCTTTAGATTGTTACTCCCCTCTATTTTTTTAAGGTTATAAGGGGAGTAACAATCTAAAGAAGTGCCTTATTTTTTTCTTTCCTAAAGGAAAAGTATTGTTTTCACCCAAAAAATCCAAAACCGATATCTCAACAGAATTATCAGTTTTAGGTGTTTTTAAGACGATTTAAGTGGTTTATAGCTAGATGTCTGTCCGTCTGTGTGCTTAGTCCTACGATTTTTAAGCCAGGGAGGTGAAATTTGGTACAAAAATCAGTCCTTATATACAGTTGTGCCACCTGAAAAAATCAAAAATTTGTGACGTCATTAACCCATTCTGCTGAGCCAGCAAAAATTTCAACAATTCTTAAAAAATCAAAGCAATTCCGATTGCGCAGAAATGTGCATTAATCATACCTCTTCATAAAACAAAAAGATTTATTGAATTTTTTTTTATATCCGACGCCATTTTGAAAATATTGATTTTTGAACTTTAACGCTCTAAATAATTTCGATAATAGTTCGCCTATTAAGCTGAAATTTGCACCAATTATACTTCTCTGTAAGATAAATAATTCCTTCATATTATGTAATGTTAAAATACACAAATTCAATTAAATATAATTAATCAAACGGCTATAAACGCATATTATAACGGTTTTCCTAAATTCCAATGAATCTGTAATTTGATTTTTTTTTCTTTTACTATTAATAGAATTATCCTTATTAATAACTTCTGATAAACAATATTACATCAATAGAACGCATGTGCGCTAAAAAATGAAGAAAAATAATATTTAATTATTTTAATTAAAAAAATGGCGGTTAAATATCAAAAAGATTGTACAGTAAGCGGCTTTTCTTACAATTTTATAAATGACCCATTGATTTTCATGATATCTATGACCCTAAATGAACTCGATAATATGACGCTGTTCTAAAAATCTATTTATTTTTTTTGTTTTAATCAATATTTATTTCAATATATCTCGTCACATTCTGATGATTTCTGAGTAAAAAATAAACGATTCATTCTTGTTTATTAATAATTAATTAGATAAAAAAAAGAACGAAAGGAAGTTTTAAGAATTAAGAATAATATTTGGCGTCCAAAAGATCATAATAGCATATGCCATCAAACACTTTAATTTATATATTTATTTATTTTTTTCGCAAGATCATTCTTTTTCCTTTATAATCGCTGACAAACCCCTGTCGGAAAGTGAAAGATAAATTAGTTTGAACCAGTGGAATATTAGGCATAAATAATGTTAACAATAATTTTTTGGTATACTAAATGTCCGTCAAAAAACAGTAGTAGGAAATATAGGAATTTTTTAGACTCGACATTTTGTCAGCTGTTACTATTCTTAATTGACGCGAGCGTAAGCGAGCTTCTTACATTCAACGAAATATGCATCTTGTCTGTCTGTCTGTCTGTCTGTCTGTCTGTCTGTGTGTAACGTTTACGTGTCCGACGATAACTTGAGTAAAAGTAGACCGATTTAGTTGAAATTTGGTTTACATCTTCCTTTTACTAATACTCAGGCTAAGTTCGTTGGACAGCGTGATCCGTCTAAGAGTTCGCGCGCAATGCTCGCGTAAACGTGAGTTTCAAATTTAAAAGTGGCATTTCAGGACGGGAAAAAATTCTATCATCACTTATTTGATGAGAAGAACATTTTTTTCAAATATCATTTCTTAGTAAAACCAACAACGACACTGCTATGATTTAATAAAGATCGCTAAAACTATTAAAGCGGACCTAAACGTTTAAAATAGAGGAAACAACCTTTTTACCGATATCTTACGTTCTAACGTAACGATTTTAATAAAACTTCATGTACATCGTCTAAAGTACAATTGAAACAAGTATGTAAATTTCAACTTGATACAAGCAGTAGTATTTGAGTAATGAAGTGATACATTGATAATAATTGTTTAAAAGCTATGACGGGTGGTTAAGATTCGTATAGTCGTGATGTGGGTAGGTTTGTTTAGGAAGTAAAGCTTTGTACCGAGTACCCCCACTCTACTCCACACTACCCTCTTCCACTTATCATCAACTATGACATTCATCGTGATCAACAAATTGCAATAGTCGGTATTTAATTGCAATACGCTCGCTTCAATGATAGAGCCACGCGATGCCTAGTATAATTACAGTCAATCCATTTCTAAAATCGCGAATGTAGTCATTAAATATATAGAAAAAGGGGTTTACATTTATTAGGTTAACTTAGAATAAGTTATCTTAACCTAGGATTGAGTTTTTAGTGGGTAGCACGCCCAAATAGAGCTAAAACTCATTCCTCCCTTTTGCCTCGGGCTCGTGCTCGGGGTATGCTATTTCTGAACCTGAATGCCAAATTTCATCAAAATCGCCCCAGTAGGATAACCTCTACGCGTCATCAAGGTCCGTAGACTGACAGTTTTTAAAAACTATTTTATGGAATAAGGGGACCTAAAACGTGTACATCCATCAAAATCTCAAAATTAAATTTTCACAATATTTTCTCATGAAAGTAAAAATATTATTTTTATATACATCTTGAAATTCGGGATGGATGTTCCTACAAGTAATTTAATCGATGTATAAGAGTAGTAGTCCAAGAGATAGCGTGCAAAATACAAGTCAATCTTTTAGCGCCTTTTAAGAATATGTGGTCGGCTAAGTTCGTCTGCGGGACATAGCTTGGCAATAGGCGTTTGAAAAAAAAAAAAAAACCGGCGGAGAGCGGCCACGTCTCACCAATTATGGTGGACAATGTGATTTTCATGATCCTGAGTACAGAATTAGTTAGTAGAACAAAAATCAAGTTATTTGATTTTTAGTTAGTTATTCGATGTTATTTTCACTCTTGATAGGTTAGTTATTCAAATATTACTAAAAATCCACGTGGTCACTGATATGTCAGTTAGTTATTTTTATTATTGATTGTCATTTTTGTCAAATGAGTTTAATGAATATAAAATGGTTTATGAATTGTGTTACATTTAATACATTATATCAATAAGACTTTTCAAATGGCGACGAGAAAGAAGACGAACAGCTTGAAGATGCAGCTAGAGATAGTAAGTAACCAAATGTTACGGAATTTTGATTTTGTAAATAGTAAAGAGGATGTGACTAGTGTGGAAATTATGGTGCGGGAGTCACATCTGGAGCAATTATGGGAAAAATTGACGAAAACTCAAGATGAAATTATGAAAGTATGCGATTGGAAGGAAGAGGAGCAGAACTGTATTGACGCAGAAAATATTTATTTTAAAACGAAAGAATTGATTTTAAAAATAAAAAAAAACCAAGAGGATAAAAATAAACAAGAGGGTGACAAAAAAATGTATAATACTACGTCAAATTTAAATATTGTGTTTGTGCCCTATCAAGAAGGAGAAACAGTGACTAACTTTATTAATAGATTAGAAAGTTTTTTAAAATGGAAGGGACAAACGGGAAATGATGTTAAGCAGTTGACTCTGTTGAACGCACTGACCCCTAAGCTACATCAAAAGATATTTGATCTCTGTGCGCCAGAGGACCCTAGGGATAAAAGGTATGAAGAATTAATAGACATCTTAAAAGAAAACCTTGATCCTAGACCAAGCGTATGGGCACAGAGACATGCAGTAGTATCGCGAGTGCAAGATACCGACGAGTCAGTTAATGAGTATGCCAGCCAGTTACGGAAAGCGGCATCCTCATGTAAACTAAACTGCGCTTGCAAAAAATCAGTGGTTGAGCTTTTCCTTACATTACAATTTATACGAGGCGTGAAGGATAGAGAAATACGGACCAAATTATTACAATTAAAAGAAGAAATCAGTTTTAATGAAGTCGTAAACACAGCGAGTGTAATGGAACTGGCGAAGAAAGAAAGTGTTCAAATGGACCCAAAAACAGAAACACGATCAACACTGCAAATTAAAAAGAAAGGGATAGCAAAGCCTGAGCTAAGAACGACCGTACAAGAACAGGAAGCACCGAGAAGATCAAACATAAAGGAATATTTTGAAGGTCTGAAAGGAAAATGTTATCGGTGCTCCAGTAGCCAGCACCGGGCTGATAAGTGCCTTCATCGAAAGGAAACATGCCGATTCTGTTTGAAAAAAGGTCACATAGAGATAGCTTGTTCTTTGAAGAAGGCAAAAGAAACTAAAAGAGTACACCAGAATGATCAAGTAGACAGTGAAGAAGAGGGCCCATATGAGATCAACACCATTTCAGGTAGAGTATCAGATAGGTTTTTACTAGATATAGATATAGAGGGAAAGGCAATGACTATGGAGCTAGATACGGGGGCTGCTTTAAGTACGGTTTCCTTAACAGACTGGAAAAAATTACGGACCAACAAAATACTACATGACACTAAAGTAGAACTAAAAACGTACACAGGCGAAAATAAAACCGACGGGGGTAGCGTTAGTTAACTGGGAATATAAGGGACAAAATTGCATAAGTAAGTTGTATGTGATAGACGGGAAGGTAGATCCAATTTTCGGAAGAGAATGGATAAGAGAGGTTAAGCTGGACTGGGGGGAAATAAGAGTAATAGGGACAGCACAGACAGCTACTACAGACCTTGACAAACTTTTAAGAAATTATAAGGAAATTTTTGAGAAAAAAATAGGGGAAATACCAAATATTAAAGGACATTATTATTTAAAAGAGGGTGCTAAACCAGTATACTTTAAACCAAGGCCGGTACCATATGCCATGAAAATAAAAATAGAGGAAGAACTAGAGAGATTAGAAAGAGAGAAAATAATAACAAAACTAGATTTTTCGGAATGGGGTACGCCCGTGGTGCCTGTTATAAAACCAAACGGAACACTGAGACTCTGCGCGGACTACAAGGTAACAGTTAACAAGATGATTAAAGACGAACCGTATCCTATTCCTAAAATAGAAGATATATATGCCTCAATGCATGGATCAAAGTATTTCTGCACGCTCGATATTAGCAATGCCTACCTTCACATGCTGATGGATGAAGATAGTGCCATGATACAAACATTAAGCACGCATCGAGGTCTTTATAAGGTGAACAGGCTAATGTTTGGAGTAAAAACAGCACCACAACTGTGGAATAGATTAATGGATAGGCTCTTACAGGGAATAACAGGAGTAAGTTTTTTTTTTGACGACATTATTGTGCATGGGGCTTCAAAAGAACAAGTGTTACAGAGATTAGAATTAGTTTTTCGGCAATTAAAAGCATATAATTTAAAATTAAACAAGGATAAGTGTAATTTTTTTGAAACATCCATAAAATATTTAGGCCACATTATTGACGAGACAGGAATACAAACTTCACCAGACAAAGTAAAGGGAATTACGAAGGCAAAAAGACCAGAAAATATTGGAGAACTGAGGACGTTTCTTGGGCTGGCAAACTATTATAACAGGTTTATCCCAAATTTAGCTACAATTCTACATCCTTTAAATAGATTATTACAAATGAATGTTAAATTTGAATGGACAGATATTACTGAGAAAAGTTTTAAACGGGTGAAAGAGGAGATAATAAGTAAGAGAGTATTAGTGCACTACGATCCAAGTAAAACCTTGATTTTAGCTACTGATGCCTCACCAGTAGGCCTAGGAGCAGTACTGTCCATAAGAAATGAAGAAGGAATTGAGAAACCGGTCGCATTTGCCTCGAGGTCACTCACAAGAAGCGAAATAAATTACAGCCAGATAGATAAAGAAGCCTTAGGTATATATTGGGGGCTCAAAAAGTTTTTTACTTACTGCTATGGACGGAAATTCATTATACAGACGGACCACAAACCTCTAATTGCAATTTTAGGACCACATACTGCATTACCTCCACTTTCAGCGACTAGACTAATACATTGCGCACTATTTCTGTCTGGGTTTAATTATGAAATAGAATATAAAAGTTCAAAAAATCATAAACATGCGGACTTTCTGTCCAGGTTCCCTGTAGAAAAGCCGAGAAAGGGGGAAGCAAAAGATGAGGCGGAACAGTTTCAAATAAAACAGTTGGAAATCCTACCCGTGACCGCAGACAAAATTAGACAGGAAACAGAAAAAGAAGAGGAATTGATCAAAATTAAAACAGCATTACAACAAGGTGAAAGTGTACGGAACCTAGGGTTAAATGATGGTGAAATTACGATACAGGACGGGTGCATAATGAGAGGGAGCAGAGTTGTAATACCGAGAAAGCTTCAAAAATGTGTACTGAAAGAACTGCATCTAGGACATCTAGGAATGGTTAAAATGAAACAACTGGCGAGGAGATTTTGCTATTGGAGAGGCATTGACAAGGACATCGAGGATATAGTTAAAACATGTAGGCAGTGCTGTGAAAAGAAAAATAATCCTGCCAAAGAATGTGATCATCCATGGCTACCACCATCAGGGCCATGGCAAAGAATTCATATAGATTTTGCGGGACCGGAAGCCGGGAAATATTACTTCATTATCGTAGACGCCGACACAAAGTGGATAGAGGTTTTCCCGACAAAAGTGACAACAGCCCAATGGTGTATGACTAAATTAAAACATCTTTTTAGCATATTTGGATTGCCCTACATGCTTGTGTCAGACAACGGCCCTCAGTTTACGGCAAAAATATTTCAGGATTTCCTCCAAAACAACGGAATATGTCAGCGGACGATAGCCCCTTACCATCATAGCATCCTTACCAGGTTTATGAATTGTGTTACATTTAATACATTATATCAATAAGACTTTTCAGTCACCTGTCAAGGGACAAACTAACATCAACTTGATTTTCGGTCTACTAACTAATTCTGTACTCAGGATCATGAAAATCACATTGTCCACCATAATTGGTGAGACATGGCCGCTCTCCACCGGTTTTTTTTTTCAAACGCCTATTGCCAAGCTATGTCCCGCAGACGAACTTAGCCGACCACATATTCTTAAAAGGCGCTAAAAGATTGACTTGTATACAAAATTCTAGCTTGATGTTAGTCAGACACTTTTTTGCACGCTATCTCCTGGACTATAGGGGTGGTTTTCTATATTATAATATATATATTCTTTTTAAAAGCGAGGTCTAATGTTTACAGAATTTCTACTTATATTTAGAGCGAATAATGCAGAAACAAATTTATCTCTTATTATCTAATAATATAAATTCTCGCTTATTATCTCATATCGAAAATTAACAAAATATAAAAAATTGGGATTTGCGCATTACGCATTCGCATATTAAATGTTAACCTTATCTATTCCTATAAGTGGGTCAAAAAGTTACGCCAGTATTTTAAATTTCAACTCTCTATCGTGAACGGTTCTGGGGATATGAACCAAAGTACGACGGACAGACGGACACATTACCCTCGGCATAAGGGTTTCGAGGATGATCTACAAAACCCTAGTAATAAGTTACCTGACGGTGAACGAAATGATAAAGTCAAATGATTGTAAATTTGACTGATCAGTTATTCACAATTTTATTCTTAATGTATTCAAGCTACAAGGTGTCCTAAATCTTTAAAACCATCTTTGTTTCAATACATTTGTTATTATGTGCACATATTATAAATATGTACACTGTTTTCTAAGTCCCCTTGTAAATTTTTAATGTTTCAAACACAGTATACAACAATATTACTCGGAAAACCGTTACTGCTTCTGCCAATTACATGAACATGAAGAGGAGTTGAAATTTAGCGGAACCAAAAATAATAGGGTTACCTTTCCCCCCTTGTCTTTTCAAATTACAATCCTATAAACCCACCCAGAAAACTGTCTTTTAGACGTAGAAAAAAAATCGAACAAATTATCACAATTATTGTGGGACAAAAAGAAGATACACTTCTACGAAAAAGGATGTCCCAAGACACTAGGAGTCCAAAGGTTACTCCATAATTAAGCCTAGTTTCGAAGGGAAAGGAATAAGGGCGCCGACAGAAATAAGGATTCCTTGTAAGGAAAAAAAAAATTACTTAGAAAAACATAAGGTTGAGAGAACCTTCGTGAATGCTCAGGTAAAAATTCAACAAGATATCCTAAAATCCTTAAAAAAAATAGAGGTCGCAAGGTAATTGACTTGAATGGGATCCACTTGCCTGGTTGCGGTAGTTTAAGGTATTTCAAGGCGCCCTAGAAAAACACCAAAACATAACTACATAATCATCTTTACAAATTGCCAACCTGAAACGCTATTTTTTTTATTCTATAGCCGCTTTTTGTTAAATTTCACATAAAGATGGAGCAAAACATGAGAAAATTTTTGAACTGGATTTAATGGTAGTTTTTTTTAGCAACTATGTGTGGCTTCGTTTGTAGAAAGGGATAAGTAAAGTTAGTTCCTGTAATCTATTACCGACATATTTACAATTTAAAATAGATTGGATATTCAATGTGACGGAACTTAAGGTAAAGATTATTAGGCCAGGCCACTACAAACCATTTTGGTAGTTCCCAGTAATCAGTTCGTATTTGTGTATGGATAGGTCCAAATTATACCGAATGATATGAAATATAGTACTGAATGGTATTGAACCTATCCAAAATGGTACTTCTTTAGATTATTAATCCCCTATTATTATTTGTTTTGGAATATGAATGACTTTGTCTAAATAACTATTAAGACAAAGGGATGTTTAGTCCAATGTACTTTAGGACAAAGGAATACCTCACTTCTGTACTTCTGCATTTATAAAGGGGAGTAACAATCTAAAGAAGTGCCAGTTTTATTTTGTTTTAACAACCCATTATTGTATAATTTATTTATTTCCCTTCTTTTTTCAAAAATTATGCCCAAATTATTATTATTGTTAGTATCTTTCTTTTCTTATTATTCTTCGTAGCAAACAAAAGAAGTGCCTCCAAAATTGTTAAAAAAAATCAATAACAGCCAATCCCTACTTACATTCATATACCTAACTTTCACCTATCAGCGATTTGTGACATATTTTAACTCTTATTTCCCTACCCTTCTTATTCCAAGGTAATTACATTAAAATTATGTCACTTGTAGGTCTAAAAAGGTGCATTTTCAGAATTGAGTTGCTAATCTTTTATTCAGGGAATATTAGATAAAAACAGAGTTGTTTTTTCATGGGTAACCTTCCTCATATTTCTTTTTTTTTTTTAGAAAGTAAAGGAACAGCACTTCATAATTCATATTACCTAGTTTTGTTTTTAGCGTCTTGCACTATTTCATCTATTCGTTCTCCTTCCGATAATTTTTAATTAAACTTTTAAATATCTAGTCAAGGTTGCGTGAATCAACTATGGATCCCTAACCTAGTAAGAAGGATTCTTGACTGGAACCATTAACGTTAAGAAAATAATGACCTTAGATAAACTTAAGCCGGCCGTAAACGCTCCATATCACCTGTCAGGTATACCACAACGTGTATGGCCGGCTTAAAGCCTGGTTTACTCGTTTATACCTAGTTCTCCAACGATAGAACTATCAAGTCAGTCAATGTCAAAGAACTATCGCGGAGGTGTACTAGTAGTCTACAAGGCGAGAGTAAACATGCATCAAAACTTGCTGTCTCGTATGTACTCTGATATCGATATCTATAGTCTATAATATCCAATATGTCTGACTCGGATTCAGAAACGGAGCTTTAAATATATATAGCAAGCACAATATTTTAGATTATAGTAAACAAAATTTGATATCAACTATGAAGCAAGCTATCACATTTGTTGTCTCCTAGATCTGTTATCTCGTGATATAAAAGTATAAACAAACAATAAAACCAAACAGCATCTAGAATCTAAAGTAATACAGTTCTTACATCTGCCGCGTGACTCAACAGACGAAATAGTATGATGATTGATTGATTGATAGTTCTAGTGTGACAGAATCTATCACGAAGTCTACATGGTGATAGTTGTTGCGATAGTTGCTCTCATGATGCAGTAGCAAAGCCCGGTGACAATCAAATTGTTACCGGGCTTCAGAGGAGGCATTTCAGCTACATCAGTGCCGCGGGAAGATGAAATTTTTACTTTTTGGAACGAAGTTCCTTATGGCACGTTCTGGAGCCCGGGAATGAATCCGAAAAAAACGACCAAAATCACCGTCACAAAATAACCGTCACAAAATCACCGTCACGAAATCACCGTCACGAAATCTACCGATGACGATAACTGGAGTAAAAGTTGACCGACTTAGTTGAAATTTGGTACACATGTTCATTTTACCAATGTCCGGGACACGTTCGTTGGACAACGTTATCCGCCCAAGCGTTCACGCGCAACGCTCGCGTAAACGTAAGCTTCGAATTTAAAATTGGAATTTTTGGACGGGAAAAAATTCTAACTTCATCTATTTAATGAGACAAACAACTTTTTTAAATATTTTTTTTTATTTTAGTAAAACGAACACCGACACTACTATGAAGTGATAAAAATCGCTAAATTTATTAAAGCGGACCAAACCGATTAAAATAAAGAAAACAACGTTTTTAACTATATCTTACGTTCTAACGTAAAGATTTAAATTAAACTTTGTATACATCATCTACAGTACCATTGAAACAAGCATGTAACATTTCAACCTGATACAAGCAGAAATTTTTGTGAGTTAATGATTTATATTTTTTATTTTAATATTTAATTGGAGTAATATGCCGACGGGGCCGGTGAGGACAGTTCTTTTTCGTTCTACAACCATCTGCTTTAACTATAAATTTATCATTAACTTTTTTCTCAATATACAATACATTATTTATTGAAAGACGCTCGCTTCAAAGACAATAAAAAGATTTTCATTTAATTTTGCCTTAACTCCACTAGTACAAATATTTAGTTACTTTTAATTTTGTCTCTTTTCTAACTCCACCATGTATACGTAGTTATTACAGTGATTTTATAATTTATATTTAATGAAAAGCGTAAGGAACTTCGTTCCTACCGGGTGTCCCACGACACCACACGTATTTTTTTTAATTTGTTTTATTATTATTCGCTGGGAATATTAATATATTTTTATATGTGTTATTGTATATGTAGTTTACTTTAACTCATTTCCCCTCTTTTTCCATAAATTTAAAAACAACATTCACTGCGTTGTTTTGAGACTATACTATCGCGAAAGTTAAGGTTTTCCTCTATACTGAATAAGGGAATAAATAAAGGCAAAAATCAACTTATACCTGTAGGTAATCGAAACACGACTCCCTTTGTTATTGACATAATTCTTCCTACAATATTTTTAAGATTTCTAAGCAAAAAAATGTTGAAATCAAATTGAGGATTAATACCACAAGTTAGCAAGTTATGACATGAAGAGATACTTACCGTCGATACTTGCTTGATCTGAGGATCACTGGACCGGTTTCGGCTATACGCCATCACCAGCAGAAGAATATAGATCTCCTTGAGTCGAAATGAACTCGTAGAGTCTACATGAGAGAGTGTCGACTCTAGGAGATCTATATTCTTCTGCTGATGATGGCGTTTAGCCGAAACCGGTCCAGTGGTCCTCAGATCAAGCAAGTATCGACGGTAAGTACCTACAACTTCTTTGCATCTTTTAATACAGTACAAGCGTAATTTTATCGTGTATATATCGATCATAATTATACACCACTCACATTTATTAGTGATAATTTACTTCTCCCCCCTTGCGACTTCTTCTTTAAACGGTCTAGGTTCCAGCCTCCCTACCCCATACAAAAAAAATCTGGGCGTGCCTAACACTAATGTCGAAATAATTTTTAACGTTGGTCAATAATGCTATCTTGTAAGAAAAATTTTGAATAAACTTTTTCCCGAAATCTGGAAACATATTTATTATAATTGATAAAATGATTACCGATAAATACTATTAAATTTACATAAAACATAGGCAGAAAAAAAATAAACAATATACTTAAATCCATATAAGAGAAAAAACCAACATTATTTAAATGGCATGAGATTTTATTGTATATAAGTTTCGACTAAAAGAGTTTTTTGTTGATAAAATAATAATATAAGACATAAGACCACCCATGAACATCCGGGCTAGTAAAAACTTCACAAAGACTACGGCAGTAAATAAAGATTACTTATAGACATAACTAGTAATCATACACGTTAACTCTTTTCTCTAACAAGTCACGTATCTAAAAGCAAACAAAAATACACACAAAAAAAACTAAATTAAAACATTCAAAAATTAAAGTAGAGAAAAAAAGTACAGATAAATCGTCAATTTACATAAAAAATAATTACTTTTATGTATTAAGATTAGTGAACTTTTTTTTTGGGTGTAAATAGTAATTTAATTTTCTTCTGGAAAACTGAAAAGTATAGTTAAACTCTTAAGAGACTTAAAAAACAAGTGCAGTGCGGCTCAAAACAATGTTCAACAATTATAATGAATTTATTGCTCGAAGAGGGCAGGTAAATTATTACATACTTCGAGTATTATTTACATTTTTCGCAAGATAGCAATTATAAAAGGAAATAAGTTATGGAGAGATTTGCATTTTTGTTGGTTTTATTTAAATTTTAACATGGAAGGAAGCATGGGAATCGAATTTAAAAAAAAGTAAACGCAACCACCTGTTGAATAACTTTAAAAATAAATCAATTGAAGGAGATATTGTAGGATTTTAATACATTATCAATATCTATATGAGCAATTTTTAATGTTCTATTTACCAAACCGATTTATCTTCTTTTTTTTTTTTATAGAATTTACTACTATTTTGAATGTTCTAATTAATTAAATAATATTTTATGGATAGCGAGGATCTGTCAAAAGTAAAAAAAACACTATGTTTTAGTTTACCGACGTTTCGGAAAATATATTTCCTTCTTCAGGGTAAGATTAAGAATGATTTTATTTTTCATGGTAAGTATAAAGTTTGGAGGTATAGAGTGGGGGTAACAACTCATATACCAGATGTTACAATGATGAGTTGTTACCCCCACTCTATACCTCCAAACTGTATACTTACCATGAAAAATAAAATCATTCTTAATCTTACCCTGAAGAAGGAAATATATTTTCCGAAACGTTGGTAAACTAAAACATTGAGTTTTTTTTTTACTTTTAACTCATCAAAATAAAAAGAAAGAAAAAAAAAAAATCATTACAAGAAAAAAAATTACATCATTCAAAAAACAACAACTCATTTAAAATTACAAGATAAAAAGAACTTTTTATATACTACGTTTTTAAATTTTCTGTTGAATCATATGCAATGTTGATAATATAATTGTTATTGTTATATATAATGTTAGTGAAAAAAAATAGTTCCTAATTTATTTACTTCACATAAGTGACAACCATCTAGAGAGCTGATCTTAAACCTATGAAAGGACAAATCTTTGTACAACGGATCTCCCCAACACCGAATCTAAACCGTGCCATCGATATGCCCCCGTGTAGGGGACGGTACGAGAAGAAAAATTAGTACAGATGCAGAAAAATTAAACCGATACCCAGTGGCGATCCTGGCTCAAAAGTTCAGGGGGGCTAAAGCCCCCCATGTTTTGCGGGTGTAGTATACATTTTAATATACCAGGAAGGACTCATTTGTATTTTATATGTTGTTGCAGTCCTTCCCAGAGGCAATTCTATGTAATTTTTTCGTGAGGCTAAACAATTAAATTTATTCAAGAATGTTATACTTGCCATTGAACTGGGACTGGGAAGTTCTACTGTAAGTATAGTTGGGGGCTTATTTAAAGTCTCCTATGGTACTTACCATATCATCACAGAAGAAAGTATTGGTCTTTAAATAATAATAATTTGAACATGAGGATAAAAAAATCACAGGGAAGTACTTGCGTCCAAGTACTTTTTAGGGTTTTGTAGAAGATTAAGCGTGCCCGTTATGTAATTATGATTTTATTCTTCGATCTCAAGGGTCCGGGTTCGATCCCCCGGGGGGTCACAATGTTTTTCATCGGTAATAACGACTAGAAAAATTCATTATTTCAGACCATTTCCATCGCTTCCCCAAAAGGTATAACCATGAATTATTTCGAAATTTTAGGACCACCCGTTATATAGTGGTTGGGGAGGGGGGAAATTTTTGGGGTATATTTTGACTTATAAAATTAATAAAAAATGAAAAATTTAAAAAAGCAAATATATATTTGAATCCTACTCTCCACCAGCTTTCATATGATACCCAACTCAAAATTTTAAAAAAATGAAATTTTTGGCGCACTTCAAATTTTCATGCCCACAATTGGCAATTTTTTAAAATTTGGGATGAACTCCCGGAATTTTCATCGCCCCACAATAAGGCAATAAGGCATTAGCATGAATTATTTCGAAATTTTAGGACCAGCCGAAGTATAGTGGTTGGGGGGGGGAAAATTTTTTTTGGGTATATTTTGATTTTTTTACCCAATAAGGGATGCAAAATTTAAAAATGTATATTTATCTTTGCGTCCTACTCTTCAGCAGCTTTCATTTGATACCCTACTCAAAATTTTAAAAAAATAAAATTTTTGGCGCACTTCAAATTTTCGCGCCAAAAATTGGCAATTTTTTAAAATTTGTGATGAACTCCCGGAATTTTCATCGCCCCACAATAAGGCATTAGCATGAATTATTTCAAAATTTTAGGACCAGCGGAAGTATAGTGGTTGGGGGGGGGAAAATTTTTTTTGGGTATATTTTGATTTTTTTACCCAATAAGGAATGCAAAATTTACAAAAGCATATATATATTTGCATCCTACTCTTCAGCAGCTTTCATTTGATACCCCCCTCGAAAATTAAAAAAAATATAAATTTTTGAGTTTACAACATTTTTGCGAATTGCGCATGCGCACATTTAATTTTGAACTTCTGTTTATTTTTCCTGTGGTTGGGTCAAAAAGTTACACCAGTATTTCAAATTTCAGCTCTATAGCTTAAACGGTTCGGGCCCTATGAACCAAAGAGCGACGGACAGACGGACACATCACCCTCGGCATAAGGGTTTTGAGAAGAATCTACAAAACCCTAAAAAGGATTGGTTTAAAAACTGTAAAGGTTAATTAAAAATGTATAAATTGTCAGAAACAATATAATATTTATAGATAACAAAAATGTTAAAATTAACATGGACGTCGACAGCAGTGCATTATTGGAAGGACAATTTATAAAATATGACCTCTCAAAACAGCGTTTTTATGCTTCTTTGAGGTGAAATTTGATTTTAATTATTTTTCATAAAATAAATTAAACTACTTTCGTTGGTACAAAAGTATGCACAAGTATTTTTAAAAGAATTTTAATTTTTATATTAAATCAAATTATAATTATTATTAACAATGGGAAATAGACAGAGAAAAATAGACCCCTGCAGCGGGAGTTGAACCATATATATTATATATATATTATATATTTCCGTTACAGTGCTCTGACCAACGAAGACATTTTAATACAATCTTAAAAATAGTAATTGTAAAATAATAAAAGGTGTGCACCTAATCATGGCAGATTAAATAGATTAGGTAATAGCAATTATGCAATATTACTTCACATCTATAATAAACTGTGTCATTTTTTAAATAGTTGTGAAAAACATGTTTTTTTAGGGTGGTCATAATATAAAGTTTAGTCCAAAATGGGACATTGCATTTTGGGAAGGTGGTCGAGCTATAGCCCCCCGACGAAAGTGGGGCCCTAGCAAAAATTTGATAAAGAAAAACTTTAGATTAGGTTTTCGGACGTTAATAGTAAAACTGCAACTGCACTACTTGGCCCACCAATTTCGTACTGTCCGATTTACTTCATTTTTTTTTAACTGTTCCTTTTTACAGAATTTGTATTTTTTACAGTATCTCTGTGCAAAAACTATTCCGGTTGTAGCATCTCGATAAAATCAGAATTATATTTTATTTATTTATTTTTATTTTTTTTATACATGCAAAGTGTCACGTTTAATGTGGCAATGATAGAAGGTCAAAAAATTTAAACTTAACCTAAACTAACCGAAACCTTCCATCATTTTCCCTAAAATAAAAAATTAAGTTAAAAAATCACAGGGAAGTACTTGCGTCCAAGTACTTTTTAGGGTTTTGTAGATGATTAAGCATATCCCGTTATATAATTAATTTTTACCGTTGTATATTTTTTTCTCTGACCTCAAGGGTCCCTGGTTCGATCCCCCGGGGGGTCACAATGTTTTTTATCGGTAATAACGACAAGATAAATTTCATTTTTTCGGAAATTTTCATCGCCCCACCATAAGGTATGACCATGAATTATTTTGAAATTTTTGGAGCAGGCGTTATATAGTGGTTGGGGGATATCTTTGGGTATATTTTGACTTATTTAAAAAAAAAGAAATGCAAAATTTAAAAAAGTATATATACATACATTTGTATCCTACTCCTCAGCAGCTTTCATTTGATACTCAACTCAAAATTAAAAAAAATTGGGCGCACTTCACATTTTCATGCACAAAATTGCCAATTTTTGAAAATTGGGGATGCACTCCCGGAATTTTCATTGCCCCACAATAAGGTATAACCATGAATTATTTCAAAATTTTAGGACCAGCCGTTATATATTGGTTGGGGGGGGGGGGATTTTGTTTGGGTATATTATGATTTATTTAACCAATAAGGAATGCAAAATTTAAAAAAGAAAATATATATTTGTAACTTTCATTTGATACCTACTCGAAACTTTAAAAAAATATAAATTTTTGAGTTTACCACATTTTTGACTTGCGCATGCTCATATTTAATTTTTAACTTCTTCCCGTGAAAATATAAACTTAAAACTACAAAATCATCATTAAATTATTTTATCTACTTTGAGGCAATATTGAACTGATTTCGGGCAGAGAAATGTGATTTTACTGCCTAGGCGGTAAAATAAGGAAACATTTTGATGGCTAGGCAGCAAAATTTTTACTTTTATAATGTTGGCAATGACAGTTTATACTATTATCTCTATCTTATAACATTATATACTATGTATATTATAGTTTAATAAGTAATATTTAATAAATAAACGTTTTTATAATAAAATAATTTGTTTATATTTGTTAATTCTGTTAAATAAGTGTAGATTCTGTTAATGAATAGTAGATCTTTAATTTAAAAAAAAATGCGGTCACTGGCCACACTGCAGCTTCATGTAAACATCCAACATCCATATTATTGTTGAAGTCATTCTAGATTAGACTAGATACTTTTCTTGATTTATCCTACTTACTTCTTTTCTTTAAGCAGAAGAATATATCTTTAATACTTTTATTAATTTGTTAGTAAAAATATAAATAAATATTTTATATTGCGTGCATTATTCATTCAGAAGTTATGTATGTTATGAACGTGTGTTTTGTATTTTGTTGTTATAGCATCACTTTGTTATTCACAATTGTTATTATTCCCAAGCTTCATATTTGATTTCTTTATCAACATTAATTATAGTTAATACTTATGTTATCTTATTAATATGACACATAGTAATTAACTATGTTATATTAATAAAGATAGTATTTTAGCAGTTTAATTTTTCTGCCGCCCGTAGATAAAATATTGTATGTAACAGCAACAAGGCAGCAAAGGAAACATTTCTGCCTCGTTTATTCATAGCCTGTCCTCGCCTTCGGCTCGGAGGCTAATCAGTACTTCGGATACTACTTCGGACGCTAAAAATAATAATAATAAAAAAAATATATTTCTTAAAAAAAAAAATAAGGTGGGCTAATTTTCTTTCTGGGCCTCGGGGGTCTAATTTTCTTCCAGGGGGGGCTAATTTTCTCCCAGGGGGGGCTATAGCCCCCCCTGCCCCCCCCTAGGATCGCCACTGCCGATACCTAGGACACAAGTGTAAAGTGTAAACAAACCTGGTTGTCACACGTCAATTAATTTATTTCTTTGTTTACTTTTCCTGTTTCGCTGTCATTCAGTCTGGTTATCTCTTAATAATAAAATCACAAATTTGAAACCCGTCAAAATGAAGATTGTATAAATATGGGATGTCAAAACAAATAAAATAACTTTTTTTAAGGTTTTTATCGAACTATATACAGCAAAATTTGCTGAAAAGCAATTAAACTCTGCTGAAAGATGGCTAAAAGTATTAAAATAATGCATTGTCATCGTGTTCAGAGCTATTCTAAAAGTTTCAAATGTCTAACTATTCAGGAAGTCAGTTCGATTGCAAGATTTGTACTGGACAAACAAACAAACAAACAAGAAAGCAAGCTAATAAAAACGTAGTAAAAGTCATATCCTTTTTAGAAACCGGCGTATCCGTGTGGTTAGCATATTAACAACTCAAGCTGAAGCAAGGTCAAACCGACATATATATTATGAGGTAAGTTCGAATCCCTGAAAGGTGAGATATGTTTTATGCTGAAGGGGTAAAGTGACCACGATCCCATAATCTAATGATGTGTTGATCAGAACGAAAAGAAACAGAATACAGATATATAATTATATGTGTGTGTATTCTGTTTAAACAAAAACTATATTATTACAAAAACCATTTGCGTAGATTAAAAGATCAATGATCTTGTTCAAAAAATAGATTATTATCTAATAATTTTGCATTGTATCAAGATTTTTACCCAATATTTATTTCCATTTCAATTCTTTATATATATAAAATTATACATCCTTGTAGAAAAAGGATATTGACTGTGTAATAAGTGTTCAATAAAATATAAGTGTGTATGTGTGGTATATATATATATATATATATATATATATATATATATATATATATATATATATATATATATATATATATATATATATATGAAGTTAAGGATCTTAGATGGCTAAGGATCAGTAGAGGGCGGAGTTTATAATATGGTTGTATCATTGTTTAATAATTGAAAAAGTGCTCGAGGGAACTCTTAGTTTGTTCTCCAAGGCAAGTTGAGCGCTGTCTGGCGGGGCGTGTCCGAAATAATCCGTGAGGGTCCGCGGCTTCCACACCGATCAGAGGTTATAGCTCATGTTCCCTTCCAGTTCAGAAACTTTTTTTTTTTAAAAAAAAAGAAAGAATATAAAAAAGCGCTTGTTTTTGATCTCTCAATTGTTTTCCCCCTTGCCTCCTTGTTGTTATTCTTCTATCCCAGATGTTTATCTTGTTCATGAGTAAACAATATGGAGAAGATGAAGGGTTGGTGGTTGTAAGAACGTGAGCCAAACTGATTTATTCTTCTTTCTTTGTTTTACAAACCTTAAGAATTAATTCATATTTGAATCTCTTACTTCGTAAACCTAATCTTTGTTTGTTTCACTCCTATATCCTTTTTTAAAAGGCTCTTCTATTTTCGATTATCTCTCCTTCTCTTTATTAATTAATTCCTCTCTTACTCAGTACTTCTGCTCTTTCTCTTTCTCTGGCTCAATTATACTTTATTCTAGTAACTAAATATTGCTTTGTACTTGTTCTATTTAATTAACCAGCGCTCTTTTTATTTAAATTTGTACTAATATAATAACTAATAAATAATACTAAAATAGTTTGCCAATTAGTGTGGCTCATAGCTTCCTAGCCACCTATCGCGTACTTTAATGCTTTTACGATCTATATGTTTTTCAAATATATTTAATTCTTCCAATATTTTTATTAATCTGTCAAAATTATTCTTTTTTTTACATGAATAATATTCTCAATTTAGCAATTATTTAATGATAATGTGCACGTATATCTACGAGTACATAATTACTTGGTTGAGTGTTTCCCATTTATTAGTTGTTTTGAGTTTTCATGGATGGGTCATTTTCAAATAAAATGTATCTTTTCTGTCCCAAGATTATACAATTTTATTGTAACTAAAAAAATTCATATTAATGGAAAATAAAAAAACCTTTAGGTTTATTGATCAGATGTCTGTCTATTATTGTGTCAATCAGGGTCATTTTATGGCTTATAAGGTGAAAATTTCTTGCTTCAAAAAATTTTGATGTTAAAAATTGTAATGAGTGTTACGTCCCACAGTAGTTTTGATAACATGTAATGTGATTTTTATTCATTTTTTTCATAAGTTTTTTTTCATTATAATTTTTTTTTTAACCAATAAAATATCCAAGTTTATATAAATGGGATAGGAAAAAATAAAACTTTAGTACAAAACGAAACAAATATATTTATATGTATGTCCCAAGGGTTTAGTAATGAGTGTTACCGATAAGAGTTGGCAGAATTAGAGGGTGAGTATGAAAGAAAGAAGGAGGGATTAGGGTTTGTTTATGTTAAGAAGACATTTAAGTCAGTAATCAACGACTTTTTGGATTGATGGCACTTTATTCTTCTCTACAATTAATATTTCACTAAACAAAAATGGTGCGTATTTTTATTCATTGTAATGAGTGTTACCATCATTTTTTGTAGTTGTAATCAACATTTATTTATGTTATTAATATGATTTAGTAGATATTAATTAATATAATCAGTACACATTAAATTGGTTTAATTAAGAAACATAGTTTCTGAGGAAAGATTTTTTAAAGTTAAAAATGTAATGAGTGTTACCTGTAATGAGTGTTACTATTCCGTTAGTTCTACAATACTGTATATTTTAAAACTTAAAAAAAATGATTGAGTTTAATGTTTTTACAAAAAATAAATTTGCCGCATGTAAACAAAAATTGTAAATAAAAGTTTAATGTTTATAGTGTGTGTTAAAATTTAATTTTTTCTAGGTCCAATATATAAATGTGTAATGCGTGTTACCATAATGTAATGAGTGTTTCTTGAATAACAACAAATTCTTATGGGTAGCCGTGTCAAACTATTTTTTTAATAAAGAAAAATTATTTTTTCTTCTTCTTTATAATAATGCACTGTTACAATGCACTGAAAGCGTATCCTTTACATTTTTGAAGCTTTGAGGAAACATTAAAAGATAATAAATGTAACACTCATTACTTTTTTTAAAAAATTACAAATATTTTAGGTCTAAAAAATATTTTTGGTGGGATGAAAGAGAATATTTACGTCATATATACAATTTAGTAACGTTTCATAAAAACAGAGAAACAAAATCTAAAAAAATACCGTTTTTATGATAGTAACACTCATCACGACAAAAATGTGATGTTTTATGTATATACGTTCATATATATGTAAATAAATTTGAAAACTGACTGTTCTTGAACGAAAATGTCATCCTAAGTCCCTGATGTGTCAGAATAATCAATATTATCATGTCTAAGGCTTATTTTAATTTTCTATAAAGTAGCCGAATTGATTTCCCTGAAGGTACATTTTATTTGAAAATGACCCGGATACATTTAATTATTATTGACTATTTGATCTAAATTTGTCATAAAAATTGCTCCTCACCAGTAGGGAATCGAACTGGACCTTCTCATCGTGCATTTGTAGAAGTATTTTTTCGGGAACTTCATATTTTTCATGAAAATTTAGATTCGATTAGATTCGTATTTAAATGGACTGTATTTTAGAAGAATTTTTTTCGTGTTATTTTAGAGTTTTTGGGAGATAGCGCCCCTAAATTTGGAGCTAAAATTCACTTCTCGATATCAACTCGGGGCATGGTTTTTCTTAACATGTATGCCAAATTTCATTGAAATCGGTACATAAAAAAAAATTTAGGTACATAAAAATATTTTCTCTCTATGTATATTACTTATGTTAACAAATATAGGTGAGCCAAATTACGCTCAGTAAACATTAGTATTTATCATTTTCAATCCCCTCGGAATACCAAACATGTCGAATTAAGCTGAATGAAATTCGTGTACACATAAAACTTTTTTATATATTTGGATTTTTTTTTAGTCGTCAAAAATCAACTATTTTTATAAAGGCGTAGAAATAGAGATTATACTCCCTTAACTACATAATTCCACTAAAACAAACAAATAATCCTAAATATATTATAAATAGTGTTAATTTATTCAACTATAAGAACTATAAATACAAATATTTCTAAATAGTATTGGTTTATTAACACGAAAATGCCAATATTAGGTTTGTTCCTACCAAGCAATGTACCGTACGAGGGATCGTCACGGGCATGCGCAATGGATAAAATCCGTTCTAACTCGCTGTCTAACAGTGTTTAGTATACCGTCCTCCTAACTATTCCATCTCGAGCAGGGATCGTTTGCAGTAACAGGGATCGTTTGCAGTAACAGGGATCGTTTACAGTACCGTCCAAACGATCCTCTGACAAAACCAAGTACTTGTTTGTATGACATGCGCAGTTAGGTAAATCTTCACACATGTCAACAGGAAGATTTCCTAACTGTTAGCTTTCCTAGAATGTTTTTAATACGGTGTGAATTATAACCCTAAACCCGTTCCAACCTGACATGATTTTTATTACAGTACAATATTACGCGAATTATAGTCCTAACCCCGTTTCCAACCTACATGATTTTATTACAGTACAATGTAAGCGCATGCGTATTTTTATACGCATGCGCGAGTCGAGTCCTAAACGATTTCCGAACGATCCGCGGGACGATAAAAAGGACGGTACAAATAGAGGGGTTGGAAAAAACCTATTTACTAGGCATCGCGTGGCTCTATCATTGAAGCGAGTGTATTGCAATGAAATACTGAATATTGAAATTTATTAATCATTATAAATGTCATAGTTGAAGATAAGTGGAAGAGGGTAGTGTAGGGAAGAGTGGGGGTACTCGGTACAAAGCTTTACTTCCTAAACAAACCATACACTATACGACTATAACAATCTTCACCACCCGCGGTAGCTTTTAAACAATTATTATAAATGTATCTCGTCACTACGCAAAGAATTTTGCTTGTATCAAGTTGAAATTTTGCATACCTGTTTCAATTGTGCATTAGATGGTGTATATGAAGTTTTATTAAAATCGTTTCGTTAGAACGTAAGATATCGGTAAAAAGGTTGTTTTCTCTATTATAAACGTTTAGGTCCGCTTTAATAGTTTTAGCGATCTTTATTAAGTCATAGCGGTGTTGCTGTTGGTTTTAGTAAAAAATGTTATTTGAAAAAAATGTTCGTCTCATCGAGTAGATGATGATAGAATCTTTTCCCGTCCTGAAATTCCAATTTAATTTTTGTACCTCTCGTTTACGCGAGCGTTGCGCGCGAACTCATGGACGGATCACGCTGTCCAACGAACTTAGCCTGAGTATTAGTAAGAGGAACATCTATACCAAATTTCAACTAAATCGGTCAACTTTTACTCAAGTTATCGTCACACGCGTAAACGTTACTGACAGACAGACAGACAGACAGACAGACACGGAGCATATTTCGTTGAATGTAGGAAGCTCGCTACGCTCGCTTCAATTAGACATTGACCTTCATAATTATGATTTTACGAATTTAAATATGAAACTTTTATAAATCTAACAATTAATTTATTGATTTTAAGATAAATAATTTTTTAAACTTGATTTAATATTTCCTCTATGTACCGCAAAAGCAATGCTGCTCTGTTCTAAATGCCTTAGGGTATGGAAAGAGAGAAAAAGATAGTTTTTTTTCTGTATTTCATCCTCTATATTCTCTTTGTCTTACATGGGAGAAGGGAATGAAAAGCTTTGTTGAAAGATCGTGACTGCATTAAAGCTTATTGTTTTTCCCTTAGTTTGAAAGTTTATATTGGTTGCATGCTTCGCCACGGCTGTCTCATTTATCATAAACTTCTTTTTTTTCTTCTTCTTCACGAAAAAAGAGGAATACCCCTGGTATAACGTGCTGTTCAAATATTGAATCATTAAAGATTATAGGGGGAGGACATTTTTTCTTTATTTTTGTTCGGATCTTTCATGAATTCTTTCTTTTTTCTTTTATACATTTTTATAATATTTTTAAAAATTATGTGTCCATGGTCTCAAAATCTAACAAACGACGTAAATCTTTAAAAAAAATCATTGATTTAAAAAATTAAATAAATAATTGAAGCAAACAAAAAAGTGCTTCACACTTTTCATTAAATATAAATGATAAAATCGCTCTACTAAGTATACGATGCTAACTACTTATACATGGTGGAGTTAGAAAAGGGACTAAATTAAAGGATATACTATGCTAACTACTATTATTATTACTTAACGGAGTTAAAGCAAAATTAAAAAATAAAAATACATATTTTATTTTTATTTTGTTCCAGATTCGCATTTGTTTCAGATTTGTTTATTTGCAAGATTTTAATCCGTGCCGTATTTATTTCTTCCACTTTCCTTAGAAATTATGACGAGTACACACACTTTTCTCTGCGCATTTTCTCTTCTTTTCCCAATATTTCATAGCTGCATTGGTAACCAATTCCTTTAAAAACTCAATTTTTCCTCAACATTACAAGGCTTCATCTTCCAGTGTTTTACTTACTTTTAAGCTATATTCTGATTTCACCGATTTTTCTCTTAGTTTACCAGTATGTATTATAACTTTCAGTAGCTGGGCTGACCCTACTAATATTGCTTTTTGCTAATATTTAATCCCTATACCATCTAAGCTGGCGTCTGCTCCGACTGCTCCTCAGCTTTTGACAGCTTTTGACATATCCGTGATATCTGATTTATGTCTGTTATCAATTCGAACATGGTCTATTTGGTTCTGTCACTTCGTCTGGTGAGTGCCATGTCTCCTTATGAATCTCTTTCTTAAGGAATCAAGAGCTTTTAAGATAATATTTTCCCTAATAGCAAAATCCAGAAGGCGGAGTCCATGTTCAGTACATTCTGCATGAACGCTTTCGTTTCCTATTATCTCTTTAAAATCCTTATCTTTGCCTATTTTAGCGTTGAATCTTTCTGGGGGTGCTATAAAAATTGTCTTCATCCCCTTCTTCTGCTTCCTCTGTGAGTATACACGATATATACTGTAATGTTAACAGTCTAAGTATTAGTTTCAGGCTGTAAAATTCTGTTTGTCAATTTTAAAGTCCGTACCATTGCTTCTTCTAGCTCCACCGTTAGCAAATTACAAAACCTACTGAAATCCACGTTCCTAATCCAGTCCACTTGACTTCCTGGATCGCTGCAAGTTTGATGCCGTATTTTTAATTACTTCTGCGGTTTTTTTTTGCTCCCGGGTTTGCCCATAACAGTATATTCCAAGTTGCTAAATATAGTGGTTTTTGTGAATTCCTTTGAACAGTCCGGTGTCGATATCCATTAATATCCTATTCCGAGAGGTTTTGAGTTGGCTTAACTAAGGGTTTCTTTTTTTTCTTTTTTTTTTTAGAGGATATGGCTGTTAACGTTAAGCCAAACCCTCAACCCGGAGGGCAAGGGAACTCTGACATCAGCCACTCCATCAGTACAAGCCTGCCAAAGGGAGAGTTGCCCCCTACACGACGTAGACGTATCAGAGACTCAGAGGTAAACGAATTCCTTTTGCTTTCTACATTCCGGGTAGATTAATTAGAAAAATCACTACTTTTAGAGGAGATTTCTCTGATTAGGACCCGTCATGGCGGGGCTCACCATGATTTTATATTTTAATTTGTTCTATATTTGCAATAAGTAGGTGTTTATTTATTATATTACATTATCAAAAACTTATAATAAAGCTGAAGTGCTTTATAATTTTTCATTTATTAAGTACATCTATGCTCCAGTTTTAATCCATATTTATAGAAGAAATATACGCAATTTAAATGTTTAATAGTTTTATTAGATATATCTATAACAAAAAAATTGTAGGATGTATAAGAATCTTCTTTAAAAATTGAAAACTTCAAAAAACGCTTGAATTTTTTATAATTATAAAATTCCCCAAAAATGTCTGATATTGAAAAAGAGTAGAATACATTAAATGTACTTATCGACTTATCAAACAGGATATAATATATTATAAATCCATTCGTGCGCACATAGTCTCTCTACATATATATATTTATGTATATATAGACATTATACTACATTAATCGAGAGAAAAAAAAAGTTGGAATGTAAATGGCGCCTGATATTTATTTTAATAAGATATCATCCTCTCAGCTTATATCAGTAAGTTTGTAAGTAGAAATGCATTTAAAAAAAAGGACTTAAGTGACTTGAGACCCGTGAGTTGATTACAGAGAAATGGGAAGGGTAGATAAGAACGAGGTCTGGTCTTGAGTTTACACGGGAACTCACTTTAAGTCTTTCAAAGATAACAAAGAATAGGGGGCCAGAAGAAAATACCTGAAGACCTTGTGGGACTCCTTGACTCAGATAATACCCCACTCTGAACGGGAACGCTAACCCTGGTCAACAGATAATGCTTGCCACTTAACCCGATCACATTAACCAGAAAGCACTTAGCCATTATACAAAATAATAATAACTAAAAAAGTGTCTTATCAAAATGTTATTTCACCACATTGAAAAACCCTCTAAAGATGCGACACTATCGCTTTCAATTTATTTTCTTTTATCCCCCTTATTTAAATACAGGATTATTCAATATACCTATATAAATATATATATACTCCTTTAAGTCCATTTTTACACACACACACACACACACACTCATATATATATATATATATATATATATATATATATATATATATATATATATATATATATATATATATATATTTTATATATAGTTTTTTAAATAATAGCTTTTATTTTAAGCACATTTGATCCCCACGATGGTGCCATTTTATTTTGTAAACTACGTAAAAACTAGACTCTGTCAATACCTTAAATTTTCAAGCAAGCAATTTACAAAACAAAAGATTAATTTTTATATTAATACTCAACTCCTTAATAATTATCGGGATGTAGAATAAACTCAAAAAATAAAAAAAATAAAATATGCCAATATGTGTGGCATATAGCGCCCTCGCTTTCATCCTATCGCGTACTTTAATGTTGTGGTACTTCTTTAGATTGTTACTCCCCTAAAATATAAATGACTTTACGAAACAACAATTAGGGCAAAGTGACGTTTAGTCCAATGTACTTTGGGACAAAGGAATATCTCACTTCTTTTTTATATAAGGGGAGTAACAATCTAAAGAAGAACATTCCGTACACCTACTTTAGATTCATACTCCCCTCTGTTTTCTTTGTAAGGGGAGTAACAATCTAAAGAAGTGCCAGTTTTATTTTGTTTTAACAACCCATTATTGTATAATTTATTTATTTCCCTTCTTTTTTCGAAAATTCTGCCCAAATTATTATTATTGTTAGAATCTTTTATGAATGAATAGTCTGTCAATTAGTGGTACATGAACATAGCTTCCTTGCTTCCATCGCTTACTTTAATGATATTATGCTTTTAAAATCTGTTATTGTCTAATTTATTTAATAATTAACAAGCACTGACCGTCTGCCGTTATTATTATTAATGAAATTATTGTAAAGGATCATCTGTGGACTACATTCGACATACCATCTAACTTTTGTTATAATTAGATGTGTACTTTTATTTATATAGACGTTAATAAAAAAATATGTGTGAGACTCTCACGCATTAGAAGTGAAACTTTCTAGAAACAGAATAAACATATGAAATAGCACAATAAACCTTATTTTAAGTAATGCATATTATATAAATCATTTATTAAATACACAACATACATATATAGAAACAAGAGTTTACAATGCCACCACAGTCAGATAACTTCTCAATGAAACATAATTTCAATTAATAAAATATTTTCATAAAATGTTAGCGAATAATAAAGAAAAACATGAAAACAACCTTAATATATATATATTAATTGTTAAAATTTATATAATAATACCCTTATATACCAATTCTGTGTACAGAATGAATCAACTACTCCCGTGGTATAGTGGTTAACACGTGAAACTCTTAATCCAGAGGTTGGAGGTTCGAGCCTCGTCCAGAGGTAAGATTTTTTTTACAGTAAATCAACTGCCGGCCTAAGTCGGAAGTCAATTAAAATATCTGTCATAGATGAGTCTTAAACCAAAAACTTGCAATATCGTTAATTTCACATAAAAAATGTTTCACTTGGACGAGTCTCGAAACGCAAACTTCGTTTCCCGATATCAATTTTATCCAAGCAAATTTACTCTACTACGGCTAAAGAAGTTTCACTCAAAAAACCTTTATGCTCATGTGGAAGAGAAACCAACGTGGGCAGAAGATTGAAACTTATATAATATGGGACTAGCAATGGACTAATTGTCACCCTTAATTAAAGTTTAAAGATATGTTGGTTCGCAAAATGCTGACCAATAGACCGACACGAGACCAAAAATGTTCCTTGATGTCTGAAACGGATTACGGACCAGGATTTTTTTTTTTATATCGGAGACATAAAAACATTACGTTCATCAGAATTGTCTCAGTGCTTTCGTTACCTTCGATAAGCTCGGAAGCAATATAAGTATAGTTATTAATAACAAAACCAGCCACCCATCTAAATAATTATTTGTAGAATGACAACTTTGAGATTTCACGGCTAGAAATATTAGCTTGCATTCTTGTTTGTTTGTTTGTTTGTTTGTCCGTTACAAATCTGGCAATCGATTTCTAACTAACTTCCCGAATAGCTAGACATTTGAAACTTTTAGCATAGCTCAGAACACGATGACAATGCATTATTTTAATACTTTTAGCCATCTTTCAGCAGAATTTAATTAGTTTTCAGGAAATTTTGCTGTGCTGAAAGTTAGTTCGGAAAAAATCCGCAAGTTATTTTATTTGTTTTGCCATATCCAATATTTACGCAATCTTCATTTTGACGGGTCTCAAATTTGTGATAGATAAACATTGAATGACAGCAAAACAGGAAATATCGATTATATTATTTGAAATAAATCGATGGCATGCTTTAGATTTGGTGTTGGGGAGATCCGTTGTACAAAGATTTATCCTTTTATAGGTTTAAGATCAGCTCTCTGGATGGTTGTCATTTATTTGAAGTAAATAAATTCGGAACTATTTTTTTTTCACTAACATTATATATTATATAACAATAACAATTATATTATCAACATTACATACGATTCAACAGAAAATTTAAAAACGTAGTATATAAGTTCTTTTTATCTTGAAATTATGTATATATATATATATATATATATATATATATATATATATATATATATATATATATATATATATATATATATATATATATATATATTTATATATATATATATATATATATATATATATATATATATATATATATTTATATATATATATATATATATATATATATATATATATATATATATATATATATATATATATATATATTATATAATAATAAAAGATTATCTTTGTCAGGTTTATAATTTTTTTTAATAAATATAAAATCTCATTAATGCTTTGGCAGTTTTTCAAAGAGATGATTTTTGCTTTTGTTTTTACAGCAACCTTGTTTGAGGTTGTAATAAACCCTTTTTATAAAATTTATTAGAAGCATTTGCTTTTTGCAAATTGCACATTTTTTTTTTATAGAAAAAGGAAACATAAAATAAAAAGTTTTTATATAGGTGTATATAATTTATTCATTTGATGTATAAAAACTTAAGTCTATGGCGAACATTCTCCTTAGTTTTTTAAAAGCATACTCATTCACACGCACACAAATATATATATATATATATATATATATATATATATATATATATATATATATATATATATATATTTATTTGTTTGTGTAAGGTTTATATTATAGGTTCCAGTCTGTCTCGTCCAGATATAAAAAGAAGGATTGGGGTTGGGAAGTTCGATAAACGGAGCAAAAGGTTTAAGTGCTTCGAGAAGAAGTAGGATGGAGAAGAACCCAAAGATTGGTAACGAACGAAGACGATGCTAAAGAAAGAACAAGGATGAAAACGTGGTTGGATCAACTTTGAAAAAGAGTATCTTTGGATTTTTACTATCTTAGAGTTAATGGAGGTTGGGAGTATCCTTCCTAATGGATCTAAAAATAAGAGAGAAGACGTCCTGCAAAAAAAGAATCCTTCTTCTTTTTAAAAAAAGGTATCCTTTGAAGAGGGAAAAGGATGAGATAGGTCGGTAGATGATTATAAGGTAAGGAGACCGATGTCGGCCTTATCTCAGCAACCTCCAAGACTCCTGAAGACGAACCTTGCCTGGAGTAAATGGTTAGCGAGATCAACCTGCATAAATCTCTTCAGAGCAAAGAGTACAAAAAAATACAGAACCTTTTTTCATCGACCTCAAGAAACTCAAAAGAGAAAGGACTATTAAGGAAAAAGAAGGAAAGAAGATTCAAACAAAATAAACAAAAGGTTAAAGAGTTTTAAAAACCTGTTTTTTCATTATAAGAAAGAAGAAGAGAGAAGAAAAAGGACCTCTTTAACACTAAGGATAAATAAAGAGGAAGGATTTGTTTTGTCTTTCCTCTCTTTTATTAACTATCCTGAGAGAAGAGTATCCTGCAGGAGTTCATGAAGGATTCAGGACCTCCCAACTACTTCAAGAGCATTCCTTCTAATGGGGCAAAAGAGAATTAATAAATAAAAAAGAAGAATCCTTAAAAGATGTTTTCTCTTTTATGAAAGGTTCCAATAAATCGAATACAAACAAATACAATAATGCAAATAATCCTGTTAAACTAACAAAGTCTTTTAGACTAACAATCCTTTGAGACTTATATGATCTTATTATTGGTATTTTATTATTTTTTTTTTTTAAAAAATATCTATATTCATAATCCTTAAATTTTTCTCTTTTATCTGGTAGTTGTGATCAAAAGTGATTTTTATGTCAAATTAAAAGATGTATGAAAAATATTTAGGTTGATTTTTCTTTTTATTTTACATTTTTACCACAATTATAGAATGACGGGGACAAAGTGGTTAGTGTACTCGCTATTCCACCTGAAATTTGGTCTAAACAACGACCAATCTGGTGAATTGAAATACCAAGAGAGGTGAGATGTTTTACACTGATGATCACATCAAGTAGACGAGAAAAGTGACCGAATTCACCGTTCTGTAATCACATAATCATGAGTAAAGTGACCGAATTAACCGTCCTGTAATCACATAATCATGAGTAAAGTGACCGAATTAACCGTCCTGTAATAACATAATCATGAGTAAAGTGACCGAATTAACCGTCCTGTAATCACATAATCATGAGTAAAGTGACCGAATTAACCGTCCTGTAATAACATAATCATGAGTAAAGTGACCGAATTAACCGTCCTGTAATAACATAATCATGAGTAAAGTGACCGAATTCACCGTCCTGTAATAACATAATCATGATAAAGTGACCGAATTCACCGTCCTGTAATCACATAATCATGAGTAAAGTGACCGAATTAACCGTCCTGTAATATCATAATCATGAGTTAAAGTTAAAGAGTAATCTATATATTTATAAAATTAAAGTTTTGTCTATACATTGGTCAGAACTGCAAAATTTTAGGGTCCTTTTAACGAATTTTCAAAGAAAATTAAGCTATTGCAATGGCTTCAAAATTTTTGTAATGCGAATTTTTGAAAATTTTCTCCATGGAAATCTGTTTTAGACCATTCTTAATCGATTTCTGAAAAGTAACACTTTTTTATGTCTGTATGTATTATATGTATGTATGTGTCACTCCAGACAATATCTCACGCTAGGGTGCACTTAAAAAATCCAATAAATTTTAAAATGTCAATTGTATCAAAAAAGGATGAGTTCGTTGGACAGAATTTTAGAAGTTCATTTAGGGCTCAAATTTTGACAATTTAGTGTCAAAAATAGCATAATGTACTCTTAAAGAGATTTCCAACGACATGCATCTTGAAGGGTAAATACTATTTTGACTTTTGTACCCCGTACCCCTGGTGTAACAATTTTTTTTTTTTTTCACTCGCATGCAAATTCTAAATCAAAATTTTCCTATATTATCATAAGCCAATAATACGCAGATTTCTTTGAAAATTCGGTCATTAAGTCATGATGCATGACTGGACTTTTTTTTTAATATATAAATAGACTCCACACTATGCGATTTGGAGAGTATTATATTCTTAGTAATATAGGTATGTAATAATGTACGAGTATAATATTATAGTCCTGATTCTAATCCGATAGATGGTTTTGGAAACAAAACTATTTAGGCGTTTCATTTATTAGCTTGGCCTATATGATAATAGAAAATATAGCCGCTAATACCTAGCATGAGCCCAGCGCGGACCATGGGGTGAAGACTAGAAATAAATAATTAAAGGATGACGAAAAAATCGAAAAGCAATTATTAATTTATTATTTAAGCAATTATTTATTCAAAGTTAATTAAGTGAATGATATTCTCTATTTATTGATTTTGTCTCGAATATATTATTTTGATTTCTTCATAAATAAATTATTAATTGAATTTTGATAGTTGCTCTCTATTATTTATAATTATTTATTACTTGTTTTGTTGGGTGTCAGACAAGTCAGGTCATTTATACCCAGAATTAAGTTTATTTTTATAAGTAATAACTTTGCATCTTTAAATTTAAAAGTATTCGTTTGTATGGTTCAATGAACTTCAGATATACGTGGGTCATATCTTATAAGTTTTATTTTCTTATTAATTATACGTTAAAATTAAAAATTGATGACTTAACTTTATACCATAAGAGTTCTTTTTTTGTTTTTGAAAATCAAATAAATAAATTATACTGAAATATATAATATCTTTTTAGACAATGTAAAATATATACGAGGTATAATGACCGTATATTATGATTCGAAGATGGTTTCGTTTTGAATTAATTTTTTTTTTCATGTTATTAATTATTAATTACAGATCTAGTGAACGAAGAGATAGAGAAAGAAAATATAATTTAGAATCGACTAATAAAATCGGATTAAAATAAGGCTTAACTGAGAAGAAAGATTTTTTTGCCGGCTTTAAAAAAAAACAACTAATGAAAGAGATAAAAAAAAATGATTTAGGGTAATTTATTATTTTTAATTCGTTCAAGAATGCCGTAGTGGCTAAACTGCTTCGAATAAAAAGTAGAAAAAATAAAATGATGCGGTCAAGAGAGAGAGAGAGAAAAAAAATAAAAAAATAAAAATGAGCAATTAACAGTCTAAAGAAAGATCCACTGAAGCACCAAACGCATCATGAGTCTTCGAATAGACATCATCGGTTCTCTAAAACATAAGAATAACCTTCTTCCATACCAACACTAACCTCCCAAGTCCTTTTTTAGAAACCTCAGTGGGGGCCTAGTAGAAGAGGAAGATTTCTTAAAAAAAAAAAAAAAATGTAAAAGAAAAACAAATAGAGAAGACCTCCCGTAAAGAATTGATGGAAAAAAGAAAGAGAGAATAAAAGCTTATGGAGGAAGGAATCAGGTTTTATAAATGAATAGAGTGATTAAAACTTGCTCCATGATTCTAATCTCCATGGTAATTCTTTTTAAATTAGGCCTATTTACATTTATTAAATGGACTTCTTTTGTTATTGATTCCCCTTTTATTTTAAATTAGGTATTCCTTAATAATATTACTGTAGAATTACGTACGCATACTTTATTTTTAAATTGAAATGTTTACCGTACATAATAATATTTGATATATCAGTAACCAAAACAGTGTTGTTCATGTTATGAACCACGATCTGGGTTCACTTCTCCTTTTTGAATAAAAAACAATACTACATTACGCGTCTAGTGTGGAAACTAGTGCAGTTTTCGCACGAGTTGAAGTTACCGTACTTCATCTACGATTGTTGAATTTTAATAATAAATACAGAAAATAAAAAATTAATAAACTTCCTCTATGTAAGTTCGTATTTCTCTTCTGATAAATATGACATTAATTAATTAGTTGTATTTTGTGATGAATTAATTATTTCGGGAGGCGTATTATTCTCCTCATTTTCGTCATAATCCCGTAAATCATTCATTGATTTTCACTAAAAACTCTTCATAAACAGTTACTTTAATTAAACAAAGAGCAAATTAGTTTTGTTAAATGTAAACAAACTCGCAAATCGTGCGTTAAGGTGAAGAACTCCTCTTTCTTCCGCCCTAGGGCGGGAAAAAAGAAGAATTATGAACGCGCATGCGCAGAAAAAAATACGAAAAGAATCACTTTCTATGCATCTAAACAGAGATTTAATGTTTATATTGCGTATCAATCGTAGATAAAATTATTAAAATGTCAATATTAACAATAGCTTTTTACTACGTTTTTATTAGCTTGCTTTCTTGTTTGTTTGTTTGTCCGGTACAAATCTGGCAATCGATTTCTAACTAACTTCCCGAATAGCTAGACATTTGAAACTCTTAGCATAGCTCAGAACACGATGGCAATGCATTATTTTTATACTTTTAGCCATCCTTAGCAGAATTTAATTGGTTTTCAGTAAATTTTGCTGTATGGAAAGTTAGTTCGGAAAAAATCCGCAAGGTATTTTTATTTGTTTTGCCATGTCCCATATTTACAATCTTCATTTTGACGGGTTTCAAATTTGTGATTTTTATAAATTAGAGATAAACATTGAATGACAGCAAAACAGGGAATATATCGATTATATTATTTATATTATTTCAAATATATCGATGGTACGATTTAGATTTGGTGTTGGGGAGATCCGTTGTACAAAGATTTGTCCTTTTATAGGTTAAAGATCAGCTCTCTAGATTCTAGATGGTTTCATTTATGTAAAGTAAATAAATTCGGAACTGTATATATTTTTTTTTTTTCACTAACATTATATATTATATAACAATAACAATTATATTATCATCATTACATACGATTCAACAGAAAATTGATAAACGTAGTATATAAAAAGTTCTTTTTATCTTAAAATTATTACTTATTCATCTAAGTAGTATTGTAAAGAGAATCGCAAAAATTCTATTAATAGATTTGGATGGATTTACACGTTCTGTGTGCAGAAAAGTGGTTAATAAAAAAAATGTCTGCATGTCGTCTATAGACACGTGGGGTCTAAACTACGAAGTTAATTTTGATTAAATTTGACGTAAATGTTTAGAAAAATCATACCACGAGGCGAAATCGAGAAATAAATGTTAGATCTTAATTTAGAGTGCTGTTCTTTCTAAAAAATAAAGGTCAAATATTAAGATTTTGATTAAAACAATTCTTAAATGTTGTTCGTTGGGTTACTTTGACCTTAATGACTTCTTGTTTGCCCATAAAACTACAAACAGAATGGAATAGAAAAAAATAAAAAAATTGGTTGGATTATAGTCAATTGGGGTTTAACATTGTGAAAACGAAAAGCTGGGAATATCAAGCAAAAATTGAATGATAGTTCTACAGATGCACGATAAAATAGGTATAAATAAGTTTGTCTGCCTGTGTTTTAAGCTGATACGGACAGATTAAATTAGGTATTTAGGAGTTATAATCAATCAGAACTTGAACTTCAAATCACCAATGATTAGTAAAATGCATTGAAATGTAAATATATATACAGGGTGACAAAGTTTATAGTTTACAGGCGATAAAGTTTGGTCAAGTTATAGGCTGTAAGTACATCTCATATGGAACAAAAACACCTGATATACCATATAGATCAATTCTCAACCGTTCTGCAACAAGGACAAATTTAGTGAATATTCGAGGGGTGTCGCCCTTGTCTAATAAAATGAATTGTTGCTCTTAAAATATGAATGCTAGAATAATAATTGAGCTGAGCGAAGCGAAGCTCTTATACCACACTTTGCATTTGTTTGGACGCTTACTCCTCCTGAACGGCTGAACCAATCCGCACAAAATACAGCACGGTCAATGTGACCAACCACAGGAAGGTATAAATCTGAAATGGTCCAAATTGGTACACAGGGGTAAGGGTACAAAAGTTAAAATAGCATAATATGCCCTTCATGATGCATGTCGTTGGAAAGCTCTTTAAGAGTACAGTTATTGTTGTTTTGTTCAATTTTGTCATATATTCATTTAAGAGGGGGTAAAATAGAAAAACAGGACAAAAGTGCTGTTTAAATAAAAATATTACTATTTTTGATCCGATTTCAGCTGTTTATAAATAAAAATGTTTATTGTTTAAGATTAAAATGCACTCTCAGCTCAATATTGCAAGCAGACAACTGCATTGCACACCTAGTTTTAGTATTTTTGAAAAAATTACTCCATCTTTTTTTTTTTTAAGAAAAGTATTCATAAGTCCTTTCATTCAAATTAGCATTTGCTGAGTATTCATTATTATCGAAATTATAGAGATTTTTTTTTTTTAGTGGTGGTATAACATAATAACCAGAGTAGTTGCATCGAGTATACTTTCAGGAAAACTTCCTCATTTACTTACCTTTTAAAAACCCACAAAAGTATGTTAGAATTTCGATATGTATTGAACCGAAGGATTACCAACATAATCATTGCAATGTCCTAATCTAATCCCCGTTAAGGTTAAACCCAGATTAAGTTATACATCTCTAAAATAAGTGAAGATGAGTCAAAGACTAGACATGTATAAGTACTCTAGAATCTAGAACTCTAGAGTATATTCCAGGTCAAAATAACTGTCCTAAAGTATTTTTTTTTTGTTGCTGAAATTTTGTCTTAATCTATAAATATTTTCTACCTGTAGGTCAGAGGACAATAGGATGAGCCCTTAAAAACAACCACTGATGCATCATTCACATTCCTTCTGACCCTTTTCTTTTAAGAGACTATACCTAACCTTTATTATTGTCTTATTCATTCTTTCCTTCGTGTCTTATTCAGAAAAAGATAACTAGGAAAGATAAAAAAACAACCGGTTAGAATTTATGTTTTAGGTCCTACTTTTTTTTCTTTTTTTAATTCCCGTGAAGTTAAGAAAAACAGTAGTGAAGAACCTTTTCTTGATGATAGAAATAGATTTATGATAACGTTAATCAAGGATTTTACTGACAACATTTTACTCGTTTTTTCTTTACTACTATTATTTTTTTTCATCTATTTATTACTTATTTTATGTGATTCTTAAAAGGATATTTCCATAGATAAACGCTACGATTATATTATTTATTTTTAAATAACTAATAAACGCGTAGTCGAAAGACAGCCAAGAGAAGCTTTATCCTAGGTATGTTTTTAGTCTTCATTCTTTTTAGTTCTTTGTGAATGTTATATGCATCAGATACAAGATTTTTCTCGTAAAATTGTCATTACTGTCATTGGTTTTTAAGAATGAAACATTAAATTTACAACAAATTTTTAAATCCATTTCTTTAAGAAGGACTATATTGTCTTGATTTTTAAGGGGAAAAAATGTCTCAAAAGGTTGAGACATTGAGAGAAAGATTTCACAAATTATTAATTGAAGCGAGCTTCTTACATTCAACAAAATAATCATCTTAACTGTCAGTAACATTTACAGTCGGACAATAACTTAAGTAAAAGTTGACCGATTAAGTTAAAATTATACATACATTATCCTTTTACTGGTTCTCAGTTCGTTGTACAGCGTTAACCGTCCAAGAATTCGCGCGCAACGCTCGCGCAACTGTGAGCTTACAATGAAAATATTGGTATTTTAGACAGTAAAAGACTCCAACATCGACTCTAACATTGACGAGACGAACATTTTTTTCAAATTGGTACATTTTTACAGGTCTTATATTACTTTGCTTTGTAAGTTTCATCGCACATTTCCGTTTCCCCAATTTTGAACCACTTCCCGTGATTCAATCTTCCCCAAATTTTGCACATAGATACAACTAACGTGAAGAATACAGAAACCAAAAAAACAAAACAAAATGGCGTCAAATTTATTTGCTTTTTAAGTTTCATCGCACACCTATTACCCCAATTTTGAACCACTTCCCGTGATTCAATCTTCTCCAAATTTTGCACATAGATACAACTAAGGCGAAGAATGCAGAAACCCCCCCCCCCCAAAAAAAAATGGCGTCAAATTTATTTGCTTTCTAAGTTTCATCGCACACCTATTACCCTAATTTTGAACCACTTATCGTCATTCAATCATCCCCAAATTTTGCACATAGATACAACTAAGGTGAAGAATACCTACAGAAACCAAAAAAAAAAAAAAAAAAAAAAGGTTGAAAATAAGACCAGTTTTGAAAAATGGCATTTTTATATTAATTATTTTTACTAAAACCAACACCGCTATGAAGTGATAAAGATCGTCAAAACTATTAATGTGGATCTAATCGTTTAAAATAGCAAGAGAAAACAATGTTTTTACCAACTGTTATAGATTTTAATAAAACTTTATATAAATCGTCTAAATTAAAATTGAAACATACATGTAAAATTTCAACTTGATACAAGCTCAGAAGTTTTTGTGTAGTGAAGCGATATATATATTCAATAAAAGTTGATATGGAGATGGCCGGAACTCTACAACCTCACTACACTGCTCTCTATTACAATTATCCAATTTAACTATTAACTCATCAAGATTAACTATTTGCTTAAGCCATGCGATGCCTAGTTAAGAATAGATGTGTAAATTAGCTGATATCTCCACTGTCAACAACGGTGCAATGAATGGGACGTAAAAGATACAAAACACAGAACGCAAACAGAAAATAAACGGAATTAGTCAAATTTAACATTGATTATAGTCAAATATTATGTTGGAAGTGGTTAACCATAATAGCATCCGTGCTTTACCTCGTCACCCACCGACATTCGCGAGTGCCATTCGTATGTTTGGCCATTTGTATGTTGTCGAATGACCGTTTACACACTCACCGACACCACAGTTCACCTCATTAATACACAAGCCTTCGGGTACGGCCGAAGTGCGCGATGTTTCAGAATCGCATCTACACATAAGCGCTTGTGCTTCACTTCATCACCCACTGACATTCGCTAATGCCATTCGTATGTTTGTCCCCACAACATGAATGACGGTTTACACACTCACCGCGACTGTTTGCCTCATCAATACACAAGCCTTTGGGTACGTCCGCTTTGCCGCAGTGCACGATGTTTCCGAATCAGGTTCAGAGTCTGAACCTGATTCGGAAACATCGTGAGTTTGAACTTCAGACTCAGAAAATAAGCGCGAGAATTAACCAGTGTAGTTAAAGCGGGTTGGCTATAGTCGAAGCAGGCTGTGCCTGCAGGGATCGGGTCAGAGACTTTACCGGAAAGCTTACATCATTCTTATTTCAGATTTTGTCTGCTATCAGCACGCACGGACTGTACTATAACTGCATATTACAGTTTCTTATGTTGTTTGTAGTTGTTTATGAATCCTTTATCCTTAACTTAAGATATTAGATGGACTTTTTAGGTGTAATAAATTTACGCAGAACTCGTTTAATTCATTTCGAAATGTTTCAACTCATTTAGAGTCATCGTCAATCATTTTTATTATCTTGTTTTTGTTAGTTAGGTATTGTGTTTTTTTATGATGACTACAAACTACTGTTTATTTTTTGGTGTTTGTAGTTGTTTATAAAACCTTTTTCTTGGTTATATAAAAATACTTAAACCATGTCCAGAATAGAACAGCCGAACCGAACAGAGGAAACGAGCCGAGCATTGGGCTCTGCGCATGCCCAGTCTGAGATACGCAGGCGCACTTTGTACTGATCATACGCAGAGACTAATGTTCGGTTCGACAGTCTGGACACGACTTTGTTGCAGTGGCGTATCCAGCGGCTAAGTCTGGGGGGGGGCACATTCTAAGTCAGTTTAGATTGGAGGGGGGGGGGGGGGGGGGGGGGGGGTAGTCGTAGTGGTTACAAGAAAAGGGAACTATTTATTCAACAAAGCAGCTTCCCCCCCCCAACAAAAAAAATTACAACAAATAAAGACAAAAATCTCCGCGCCCAAGTAACAACAACTGTTTTAGAACGTATTCGTTAGAAAACGTTTTGCTGATGCTTACTACAATGCAATATCTTACTGTAATTTATGGGCGTCGTCTGCAGTTAGTTATTGGGGGGATTTATGGCGGGGGGTCCGGGGGAAATTTTGAAAATATGACCTCTCAAAACCGCGTTTTTATGCATTTCTGAGGTGAAATTGAATATGAGGTGAATGTAAAAATATCTATTAACAAAAAAAAAAGACTGTATTTTTTTTTTTTTTTTTTACTCTATTACTTTTTTTTCTCTATTACTTTTTTTTACTCTATTACTTGAGTCTGGGGGGGGGGGGGGGGCACGTGCCCCCTGTGCCCCCCCTGGATACGCCACTGCTTTATTGTCTTTGATTCTTGTTTGTTATTCATCGTTTCAATTATTTTTTCAATATTACTATAATAAATAAAGAAAGCCTTGTCACGAAAATGTTTCATAATTTAAAAATAAAAGTTGAATGTCTTCAATTCCATTCTGTAAATATAGGAAGAAACGTTCCTCGCTCATATTGGATAGCTGCTCGAACAAGTGGAGGTATTCTCCATATGCACTCCTTTACTTATTAATTTCATATACTGTAATTCTTTCACGTTTTAATTTTAAATAAACACTCTCGGTGGCCAGGCACATGCATATATATTCAATATGACAACTCCGTGGTGTTAACGTTAAGAAAGCTCGTATTTCTTCCTGCCTCCACTGCGGCCATCACCTATTTTCATCAAGCTGACATATCACAAGCATGTTTACGGAGCCTGAACATGATTCGGAACCAGCATGCACTCTGAACGTGAACGTACCCTTTGACTTGTCCCAAAAAACTGCTCCAATTGCGAGCGGCAAGGCGATTAATGCTTGAAACAAGTAGACATTCACCTAACCACTAGCCTCGCGATTGTGCGAATGTGTAGATGCACATTAAAGGGCGCTTCGATCGGTTCAATTATCTCCGAATGATTATCTAATCGCAATAAAGGTATGTAATTAGCTTTGATTGAACTCACCGTACATTAAAACTCCTTTTTTTTTATAATTTCAACAGATACTACTATCGGCTTAACGATTAGAAAAAAAAAGAAACTTGCAGTTAGACGTGTTTGAGACGTGAGAAGGGAATATAATGTAATGTTTATGAAACTTAAAGCGTGAGGCACGTGGATATCTTTCTTATTTCTCTCTATAGCCACGCATCAAGACAGCTTGACGCATTTAATACCAGACAAGCGCTATTTACGCAATGTTCTCTAATCCTGTTATCTCAAGAAAGAAAAAACAAACTTATGTTTATTTACTTCAACAACGAGACAAACAGGCATTTCAACAACCTTATACTTTATAACTTATTACAAAATGTAATAGTACAATAAAAAAAAAAAATGTAGACATGAGAAGGAGGATAACGTCAATAGAAGATGTCTATTTAATATTTGTTAGATGGAGTCTTGACCGAGTAAACTTCGTAATCATTATTCATAAGCTTACAAGTAAGAAGTCGAGATATTTAGGAAGAAGAAAACTATCTTTATGAGATATTTAGGAAGAAAACAACTATCTTCATGAGATATTTAGGAAGAAAGAACTATTTTCATGAGATATTTAGGAAGAAAAAAAATTATCTTCATGAGATATTCAATGTGAAATAACTAAATCTTTTGACCAGTTAGAATAAAGTATCTTAACAACTTAAAAACAGAACATATTTTTCAGATATCATCTATATCTAAATATTCGAAATCCCTTACACACTAACTCACTTATTTTCCCACTTCCTGAATAGATTTAGTACTGTTTTTCCGCTGGAGGTAATTAAAAAAAAAGTATTGTTTTCAACTTCCAAGGAGTGAGGGGAGAAAAACAGACAAACAGATATCTGAGTAAAAAAAATAACTTTCTGAAATGAATATTAAGTAATAAAAATCACAGGGAAGTATTTGCATCCAATTATTCTACCTGCATCTATATTTTTAAATTGCATCCGATTTTAGGGTTTCTTAGGTTATTTGACATATATACGTTATTTCAGCAGAGTAATACCGTGTTTTTGCACACTGCAATAGGCTACACAATTTGCGAGAGACACCAAGGGATGTGCCACGCAAGCGTGACACATAGGAACTGTTCCAACATCAGACATAACGTCATTAAAATGTTGGCTCGGCATTATGCCATGTCCTGCATCGTTTCGTCGCGTCCGACTCATCAGGGGCCCGACGATGCCCACCCAACTCTGGACCTATACTACATCAAGAAGATCAGATATAGGACTTATCAGAGACGAGGGTGCTCTCATACCGCCATTCTTGCTTGGCTGGCAATGGCAAAACACATCAGCAGAGTAATACCGTGTTTTTGCACACTGCAATAGGCTACACAATTTGCGAGAGACACCAAGGGGTCTCTCGCCAGCCTATTGAAAAGTTAAATTTATTTTTTTCTGGAAATTTTCATCGTCCCACCATAAGGTATCAGCATGAATTATTTCATAACTTTAGGACTAGCCGTTATAGTGTGGTTAGGGGGACTTTTTTTGAGTGAAATATTAGCGCCAGGGGCGCCCATATACATTTTTGTAGGGGGGCCGCTACCACCGGGGTGGGGGGTGGTGTAAGTTCTTGAAAGCAAACTGACTTGACTACGGTAATATATATTTTTCCTTTTTTCCTGAGACCTAGGGGGGGGGGGGGGGGGGGGGGGAGGCCCCCCTGCCCATGGTTGGCGCTAAAAACACAATAGGTATTGCCTGTAAAAAGTACAATACTCATAAAATGTTATATATGTTTGTAGCTTTCATTTGATACCCACTCAAAAATTAAAATTTTGAGCTTAGCAAATTTTTGCGCAAATTAAATGTTTAACTTCTCTACATTTTTCCTATGTGTGAGTCAAAAAGTTACACCAGTATTTCAAATTTCAACTCTCTGTCGTGAACGGTTCGGAGGATATGTTTCGAGTATGATCTACGAAACGCTAAGTAAAAATTCTTCGAAAAATTACCGATGCTCCTTACTATGTTTCCAACCTTACTCTCCATGAAGACCTGAACGTTCCTTTTGTCCGAAATCTATCCGAATCCCGATATCGAAAGTTCTACGAATCCTTATCCCATCATCCTAATCTTCTTGTACAACTCATGTCCTCTCAACATATTCCAGGTAACCCTCCAAGACGTCTGAAGAGGCAGTGGCCTAGAGATCTACTCTCATAGAATATTATTATTGCAATCTATTATTATTATCTATTTCATAAATCTTATATACTTTATTAATTTACTTTATAAATCGCCAGGAAGTGTAGTCACTGGACTACTTCTTCTTCTCGTTGATCCCGCCATGTTAAACAATATCATCATTATCACTTGGTACAATGAAATTATGTGTAGTTGTGTTAATCAATAAAAATTAAAAAAAAAAATCTTTTAAAAATGCTGCAGTGAAATTTTAAAAATTTACTTACATCTATCCTAACTTTTATTAAATAAATAAAAAGTAGTTTCAAACTAATAAAACTCTTTCGTATTTAAACTACACGAAAAAATAAAAACATAAAATATTAATTCTCCTAGTTGTATCTTGTCTTGTTTTATGTGTTATTTTATATGTTTTAAAAAGATGGTAAGGTACTGATTAAAAAAAAAAATATGGTAGAATGTCAGTAAGGTTGTTTGATTGTTGTCAGCAAAGATGTTATAAACAAAAAAAAAAAAATGTAACAGAACATACTAAAAGTGTACGTTACATGACTTGAAAACAGTTTCTACCTTTTTCTTTTTAATCTTCTTTCATCTAAAAAGTTGTTGTTACATCTAGACAATTATACCAGTTTAATCAGTTGTCCTTCTGGTCTTCTTTTAGTTTCTTACTTGTTACATTTACATTTAGATTTATCTAAGTGTATAAGAACTTCTGTTAATGTTTCGTACTTAACTTGTCAGCCCTCTTTAACATTAACCAAGTTATTTCTTTTGTTTCATTTTACGTTTACGTAACAAAAAAAAAACAAAAAAACAACGGACGAGAATAGATTACGCGTGCAACGAATACAAACCTGTCTTAAATTAAGAGATAATAAAACAAACAAAAATAAAATTAACATTAGAGGGAAAAGATTAAACAAAAATAACATTTTTAAGCTTCTTAAAATGTTTCTCAACATTCCAAACTTTGTAAGTTCTGTGAAGAATTTGTTAGAAAAAAATTTAAGGAAAAGATGAAGTTGTAGATTACAGAATAATATTAACATTTTTTTTTTTTTTCAAAAACTAAGGTTTTAAGTATTATTTAAACTTATATGTGAGTTGTGTGAAATATATATTTTTTAGAACCATTCACTTTAATATTTGGTATGTTATGTTCAGCATATTTGATGTGCACCTTGCATTTTAACAGTATATTAAACCAATTAGATGCATGTCGAAGTTCATAATGAAGTCATAATGCAATTTTTGGTGTTCCAGTAGTGACTACTGTCTCAAAGGTCCTGTATCCCGAAGTTTAGCTTTTAATAATTAATATTAACCAATTATAGTCCAGGAGATAGCGTGATAAAAAGTGTCTGACTAACATCAAGCTAGAATTTTGTGTGCAAGTAAATCTTTTGGTGTCTTTTAAGAATAAGTGGTCGGCTAAGTTCGTCTGCGGGACATAGCTTGGCAATAGGCATTTGAAAAAAACAAACCGGCGGAGATCGGCCATGTCCCGCCCTTTTTGGTGGACAATGTGATATTCATGATCCTGAGTACGAAATTAGTTAGTAGACCAAAAATCAAATTGATGGTAGTTTGTCATTTAATAGGTGACCTCTTTGATTTGGAGAAATATTTGACTAACTCTATTAAGTGACAAAATACCATCAATTTGATTTTTGGTCTACTAACTAATTTCGTACACAGGATCATGAATATCACATTGTCCACCAAAAAGAGCGGGACATGACCGCTCTCATTTTGATTATGAGAAAACATAATCAAAATGTTCCATAAAACCACGTTTGAGCGTCTCTTTAACAAGATCAGGCGAATTTCCTTATTTTACAGAATCATTACAAAATTGAAAAAACTTTATTATAATACATGCTGTAGACGAAAAAAAAAAAAAAAAAAAAAAAAAAAAAAATGAGGCGAGATGAGTTTTTTTCGTTCTCCAGAAAGATCACATAGCTTACGTTCCGAAAAATCCGAAGTCGGGTTTTTCCTTTACCTGTTACCGACACTGATGATGGCCCAGAGGCCGAAAACTAGTTTATCTACGATTGATACGAAATATAAACATTGTATCTCTGTTTAGATGCGTAGAAAGTGATTCTTTACGTACTTGTATTCATTGCGCATGCGCGTCTCATAGTTCTGAAGAATTCCTCTTCATTACCACCCTAGGGCGGTAAAGAAGAGGAATTCTTCGCTTTACGCACGATTAGCGAGTTTGTTTACATTTAACAAAACTAATTTGCTGTTCTTTTATTAAAGTAACGGTTTATATCGAGTTTTTAGTGAAAAACAATGATTAAATCAAGTGACTGACGAAAATGTGGAGAATAATATTCCTCCAGAAATAATTAATTCGGCAAAAAATACAACTCAAGAATTAATGATATCTTTATCAAAAGAGGAATACGAACTTGCATACAGGAAGTTTATTTTTTTTGTATTTATGATTTAAATATAACAATCGTAATCGTAGATAAAGTACGGTACGCAACTCGTGCGAAAACGGCATTTTGCATTGCTCGTGTGGTTTGTACTACCCTCGCTGTCGCTCGGGTGCAAACTCCACACTCGTATGCAAATTCTACTTTCTGCACTCAACGCGTAATGTACTATTTGTGGAATGAACGTTCTTTTTGTCGAGAGGCTTTTTCATTATTCTAGTAGTTTTTACTTGGTTCAAAAATATTTGTATAAGTAACATTTTCCTGTGGACCTGTCAAAAGTAAGCGACGGGTTCAGTTAACTGCTTAAAACTATCTTTATCATGTATATGTTATAATTTGCTATTACAAGCAAACAATTTTAATACGTGAGAAAATGAAGCGCTGAATCGTTTACTTTAACGGTGCTTGTTTAAAATTAAATAAACACAGTAAAATAGACAAGACTCCGCGCCGAGATGAAATAAGTACTTTTATTTTGTGAGATCAAGATAAGTATAAGGTTAAGAAAGTTCAAAGCAGCGGCTTTAAACTTGGCGGTACTATAAACATCACGTTCTCATTCTCTCATCCAACAGGTAAATTACCTGCAGATTTGAATCCTGCCTCCTTCAACATATTAAACTGACTACCTGCAACATATCTTGGATAATTACAGCCTTGTTGCAAACTTATCTTTCCCCCCTTGATTTTTTTATTTAATAACAAATAAATGGTTTGAACAAAGGATCCGATGAAACAGTGGACTCGACGCTCAAATTAATCATCAACATTCTTTGGTAATTGCACACCCTAATCTTTATACTACGTGTTTATATATACTATAAACTTAAAACTATACATATTATTAATATCTATTCTTTATACATAAATACATAATGTATTAAAGAATTTATTTATGTATTTAACTATTTACACGAGGTTCTAAACTCTAAACACCTCATTCCACTAGAAAGCTCTAAAATGTAATAACAATCCCAACAAAAACACTTATGTAAAATATCGGTCCGAGACCCTCAGACAAACTTTCTAATATACGAGTTGATAATTACTTAAGCCCAGTGTTTTCCATTTATTATTTTTCGTATGTATATTTAATTATTATGGAACATTTCATCAAAAGTTATCATAAAAGTAACTTCTCCTGGGCGGGGAATCGAACCCGGGCTCTCTCCGTTCGCGATTTAAGCTTATTTTTTAGGAATTAGATTTTTCCCGGGAAAACTGCTTATATCGTTAGATTCGTATTTAAATGGAGTACATTTTAGAACATTTTAATCAAAATCGTCGAAACCGTTTTCGAGAAATAATTATTTTTTTTCACGTTTCTTCAGAGTTTTTGGGGGTAACGCCCCCAAATTTGGAGCTAAAATTCATTTCTAAAATTCGCCTCGGGGTATGATTTCTCAACATGTATGCCAAATTATGTCAAATACGGCTCAGTAGTTTAGGCTCCAGGCGTCTGCACTGACGACAAACAGACATTTTTTAAAAACCAATTTTTTGGACTCAGGGGACCTCAAAACGCGTAAATCCATCAAAATCTCATAATCCAATGTTGTCGCCATCACAATACTTTCTCTTTATATGAGAAAGTAAAAAAAGCCGTTTTGCGTAAAAAATTGTGAGATCTTAGGTCCCCTGTCTATAAGTAAGTAATAAGTAAGTGATGTTGATCGCCCCCTTCTCTATGTTCTGTCCCAGAGTTTTTGTAGGGATTTCACTTCTTTTTGTTAGTAATCTTTCGTTTCTTAGCCTCTTTTTCTTTTAGAACATCGGCTACTGGTTTAAGCAGAGCCCACTCTCTCTTTTAGTCCTTCTTAAAAAGCTTAAAATACATTATTTTACACAAATCTCTACTAAATACTTATCACGAACAATACTTTTAATCTATATCTGACAAATCAGTGTCAACCTCACATATTCATATGCACAATTCTATTAATAAGAGTAAAATAATACTTTAGTTTTGAAGTTCTAAACTAGGTATAGTGCTAGTAGCACAAGTTATATTTTATTAATTTTTATTAGCCGGTTTTTCTATTAGTCTTGAGGAGGCCCCTATTTATAAATGGGCTGACTGGGCTATAGCCCAGGGCGCCAGATTTTGGGGGGCGCAAAATTTTCCAAGACAACTTTTTTACAAACAATAAATAATAATAAAATCGGGTACGGGGTACCTCGGAACTTTTCCTCACTTCAGAGGCCACTAAAGGGGCCCCTCCTGCTGCGAAGCAGCAGGAGGGGCAGGAATGCTATAAGTCAAAAACCAATTTATACTTTCAGTATGATTAACCGTCAAAGTTTAAAAATTCAAAAATTGATAACTTCAAAATAGCGGCCAATATCAAAATGAAATTTTGTAGGCTTGTTTGTCATACAGAGAGATACATTCGTGCTAAATTTCAACTCGATCAGGACCATAATCGATTGATTTTTCGGGCGGCACAACTACAGGTTAGGACTGATTTTTCTGCCAAGTTTCAACTCTCTAGGTTAAATACCTTGGGCGCTACGATGATAACACACATACACACATACATACGTCATGCTGAAAACCACTCAGGAGGTCTTAAAAACACCTAAAACGGATAATTCCGTTGAAATCTCGAAAAAAAATTTTTTTGTGAAAACAATACTTTTCCTACTATTAGTAGTGAGGAAAAGTAAAAATGTGTTATGTATAATATTGTGTCTCCCTACTGCCCTAATGTAATGATTTCCACTCTGAAGGCAAATGTCACTCATTGCCCTTACATCCAATGCCAATGATGGCCTTATGGCCTTATAGTAAATAATGTACATAGTTTCTTCGTATCCAATACTTAATAATATTTTCTATTTAGTAATTTATTATATTTATTTTCTTTTAATTACTTCTCATGTTTGTAAATTTTGACATTAACGTCTTATACGCATGTATAGATTAACTGGTACATGGGTTCTTTTTTAATGTGCAATAGTGATTTATATGTGAAAGATTGTTGATTGATTTTATTACAATGGAGTTTTTGTTGGATCAAATTATACTCAAGAACCAGTGAAGATTGCGCTTTTCCTATCTTGTGTAAATAAAAATTACACATGCCGTGATCTGTGATTGGCTCTCAATCTTCTAATGGTTGTCACTATTGATCTGGTTACTGCTACACCACTATACCATGCAGTGTTAACCCAAAACGACTATTATTCTCTACCTTTTTCTTTTTTTTAATAAACTAATACAATACTATATTAATTTACTGATTTTTAGGGATAAAACCAAAAAGAGAAATCTTTTTAATTTCGTTCTTGTATCTGTCTGTCTGTCTGTCACTCTGTACGGTTCCAATAACTTATGAATCAAAAGAGATAAAAAACATGAAATTTTCTAGTATTAAAGATCGTTCAAAATTATCAGCTGTTCAAATCCAAAATGGCGGACAATTCCTGTCACGGGAAAACTTTTTTTTGAATGGGGCATCAAATGATAGGTATTGAAGAGTAGATTACAAAAATATATAACACTTGTGGAAAGAGTTAAATTTTCCATGCTATTTTGTCAAGAAACATCAAAACTTGGCCGGGGTACAGCCGTGTCTCCTGATCTGTGAAACAATAGCCTATGAAGGGCTTATATAAAACTATAAGTATGTAATGGATTACAGGGGTTAGTGCATCGCTCAGATGTATAAACCTTATAATTGTCTGTAATACACAGTCAATATGAGCTACCGTATAGACCCCACAAATACGTACTCTGATAAGTATACCCTGAAAATATTCATGTAATTAATAAGAGCTATACAACACATTTTTGTCTTAATAAGACCGTCATCAGTGCCTATTATAGAAAAATAAAGTAACATTATTAAATTAAATTGATTATTTATTTATGCAAAAGATATACACTAGATAAATAATCAATTTAAATAATATATTTAAAAACTGCTTTTTAACTGTAAGATACATAATAATATAACAAGTACAAATGAGGATATCAATCTATTTTGACTTAATGAAACCATTTTATGTAAAAACAACTCTTAATAAATTCTCGAAATAAAATATTAGAGGATATGAAAGAATAAAAAAAATGTACTATTAATAATTTATTCAATATCTTTTGTTTTCGGTTGGCTTATTCAGAATTATCAGATCAAAAATTTTATATATATATATATATATATATATATATATATATATATATATATATATATATATACCATAGAGGCAGTCAAGACGTTCCCATATTCAAAATTTATAAAAGGAAACCCGTCTGTCGGCGAAGATAGAAAGAAGGTTAATTTTATTAAGGAGTCAGTGGTCCATGGACGTAGTACATGACATTTAAGAAGCATCCTTTTTTTTTAGAAGAACAGTCTGGTTAAGTTCGGTGGTTGGGTTGTGTTTTTTTTGTTCTTAATTATTTTTATTTTGTTATCCCTGTCCGTGAGAGAGAAGGAATTAGTTCGTTGAAGCGTAAGGTAAGATCAGCCCAAGTCTAAAGTTTCAATCTGAGGTGCTGTCCGGTGTAGGGTAGAGAAGCGAGTCCACCTGGTCCTCTCCTCCATGTATAGTTACGGCTACGTCCACTAGAGTTCGCTGGCCATTGTTTTTTTTTTTTAAAAATGATTTTGGACTCACTCTCCTTCCGTTTGATATTAAATTTCATGGAGGTTTAGTAAATATAAAAAAATTAGAAGAGTTTTATGGTCAATCTAGCTTATGGGTTGTGTAGTTTTCAGTATCTAGTTTTATATTATTTATTAAAGAGTTAATAAAACGGAACCAGAGGACCAACGTTCTTTGTATTAATAGTAAATTCAGAATAAGTATCAAATAAAAGTGTAATTTAAAAATAAAGAAAATAATGTTTAAAAATAGTAAAAACAATCTATTGTATAAACGAGAAATAGATCTATGGGCTGGCGGTCTTTAATACCAAATAGCCAAATGAATGCATCAGTTCAAAATCATAAGGTTATGATATACTGAACACGTTAGATTTACAGTAGACTGAATCAGCGAAATGATTATTTTTTATAATAATACCTGCACTATAAATGATATGTTTATGATAGATAGAAATTATGATTATAAATGATGTCAGGTTTTCTTTAATATAATTAAATTACATTTTGGTCAGGGCGTCTACATTGCAACGCACACTCAGCGCATTTAACTCGTACAACACACATTTTTATTCGTGTGGCCACCTCAAAGCTTCAAGAATTGATGAAGTGTCAATTTGATAAGTAACAGCTATGCGCTTAAATATGTAAGGTGGGCCCAGCTCAAAGCATTCAAGAATTTATGAACAGTGTTAATTTGATAAGTAACAACTATGTGCTTGAATATCTAAGGTGGACCTAGCTCAATGCATTCAAGAATTGATGATCAGTGTTAATTTGATAAGTAACAACTATATGCTTGAATATCTAAGGTGGACCCAGGTCAAAGCATTCAAGAATTGATGAAGGGTTAATTTGATAAGTAACAACTATGTGCTTGAATTATGGTGGACCCAGGTCAAAGCATTCAAGAATTGATGAACACTGTTAATTTGATAAGTAACAACTATATGCTTGAATACCTAAGGTGGACCCAGGTCAAAGCATTCAAGAATTGATGAACACTGTTAATTTGATAAGTAACAACTATATGCTTGAATACCTAAGGTGGACCCAGGTCAAAGCATTCAAGAATTGATGAAGTGTTAATTTGATAAGTAACAACTATATGCTTGAATACCTAAGGTGGACCCAAGTCAAAGCATTCAAGAATTGATGAACAGTGTTAATTTGATAAGTAACAATTATATACTTAAATATTTAAGTGAGAAAAACTTACTTCTTTTAAACATAGTAAAATATAATTGATCAATTTAACTTTTAATTAATTATTAATTATTAATAAGTAAATTAGTTTAATATCCAAATTTATTTAATTCAAAATTCTCGATCGAAAAAAATCGCCACAAATAATTATAAATAATAGAATAGAATCAAACGTTATGAAAATATAATTCAGTTCGTTTTTTTACGATTTCAATACTTTTTTGCTTGCATATAATTACCAGAAAAGAACAAGAAAAGAAAACCAAGATTAAAATAAAAAGTTAAGTAAAAAAAATGGGTCTGTCTGTTGATAGGAATGTATGATTACAAAATTCAGCATGCGTGCAATCATTAACTCAGAAAATATTAAAACCAAAGTCCATTTCCTCGCGGTCAGTGGACGATAATACAGCAAAATATGTTTTAATTATAATAATTATGTATTCATATGAAATAGTATAAAAAAAGGAAAGGCAGAAAAAAAAATTGCAGATAAATAATTAATTTAAAATTTAATTGATGATTTCTAAAAACTAATTAAAGCATTTAAACATATCACAACATTATTGTTACTATGACGTTAATTAAGTAAACGAAAAAAAAAAATGTTAAAAAAATAATTAACATTCAATTAAAATTCCATTACTTGCATTCCTCTGTTTATAGCTCAAATGAATTATAACTTCCGTTTGTATTTGATAAATAAGTTTTTATTCAAGTTCCAGTTAATGTAAGGACGAGAATAAGAAAACAAACATAATTAATTAAAAGATATACAAAAATAAAGAAAATATATTTATTCATTATTTAAAACAAAATACTAAATGGAAATTAAGTGGTTTTTAATGTCAAAAATAAATAGAAAAATATATTTCTTATTCGAAAAAATATATTCAAGCATAATCTTTCGATCTAAAAGATTGTTAGGAGTCGACAAGCGTATGAATATTTTTTTAAAGTTTCACGAAAGAAAGAAGAAAATATATTTCCTGTTTTCGTAGATGGTTTCCTGTTTTTGAAACATATAAGTCGTGTAAAAGTGGTCGGTAAATAAAAAGTATACATTTTCTTAAAGCGGAAGTTTGGCGTCTGTTTGTTATATGTGGTCAAGGAAATGGATCCTTAAGGAAAAGTTTCTTTTTGGTTTCCCAGGATGTTCATCTTTGTTTTAGTACTAAACGGTTGGAGTAGTTCCCCGACTTTTATACAACGTGGTGTAAAAGTACCATTTCCGTTTTTGGTTGGGTGTAGAATGCAGCGTTGTATCCTGTCAGGAAATGTCCGAAAGATATAAACGATCTAAGAGTAAAGAGGGCTAAAAGGACCAAGAAGGAACTGAAGATGAAATGTTTAAGGATGGTGTTTCCCATTGCAGTAAATCTGGATCTTCCAAGAGTAGAAGGTTTTTGAGATTGGACTGATATTGGTCCGAAGCATCAAGCCCAAAGCATTGCTCATGACATGAGTCATTAACAACATCCTATTTTAGTATCCTATATCCTTCTTAGGATTTGAAAATGTTAAGAAGTAAGAGTTCCTTTTCCCTTTAAACGACAAAATGATAAATCAAATGGTATAAAGGATGAACTATGTCATTGACACTTTGACCATACACTACAGAGTCAATGGATTGGAAATTCAGACCCCAACAAAACAATAATTTCTTGTAGATTAATTCTACTATATCGAACATGTTTTTAACAAAACTAATAACGAAATCGACCAAGAAACGAATAAAATCTAGACTCTGTCTTTAACAGAAAGAAAAAAAATGCGATCAACAATTTAAAGCATTCATCAACAGCTCTCTTATATTATAGTTGATAATAAGTTGGTCAGTCTACATAATTATGTCAGACAAATCATCATTATATAAATAAAAATGTTTATGTTATTTGAGTTAGGTAACTTAACAACTCAAAAGTAACTAAAGTTAGTTGTTAAGTAACTTAACAACAAAAAAAGGAAACTAAAGTTAGTTGTTAAGTAACTTAACAACAAAATAGTAACTAAAGTTAGTTGTTAAGTAACTTAACAACAAAAAAAGGAAACTAAAGTTAGTTGTTAAGTAACTTAACAACAAAAAAAGGAAACTAAAGTTAGTTGTTAAGTAACTTAACAACAAAATAGTAACTAAAGTTAGTTGTTAAGTAACTTAACAACTTTAATCCAAGATTTTTTTTTTCAATTGGAATTCTAATATTATTGAACATCAACTTTGATCCAAGAGTTTATTCACTTGGAATTCTAATATTATTGAACATCAACTTTGATTCAAGAGTTTATTCACTTGGAATTCTAATATTAATTGAATATCAACTTTGATCCAAGAGTTTATTCACTTGGAATTCTAATATTAATTGAATATCAACTTTGATTCAAGAGTTTATTCACTTGGAATTCTAATATTATTGAACATCAACTTTGATCCATGAGTTTATTCACTTGGAATTCTAATATTAATTGAACATCAACTTTGATTCAAGAGTTTATTCACTTGGAATTCTAATATTATATTTTCCTTCACTGAACTATTTCGATTTCACATATTTATTACCCATGACAATCATCCTTGTGTTATCAATTATTATAAATGGAAATAAGAGAGAATTAGTTAATTATCTCAAATTATTAATTATTTGAACTAGGGAGCTCTGCCCCCTACTCGCTTCGCTCGTCGAAAAGCGGCCGCTGCCTTGAACCTTCGCACAATTTGGTAATTTGACACATTTGTTTGTTTGAAAAACTTTTTTAATAATATAGATAGATAGATATTTAGGCACGTATTGCCAAGAATTCTAACTTTTCAATCCTTAAAGATAATTTATAAATTTAAAAAAACCCATTTGATGTCCATACATAGAAGACTAGTTTAGAAAATGCAAAATTACGTTGCAACAAAAGCAATTTTCAGGTAATCTAAAAGAGAAAGTTTTGCGCAGCAAAGTGTCCGAGTATAGCTTTATTATCTTGCAGCGTTCTTATCCACATAACAATTGCTCTTTTAATCCACCCACTACAAGATAGAATTTTTAATTATATATTTTTTTTTCATTGTTGCGAAACAAATTCCACATGCTCTCCAAACCCTCTATTGTACTTTAACGAGGTTCTTTTTGGCGAGGGAATTCAATTTACGCGAAAGCTTTTGATCGATAATGTGTTTCTTTTTTGAGCTTACATTATAATGCCATGTAACAGATTCTCTAGTATTTGTTATGATTAAAATAATAATAATCGTACGTAAGATCTTTTAAATAATTACCTGATTATAAATATTTATTCAAGATATGAAATAAGTGTTTAATAACAATTGCAATACCTAATAAAGTTATAAAATCATATTTTGATTTAACATAGTAAAATATACAGGAAGAGCTCACATTTCTCGATCCTTCTTTCACTAGATTTTAGTTTTGCTATTATTATTTGGCGTTTCAAAAGAAACGGGACTTAAATCAAGAAAAATCTAAGAAAAAGGAGCATGCACAGACGATTGCCAGGAAATACTAGGCATGCGCAGTTTCTATATCAGGAAATAATAAGCATGCGCAAAATCTCTCCTTAACTCACTGATGATTACTGATCAATCGTAATATTTTTATTTGATGGATAATGACTCAACAACTTTAGTATCTAGTGACCAGTAAAACCAATTCTGTCCTGAACATCGCATTAGGTTAGTTACAGTTACAGGACAAAGAGATCGGTCATTATTCATTATACACATCTTTTCGGTGTGATCCAATAACAAATCGTCTATATCTTAATTAATATTAAATATAATATGTAACCTAGACAAATATAAAATGGCAAAACTAAGAAAAGGAAACATGCGCAGTAAATTGCCAGGGAATACTAGGCATGCGCAGTTTCTTTATCAGGAAATAATGAGCATGCGCACTATCTCACTTTGTTTACTGATTATGACTGCTACATCGTAATAAGAGTATACTGTTAGTTGATGGAGAATGCCACAACAATTAAGTGTCTAGTGACCAGTAAACCTAATCCTGTACGGAAATAGCTCTTCCTTTAACCTCTTCGATTAAAGTTATCAATGACGTTATATATATACACGTCTGTTTTTTGTTTTCAATGCCACCTTTGAGGTTTCATGAGAAGGTATTACTTTCATCGTCATGTTTACCACCCGATCTTAGGTGGTAATGATCAGATTTATCACCTGATCTCTAGCATCCGTTTACGAAGTTAAAAATTAAGCTTCTAGTCTTTATGCAGCTGCTACCACGCGTATCTACCGTATGCATATATTAATTACTTCGTTTAACAATCTAGGGTTTTTAGGACCTATGTATTGGTAACATTGACCAAAGTAATAGTAGTTTTAGAGTTGAAAATTTTAAGGAAATCAAAATGCATAATAAAGCTTCGACAATGTTATTCCATTATTTGTACGGCGGAATAATGATTTCAAGAAACTTTTATGCATAGCTGTTGACACCACTACAGTTCATTGACAATGACCAACTAGTGTGGTTTTTGTTTTAACAATAAACTGGAATTTTACCTAAATTTGTGTATCTTAGATTTTAATGATAATAACGCTTAACTTCCTGCTAAAATGAATATTACTTCTTATACAACTCCAAAACGTAATCATTGACATTAAAAATATGTAATCATCTGTAAAAATCACACAAAACTCGATTAAAAAATATTTACCAGATATTACAATTCTTGATATCATTAATTAATTAGTAAATTATTTCGAATCTAATCATAACTATAACATTGTTTTTTAATTATTAACTTCTTTATAAAGAATTAATTCCTTTGTCTAGCTAACTCTTTTATCTTTTAATATCTTAAAGTGTGTCGATAAAAAAAACAACTCTCAGAGTAAGGTGTAAGTTCTTTTCATATAAAACCCTTGAAGATCGATTTTTTTCACCATCTTCAATTTTCTATTGTTAAGTTTCTACTTCTTATTTTCTTTTTCCACAGTTAAAAAAAAGAAACATTGTCCCAAAAGAGACAATGAAAGGAAGAATTAACGTCCTTGAGATACCTAATTACATCATGATATAAAAGAGAGAGTGAAAAAAATAAAAATATCCTATCGAAGTTGATGGTTTCTCCCACGAGACTGCAGCACCATACAAAGAGGTTTAATGGTTGTCGATGTATAGAAAGAATAGAATAGGACCAAGGATGGTAACCTGATGGACTCCTTCAAGCCTTTACCGGACACTCAATCCTAACTTTGCCTTTTATACTCAAACAATATTTAGCTCTCATTTTTTTTCAACAAACTTCATTATCAGAATTTTCAATAGAGCACACTCCTTCTTTAAACCAATCTTTTGATTATTCTTTTATAACCAGAAGTCTCTAAACATTCATTATGCGTTCTAATTCTTTTCTTAAAAGACTTAGTCGTACGCCAATTCTTTTTTTTTTTTTTGCAGTCTCCTTGTACAAAATTTTTTCGCAGCCTCCATCTAGAAACTTTTGAAATGCTTACAAGTCTGCGAAACTGTACTTTGAGTTATGAATAGACTCTTCTATTAAAGGAAGTCAAATATCATTAACGTTTTAATTTTTTTCTTTAAGTTCGCTGTATGCTTGTCTTGCACTCTTATACTTAATGCAGCTGAATAACTAAGACGAAATATGGGTGTGACCCCTTCGTAAATTTTTTAAGTGCACAATATACAAAAATGGATGTTAATAATGATATTTATACAAAGGAAGGAATTCAAGTTAAGACACTAACACAGTTAAAAACTGAGAGGGGTTGTGGAGTTCACAATTCACAAGCCAAAACTCCCTACCCTTAAAGAACCCTCTTAAGAGACTGCAGAACATAAATAGGCAAACTACAATTATTATTTTAATGTTAGACTATAGATGTAATTAATGTAATAAAAAATGTAAATATGTAAAATGAAATATTAAACTAATATTACCAGTAATATTGCCTACTAATAATACAACTAATATTGCCTACTAATATATCCATTTTACTAATATATATATACAGTGTGTCCCCGGATCGACGCATGAATAGGTGAAAAAGACTTAATTTTTTTCAATTGAAATTTTATCTTCTGGGGTTCAGCCCTGCTTGGATAGAAACTAATTTATGTTATAATTTAAGTTTCGAAAAATGAAGTATGTCTTGGAAATTTACAAAACATTTATTTTTCCCCCTAGTAAAGTGCTTCTTCTCTAGGAGATACGACAAAATGTTATTAGAAAAAGTTGTTCAGAGAGAAAAACTGAGTAAGCATACAAAATTTTAAAACGCTCCGCCCACTTTGATATATTGCATTATTTACCATTTTTTTTAATTGTTGAAGTATTAAAAAAATTTCTGTATTAAAAAATTTCGCGAGGAAAAGGTCTTACAAAATTGATAAACTATGCAAGTGCAAAAAAGTTTCAGTTTACTTTAATTCGTCTGTTAAGACATTTAAATATTTATTATAAGAAATGAGAATAATAACAAAAACAAAACACAAATAATTCAAGCTTAAATTTAATTTTGTACTAACATAATAATATTCATAGTGGCATTTTCGAAATTTGAAATCTATTTTATGGCACAGAAAAAAACCTCTAAAATTATTATTTTGAACAATTTTTAACAGCACAATAGGCAAAATATGGAATGGTAAATAATTCAATACATCAAAGTAGGCGGAGCGTTTTCAAATTTTGTATTCTTACTCAGTTTTTATTTCTTAACAACTTTTCCTAATAACATATTGTCGTATCTCCTAGAGAAAAAGAGCTTTACTAGTGGGGAGAAACAACTTATTTGTACATTTCCAAGACATACTTGAATTTTCGAAACTTAAATTATGACATAAATTAGTTTCTATCCAAGCAGGGCTTAACCCCGGAAGATGAAATTTCAATTAAACAATTTTTAGTCTTTTACACCTATTCATGCGTCGATCCGGGGACACACTGTATATATATATATATATATATATATATATATATATATATATATATATATATATATATATATATATATATATATATATATATATATATATATATATTGATTTTTAAATAAACATTTATTTTCATCCCTAAAATGATCAACATAATAAATAGAAAATAAATGTATCTATCATTAATTGTGTCGGAATGTTTTGCTATTCTATTTTTTAGTTTTTGTTGTAGGCGACAATAAATACGGTCAATAAAGGACGGACGAACTAACAGACGACATCTACTGACTTGGGTAAAAAAAATCCCACTTCTACGAGAATCGAACTCAGATATAAATGTATTGCTATGATACAGAATTAGCATAACGTAATAAAAAGGCAACATTTTATTTTTATACAGATGTTTTCTTTAATTATCGAATTTCTCACAGTATAAAAATAAGGATGAAACATTTGAATTAAAAACCTATTCTTTTTAGTAAGTAGTTTGGTTTGTTTCCTTTTATATGGTTCTTATTGATAGTAGAGTCTAAAGGAAAAAATTAAAAGCTCACTTTTGCAATACTTCGACACCTCTTTGGGTCATCTTCAGACTGACTAGAACATTTCATCCTGTTGTTGCAAAAATATTAATTTTCCTCTAACTTAAGTGGGTATTGTCAATAGTTTGCGATTTTTTTTCTAAAATTCCATAGATATGCTACAATTGTCACTATTAGTATATATGTATTAAAATTTGAACAAATTTATTAAAAAAATAAAATCACTTTTACTGCATCCAATACAACCTATTCTTTTTGTTTTAAAAAATATACTTAACTAAATAAAATAAATAATTATCATAAACATTCCTCAAATAAATGAATGTAATGTATTTTCAAAAAGATTCAAAATTGTGCATATGATTAACCTTATTTTCGGTTTATGAGTGGCTGCCAGGAGAGAGGGGTTATCGTTCTTGCAGGACCTCATCTTGATCGTAAGAGGGAGGTTTGGAGGGGGAAATAAGCTGTTATTTTTATTTTTCATTCCTTCAGACGTAGGATATAATGGGAGGAGAAGGGGTGTTATTTTCCAATGAAGAACTTCAGTTAAAAACACACACAAGAGGGGGGTTGTTGTTGTCTCGGAGGGGTTTTGTAGGCACCCTTAAACCTAAGAGTTGCCCGACTACACCCCACCCCTTAAGAGTTCCCAATCATAGGGCGCCGGTATGGGCCGACCTAGAGGCTCCTAGGCGCCCTAGAGCCAGACTGGAGTTGCCTACACAGCGCCTAGGGATGCCCCCATGTTGTTTCTGAGGGGCGCCTCCACTAGGGCGCTAGGGCGCCACCCCCAGGCAAGGAACCTAGGAAGTGAAATGATGTACGATCACCCCCCTCCTTGTTAGTTTGAGAATGTTTACCACTCCTCCGGTTCTCGTTACTGATATCCTTGAGTCGAGGAGGGCGCCAAGTTAGAGGTTACGGTGTCCAAATCTTACCCCCTTCTACTTATTTTCTATCAACTACCAATAAACACGAGTTATCTATGTGTTGTTTCCCCCTTACAGAAGATAAGTATACGTAAGAATCTATGACGCCACAATACGTAGATAAACACATATCGCAATAGCCTTATACCTACAAGCTAACCATAAAGATGTATACAGTATACATCCTTCCTCTACAATATTTTTAACGCTGCAAGATAAATTGAGAACAGGTTGGGTTACTGCTCTTATACCGAGGTGGAAGAAAACCAAAGTAGATAAGAAGATTCTGTAATTTTAGGAAACAAGATATACTAAAGAGGCACAGCCTACAGTTGGTATATTTTGAACATAATCAAAATAAATTTTTGCACACCGTTTGGGTTCAGATTATAAAAATTTGGGAAAAAACCTATGTTAAGGTGCGTTTACATCTGAAAATTCTCTCCGGAAATATATGTCAAGTGTCAGACAGAAATAGCTTTGAGTGTTTACATACCGAGAGATTTACGTCGTGGACACTTCTCAAACTGTGACACTTCTCGTAATGCTTAAATTTGCAATAAATGTACGACCCGTTTAGGTGCGTTTACATATGACAGTTATTACATGATATTTATGTCAGACAGAAATCGTCAATATACATACATACAAATGTTTCCTCTGACGTACATATCTTTCATTCTACACACACACAGTTCATTTTAAGGTTGCCGTGATGAAATCATCATCAATGGCGACCTGTGTCATTATTCAAAAATGTCAAAACAATCGGTCCGAGACAACTCAGACAAACTTTCTCATAGTACTAGTTCATAATTACTTAGCCCAGAGTTTCCATATATTTGTTTTCGAGTTTTGGTTGGTGCATAATTATTATTGAACATTATATCAAAATGTATCATAAAAATTACTTCTCCTAGGTGGGGAATCGAACCCGGGCTATCTCCGTCCGCTATTTTCTCAGGAACTAGATTTTTCCCGGGAAAACAGCTTATATCGTTACATCAGTAATTAATTATACCAGTTAAATGGACTACAATTTAGAATTTTTTAATCTAAATCGTCGGAACCGTTTTCAAGTAATATTTTTTTTTCATTTTTTTTTTAGTTTTGGGGTGTAGCGCACCCAAATTTGGAGCTAAAATTCATTTCTCGATTTCACCTCGGGGTATGATTTTTCTAAACATGTATGCCAAATTTCGTTAAAATCGGCCAAGTAGTTTAGGCTCCAGGCGTCAGCACAGACGACAGACCCACATTTTTTAAAACCACTTTTTTGGACTTAAGGGACCTCAAAACGTATAAATCCCTCAAAATCGAATTTTCGCGCCATTACAATACTTTCTCTTTATATGAGAAAGTAAAAAGAAAAAACGTTCAGGTTTGCATGCTAAGCTTCCTTGTAGAAATGACAGCAAAGTATAGTACGGCCATTTTATTGTATACAATTCATCGTTTTAAATTCACTGTTATATCGATTTCTTAAGTTATGAATTTTTCTCTGAGGTCGAACTAAATTTTATTGTCATTTCCATTAAGGCATTATGTTTTTTGCTTCCGAGCTTACCGGAGGTAACGGAAGCTATGTGATCGTTCTGAAGAACGAAAAAATTTTAGGTCTTCGATTTTAAAAATTCCAAGACAGAAATCCGTTTCAGACATCAGGGATCATTTTCGGTTCCGTGTCTGTCTGTCGGTCTGTCGGTCGGTCTGCCGTTCAATTTTTGCGAACCAACATATCTTAAAAACTACTCGTCTAATTTTGATGAAATTTGGGTGGTAGGTCATAATTAGCCCATTGTTGGTCCCATATAAGTTTCAACCTTCTGCGCCTATTTGTTGCTCTTCCACATGCGCACAAACATACATTTATTTAACCTATAGCTTCAAAAGTACTAATTCGATTTGAATGAAACTTTTATAGTTTATCGAAAGTTACCCGCAGATAGCCCCAGATTAATATGAACCGTCTGCGCTCTTTAACTTTTGCTAAATTGATACTTTAATTCGTGTACAAACTCAAAACAATTTTGACAGATTAAAAAAAAACGGGGGAAACAATTAAACCAATTAGACAATAATGACTTGTAATAGCATGAAATCAATAAAGTACATGGATAGGATGCGAGGAAGCTATTTGCCACACTAATTGGCAGTCTATTTGACTCTGTCTATATAAATTTTGTGTATGTAACGTCCCATAGTTCAGGTTTACTTGCAGTACATATTAAATAATTCTTCATAATTCAAGCATAATTAAAAGATAGTAAAACGTTTTTGTGCCGGTACTCCCGGCTGAGGATCCCTGGGCCTTGTTGATGCTGATATATATATTATATATATGTACAATCAATTATTTATTATCTTGGTTATATATGCACGTAGTTAATTAATTAAATTATTCTTCAACTTCAAGTTTCAACCACTCTTTTGTATCGACCATGTTTACTCGACACTTATCGCGCAATGAAAAAAGTGACGGGAGGTCAACTTCTGTGATACCTCCAAATCGGTGTTTACATCTGTTGGTATAGATGTGTCGACACTTATAGCTGAGAGTAGAAACATATATCTCAGACATAAATTTTTCAGTAGTTACACTGTTGCGATTTCTGTCTGACATAAATATCATACAATAACTGTCAGATGCTGGCATGTTGCAAACATATCCATTAAGTTGTGATATACTTGAACATAAAGGAGACAACTTCCACTATTTACGACTAATTAAAGAAAGTATTTACTGTACTGTGTCACTGGTTTTACGGGTTTCCCTTAATACATCAGTTGTGAAGAGGTAGTATTTTACTACCTCAGCTCTTTCTACAATAACTCTGCTGTTGAAATAAAAGATATAACTTTATTGCTTTCTTGACAACATTATACATAATATACTTTCCTTCGTTGCATTTAATTGATTTGCTTCCGAGCTTACAGAAGGTAACGGAAGCTATGTGATCGTTCTGAAAAACAAAATAATTTTATCTCTCCGATTTCAAAAATCCCAAGACAGAAATCCGTTTCAGAAATCAGGGATCATTTTCGGTTCCGGTGTCTGTCTGTCGGTCTGTCGGTCGGTCTGTTTCTCAATTGTTTCGAACTACCATATCTTAAAAACTACTTGTCCGATTTTAATGCAATTTAGTTAGTAGGTAATACTTAGCCCATTGTTGGTCCCATATAAAATAATACTTCTTGCATACGAGTCCGCAAGACAGTGAGACATTTTCATGTTTTCGCTCTGCGTAAACTACCGACATAAAGTCGGTAATTTATTCAAGTAATTGATAAAAGTAGATGAAAGATAATTTTTATTCTTATCTCCACACCGGCACTGCCGCGGCTTGATTACAAAATACTGAATTCAAAGGCGCCTCGCCGGCATATTAACAATTCTACGAATTGTTAATTTGTATCCTCCTGTACTTTCCTAACTCCCTGTCACACGTATAAATCTTTTCGACTTTCTTCGGCCCTGTGACGTGAGGGAGGCCCAACAGCTGGAGACTGGATTACACACCTCCTATAGCTTTTTAACTCCCTGTTATACTTTTCTGAGTATTTAAGCAAAAAGCAACGTAACGTTTTTGACTTATGTTCCATAGCCTCAACTTAAAAATGTCAAAAATATCCTAAAAAAGGTCCTATATAAGTTTCAACCTTCTGCGCTTATTTGTTTACCTTCCACATGCTCACAAACATACATTTATTTACACCTATATCTTTAAGTAATCATCTGATTTTTATGAAATTTGGATGGGTTGTCGAAAATAGCAGATAGCAGATAGCACCCGCCTATTTTCAACCATCTGCGCCTGCGCACTTTAAATCGTGCTAAATTAATGTCAATATGCTATAATGCCGCATGGTTAATTGACTCACTGACTGACATTAATGTTTACCCACTTCCTGAAGAGCTAGAGACTTGCGGTTTGCGCCATTCGACGCGCAACGTCCATATTGTGAATCAAAATATTTATAAAAAGTACCCTTTTCCCTCTCCTTCCCCCCTTAAAAAAATAAAAAAAGCCGACATGATTTTTAAGCTGTTTTGGGGGCTTATTGCGGTTAAACGGTAAGTGGTATTGAAAAAAGGTTAGCACCAGCGGTAACTGATTTTAAAAGATCTACAACTTTGGTCTCATGACTTTTTGTCGTATCATCATCGGTTGTGCCTTAGATGGTAATAATTTAGGTTTAATTTTTACCCATTTGTCTTTGAATGGCCATAGTTTTTATAATAGTTGACCGATTTTATTTCTGATTGAGGCGCTTGAATCATAGACTAATGCTCTTTAAATTGATTATATTTTATTTCACTAGTTCATCCTATTTGCTGAGAACAACACTTTTTACCGAGTGCCGTGTCACGTGACCGCTTTTTTTGGTTTTTAATATTGTGTCGTATATCATTTGAAAGGCCTTGATATGTACATTAAAGCTATTTTATTTATTTATTTTTTAAAAATGTTGTACACGTACTTTTGTACCGATTTAAAATTTTAGGTTATTTGTTTTAGATTAAAGGGTTTAAATAATTTCTTTTTATTAGGTTTTTTATTTATTTTTTTTAAATTAATGCCCTTTTCTATTGTTTGTTTTTTAAAAATATCATTTTGGTACCTCAAAGTACAGGGGTACAAATGTGACAATTAATCTCTTATAATATATTGTATATCGTTGAAAAACTCTTTTTTTTCTATTTTTCTATTGTTCTTTTTCTGTTATTTTTAACACGATTTTAACACTTTTAAAAATGTTTATATAGCAGTTTCTACAATTTGGTTGCTGAGTTATTAAATTTATTAGTTTTTTTTTATTAAATTTATTACATTTTATCAAAAAAATGTTGCTTAAAAACAAAGTTATTATATTCTATTGCCTGATAGAGCGCGAGGAAGCTATGTGCCACACTAATTGGCAGTCTATTATTTATATTTAATGATGAAATACAGGATTAAATTTGTCAAAGCATGTTACTGAATATATCTGAATTGTGTTAATACGTTGAAACCCCAACACGAAGCAATGAATGTAATTTCAGAGGGTCGGACATCTCATTACAGAGATTATTAAGCACATTTGCTCCCTTAAGAAAGTTTGCACGCAACAAAGCAGAGGTTATAAACCCCGTCTGCTTTAAATAATAATGCCAGACAGCTAGACAACACTGTTTTCACTTTCCCTTTATCAAGAATCGTGTAGTTTATAAATTTCCTTTTTCAATATCTTTCTTCGGGTTATAAATCAATATTTATTCCTCTATCTCACGATGAATATAGTTATAAAAATACTAAAATAACACATCTCCCTTTCATTCTTTTTTTTACTATCTTTAATTTAAATTGTAAAAATCAATTAAAATATTACTTCGAAATTTCACTTGCAAATTTCCAATTGCATTTAATGCCTAATGTTAAATAGACTGCCAATTGGTGTGGCACATAGCTTCCTCGCATTCTATCACGAACTTCATTGATTTGATGATTTTACAAGCCATTATTGTCAAATTTGTTTAATTGTTTCCCCCGTTTTGTAATCTTACAAAAATTGTTTGGATTTTTTACATGAATTAAGTATCAATTTAGCTAAAGTTAAAGAGTACAGACGGTTCAAGTTAATCTAGGGCTATCTGCGGGCTACTTTTGATAAACTATAAAAGTTTCATACCAATTAGATAAGTACTTTTAAGTTAAATGGGCGCAGATGGTTGAAACTTATGGGACCAACAATGAGCTAATTATGACCAACCATACAAATTTAATTAAAAGCGGACGTAAACACAGGCCGACAAACAGACACTGAACCAAAAATGTTCTCTGATGTCTGAAACGGATTTCTGTCTTGGAATTTTTGAAATTGGAGACATCAAATATTTTCGTTCTTCAAAACGATCACATAGCTTCCGAGATTTTGTTTAATGTTTCAGCATAATTTTTTTTACAAAACTAATGTAAAGAATTGTGTATTTTTATATTAAAATTGGTCAGTTATTTACAGAGTGCATTTAAAAAACTAATATTAATTCTAAAATAAGTCTGTGATGTGAAATTGCTCTTACAAAATGTACCAGAATGTGGTTTAATTTTCAACGATAGAGAGATTTTGCATTTTTTTTTAATTATTAAATTAATAATTACATTTTTCTGGCATGAATGCAATTAAAGGATTTTAAACTCCTTGGTCTCACATGTCAAACTATATTTTAAAAGAAATTAATAAAGTAACTCACGGAAACGCATTCATCCTAGGTTGAAATCCTTTGCCGATTTAGTTCTGATGGTTCCCTTAACACAATTATTAATCTGTAACAATAAACAACTGTAAATATGTTAAACATTAATTTATCATGAAATAATAAAACGTAGAACATAGACATAAGTATAAATATGAAGTTAGGTTTTATTATAGACATAGGGGATAGACCTCTGGGATAGATATAAAGAAAATTCAAGATAAAATAAACTTTTTATATACTACGTTTTTAAATTTTTTGTTGAATCGTGTGTAATGTTGATAATATAATTGTTATTGTTATATAATATATAATGTTAGTGAAAAAAAAATAGTTCCGAATTTATTTACTTCACATAAATGACAACCATATAGAGAGCTGATCTTAAACCTATAAAAGGACAAATCTTTGTACAACGGATCTCCCCAACACCAAATCTAAACCGTGGCATCAATATATTTGAAATAATATAATCGATATTTCCTGTTTTGCTGTCATTCAATGATTATGTATCACAAATTTGAGACCCGTCAAAATGAAGATTGCGTAAATATGGGACATGGCAAAACAAATAAAATAACTTGCTGATTTCTTCCGAACTAACTTTCCTTACAGCAAAATTTGCTGAAAACTATTTAAATTCTGCTGAAAGATGGCTAAAAGTATTAAAATAGTTCATATAAATCGTGTTCTGAGCTATGCTAAAAGTTTCAAATGTCTAGCTATTCAGGAAGTTAGTTAGAAATCGATTGCCAGATTTGTATCGAACAAACAAACAAACAAACAAGAAAGCAAGCTAATAAAGTCGTAGTAAAAATAGAATTATTTCAAGTATAAAAAATCCGTACGACAAACTCGACCATATTTTGATCTTATATTGCATAGTAAGATTGAATTAAAATCCAATAATACCTAACTCATCAATTATTTTTAACACATTTAAAAGGTGTTCAACAGATAATACTTTAAACTTTGTTTTCGATTTTTAACAAGATAAGATTTATTTAATAAAAATTTCGTTAACTAGATTTTTCCCTTAAAAATGACTTATATGGTTAGATTTTTTCCCTTAAAAAGGACTCATATGGTTAGATTTTTTCCCTTAAAAAGGACTTATATGGTTAGATTTTTTCCCTTAAAAAGGACTTATATGGTTAGATTTTTTCCCTTAAAAAGGACTTATATGGTTAGATTTTTTCCCTTAAAAAGGACTTATATGGTTAGATTTTTTTTTAAAATGCACTGCAAAAGAGATTTTTTAATCAAAATCGTCGGAAACATTTTTCGAGAAATATAATTTCTCCACGTTTTTCCGACTTTTGGAAATAGCACTCCCAAAATTTGGAGCTAAAATTAATTTCTTGATTTCTCTTCAGAGTTAATTTTTCTGGACATGGAAGCCATATTTTATCAAAATTGACCAAGTTATTTAGGCACGTCTTTACAGACTACAGGCGACTGATCGACTTTTTTTTAAAACCACTTTTTTGGGACTCAAACTAGAGCCCCTCAAACTACATAAATCCATATAAATCTCAATTTCTAATTTTTGCGCCATTGTAATACTCTCTTTATATATACTACGTACCATATAAACAACAAGATATAACTTAAAAACTATGTTGTGCCTTTGCCTTTATTGTACCAAATATTGTTACTGTAATATTTTATTTAATTCTTGAAAATTAAAACTAAAGCACCCAGTATATTCAATATATAATATAAAAAAGTAAAAGAGTGAAACACTGGCAGATCTCAATTTAGAACATTACAGTCTCACAATCATATTTTTAAATAGTAATTTTTATTTATTTATTTCAACAGTTTAGGGGACACAGAATAACAGACAAATAAAATACAAATCATATTCTTAATTACCAGGATTTTTCATGAATGTCAAGATTTGCAGTAAGGTTAATTTATAAACAGCTGTTATATATTAGAGGTAATCAAAAATGCAGTTTTTAAATTAGTTTTTTCTTTTATAATTAATAACCGAGGATAAAATAACAACGACGTTAAATGAAATGAAAAATAATGAGTCAAAACTGCAAGGGGGTAATGTCAGATTTCAAAAGAAAATCTTAAAACAAATTACTCCCATTAATTGTTTGTACATTTTAAAATAAATAAATAATTTGCGACAGTGATTTTCTAGAAATGTTTCTCTCTCTCTCTCTCTCTCTCTCTCTCTTTAACTTTCTCTTTTTCTCGCTCTTTTTTTCTTCTCTCTCTCTCTCTCACTCTATCTCTAACTCTTTTAAAAAGAACAAATGTTTTTTCTGAAATTTCCTTAATACATTAAAAATTCATCAAAACTCTTTTCACCATAGCTGCTCCGGAATCAAAATTGAGCTTAGACGCAATTACTATAGGCATCGCGTGGCTCTATCATTGAAGCGAGCGTATTGTAGTAAAATACTGAATATTTATATATTAAGTAATTAATTATCATTATTTTTTTATACATGTGTGTAATTAAGTTTGCGTTAGTGTGCTCGGCTTATGTACCTAAGGCAAATCCGAGTAAGGGTGCCACGGCGAAATGCCGATTTGAAGATACTGTAATTCTTTAATAAATGGCTATTATTATTATTATATTATAATTAATTATCATGATGAATGTCATAGTTGAAGATAACTGAAAGAGGGTAGTGTGGGGTAAAGTGGGGGTACTTGGTACAAAGCTTACCTTCCCAGATAAACCTACACTTCTAGAATCTCAACCACGAGCAGTAGCTTTTAAACAATTATTATAAATGTATCATTTCACTACACAAAAACTTATGTTTGTATCAAGTTGAAATTTTACATGCCTGTTTTAATTGTACTTTAGACGATGTGTATGAAGTTTGATTAAAATCGTTATGTTAGAACGTAAGATATCAGTAAAAACGTTGTTTTCCCTACTTTAAACGTTTAGGCCCATTTTAATTGTTTTAACGATCTTTATTAATTCATAGCGGTGTCGCTGTTAGTTTTACTAAAAAATTGTATTTGAAAAAAAATGTTTGTCTTGTTGAATAGTTAAAGTTAGAATTTTTTCCCGCCCTAAAATTCCAATTTTAATTTTGAAGCTCACGTTTACACGAGCGTTTCATCACGAAGTCTTAGACAGACAACGTTGTCCATCAAACTCGTCCTGAGCATTGGAAAAATGAATATGTGTACCAAATATCATCAAAATCGGTCAACTTTTACTCAAGTTATCGTCGTACGTTTCAGACAGACACGGAACATATTTCGTTGAATGAAGGAAGCTCGCTGCGCTTGCTTCAATTATTCGTAAACCAATGTATTTTTTTAATACATGTCTTTATGAATTTTGGGAGCGGACGTAGTTTAGAGATATTTTAATTTTTAATGGGCTATACCAATAGGATGCTAGACGTTATTCTACAACATATTCTTCAACGGAAAGAGCTAAATAAATTTAGATGTAGCAGAAAATACTAGTATCGAAGATTATGTTAATTTAAAGATTCGAATCCATCTCAGGACTATCTCGCCAATATGAGAATTAGAACACATCTTGGGTCAAAAATCTCATGAAAAACTTCCTTAAGAATGATCCCTGTAATCTGATCACAGTCTAACATTATGAAATCCCGGTGCTGGAGTGAATTTTTCACTGTCTGTTTCCCGTAGTAAATAATAATTATAATTTGATTTAAATTAAAATTTAAACTTTCCGTAGTATGAAACTACCAAAAACTTAAAAATTGAATTTCGAATTGATTGTACAAGGTACAGGTACTAATTGAGTACTTTATAATTATAAGCGTTAATTCTTGGTTTAGTTCTAATGTCATAAATATTGACTGTCTAAATGTATATGAATATTGAAAGCTTGGATTCGGGACTAGTTATCGATTACGACAGTGAAAAATCATTCTCCTGCGTAGCTTAGTTGGCAAGAGCATCTGTACTGGAAATACAGGAGACCCGTGGTTCAAATCCCGGTGCTGGAGTGTATTTTTCACTGTCTGTTTCCCGTAGTAAATAATAATTATAATTTGATTTAAATTAAAATTTAAACTTTCCGTTGTATGAAAACTACCAAAAACTAAAAAATTTAATTTCATTATGAACTCCTTAAGACCGATTTAGAAAAGCTGAGTTTCTCACTCCAGATTCAAGATTCAATGAACTAGCCCCTTCGATTATCGAAAAGAGATTTCCTGTTCGAGAGTCGTGTTCTTGCATTGGGTGCTAAACAATGGCAAAATTAGTCATATTTGGATCGAATGAAGTTAAAATTGAAATTTATCGTAGCCATGAATGCCTATGGACTACAAGCAGATGTTTAAAAATTTTCTTCGTGAGACGTTAAATTTGTCTATAATATTTATAATTTTACAATTTTCGTCATTCTTCTCATTCTTTCAACCAAACTCTTTTATTTCTTCTTTGTCTACTTAATTCTTGCCGCAAATTATCAACAATAACAAGCAAACCTTCCTTACGAACTTCATTTTACCATTGATGTCCGAAATCTCTATTTTGTTGAAGGTTCAATTTTCTCGATAGGCACAGTTTTTCGAAGAATGTGTTTGTGAAACCCTTCACGTCCATATACCACCAAGCAATTTCCCTGAGCTTCAAATCGTAAGATAGTTACGATAATGTTATTAGTTATTAGTTTATACGTAATAATTTTCTTGAGTGGCACAGATTCTCGAGGGCTGCGGTATGAGAACCTTTCCCCGTCTAAATCAGCCTCTAGTTAGAAATGAATTATTAATCCAACTATATGTATATACATTACTGTAAATTACTAATAAAAGCAGCTTTCAGCATGTAAATTATTTTCTTTGCAGAGGGTTTGAAATGTCTGTATTAACATAATCTCAGTCGTGGCGTCCTGATCTAGATTATTTGGCGCTGGTGTCTCTTTTACATCCTATCAAGGTAGAGTATCTTTGCCTCACAATATTGAAGAACATTTGAAATTTGACACTGGCCGCGCTTTGTGAAATGTTAGCCACAAGTATTACAATGAAGGTAAGCAAGTTTAAGTAATAAATAATAAACAGCATTACTAGTTCGTTCAGTCTGACTGTGCGAATGTGTTGTCAAAACCAATCTGTATTTTATGTATATTGTTTATGACAATATATTGATCAATTGATCAGTGTTTGTTATTTACTGCCTTTATAATTTGTTTAACTTCATTACTAAAAGATACTTTGCAATATCAATCTGCATAAGATTTGTGTTGATAATTAGTTAAAACAATCTTCAACAGACTAATTAAATGGTTTAATAGATGTATAGACTGCCAATTAGTATGGCACATAGCCTCCTTACATCTGTCTTGGAATTTTTGAAATGGGAGACTTAAGTACGTACTAGGATGCAAAGAAGCTGTGTGCCACACTAATTGGCAGTCTATTTTACATAAATTAAAGTATCAATTTAGCAAAACTTAAAGAGCACTGACGGTTTAAATTAAACTGAGGCTATCTGCGGTCTACTTTTTTACAAACCTTCAAATTTCATAAAAATCAGATGAGCACTTTTGAAGATATAGGTGTAAATAAATGTATCTTTCTGCGAAGGTTGAAGTTGAAACTTACATGATACCAACAATGGGCTAATTATGATCTACCTTCCAAATTTCATTAAAATCGGACTTTTAGTTTTTAAGTTATGTTGGTTCGCAAAAATTGAGTGACACCGTGAGACAGACACGGGACCAAAAATGTTGCGTGATGTATGAAACAGATTTCTGTCTTGGAATTTATGAAATTGGAGACATAAAGTATTTTCGTTCTTCAAAACGATCACATACATAAATAGTTTCCTTTACCTTCGGTAAGCTCGGAAGCAATATAATTCGGTGTTTTCGTGCCAAATAAAAGATGTTGTTTGGTCTAATATGATCTTACTTATTGTGGTAAATTATGATGCACGTTTCTGCCACACCCCTAAGACAACAACATAGTTAGTCCCTTGGTAGGACAAGAGCAAAACCTCACCCCTCGCAGTTCCAATTAAGAAAACATTTGTTGTGTTCGGTATAAGGGCAGAAGGAGGCAATCAATCGGGCGGGCGTCGTAGGTCGGCTAGGCGGCGGGATGTCGCCCTCCCGTCCGACTATAGCCGCCCCTTGGCTCCAGGACGGCCGGCGTCCTACCCCCGACAGGCCCCCTCATATACGGTGGATTTAACGCGATCTTCGAACCGAAATGATGAACACACAGAATAATCCTACCGGATGGAAAACAAATATTTATTTTTCAACAAGGCATTCTTTATTAGAGATTTTGAATGTCGACCGATATACTCAGACTAGTAAACAACTTTCAACACACAAAGAATTGTTTAAAAATAAAACATTTTTATTTTTAAACAACAGGGGAGGGGGGGGGGGGGGGGGGGAGGGGGGGGATTAGTATAAGACAAAAAAAGTAAAGCAAAAACAAATATAACGGATTGGCAAAGCCGATTGGTTAAAGATCGAATCACCTATACATCTAGTTCTCTTGGGTTTAAATCTTAACGATGGTGTGAGAAACTTACCTCTTCCTTGGACACTGATTTCCATGAATATATATACCAAAAATATAGTTTATAAGTATAAAATACGCATTTAATTACATATAATAATCTATCTCAAGTACAATTAAATGTTTATTAAGATAGAGATTCACATACATTTAAATAGAATTACAAATCAAAACTCCCGCCTGATAATCTGTTTTAGGTTTCAGTACGAAGAGCGAAAAGAAACCTTATACAACAGCTCTGTCTCTCGTTGGCATGTTTCAATTCATAAACTACTAAAGCTAGGAACATGCAATTCGGCACACAGGTGCGCATATCGGCATTTGTGGCAACTGTACACTTTTTGGAGTTTTCACACTTAATATTTCCAAGATGGCGAGTGGGCTATCAAATGAAAGCTCCTGATGTGTAGGTTACATATGTATATATATATATATATATATATATATATATATATTTATATATATATATATATATATATATATATATATATATATATATATATATATATATATATATATATATATATAAAAATATATATATATATATATACATATATATATATATATATATATATATATATATATATATATATATATATATATATATATATATATATATATATATACATATATATATATATATATATATATATATATATATATATATATATATATATATATATATATATATATATATATATATATATATATATATACTAGCTTTCACCATGCTAGGTATTAGTGACTATGTTTCCTATAATCATGTAGGCCTAGCAATTAAATTAAATTCCTAAATAGTTTTTTTTTCCAAAGCCTTCTAGAAATAAAATCAGGACTATATTACACATCATTATGAATATAATACTCTCCAAATCATAGTTTGGATTCTATCTATAGGTATATTTTAAAAATAGCCAGTAGAAACTCAGTAATATAGTAATAACTAACAATGCTAATTAGACTGGGACTGCTTGGACTGCTTTAATTAGACTGGGAAATCATTGAACAATCATCAACAATGATGGTGCATTATTTAATTACCCAGCCTCTTCATTCAATACTGCAGTTGCACCAGTAAATATTTAATAACTCTAGTTCTAGAAACAATTAATAAAATAATAAATAATCGATTTAAAGAGCATTAGTGTGGGGTTTAAGCACTCCAATCAGAAATTAAATCGGTCAACAATTACGAACGCCATAAGCGCTCAAAGTGAAATTTCTTTTTTAAAAAATAAAATTTAGCTCTATTTAAGGTAAAACCGATGAAATTACGACAAAAAGTAATAGGACCAAATTAGTAGATCCTTTAAAATTAGTTACCGCTGGCGCAATCAGCTTGTCGATACAACTTACCGTTTAGGCACAACAATAAGCCTCTAAAAAAACTTTAAAGTGCGTCCACCATCTTTAATTTTTTAGAGGGGGGGGGATATATCTTTTTAACTTTTCGGATTTTTCAATGGGCTTAGGCCAATTTCCGATCAAACGCAAAAAACCGCAAGTCTCTAGGTGGTCTAGAAGTATATAATAATAGTAGTAAAGTAATAATATTATAGCGAGTCTGTGGGGTTTGTTTACGGCGGGTAAATCTTTTTTTTAGGTTATGTTTTATATACTTTTTTTTTATAAAATTGTTAATAACTTTGGTTCTACTCAATATTTTTAGATGAAACCAAGCCTACAAATTGCGCAACATGTTTGAGCTCACTCCTGAAAAAAAAATAATCGATTCCATTTGGCCAGTTTTGCGCCTATAAAGTCTGACTGGGGCGACAGACACACATACCTACCCACATACATACCCACATACATACCCTCATGCATACCCACATACATACACGAAAAAAGTTAAGGCCAGATTCGGTTTTTGGAATGTCTAAAATGAAAAAGTATCCAAAAAATTTTCAATTCTGACTAATGTACAGACAAAACTTTAATTTTATATATATAGATATATGATTCTTTAAATTTTGCATTCTCTATTGGTTTAATGGACTAAAATATATCAACAAACATTTATTTTTAGTGGAATAAATGTGGTTGCCAAATCTTAGTAATAACCAATAATTTTGAGGTGAGTCGTCAACGTCGGAGCACTACTCTATTACATAAATGATATTCATAAGGATTATTTGGATTAACTGATAACTTAAGGAATCTTAAGGTTTATAAGAACAATACAACAATAATACTTAACAAATTGATATATAAACAGGTCAGCACACAGCGAGGGTCCGTAGGCAACCCTGTATCGTTTAATTAAGTAATACCCTATTGATGGTGTTTTTTAAAATGCTAAAAAGCTTACTTTGAACTATCCTATGGGTCTGATATTCTCAAAACACATAAACAAACTTCTGATAAAGTATTTTTTTGCCACTGAACCGGACTACAGCCATATAAATACAACGAAAAGACCATAGTTATAAAAAAAAGTATTTTGTCAATAAAAAATAAAATAATATTTTTTTCGAAATTTCCAAAAAGTGGTATCTTTACTTTTGGTCGAAGAATGTTCAGGAATTGTTTCAGATTTTTTGCACTCCACATAAGCGAGTTAGAGGGGGGGGGGGGCACGTTTCACACCCAATTCAAACTTGCCTACGCTCGCCCTATTAAAGTTATAACCAAAGAATTATATATTTTTGTAATCAGCTCGACGTACCCTTTCATATGATACCATGGTGTCGAAAAAAAAAAAAAAAATGTTAACCCTTAAGTTATTTTACCCAAATTATTTTGAATTTTTTTTTTTTTTTAATTCGCTATATTTTTAAAATATGTGGGCAGATACAAGACACATACATGCCAAATTTCAAAGTGATCGGACGAAAGGTGTAGCAATGAGAGCAGGCGACAGGACGGACGACGGACACACGCAGGAAAATATAAGGGTCCTTGGTTTTGCCAACGGACCCTAATAAATGGACAACATATAAAGTGTATTTAATCCAAATCGGAGAAATGTATGCTATATTTCAATATTTTCTTTATACATAACTACTAAATATTAGTTATGAGAAAGTAAGAACGAAGAAAAATGCTGGCGCCACAAAGATTTTCAAGTTATTATAAAATGTCATTCGGTATCTAATTCTATTATTAACGTAGATAAAAACTTAAAATTACATAGAAATCCACCACAATTCTTCACTTCTCTAATGCAATTATAAAGCAATACGACAACAAAAAAGTTAGAAAATTATCTCATAAAAAAAAAAAACCTTTTACCTATATAAAAAAAATTGACGTCAAGAATCTGGAATTACAAGAACATTATTACCTTTTCTTTACAATCGCAGCGACAAAAATCCAGAGATATATTTAAAGAAAACAATAATAAGAGACACAAAAAATAAGTCCTAACGTAAAATGTCGTTACATCCTACGACAGAACTGAAGATGAAAAAAAAAAGTTCAAACTCCGACTATTTTTGTTGAAAATTGCAGCCAATTTGTAGTTAATTTACGAAAGAAAGGAATGGTTGTGTGCATCCAATGATGGTTTTGTACTTTAAGAGGAGACATTAGGTCTAATAACCACTTCTTGGTCACAAAAAACACTAAAAAAAAATAACCAACAACAAAAGAGAGGTAGGAATAAGCGCCGGTAGGACGCTTATTAACCTAATTACAAAGGAGACAGAAACTAACTACCTGTAGGAAATCTGTTCTGAAACTAACCTGCACATTCAACCGTGCGACTTTTTTTAATACTTTAAAAAAAGTCGCACAGTTTCTGAAGCATTACGCAGCAGTTTCTGAAAAATTAAACAGAGAATCGTAAAGGAAGTTAGATTAATGCTGTCACTAAAAAGCTTAATCTAATTTTAAAGGAAAAATAAATTAACTAGAAAACTATAAATAAAAAGTTTTTCCAATTAGTGTGGCACATAGCTTCCTCGCATCCTATCATGTACTTTATTAATGCATGCTTTCACAACCCATTTTTGTCTCATTTATTTAATTTATTGCCCATTTTTTCTTCAATCTGTCAAATTTGTTTTGTAAGTATCACAGGTTTTTTTGTAATGTCACAGGTGGTTGAAATTAAATTAATAATAGCTATCTACGAGCTACTTTCGACAATGAATCCAAATTTAAAAAATAATATGAGTACTTTTGAAGATATGGGTAAAAATAAATTATGTTTGTGTGCAAGAGGAAAATAGACTGCCAATTGGTGTGGCACATAGCTTCCTCGCATTCTATCCACATACTTTTTTGATTTTATCTTTTACAAGCCATTAGTGTCTATTTGGTTTAATTGTTTCCCCTGTCTTTTTTTTTTAATCTGTCAAAATTGTTTTGATTTTTTACACGAATTAAAGTATCAATTTAGCAAAAGTTTAAGAGCGCAGCCAGTTCAAATTAATCTGGGGCTATCTGCGGGTTACTTTCGATAAACTATAAAAGTTTATTTAATTCTGATAAGTACTTTTGAAGCTATAGGTGTAAATAAATGTATGCTTGTCGCGTCTGGAAGAGAAAAAAAATAGGCGCAGAAGGTTGAAACTGATATGGGACCAACAATGGGCTAATTATGATCTACGCACCCAAATTTAATTAAAATTGGACGTGTAGTTTTTAAGATATGTTGGTTCGCAAAAGTTGAACGACAGACCGACTGACAGATGAAACGGAATTCTGTCTTGGAATTTTTGAAATCGGAGACCTAAAAATTGTTCATTCTTCAGAACGGTCACATAGCTTTCTTTACCTTCGGTAAGCTCGGAAGAAAAATGGGCGCAGAAGATATAAACTTTTATGGGACCAACTATTGGGTAATTATGACCTACCATCCAAATTTCTTTCATTATAGTTTTTAAGATATGTTAGTTGACAATAATTGAACGACCGAAAGACAGATAGACAAGGAACCAAAAATGTTTCCCTGATGTCTGAAAAACGTTTCTGTCTTGGATTTTTTTTAATCAGATAGAATTTCCTTAAAAATTCGTGACTTAAAAAATGATCATATAGCTTCCTTTAACTCGGAAGCTATATGAAAATATACGAAGGGAACTAAACTGTGCGTTTTTTTCTTTTTCTTTAGCTGCTCAGTAGAGGGGCTGTAGCCTTATACAACAATAAAACACAGCTGGCAACTGCAATCTCAAGCTAAAACAAGGATGGTTTAAAGAATAAGTGAGCATCTTTAACTTTATTATAAAAGATACACAAATAAACTATACATAGCACAGTAAACATTGTAACGGTGCAATTTTGAATTGCCCGCTACATTGTGGGCAAGGCTATCGATAGATGGACGCATCGATCGATAGAATTGCCCAGTGATCGATATCGATTGGTTGAGGGGACGCCTGAAACCAGGAGATGTGGAGTGGGAGATGTTTTGTTGAGGTTGTGACGGAAGGAAAATGAAGGTGGAAGGGAAAATAGGAAGCGCTAGTGCAGTAGGAAGGGAGTGATGAGTCAGTTGTGAGAGTGTGAGAACAAAGGCAAGGAGTGATTTTTTTTGTTGGATATGTGACAATGTGCTTGGTGGCCAGTCACTGGTAGTTTTTTTTCTTTTCTGTAAAACCATATATTTTTTTTAAATTTTGCTGGTGCTCATAAGTATTTTAGTATTTTTTTTTTAATTCAAGGACCTCTAATATTATTTCATTTATATTTTGGCAGAAGTGTATTTGTTCTTTTTTTTTATTTTGATATAAATGGACATTAACCAAAGTTGTTGGATATATTTTTTTTTGAACAATCTATTTTCCTACGCTACATGAAATGGGTTTTCGTTATTTCACCCATTCAAACCATTAGACAGAAAGAAATAACGTGGCGCCCTTTACAAGGTATTTATACATCCTAATTAATCGTCTAATATATAAAAATTAATTACAAGGCCCACCCCATCTCCACTGAGCAAGGCTAGGCGTTGCAAATCCTCGGGGCAGGTTGCAAACTGGCGCGCCGACGTGGGACTGATTCTTAGAATTTAGAATAATCTATTATGTGGGGAAAAAATTGGATTGCTGAATTTACTTGGATCTTGGCGAGGAATATTTTACTTGAATGAGAAGACGCCATAGCTGTGGAAAAGCAGTACCGACGGTGAATTCAGAGATTGGAGTTTGGCCTACATTGTCCTTTCTGAAAAAATGAGCTGCACTCTGGACTAAGAGATTTTTAATCACGATTCTCATCTGCCTACAAGTTCTGTCACCACATCATGCAGCCCAATATTAATTAAGCACCACGTAAACGAATGAAGCGTTGAAACGTAACGAAGACTTCAAAGACTGCAAAGGAGGTTTTCCTTAAATTACTTCTCTCATTATTTCTAACTGTTTCAGAGAAACCAAATATTTTATTTAATTAATAAAGTAAGTGGTGCTTTTTTTTTTTTTTTTTTTTTTTTTTTTTTTTTTTTTTTTTTTTTTAAATTAATCCCACAGTATCCATGAAATATCCAGGATGGCGCTCGAAGAACAGTCTTCTTAATGCAAAAATATGCTCGAGAAAGAAACCTAAGTACATTCATTTTACAAGACCGTGTTTTCTAAGCAAAGATCTGACTCTTCTTATTTTTAGAATATCTAAAATCCAAAAGAGTTAACCTTCATGACGAAATAATAATAAATTAATTAATATTAATAAAACACACATGAGATTAAATCCTTGAAAATTAATTACCCAGTTAGACGAATGGCCTTTAAAATAAATTGATTTTATAGCTCGTTTGATTATTGGTATGTCACTTTAGTGAGTCATTATCACATCTTTAAGAGAGAGTGAAATAGAAAACGTGGCGAAGTATGGACCTAGTGACTCAGTACTAGAGAAGTTACTCAAGGCAATGCACACACCACTCTGCTCTTCGTCATCTTTATCACACACATATATATATTTATATATATACTCATAATTTTTATTTACTGGTGGTAATAAGTACCTATGTAAGTTTTAGTAACTTTATTGTGTTTATTATTTCACATCGTGAGTCACCAGCACGTGGTGACCCCACACTGAGTACGTGACATGTATGTCACATGCGGTGTCGTATGTCATTTAATATCATTGTCTGAGGTGACACATTTAACTTCTGTATTTCTTCCGCCGTCGAATAAATTGTATCAAATTGTTTTGTATGATATATATACGAGTATATATATATATATATATAAATATATATATCTAGATGCAAATAAATTATTCACATCCATAAAAGAATGAGACATAACACAACTATTTGAAATGGTCTAAATAAAACTTCATTTATATTTATTTCAAATAGTAACGAATATGGGAAATGAACTTAATGGGAGGTTAATACGATTTATATGCATATATATATATATATAAAAAAGAATGTGTGGTGAAATATAACTACGAGTATGTTAAGATTTATTTAGCTATAATAGCTAAATGTGCGGAGAAATTGATAAATATTGAATTTAAAATTTAAATGAGTGGTCAGATCTATAAAGGTTTTAAGATTTATTTAGCTATAGCTAATTAGTGGTCAGATCTATAAAGGTTTTAAGATTTATTTAGCTATAGCTAATTAGTGGTCAGATCTATAAAGGTTTTAAGATTTATTTAGCTATAGCTAAATTAGTGGTCAGATCTATAAAGGTTTTAAGATTTGTTTAGCTATAGCTAAATGAGTGGTCAGATCTATAAAGGTTTTAAGATTTATTTAGCTATAGCTAAATGAGTGGTCAGATCTATAAAGGTTTTAAGATTTATTTAGCTATAGCTAAATGAGTGGTCAGATCTATAAAGGTTTTAAGATTTATTTAGCCATAGCTAAAATATAAATATTATGTAGTGTGGTCTAAATAAGGACCTCATAAGATTTATTGAAATATAAATAACATAATGTGTGGAGTGAGCTAAATGAGATGAGTGATCTATTAATATTAAATATGTTAAGATTTATTTAGCTTTGGTTAAATGTGTGGAGTCATCTATAAAGGTGTGAAGATTGATTTAGCTACGGCTAAATACTATATAGCGTGGTATAAATAAAGGGCTAATAAGATTTATTGAAATACTCGTATAAATAACATAATGTGTGGATTATTGATCTAAATGGGAAGTTAACGAGATTTATTTTAATTTTAAAAATCATTGTGGTTACATGAATGAGTGTTTATTAACATTCCTTTAGATTTAAATCAGTTGAATGAGCAAAATGAGATAATAGGAAAGATGTATTTCAATGATGAAGGGAGATATACATACACTGATAAAAATTCAACTCCTGAAAATTGATTTAAATCCTTCTCTGTCCAAGTGCCCTAAATACTGTCCATTCTCTGTCCAAGTGTTCTAGTAGTAGTAGTCTAGTACTTCCTACTAGAACGAGTAGGACGAACCCCTTGTTCGAACCTTGCAATTAGGCCATCACTTAGGCCCTTATCAAGCCCCGCGGTAGAGAGTTCCAGCCACTTCACACATCATACATATGTACATTGTAGCGCCGAAGCGAGTATGATGTGATCAATAGTGAGCCATATAAATCAGAGCGTCACGGCGAGGAATCGAACCCCATCTCGTTCCACTCATAATTCAGTGATAGCCGAGAAGACGTGGTTTAAGCCACACGGCCACGCTGGCTCTCTTCCAAGTGCCCTAAATACTGTCCATTCTCTGTCTAAGTGCCCTAAATACTGTCCATTCTCTGTCCAAATGCCCTAAATACTGTCCATTCTTCGTCCAAGTGCCCACAATACTGTCATTGGTGGTTAATTTGATTCGTCTTCCTTATAGTTTAATAAGATTTATTTCAATACATATATATTAAAAAAAGTGAGAGTGGTCTAAATCAGTGTTTAAAAAGGATTTATATAAAATGAGTCCAATTAGCAAAAAAAAGTGTTACTATCAGTGTAGAACATTGCTTCCTCTACTCCATATCTTGTTTAACAAGATTTTATTTAATTAAAAAAAATAAAAAAATAGACTGCCAATTAGTGAGGCACATAGCATCCTCGCATTCTATCATGTCCTTTATTGTTATATTAACATTAGCATTATTGTTATATTGTATACTGGTGTAAAAACTATTAATAGTTTTAACGATATTTAACACTTCATAGCGGTGTTGCTGTTAGTTTTACTAAAAAAATTGTATTTGAAAAAAAAAATGTTTTTTTCATTGAATAGATGAAGTTAGATTTTTTCCCCGTCCTAAAATTCCAATTTTAAATTTGAAGTTCACGTTTACGCGAGCGTTGCGCGTGAACGCTTGGACGGATAACGTTGTCCAACGAACTCGTCCTGGGCATTGGTAAAATAAACATAACTACCAAATTTCATCAAAATCGGTCGACATTACACACGTTTCAGGATTCGCAGACACACAGACAGACAAACACGACCAAAATTGTTCCCTGATGTCTGAAACGGATTTCTGTCTTGGGATTTTTAAAATTGGAGACATAACATTTTTTCGTTCGCAAAAGTGAACAAAATGCTTCCGTTACCTTTGGTAAACTCGGAAGCAATAAATGAGGAGAGATCTAAATTAAATATATTATGAAACTAATATAACTTGGGCTATAATAACTCCCACACAATATCCATAACATACAGTTCAATGCCAAAAAACCTAATTGTAGAAACCTATTTCGCTAATAATTGGTACTTGATTATCGATTCGGATAGATGTAAAATCAGCTCAACTAATAATATAGTGGTCTAATAATATAATGTTGATAATATAATAATTGTCATTGTTATAATATAATGTTAGTGGAAAAAAATAGTTCCGAATTTATTTACTTCACATAAATGACAACCATCTAGAGAGCTGATCTTAAACCTATAAAAGGACAAATCTTTGTACAACGGATCTCCCCAACACCGAATCTAAACCGTGCCATTGATATGCCCTGCGTAGGGACAGTAAGAGAAGAAAAAGAAAAATGTGTACAAGTAAAGAAGTACAGATGCATAAAAATTAAACCAATACCTAGGACACAAGTGTAAACAAACCTGGTTGTCACACGTCAATTAATTTATTTCTTTGTTTACTTTTCCTTTTTCGCTGTCATTCAATGTTTATCTCTATAATAAAAAATCACAGGGAAGTACTTGCGTCCAAGTACTTTTTAGGGTTTTGTAGATGATTAAGCATACCCGTTATGTAATTATGATTTTTTTTCTTCGATCCTAAGGGTCCCAGGTTCGATCCCCCGGGAGGTCACAATGTTTTTTATAGGTAATAACGACAAGATAAATGACATTTTTTAGGAAATTTTCATCGCCCAACCATACTGTGTAACCATGAATCATTTCAAAATTTTAAGACCAGCCATTATATAAAATTAGGGGGGGGGGATTTTTTTGGGGGTATATTTTGACTTATAAAACCAATAAAGAATTAAAAATTTAAAAAAGCAAATATATTTGTATCCTACTCTTCAGCAGCTTTCATTTGATACCCAACTCAAAATTTTTAAAAAATAAAATTTTGGGAGCACTCCGAATTTTCGCGCACAAAATTAGTAATTTTTAAAACCTGGGAATGAACTCCCGGAAATATCACCGCCCCACTAAAAGGTATTAGTATGAATTATTTCGAAATTTTAGCACCAGCCGATCTATAGTGGTTGGGGGGGGGGGGACTTTTTTGGGGTATATTTTGATTTTTTCCCCCTACAAGGAATGCAAATTTTAAAAAAGCATGTATATATTTGTGTCCTACTCTTCAGCAGCTTTCATTTAATACCCAACTCAAAATTTTAAAAAAATAAAATTTTGGGCGCACTTCACTGTTTCGCGCCCAAAATTAATAATTTTTTAAAATTTGGGATGAACTCCCGGAATTTTCATCGCTCCACAATAAGATATTAGCATGAATTATTTCAAAATTTTAGCGCCAGCCGATCTATAGTGGTTGGGGGGGGGGGGGGAATTTTTTTTGGGTATATTTTGATTTATTTAACCAATGAGGAATGCAACATTTAAAAAAGCATATATATATTTGTGTCCTACTCTTCAGCAGCTTTCATTTAATACCCAACTCAAAATTTTAAAAAAATAAAATTTTGGGCGCACTTCACTTTTTCGCGCCCAAAATTAATAATTTTTGAAAATTTGGGATGAACTCCCGGAATTTTCATCGCTCCACAATAAGATATTAGCATGAATTATTTCAAAATTTTTGCGCCAGCCGATCTATAGTGGTTGGGGGGGGGGATTTTTTTTGGGTATATTTTGATTTATTTAACCAATAAGGAATGCAACATTTAAAAAATCATATATATATTTGTGTCCTACTCTTCAGCAGCTTTCATTTGATACCCTACTCAAAAATTTTAAAAAATATAAATTTTGGAGTTTACCACATTTTTTCGAATTGCGCATGCGCAAATCTAATTATGAACTTCTGTATATTTTTCCTGTGGTTTGGTCAAAAAGTTGCACCAGTGTTTCAAATTTCAGTACTTTCGCTTAAACGGTTCGGGCCCTATGAACCAAAGAGCGACGGACGGACGGACACATCACCCTCGGTATAAGGGTTTTGAGAAGTATCTACAAAACCCTAAAAATCACAAATTTGAAACCCGTCAAAATGAAGATTGTAAATATGGGACATGTCAAAACAAATTAAATAACTTTTTTTTTTTTTTTTAACTAACTTTCCATACAGCAAAATTTGCTGAAAACGAATTAAATTCTGCTGAAAGATGGCTAAAAGTATTAAAATATTGCATTGTCATCGTGTTCTTAGCTATTCTAAAAGTTTCAAATGTCTAGCTACTGGGGAAGTTAGTTAAAAATGGATTGCAAGATTTGTACTGGACAAACAAACAAACAAACAAGAAAGCAAGCTAATAAAAACGTAGTATAATTTCAAGATAAAAAGAACTTTTTATTTACTACGTTTTTAAATTTTCTGTTGAATCGTATGTAGTGTTGATAATATAATTGTTATTGTTATATAATATATAATGTTAGTGAAAAAAAAAAAAAAAAAATAGTTCCGAATTTATTTAATTTTCATATATGACAACCATCCAGAGAGCGGATTAAACCTATAAAAGGATAAATCTTTGTACAACGGATCTCCCCAACACCAAATCTAAAGCGTGTCATCGATATATTTGAAATAATATACATAATTGATATTTCCTGTTTTGCTGTCATTCAATGTTTATCTATCACAAAATTGAGACCCGTCAAAATGGAGATTACGTAAATATTGGATATGGCAAAACAAATAAAATAACTTGCGGATTTCTTCCGAACTAACTTTCCGCAACAAAATTTGCAGAAAACTAATTAAATTCTGCTGACAGATGGCTAAAAGTATTAAAATAATGCATTGTCATCGTGTTCTGAGCTATGCTAAAAGTTTCAAATGTCTAGCTATTCGGGAAGTTAGTTAGAAATCGATTGCCAGATTTGTACTGGACAAACAAACAAACAAACAAACAAGAAAGCAAGCTAATAAAAACGTAGTAAAAATGTATTAAATTTGCAAAAATGTAAAGTATGTTTAAAATGTTAATGGTCCCCCATGCCAAATTTATTTGCATTTACTAATAGTAAGATATTTTGAAGTCATGACTCATGACACATAACTTGGTTATTTATATAACACGCTATTATAATAAGTTAATTTGTTATAGAAGCAATTTACAACACTATTTATTATTATTCTTTTATTCAGTAGGTTCATATTTTATTTAAAATTTAGAGAAAAATTAATCAATCTATATTTTAATAATGATTGTGGGAAATAAATTATATATTCTAACACAAAATTAATTGAAATCTATAATAGCTCTTTAAATTGAATATAAATTAAAATAATAAGAGGTCGCTAATTTCGTTTTTAACTTTTTCCAATAAAATGGAAAGAATACAAAAATAATAATACAGGGAGGAAATTAAATATATATGTAATAATCAAAATTTAATTATAATCGAAAATTATTTTTTATCAAAAAAAAAAAAGTAAATAATAAAATTCCTTTAAAATAAATAAATGTAATCATAAAAGAGGTTATAATTCGAAAATGCGGGAGATCCGCCAAGAAAAATCTAAAAAATAAACTCCTACATTAAAGTTGACCGCTAAATATCACATGGACATTTTCCATTGATTTATATATATATATATATATATATATATATATATACATATATATATATATATATATATATATATATATATATATATATATATATATATATATATATATATATATACATACATATTATGCAAAATCAATTATTATTTATAAGTACGAGTATTTTTTTTCTCACACTTAAGTTGACCTTTTATATATGATAAAAAAAATTTAAAGTGATTGATTTATTAATACTGCAGTTATTTTGCATTTTAAGGAGGTCTTTTTCGCATAAAAATACAATTAAGCGGCATAATTACAAAGAGGATATTGAGCTTGGGTGCCAATGAAGTTATGAATATAATTATTTTTATTACTGTATTATTATTTTACCGACGCGACGTAATAAATAAACTATTTTTTGTACGTAATAAAACTAATATTAGGTGTATTCATATTTATAAAATAAATTAAGTCTTAATATTCGTTTTTATAGATAAGTTATGGATAGATTAAGTTATAATATTTACGTGCACAGAAAATATATTAAGCTCAATAAATAATCTTATAACTAATTTTTCTATGATATATTGTTAGGATTAATATTAAGAGAATAAATATTAATCAAATTACTTGAAATTAATACAATCATGGCTGTGGTATATTTATGTTTAATTGATGTTGTATATAAATATTAAAATTATATTGTATTTAAATATTAATTAATGTATGAATACACACACTCATACATAATACATAAATACTGGCAAGGTGGTCGAGTAAAACTGTTACTGTAAGAGGTAAATTAAAATTTAATATTAAATTTAAATATTTTTCATTATAATTATGGATTAATCTACTCCGTAGCAAAACAGCCCGTGGGTGGCTTAGACCTACCAAAAGGCTTACGCAACAAACTGTATATGGAATGGCAGTTAGGGTGGTTGGTTGTCGCTCCATCAGCTTACTATTGATAAATGTTATCAGTTTGTCGCCACTTAACACTAGCCTACCCATGTAAATGGCGATGCAGGGCGATAATTATGGATTATGCAGATATAAATTTAATTGATGTATCAGGAAAGACATGATGGAAGTTATTTTTTAAAACCTGCAAAAAGAATTTTAGAGAGAAGAACTTTGACAGAAACAATAGTTGAATATTGGGACAAGAAGGAAAATTGCACACAGTTAGTGAGAGATTAAAGAAATTCACTTTAAATTTAAAGGAAGCAATCGATTTTAAATATATGTCGACAATCAATCACTAAGGCCGCAGAATCAGTGAGAGAAATAAATAGAAGAAGTGGCGATCCAGTAAAAAATTTACATTAGTTCATTTTAGGGCAAAAAGGCTAAGTCACTAAAGAACCACATATGAAAGCAAAAATACAGAATATCAATAAGATGGTTTGCTGAGAGAAAGATACATAATATATGTTGATATAAGATAGTAATTCAATTTTTAAGTTTTTGGTAGTATTCATACTACGGAAAGTTTAAATTTTAATTTAAATCAAATTATATTTATTATTAACACTGGGAGCTCTCCAGCGCCGGGACTTGAACCACGGGCCTCTACATTTCCAGTACAGATGCTCTTACCAACTAAGCTACGCAGGAGAATGATTTTTCTCTGCCGTAACCGATAACTAGTCCCGAATCCAAGCTTTCAATATTTCTACAAGTTTAGCAAGTCAATATTTATGATATTAGAACTAGACCGAGAATTAACGCTTATAATTATAAAGTACTCAATGTACAGGCCCGTGGTTCAAGTCCCGGTGCTGGAGTCTATTTTTCTCTGTCTGTCTCCCAGTGTTAATAATAATTATAATTTGATTTAAAATAAGATACTAAATAAAGAGATTAATTAAATGTAAAATAATCAGTAAGAAGTAGATATTGAGTAAAAAAAAACCCAATTCTTTCTATAGGCCAAAAAAAGCTAGCAAAAAAACTACTATCCAAATTTCAATAAAATCAGATGAGTGGTTTTAGGTTTCTGTACGAAGTACGAAAAGAAACCTTAATAGTCAGTCTGACTGTCCGTTGCCGTGTTTCAATTCATAAACTACTATGGCCAAGCCAGGAACATGAAATTCGGCACACAGGTGCATCTCGGCATTTGTGACAACTTTATACTTTTGGAGTATGTCCTTAATATTTTTAAGATGGCGGCCAATATGGCGGGCGACTAAAAAAAGTTTTTAGTCACCTTGACATGTTATACATCAATTTAAAGGTCTTAAAGTGTAGAAAAAGAAGTGTGCAACTATTCAAATTTTACACTTAATAATTTTAACTTAATAGCACAGAGCCGGTGATTATCGCCTCACGTACTTACGTGAAGCGCGCCTTACTTGTTTGACATATTGGCTTCCAAAAAATGACCGACTTACAACCACGCAACCAAAAAAAATTCCCAAATGTCTTTCTTGAAATTTTTGAAATCGGAGGCATAAAATAGTTTCGTTCTTCAGAACGATCACATAGCTTCCGTTACCTTTGAAAAGCTTGGAAGCAAAAAACAAAATGAAATTGTTATTTTATTAAACCATATACCTCACTAATGTTATTCTAATCTAGAGTTAAAGTTTTGCTAATAAATTTATTTAATAATTTATTCTTTAAATTCTATTCATATTACGTAGATTTGCAAATTGGAAGAAGAAAGCGTGTTCTGTCATGTTTTAATTAATTGTTGTGAAATATCCTTAACAGAAGTCAGTGTATTTGATTTGACATGCAGTTTGCATCTAGTACCGGCATCGTGACACTCGGTAACACAATCTAATTTATATTGTGGTGTTGGGTATAAATTGTATCGCTTACGATATGATTTGTCTTGAGTCTCGGGATTTTTAAACACATTACTAACATCGTTTGTCTTTCCGACTTTCTAATGTAACGGGGCCCCCGGCCAAACTATGTTACATACACTGCAATATCACTTAAATAACCGACCCACTGCGGCGCCAATCTTCCCGGCAAAAATAAGAAACCAGAAATACCAACACAACAACTGCAAGATAAATCAATTTAAAATAATTAATTTACAAAGTGTTAAGAAAAGAAAAGAAAGATGAAATAATTTTTATAAATGACAGGAAATTAACAAAATAAGATATTAGGTTGGACGTAGATAGAAAATTCTTTTAAATCCAATTTAAAACTATTGAATATTATCTGCCTTTAGTCTGTACAGAGAATAAGGGACAAAAACAAAATCTTATCAACAGAATTATTTGCAATACAACTATATGAAATTAATGTGACAAATATGACTAGTTAAAGCCTCGTCCAGACTGCCGAACCGAACAGAGGAAACGAGCCGAGCATTAGTCTCTGCGCATGCCCAGTCTGAGATGCGCATGCCCACTTTAGACTGAGCATGCGCAGAGACCAATGCTCGGCTTGTTTCCACCGTACGGTTCGGCAGTCTGGATGAGGCTTAACAATAGGCGTTGTAAAAAAATCACAGAGAAGTGCATTCTTGCATCCAAGTACATTTTAGGGTTTCATACTACTTCAAGTAGTTCCACAAGGATAGAATGACATGAGATTTACATTACCAACAACTGAATGTAAAATTATTACACTTTTATACTACATATTTATGAATTAATAAACAAATAGTACTACATAAAAAATCGGTCCGAAACAACTCAGACTAAAGGCCCATTTAAGTGCGAGTGTTTAGTAAAAACACTAAACCCTATTTCTTATATGATGAGTTCATAATTATTTAGCCCAATATTTTCCATTTATCAGTTTTCACGTTTTTGTATGTACATTTAATTATTATCGAACATTATATCAAAATTTATCATAAAAATATAATTTTTTAATCAATAGCGTCGGAAACGTCAGAGTTTCTTTTAACATGTGGAGGGCAGCGCCCCCAAATTTGGAGCAGAAATTCATTTCTCGATTTCGCCTTGAGTTATGATTTTTCCAAGCATGTATGCCTAATTTCGTCAAAATCGGCCTATTTGTTTAAGGTAAGTTTTCCAAGACGCGACTCCAGCGATCACTCAACGATAGTTGCTCAGCTACTATTGTTCTTCTGAATTTGCATGTTTTAGAGTCGCTCAGCTACGAAAACGGCAACATGCAAACTCAGAAGAGGAACCCTTAGACCGCTTAAGCGTCTATCGCTGGAGTCGCTTCTAGGAAAATAAAGCTTAAGGCTCCAGGCGTCTGCACAGGCAAACGACAGGCACCACTTTTTTGGACTCAGGATACCTCGAAACGTGTAAATCTATAAAAATCTCAAAATCAAATTTTCTCGCCTTCACAATACTTTCTTCTCTTTATATGAGAAAGTAGACACTTGAACCAACCGTCATACTTTACACATGAGTAATATAATAAGCAAATAATTGAAATATTAAAAAAATAGAAACGATAATGGAGCTAAATAATATAACTGTCTCACTCCTTCCATTATGACACAGATACCATGTTATTGTATATTTTTTTTTACAAATTTGTACAAGTAAAAGATAGTAACACCTGGTTAGACCGCAAACACCACCACATATATCCATTACCTTGATGGAGCACTTGCTTCTTCGGTCATATTTGTTCTTTAATTCATTCATGTAAAAATAAATGTTTATAAAATCTTTGTAATAATAAGTTTAATAATAGCCTATACAATACATATATCTATAAAAATATATGAATAATTAAAATTAGTCTTTAATGCCGGAAAACTGTTATCAAATTACATATTTTTATAATTAATGAACGTATTGATAAAATTGGCCTTTTGAGGCTGTATTTCATTCAGACCTTTACTTTCTTACTTAGATGTATAAATTACTTACAGATAGCCAAGACCCAAAAATGTGTCCTGATACTTGAAATGCTTTTTGGTCGAAGAAATATTGATTTTTGATTCATTAAAAGTTTAAATAACAGTTAAATAAAAACCAAAAATAAATAAAATAGAGATCAGCAGAGTTGATAACGTCCTGTTAAGCTGTATGAAGCCAAGGATAAAACACCGACTTATCTGGTGATTGCTCAAATGCTGCAACTAGTAAACTAATAAACAAGTAAACAACAAAATGAAGTAACAAGTAAACAATCTAATAAGTAAACTAACAAAAAGTCAACAAGATAACAATAAAACAAAGTAAAAAGTAATGAAGCTAACATTAAATTAAAGTAACACGTAAACAAGTTAACATTAAAGTATAGTACCAAGAAAACAAGCCAACAATGAAATAAAGTAACAAGACAACAATCAATCAAGTAACAAGCTAATAAGTAAACTGATATACAATGCAGCAATATAACTGTAAAACAAAGTAACAATTAATCAAGCTAACAACAAAACCATGTAACAAGTAAACAAGCTAACTTCAAAACCAAGAAACAAGTAAACAACCCAACAGCAAAATCATGTAACAAGTAATAATCCAGCTAACTTCAAAACCAAGAAACAAGTAAACAACCCAACAGCAAAATCATGTAACAAGTAAACAAGCTAATAAATAAATTAATATACAATGCAACAAGATAACTGTAAAACGAAGTAACAAGTAATCAAGCTAACAATAAAACCATGTAACAAGTAAACAAGCTAAATCATAACCAAGAAGCAAGTAATCAAGCTAACAACAAAATCATGTAACAAGTAATCAAGCTAACAACAAAATCATGTATCAAGTAAACAAGCTAATATCAAAACCAAGAAACAAGTAAACATGCTAACTTCAAAATCATGTAACAAATTAACAAGCTAACATCAAAACCAAGAAACCAGTAAACAAGCTAACAGCAAAATATTGTAACAAGTAAACAAGCTATAATCAAAACCAAGAAACAAGTAAACAAGCTAAAAGCAAAATTAAGTAACAAGAAACAAGCTTATAAGTAAAATAATATAAAAGTTAACAATAATATAAAGTAATGCATAAGCAATGTAACTAGTCAACTTATAAAAATGTTAATGAGATAACTTTTAAAGGAGCTTACAAGATGTTTAAGTAACAAGTAAACAAGCAAATAACAAAACCAAGAAACACGTAATCAAGCTAATAAGTAAACTAATATATAAGTTAACAAGATAACAATAATATAAAGTAATGCATAAACAAGATAAACGAGTCAACTAATAAACATGTTAAGATAACTTTTAGGAGCAAACACAACAACAAGTAAACACATATTTTGTTTTTAATTTTAGGAAGAAATGTGAGCCAAAATTGAAACAACAAAACTTTCCATTGAACAGGTACTCAGTGATACTAAATTTAAATACAATAGAATATTTTTCTGAGAGATCACAAAGATGCAAAACAACTTTTTCTTTTTATTTAGTCGAAATAATTAAGTGATGACGATTATAAAAGATAAGTAATTTAATTTGACCGTCTCGTGGAATGAGATCATTTTCAATCGAGTCGTAAAAAAAAAGAAAAACTAATTTTCTAAATCGTTAAATAAAGAGCTGTAATATATTCAAAATTAAAAATAGATCTTTCATACGTGACATTACGTTTAAAATATCAAGAAAGAGAGAAGAAAAAACTGTATCTCTTAAATATAAGACTAGACATATACGTATGCAGATATACAACATGTAAAGATTGCCGTCTATAATTTGGGACATTTCCGCCAGAGCGTGTAAAAATCGTCTCGACGTTAGAGGTTACCAGATACGACACGGTGGCGCCTCGGGTGACCTTTCTACAGACTACGAGACCCTCAATGCCTTTAATAAAACAGACAGACAAGTTCATATTTTAACGATACTGTCATTATCTCGATTTACACGAGGCACAAATAAACGAAAATCAAATGTAATAATAATAATTATTATTTCTCAAACAAAGATTGACTATAATTATTTTTTATGATATATTAACAATTATAGATAATACTAATTTAATTGGTAAATCATAAATTTTGTTGAATTTAAAGAAAAAAATGTATTCTTAAAACAATTATTTGGAAATTATTAGCTACAGTATTATTATTATATATTTATATACAACTGTTATATTACAATTATAATTACATTCGCACATAATATATAATATTTATATATAGAGAGAGAGAGGATTGTAAAAAAAAAAAGACGAATAATAATTTAGTTTGTATTAAAATGTTCATTTTTTACTAAAAAAAATCAAAAAATCTCAAATTAGTTAGTATTTGTTAATATTGAAACGTGCTAGGAAGAAAAAAAAGTTTTTATTTTTTTTTTTGTTTGTTCAACATTTCTGCATTTTTTTCGTCTTTGTTCTCAGTCACGTGCAAAATTGAAAGACTGTTTCTAGGGTCGAGACATTATATTTAAAAATGTTGTTTTTCTTGCTTATAATTCAGCCACTGATTATATTCATTATATATTATTATTGGCACCAGTCTGACACGTGGCATAGATAGTTGAGTATCTTGTGAAAAATAAGAAAAATATAGTCTGCCAAATAGTGTGGCACATAGTGTGGCACAAAGCTTCCTCGCGTTCTATCGTTTAATTGACTTATGTTTTGCTCTTACAACCCATTATTATTTTTTTTTTTTTTTTTTCAAAAAACGAAACTATCAAAATTGTTTTAATTTTACCGGATAAAATTATGAAAAGCAATATACCGGGTAACCCTGCTAATATGGGACAGCAAAATACCTCCGGAACCAAGATAAATAGAATAGATGTGCTTCCAGAAAAAATGCTGAACATTTTCTGTGTTTAGCAGAAGTGTGTGAAGTTTGCATTATAAAAAAAAGTGAATAGGAAGCCATCTTTTTTAGACTAGATTTGGTTTCTATGACTAAAAATAAGAATTTTTACTCTTGGAAATTTTCCCTCCGAGCATTGCTAAAATTGAAACTTAAATCCATTTTACAGCTAAACTAATGGATATAGGAAAAAATTCAAAGTACAAAAAGTTCTTATTTTTGTCGTAAAATCTCAATCCATCATTAAAACATGCATTATTGGTATTTTTTTCACGTTTTGAGCCCTGCTGAACACTTTTTTTTGGCAAAAAACAGTAACAAATAAGGTATGTATTTTAGAGTGGATTTGGAATCTATGAATAAAAATAAGAACTTTTTCTATTTTGAATTTTTTTCCTAAATTCATTAGTTTAGCTGTAAAATGGACTTAAAGATTCAATTTTAGCAGGTTCAGTGCTATCCAGATGGCAAACTAATGCTCGGAGGCAAACATTTCCAATTTCCATGTGTAAAAAATTCTTATTTTTAGTCATAGAACCCAAATCTAGTCTAAAAACTATGGCTTTCTATTCGCTTTTTTACTTTCTCATATAAAGAGAAAGTATTGTGATGGCACGAAAATTCGATTTTGTGATTTTGATGGATTTACACGTTTTGAGGTCCCCTGAGTCCAAAAAAGTGGTTTTTAAAAAATGTCTGTCTGTTGTCTGTGCAGACGCCTGGAGCCCAAACTACTGGGCCGATTTTGAGGAAATTTGGCATATATGTTCAGAAAAATCATACCCCGAGGCGAAATCGAGGAATGAATTTTAGCTCTAAATTTGGGGGCGCTACCCCCCAAGAACTCTGAAAAAGCATGAAAAAAAATATTTCTCGAAAACGGTTCCGACGATTTTGTTTGAAAAATTCTAAAATATAGTCCATTTAAATACAAATCCAACGATATAAGCCGTTTTCCCGGGAAAAATCTAGTTCCTGAGAAAAAAGCTTAAAACGCGGACCGAGAGAGCCCGGGTTCGATTCCCCGCCCGGGAGAAGTTATTTTTATGATAAATTCTAATGAAATGCTCAATAATAATTAAATTTACATACGAAATCTAATAAATGTAAAACACTGGGCTAAATAATTATGAACTCGTATATGAGAAAGTTTGTTTGAGTTGTCTCGGACCGATTTTTTTATTATGTTAACCACACACCTTTGCTGAACACAGAAAATGTTCAGCATTTTTGCTGGAAGCGCATTTACAGCCATTATCGAACCCTGAAAACAGCATCTTTCCATCTATCATGGTTCGGAGATATTTCGCTGTTCCATATTAGCTGGGACACCCGGTATAATGTGCGCGTGAGCACACGATTCAAATTAAGACTATCTGTGGGCTTCTTTTGTAAAATCATCCCAATTTCCTAAAATCGAATGAGTACTTTTCAAGATGCAGGTGTTACAACAATTGTTCTGTTCATGTGGATGAGAAGATAAAGTAGGCAGAAGGTTAAAATTAATTTGTGATCAATAATGGGCTAATAATCACCTACCATACAAAGTTAATTAAAATCGGACAAGCAGTTTTTAGGGTCCGTAGGCAAAACCAAGTCTGTCCGTCCTCTCGCGTGCTCTCACGGTCACACCTTTCGTCCGATCACTTTGAAATTTGGCATGCATGTGTCTTGTACCTACCCACATATTTTAAAAATATAGCGACTTAAAAAAAAACATTAGGGTAAAAAAACTTAAGGGTTAACATTTTTTTTTTTACACCGTGAGGGGTATCATATGAAAGGGTACGTCGAGCTGATTACAAAAATATATAATTCTTTGGATATAACTTTGATAGGGCGAGCGTAGGCAAGTTTGAAGTGGGTGTGAAACGTGCCCCCCCCCCCTCTATCTCGCTTATGTGAAGTGCAAAAGTAAAAGTGCTTATGTAGTCGATCAAAAGTAAAGATACCACTTTTTGGAAATTTCGAAAAAAATATTATTTTATTTTCTATTGACAAAATACGTTTTTTATATTTATGGTCTTTTCGATGTATTTATATGGTTGTAGTCCGGTTCAGTGGCAAAAAAATACTTTATCAGAGTGTGTTTTGAGAATATCAGACCCTTAGAATGGTTCAAAGTAAGCTTTTTAGCATTTTAAAAAAACACTGCTTATACACTTTACAGTTAAACACTATATATAGTGTGGCCTACGGACCCTCGCTGTGTGCTGACTAGCACACACTTGACCTGTTTATTTAAAATATGTTGGTTCACAAAAAATGACTGACAGACCAAAGAAATAGATTCTGTCCAGGAATTTAAGAAATCGGATGCATGAAAAAATTTCCTTCTTCAGAACGATCACAATGCTTTCGTTACCTTCGGTAAGCTAAGAAGTACAATTAATAAAAATATAGTCAGCCAATTAGTGTGGCACATGGCTTCCTCACAACCTATCACGTACTTCATTGATGTTATACTTTAACAATCCAGTATTGTCAAATTAATTTGTTTTCCCTCTTTGCTCCCGAGCTACCGAAGGTAATGGAAGCTATGTGATAGTTCTGAAGAACAAAAATTCTTTGAATATTTTTGCAAACCAACATATTTTAAAAACTTCTTGTCCGATTTTAATGAAATTGCATGGTAGGTTATAATTAGTCCATTTATGGCCCCATGTGAGTTTCGAGACCTTCTGTGTCCATTTCTTTTTTTGGCTTTTTTGGCTCCGTGTCGGTCTGTCTGTCGATCAATTTTTAGGGTCCGTAGGCAAAACCAAGGACCCTTATATTTTTGTGTCTGTCCGTCCGTCCTCTCGCGTGCTCTCAGGGCTACACCTTTCGTCCGATCACTTTGAAATTTGGCATGTATGTGTCTTGTACCTACCCACATATTTAAAAAATATAGCGACTTAAAAATAGTTATTTATGTAACTAGGCAGCAAAATGGAATTTTACTGACGAGTGATTAGATTAGCCTCCGAGCCGAAGGCGAGGACAGGCTATGATAATTAACTGCCGAGGCGAAGCCGAGGCAGGTAATTTACCTATTTGACTGCCGAGGCGAAGCCGAGGCAGGCAATGAATAAACGAGGCAGAAATGTTTCTTTTGCTGCCTTGTTGCATACAATATTTTATCTACTTGCGGCAGAAAAATGAAGCTGCTAAAATGTTATCTTTATTAATATAACATAGTTAATAACTAAGTGTCATATTAATAAAGATAATAACATATGTATTAACTAAAACTAATGTTCAAATAAGAAACTTGAGAATAATAACAATAAGTGATAAGCAAACTCAATCTATAACAACAAAATACAAAACACACCTTTATAACACACATAACTTCTGAATGAATAATGCACGCAATATAAAATATTTATTTATATTTTTACTACAAATTACTAAAAGTATTAAAGATATCTTATATTGCTTAAAAGAAAAGAAATAACTAGGATAAATCAAGAAAAGTAGCTAGTCTAATCTAGAATGAATTCAATAATAAAAATAATATGGATGTTCAATGTTTACATGACGCTGCAGAATAGATGACTACTATTTTTTTAATGAAAGATCTACTAATCATTGAACTTATTTAACAGAATTAACAAATTAATTTATAATTAAAACGTTTATTTATTAAATATAACTTATTAAACTATAATATATGATGGTATAAGATAGAGATAATAGTATAAACTATTCTTGCCAAAATAAGAGGTTACGACACGCAGTGGTAAACACTGTTACTTTCTCTGCCTAGGCAGGGAAATATTTCCCTGCCTAGGCAGAGAAAGTATTTTCCTGACTGTTTTAACTACTTTCCTGCCTGTTTTTAATATTTTAATGACAAATCAGGGAAATAGTACTTTCCAGCCTAAAAACAGTTAAGTAATGTTTAATTTTGCTGCCGCGAGTAGATAAAATATTTTTCAAAAAAATTAGGGTAAAAGAACTTAAGGGTTAAATTTTTTCTAATTTTTTTTCGACACCGTGAGGGGTATCATATGAAAGGGTACGTCGAGCTGATTACAAAAATATATAAGTCTTTGGTTATAACTTTAATAGGGCGAGCGTAGGCAAGTTTGAAGTGGGTGTGAAACGTGTCCCCCCCCCCCTCTATCTCGCTTATGTGAAGTGCAAAAAATCTGAAAAAAATCCTGAACATTCTTCGACCAAAAGTAAAGATACCACTTTTTGGAAATTTCGAAAAAAATATTATTTTATTTTTTATTGACAAAATAAGTTTTTTTATAACTATGGTCTTTTCGATGTATTATATGGTTGTACTCCGGTTCAGTCGCAAAATAAATGCTTTATCAGAAGTTTGTTTATGTGTTTTGAGAATATCAGACTCATAGGATAGTTCAAAGTAAGCTTTTTAGCATTTTAAAAAACACCATCAATAGGGTACTACTTAAACTATACGAAGGGTTGCCTACGGACCCTCGCTGTGTGCTGACCAGTACACACTTGACCTGTTTATTGTAAACTAACATATTATCTTAAAAACTACTCGCTTTGTGTGTACGCTACTTGTTTGTGTACATGTGGATACTCATCCACATGTACACAAACATACATATATTTACACCTATATATCAAAAGTACTTATCTGATATTTTAGAAATTTAGATGTTTTGTCGAAAGTAGGCAACAGATAAGCTAAGATTAATATCGATCACCTTCGCACATTAAATATTGCTAAATAGTTACTTTTTGTCGTGTAAAACAACAAAACAATTTGAACATATTATACTATAAATTATAAAAAAAAGGGGCAAACAATTCAATAAATTAGACTATGATGAGTTATAAACGAATAATATCAATAAGAACGCGATAGAATGCAAGGAAGCTACTAGACAGTAGCAGTAGACTGCAGACTATTAATTGGCAGACTATTTTTAAATCTGTTAAAATTGTTTTGTGTTTTTACATGAATGAAAGAAATCCAATTCAGAAATCCGTTTCAGACATCAGGAAACATTATTGGTCTCGAGACCAACATAATATCTTGAAAACTATACATCCAATTTGAATGGTAGGTAATAGGAGCCCATTGTTAGTCCCTTATAAATATCAACATTTTACACCCATAGTTTTTAGGTTTCTGTACAAAGTACAAAAAGAAACCTTATAACGGCTCTGTTTGTCTGTCTGTCTGTCCGTTGGTGTCTGTCCGTTGCTTGTTTCAATTCATAAACTACTATAGCTAGGAACATGAAATTCGGCACACAGGTGCATCTCGGCATTTGAGACAACTGGACACATTTTGGATTTTTCACACTTAATATTTTCAAGATGGCGGCCAATATGGTGAGCGACTAAAAAAAAAAGTTTTTAGACACCAAGACATGTTTTATATCAATTTAAAGGTCTTGAAATGAAGAAAAAGAATATGTAACTATTAAAATTTCACACGCAATATTTTCAAGATGGCGGCCAATATGGTGGGTGACTAAAAAAAGTTCTTAGAAACTATGACATGTTATACATCAATTTAAAGGTCTTGAAGTGTAGAAAAAGAATATGCAACAATTAAAATTTCACACGCAATATTTTCAATATGGCGGGTGACTAAAAAAAGTTCTTAGTAACTATGACATGTTATACATCAATTTAAAGGTCTTGAAGTGTAGAAACAGAATATGCAATTATCAAAATTTTCAAGAAGGCGGCCAATATGGCGGGTGACTAAACATTGTTTTACTAAACATTGTTTTAGTTACCATAACATGTTATACATCAATTTAAAGGTCTTGAAGAGTAGTAAAAGAATATTACTATTAAAATTAGTTTAATTATATTACACTTAATAATTTTACCTTTAATGTAAAGAAACCGGTGATTATCGCCCCACGATACTTACACACGTACTTACGTGAAGCGCGCCTTACTTGTTTTTATTTTGCATTCACATAATCTTTATTTTATCTCAAAATTTTATCAACACCTATATCTGTAAAAGTACCGGTTATAATTATATATGGAGGGTTTCTATTGTATTGGGAAATACACATAATAATAATTATATTAATGATAACTATCTAGCACATTAATAATAAATATAAATATGTGTGACTAACGTAGTCCCCCAGTAAGTAACCCCAACAAGTAACTCAACTTAGTGCTCATAATAAACAGCTTGGTTTTCCGGTGAAATCCGCTTCACGAAGGTGGTGCATTGTGATGTTTACTTCAAGCAACAACTAGACATACTTTCAGGTAAACATCACGATGTACCACACCTCTTCCAGTAGTGGAAGCGAAACTTCGGACTTCAAATCCTTCTTGAGGCGGATTTCACCGGAAAACCAAGCTGTTTATTACAAGCCTAAACAACATCACTTTCATCAGGGTGGACAAATAGTAGACTATTTTTTTTTTTTTTTTTTTAGCTTCTTAATTTTCATGACCACCATTTTTTAAAAAAAAGCAACAAATAATTAAATTAATAAGTACTAAAAAATTGTTTTAATAAACAAATAATATTGTTGTTCTAGGTGCGTTATTTAATTTCTTTTTTTCTTTTTTATATAATTATATTAATTACAATATACAATTAAAAAAAAGAAATACAAAAAGAACTCAATATACATTAAATAAACAGAATATATTTAAATTTCTTAATTATAAGTGTTTATTTAGTAAAGTTGTAGACTAAGGTAAAGACGTTGTGTGCGAAGTTGTTTTATAAGAGATACGGGGAGAAGTTTTTTCGATAATTGTTTCGTTGCTTGGGGCTAATCTGATTTGTTATTTTCCTCTAAGTGCCTACTTATAGTCAAACCTGTTATTTTCTTTATTGACCATCATTAAGCAACAAGGAAGTTATAATAAACTCTTATTTATATATTTAATATCTTAAATAACTTATAATATTATACATATTTAAATATAATATAGGTACATATATATTTAAAAATTTTATTTCATAATTTATTCTTTTAATATGTATTAAATTATAATAAAAAATATATTTTTAAGTGTGCCCATAGATGGCCTGATCAAGATCAAAATTTGTCTATGATTAATTTCACAAGAAAATATTTTACTTAATACACAGTTTTGAGTAGTAGGTAATATTAAAAATTTAATCTCATTCAATTTTATTATCAGGTCTTTTATCAACATTTTCCAACATCATTTCGAACGCAATAGTCGCAATCGGAAGGTTCTAACTATAATAATTTTCTATTAAGTTTTAACCTCAATTCTATCAATTTTGCAGCTAACCCAAATCAACTACCAACCACCATTAATCCATTGAGGCGGAATTAAAATTGTCTGCCAATTAGTGTGGCACATAGGTTTCACACGTCATATTACGTTCTTTAATGATGTTATGCTTTTCTTCATCATCATCATCATCATCTTTCCTTTAATCCCTTAAAGGAAAGGAAAAGAAGTTACGTTCCCTGGGGGAACGTAAACCTACAAGAAAGGATTTCCACGTGATTCGATTTTGGGCCATGTTTATCAGCTCTCCCCAGGTCTTGCCTTCTTCTCTTATTTCTTTTTCCAACGTCCTCCTCCAGGTTGTTCTGGGTCTGCCAGGTTTTCTTTTTCCCTGTGGGTTCCATTCCAGGGCCTGCCAACTGAAGTTTTTTCAGTCCTTCTTAGGGTGTGTCAAATCCAGCCATTCTTCCTTGCTTTTATAGTTTCCACAATTGGGATTTATCCACACTTCCTCCAGAGTTCTACTAGTGTAGAACTAGCTATATATATTTAGGCTAGTGTATATTTAGGATTCTTCTTAGGCAGTTGTTGGTGAAGCTTTTTTGTAGCTTATTTGAGTTGATCTGTTTTTGTTGATAACCATGTTTGGTATCCGTACAGCAGAACTGATTTTACATTGCTTTCGAAGATCCTTAGCTTGGTCCTTCTTCTGAGCGACTGAGACCTCCATATTGGCGTTGTGCAAAAACTCCTTTTGCTTTCTTGATTCTCAGCTGCACGTCTTCATCCGTTGCACCAGCCTTGGAAATCAAACTGCCGAGACATTGGAACTGTTCGACATGTTTAATGGTTCTGCCGTCGACCTCCAGATCTACCGTGCTCCGACAGTTAATCCTCATTTCTTTGATTTTCTCTGCGTTTATCATTAACCCTATCTTTCTTCCCTCCATTCTGAGTTCTTCTAGCTTTCCTATCATGTCTGTGTGACAGAGGTCGTCTGCGAAGTCTATATCTTCTAGTCGTTATGCTTCTATAACCCATTTTTGTCTAATTTTGCTTCCAAGCTGATTGAAGGTAACTGAAGCTATGTGATTGTTCTGAAGAACAATCATTTTTTTATTTCTCCGATTTCAAATATTCCAAGGCAGAAATATGTTTCAGACATCAGGGAACATCTTTGTTTCTGCTGTCTGTCTGTCGCTCAAATTTTGCGAATCAACATATTATCTTAAAAACTACAAGTCCTATTTTAATGAAATTTGTATGGTAGGTCATAATGGGTTGGTTGAACTTGGGTAAGGTTGAAACTTAAGTTTCATCCTCCTAAGCACATTTAAATATTTGAATAAAAATAAGAGTGACCACAAAGGGAATCGAAACAGATCCAAATCTCATTAGAATATTCGTCGAATTCATAGCAATAGTCTTCGTTATATTTTATTTTTTCGTGGCGGTAAAACTTCGAACTGAACCTTTAATTCTCTGAGTATGCTGCAAACAAACATTCGCTCTGTATTAGATTTTAATGCACACAGAAATTTTCTCTTACATAATGTTATCCATTACTATTATGAATACATTATTATGATATCTAATTTAATGATTATTACACGACCTACATCTACAATCTGCACCTCCACTCCACGGTGTAAGTTAACTTCCCTAAACAAGAAACAGCTCCTCTCATCACATAGAACAATTGATTTTGTTATAAATCGTCAGTTAAAATGATCGATGCTTTTAAAATTATTACTGCTTCTTTCATTATCTAATTTGATAAAACTATAAGTTCCTTTAAAAAATCTGAATTACAAATTATACCTGTCAACGAAAGAAGAAGTTGTTTAAGAAACGTCATTACCTAATAATAAGCAAGACAGCGAACAATGCATAAACGATTGCACCATTATGTTCAGTTTAATTGCGTTTTTTTTTCAAGGATTTACTACGTCAAGTTATTTTTACAATTAGCTCAGAAATAATATTTTTTAATTTGCACAGAGATGCATCTCTCTTATAAGACTTAAGAGAAGATTTGGCATCGGTTCAAGATGGCGCCAGGAGGCAAGTGAAGGCGCGAATCTCTCTCTCGCTGTCTCGACGGATTTCTTACGAAACGATTCGCCCCTAGGAGGGGTTGTCTTGGACCACGAACAAGTATGCAGCTGAACCATGCATTGCAACAAAACAGCTTGTAAATAACAGTCTAACAACAAGATCAAACACTGTTAGCTCTTAACTCTCAAATAACATCTGACAATAGACTGTTATGTGATAAATGCATCATCGACTCATTTATAATTCTAATTAATAATATTTTTTTCATTTTTTCCCTCTTTAATATCAATAGATCATTAGTTGTTTAAATCAATTTAAAAACAAATTATAATCGTTGTATTTATAATACACAATAGAAGATGATCCAAGATATTTCCCAATCTCAAATCTTTCTAGGTTAACTGTTTAACAACCCAGTTTATTGAAGGGGTGCTGAATAAAATAGTTGTATGATAAGATTGTGTTATGAAATTTTCTAATCCTAGTGACAAATGTTGCAGGAAGTTTAGTGTTAGTGCTCATACATGAGTAAGCTGAGCATTTTTAGAACACAATGGGTGTTAAATGAGTGAGGTTCCGCGGGAAGAATACTACAAAAGACTGGTTAGCCAAATTATATGGGTTAGTTATGATCTCAACTAGTTAGATGAGAAAAAATACTTTTCCTATCTCCAACGAGAATATTCCGCGAGATGGCCGCTTTGCAGTGTTGGGATAAACGAGGGTACCGGAAGCGCCAAGATTACCTCACACAAAAGAAACCAAATTACTACACAGAATGCCAGAATCGAAGAGATTGAGATTATCACACATAGAATGTGCCAACCAGATTATTATACCGAAATCCGGAAGCGAAGAATATTAACACATAATATGGATGTAACCAAATTATTATACATTTATATTATTCAGAATACCAGAAGAGAAAATGCTATCACAAATGGAAGTAAGATTATCACACTTGAAGTTTGCGGAATTATTATTCCGAATTCCGGAAGCGAAGAACATTGACCCACATGGAAGCAACCACATTATCAAGCAAGATTATCAATCATGGAGTCCGCAAGCGAGTAAATCATCATAATGGCTACATGCATAACTAACGAAAACAACCAGAACTACTTTTAAATAAATCCTTTACTTTCTGTCACCACTTTTTTACCACCATAATATATTTTTTCCTATCGATCAAAGACAGTAATTAATCATACATAGTATTTATTTAATAAAAGCTTATCGCTAAAACCATGGACATTCAAATTAAAAATTCACAAACAACCTCCAAGTTCCAGACTTGAGGATGGCCAATAGAATATTCTTAGCAGAATATCAATGTGTCTTCTGTCATTCAAATCAAATAGAGACATCAAACTAAAGGCCAAATTCCTGAATAATTTAAAACATCCGTCGCAAATTACAAACTTAAAATAAATTTATATTTATCTAACTTAAGATATTTGTATGCAGTACATCTACAATATACTTGCTTTATATTTTTTATTTTTAAATTAGAATAGGATTTTGAGATTAGAATAATTTTGTAATCCACGTCCTTGTAAATGTAATTGAAAAAATATATATTCAATTCAATTAAATACACCAGACGTCTAGACTATATTTTTTTTCTCTTTAGCAAATCTATTCAATTAAAGGCGACGCTTAAAAATTAATCCTATCCACGTTGTTTTAAAACAAAAAAGATATAGAAGAATACAATGCATCGGAACTCATTCGTGTGCAAATGCATTACCATGACTAGAAACTAAAAAGTCTATTGAAAGGTATAATGAACCTGGTTGCATTCTAAAATATATTATATTGTTTGAATTCTTCAACTATTTACTATTCTAAACCGATAAACAATATATAGCGTTAAAAAAAGAGACGATATAAATGCAAAACGCGAGCCATGTCTTGAAAAAGTCGCGGAGTCGCCAGGCGTTTTATTGTCGTAAGACCACCGTGGAGTCTATGCGCTATTATTATACCTAGGCAAGTTGTCAGTCTGTCTGTGATGCAAAACATGTACTGCAACAATAATACTTCGGCAGAGCGCCTTTATAATAAATCGCCTATTCAAAGCACACGCGGCAGAGTAAAAATATATTCTATAATATATTATAAAATAGACGAAGCAGTTGGTTGATATAGTTGTTTTATTTTCAAAGATTTATTACCAATATATTATAATATTTTACTGTTTTAATTGTTAATCGATAGACAGATAAATATGGAAATTATTTCTTTGAAAATTATAAATATAATATAATTTAGTTTCATAAATATAAGGATTAATGTAACAAACTAATGGAAAAATTATTCATAGACAGTGAACAGTAATTGTAACAAATGTGTTTTTAACTTGACTGAGCAAAATATAAATACGAAAACAAGAGTAAACAAACTTAACGCCATCTGTGCTCCAAGAATTTAATGCAGGAAATGTTTTTAAAATTTATTGAGGCTTAGGAAAAATATGTTGTTGATGGAGTTAGTAATAAGCTTCCTCAGTTCAATTTGGTCTAAAGATTATAATAAATCTAGAGATCTTGCGCAGTTCAATTCTAAGATAATGTTAATCCCCACCAACGTTTCCAACCTATAATGAAAAAAATTTTCAAAGAGCTAATCAAGTCGTCATTACTAATAAGAACGTACACATGCGAGCTGGTAATAATCGTATAGATGAATAATTAATCAATTTACTATTTATTACTTATGAGTCTATGCTTACACCGAGTAATTATAGACTCTTAAATGGGGTGCCTGGGCTACCCATAGGGGAGAGCGGTGGTCTCTCAATCAGTCAAGTAAAGCAGCATCTGGCGTGGACAGCAGTTGGATGGGTGTACACCACAAAACAGCTCTTTGAGTTCAATTCCCGGACCAGGACTCCTTCCAAATGTTCATGTTCATGCAGCATTGTTTAAACAAATGGAAAGCTGCTCATAAGACTAGAGCCAGAAGAAGAGTCTAGATGTTTCTAGGCTTCGGCCTGGAAACCATCATTGCACATTGGTTCGACATAAAATCGAGATTTAAGGTATGGTTAACGACCAAAGTATCTACAAAAATGAGAAGAATTTGGTTTCCATCTGCAACCCGGGTTTGTTTAATTGATCCGTCTTCGGGTGTAAAATCCTCCCGATAAAAAAAGAGCTTATACCGTCTGACATGTGAATCCCCCTGATTTCTAATTAGTAACTCCTTGTGTCCTAGTACTAGAACTAGACTGGTAGGACGAACCACTTGTTGGAACGTTGCTATGAGACCTTATTTAGGCCCATTTTACTAAACTCTTGGTAGAGAGTTCCAGCAACTTCATACTTTATAGCACTGCATCTGGTCATTAGTGAGCCATATAAATCAGCGTGGGGTTATACCCATTTCACTGTTCCGCTATTGACTCACAAATGCGAATCAGAGTTCCACGGCAGAGAACCCTTTAGAGTTTAGGGAGTGCACTCGCCCTGCTTTGCTCCTTGCCCCCACCTTTCACCCACGATTCATAGATTTAAATCAGAGCAACATAACACAAGATCGAACCCTTAACCTTGTGTCACACTCGATTCATTAGTAGCAGATGGGATCAGCGCTTATAGTCTCTCTAGCCATGCTGGCTCCCAATTTCTAACTAATTACACGTGATCTTAAATGAGCCACTTCAACCGTGGAATTCAGCTCTGAAAATAAAACTATGATAAAAAGCCAAAAAATAAAAAAACACATTAACTCAGTGGTTAGCATTAAAGGGTCACAGCATTAAAGGAAAGATTAATGTTTCGATTCTCGTCGGCGAAATACATTTTTATCTGTATTTCCATCCCTTCCTTTATGGTAATATTATGGAATTTAATTTTTCTGGCATATATGAATACATAGAATTTCGAATAATATCAATTTTCTTCATTTTAAAAACAACACACTATATCTACTATTCTAGGTAAATTCATTCGGACTGGTGAAAATTCCTTAACGAAGGTCAGTAGTATGTCCATACAAAAGTATGTATGACCATACATAAACAGTGCGTCAAACAAGGATAGAGATAGGGATATTCTAAAATATAGTGGTAGTATTAAGAGATAGAGATATCCTCTCATTTTTTTTGTTAGAAAGCGAAGGAGATCTCACATCACTCTCTTTCTCTCCATTTTTTTTATTTATTAAATTTTCACTGCTTTTTTGTTTCCATTTTTCTAATTTTCCTGACTTTATTAGATTCTAGAGACTAGCCGCCTATTTCTACCAATTCACATTCAAAAAATCATTTGACTGAAATATTAGCTATCACATTTTAATCTGTAGTTAGTAATAATTATACATATTATTCTACTTCCATATGAGTTAAACTTATGTAAAGATTGAAATAGAGTATGTACTCAAATGCAAATGTGGCTGTATAATGAAGCTGATCTATACTGTTTGCAGTTAGTTCAAAACATTATTTTCTTTAATTGTAATAAATTAGTGGCTAAATGGAGCGGTCTGTTGAAGAGTTTGCTAGCCGTTAATGAAGCCTAAACTGAGAGCAGTGTTGAGTTGATTGCGGTCAGCTGATTGGATACCCAGACAAGATATAATACAACACAAGGGAGATAGAGGCACCGTTATTAGAATAGGATATTCCGGCCAGGAAGGCGCCGGCGCTAATCTTCATAAACCCAGACTTTTTTTGATTATAAAATCAACTTAAATAAAAAAAAGAACTAAGCGTAAACCCGGTCGAGGTTACCTTCTGTCTACCTGTCTTTACTCGTTTCCTATTTGCCAGCCAACTCTTCATGCCAATTAAGAGAAAAAAAGCTAAGAATAAATTAAACCCTGTAAACATTTTAATTTTCTACAATATTATAATGTACTTTATATATTCAGTCTTAAACTCTAATTATAATATTATCTATAAAAGCTTTCACTAAACCAAATGAACAATGGAAGTTAGAATTGATACTATCACATAATAACATATTTTAAACATTTATACATGATAAGTCTCTACTGGTAATCAATTTAGTAACATGATTAAATAATTAATTTAAGACTACTTGTTATCGCGTAAAATTATTATTTGTCATTTTCACATAATAAAAAGTTCTCCTTGTCGTTGGAGTAAAAATGTTTTATTAATTAAACTTATTATATCAAAAAGTGTTGTCTTCTTCATAAGACGAACTGTTTTAAAATGTTTTAACTAACACAACATAATGTTATCCACCACTCATAAATACTATGAGCTCACAAAATCCTTATCTTAATTTAGGTCCCAATTACCATTATCTTAAAAACTAGATCATATTATTATAATCTTAACTATGTAATAGCATTATCTTGAGTACTAGATAACACTTTATTATCCTATCTAAATGACCCACTACCACTATCTTAACAACTAGATTACGCAATATAATCTTAACCAAGCGACCCACTACGTACCATTATCTTAACTTAACTACAGGTTCACATTATCATAATTTTAACTATATGATCTCCCCCTCCTACCTATTATCTTGAGTACTAGATAGCACTTTATTATCCTGACTAAATGACCCACTACCACTATCTTAACAACTAGATTACGCAATATAATCTTAACAAAGCGACCCACTACATACTATTATCTTAACTACAGGGTCAAATTATCATAATTTTAACTATCTAACCTCTCCTACCATTATCGTGAGTACTAGATAACACTTTATAATCCTAACTCAATGACCCACTATCACTGTCTTAACAACTATATTACACAATACATAATCTTAACCTAACGACCCACTACATAGTATTATCTTACCTACAGCATCACATTATCATAATTTTAACTATCTTTTCCCTCCCCCTTCCATTATCTTGAGTACTAGATAACACTTTATAACTAAGTGCTCCACTTCTACTTCCTTAAGAACTAGATTATACAATATAATCTTAACAATGTAATCCCCCTACCGCATAATCTTTGCTACTAGACAATACTATAATCCTATCTAAGTGACCCACTATACTACTTTTTTAACAATTAGATTACACAATATAATCTTAACCAAGCGACCCATTATCTTAACTACAGGATCACATTATCATAATTTTAACTATCCGATCAGTCTGATCATATCTTTAACTATCTGACCCCCCTCCCCCCTTACCATTATCTTTATTACTAGATAACACTTTATAATCTTAACTTAAGTGAGGAACTAGGTTATGCAATATAATCTTAACAATGTAATCCCCCTACCACAATCTTTGCTACTACATTACACTAAATAAGCTTAATAATGAGATCGGTTAGTAAAATTATCATTTACTAACCAATGTGATTATGGTAGTTCACATCGCCATAATCATAACTATGTAATACAACTAATAATATTACAGCTGTGTTCACTCTACCATTGCGATCAAACTATCATTGCCATTGCATTAAGTAAGTGATCACATCATAATCTTAACTGAGAGATCAAGCTACCATTATCTTAACTATGTGATGATCAATTTTCATTTTTATCTCTGTCACTAGGTTATTAAAGAATATTTGACGCGTTCTAATTCCTGACCTGTGTATTATATCTAGTGTTGAGGCTCATCTATCTATCAGTGTGGTTTCCCCCTTACTGTGACAAGGTAATGTTACAATATTGGACACTACGTTGAGAACCTCCCCACACAGTCAGAGAGAGTTTCTGTGGCGCCCTGCCAGCCAGATATCTGGCGCCGTCCAGCTGCTACCAGCGCTCTCCGTTCCGTCTTTTAATAACTTATAATAAACATATCGGCCTCACTCAACTGCAACTACAACTTTAAGACATATATATATATATATATTTATATATATATATATATATATATATATATATATATATATATATATATATATATATATATATATATATATATATATATATATATATATATATATATATAATTTAGAATTTTCAAGATGAAGAATACTGTCGCCAGATCAAAACAAAAACAGTTATCGAATAGATACGTTTTCCATTTTTCTTTCTTGTTTGTTTTGTCAGTGATTCATTACATCATGAAGAGATTTTTTTTCTCCCTTATTTTATCTTCTCACGATATATTCATGTCTCAAGAAAAAAAACATAGTTTTCTATAAATTATTATTTATTTATACGTAAAGTGTTTAAAATATAATAAATATCCTAATAGAAGGAAAATGTCAAATAGTCCATTTGAAATATTAGATGAAAATGTTTTGTTTATACACATCGAAAAAAAATATAGATTAAAAGAAAAAAGCTTAAATAGTGTTAAATGAGAGAATGATTTATAGACGAAATTTAAAATATTATAGAGTTGAAATCATTGATAAAATTAGCCTAACATTTTGAAATATAAAATGTTTCATATAGAACCCGCTAGGGTCGCTTATAGTCAAATGCGAACCATCTCTACCTAGCTCTCTCAAATTAACTAATCTACATTCCAACAATCACTACATTATGGTGATAATGGTGACATGAATTAGGAATTGAATACCCTTCCCTCTCTATTTGTACCCGTACACCAGAAACCACTCTCTACTCTACACACAAAGTCTCTTTACAAAAGGCTTGAGAGCTAATATATAAAAAGTAGATGCTGAAGAAAAAACAAACGCACCAGATGGGAAAGCTATTTTGTGACAGAAGATATTTTCCTATTGACTACTGTTACAGATTTTAAACGCTGGCGCATGGAACAAACTATTAGGTCACAAGGGCGGAAGATGGACAGGACTACAGGACGTAGATCAAGCTGCTTAGTAGGCTATGATACGCACGAGACTGAAAGGGTCCTTTTGGCATTTTTTGTGCTTCAAGATCCGAAAATAGGATATAACTATTAGAAGGTGGGTTTGCCTGCCTTTTCTAAAAAGATTTAAGGGGACTCCCACTTCCTTAACACTGATTTTGTCCAGGTGGTAAAGGTAAAGCACCTTTCAAGAAGCGAACTTGATCCTTCGAGTGAGAGAGATGGAGTTTCATCCCCTCTGCGCAGCTGGCAGACGGAAACTTCAAACCAAGTCTAGCAGCTGTTAATGGCCTAGTCAGTCGGAAGTGACCGGCTAAGATATCCAGTCAGGGGATGAAAGGAGTTCTGGTTTAACAATAATAATGTTCTGACGCACATGAGTAATATGAGATTATCCAGAAAGAACTAATTACATTGTCTTATTCAGAATGATTCTGTAGTACTCATTAAAATTATCAGACACAATGAAATAAATACTCAGAGTTGACAGTAAGAGAGATGATATTTCACGATGGTAGTACGCTTTAAGGTTGGTAGTACGCCAACTAAGGACATGCACTACTTAGCTAGTTATTTCTACCAACAATTTTACGGAACATAAACCCAAAAAGTAAAAATGGACAGTAAATTGTCCAGAAAATCCCCATGATCATATTCGTTAGTTATCATCAATAATGCATTGATGATCATTTTTGTGGTCAAAAGTCAAAATCAAAACCGATCTGTGTTATATTAGGTTGTTCCAACCAAGCAGTGTTCCGTCCGAGGGATCGTCACATGCATGGGTAATGGAGAAAAAGTCGTTCCAACCCGACTTGTGACAGTGTTTCGTATAGTCCTCCAAACTGTTCCAACCCGCGCAGGGATCGTTTGCGAACCGTTTAATGTTCTGTCCAAACGATTCTCAGATAATACCAAGTACTGGTTTGTATGACATGCGCAGTTATATCAATAATCACATATGTCAATAGGAAGGTTACCTAACGGTTAGGTTTCCTTGAATGATTTTAATACGGTGCGCATTATAGTCCAAAACCAAATACTGGTAGCACATGCGTATAAAACTAGTCCTAAATGCATGGGCGTAGCCAGGGTTGCCTTTAGGGGGGGACTAATTTTTTTGGATATATATATATATATATATATATATATATATATATATATATATATATATATATATATATATATATATATATATATATATATATATATATGTGTGTGTGTGTGTGTGTGTGTGTGTGTGGTGTGGTGTATGTAAAACCAAAAAAGTGTTTTCCTTAAAAATGCCAAGAGTCTGACAGTACCATTATTGATATTTGAAATAGATTTTTTTAAGGAAAACTTGCTGTTTAAATCCACTCTTAATGTAATACAGTTCACATTAAGATTGGACAGAGAGTATTTGAAGCGACGTTAGCGTTTCCTATGAGATATTGTCTGAACTACTACATCTCTAATTTTTAATTTTAAATAAATAGTAATTAATTGTTTTTTAAGAATCAAATTAGTTCAGTCAAATGGTAATTTGAAGTCGAAAGTTCTGGTGTAATTGATTTTAGTGGTTTACTTTATGTTTTTGGGGGTGCTGAACACGAATCTGAAGTTGTCAAACAAAATTTCCCCCCTCAAATATGAAAAATTGTCAAAAACATTTTTTTTTGTGGTTTTCCTTTTCCACTTATAAATTGCAAAGCAATTTATTCACGCAAAAAGTGGTCCAGTAGTAAAATATAAATGAGAAAATAACCTTCAATTTATATCTTTAACATTTTTTTTTGTAGGTCATATGGTTTTCACGGAAATTGGAGTTGAAATATCGGGAAAATCGGTAATTTATGAAAAAAAAAACAGTTATGCACTATGATTTAACGAGCCAATTTTCAAAGAAATCTACGTATTATTGGCTTATGATAATATAGAAAATTTTGGTTTAGAATTTGGATGGGTGTTAAAAATAATTTGGTACACAGGGGTACGGGGTACAAAAGTTAAAATATTATATACCCTTCAAGATGCATGTCATTGGAAAGCTCTTTAAGAGTACATTTATTGTTGTAATGTACACTTTTGTCATATTTTTATATTAGAGGGGGGTAAAATGGGAAAAAAACATATTTTTATGATATTATTGCGTTTTTTCCATTTTACCCCTCTCTCATATGAAAATATGACAAAATTGTACATAACAACAATTACACTACTCTTAAAGAGCTTTCCAATGACATGATTCTTGAAGGGTACATACTATTTTGTCTTTTGTACCCCGTACCCCTGTGTACCAAATTATTTTTAACACTTATCCAAATTCTAAACTAAAATTTTCGTATATTATCATAAGCCAATAATACGTAGATTTCTTTGAAAATTGGCTCGTTAAATCATGGTGCATAACTGGTCTTTTTTCATAAATTTTCATTCATAAATAAACCGATTTTCCCGATATTTCAACTCCCATTTCCGTGAAAAACACCATATGACGTACAAAAAAATGTTATAGACATAAATTGAAGGTTATTTTCTCATCTATATTTTACTACTAGACCACTTTTTGCGTGAATAGATTGCTTTACAAGTTATAAGCGGAAAACCACAAAAAAAAAAATTGTTTTTGACGACTTCTCATATTTGCGGGGGGAAATTTTGTTGGACAACTTCAGATTCGTGTTCAGCACCCCCAAAAACATAAAATAAACCACTAAAATCAATTACACCAGAACTTTCCACTTCGAGCCCATTTTGTGCACCATTTGACTGGACTAAATATACGATTTGGCAGAACCATACTGAGTTTTATTGCAAAACCATAACCAAATAAAAATAGTAGGGTATCTAACAGTCCAGTCAATAAATACAAAAAAACAGTCTTCCTTGCGAAAGGTCGGGTATCTGCAATTTTTAAAATCTTATTCTACAATTGAACCCGTTTCCAAATTAATTGATATTAATTATTCGATAATTAAAAACTATTCTAATGACTGCTACTAACTATTTTAATTAAATTTATTTAATATATTAAAGTAAAACTGTAGATTAAAATAAAAACCCTTAAAACAAGAAAATATTTAATTAAAAACTTGATCTAAAAATTTTATATTGTAACCTTTCATTCAAAATAAACAATGGATAATAATAGTCGGGAAGAAATTCGTCCCACTAAAAAGTTCTGACCATGCGCAGTCGTAATTTTATGTAGATATTTTTTCAAAGTTCTATAGACTATAGACGACACTTTTTTACCCAGGAGGTATATGTACTTAGAGCTCCATCCCTATTTTATAGATCATTGACCTAAACGGATTGATAACTTTACTTACTTCAATTCTTCTTCTTCATCTTCTTTTTTACCCCAAAAAAAGGCCCGGTATTTTTTATCGTATTTTTTTTTTGAGAGTTGAGCCGGCCTAGGGGGGGGGGGGGGGCATGGCCCCCCTGCCCCCCCCCCCCCCCCCCCTGGCTACGCCCATGCCTAAATGATTCCCGAACTATCCGCGAGACGATAAAAAGGACGGTAAAAATAGGGGAAGTTGGAGCAAACCTAATATTCACAAATTTATTTTTTTGACCTTAAACTTGGCATTTTTGATAACATGAACTAGCTGTTCTCGGAGTTCATTAGTTAAAAAGCGCATAAACCAAGTGCTGGGATTCGACGATAACTACAATCTCTCTCTGGTGACACGAAATACGTGAGCTAATTAAAACTAAAACCACTATAAATATTAAAGAAGTTCAAATAAATAGTAGAACACACTTAAAGTTTATATTAATATAACTAACCAGTAGATTTCCTTTCTCTTCTTCAATGTTGCCCCTAAACCCGTTGTTGACAAATTATAGTAGTCCTCTGCATCTGAAACAAGATATTATTTTTATTGCACAAATCGAAATAAAAAAATAATGTTATGTTACTAAGAGTAAAATAATAATAAAATTATAGGAACATTACACTCTTACTTTAATATACATATGTAAAAAATCAAAACAATTTTGACACATTACAAAAACGGGCAAAATAATTAAATAAATTAGACAATAATGGCTTTTAAAAGCATAAAAACAATTAACTACGTGATAGGATCCGAGGAAGCTGTCACACTAATTGGCTATTTTTTTTTAAATGTGCCAATTTATGGTCTTTATATCATTAATGGTGCTGGTGACGAAATTATGAAATTTGCACAACGTACAGTAATCTTGCATTAGGTCTATCGTCTATTAAAATGGTAGCAAACAATTTCTGTAATCTTAATATTATTAACTGAATAAGGAATTGATCGAGTTTACATAGGTTAGTGATAAAATTTTCTTTAACACAAATTATAACTATATACAGCGTCTTTTCCGCATTCATTTCAACCTTGGACGCCATGGAACACAGTTCCCAGTCGGAATACAATTCTCAGATGGGTTAATAATAAAAAGCATCCTGGCCTTAGAAAGAGAGTGCCGACGAGTAAGGAAGGGTGAGCGAAGCACTCATCCCAGAGCTTCTCGAACCAGTACTAGAAGATTTTCTGAAGAGGATTGAAAATGGCATTTTCTATTTCCATATAGAAACTAAGAGACAATATTTTCCAAAAAATAGCATTAAAGTACGAACATTTCTGCGTAAATATATTTTATCTACGATTGATACGAAATATAAATATTATATCTCTGTTTAGATGCGTAGAAAGTAATTCTTTTCGTAGCTGTATTCATTGAGAATGCGCGTTCATAATTTTTCTTATGAGGAATTCTTCACGTTAACGCACGATTAGCGAGTTTGTTCACATTTAAACAAAACTAATTTGCTGTTTGTTTAATTGAAGTAACTGTTTACATCAGGTTTTTATGAAAAAAAATTATTGTAAGTGATTATTTGATTATGACGAAAATGAGGAGAATAATACGCCTCCCGAAATAATTAATTCGGCACAAAATGCGACTAATGAATTAATGTCATCTTTATCAAAAGAGAAATACGAACTTACATACAGGAAGTTTATTAAATATTGCTTCCGAGCTTACCGAAGGTAACGGAAGCTATGTGATCGTTCTGAAGAACGAAAAAATTTTAGGTCTCCGAAAATTCCAAGACAGAAATCCGTTTCAGACATCAGGGAACATTTTTGGTTCCGTGTCTGTCTGTCGGTCTGTCGTTCAATTTTTGTGAACCACCATATCTTAAAAACTACACGTCCAATTTTTATGAAATTTGGGTGGTAAGTCATAAGTAGCCCATTGTTGGTCCCATATAAGTTTCAACCTTCTGCGCTTATTTGTTTGTCATCCACATGCTCACAAATATACATTTATTTACAGCCATATCTTTAAGAGTAATCATCTAATTTTTATGAAATTTGTATGGTTTGTCGAAAGTAGCCTGCAGATAACACCTGCCTAATTTCAACCTTCTGCGCACTTTTAATCGTGCTAAATTAATATGTCTTATATTATAAAGCCGCATGGCTAACTGACTGACATTAATGTTTACCCACTTCCAGAAGAGCTAGAGACTTGTGGTTTGCGCCATTCGAGGCGCAAAGTCCATATTGTGGACCAAAATAATTATACAAAGTTCACTTTTCCCCCTCCTTCCCCCCTTAAAAAAATAAAAATGGGTGACTTGATTTTTAAGCTTGTTTGGGGGCTTATTGCGGCTAAACGGTAAGTCGTATTAGAAAATGGATAGCACAAGTGGTGACAGATTTGAAAAGATCTACAACTTTGGTCCTATGAGTTTTTGTCGTATCATCATCGGTTGTACCCTAGATGGTGATAATTTTGTCATTTTTAGGTTTTATTTTTTTCCATTTTTGTCTTTGAATGGCCATAGTTTTTATAATAGTTGACCGATTTTATTTCTGATTGCGGCGATTGAATCTCACACTAATGCTCTTTAAATTGAGTATATTTTATTTCATTAGTTTATCCTACTTGCTGAGAACATGAGAGTAAACTTTTTCCCCTGCGCCGTGTCACGTGACCACTTTTTTGTTTTTAATATTGTGTCGTATATCATTTTAAAGGCCTTGATATGTACATTAAAGCTATTTTATTTGTTGATTTTTTAAAAATTTTGTACATTATACTTTTGTACCGATTTATAATTTTGTTGTAGGTTAAAGGGTTTAAATACTTTTTTGATATTAGGTTTTTTATTTATATGTATTTATTAGTTAAATGAATGCCCTTTTGTTTTGTTTGTTTTTTAAAAATATAACTTTGGTACCTCAGAGTACAGGGGTACAAAAGTAAATGTTAATCTTTTATAATATGATGTATATCGTTAAAAAGCTCTTGCATAGTAGATTAATTTTTGTTATATTCTATTGTATTTTTTAGCTGTTTCTACGATTTGGTTGCCGTTTTATATTAATTGTTTATTAAATTAATTATATGTGCGCTAACTTTTGGTGCTTGTTGGAGGCTTTGTTTCTCCAACAAATGTTTAAATTTCTTCAACTTTATTAAATATTTACTGGAACAGTGCCAACTTTTTGATTATGTTTATCGAGGTATTTTTCTTAATTTGGTCTTTTCTTTGCGAGGAAGCTATGTGCCACATTAATTGGCAGAGTATTTTTTTCTGTATTTATTATTAAAATCCAACAATCGTAGATAAAGTACGGTACGCAACTCGTGCGAAAACTGCATTTTGCTTTGCTCGTGTAGTTTTACTACCCTCGCTGTCGCCCGGGTACAAACTCCACACTCGCATGCAAAATGCTACTTTCCGCACTAGACGCGTAATGTACTATTTTTAATACACAATAATAAGTGATTTGTGTTCATTTAAAAAGGTCCGTTCGCGGTGGTCACCAGTAGTTATATTAGAAACCAAATTTAAACACCGACATATCTAGTTCAATTCCTTGAAAACCTAATTTAATGTTTAATTGGTATTGGAAGAGTAAAAAGATAAAGTAATTCTAGGAATCCGCTTCATCTTTAGTTTTAAGATTTGAATAAGAATTCCTCCTGGAAACATATATATTTTTATTAAGATCTAGGGATCTATGAAGTAAATCAATTTTAATAGTCGTCGCATTTCAGCGCTTCATTTAGAAACATCAACGCCTAGTGGGCGGGCACACATAGGAGAATCAGTGTTGCTCTTTCAACCGTAAATTTATTACACTTCTTTTTTTTATTTTTAGGGATATTTTTCGGTTCTTGAAACAGAAACCGAAGAGTGAGGGAATTTAAATATAAGTGATGGTAGTGGCGCCAAAAATAATGATGAATGTGTTGCAAGCGACACTGCATATTCCGGTCTCACGTAAAATATTTAAAATTTAATTAACAGATAAATAAATTTATCTATTAATATAAATAAATGTGTTATTTTTCATATAATTCACACTGTAATATTTTATAATTAATTTGATAATTAAAGTCAGATTTTCACTATCATTAAAATAATAATAACATTTTTACAAGAGATATTTCTTTTAAATATATTTAAGGGGTCGATGACCCTAGATTTTTTGCATTTTTTTTCTTTCTTCTTGGCATTGCAGCCAAGAAAAGTTTTTAATTGGTTAATTGAAGAAGCAAGCAGCCTTAAAGTGAAAAAAGTAATCTTTCTGTCTGTCAACAAGTTTTATGTGTGTGGCGACAACATGAGTACAAATATACTCGGCTTGAATTCTTTGTTCTCCACTGATCGGTGATTGACTTTTTTTAAACGAAATTTATGATTATAAATCGCCAATCATAACAAGAGTTGTTCACATAAATCAACAATCACAAAAAAGCGTTAATATTAGCTTTCCTGGAACATGGTTGCACAAGTATTAGCGTTCTGGAAACTCGTCTTTGATCATTTTGATTAAGTTAACAGTTCTGTGAATTTCTTTTATTTCCCCATGCAGCAATCTTTCCTTCTTAGTTATTCCCATTTTTCTCTTATCAACGTCAAAGAGAAGAATTATAATTTTAACCATTATTATGAAATAGTTATTTATGCACCTAGGGAGTAAAGTAAGCCATTATCCCTGAGCGAAAAAGTTGGTTCTTGAGGCGAAGCCGAAGGAACCATGGTCCCTAAATCCCGAGGCGAAGCCTCGGCTGCGCCTCGGGAATAACTCTAATTAGCTCCCGAGGCGCAGCCGAGGGAGATGATTATTGCGAGGGGAATAATGGAACCACTTACTCTAATAATGGGAAACACTTTACTCACGAGGTACATACAATATTTTATCTCCAGTAGGAAGAAAATACACATTTTCGTCCAGATGCAGGTTATAAACAAAGATAAACATGGTCGAAAAACTCAGTGCCGCCAACCTGATTTCAACAACTTCATTACATTAGCCATTCATTTTCTACTATTTATAAAATAATTAAGTTGCAATCTTTACTTTTTTGCCCTACTTTACTTTTTCGCCCTACTTTTACTTTTTCTCCCTACTTTTTGAGTTCAGGGATGAAAAGACTTACTTTAGTCCCTCTAAACTAATTCATAATCATAACTTTTTTTCCCTACTGGAGATAATAGCTTTTTCGCTCAGGGAATAATGGCTTACTTTACTCCCTAGATGCATAAATATAAATAACTGTTAAATGTTTCTCCTTCTCTCAAAATAAATGTATAAACCACAATCATAGCTGCAGACATAAGGCCTGATGATACTCAGGATTGGGTGAAATATTGCTAAATAAATAAATTAATGAACAAATATTATTTTTTAAATTTATCATACTTAAAGACCTAATCAAAAAGGAAAATATATAAATATGTAGTTGAGCAAACAATTAACTAATTTCCTCTCCCCTATATGATATTACTGGCACTTCTTCAGATTGTTGCTCCCCTTATAAAAAACAGAGTGGAGTAACAATCTAAAGGTGTACGGAATGTTCTTCTTTAGACTGCTACTGCTACTCCCCTTATCAAAACAGAAGTGGAATATTCTTTTGTCCCAAAGTAAATTGGACTAAACATCCCTTTTTCTTAATAATTATTTAGTCCAAATCATTTTTATTCTAAAACAACATAGGGGAGTAACAATCTAAAGAAGTACCATATTATTAAGTCTTCTTGCGTTTCTTAAAGCTCATGCATGATTATTTTTTTAAAGTCACTAAATGGAAAATTTGTATCCATGTCTGCGGCATTTGGGTGATTGATTATGAAAACAGTCAGAATGACAAGACTTGAGAACGGCCTCCATCGTGGGAATTTTATTCGGTGTCGGGTTTGATAAAGGCATTGCAGGTGCCAAACCGGTGTTCATCAGTAAGCTAAGCGCGGTTCTAAGGGCCAAGTTGGCATTGTCTATTGACGCGAGGTGATGCGAGGTCTTCGCGGCAGACTTACGGCTCGGGTCAGCGCTTAGCTAGAGGTCTCTGTAGGAATCTCACGTCACGGACGTCAGTCAAACAGCATACAAAGTAGATTCCGTCTTCTTTTATGGGGATTCCCTGGCGCATCCAAGTCTCTATAAACAATCGAGGTGTCAACTTCATTTACTCTACAATGACACCGATATTTCTTACTCTATCCTATTCAAAATGATGGAAAGTTTCATAAAAACAAAAATAACACCAATTGGAAAATCCCATCGCAGAATAAACAAAAGTAATGGATTTCAAAGTCACCTTTTTATTCCTGCAGATAGAATTTTATAGATTTGAGTAATATCAATTATTGTGTCTCCACGTAAACTGACTAATTTGTTTATTTTAAATTACAAAGCAGATTTTAGCCTTCATAAAGTTATCAGTAGCGTATCCAGGGGGGGGGGGGGCACAGGGGGCACGTGCCCCCCCCCCCCCAGACGGGCCCAGACCCGAAAGAGTAAACAAAAAAAAAAAAAAAATACGCCGTATTTTTTTTTAATAGGTACATATTTTTACATTCACCTCATATTCAATTTCACCTCAGAAATGCATGAGAGCGCTGTTTTGAGAGGTCATATTTTCAAAATCTTCGGGGATATCGGGGGGGGGCCCCCGGACCCCCCCCCCCTCCCAAAAACAGCAGACGACGCCGATGACTTACGGTAAGATATTGTACTGCAGTAAGCATCAGCATAACATTTTCTAACAAATACGTTCTAAAACTGTTATTGTTACTTGGACCCGGAGATTTATTTTTTTTGGGGGGGGGGGGGGCAGTTGCTTTGTTGAATAAGTAGTTCCCTTTTCTTGCCCCCTCCAGACCTAGCCTCTGGATACGCCACTGAAAGTTATCATCAGTGCCGAAATGTGGAAGAAGTAGAGTTACAATATATCAACGAAAAGTTAATGATTGAGTCCAGTCTTCTTCTTGTCGGAGAACAAGGTAAGACTCAGGTTTACGTGGAGAAACAATTTATATTTCTCATTAAGATAACCTCTACAGATGCTCCCATATCTTAGAGATTTGGTCGAGGATAGAAAGGTAAATAGGAATAGTTATTTATGCACCTAGGGAGTAAAGTAGGCCATTATTCCCTTAGCGAAAAAGTTGGTTCTTGAAGCGAAGCCGAAGAAACCATGGTCCCTTAATCCCGAGGCGTAGCCGAGGGAGATAATTATCGCTAGGGGAATAATGGCACTTTACTCACGAGGTACATACAATATTTTATCTCTAGTAGGGAGAAAATACACATTTTCATCCATTGCACAGTTTTTTTTTAATTATTTTAATAAATAACAATAATTATTAGCACTTTTAATAGCAGATATAAGAGATTCAATTTTAAAATCAAATAAGAATTGGAATTAAACTCAAACAGAAGGTTATTTAGATGCAGGTTATAAACTATGATAAAAAAAGGTCGATAAAGCAATGCCGCCAATCTGAATTCAACAACTTCATTATATTAGCCATTCATTTTCTACTATTTATAAAATAATTAAGTTGCAATCTTTACTTTTTTGCCCTACTTTACTTTTTCACCTTACTTTTACTTTTTCTCCCTACTTTTTGAGTTCAGGGATGAAAAGACTTACTTTAGTCCCTTTAAACTAATTCAAAATCATAACTTTTTCTCCCTATTGGATATAAAAATATTTTCAGTATTAACTTGAGATTGCTCCAACTTATTTGAACAAGTTAAATTAAAGGAGTCAGCAAAAAGATTTGAAGGCCTAATTCCTTCTAAAATGCCCAAGATTTAACCTTGTAATTTGCCTAGTTACTTGTGAGAACATATCTAAAAAAAATATTGAGTTTCAAGGAAAAATTTAGTTACGAGAAAGTAATAAGTATGACACAAATATCGAGAATGAGGACAATCACAAATAATTATCTTTGGGAAAGAAACTATAGAATTAGAACTCTATAAAAAAAAAATAGTTCTGCGTGAAGCCTCACGTAAAAAGGGTTTGTTGGAATAATGAACAAGAAATAATTAATCGACAGAAGAACTTGAACTGCCATTTTAAAAAATGCACAATGAACGTGAAAACTTCACGTTCATTTGCATGAGTTACTAGCCGTTTTGAATTTGAACGGCAAATAATTTTGAGTTCACAATATATTTTCCTGTGTGCGCGTCAAAAAGGTCTTAAATGCTGCAAAGTTTCATTTTTTACAAGCTTTTATTTAACTTGAAATGTTTGTATGTAGGTATGTATGTTCGGGTCAAATCATGCAACTGAATTTTAAAGCAGTTATTCACAACCGATTGAAAATAATTGAAATTTTGGATACACGTTTAGTTTGGATGACCATGCATGGTTAGCTAAGTGTTGTCATTCTAAATCCAATATGGTGGACAGCCCAAGATGGTGGACTAGTTTCTTTTAAGCACGCCCATGATATGGGTATCAAATAAAAGGATTTGCTGAGAAGAATTGTTTTTAAATTTTTTTTTTAATAAAATTAGTATACCTCTTTTAATTCAAAAGTTATTGGAACCTTTAAGAGTGACAGACAGACAGACACAGGAACGAAACTAAAAGGGCTTCCTTTTTTTTAAATGAAACCATGAAAATCATAAAATAATTCAAACAATTTTCCGAATTTTCTCAGACCGAACAATTTTTTTAATTGTTCTAAAAGATCACAAAATTCTTTGTATTTCCTGTAACACTTCGTGTATACTAGGTGTCGATAAAACATTCAAATTTCATATAAACTCCAATAAAACATTACGACCTATCCTACATGCAAATTCCAAATTATTATTACCATTATTACCAGTTATTTATCTTCAGTATATCCAGTATTAGAACAAGACATAATAATACGGAATGTTTGAAACAAATGATACAACCAAATAAAGCGAACACAAAAAATAAAACACTAAAAAAGATTGGAGTTGTTTTTCAAGTAAAAAAAAACACGAACAAGGCGTCGCCTTCAACTCTCTTGTTACAAACAAGAGTTGGTAACAATCTTGTTTATCAGAGAGTGGCGCTTTACATGCAACCAGGATCCTTATTACAGATCTCACACAAAGTGATAAAGATCTTTATGATATTAAACTCTCCCTTTGATAAATAACAAGCTTGTTATCAGGTTTTTTTCTTTCAAGAATACGATTTCTTAACACTCTCGAACTCATATTAACTTCCCTGTATTATATCTTTTGACAAGTTAAGTTCTGTTTTATTTTTTCATTTTTTTTTACAAGGTCTTTTTTTTCATAATCATATCGACGATCAGAAATTAACTCCAAAGATTTAATTAAGATTAATATTGATTTTTTTTTTTAATTTAAATTTCTTGTTATCAAGCTCAATTAAGTTTTTTTTAAAAATAATAATCTGGTAAATTGCAAAAAACAGGCAAGATGATAATTACATCGGGCTTGTAATTCATTTGGAATAATTAATTTATTTAATTTAAAATGCTCCAGGCAAACGAGTCTACAATCTACAAGAAAAGTTAGAAATAAAATAACATATTTAATTCCTTATATATCATTAATAAAAATAGTCTGACAATTAGTGTGGCACATAGCTTCATTGCGTCCCATATCATATAATTTTATGATTTTATGATTTTAAAACCTTTTTTGTAAAGTTTATTAACTTTTCCCCTCGTTTTTTAAATATGTAAAAATTGTTTTGATTTTATACACGAATTTAAGTATCAATTTAGCAAAATTTAAGGAGCGCAGACGGTTGAAATTAATCTAAAATTATATGCGAGCTACTTTCAACAACAAACCATCCAAATTTCATAGAAATTAGATGAGTACTTTGGACGATATAGGTCTAAATAAATGTATGTTTGTGCGCATGTGGAAGAGAAACAAATGAGCGCAGAAGGTTGAAACTTTTATGGGACCAGCATGTAACCATCCAAATTTAATCAAGATCAGACTAGTAGTTTTTAAGATATGTTGGTTCGAAAAAATTGAGCAACCGACTGACCGATAGACCAAACAGACCGACAGACTGAAAGACCGAATGTCAGGACGAGACGAATGTTCCCTGATGTCAAAAACGGATTTCTGTCTTGGAATTTTTGAAATCGGAGACATAAGAAATTTTCGTTCTTCAGTACGATGACATAGCTTGAGTTACAGTAACCTCGGAAAGAAGGCTTAATTTCGAAAGAAATATGAATGAAAATAAATAAAAATTTGTTTTTATTAGCAATATAATATATTAGCTAGACGTGGGCACTAAATGAAAATATAGGTCGGTAAGTTCGTTATAGGTTAGAGGTGGTTAGAGGTGGTTAGAGGTGGTTAGAGGTGGTTAGAGGTGGTTAGAGGTGGTTAGAGATTTGGATAGATAATTTGGATGATTATAAGTTGTAACAGGGTATAAAAGACAAAGTATAAACAGAGAAATACGTAGACTATAGACCACCAAACATCACTATAAACATTGTATAAGAACCAAAATGAAATGGGCAGATTACCTCTTTAGACTTAGAGAGAAGCCAGATGGGATAAAAGTGTTACAGATTAGGTTCTTATTAAAGGGAAAGAAAAAGAGAAAGACTAGAAAAGAAAGATAGACTAGAAAGATAAGTTTGAAGAGAGACTAAGTAAATTGTGGCATAAATCAACATAAGAAATAAATTTATCGAAAAAAAGTTATCAGAAACTAATTCATATACATATAAATTTAGCTGCAAAATATGTTGGTTTAAAAAAAAAAAAAAAAAAAAAAAAAATATGGAAGAGATCCATAATGGCATCTACTTTCTGATATCAAAATTCCTTATTAAACTATGCCATTATTATAATCAGTATTGGGTTTAATTAATTATTAAAGATAAAATATTATTTTCAAGTTGATAAGAAGTCAAGATTACTTTTATCAAATATACTGAAAAAAAAAAAAAAATCAAAACCTATTCTACGAAATTTGAAGTCAACTAATTATTATCAACAGATAAAAAAAAATACCGGATAAAATTTAGATAACTTCAAAAACATTCGACATATGTGTTGGTCAGATAAAATAAAAAAACCACTAATGTTATCTTTCATCTCATAAACAACGAGGTCTAATTTAAATATAAGGCTCAAGCTTTTAAATGGTAATATATTATACAGCCTTAAATTTACGGAGAAAAAAAAATCATTTATGTAAATTACATGCAAGAAAAACAGAGGCCGGCTCATAGTCAAATGGAACAACGGCTTCATTAAATCAGCAAATTACCTGACTTCCATTATAACTGACCCTGATTTGGACTAGATTTGGGTCACAATGGCGCCACTTTTATTGAAAATAAGGGAAACAGTTTTTTCTATATATTTTTTTATATTTATTAAATTCAGTTTCACAAAGGCGTCGAGATATTTTAGAATAAAAAGTGCGCGCATGAGAATTTAAATAATTGTATGAAAGTCAAGGACGGGCACAAGAAATTTAAGATGAAAATTACGATAAAATAATGTAAATTTACAGTAAATTAGTTTAGTTAATAAAGCACGTGCCTTAAAAATACAATGTGAAAGAAAAATTTATTATTTTGGATAAAGAACAACAACAGATATTTGTGCCAGTTAAACTAGTGAATTTGTACAAAACTAGCCTTCACCTTTGCTAGGAATCAGTGGATATTTGTTCTAGTCTCTAGTCTAATTTACTGCATTATTATGTAGACCAAACATTATCTGAAATAAAAAAAATAAAAAAATACGTGTGGTGTCGCAGGACACCCGGTAGGAACGAAGTTCCTTACGTTTTTCATTAAATATAAATTATAAAATCGTACTGCTAAGTATATGATGCTAACTACTTATATATGGCGGAGTTAAAAAAGAGACAAAATTAAAAGTAACGAACTAATTGTACATAGCGGAGTTTGGGCAAAATTATAAGAAAAGCTTTTTTCCTCCAGAAGGGAGAAAACATTAACTTTCCACCCTAGTTTATAGGGAGGAAATGATCCCATTACAGCCTAGTTGTGAAAATCGTGGCGGAAAGTAGAAATCGTGGCGGAAAGTAAAAATCGTGGTGGAAAGTAACAGTAGAGCCAACTTAGTATTGTTTAAAAATCAGTGTTGCCTGTTTTGTAACTATGTAGTAGTAGTTTTTTAACTGAATGACTCGACTGGGTAATAGCTTTTTTTAAAATATATTAGAGAGTTTAAATAACACATACTTTTGATTGCCGTGATACTATAATTTTTATCGTCATTTTAAAATGTCGTATGACTCCATAACTGAGTTTAAACAAGACTTTTAGAAAAGAGGTAGGTTACGTCTAATCAGGTTATATTTATGTTTTTGATTTCTCGTATTTTAGAGATAAACACAAATAAATTAAATATTATTCAGTTAGTCATTTTGTAGTATTAATAAACATTTGAATTATTATTATAGTTACAGTTACATAGTTATAGAAAGTTATTATACTCGTAGAAATCAAAGAAAACATAGTTGTAATTGATGAATTGCACATTTAATTTACATTATTTTTTTTTACTCTAAGATGTTATAAAACTTTTTTATTGCTTTTAAAAGTCATTGTTAAAATTAAAGGAATAAACATTTGTAAATTTAGTTATTAATACCTAAATAAATAGATAAATCAAAATCTTAGGTTTTATTTGTGTTGATTTTCTCCCTTCTTGAGGAAAAATCTTGTACGTACCACGGGAGCAAAAAGTCACCCTCGCTATAATTAACTCCCTCGGCTATGCCTCCGGATTAAACTTCATGGTTCCCTCGGCTGCGCCTCAGGAACCAACTAAATAACTCCCTCGGCTACGCCTCGGGATTTAGACAGTATGGTTCCCTCGGCTACGCCTGAGGAACCAACCAAAACGCTCAGGGTGTAACGACTTTGTTTCCTCCCTTGGAGCGTAAATAACAATTTTTTTACAATTCAAGCAAACTTCTTGCAATAAATATGTATTCAATATTGAGAAAATAGTTAATCATGATGGTTGATGGTTAAAGAGGATGATTGTAGTAAAGCTCCGAGTAGTGAGGGAAGAGGACTATTCCCTAACCCTCACGCCCCTCCATTTGAAATATTGTAAAAGATATCACTTGGGTTATCCTAAAATGAGGATCCTAAAAAGAGTATCACAGGTACCTTACAAATTGAAATTGTTTCTGGTGAGAAAAATGTTATTAAATAATTTAAGAAATGTTACTGTAGTATACATTTTTATTTTCTTATATAAAGAGAAAGTATTGTGATGGCGCGAAAATTTTATTTTGAGATTTTGATGGAATTACACGTTTTGAGGTCTCCTGAGTCAAAAAAAGTGGTTTTTAAAATATGTCTGTCTGTCTGTCGTATGTCGTCTGTGCAGACGCCTAGAGGCTAAACTACTGGGCCGATTGTGACGAAATTTGGCATACATATTCAGAAAAATCATACCCAGAAGGTGATATCGAGAAATTAAATTTATCTCCAAATTTGGGGGCGCTGCCCCCGAAAAACTCTGAAAAAAACGTGAAATAAAATTATATCTCGAAAACGGTTCCCACGATTTTGATTAAAAAATTCTAAAATGTAGTCCATTTAAATATGAATCTAACGATATGAGCCGTTTTCCCGGGATAAATCTGGTTGCTGAGAAAATAACTTAAAACGCGGACGGTGAAAGCCCGGGTTCGATTCCCTGCGCAGGAGAAATGATTTTTATGAAAAATGTTGATGAAATGTTCAATAATAAAAAAATGTACATACGAAAACTAATAAATGGAAAACAAGGCTAAGTAATTATGAACTTTTATATAAGAAAGATTGTCTGAGTTGCCTCGGACCGATTTTCTATTTATACCAACTGGTATAAAAATAATGTTAAACATATAAATAATCATAATTTTACACTAAAATTACTTTTTAAACAAAAATTGAAAATTTATATTTACATTATATTAATAAAAGTTATTCCACGCGTTGTATGACTTAAGATATACTGAATTATTGATAAAGTTTATTACGTTAAACATTATGATATTAAACATCTGTCTTTCTACTTTCAAATATTTTATTTCTTTGTAAGTACACAAATTTTTAATCTCTGAAATAAAACGACGGTAGCTTAACAGTAGGGAAACAGGAATCAATAGTAGCAAAGTGAGTTGTTTACTTTATTTTATATCTTTTAAAAAAAATAAAAACCACTTAAATGTGCTAAGTAGTTTGTTAATGGGTATTTTAAACAAGTCGTTCTTCTTTTTAGTGAGTGGAAGCGGCTTGGGTGTACTGAATCAAGCCGGCACACCGGTCTCTTAAACTTAGGCTAAACAAACAATAGGCTCCAGACGCCATTAAGAAACCAGTCATACAGTTATCGGTCTTTTAAAAATCACTTAAAATCGTTTCCATTTACCCACTTAAGAGTCCGCTCTTTTACCTGTACGAGAAAGTAGGATGTTTACTTAAAAGATTGTTGACTTTTATTTTTAAAAAAATATCCTAAACTAACTTTTTTAAATATTTCGTTTGAAAGGATAAGAAGTTATACAGAAGTAGAAACAAACATGTTATGAAGTCCCGACATCAAGTCGTTCCTAATGTCAATATAACCAGAACTAATGTATAACCTTGTTTCATCTTTTAAAGTTTGTTTGTTTTCTAACACACTCTTAACAAGCTACCTGTTTAAAATATTAACAATAATATAACTTTCTGCAATTCAATATAAGTAGGCTTTAAAAATGTTTGAGCTCACAGAAGTCAGCTTAAAGTTAAAGGTAAATGAGAGAGTATGTTAGCAATATGCGGTCAAATAAAACACAGCGAAAAAGTTTATGCTAACAATTGGCTAAATATATTAGCATCATCAGAGTAAGAGATAAAGTATAAAATAAAGTATTTTATCTCCAGTAGGGAGAAAAAGTTATGATTTTGAATTAGTTTAAAGGGACTAAAGTAAGTCTTTTCATCCCTGAACTCAAAAAGTAGGAAGAAAAAGTAAAAGTAAGGCGAAAAAGTAAAGTAGGGCAAAAAAGTAAAGATTGCAACTTAATTATTTTATAAATAGTAGAAAATGAATGGCTAATGTAATGAAGTTGTTGAAATCAGGTTGGCGGTACTGAGTTTTTCGACCATGTTTATCTTTGTTTATAACCTGCATCTAAATAACCTTCTATTTGAGTTTAATTCCAATTCTTATTTGTTTTTAATATTGAATCTCTTATATCTGCTATTATAAGTGCTAATAATTATTGTTATTTATTAAAATAATAAATAAAAACTGTGCAATGGACGAAAATGTGTACTTTCTTCCTACTGGAGATAAAATATTGTATGTAACTCGTGAGTAAAGTGCCATTATTTCCCTGGCGATAATTATCTCCCTCGGGAGCTAATTAGAGTTATTTATTAAAGAGTCTAATTCCCTCGGCTTTGCCTCGGAATTTAGGGACCATGGTTCCTTCGGCTTCGCCTCAAGAACCAACTTTTTCGCTCAGGGAATAATGGCTTTACTTTACTTCCTAGGTGCATAAATAACTATTGTTTCTTGCTCTAATGATGCTAATAAACTTAGCGATACGTGAGCATACATTTTCTCACTGTGTTCTTTTTAACAGCATCTCGTTAACATACCCTCTCATTAAATTTGAACTGTCACGAAACACCCCAATCATTTATTCGGTAAAGGTAAATAATACATACGAATCGAATCAGTGACGGCTCCAGAGGGGTCCATAGGGGCCATGCCCCCCCCCCCCCCCCCCCGAGATTTTTTTCCATTACAAGACTTTTTATAGTCACTCGACAGTTTAGTAGTTTTGTGTTTTGCGTCCATCATTTTCATAGTATCAGAGTCAGTCATTGCTGAAATTCTCGCTACTCTACCAGTAAGTAACGCCTCTGCTGAAACATCATTCTCGTCATTACGTCGATTTAAAGACACAGCTTCGTGCCAGGATGAGTGAAGTCAGCTCCCTGGGTTTTGTTTACTACATATCCGCACAAAGATTTGGTCATTGACATTAAAAAAAAAAGGAAAAAAAGCGGCTTGTAATTGTAATTCAAAAGTTTTTTTGAAATGTTGCAATATAAAACATTTTCTTTCAACATAATTGAGTAATTATTTCCTGGACGTAAAATTTTCAATAATAATTAAACTCTTCTAGAGTTTTAAATTTATACTAGAAAATCACGGTTAGATCTAGTGCTAGGTCTTGTGGTTACAATATTCTTTTCACTTTGTTGATTGCTATTTTCATTTTATAATAAGTCAACAACAGCTAATAAAGGCAGTACATAATCAAGTAAGTGTAAAGGTTTTGAAAATGTTAAACTCAGTGGCGTAGCTAGGGCATTGGGGGCCTCCCCGCAAGATCTTTTTGGGGGCCCCTCGCCAAACAAAATTGATGAGCAAAAAAAAATAAATAAAACCGCTTGCGTTTTAGTAATGGGGGCCCCCTCGTCGTTGATTTGGGGGTCCCCTGACGGTGGCCCCCGGTAATAGTTACGCCACTGGTTAAACTAATGTTTTCTTAGTAATTCCCTATTAAATACATAGTAAAAACATTAGGAGCAAAAATGAGGTAAAAAAAAATATCTTAAAACACGTTTTAAGCAAACAAATTTTAAACTAAATTTCTTATGTATGTATAGCCCAATAAAATTGTATTAACTTTATTTATTTCTCTACTATATATATTATTATTAAAATTGTTGGCAATAAGAGGGAAATACTGCAACTGAGCTTCTTCTTAATATTATTCCCGTCATATTAGATAATGACAGTATCTCTGTACTTGTTGCAATATAAGTTTATGATTTAACACAAAATTTAAAGAAATAAAACCGCCATAAAAGAACAAAAATTGTCATTCTACACTGTGTTATACCTAGGCTGTTAAAATAATGTTCCGAATATAATCTTGCAAAAGAATAAAAAGAGCGGGGAACATACGCTCAAATTGTCGACAAACATGGTTATCCCCTGGCTCAGAGAATATTTGTGACTAGTTAATAGAAACTCAATTGCTGGGTGGTACAAGTTATAAGTGAACAAAAGCAAAGTTGGCAAGATATAAAATTACCTGAAGACTACCTCAAACTCTATTACGTTCCAAAGTAACGAAGGAAACAAATCACCCGACCATCAGGTGAGATCTTGAAAGAATAGAAAAATCTCTCTCTCATCGTAAAAAATACTTATTTACTTATTAGAAAGGAGAGACTGGAGGCAATTTAACGCAACTGACCTTAGTTAGGTTTGAACAGGATATAAAATAAAAAGTAATCATCGTAATAATAATAACGTAATAAGTTTGATAAATTACTTGGGTAGGTACTCAACACATTGTCGCTTATTATTTATAAGTTAGTTTAAGGTTTATTTCGTAGTATATTACAAGCTACTGCACATAGTAATGACTGGTTATTTCCTGGCTGGTAGCAGCCGTTGACTGTAATTGCAATCAAAATAATCAACAGAGCAAACATTTATAAAATGAGACTTATACTCGATAATAACTCAATTTAGATGGTTCCGACCAATGAGAGCAAGTAAGTCGAGAATAATTTGTTAGTCGTGTTTGTTTTGGTCATCATCCTAGGTATTTAGCGTTTTCCATGGTTCCAGTCGCATCCGCCGGATGTGTAATAACAGACAAAAGGTTGGGTCATCGGTCAGAAGGGAAGAGGCGTCTCGCCGAGTCCAAATAGCAGGGAGAAGAGTGAGACAATGAAAGGACCTACAATAGAACCCTAGGGGAGTCCACCGTGCTCGGGGTAATTAGGACGGCTACATAGCGGAACGACTCCCTGGCGCCGTCAGCCCTCTGTCTACCCGCTACGAAAAATTCTACTTGCATTTCGCATCGCTTTCCACCAAACAACGACATCTTTCTACAGTTACTCTTTGTTGGAACAAAGAGTAAAAAAACAACACAACTATTCCAACAACTCTTATCACAAAAGAGAAGTTCTTAGAACAATTTTTCTCACAAAACATTCTTTATTTTAATCAGTCACTTATAAATTAATAATTTAAAATACCCATCAACAATTCGCCAGGCTTACCTCAACTTCAAAAATGAGTACCATTAAAATAAATTACATTATAATGTATAATGCGTTAATAAAAAAGTTCATTTTAATTATTGCTTAATTTAAACAATTAATAGTTTTTATACCCAGTTTTTAATTAATTGGCTGATATATATATATTACTAAAGTAGACTATTTACATAATTATAAAAAATAAAATACAGCAAAACCCTTCAAGTTTACCCGCAAAAAAAAACACGTCTTATAATAATAATTACATCTAACAATAAATTATTAATCTATTTAATTACAGAATAATGAAAAAAGGAAAGCATCTACATATAATAAATGTTAATTTCTAAAAACTAATTTTCGGCCTCTCGGCCATCATCAGTGCCGGTAAAAAACCCGACATTAAGTCACATGAAAGACAAAAAAAACGACTTTTTTTACAACAAAATTTCCAAAACTTAATAAAATATAACTAGAAGTAACAATAAAAATAATGAGTAAATATAATATAAGGGAAAAATTAAATAATCAGAATGGAATAAAATTAAAGTGATAAGATAAATAAAATTAATTAATCAATTAATGAAGTAAAATAAATTAAATGTTAAATGATATGTCCGTTTTATGGCTTTCATGTTGATCAACATCGAGTTATCCCTTTAACTTTTACCAGCACAAATGATGGCCAAGAGGCTGACAACTAGTTTTGAGAGGTAAACATTTATGTCGAGGAGAGGCTTTCCTTTTTTAGGGATTCGTTGGTAAAACCAAAATAAATTGGTAAGGCGTGAAGTCTCACGTAAAAAGGGGTTCGTTGGTATTGTGAACACAAAATTAGTAACGGGGGAGGGGAAAAAAATTTGATTTTTTTGACAAAATGCCGCGCAAAATTAAACGTTAACAACAAGTGTTACATTTTTGTAATCTAATCTTCAATACCTTTCATTTGATACCCCACTCAAAATTAAAAAAAAAAAAAAAATCGAGTGTTATGAATTATCCGCCATCTTGGATTTCTAGTAAATCAGATCAAATTGCTAATCTTATTTTTTCTATGGCCCAGCAGACCACACATTAAAATTTCGATGTTTTTTAACAAAATGGCGCCGAAAATTAAACACTTTCCCTAAGTGGTATATACATTTGTAATCTACTCTTCAATACCTTTCATTTGATACACCACTCAAAATTTAAAAAAATATATATTTTTTCGAGTGACATGAATTATCCGCCATCTTAGATTTCCAGTAAATCAGATCAAATTGCTAATCTTATTTTTTCAATGGCCCAGCAGACCACACATTATGCATATTTTCCTATATTTTTAGTATCAGCGGAAATACGATTTTAGGGGGGGGGGGACGCAAAATTTCGATATTTTTTTAACAAAACGGCGCCGAAAATTAAACACTTTCCCTAAGTGGTATATATATTTGTAATCTACTCTTCAATACCTTTTATTTGATACCCCACTCAAAATTAAAAAAAAAAAAAAATCGAGTGTTATGAATTATCCGCCATCTTGGATTTCCAGTAAATCAAATCAAATTGATAATCTTATTTTTTTTGGTTTTACCAACGAAACCCTAAAAAAGAAACCCTTATAGTTCCTGTGTCTGTCTGTCACTCTGTACGGTTCCAATAACTTTTAAACCAAAAGAGATAAAAACGTGAAACTTTCCAGTATAAAAGATCGTTTCAAAATGTGTGGTCTGCTGGGCCATAGAAAAAACAAGATTAGCAAATAGATCTGATTTACTGGAAATCCAAGACTTTTTATTTCATTATTCTATTAACATTATCTCCACTAGTGCTATATTTAGTTTTCTTGAAATTTCTTTTTAATTAATTGTAGTCAAATTATAATTATTATTAACTACGGGAATAATAATTATAATTTGATTTAAATTAAAATTTAACTTTCCGTAGTATGAAAACTACCAAAAACTTAAAAAATTTAATTGTAGTCGTGATTTAAGAATGAAATGCCATAATGTACAGTTGAAAATAAAAATCCGATATTTTTAGATAATGTTTTTATTATTAGACATAAGATAATGTATTTATTAATCAGATGATTTATTATTAGTCATCAGATAATGTATTTATTAATCAGATTATTTATTATTATTATTATTATTATTTTTTTTTTTTTTTTTTTTTTACGCCGATACGGCCGATAGGCAACTTTGGCCATGCGTCTCCTGGCAGCCCAATAGAATGCAGCTTTCTTAGACCAGCTTCTGTCGTCTGTCTTAAAGTTAGATCGGATGTCCTCTAGAATATTTATTATTAGACATTAGATAATGTATTTTTATTAATCACATTATTTATTATTTGACATTAGATAATGTATTTATTACATTATTTATATTATTAGACATTAGATAATGTATTTATAAATCAGATTAATCAGAGCTATGATTTTTAATAATGATTTCCGCAAAAAATTCAATTTTAAACAGTTAAAAGGGTAACAAATTCATCTAACTCCCGTCGTGACGGATTTAGTGACGAGCTGTAAATCCCCTAACTGAGGAACTTATAGCTCAATAGTAACAAGTCTATAACAACTTTTGTGAAGTCGGGATAAGCGTAATTTCTTTTTTCCTTTATGACAAAATTCAGTTTTGATTTAAAACAAAAAAAATCCTAATGAATTCGGAGAAATAAAAAGGGCTAAGTACTTAAGCCGAAAGACAATTCGCTTGTTCGTTCTAGCGGAACTTTAAAATACCTTTTCATCGACCGCGATAAGGGTGAAAAAAATAATCTTGATTCTACTAGATTCCGTAGCTTAGAGACTCTCTAAACAGAATGTTGAAAAAAAAAGAAGTTGTACTCGGTATTATCAAGATGGGATGGCCGAGAGCTCGAGGCAGGTTGGGCCGCACACGAAACAACCCGCTTGGCTTGCCTTTCCCATCCTCAGATCCGATTTTAGATTCGGGAGATCTCATTCGGTACGAGTATAATGAACAAACCAAACATCCGCTGTTTAAAAAGGAGAAAAGAACTCACCCTTGCTTGAACCTACGCCGCTAATTGAAATCGATTCAGTGAGACAATTAGAAAATCAACCTTGCGTAAAACTTTAAAAACACACTAAAAAACTTCTTTTTCTTTTCTCTCCCTAAAATGATTTATGCTGTTAAAAACTAACTAACAATACTAAAGTATATCACTATCTCGACTTTGATTAAAATGATAAACTATTTTTTATTTAAATTAAGTTATAAATATACAATATATGTTTAAAAATTTACATCTAGCCAGGCAGCACCTGTCTTAATAAATTTTATGCACCAATCTTCTACATCAAACCTACCGAATAACACATGAAAACATCAGATCAGTAATTAATACACCCACATATATATATATATATATATATATATATATATATATATATATATATATATATATATATATATATATATATATATATATATATATATATATATATATATATATATATATATAATTAATATAAACAATATAAATCCATATATATGTGTATATATTTATATATATGTAGATGTGATCAAAAGAATAGGACTTACCCTAAAACCACTGTTTGAACAGAAATATATCTAGTTCGCGACTCAGTTGTGAGATTTGTTTTATACGTAGACAGGGATGATATTTTTTATTAATGATATTTTTTGTTTATTGACATTAGTTAGATTGTTTGATTAATATAGCCTGTATTGATTAATGACCTAAAAAAGACGTTCAAAGACCTTCTCTTGAAAAGTTGTTTAAGAATATAATGCACGATTAAACCCGCATTGTAGACATGTAAAGCAGATTGTCTAGTCTAAAATAGTATTTTTTATTTTATTTTTTATATTTTATTAATATAATCCACTATAAGCGAACCAAATCACTATTATTACAGTCTGTGCCAAATAACTCTTAGTGCGTTGACAACGAGTAAAAAAAAGTAGAGTGGGGAGCCAATGAAAGGTCTAATTACTTCCCACTCCATTTCTATTAGAGAGTCTCATTTGGCATAGACTGTAATACAAATAAATATTTAACTTCAACAAAAATCATGGTTTAAAGTTTGATAGTTCGTCCGTCCGACAGCCGCATCTTGGTTCATCTCTACTGACTAATTGTAGCTAAAGATTTGAAATTTGGTTTACGAGTACAACATTTTGCCCAAAAACATGAAAAATGTTGCGGACTTCAAACTCAACATTTGTGCAATCAGCGAGTAGCATTTTAAAGGTATTCAAAAGTAGATCACAAATATATAACGCGTTTTCAAAATGGCGGCTCTTATACTCACAACATTACCAAAAAAGTACTCCAAAAAAATATCCATGCCTCCACTAATCCATAAAGACTGGTCCTAAAAATGTGGAAAAAATAGATAAAAATATAAATGTGTGAGTTAATATTAAAAAAAATTGAATGTTTGCACCTAACTATTATAAACAAAATGTTTTATTTTATTTATGTTTTTTTGAGTGGGGAGTCATTTTAAAGGCACTGGAAAGTAAATCACAAATATATATCGAGTTTTCAAAATGACAGCCATTTTAGCCCCCAAAAAAGTGTCCACCTATAATGGCTAAATGAAAATATGCGTTATATACGCACCTTGCTCCTCCAATTTTTTAGTAAGAAAATAAAAAAATGTAGGAAATATGAGTTTTTATGTCCAAGGAATTCATGGAAATGTGAGGAGTGCGTTAGTGTCGTCATGTACAGTCAGTTTTTGATATAATAGACCACGGTCAAAAAACACAGTGTTGTTCTTTGGTTATTAATCATTTTATTTTTAATAACTTCTAATTGTTTTGCTACAGGCAACACTGAACCTGATAAGAAATCACTAATAATATACGATAATATTTTTATATTATTATTTATTGATTATTCATAATAATATTCTTTAAATCTAAATCGATTTTCTTCTTTCTTAATCTATTTTTTTCTTCCTCTTTATTTCTGAGTTTTATTTGGATTTAGGACAGGTGTGACTATAATTCGTAATGTATATAAACAAACAAAACAGGAAACCTAACAGATCGGAAACCTTCTTGTTGTTGTTATTCGTGAGATTTGACGTAACTGCGCATGTCATACAAACTAGAAATGGGTATTGTCTTAGCACCCGACTGTACTGACTTCGGCACTACTCGGAAGTTCCGATTTTAAACGAAGTTAAGCTTTCCGTTTCTCCCGTGTTCATGACTTCTTGGTCGACCTCTAGCAAGTATTTGACGGGATTTTTTAAATCTTTTTTTTTTATGATTAAGTAAGTTTATCCAATTTATACATATTCTGCATAACGTAATTTTTAAAAAATAAAAAGTAAAAAGATAGATGAATTCTAATTCCAAATCGGCATGCCATCGAATGTACAAAGTTTAGATTTTGCTTTATTATTATTGTTTCACTTTTATTTTTATTGATTTTAGTCATTTTTTTGTGATATAGGATATAGTTAATTTGTGAATGTTATTAGTGTTGAGAGTTATTTTAGTTTTTAGTCGTTTTGTGATATTGTTATGCGTAACCTAATTGTTTTTGAGTGGCAATGATTACTCCGTTTTTTTATGGATTCTGACGTGGTGAACAACTAGTTCCCAGATACTAAAGAACTCAAACTCGTTTCTAACGCTTTAGCTTGAGGGCTATTTAGATGTTTATAGAGGCTTGAAAATGGCTGGGAAAGCCGAAACGTCGCCACAGTAAAATGAATTAGTATTTCTTCTTCCTTCACTTATCCTTAAAGGATCCACTTATTTTCACTAAGAATTACTTCAGGGTACACTTTTCTCTACCATCACTATTTAGATTTATGCTTCCGAGTTCAACGGAAGCATTGTGGTCATTCTGAAGATCGAAATTTTTTGAAGTCCCCGGAATTGAAAGATTCCAAGACAGAAATCCGTTTCAGACATCATAGAAAATGTTTGGTTTCATATCTGTCTGTCTGTCAGCCGTTCAACCATGCTAAATTTAATCAAAAACGGCCCAGTAGTTTAAACTCCACTCGTTTACACAGACTTTAGACAGACAGACATTTTTTTTAAAAATCAGCATTTGACTTAAGGATCCTCAAAACAAGTAAATCCATCCAAATCCTAAAATTGAATTTTCGTGCCATCAAAATACATACTCTCTATTATTTACGACCACCATTAAGAGTACTGTGTTAAATGGGGCTTTTCATACTAGTGGATGGTAGAGAAAAGGCAGTGAGTAGGAAACAAGCTACCTGCACAATGACCTGACGAGACGCAACAAGTAATTTTTAATGACTTAAAAAGACAGGAAGGTAATGACTGAGTACTCCAGAGGTTTCTAACTTTTAGGTATTAAAAGGTTATGAAGACTAAACAAGGATGGGCATTACTACTCGCTGGAAAATTACACCTGTAGACAAGACAGGACCTCACTAGTCTTAAGAAAATTGTACAGAAGAGCTTAGAGTGTACAGCGCCAGGGTAATACGGTGCTTCGGGTAGGTAATAACCCTGCACGAATCCGTGGGAGAAAACAACCTTTATTCTGACTTAGCCAAATCCTTAACAAAGACTCACGACTCTCGTAATTTTTGAAAGATTATAAAAGAATAATACAACAATATATCGACTCAAGGGCAACATTGATTCAGATCGAATCATATTGAATACAATGGTAAAAAGAATCGATACATTAAACTTAAATAATAAACTGTATCTGTTTACTGTAAAACCATAATAACAAATAATAAAATCAAACATAACTTTTACACCGTAACAGAACTAAATCCCTAAGACTCTTCAACCTAACTCTTGAGTACATTTATTACTCTTACAATAAATAAAATAAACTCTTATTTTTCTAAATAAATGTGTCTGCAACATTGTCGGTAAACAAACCTATAAGTTTATTATTGTACATTGTTTTTATATCATTTTAGGATTTAAAATATTGGAACACGTTCTAATAAAAACTGTTAAAAGTTACTCGAGGAAAATTCACTTTTACGACGTACCCCAGTGGATTAAAAGGTTCACAAAGTTTTGACTTTCAAATTGGAACGAGCATCTTACATTCAACAAAGCATCATGTTTGTCTGTCTGTGTGTAATGTTTACGTGTCCGGCGATAAGTTGAGTAAAAATTGAACAATTTGGAGGGGGGGGGGGGGGGGGGGCTTGGTACAAAGCTCACCTTCCTAGATTAACCTATATAACTACACTCCTATAAGAATCTTAACTACTCGCAGTAGCTTTATAAATGTATCACTTCACTACTCAAAAAATTTTTGCTTGCATCAGGTTAAAATTTTACATACATGTTTCAATTGTACTTAAAACGATTTAAATGAAGTTTTGACATACAGACAGACAGGATGCATAGTTTGTTCATTGTAAATAGCTCGTTTACGCTGCCTTCAATTAGAATTTAAACGGACCAACTTTTAAATCAAAGTCGTTGGAACCGTTTCTGAGATTTAATTTTTTTTTTATATATATATAAATTGGGGGTAGTGCCCCAACTGACTTTTGCCACGTGGTTTTATATTTGTTTTTATTATTTTTTACTATTATTTTTTTCCACGTTTTTCAGAGTTTTAGAAATAGTACCTCCCAAATTTAGAGCTTAAATACATTTATCAATTCGCTTTGGGGTACGATTTTTCTAGACATGTATGCAAAATTTTATCTAAATCCACGCTGAGATTATGCTCCACGCGTCTGAAACGAAGAGAGACTACAGAAGAAAGATAAACTTTTTTAAAAATCACTTTTTTGGACTCAGGAGACCTCAAAACGTGTAAATCTATCAAAATCTCAAAATCAAATTTTCTCGTTAATCACAATACTTTCTCTTTATACATAACTACGTATATGAGAAAGTAAAAATACTATAAAGAAGAAGAAAAAATTGAAAACCTCTTAACAACTCAAGTCATGTTTCCTGTCATTATAATCTCGAATTAAAGATTTTCGCATGATTTTCTAATGAAGGTTTGCGGTTTTTGCGGTTTTATTTTGCACAAGAGAGAAATGAAGATTTACAAAAGAAATACTCTCAGAATATATTCATAATAAACACATCGCACAGAGGATGTCGCCTCCAATCTCCTAGTAACGCTTTCCCGTCTGGTAGTTAAAGAAACGACCGGTGGACAGGATGGCGCCACTGTTCCCTCTAGCTACCTCTATCTTATCTTTAGCTCATTGCGGTGTAATAATAATGTTGCAAAGTGAATTATTATCAGGGAGATTTTTTTTAACTATTATTTTTATTTTATCGCATATCCTGGTAGTTGTAAAAGACCACCTGCGCCGGATGCTTTTTCTTTACCGAACACACCTGCTTTAATTTATAAAACAGAGGAGAAAAAACAAAACCTATGTAATAGGAAATTATATATCTAAAGTGTTTGTCGTTTTTTTTTAATACACTTAAGAACCATATAATTAAAAAAGAAGTGACATTAACAAGAAGTCACCATATTCAAGTATTGGAATTACTTATTAGTTGATTATAAACAACCAATTATCATAAAATTATACGAATTCTTTAATACTATGTTGTTGTTGTTTTTTTTATACATTTTTATTTAGTTTACCTTTTTATTGTTATTTGTGTTTAAAGATCAAAGATAAAAATTACCCAGAATTAAATTAAAATAAAATGATCAAACAACGTGAGTCACAATACGTTACAACTAAGTTCTCCGAAAAATGACTACTAAACAATTCAAAAGGCTTATGGAGGGGGAAGCGACCACATCTACTGCATACTGCTAATTACGTCCACAATCAAATTCAACTGCAACTCTTATGCGTCCAAAACTAGTTGAAATTTAGGCCAATTTAGTACTTATATTGGGGCCTCGGTTGCTTGTATAGCAGAGCAGTTGGCACTCCTATCAATAAAGATCATGGTTTCCAGGCCGAAACCTGGTGGCGCTACTCTTTCGAGCAGCTACCCATTTATTTATACGGCTGTACACCAAGTGCGCCGGGAAAGGTTGGGTCACGGGGGAAGTGCGCCAGCCCCTTTTTGAAGGGTACGGTCGAAGTGCGCCGGGTTAATCCCACCTATTGAAACAGGTAGTCCGCCCTCCTCGGACCCTCCTAAGGACAAATCGTGGTCAATATTCCTATATACTCAATATAAAGCAGTCGGAAATTACTTTTAACAAACAGCTCAGAGTGGTATGGCGATCATTAGCAAATCTCAGTGCATAGAAATTTGCATAAATCTGTAGAATGTTCTCGTAAGAACAAAATCCATTTCCTGAACGGAAAGCTTGTTCAAAGGAAAGCGGCTTCTATTAGGTTATTATTTTCCAGTAAATATTTATTAAGTTTCTGCAATTTTCCATGAAAGATTATAGTTCTTTAAAAATAAAGGATTTATCCCATTCCAAGCTAAGGTCAATCACCATCCACAGGTAAGTAATCCCATTCCTTCATCCTTCCGCTTTTAATAATCCTATGTTACTGACCCGTTAAGAACCTCATGCCCTATCAATATTTAGTATGCAAGCATAGATAAAGATTACAGAAATCCATTCGGTAGTGATAGATTTCAACTTATTCCTTAATTTTATGGTTTGTTGGATTCCGATTTCCAATTCCAAAGTTCTTTGGGTTTAGAAAGGGTGCAAGAAGGGATAACCCGGGCTTACCTGGCTTTACCCTATAAACTCTTTAGACTAAGAGGCTGGCGCACTTCGACCGTAACCTTTTTCTAATCCTAAGGGGGGCTGGCGCACTTCGGTACCAGCCATTTATACAATGCTGGGTGAACATTGAGTGGAGGGCCCGGTCCGGGAATTGAACCGAGAGCTCAAGGTCAAGTGGACACCTCCGTCGTACTGATCACGCCCGATGCTGCTTCACTTGCCTGATTGAAAGACAAGCGCTCTTTACTCCGGGCTACCAAATTTCATTTTGATATTGGCCGCCATTTTGAAGTTATCGATTTTTGAATTTTTTAACTTTGACGTTTAATAATTCAGAAAGTATAAATACGATTTTGACATATAGCATATAGTTGGACAGAGGCGTATCCAGGGGGGGGGGCACAGGGGGCACGTGCTTCCCTCCCCCCCCCCCCCCCCCCCCCAGACCCAATAAAGTTAAAAAAAAAAAATACCGCTGAATTTTTTTTGTTTTAATATATATTTTTTACATTCACCTCATATTCAATTTCACCTCGGAAATGCATAAAAGCGCTTTTTTGAGAGGGTCATATTTTCAAAATTTTCCGGGGGAGGGCCCCCAGAAAATTTGGCTGAGAACGGAAAAAGAGGCTGGACAGAATGGAGCATATTTATTACTAAAGGGAAAAAACTTTTTCTAAAATAAACAACAGAGCTTTTATCTCAATACTCTACCTTAAATAGTTCTTAAATAATAATTGATTTGAAAACAAGCCATAATCTGTATCAAGGTGCTTTTTAGAGTGTACTTAACTTAGGATTTAATATCGATTAAATTTCTTCACGTGTTTAGAAGGGAAAAGGTTTTTAATTTTTTGTTTATGTTTATGACTTGAATCTAAATAATGAAATGCTACTAGGGTCAGTAGCGCAAGAGCGATTCATGTTCATTGCACAATCAAGCTAGCGTTTGATAGAAGGCATCTTAAATGGAAGTTAGAAAAAAATAAAAAATGGAAACGATAATAAAAAAAAAAGGAATAAAAATTTGAAACTGGAAGCATGCTAACACCTGGTCGATCATTTGAGTTAGATCTTTTTTACTGTTAGTTAAAGTTTTGCAAGAAATTGTCTCTTTCAGGCTGAAGTAATATCGCATTCATCTCTTTATGATAAGGACTTGAAAATCCAAGAGATATTATCACATCGTCTCTTTAAAAACAGTAGTTGAGTCTAGAACTAGAATTGAAGTAGTTAGATCTGTAACAAGAACAGTAAAAAAAATAAAACTGAAACGAGAGTTACAAATCGTTTATAAAGAACAAGGCTTGTGATTTACAGTGTTGAGTAAAACACGAGCAGTGTTGCCGCCTTGTTATCACCAATAAAGTATTCCTTTTTAAGTCTTAAATGCGAAACGAAGATCTTCGTTTAGAATTTTTATTGCACAGCTGGTGTATTTTATATTTTCCTGCCGACACTCTGTAACCTTTTGACTTTACCTACGAATTTAGTGTAAATTATACTTCTCCACCTGTTCGAAAAAAACAAACTGGAACAAAAATAACTGTAAAGCGAAGTTTTCGGAGTTTATGTCTTCCATTTTTCTCTTATATTTTCACGTTCTAGAAAGTCGCAGATGTTCTGATAACTTAACAGTACGTTAAGTAAGCAAAAAATTGTTTTATTTTGCCGCATGAACGATCAAGAAAAATAGGGCAATATTTTTTATGCTAATATGAACTGTTTTATTTTATCTACAATTTTTTATGGCTTTTAGCCTTAAAGAAATACGCTAACACTATCCTCATTTTTTGTAGAATAGATTTAAAGACAGATAAAAGAAACTAACACCTTGCTTAGTTCAACTTTTTAGGTAGTTGTTAGAACGTAACACTGTCATTATCATTATTTAAACTGCCCTTATTTTTATGTAATTTAACAAACAACAAACCGAGTGAAAAAGAAAGAATAGAGTGTCGGAAGAAGTTTAGACGCAATTCTGTTTTCTTTTAAACAAGACACCTAGGTACTAAAGCAGTGTGCAGAGTATGTGCCTTTCTCCATAATCTAAAATTCTTATCGGTTAAAGAAAATGCCAGTTAAGGAACTTAAAAAAACGAGGTAAAGAAAAGCCAATTATACCCTCAATATTACTCAACTGCCATTTACAAAATTTAAAAAACAAATAGGCAAAATCAACGAGAAAATAAACAGGTTTTTAAAGGTGCCAGGCGTAATCCTATTCAAGGTTATGTTAGGTTACAGTATCACTTCCGCGGTTGGTATCATACTTGTACTAACGTTCTAGGTCGTCTGGTGGCAACCGCGGCTTGATGGGTCTTGATATTCAGGGTACACGGTGCTTGCTGCTTTGAATAAGTACCTAACAATAACATACCCAAGTATAAAGTTGTAATTTCTAGCATTTGAAATGGGGTAAAGTTGTTATTTACAGTATTTTAGATGGAGTTGTTACTTACTTAATAAAGTTACAGTATTTCAGATAGAGTAAAGTTGTTATTTCTAGCATTTGAGATGACGAAAAGTTGTTATTTATAACATTTGAGATGGAGTTGTTACTTATAGTTGTTACTTACTTAATAAAGTTACAGTATTTTAGATAGGGTAAAGTTGTTATTTATAACATTTGAGATAGGGTAAAGTTGTAATTTCCAGCATTTGAAATGAGGTAAAGTTGTTATTTACAGCATTTTAGATGGAGTTGTTACTTATAGTTGTTACTTACTTAATAGAGTTACAGTATTTTAGATATAGGGTAAAGTTGTTATTTACAACATTTGAGATGGGGTAAAGTTGTAATTTCCAGCATTTGAAATGGGGTAAAGTTGTTATTTATAGCATTTTAGATGGAGTTTGTTACTTACAGTTGTTACTTACGTAATAAAGTTACAGTATTTTAGATAGGGTAAAGTTGATATTTCTAGCATTTGAAATAGGGTAAAGTTGTTATTTATAGCATTTTAGATGGGGTTGTTACTTACTTAATAAAGTTGTTACTTACAGCATTTTAGATAGGGTAAAGTTGTAATTTATAGCATTATATGAGATGGAGTAAAGTTGTTAATTTTATCAGACAGTAATTAAAAAAACCCTCACTAAAATATCCGTCCAATTTTAAGGCCGTTGAACAACGTTCATCGATCCAACCCCTACATAAAATTAATTTAGTGTCGAAATAGGACGTGAATGTGCCATACTAATTGGCAGCATATATTTTTGACCACTTTCAAAATTAACATTTATGGTTTCATAATAATATTTTATCATGCATAACAATTTAATATATAATATAATATATATGAATATATATATATATATATATATATATATATATATATATATATATATATATATATATATATATATATATATATACGATGATTTGTATCATATAAAGTTTCAATTGTAGTTCGATATTTTTATTTATTTTAAAACAATTTAAATATTAATTTTCTATAAGGTAGTATTTTTAGCTCTCTCTGCCTTCACAATATATATATATATATATATATATATACTTGTTTCTCATCTTCTCCTTGGGTTGTTTGTTGATTATTTGTTATTTTTAAAGTCAATAAACAATGAATAATGATAGTGATTAAAGATGCAAGGCTTAGACGAGGAGGAAGGTAAGTCCTGGTGCCCTCGAGTCTCTACAAGAAGTGGAGGATGCGCGCATCAGGGTACCAACCAAGATCAGTCCATCCCATCAATAACCTCCCAACCCTAGTTAGCATGATTTGTAGGCGGCATCAAGAAAACTAATATATAGTTACCTGTATACCCAAAAGCCCCTTAAGCGTACCTACATAACGATGTTATTAAAAACTATATTCTTACTTCTTAGAACCAAAAAGATAAGTACAGTATATAAAGGATAGGCTACCACCATCGAAGATCCAGGATCTAATATAAACAATATCTTTTTTTATATAAGTGTGTTCGTATCTACAATAATGATAGGATCAATACTCTTGTATTTATCTTACATAATATGCATACGTACTTGATAATACGTACTCCACATGCCTTTAACATAATACATTTTTATTTTAAATTATGCCTTCAGGATATTTTGGTTTCTTAGTAATAATTTGTTAAAGGAAGTTTAGGTAATTAAGACATCTCTTTACACTTATTAAGATTATTATTGAAGCAGAAGCTGGTAATATTATAAGGTTGGTGGTTTTCTAAGACTATGATAATCTTATGGAAAAGAAAAAAAGATGCTTTTGAATAATAAAGATGTGTTTTGAGGCGACGAGATGCTTCAGGCATTAACATTTTTTTTTTTAAAGTTGTTTGTGGATGAAGCAATAGTAATCTCTTTACATATATACGGGCTCTTTAAACTATGTTTTTATCTCTTCAATTTGTAATAGATTGTTAACTCAATAAAAGGTTTAAACAAACAAATGTTAGTAAAACAAACTATTAATTTGACCTCAAACTTCAGACAATAAGAACTAAATAATGCTATGGCGCAACGGGGGGCTTAGGTCTGCCCAAGGGCTTATACAACTATGTATAGATATATACCGGGTGTGCCAGCTAATATGGAACAGCAAAGTATCTCCGGAACCATGATAGACAAAAAGATGTGGTTTTCAGGGTTCGCTAATGGCTATAAATGCGCTTCTAGAAAAAAATCTGAACATTTTCCGTGTTCAGCAAAAATGTATGCAGTTTACATAATAGAAAGCCATATTTTTTAGACTATATTTGGATTCTATGGCTAAAAATAAGAATTCTTTACTCTTCGAATTTTTTCACTCCGAGCATTAGTTTGACGTATGGACAGCACTGAACCTGCTAAAATTGAAACTTTAAGCCCATTTTACAGCTGAACTAATGGATTTAGGGATAAAATTCAAAATACAAAAAGTTGTTATTAATTATCATAAAATCAAAATCCAGTCTAAAATACATACCTTATTTGTAACTGTTTTTTGCCAAAAAAAAAAAAAAAATTAGCAAGGCTCAAAAAGTAAAAAAAATACCAATAATGCATGTTTTTAAGAATTAATTTGAATTTTACGGCAGAAAATGAGAACTTTTTGAAATTTGAATTTTTCTCCTAAATCCATTAGTTTAGCTGTAAAATACACTTAAAGTTTCAATTTTAGCAGGTTCATTGCTCTCCAGAAAGCAAACTAATGCTCGGAGCGAAAAATTTCCAAAAGTAAAAAATTCTTATATTTAGCCATAAAATCTAAATCTAGTGACTATTACTTCCTATTCACTTTTTTCTTTTATGTAAACTGCACACACTTTAGCTGAACACAGAAAATGTTCAGCATTTGTTTTGAAAGCGAATTTATAGCCATTATCAAACCCTGAAATCCGCATCTTTCTGTTTATCATGGTTCCGGAGATATTTCGCTGTTCCATATTAGCTGGGACACCCAGTATAATATATATATATATATATATATATATATATATATATATATATATATATATATATATATATATATATATATATATATATATATATATACATTAGAAGGCGATTCTCTTTTGTACAGGAAGATTTCCCTTCAGAAGGGTCGATAATGATATTTGCAACCATTGTCGATTTGATTCTCTCAAAGTATCCAGTCAAGCGAATAATTTTGTCAACAGGATAGGAAGAGAGATTGATGTCCTTCCTGTGGGACAGGTAAAGTTAATTTCTAAGCGTGGAGGCTTAATGCAGGAAGGGAGAAATCTTTAAACCTGATACCCCTTGCAACAGGTGGTGTCCAGTATTACTCTTCACTGGAGGTCTTTGCCAACAGCAGATACCATCTTAAGAACTTACCCGGCTATCCTCACCTTACCAACTATAAACTTGATCTTTACTTTGAACTTCTTAAAGATAAGGCGATATCAAGTAGCAAAGTAGATCTTCAGATTATAAATAATGATATAAACGACTTCTATAAGTAAATTGAGCGTGAGCTCTGTTATCACCTTCACACAAGGGAGGTTACTTACGTGGTTAGCTTAATGAAATATAGTTTAACTTCCAAGCTTTATTAGAAGCCGTTATCGGTGAAGCAATTTCAAAAATAAATCCACCTATTGCTTATTCACTAGAAAAAAATTGTCTGCCAATTAGAGTGGCACATAGCATAAAACACATAAAATAAATTTAGCAATATATAATAATGAGCGCAGACTAAAGATTATGGGCCATCTGTAAACTTCATTAGGCAAACCATTCAAATGTCTTAAAAATCAGATGAGTACATTTGAAAGTGTAAATAAGTGTATGCTTGTGCGCATGTGGAAGAGAAAAAATGGGCGCAGAAGATTGACACTTATATGGGACGAACAATGGGCTAATTATGACCTACCATCCAAATTTTATTAAAATCAGACTAGTTGTTTTTAAGATTTGTTGGTTCGCCAAAATTGAGCGACAAACAGACAAGAGACAAAAAACCTTCCCCAATGAGAGAAACAGATTTCTGTGCAGGCATTTTTGAAATCGGAGACACAGATATTTTGCTCTTCAGAACGATAACATAGCTTCTGTTTTCCGTTACCTTCGGTAAGCTCGGAACCGAAAATAATACCATTTCATATAAATACCATTTCAATTTCAACTGATTTACGCTTTCAGACATTTATTTACAAACATATATTTTCAGGTTGGAATATTCTATGAGTCTTTCATTCCTGCATCCTGCATGTCTGCAGTTCTTATAGCATTATTCCTCAGAATAATATAACACAGTAGTGTTTACATAAGATCAGATAGAATTTAGTTTTTATCCTTTACATAGGTCACAAGTTTGGCTAAACATCAAGCCAAGCAGCTGCAATGTTTCTTCAAACGAAAGATATCGATTAACTTTCAGCGCACTCTTTAGATAGTTAATTGATCTTAATGAGTAAACGCAGAGATACTTGGAAAATTAAACCAATTATCTCGAAAGAGAGTCAAGTCTTCGTCAAAAAGAAGTAGCGACGGTGGCATTCTGGTTTGGATTTTGCAGTCGCAAAAATAAAGAATAAAGATAAATGGTTGGAAATGGGACCTGAGTAAAAGAATGCGGGGGACTGGAAGGATTGTCCCACGGGCAAGGAGGTCCCTAAAGAGAGTCAAGGAATTCACAGGGTAGCTTGCCGGCGCGGGCTCCACGAGGTGATTAGTCGGCCCTGCCTGACAGATAGCAGCACACTAGACCGCCCTCTATTTACACAACAATCTACTTAACAACCAGCCCCCGCCTCCTCCTTAGAACCCTTCCCATTTTAATGGACTCGGCTCCTCCACATCTTCTTCTTTAATGGACCTACCCCAGCTATTATCTTCTCCTTCTTCTCACACGCACGCTTTTATACACATAATCTTCTTCATCTTCTTCCATGTGAGAGATATGCAGGCTAAGTATGATAATTCTATCCTTCTTTCTTCTACACACTTGCATATATCTTCTTCTTTCATCTGCTTCTGCATGCATCTTCTTTCTCATTCCATTCTTCGTTTCCTTATGCACTAGCAAATCCTCACCTTTATTTATCTTCTGATTCATTCTATCCTTCTATCTCTTTTACACCATCGTATATTCTTATTTATTTATCTTCTCATCCTTCTTTCATTTTATCTTACTTTCTCTTTTACTCTTCTCTTTACTTAAAATTGCACATCATCTTCTTTTCATCCTTTGTTTCACCTTATTATACATTCTATCCTTTTTCCACTTACACTTATATATCTTCTAGTCTTTCCTCTTCATATTCATTATTTTGCTTTCCGTCTCTTATTATCCTTAATGACAATAATCTGATTTCGTCTTTTTTTTCCGCACGTATTATTCATCATCCTCTGCATCTCTTCTTTAATAACATTTCTATTTTTGCTGAAGTACAAACATCATCAACTCAAATCATTAATCTTAATATCAGTGAGTTATTATTTTTCCTTTCCTAATGCTTGGACGCTTGATGCGGGTTAACATTTTCTTTTGATTATTTGTTAGACTGAAAATTAAAAAGACTTCAAATCTTATTCTACAATTACGTAGTTTTGTATATTTTAAAATTCACACCATCGCTCGTAAATGTAACAGTTCTTCTTATATAGGTCTCGGCAAACAATTCTGTTACAGTTCTAGTGGGGGTCGTTTAGGATTAGTAATGATCTTAAACAACTTTTACCTCATAGACGCGATCTGGACATAGACACGACGATTCAAATTACTGTTCGGTCTTCTGGATCGTAGGTCTAACATTTCTCTAACAACAAGCTTCGTATCTATAACGTAGTTCTAAAGCCAACTTGGACCTACGGAGTGGAAGTGTAAGGAAGCACCAAGCCCTCCAATTCCCGTCGTCTCCAAATCCTACAGTCAAAAATCCTTAGAAAAATAACCGATGCTCCTTACTGCGTTTCTAACCTTATTCTCCATGAAGACCTCAATGTTCCATTTGATGCTTTTACAAGCCATTATTGTCTAATTTGTTTGTTTCCCCCGTTTTTTTAATCTGTCAAAATTGATTTGACTTTTACATTAATTAAAGTATCAATAGGGTTAAATTTAAGAAGCTGAGATGGTTTAAATTAATCTGGGGCCATCTGCAGGCTACTTTCTACGGACCATTGAAATTTCATAAAAATCAGATAAGTGAATTTGATGATATAGGTGTAAATAAATGTATGTTTGTGCGCAATAGGTAGAGAAACAAATGAGAGCAGAAGGTTGAAACTTATATGGGACTATGGGACCAAAAATGGGCTAATCATGATCTACCATCCAAATTTCATTAAAAACGGACGTGTAGTTTCTAAGATATGTTGGTTCGCAAAAATAGAGCGACAGACAGACACGGAACCAAAAGTGTTCCCTGATGTCTGAAACAGATTTCTGTTTGGAATTTTTGAAATCGGAGACCTAAATATTTTTCGTACTTCAGAACGACCACGTAGCATTCGTTACCTTCGTTAAGCTCGGAAGCAATAATAAAATAAATTAATAGACAATAATAGGGTTGTAAAAGTATAACAGAAGTAAACTACGCGATAGGACATGAGGAAGCTATGTGCCATGTGCCACACTATATTTTAAAATTGATTTATTTCGCTGAAACTTCTTCTCTAATATTCTTATACCAACTATTTCTATTTCATCTGCCAATTTACAGAAAGGAATAAGAGAGACAGACAGTCTGAAAGTCAATTTGGTTTATTGCTTGAGTCACTTATTAGTTTATTTTTTTCCAACCAGACGGTAGATTTTGCTTTGAACTTATTTTTCTTCTTTCTCTGTTCTTCTTTACATTTAAGAAGAAACAATCATGGTTCTTCTCTGTCTTTATTTTATCTTCGTCTTCTTCTCTGTGGGGGCAATTTCCGAAGACCAGTTCAATTGGCAATCATCAAACATTCCGCCTATTACGCCTCAATCTTCCTTCATTCCTATTCTATCTCTCCTTTCCTTTTATATATATATATATATATATATATATATATATATATATATATATATATATATATATATATATATATATATATATATATATATATATATTTACTCCTTTACTTAACTTCTAAATGAAATTAGAAGAGAAAGAAAGAAGTTCAGGACTATAATCTTCTAAAGTTATATATAAAAAAAATCTACTACAGAACCTGCCTTATTACACAAATTGGGTTCAGAACAATCCGAAAAGTAATTTTAAAGATTTTTTCCCTCGTCTATTCTTCCATATTATTTTTATTCCTTTCTCATTATAATAACCTTTTTCTTGTTTCTTTTATTTTTTTTAAAAAAAATACTAATATTAGTAGAAAAAGTTGTTCAATATAAAAAAAATTGTTTATCCAATAATTTCATGATTTTTTTTTACCCTACCTATGTATACCTATTACTATACTACTACCATAAGTATATAAATGTATTACTTCAAAAAAAAAAAAAAAAAAAAAAAAATCCGGCTTCTGGATATATAAAAGAAAAAGTAAAAAAAGAAAATGGAACATATTAAATATAATAGTCAAGTAATAACGAAGAAACGTGAGCAGTTTGTTAGTAATTTGATTTTTAAGGCCCCCACGCGTTGAAATAGAATAATCAAATTGGATACAAAGTGAAAAAAAATAAATAAAGAAAAAGAAATAATAAAAGATTATTAAACCATTAGAGCACATTAAACCAACGATAAATTGGTAGTTGAAGATGTTTTTCTTCATTTTTTAAAATAGATCCGAAAAGGAAATAATAAATAATTAGAATGATTTTAAAGAAGCGAATGCCAAAAAGAAACAAAATTGAGAATGAATCTAAAAATTGAAAATAATTATTTTTTATTTATGTGCGTCATTTTGGGATGAAATTGAAGAATCAATGTTAAAAATATTTTTTGTGAAAGGAATAGTGACGTCAAAGAATCATTTGCTTTAAATTAAAATTGTATATTCTATTGATGTTGTGTTATATCATTTTTATTATATCCGCATTATACGATGTTGATTTGAATAATACATGAAAAAAGGATAATTTATAAAAGAATTATGTCTCGAGTTAATTTAAATAATGAAGATGAAAAGATTGTAAATGCATTACAAAATCAATTTCCACGAGGTAACTAATAAGCAATAGCAGTTAAATCAAACAAATAAACAAAACAATACACAAGTAAAACACAAAATATACAAGTTAAATATTACAATAGTTTAGTTCTTAACGAGTTAAATAAATAGTTAAATATTTAAAATATTAAATATTTAGTTTAAATATTTACTTTGCTAAATAATCGGTCATATCCGAGTACACATCTACTTGATCCAGTGGTTTCCATTTATTACTTATTTTGTTTTTTTGTAGTTAAATTTAATTATTATTGGGCATTTGATCAAAATGTACTATAAAAATAACTTCTCCTCGTCAGGGAATCGAACCCATCGTCACCGTTCTCTAGGTACCGTCCAGAGGTATTTTCTCTGGAACTAGACGTTTCTCGGGAAAATTACTTATAAATGGTTAGATTAGTTTTTAAAGCAGGGGTCTCCAATCTTTTTGGATCTGGATAAGATGGTCCATAGTGGGCCGGAAGGAAGCAACATTCAGCTATCGGACTTCACAATGGTAGGGAATATGGATAATAAGCTCATAAACCATATCCATTTCGACCAAGAAAACTTATATAAGACTCGTACTGATCTTTTCTAAGGTTTGAAATTACATTTTACTTTGGAGAACTTATAACTTTGCATTGTATAGGTTCATGTGTTGATGTCTTTTGTGGTGCTACTGGTGCTAAGGGCCGAATGAAAACATCTTACGAGACGGATCCGGCCCTCGGGCCATAGTTTGGAGCTGATTGAAAAGGACTACTTTGAGAATTTTGTTTTAATGAATATTCGGAGACAAAAATAGGAAATGGTCTTCAGAACGATTACACTTACGTAGCATTCGATACCTTCGAAAAGCTCGGAAGCAAAAATAATAGTAAAAACACGAAATAATTTAAAGTCGTTTACATTTTTTGCAAACTTACTGAATTGTCTAATTAAGTTGAAGAAAATTTTGTAATAAATTTGTTGATCCTATTGCACGCAGATAATTCCCACAAAAAAATAGGATCTAGGAATCCCAAATTAGATATTTACTTTTAACTTATCCTCACTATCCTCAATTTATTAAAAAAAAAATTGCATGATTAATCTATTTATTTTATCATGGCTGGGGATATTGGGATATTGTTGTGGTATCGATACATTTTTCGTTACGAGGTATTGAAGTACTCGTATAAGTTTAGTATCGATACAAGGTGGTATCGCAACATCTCTATGACTGGGAATAAGTTAAAATAACTTGGCTTAAAAAGGCAGCAGCAAATCTAAATCTGATTACTTAATGCTTTGCCCTAATTGTGAAGATATAATTCGTAAAACCAATAAATCTTGGTATTGGTTGAAGCAACCATACAAAGTAATATTTTGCGGCTGTGTAAGGCTGGAAAGTTAGAATTTTATATTAATTAACTTGAAAAGAAGACAGCACAGTATAATTAACTCGAAATAAAAAAAACTATACCAACAAATTAACAACTCAGTTAAATGAAAATGTATGCAATTATGAGTAGAGTTATAGATTAGACACACTCAATTCAATTTTACCAAGAAATGAATCTAAATAGAGATATTAAAGTGATAGTGATAATCGTAGCGATACTCAGAAATAGGGAGATATGAGACAATGAGTTAACTCCTGAGGGCTCCGTGATCTTCTAAGTCAGTGGTGCTCGGCAATTGTTTCAGATTATAGATAGAGCTTAGATGTAAAAGCGAACCGTCTTGATTTGCATAAGCCTGAGGCTTGTTTGGCTCTATACAACGGCCACTGCACTCTGGATTCCGCCACTGCATCCAATCTACCGTGAATATAAAGTTAAACAATGACACATCGCACACAAGACTCGCTCCGACCTCCAATTAAAAGACTTCTTGAGTTAAGTTAGTACACAAAGGCATACGCTATCATTAAAACTGCATAATTATTTTTAACTTGTAACTCTAGTGCGTCTTTCAGCTGGTTTTTTATTCTTTTTCCCTTTTTTTAATCATTGAAATTAAAAGACCGGTGCTGGTTGCTGATCTCCAAGAACCCAGAGTTGTATTTAAGACGAAATTGAAATTAAAAAAAAAAAAAAGCGGACGCTATTTTACATTTTGAAATAAGAAACACAACATAACCGTTAGTAGTCACTAATCATTCCAAGATAGCATATAAAGATTTAGAACTTGAGAGAAGTTAAGATATACGAAGGAAAAGATGTTGAGATAACATTGAAACAACTGATTGGTGTCGTTAAGAAAACATTTCCCTCTTGTAGTCCTCTCTCTTCTTGGCTATTAATGACAATCCTTCGAGCCGACTTAAAGTGAAAATAAATTCTTTCAAAGGATCCGACGCAAGAACACATCTAGGAAACTAGGTAAAAGAAACTAACGGGAATCTTCTTAGGTAGATAAGAACAGTTCCGATACTGTAATAAATGGATTAAACTTACACCGACAGAAGGTTGTTGGCAATTTATTTAGAGAGTTTATTTATAAGAGACATGCACAGTTAAACTCTACGTAGGTAATGTGTAAACCCTATCAATTTACTGATACAAGTTCTAACGTGTAGTTTTCACTAAATGGAATTAATATCTTCTAACACTATTGAAATATAATGATTAATTTGTTCCACTGCTTGAAAGTATTTTTTATAGAAATATTATATTTTGCTGATTCCATTGGGAGATACAGGATAGTACGATGGTAAAGATATATGAAGGGCAAGAGGTAAGCAGGCCAGAGACCCATTAGTTTCGTAGCGTCGTCCAATAAGTAAGTAAGGGATATTACATATTTACATAATAGAAGAAAACGCAGTAGTGTGTTGTGTGAAATAGGCTTCAAACAAAATGGATAAGTAAGCAAACTATCGAATTGGCCTAGTTTGGCTATGCCGATTGAACGGAACTAAGTTGGGCAAACTTATAGGCATTGCCTGAGTTTTGGTCAAGAGGTGGTAAAAGTACACTCTTCAAATCAGGCTTTGGCTTGGGTTGGATGAGGAATTACAAAATGTTAAGGTGAAATTGTACGTTAACCTAATATTTCTCAACATAATATATCATTGACCCAGCATTGCAGTATTCTCTGAAACCGGTAAAGAAGGTGCTTAGTTTGAATCAGTACAAGAGTTCGAGCCACCGTCTCAATATTTGTCTTTAACTTCTCCGACGGTTTTCCTTTTATTTCTATCATCCTATATTCACATCAAATAGACCAGCCATATCAACCGCTAGCTCTTATTTTCCATCATCCTACTGGCATCACATACACCAGCCATGCCAACTGCATGCTCTTATTTCCATAATTCTACTGGCATCACATACACCAGCCATGCCAACTGCATGCTCTTATTTCCATAATTCTAATGGCATCACATACACCAGCCATGTCAACTGCATACTCTTATTTCCATCATCCTACTGGCATCACATACACCAGCCATGCCAACTGCATGCTCTTATTTCCATAATTCTACTGGCATCACATACACCAGCCATGCCAACTGCATGCTCTTATTTCCATCATCCTACTGGCATCACATACACCAGCCATGCCAACTGCATGCTCTTATTTCCATAATTCTAATGGCATCACATACACCAGCCATGTCAACTGCATACTCTTATTTCCATCATCCTACTGGCATCACATACACCAGCCATGCCAACTGCATGCTCTTATTTCCATAATTCTAATGGCATCACATACACCAGCCATGTCAACTGCATACTCTTATTTCCATCATCCTACTGGCATCACATACACCAGCCATGCCAACTGCATGCTCTTATTTCCATAATTCTACTGGCATCACATACACCAGCCATGCCAACTGCATGCTCTTATTTCCATAATTCTACTGGCATCACATACACCAGGCATGTCAACCACATGCTCTTAATACAATTTAACGACCTCCTAGACAGGAAAGTAGTCTATAAATGCATGTGTCTCTGTAACAGCCCCTAAAAGGTTCCCAATACTACTTCATTCTTAATTTCTTTAATAAATGAACAACAATAGCATTTTTGAATATTGGAAACAACTTTACAGTAGTTACTAGGCAGCAATAATAATTAAAGCTGTTTAGAATGTGTGTCACAGTATTGTTAATTTGTGCCAATATTATAATCAAAACCATATTTTCGTTATTCCATTCAAAATACCGACCTTCTTAGTTTGAGTAGATATGTAAATTGGACTATCTCTAATTCCTAGGAAGGACGGAGTTAATATTGTATGTTAATCGGGAAGCAAAAAAAGTTGTTAATCACGAGTTTACTGATAAAATATATTGTTGTAATGGTTGTTAGCAGTAAACTGAAAAATGTAACTTATATTGAAAAAGCTTCATAAAATATCTTAGTCGTAAACAACCGACTTTGACAAGTTTTTGTCTTATTGCAGTTTATCTTTTTAAACCAAAAGAAAAGTTGTGTGTTCCAAGGATATTGTCATTATATTATTATATAGTTTTCAGTTTAGAATCATTGATTAATGTAGTCGCGACAGAGAGGCGCTTCCATTACTAAATGTCATAGGGAAAAATGAGTTTACCCTGATTCTAAAGTCTAATAATACAGACTTGGGGAGCCCCAGTTTCCTAAAGGTTAGCTTTAATCCTGGAGCCCTACGGTGGCGCCTCAAATCCCGGTCTATTTCCTACACGGCACTCTTATAAGGCCAACTAATTGTCCTTCAGATGTCTTTTATTTTAAAAGGGCATATCAAATGAGATCTTTACGATAGGAAAAAAAGATAATAAACATTTTCCCTCGTACACATTGTGTGATTTATTGTTTTAATTTATATAAGAACGCAGAAGAGTTTCGTCCTTCGAGGTAAAACTGTAGACCGGGAATAATAACTTCATATGAGTATCTTAGCAGTTGAGTAAATTGTATAAGAATAAAATCACAGGGAAGTACTTGCGTCCAAGTATTTTTTAGGGTTTTGTAGAAGATTAAGCATGCCCGTTATGTAATTATGATTTTATTCTTCGATCTCAAGGGTCCGGGTTCGATCCCCCGGGGGGTCACAATGTTTTTCATCGGTAATAACAACTAGAAAAATTCATTTTTTCAGACCATTTCCATCGCTTCACCATAAGGTATAACCATGAATTATTTCGAAATTTTAGGACCACCCGTTATATAGTGGTTGGGGAGGGGGGAAATTTTTGGGGTATATTTTGACTTATAAAATTAATAAAGAATGAAAAATTTAAAAAAGCAAATATATATTTGAATCCTACTCTCCACCAGTTTTCATATGATACCCAACTCAAAATTTTAAAAAAATAAAATTTTTGGCGCACTTCAAATTTTCGCGCCCAAAATAGGCAATTTTTTAAAATTTGGGATGAACTCCCGGAATTTTCATCGCCCCACAATAAGGCATTAGCATGAATTATTTCGAAATTTTAGGACCAGCCGAAGTATAGTGGTTGGGGGGGGGGACATTTTTTTTGGGTATATTTTGATTTTTTTACCCAATAAGGGATGCAACATTTAAAAATGTATATATATCTTTGCGTCCTACTCTTCAGCAGCTTTCATTTGATACCCAACTCAAAATTTAAAAAAAATAAAATTTTTGGCGCACTTCAAATTTTCGCGCCAAAAATTAGCAATATTTTAAAATTTGAGATGAACTCCCGGAATTTTCATCGCCCCACAATAAGGCATTAGCATGAATTATTTCAAAATTTTAGGACCAGCCGAAGTATAGTGGTTGGGGGGGGAAAAAATTTTTTTTGGTATATTTTGATTTTTTTACCCAATAAGGAATGCTAAATTTACAAAAGCATATATATATTTGCGTCCTACTCTTCAGCAGCTTTCATTTGATACCCCACTCGAAAATTTAAAAAAATATAAATTTTTGAGTTTACAACATTTTTGCGAATTGCGCATGCGCACATTTAATTTTGAACTTTTGTATATTTTTCCTGTAGTTGGGTCAAAAAGTTACACCAGTATTTCAAATTTCAGCTCTATAGCTTAAACGGTTCGGGCCCTATGAACCAAAGAGCGACGGACAGACGGACACATCACCCTCGGCATAAGGGTTTTGAGAAGAATCTACAAAACCCTAAAAAACGGATTCTCTCCAAGACAGCTGTATGATTTACAGAATCATCACCAAATGATAATAGAAAAGTCCGATAAACTTTCATTATTGTTATGCCTTTTTTTCTTTGGGAGCCAGCTTTTTGATTTTTCTTTAAAGCCTCTTATCAGACCCTGTACCGCTTCTTTTTTTTAGTGCAAGTGAGCAACGCTTGGATAGAGAATACAAAATAGTCTAGAATTTACGAATTTATAAACCGACAAGGACATAGTTGTATGTATGACGAATACGTGGCTGGGTCATGAGACGCGGACAGACGATGAGAGAAATGAGAGATAAAATCACTTATGCGCATAAGCAAAGGACACGAGAGAAGAAGAAGACCCAGTTGGTTGAACGAAGTCGAGTAAGATCTAAAAGAGATTGGTACCCGGAACTGGAGAACTGTTATGCAGAATATACAGAGACAGAGGTATAGATGGCAGGCAAAAGTTCAAGTGAACCTAGACTGTAGTTGTAAGTAAGTAAGTAAAAGAATCTAGATTGCTAATGTCAATAATTAATAATTAAATAAATAATTAAGTTATAAGACATGGATTATCTAAATGTGTTGGATCACAATAAATGATAAATAAATCACAGACCTATCTAATTATAAATCAATGGAATAATAAGGATCACATATTTGTCAAATTATAAATCATGGAATAATTAGGATCACAGATTTGTCAAATTATAAATCATGGAATAATTAGGATCACAGATTTGTCAAATTATAAATCATGGAATAATTAGGATCACAGATTTGTCAAATTATAAATCATGGAATAATTAGGATCACAGATTTGTCAAATTATAAATCATGGAATAATTAGGACCACAGATTTGTCAAATTATAAATCATGGAATAATTAGGATCACTGTTTTGTCAAATTATAAATTATGGAATAATTATTAGCATCTCAGATTTGTCATATTATAAAGCATGGAATAATTAGGATCACAGATTTATCATATTATAAATCATGGAATAGTTAGGATCACAGATTTATCAAATTATAAAAATAGTCTACCAATGTGTGTGGCACATAGCTTTCTCACTCCTATTTCGTATACTTTAATGATTTTATGCTTTTACAGCCATTTATTTTATTTTCCCCCGTTTTGTAAATCTGTCAAAATTGTTTTAATTTTTTACCTAAATTAAAGTATCAATTTAGCAAAAATCTAAGAGCGCAGACGGCTGAAATTAATCTGGGGCTGTCTGCGGGTTACGTTTGAGAAACCATCTAATTTTTATTAAAAAAAAAAAAACAAATGAGTACTTTTAAAGATATAGGTGTAAATAAATGTATGTTTGTGTGCATGTGGTAGAGAAACGAATGAGCGCAGAAGGTTACAACTTATATGAAACCAACAATGGGCTAACTATGACTTACCATTTAAATTTTATTAAAATCGGACGAGTAGTTTTAAGATATGGTGGTTCGCAAAAATAATTTCGATACTATTTTGCTGATTGAGCTGAAATTCAGATTAATTATATGGTCGGCTAAATTCGTCTGCGGGACATAGCTTGGCAATAGGCATTTGAAAAAATACAAACTGGTGGAGAGCGGCCACGTCCCGCCAATTATGGTGGGCAATGTAATTTTTTTGATCCTGAGTACAAAATTTGTTAGTTGACCGAAAATCAAGTTGATGTTAGTTTGTCCCTTGATAGGTTAGTTATTCAAATATTACTCCAAATCAAAGTGATCACCTATTAAGGAACAAACTAAAAACAACTTGATTTTCGGTCTACTTACTAATTTTGTTAATAGGAACCTGAAAATCACATTGTCCACCATAATTGGCGGGGTAAGGACGCTCTTCACTGGATTGTTTTTATCAAATGCCTATCGCCGAGCTATATCCCATAGACGGACTTAGCCGCCCACATATTCTTAAAAGGCACTAAAAAATAATGTTGTACAAGAAATTCTAGCTTGATGTTAGGCAAACACTTTTTTGCACGCTATCTCATGAACGAATAGATATATTCAAGAAATTTACATTTTTCTTAATATTTTTTTATGTTGATAATAAATATTTTCAGTAATTAATATTGTGTATATTGTTCATAATTATGAATACATTTCCTTTGTAATGTAATTTTGACGAAAATTAAAAAAAATGGTTTTAATTAAAATGAAAAATGGTTTAAAGAGTTTGAGATGGTAATGAAGTGGTTATAAAAAAAGAAAAAAAAGGAAAAGCTTTTAATCGTAATCATTAAGACATCATTTTGTTTGACTTAGATTAATTATAATAAGGTGATTAAAATAACAAAGATGAATCGGACATCTTGTTTTTAATCTTCATATTCTAATTATGATTGTTTGTAAAAAGAAGCCACAGTAATAATCGTCATATTTTAAAATCAAGTTTTTATGCATCGTAGCATACAATGTAACATGCCCACACGCGTATTTCTAAAACCAGTTTTTACACATAACAATAAAAAAAAAAATAATACCATTATCCTTCACCCAGGAATAAAAATTATTTTAGGAAATTATGTAGAAGGTAAAAAATAAATAATTATGGTAGAGGATAAAATCACTGGAAATAAAGTTTTTTTTATAAATATACTACACTAAAAAAAGAAAAAATGTCTTGTACGCTGTGAGTTTTAACTCAAAAACTAATTTTGAGCAATTTTGTATAACTAATTGAGATGCAGTAATCGAATCATTGTCTCAAGTGATTTGTTGCTAAGATATAATTAAGGGCGGCCTAAAAGGAACTTATTATACCATTTAAAGTTTAACTTTCTACAATTATTCACGCAATTGTCTCAATTCCAAAGTGAGGAGTTAATAAATTTCAAGCATTAATTAACTATCTATACTTACTCTTATATTATGCATATTTAATATTTATATGCATCATTATAATATAAGTAATTTTAAATTATTAACACGTAATTATTTTTAATGATGATATTTTTAAATTCACAAAATTTTTCGGAAGAAGGATAATTTCGCGAAAGTCTCTTCACGGTCGCCTGATTTGACTGCTCCAGATTTCTTCTTAAGGGGGTATTTGAAAGATAGAAATTAGGTATACCGTAACAATCCTCCAAGAAAACAATTCAGCTATAATTGAAGGCCAACATCCATGAAGAAATTGAAGGAATAAGTCAAAACACATTACGACAGGTGATGCTTCACGCCTTAGTAAGACCCTGACAGTGTGGAGAGCTAATTAAAGTAATTTAAAGAATGTAATTTTCAAAACTAAATTGATTTACAAAAGATTTTTTTTTTTTTGTTTATGAAAGAATATTGGTAAATTATTAAGAAATAAAAAAGTTTAAGCTAGATATGGCAGCGTCTATGGAGGTAATCTTAAAGGAATAAAACAAACTGTTTCTCCACGTAAATTGAAAAAAACATTAAAGCCAAAGCAGCTTTCAGCCTTCAAAAGGTCATCATCAGTGCTTATTGCGGAAGAAAAAAAGTTGCATAAAAAGATTTAGTGAGAGCCGAGTCTACTTCATATCAGAGATCGACGTTGTGTTATTCCTTTAAAAAAGTTTTAGGCCACCCTGTAGTTTAAGGCCATCCATGTCTAGTGACTTTGAGACCACCCTGTACATCTACTAGAAAGGTAGTATTTTTTAGCTCCAATCACATGAGTAAAATCAAGTAAAGGAAAAAGTCAGTAACTTGATTGTGAAAGCAAAGAATATCAGTAAGACCAGTGTCTAAGCTATGAAGTACCTGTCGTGAGAATCCACAGGCCCACAGGCCTCTCAAGCAAGTAGCTCTTTAATCGAATCAGTAAGTCCAGTAACTAGACTAGGAAGTACCTGTCGCGAGTCGTGAGTATCCACACGCCACTCGGGTCTCCAGCAAGTAAGTAGCTCTCAAACTGAATGATTGTTTTCAAACATCAACATGTTAGTAGGTCTTCAGTCAGTAGTCCTCTAACCGAATTATGGCTTTCATTTCCAACATCAGCATGCTATTAGGCCTCCAGCAAGTAGTTCTCTAACCTAATGATGCCTTCCTTTTCCAAGATCAACATGTTAGTAGGTCTCCAGCAAGTAGCTCTTAAATCGAATGATTTCTTTCATTTCCAACATAAACATGTTAGTAGGTCCCCAGTCAGTAGTCCTCTAACCGAATTATGGCTTTCATTTCCAACATCAGCATGTTATTAGGCCTCCAGCAAGTAGTTCTCTAACCTAATGACGCCTTCCTTTTCCAAGATCAACATGTTAGTAGGTCTCCAGCAAGTAGCTCTCAAATCGAATGATTGCTTTCATTTCCAACATAAACATGTTAGTAGGTCTCCAGCAAGTAGCTCTCAAATCGAATGATTGCTTTCATTTCCAACATAAACATGTTAGTAGGTCTCCAGCAAGTAGCTCTCAAACCGAATGATTGCTTTCATTTCCAACGTCAACATGTTAGTAGGTTCTTCAAGTGTAGCCTCAGAGTACACATCTTCTTAATATGTTTACCAAATTTCAGGCGTATTTATAGACACTTCACCACAGACCACTAACACAATATCAATCGTTCCTAGACCCTCAATGTAGTAGTGATAGTAGTTAGACGGTGAGGACAAACAAGAGAAGCTAAATATCAATTACATTTATTAGCCGGAAGGTTATAGTTGAATTACAACAAAACAACACGAGAGTAGGTTATACTAATCGTTCTTATTTACCATATCAGCTTTCGAAACGATTTTTCTAGTGTATAATTAATTTCAAGTAAAATTTGATAATGCACCATGTCATTGTTATTTTGATTCCGAGCTTACCGAAGGTAACGGAAGCTATGTGATCGTTCCAAAGAACGAAATTTGTTTGTGTCTCCGAATTCGAAAATTCCAAGACAGAAACCCAATTCAGACATCAGGGAACATTTTTGGTTCTGAAACTGTCTGTTGGTCTGATAGTGTGGCGGTCTTCCTATCGCTCAATTTTTGCGAACCAACATATCTTAAAAACTACTCGTCCGATTTTGGCTGGAAGGTGATAATGGACCCATATAAGTTTCAACCACATTTCTTCCTCTTTAACACGTGAAAATATACATTATACATTTATTTATACCTAATTCTTTAAAAGTACTAATTTGATTTTTATGAAATTTGGATCATTTGTCGGAAATAGCCTGCAGATAGCACCAGATTAATTTAAACCATTTGCTCTCTTTAACTTTTGATAAGTTGATACTTGCAAGCATGTAACGACCCGCATTTATACGGCAATGATGGGTGGGAGGAGGGTACTTGTAAGGAGGAGGGTACTCGCTGGGTTTAACCCACGGGGTTGATTTCCCTGACCGCGTCTGGGAAATGAACCAAGATCAGTGGTCACTATCTAAGCTGTGAAAACTCCCGAGCAGCAAACTACTGCAGGTATCAAGGCCCCAAATAATAATCGATAATTTAAATAAACTAAATTTGATGTTAGTAAAACTTTTGAACGATTTAATTTAATTAATTATAAAATTAATACTATTTTTAATCTTTGGATCATGAGATCATTCAGGAAAGAACTAGACACGATTTTTATAATTTACTGTTGTTAACAGTAATGCATAAAATTCTCTCAACAGAAAGATATGTAGTCTATTTAGATACACGTATCTGTATAAGTTTATTTGCGATACTTGTTCAGATCAGTAAGTTGATGTTTAGACGTCTTGACAAATCGTGTTCGAGAAGTCAAAAGAACTTAGGTACCAGGGTGTACTTGAGGAGTTAAGCCTTCTAGTCTTCAGGTATCTTAAGACTTTCGGATCTTCATACCAAAGTCAAGATGTAAGGGTTTAATCCTCAACAACTTCTTGTAACGTCGAGTACAAGGGTAGAAGAATATTTAGACATCGCTTACAGCTACACGACCTTTAGTTAAAGATGTTGGTATTCTGTATGCACGTCGACGTGCTTAAAACTGTAGCCAAACACTAGAACTTCTTTACATATTATAAACTGTTTTCTATAGAAAGATTCTTCAGGTTCCATTACGTACATGAGTGCCTTGAAGATCATGTACAAGGAAAAATAAATCAAGAACATAAAAAACAAACTGGAAGTTTACGATGGTTAGTAAATAAAGAATAAACATACTTCGTGTACTATCATAGCTGTTTTTATTTTGTCATACACATATGTATGTTCTTCTTCGTATCACATGATAAAGATTAACGATTTACGTTCAGTAAAAGATTAATCAGAGTGAGCGACAGAGACCACTGTAAAGATTTTTTTTTTTTTTTCAATAAAATGTTCGGCTATTTTATTTAGTTGCGGTATATAAAAGAAAATGTGAGTTTATCCTTTAAAAGAATTAGACAATTATTTAACAATATGACAAACACTATAACGCTAGAAACTTAAATATAAGTACTTAAGAGTTGACACTGTTCTTAGTACTGCACAAAGCCGCCAGAGACCAGGAGAATTTCAGAAACAAAAAAGTAATAAATAGAGAAGTCGAAGTGGAATAAGGTCCTATGTTGCCGTCCCAGCAGAACTTAATGATTTTCCTCTTCCTTACACAATTTCACTACCCATAAACACCATTTTTCACCATGAGTAAATTCCTAAATTTTCTACAAGACATGGTAAGATGCAAACAAAAATAAAAAAGGAAAAGGTATAAGAACTATAAATAAACTAGTTCCCAAATATGCACGTTTCAATTACTATAAAACCTATCTTAAGCTTTCAGCTGATAAAACAAGTCTTATGCTTTTAGATGATAAAACCAAATTCAAGCTTTCAGTTGATAAAACCGGTGTTAAGCTTTCAGTTAAGAAACTAACCTTAAGCTTTCAGTTAATAAAACAAGTCTTAGGCTTTTAGTTGATAAAATCTACAGTAAGCTTTCCGCTGATAAAGTCTATCTTAGCTTTAAGTTTATCAAATTAATCTTAAGCTTTCAGATGATAAAACCAATCTTAATTTTCATTTGATAAAACCTACATTTTAGCTTTCAGTTGATAAAACCTATTTTAATGTTTCAGTTGATGAAACCAATCTTAAGTTTTCATTTGATAAAACCTACATTTTAGCTTTCAGTAGACAAAACCAATTTTAAGCTTTTAGTTGGTGAAACCAATCTTAAGTTTTCATTTGATAAAACCTACATTTTAGCTTTCAGTAGACAAAACCAATTTTAAGCTTTTAGTTGGTGAAACCAATCTTAAGTTTTCATTTGATAAAACCTACATTTTAGCTTTCAGTTGATGAAACCAATTTTAAACTTTTAGTTGATGAAACCAATCTTAAGTTCAGTTGGTAACATATTTCAGATAATAAAACCAAATTCAAGCTTTCTGTCGACAAAACCTATTTCAAGCTTTCAGTTAATAAAGCCTACATTAAGCTCTCAGTTGATCAAACCAATTTTAAGCTTTCATATGATAAAACCAGCCAGGTGTGTCACTGCATCACTTGTTATTTATTTTTTTTTTTTTATTCATCCTCCAATACAGATAAAAACTAACAATTGAAATATATAAAAGGAAACTATATAAACTCCAAAATGCACTTCTTTAAAAGATCGTCCATCATGCAGGATGGGGGGAAAAAAAGAGCCGCAAAAGATCTTTAAAAGAAGGCCGACTTGAGGAAATTTCAAAAAAACAACAATTGGAACTTTTAGCTTAAGAAAAAGGAAGATTCTCTTAATAGGTCTCTAATCCTTTTCTTTTTCCTTTTATTTGGTTCGGTCATTAAGCATTCTTTTGATGATTTATCTCAGTAAAGAGAAGGAATACGCATTTTCAATTTTCAACGTCCATAGAATTCTGCGCATAGTTAAAAGGATATAGGTTTCAGAAGAGGAAAGAAGGAATGATGAAGTTTTGTTCCATCGAAGACTTTAATTAAAAAAAAAATAACTTCTTCAGCAGGGTTGATTGGAAAAGAAGTCCTTGATGAAGACGAGCTCAGAATTCTTTATTATTTTTTTTCTTCATTTTGGTTCTCTAAGGAATGTTAAAGAATGTCCAGCTCTTTTATTCTTAAGTCGAGGGTCACTGCCACTGGACATACACTGAAGGGTCTAATTGAGACATTCTACCGGTGGTTGGATGTCGGGCTGGTGATCGGGTCTAAACTGCCCGTCCAATGAGTACCCTCATTACGGATTCTATAGGATACCTCCCTGAGCAAAGAATGAAGGGGCAAGACATTAAGTCTTTTTGAGACCCCCTTCTTCTTTTCTGTCCTTAAAAAGAAGTTTATTTATTTCAATAGCAGTAGACGGGAGGTTTCTTTTAAAAAGTCCGAAAAAGACAAATGAAGCGATGAAAAAGAGTAAACAAAGAAGGGTTTCTTTTAAATGTTATTTTATAGAAAAAAACATAAACAAACAATTATCCAAACTTGGAAATTGATCATCACCGATATATATCTCAGTGATTGAATGAAGCTTTGTCAATTATCGAATATATATATATATATATATATATATATATATATATATATATATATATATATATATATATATATATATATATATATATGTGTGTGTGTGTGTGTGTGTGTGTGTGTGTTTGTGTGTGTGTGCATACATAGTGTAAAATCTCTTATAAAGTTAAAAGGTGCCCCAGACTTAGAGGGATTTAAATCAAGTGAGGTTTTCGTGGCTTAAGCCATTTTAGCAAATATTAATAACAAACCAGTTTCGTCCGCATTCCTAAATTGAGATAAACTAATGAAGACAAATCCCACCTCTAGAAGAACAGAGTCAAAACTCAAAATCAGCTATTTTTACAAGCTTTAAGTTAACTTGCAATGTTTGTATGTATGTATGTATTATGTATATTCGGGTCAAATCTTGTAACTGAATTTGAAAGCAGTTATCCTCAACCGATTGAATTGAAATTTTGGATACACGTTTAGTTTGGATGACAATGCTTAATTAGCTAAGTGACGTCATTCTAAATCCAATATGGCGGACACCACAAGATGGTGGACTAGTTATTTTCTAAGCACGCCCATGATATGGGTATCAAATGGAAGGGTTTGCTGAGAAGAATACGAATAAAAGCTTGTTTTATATATATATATATATATATATATATATATATATATATATATATATATATATATATATATATATATATATATATATATATATATATATATACTACTGTCTACTTGTCAAAATCAACATCAACATTTGTGCTATCTAGCGGCCACATCTGAAAACTCACTTGTGTCGTTTTTCCACTGGATAGATTATGCGATGGTACTGCAACTCACGAGTAAATCAAATTAATGATAAAAAATAATTATTTTACAAGCTTTTATTTAACTTGCAATGTATGTATGTATGTACGTTCGGGTCAAATCTTGCAACTGAATTTTAATGCAGTTATCCTCAACCGATTGAATTGAAATTTTGCATACAAGTTTAGTTTGGATGACAATGCATGCATGATTAGCTAAGTGAAGTCATTCTAAATCCAATATGGCGGGCAGTTCAAGATGGCAAACTAGTTATTTTTTACACGAATAAAAGCTTGTTTTTTAAAATATTTCTTTTTATAATCAACTTATTTTAACCATCCCTTCGAATGGTATGATTGAAGTTTAAGATCGATGGACTAGTTTTTGAATTATGGTGGATTGATTGTTACCAGGCATGAAATTATTCGGACAGGATCTCAACCAATTCTTCCCCAAAAACAGTTCCCCCCTTATACCTTTTGCTATTTATTCTTTACTTTTTTGTAAAATTTTGTTTAAACTTTATTTAAGAAACTTTTAAATTTTAAATATAAATCCCAAGGATGAACCATCTAGAAAATTAGCCTCAAATACTCTTAAAACTCAATATTTTGGACCTAGATTTAAAAAAAATTTCCCCAGTAGAATCCACCAGTTTCGTGTGACATTTTATGGCGGGTCACCCTGAATATATATATCTTAGATTAAATAAATAAAAAAAATATATTTATATTTTTAATTTAAAAAGGAAACCACAAAAATCCATGCATATTTCAGATAAAATATTGATAAAGGTAAATTTTACTTTTTTTTAATGTCTTCGATCCAAAAAAAAAAAAAAAATGTTTTATATACTTACTTTAAACACGCGAAACCTTTTAACACTTTATCTTCAAAAAATTTCAACATAATGTATATATAAAAATATATATATATATAAATATACCTATATATAAAAAAGGTACTGCTTGAACTTAAAATAACTTTCAACAGTGGACAAAAAAGTTGATGTACGCACATATATATATATATATATATATATATATATATATATATATATATATATATATATATATATATATATATATATATATATCTGTGTGTGTGTAGAATAAAAGAGTCCAATAAAGAAGGATAAAAAGCCGAGAGGATCGCCACAAGGTCTGGCAAGGTCCAAACCCGTTTGCCAACATTTATATATTCTGCGAGACTTCAGATTAATCCAAAGAGATCCCCCTTTCTATATTATACTATATTTTTAATGGGTCGCATTCTTCAGGAGTGAATATTTCTTGGATTTACCTGACCAAGTAATTATTAATATCTTCAGGTTTGTTTAGGATTACTTTGACAGTTTATTGGAAGAAAATTATTTTTGTAGAGAAACATTTATTTTTAATTTTTGTTACGGTTCTAAAGGCTTTGTCTTAAACTAAGTATTTAAATAACGAATTTAGTTAGCATGTATCGAAGAGATCGTAAGGGAATTTTATTCAAGAGAGAGCGAGTTGAAAAAATCATTAGCCGAAACATTACAAGCTTTCAAACTAAACTCAAAGTCGAGCATTATTAACTATCGTCATACTTAACTAAAAAGATTTAAGTCCAAACCTTTTCAGAAAACTAAAAGACCAAACAACTAATTTACTAGAAAGTTTATTTTCTACTATTCTTCCACTGTGTGTCCACATAAGTTTTAACATCATATTGACCAACTTAAAAGCATAGAAAAGTGGTAGGGGTAGGGCAATGTTAAAAGTGTTTATAAGAAAACAAAATCGTGTTTTTTAATCTCTTGGCAATATAGTAAAATTTTATTTAAGTTAAGTGAGAACTAGAAGAAAATATTATTAGCCGAAATATTACAACCATTGAAACTAAACTCATAGTCTAGGATTATAAACCATCGTCACAGCTTTAAGTCCTAAGATGCACAATAAGTTTTAACATCATACTGACCAACTTAAGAGTGTAGAAAAATGGAGGGATAGGGCAAGTTAAAAGTTTTAAGAACCAAACAAAATCGGCGTTTAAATCTCTTGGCTATAAAGGACCCCATAACGATATCTTCAATTTATCTAAGAGTGGAATTTGAAGTTATAGTCAAAGTGGAAGAAAACAACAATAAGCTTTTAGAGAATTTTATGATTATACTTTAAATGTTCTATCGCTGTTTCTTTAACGTCCCGATCAACACATGTTAAGGTTATTATAGGACGGGTATTCGGCCACTTTACTCATCTACTCGATGTGATCACTAGTTTAAAACATATCTCTCCTCGCTGGGATTCCACCATATATGTCGATGTTTAGACCTCGGTTTCAGGCGAGTTGCGAGTTCTCAAACGCTAGGCTAAGCAAGAACAAAGCCTTTAATGTGTTTGTATTTTCACAAGCATAAAAATCAAATATTACTTAACTAGTAAATAATAAATGCATGGAGAACACCAATAAAATGCTGAATTTGCTCATGATGCAGTGCTGGTAAGCTGAAAAAAAATGACCTAAAATAAGCAAGGGAGTCTAAAAATTAAAAAAAAAAAAAAAGATTGGCCCAAGACCTGCTTTTAGCAAAGGAGTAAAAATAACAGCAAGGACATAAACATCTGAGGAAATCAGCTAGAACATGATCTTACCGACAAGTTCTTAGATGGAGCTTGAATGCAAATTAAAAACTTATTATGTGGATATATTATGGAAGCAACGAAAGCGACCGTCAGCAGGATGATATGTTCCATGCTAATAATGGAGATTTCGTTTTAACTGCAAAGAAATAGAGTATAACATAAGAAAATGAAGATTAGAGTCAAGAATCTGTAATATTTCGACTTTGCTAAAGAAGAGCAGAGCTGAAGATGAAGGAAAACTGAAGATAGAGCTACTGACATAAGCTAGTTGAGGAGAGTAGCAAGCAAAAACAGAAGAGAAAAGGTTCCAAATTTCACTCGGATTAGAAATTAAAGTTGTCCATCACGCACACACTGGAAAACCCACATTTATGATTCTTTAGCCACATGCAAAGGTACGATAACCAAAGACTGCCTAAAAATGGCCACGAATCGATAAAAAAAAAAAGGCAAGGGTAATATGTCATCCAACCAGAGCGAGAGTGAAATGTCTCTTTAATGTAAATGGACTCCAAAAACGAGAGAGACCTTAGAATTTGTTAACTAAATACATAAAAAAAATCTTGCATATAAGTAATCATTTTGATTAAATCAAAACCAACCATGATAATTTGTGGCGCAACATATAAATGGCGGCTTGAACATACCAAATGGTTCTTTACTACTATTCAACGTTTCCATGAGGTTTAAATACGGATTGAATGCTGATTTGAGATTTAACAAGTAAGGTGTTTCCATGAGTGGTACCTATTGAATCCGTATTCAATACACCAAAACTATTACTAGGATACTTTGATACAGATTATAAATAAGTTTGTAACCTTCACTATTTATAACCAGGTTAGTTGTGATATGCTAAAAGTTTCAAATCTCTTGCTATTCGGGAAGTTAGTTAGAAATCGATTGCCAGATTTGTACCGGACAAACAAACAAACAAACAAATTAGAAAGCAAGCTAATAAAAACGTAGTAAAAATGACAAATATTTTGTTTATATTTTTTTGATAGATTTGACAGCAGTTCCCACACAAACACGCTAGGGGCGCTCACACACACACTATATGCTATATGCTCATGTCAGGATCGAGTTCAGGTTTTTCCATGAAACTCGATCCAAATACGACCCCAGAATTTAGTGTATCGTATCTGGATCTAAATCGTACTCAATCCGTATTGAATCTAGGTTTCCATGGACAATTTGGATCCAAAAATTGTATCCAGCCTGCATTCAATCCGTATTGAAACTTAAACATCATGGAAACGTAGTAACACTGTTAAGTGGTGGTGACCACAGGGTTAGGGTTAGGATGTCGTCTTCTTTGAGCGATATAACATGGATCATGGATTCACCCATTTTTTTCTACCGCACGATGCTGGTTGAACAGCAAATTAATGATACACACCTAGTAGACTTGGCAAAGTAATGAGTTGTTAAAAACAATTTATTTCTCATTCCAACTAAAAATATAAAAACTAACAAAAAGTCCGAAATTAAACTTAAGCATTTCTTACGGGACAGAGAAAGAGAAAAATATAAAGAATATAAGATGAGCCAATTCATTTTTAAATACCACTAAGTTTAAAAATGCTTAAAACGAGTAAATTAGTAATAAAACGTGAATTGATTGATTATTTAATTAGATTCAGGCATACTTTCCCACCAATAATCATGGATGAATGAAGTGTGCGTTTAATGTGGTAACAATTTAGTTAAAAAAACAACTGGAAACCTTATTTAAAAAGTGAAATATGTACGAAGGGAGGGAAAAAAATCTTATCATTATAGTTAAAAGCATGTGATTAGACCATGTACGATATTTCCCCATGATGACTTGTCAAGAGATGTTTAACGTTTATACGCGCCAGTCAATGAGAAGGGGGAGATAACGACATAGTCTGGAGGGGTTAGAGTGGCGCCCAATATTGTTTAACGCTTATCTACACCCCGGCAGTCCGAAGTGGGAAATTAATTTCAGGGCCCGATATGAAAAGCGGCAGGTGAACGGAAAGGGGAGGGTTGATATACTGTGTTTCACATGCAGGCTGATTCAGTCATAAATCTACGTCGCTTTTATATCTTATGCTCTTACAGCTAACATTGTCAGAGGGTGAGAGTCATACACTTCCCTAGTTCGCCAGACAAGAGGGGAAATGTCCCAGACGGTCCGTGACGTAATTCTACATCTATAGGTAGATGAACATACAATGAGTAAACATTAGGTACTACGTATTAACCAGGAACAAATATACACCGGCGCCATAGGGAAATATTAGATTTCCCGCTTTACTTCTTCTTTTAAACCCCATTTACAATCTAATACTAGCTGTCGTGACAGCACTAGATACTGTCGCGAGAGAAATGTCACCTATCAAACTATCTCGTCTGCCTGTGTTTAGGGTACTGTCAATGCAGTCAGAGTACTCTCGCGGGAAAAACAAGCATTATCGTGCCAGATTCTAAAAAATGCTGATAGGCTTTACGAGACAAGTTTTATGTTTATATTTACTCCCACCGGGTAAACTGTACACTGTACACCTCTACGATATTACTATCAGGGTGACTCAAAAGATAATCTATCGGTAGAGAACTATAACCGTGTGAACGGGGCTTAATGCTAATATTAACAATATTAAATAATATTGCTAATATTAAAAGTTTAATTAAATGATTATACATTTACACATGCCTAGAAAATCAGATCAGTAATATAATTTTGATTCCGAGCTTACCGTAGGTGAAGGAAGCTATGTGATCGTTCTGAAGAGCGAAAAATTTGTAGGTCTCCGATTTCAAAAATTCCAAGACAGAAATCCCTTTCAGACATCAGGAAACATTTTTGGTTCCGTGTCTGTCGCTCACTTTTTGAGAACCAGCATATCTTAAAAACTACACGTCCAATTTTAATGAAATTTGTATGGTAGGTCATAATTAACTCATTGTTAGTACCATATAAGTCTCTAAATGTTGCTTAACTGATACTATAATTCATGTATAAAAAAATCAAAACAATTTTTACGTGTTAAAAAACGAGGGAAACAGTTAAATAAATTAGACAATAATGGCTTGCATAAAATAAATAAAGAACGTGATAAGATTCGAGGAAGCTATGTGCCATACTGATTACCAGTCTATTTTAAAGAAGAGCATATAAAACTGTAACCTGGCACCGGGAATCGAATACGGGACCCTGGGTTCATACTCCAGCGTTATAAATTTAGAGATACAGCTAAAAAATTCCCTGTTACCCAGCGGAATAAAGTGGAGGAAGAATTACATTCCTCAGTCTTAGCCTTAAAGTAATATTATTCAATGGTTAGATTACTGGGACGTAAACACAGAGATTCGCGTTCGATTCTAGCGAAATGCATTTTTTTTTATTTTTTGTCTTATCTCCTTATACGAAAAGAATAAGACAGCATCGGCGACGAAAATGTAACAAGATGCATTTTATGAACAAGGAGCAAGATAAAATTCCAAAACCACTCCACAAATTTAATTTTAATTTTAAAGTCGGTTTTCGGCAATCAACGGTGACACAAAATCACAGGCAAGTACTTTCATTCAAATACTTTTTAGGCTTTCGTAGGTTATTAGGTATTACTTTTTTGGGGGTGAAATTTTGCATATTGGTGGTAACACAAAATGTTATATAATAAGTTTGTAATCTACTCTTCAGTAGCTTTCATTTGTACCCCTCTCGAAAATTAAAAATTTTGAGCTTAGCACATTTTTGCGCATTACGCATGCGCATATTAAATGTTTAATATTAGGGTCCGTAGGCAAAACCAAGGACCCTTATATTTTCCTGCGTGTGTCTGTCCGTCCGTCCTCTCGCGTGCTCTCACGGCTACTCCTTTCGTCCGATCACTTTGAAATTTGGCATGTATGTGTCTTGTACCTACCCACATATTTTAAAAATATAGCGAATTATTATAAATAATAATTGAAAATATTTTTCAAAAAAATTAGGGTAAAAAAACTTAAGGGTTAAATTTTTTTATTTTTTTTCGACACCGTGAGGGGTATCATATGAAAGGGTACGTCGAGCTGATTACAAAAATATATAATTTTTTGGATAAAACCTTGATAGGGCGAGCGTAGGCAAGTTTGAAGTGGGTGTGAAACGTGTCCCCCCCCCCCCCCCCCTCTATCTCGCTTATGTGAAGAGCAAAAAATCTGAAAAAATTCCTGAACATTCTTCGACCAAAAGTAAAGACTCTAACAACCACTTTTTGGAAATTTCGAAAAAAATATTATTTTACTTTTTATTGACAAAATACGTTTTTTATAATTATGGTCTTTTCGATATATTTATATGGTTGTAGTCCGGTTCAGTGGCAAAAAATACTTTATCAGAGTGTGTTTTGAGAATATCAGACCCTTAGAATGGTTCAAAGTAAGCTTTTTAGCATTTTAATAAAAACACTGTTTATACACTTTACAGTTTAACACTATATAGTGTGGCCTACGGACCCTCGCTGTGTGCTGACTAGCACACACTTGACCTGTTTATTTTTCTTATGTGTCTCAGAAAGTTACGCCAGTTTTTCAAATTTCAACTCTCTAGCGAGAACGGTACGGGGGATATGAACCAAAGTACGACGCACGAAGAAACACATCACCATAGGCATAAGGGTTTCGTGGATGATCTACGAAACCCGAATTATAGAAGATATCATTAGGGTAGAAGATTATAAAGATCACTATGATTAAAAATTAATTACTCCTAGGAGACTACATTACATAAATTTAATTTTCAAATGAGCTTAAGAATGAGCCAAGGAGAGATCGAAGGAGGCCATTTAATTTTTTAATTTCTTTTAAACCCAACCACTCAATCATTGCCAATTGGTACTTTATTTCATGTTAAATTAACATGACAGCAAAGAGCCGGTTTTAATTCTATTATTAATTGATATATTGACACATCATAATACCTTAACACAAGGAATAGGTGTTGGTAGCAGTGGCGTAACTAAGAAATCCGGCGCCCCCCGCAGCCTTTGAAAATGCGCCTCCAATAGCTAACAAAATGTACCCTCCCTCCCCCCCCACCCCTACTTCTTTTTGTAAAAATAATTTATTTTGCAATTTATTTAATTTCTTGCTTCTTCCTTGAAGATTTGAACTGGAACTGAATACCTAATTAAGAAACTAAAATACAATATACAACTATACACATACAACACAATCTGACAATTAATGTGGCACATATAGCTTCCTCGCGTCTTATTTTGTATTCTTTAATGATTTTATGCTTTTAAAACTTATTATTGTTGAATTTATTTCATTTTTCCCCCTATTGATTTTAAATTAATCAAAATTGTTTTGATTAATTTAACATGAAATAAAGTACCAATTTAGCAAAATTTAATGAGTGCTAACGGTTGAAATTAATCTAGGATTATATCCGGGCTACTTTCGACAAACTATCCAAATTTAATAAAAATCAAATAAGTACACACTTTTAAAGATATTTTAGGTGTAAATTAATGTATGTTTGAGCGAATGTGAAAGAGAAAGAAATAGGCGCTCACGATTTCAACTAATATGGGACCAACAATAAGTTATTCATGACGTCATGACCCCCCATCCGAATTTAGAAGAAGTAAGGGGGGTTAAGAAAGAAAGAGAAATACATATTATATAGCAAAGACAAGCGGTAGAGAAAGAGATGGAAGTATAACTTGTTAAAGTTTGGAACAGATTTCCTTATCAGTACAGCTAAAACCGGATTAGATAAGATAACTTTTAGTTGTAATAAACACTTTGATCTCCTGCCAGTCGAAAATGAAGAAGGGAGCCCCCTTTCGGCGCCCCCTAGAGCAGGCGCCCCCCCGCGCCGCGGGGTTTGCGGGGGCGCTATTTACGCCACTGGTTGGTAGCTGCAAACGCAAAAGTCTAGCTTGGGTCTGGCAAATTAACAATAAAACTTTTATTTCTATATTAGTAAACAGTAAACACTCGAAGAGGACTCAATATATGTAAGTTCTTCGTGAACTAAGTAAAATGTTTGGTTATATTGAGTAGTTATCAAACATAATGATAACAAGTTGATACAGACTTATAAAAACACTCTGGCGGTTTTATTTAAAATAATCTATAAAATTGTCTAACCACAATAATACTCATAAAAAGTTGCAATCTTTCGACTATTTCTAATAATAAGTAAAATGACTTTATCGCCTGTAAAAGACATCTCCCGCATTCTAGCGGCGGTTGTATGGAACTATATATTGTTTTAATGCCTTTGGGCCTACTTGGATGCACCAAGACTCATGGCTCTTTATTATTAATCAATTATATTAACCATATTTTCTACAGATTTAATTCCTTACATTTTCGCTAATTACTCAAGAAGCTTAGTTTAATAATAAGAAACTTGAAATTAATGGCAATCCATACCTAGAGATTCGTATTGCTATAAAAAAAAAACGTGTAAATCTATCAAAATGGAATTTGTTGAACCAAAACAATACTTTTTCTACATTACGACGTGAGAAAGTAAACAAGTAAGGAGAAATTAGATTACAAAATGTACTTTATGCTGCCGGAAATCGAATCATAACTATCCATAAAACTCAATGAGTTCCGAGTTCCTCATCATGAACCAACTGAACAAGAAAAAGTCTCTCCCCGACTGTCAAACAGATTCAATTGATACCCCTACTTCTCTATTTGGTAATAGAAATGACAAAGTTAAAAAACCAATGCTTCCGCTACTTTGGTAGACTCTTAGAGATTGATGTGACAAAGAATAAAAAATGTTACCAGCCTGAAGGACAAGTGTACAGGGCACGAAATATAGCGTTATTGAATGAAACAATCGGTGCGACTCAACTTAGACAAACCTTCTTATTTACAAGTTCATAATGACATAGCCCAGTGTTTTCCATTTATTAGTTTTCGAGTTTTCGTTAGTACCTACATTTAATTTATTATTGAACATTTTATCAAAATGTATCATAAAAAATAACTTTTTCTGGGCGGAGAGTCAGTGAGAAAGCAATTTTCTTAAGAACTAGATTTTTCCCGGGAAAACAGGTTATATCGTTAAATTCGTATTTAATAGACTACATTTTATAATTTTTAATTCAAAACCGTCGGAAACGTTTTCAAGAAATAATTTTTTTTCACGTTTATAAGAGTTTGTGGGGTGGGGCGTCTCCTAATTTGGAGCTAAAATTCATTCATTAGGGTCCGTAGGCAAAATCAAGGACCCTTATTTTTTTCTGCGTGTGTCTGTCCGTCTGTCCGGTCGCCTGCTCTCACGGCGACACCTTTCGTCCGATCACTTTGAAATTTGGCATGTATGTGTCTTGTACCTACCCACATATTTTAAAAATATAGCGACTTAAAAAAAAATGTTTCAAAGAAATTAGGGTAAAAAAACTTAAGGGTTAAATTTTTTTCGCTAATTACTCAAGAAGCTTAGTTTAATAATAAGAAACTGGAAATTAATGGCAATCCATACCTAGAGATTCGAACCATTCGTATTTGCTATAAAAAAACGTGTAAATCTATCAAAATGGAATTTGTTGAACCAAAACAATACTTTTTCTACATTATGATGTGAGAAAGTAAACAAGTAAGGAGAAATTAGATTACAAAATGTACTTTATGCTGCCGGAAATCGAATCATAACTATCCATAAAACTCAATGAGTTCCGAGTTCCTCATCATGAACCAACTGAACAAGAAAAAGTCTCTCCCCGACTGTCAAACAGATTCAATTGATACCCCTACTTCTCTATTTGGTAATAGAAATGACAAAGTTAAAAAACCAATGCTTCCGCTACTTTGGTAGACTCTTAGAGATTGATGTGACAAAGAATAAAAAATGTTACCAGCCTGAAGGACAAGTGTACAGGGCACGAAATATAGCGTTATTGAATGAAACAATCGGTGCGACTCAACTTAGACAAACCTTCTTATTTACAAGTTCATAATGACATAGCCCAGTGTTTTCCATTTATTAGTTTTCGAGTTTTCGTTAGTACCTACATTTAATTTATTATTGAACATTTTATCAAAATGTATCATAAAAAATAACTTTTTCTGGGCGGAGAGTCAGTGAGAAAGCAATTTTCTTAAGAACTAGATTTTTCCCGGGAAAACAGGTTATATCGTTAAATTCGTATTTAATAGACTACATTTTATAATTTTTAATTCAAAACCGTCGGAAACGTTTTCAAGAAATAATTTTTTTTCACGTTTATAAGAGTTTGTGGGGTGGGGCGTCTCCTAATTTGGAGCTAAAATTCATTCATTAGGGTCCGTAGGCAAAATCAAGGACCCTTATTTTTTTCTGCGTGTGTCTGTCCGTCTGTCCGGTCGCCTGCTCTCACGGCGACACCTTTCGTCCGATCACTTTGAAATTTGGCATGTATGTGTCTTGTACCTACCCACATATTTTAAAAATATAGCGACTTAAAAAAAAATGTTTCAAAGAAATTAGGGTAAAAAAACTTAAGGGTTAAATTTTTTTTTTTCGACACCGTGAGGGGTATCATATGAAAGGGTACGTCGAGCTGATTACAAAAATATATAATTCTTTGGTTATAAATTTGATAGGGCTAGCGTAGGCAAGTTTGAAGTGGGTGTGAAACGTGTCCCCCCCCCCTCTATCTCGCTTATGTGAAGTGCAAAAAATCTGAAAAAATTCATGAACATTCTTCGACCAAAAGTAAAGATACCACTTTTTGGAAATTTTTTTTTTTATTGACAAAATACGTTTTTTTTATAACTATGGTCTTTTCGATGTATTTATATGGTTGTAGTCCTGTTCAGTGGCAAAAAAATAATTTATCAGGAGTTGGTTTATGTGTTTTGAGAATATCAGACCCATAGGATAGTTCAAAGTAAGCTTTTTAGCATTTTAGAAAACACCATCAATAGGGTACTACTTAAACTATTCAGCGTTGCCTACGGACCCTCGCTGTGTGCTGACTAGCACACACTTGACCTGTTTATTTTTATTTCCCCCCAGGGTATGATTTTTCTGAACATGCACGTCAAATTTCGTCAAAATCGGCCCAGTAGTTTGGGCTCCAGGCGTCTGCACAGACAGACGACAGACAAATACTTCATAAAACCCAATTTTTTGGACTCAGAACGTGTAAATCCATAAAAATCTCAAAATCGAAATTTCGCGCCATCACAATTCTTTCTCTTTATATGAGGAAGAGTAAAATTGTTACCAACCTGAAGAAGGACAAGTGTGTAAGGCGCGAAATAAAGCGTCATTAAAAGAAATAAGGAGAAAATGAAAAACATTTGGAATTTTATAAACCCTACAATGACCTACAAATGAAAATAATTATTACAATTTATTAATTTACATTTTTTTTTGTATGTAGTTCTAACTCCGAAAGAAAACCTTTTACGTCCGAATCGAGATCTAGCTGCATTCTAGTGGCAGTTAAATCGAACTATTTTCTTCTTAGTTCTTGCTTTTGACCATAGATAACACTATAACCAACATTCAATAATAATTTATAAAGGCTCATATGCAATTTATTATTAAGCCCTAATGATGATAAAACGACCATTACATTTATATAAAAAAAAATAGATTTCTAATTGTTTTATCAATGTTCTTATTTAAAATAATTTTTTTACGTCCCATACATCAACGCAAACGAGTTAAATATGTTGATATGTTACACGTACAATGTCAGGGGGCGTAGCTCAGATGGTAGAGCGCTCGCTTAGCATGCGAGAGGTACCGGGATCGATGCCCGGCGCCTCCACAGTCTTTTATTACCTTTAAATAAATTAATTGAAACTATGCAACCATTTTAAAAATTAAATTGCTAAATACTAATCTTATCTACTAATCTTAAAAAATCTTTTAATATTTTAAGAAATATTCCAATTTTCTTATCTTTTCCTCAAATTCAGAGATGGGTTTGAAATAATTTAAAACCTATAATATAGTAAGACAGCACTCAAATAATTGAATGCAGCTCCCAATTTAAGAGGGAATTTATAATAGTAGTAAGGGGGGGGGGGGGGGAGACAAACCAGCTTTTGTAGGTTATTAGAAAAAAGTTTATTTTTTAAATTTTATAGCAAAAAAGTTAACCACACAAGTAGATTAATGTAATTTACAAGCAAAGGGGTAAGTATTAAATTTTGGTAGCTATTACCCAATAGCTACCAGTAGTACCTACTGCCTACCCAGGCAGTAGGTACTCATGAACTCAACAACCCAAATTTGGAGCTAAAATTCATTTCTCATTTCGCCTAGGGGTACCTATGAGTTTTCTGAACACGTACGCCAAATTCCGACAAAATCGGAAAATTCTACATGTAAGCTACAGAAAATTATTTGGATTCGATCAATGTCTCAAGGACAACTTAAGTATAAAAAGAAAAAGATTAATTTATATTCATCAGGAATTTTAATAATCAGGTAACTTCAACGTAGGCGCTACAGCCTTAATAATCAAGGATAATGCTAATTGAGCAAAATATTTTTCCCATCTCAGTCGGCAGTAGGGAGGGGTAAATCCGTCTGGGATATAACTGGGGAATTTGGGCGCCACCCCGTTCAAAAGGGTAAGGACACGGAGGATGAAAGAATAAACAAGTAAATAAAAGAAAATATAAAAACCTATTAAACCACCTAGTGGCTTAATAGAAAAAGAGAGGTGTGGGAAAACTGGGGAACGGGGAAACCAGTTTTAAAGGTGAAATGAGGGAACAAGGAAACTTCGGAGAATTTCTTAAAGCCCCTAAAAAAAAATAAACAACAACAATAAAACAATTTAATCAAGAACACTTTTATTGAACTCTGGGTAAACCGGCTTTGTTCACTCCCCAGTCGGCAAAGAAAATAATATTATGCAGTCACAAAGAAACAAAAATAATAGTCCCCAGGCCACCATAAGAATTGAGTCGCTGATTGATAAAGTTTTCTTACCTTATGGACTCGCTTATTTATGCCGTGTCCACCGATGAATTTGGAATATGGCAACTGGGCGCTGGGCCATTTCTTTTTTTTGACATGCCAAACATGCCGATCCTGTGAAAATCAAAACTTAAACCTCTCTCAAATCTATACAAAATCAAATCTATCTCTTTTCAATGTTCCTGCAGAACGGCAAGTTTGGCATGTCAAAAAAAAAAAAAGAAATGGCCCAGCGCCCAGTTGCCGTATACCCAATTCATCGGTGGACAAGCCATAAATAAGCGATTCCATAAGGAAAAAAAACCTTATCAATCAGCGACTCACTTCTTATGGTGGCCTGGGGACTATAAATGTAAATGAAATAAAATAATAATAATATTTCTTTTAAAAAGTAAATTAAATTAATGTGTAACTTCTTAAATGATAAATATATATTATATTTATTTTTATAGCGCTTCCTATGGGGCCCCAGTACATAAAACTCCTAACGGTAGGTCATCCACCGGCCTAGTTTAAGTAACTGGGTGGAACTCTAAATAATTAAAATCATAAACTAAAACTTAACAAGTAAAATAATAATAATTAAATTTGAAGGGGGCTTCAGGCTCCAGGGATGTCTAGGGTGAAGGGGATCAAGCCAGAAGCTGGTTAAACCTTGATTGTTCTCTGGATATTCGTTGTCGAAGAAGAGGGGATAAATCAGAGGGAAGAGAGAAGTGTAATTTTAGCTAACCTCAAAAGTTGATGACTGATGATTGCAGTGTTCTAGCTTAACCGTCTGTTGGCTACGCTGCGTAGTTTTAGGGTAGCAATAGCGGAGACCTACGAAACGCTGATGGTTTCCGCAATCCGGGAAGTTCGGCTCCTTCTTAATCCACCGTAGGTGAGAACAGCCCGAAACTTAAACTTTAAAAACTAAGCAAGGAGGTAGTTTCTTGCCAACAGCTCTCTGACACAACTTACTGTCCTTCTGACTCGACAAAAACTTCTTCAGCTGTTATAACCCCCTCAGGGTAACCCATATAAAAAGTGAAAACAAAAAAACTAAACCTAGACTTAATGACAATAAATAAACTACTCTAAAACTAAAGATAGACTTACACTATAATCCGCCCTAGATTTTATTAAAAACAATAAAATCATTAAGGGGGGATACAAATCATAAAAAAGTGTTACAGCGCAAGGTCTGCACTGAAAATTTTGGTACAATACTAGAAGGTAGAAGAGATAACTTAAGGACTAGGAGGGAGATGAACACAATAAAAGTGTGTTTCTAAGTCCCTAAAATACCAATTAAGTTTGCCATTAAGAAAATCTCATTCTGATACACATTATTTTATTTAACCACTTATACATATTATAATTCAAAAAAATATGCTCAGTGTGTTATATTTGATTAATTAAATTATTTGAGTGGCTGAAGAAGATGTCAGAAGCGGAGTTAATAATTAAAAAGGATAATGAAGGCTTTGTCTAACTGTACCCCGAGTGTGAAACAATTAGAGCAATTTCAAAACTAAAAATGTTAAGATTATCAATGGTTTTCTTCTCCAATGTGTCATATTTACTCATCATTTTAAGAAGGAAAAAATAAAAATAAACTGAGTCTTCACACAAAGTATTTGTATCAAGAAACAATCGGTTTCGGCAACTTAATAGCCATCTTCATATACAAAATTAGTTGTTTACTGCAACAAATGGTTATCACCAGCTCGCATGGTTTTATTAACTTGTATAAAAATAGGCTTGATTCTTGTTTTATTCATTGGTTTTCGTTGCAAACCTAGCAACAACTTTGTATCTAAGAGAGGTAAGTGTTTATTTATTATTACTGAAGTGGTTGCTGTAAGTAATAGATAGCGTCTGTTATATTCAGGTTATTGTAATGGATTCAGTCAAGTTAATTACAGTAGAACCTCGCTTACACGACAACCTCAATTACAAGTGCAATTTTAAAATCCCCTTGAGATTGCCATAACACATAATGTTAAATTAACCTCTATAACAACTAACAACCTCAATAACACGGATTTTTTCCAATTCACAATGTAACTCAGAACCTCTACAACAAGTCGTTTTGAGAAGTCAACCTCTATAACGCGTCTCTATACAGGAATGGGTCGACCTTGAACAAATCTAGACTTGAAAACCCCGCCCATTAACCTCGATAACACGACTGATAGCTAAAATTACCTTGATAACAAGACCCTCAACAAAAAGAGCACCTCGACAACAAGACTGTTTCCCTAATCCCCTTGAGACACTTCTTATCGAGGTTCTACTGTAATACTGATGAGAGATGGAGATGTTTGAGGAAGATATTAAAATTTTTGACGAGACAGCTGTCATCATATACAACTCCGTCTCTTTACATATTACTCAAGGTAGCTTCAATCTCATATAGTTCTCTAGACCAGTTTCTGTTTAATTACAAATACCTAAGCAAAAATGTGTGGAGTTTGTCTTAAAACATTTCTTACCTCTGCTCTACAACCTCTTGACACTTTTAGAAGATTCTGAGGATGGAAGGCTATTTCTAAAGCGAAGAATTAGAGGTGTTGAAAGCATTTAAGCAAGATAAACCTAAAGACTTAAAAATATATGGAAATATCACATCACATAATATACATGTCGCAAATCAGTTAATACTCTATCAAATTTACCACTTGTGGAATAATGGAATCCTGGCATACTTAGGCAATATAATATGTGTGACCCTTCTTTCCCTGTATGTACTTCTATAATTTGATGCTTGGTCTTTAGATTTTCGATAAATATGCACTATTTGGCTCACCTATTTATAATTGTCCCAGTTTACTTCCATTTTTTTTTTTTTTTTTTCAAATGTTCCATTTTACTTTATAAAAAAGATTCGGTTGTAGCATCTTGATAAAATTCACCAGATATGACTTCAGTTGATTTTTTTTATTTGGAGTCATAAAACCACTTGTTTATGGAGACACCTGTTAATACAGAAGAAGCTTTAGTGGCTTGAATTAATCTAGCGTTTGATGTTTGTGAAAGTCCGCAGCTATTTTGAAAAATTCAGTAGTTGATAACACATCGTTACAACTTGTGTATCGAAAAAGGTAGTCGTAACATAAAACAGTTTTTATAAAGCTTGATGCAGTTTTATTTCTAATAAAATCTTCCTTGACTTAACTGCTTGAATTGATTGAGTTACTACTTTTTCCTATTGTAATTAAAATTGTATTTAATGATTTTTAGTTTATCTTGACACCGAGAAATTTCAAGACATTAGTTTATTACTAAAATATGTTTATTTAAGTGCCCTCTATCATTTCTGAAAATTAGGAATAGTTATTCTGTGACACCCTGTAGAAGCTAAGGTACTCTCGGAACAGTTTTGGGTTGGTTATTCAAGGGTTTAGAATGACCACCTTTCACCACCTTACCTCCCTTGCTAGGGTACTCTTGACACTAGGGTACTCTGAGAATAGTTCCGAGATTCCAAAGCAAAAAATGGAAATTTTGTAATAATGGTTACATAGTCTTTTCCTACTCTTCAAGACATTCAAAACTATGTACGGCATGATGGCATGTCATGCTGGCTAATAACCTTTTGTTAAGTCATTTGCCATCTTTAAAATATTAAAAATTTCCAAAATCTATATGTACAGATGTCACAAATGCTAAAATGCGGATGTAAGCCGAATTTTGTACAAATTGGTAAATTTTTACACTACTTTTTTTAGACAAACTTTAGAAAGCCCAAGTCTCTGCAATGAAGAACTCGCTACCATCATTCAAAAATATGAATGCTCTTCTTGTAGTCCAGGAGATAGCGTGCAAAAAAGTGTCTGACTAACATCAAGCTAGAATTTTGTATACAAGTCAATCTTTTAGCACCTTTTAAGAATATGTGGTCGGCTAAGTTCGTCTGCGGGACATAGCTTGGCAATAGGCGTTTGAAAAAAACAAACCGGTGGAGAGCGGCCATGTCTCTCTATTTATGGTGGACAATGTGATTTTCATGATCCTGAGTACAGAATTAGTTAGTAGACCGAAAATCAAGTTGATGTTACTTTGTCCCTTGACTGGTTACCACGTTGAATTTTAGTAATATTTGAATAACTAACCTATCAAGTGTGAAAATAACATCGACTTGATTTTTGGTCTACTAACTAATTCTGTAGTCTGTACTGTCCACCATAATTGGTGAGACATGGCCGCTCTCCACCGGTTTGTTTTTTTCAAACGCCTATTGCCAAGCTATGTCCCGCAGACGAACTTAGTCGACCACATATTCTTAAAAGGCGCTAAAAGATTGACTTGTATACAAAATTCTAGCTTGATGTTAGTCAGACACTTTTTTGCACGCTATCTCCTGGACTATTGGATTATATCGCACATTTACCCATCAAGTATGTCTTGGAAATTTACAAAAAAAAAGTTATGTTTCTCACTAGTACGTGCTTTTTCTCTAGAAGATGCAACAAAATGTCATTTAAAAAAGTGGTTCAGAAACAAAAACTGAGTATAAGAATACAAAATTTTAAAACCCTCCGCCTACTTTGATATATTGCATTATTTACAATTTTTTTACTTGTTGAGGATATTAAACAAATTTTGTTGGGAAAAGTTCGCATAATTGATAAATTATGCTATTGCTAAAAAGTTTTAGTTTACTTTCATTTGTCTGTTTCGACATTTAGATTATTAATTGTAATGTAAGAAATAATAATAATATAATGCACTTCACTAGTGAGAAAAGTAACTTTTATTTTTGTAAATTTCCAAGACATACTTGATTTTTCAAAACTAAAATTATGACATAAATTATTTTCTATTCTAGCAGGGCTAAACTTTAGGAGATGAAATTTCAATTAAAAACATTTTAGACTTTTTCACCTATTCATGTGTCGATCTGGGCACACACTGGTATAACTTGGAAAATACCTACTCACCTCATCCAAAAAACTATAGTTTCAATTATACTATTGGAAAAAAAATTATGTTCTAATGTTAATGCTTTAATTAACTCCCTTATTTTTTTTTATTATTTGTAGTTCATAGAGTAGTTAGTGGCTTTGCGTTGTTACACTACTGAATGTGATCCGAGACTGAAAATGTTCATTAAAACTGAAGATACTTCACCTGCCCAGGATTCTCAACATGTAAAGGAGTGTTGGATAAATCCTTCAGGTAACACATTAAAATTATTCCCTATGACTATGCACCTTGTAATTATTCTTTAGTAACAATGTGCTTTGAAACAAGAGACATTTGTCTAGACCAGGAGGTCTAGAAAACCATATTCAAAATTTTTGTGACGCTATTATTAAACCATAATCTGAACTAAATTAAAGTTTGAATCCTAAAAAGTTTGTTGTATTGACTGAGATTTTGTGGTAATCAAATATAATGAATAATTTAGATTACTTGTTTAAATAAATAAAACACTGTGATAGTAAAATACAAGTTTATTGGTCTACCATTCTACCTCTCTTGTTCGAGGTCTCACGGAATAGTTTCGAGAATGTAGGCAAAGAATGGGAATTTTTTAACAATATGTATCGCCCTCCACTTGTAAACATTCCTATCCTGAGCGGCTGGTAAAGTTCCATTTTACAGCCCTGGGGCCTGTAAAAATGCATGCTTTATCTTTACAGGACCGCTAGTAGTTCGAAAAGTGGCCGCTTCCTGGCCGGGCCACGTGCTGCAGGAAGTGCTAGTAGTTCTCAGCGTCAGCTGTTCAATTAGTTACAATCAATATTTTTATAACTGTGGTTTGTTTTGGTACTGATGTAACCTTAATATATATTTATTGTTTTGAAGATTAGAGCAAAATAGTTTGCATGGTTAGTAATTAGTTTACATGTGGTGGGCGATAAAATAGTGTACGCACCATGAGCAGTAAGCGACATGACAGGCCTCGGGCGTTAAACACACTCGTGCTTACAAACTTCACCCTCGGCTTGTAATAACACCCTTACTGCTCTAGGTACATAAATAGCTATTACATATTCTCTTCCTACTCTTCAAAACTTGCAAAAGGATGCACAACATGCCATGCTGACCAATAACCTTTTGTTTACTCATCCGCCATATTGGCTGCCATCTTGTAATTAATAAGTGTGAAATTTCTAAAAACTAAACAGTTGTCACAAATGCTAAAATGCACCTGTATGCCAAATTTCATACAATTTGATCAATTTTTACGCCAATTATCGTTGGGCAAACACACGAACAAACAAACTTTTCAAAAGCCAAAGTCCCTGAAATGAAGAACTCACTATGCTCATTTAAAAATGTAAATTTTTTTCTTGGATTATATTGTAGGTTTATCAAAGGGTAAAGGGTTTGATAAAACAGAACCTGCTTCATCTGTCAGGGATACCAATGTAGACACAAATCCAGGTAACTCAGAATTATTATTATCTGTGTTTAGTCTTTTCAGAAAAGGAAAAAATGTTTTGAATTTATGAACTTCAATTACATTAGGTTGCTTGGGTAATAAAAATCAAAACAACATCAAGTTTAAAAATTTATATGTAAAAAAAAAATGGAAAATAAAGTAAGTTACACGTTATAAGTGACACTGACTAGCTTAAAATTTGTCAAAACAATTTAAATAAAAGCAATTTTTTTTTATTTACAGAAAAGCAAAATATTTTTAAAATTTAAATTTAAAAAATATAATATTTAACAAATCAGATGGCATTTTATGTTTCAACATCTGAAAAACAGTTTACACAAAGTGCTTGCTCCACCGGTGCAAGCCAAATGTGCCCACATTTAGCAATCCATACACTGAACCCATTGTTCATTTGGTTTGCTTTGACTGAAAAAATCTAAACACATTAGGCAGAAACAATATCATTATCTTCAGAAGGTTCTTCTGCATCATTTTTGTATGCTATTTTTTTCCTAAAGGTTTTTTTTCCTTATTCTGTCTCATTAACTCCTCAAAAGCCAGAGCATCCTTTTCTGGAGTATCGGTGAGAATTGCTGATCTTCTCTTCTTTCTATCCTTTGCATATAGGGTCTTATGTCAACTGGACTTACCTTCTGAAATGTACGATTCGAGAAAGAAATATCACTGATCTGCCCAATTGTGCTTGGTGATGGACAACTAAGATCAGCTGCATGGAACGTCCTATTAGTTACATCTGCTGAACAGCTTGGACCTGGTGAATCAGATGCTTGAATAAATGTTTCGGACAAAAAAACATTATTATAATTATTCATAACATGATTATCTCATTATTCTTCAAACTGCTTGCAGAAGGATCTGGCCTATCGGTTATTGAGGACGGTAAATAATCCTCTTCCGAAAATATATCTCTGTTTACAGGCCAGATACCTGTAACACGAAACCCTGAAATTATGTTAGCCCGAGAAGTCGCTTTAGAGAAGGCTTCTTTTACTATACTAGGAATGTCATAAATCGAAGCAGTTTTACCGGGATGTGACCGTAGCCAAATGTCCATGGAAGAATACACAAACTTTTTGAAGGGACCATACACTGTTCGATCAAGCGACTGGAGCTTATGGGAACAGTGAGTAGGAAATGACAGCAACACTATTCTATTTGCTTTGCAAAACTCTATAACATTCAAAGACAAACGGGAGTCGTGGTTGTCCAACAAAAGAAGAACTGGATTAGCATTGGTGGATCTAACGTGTCCCTGAAAATGTTTTATGAATTCGAAAAACCCAGACCGAGTCATCCAACCTGATGGATGTGCTACTCCAATACAGCCTGTAGGACTGTCTCTAATGAAGTGGTATTTAAAGTGTTTCTAGGGAATACTAACATAGGAGGAATTGCATTCCCTGTTGTGCTAAAAGCTGTGCATAATTTCACCAAGATACCACCCTCTCACCTGCTCTACCAAGGCTCCCACCTGTTTCATGCCTTTCTTTGCAATTATTTAGGCAGGTTTCTGCACTGTTGTCACTCCAGTTTCATCCACATTGTAAATATCTTTTGCCGTAAATTTATTCTGGTCAACAAGTTTTTCCAAATTTTTATAAAACGATTCGACGTTTGAACTGTTAATGCTTGTGGCCTCTGGAGTCCTAATTGGCAAATTAGAATGCCTTTTTAAAAATCCCGATAACCAGTCTGGCCCGGCCTGTTTATTTTTTATCCATTGAATCGGTATTTTTGTGTCAATATTAGCTTTAGCATATTCAAAGGCCAAACGTCTCAGGTCCCTGGTGGTTAAACCGAAATAATTATTTGCAAAATGGCGAACAAATTCCGCAAATTCTAATTCCATGTCTGTAGAAAACACCATTCTTGTTGGAAAATAACCAGTTCGAGGTTTCTCAAGTTTCCTATCCTTATCACCATTGGCAGTTTTTATTTTTTTCACAAATCTTTGAAGAGTCATAAAATTTACTGAGTATTTTTCCGCTGAACCACGCAGAGTCAGTCCGTTCTGTATTACGTCAGCTGCGGCCTGCTCGTAAACAGCTTGAGGAACGTTTCCCCTTTCTGATTTTTTCTTGTATGATCTCATTCCTAAAGTAAAATTAAAAAAGAGAAAAATGTATAGGTTATAAGTGAATTTTAAACATTTTGCTATAATTTACTTATATTTTGTACTACAAAACCTGTATAAGTAACAGGTACTAGTTTAACAATAAAAAAAAAATTGTATTAAGTATTATAAATTATAAAAATTATTATTTCATATTTTACCATTTTGGTAGTATTCATACTGCAGAAAGATTAAATTTTAATTTAAATCAAATTATAATTATTATTAACTACGGGAAACAGACAGAGAAAAATACACTTCTCTGTCTGTTTCCCGTAGTTAATAATAATTATAATTTGATTTAAAATAAAAATTATTATTTATACAAAAATTATTATAATTATATGACAATATTTTTTTTTTTTACTATAAAAATTATATTATTCATTATAAGTAAACGTTGAAAAAAAAGTCTCAGTTGAAACAGTTTATTTAATAATTTACATTGCTAGGGTTGGTTATTACAGACAAGACGTAATGGAGGAGGTTGTTACAGTGAACAACTTGTAGGGGAGAGCGGGGTTGGTTGGGACAGTGTGGTTGGTTGGGACCAGTCAATAGCCCTTCAGTTGCTATTCAATTCCTGAAGTGGTCTGACGTCTTGTTGATTACCAGTGATTTTTAAAAAAATAAATTAGATTTGGAGGCAAGCTGATGTAAAATTTGAGACCCACGTCGGAAGCCTTCCAGCCCCTCTGCAATATTCTTCGGAGTCTCTACTATTTTTACCTGGTAATGGATTTATTAATTATTACAAATCACTTTGGTTGCTTACTGTGGAACAATGGGTCCCAATATTTACTACGTTTCACTACTACGTTTTACTACATTCATGATGTTTAAATACGGATTGAATCCTAATTTGGGATTTAACAAGTTAGGTGTTTCCATAAGTAGTATTGAATCCATACTAAATACGAAATAAAAAAACAAACTTTTTCTTGGTCACTTTTGGTAAAGGTTATTGATAATTTTGTAACCTTCATCTTTTATAACCATGTTTTTTATTACGTAGTTTGACAGATTTGACAACAGTTTCTACAGAAATACGCTAGTTTCGCTCACACACACGCTCTGAGCATGTCAGGATCGAATTAAGTGTTTCCATTGCAACTTGATCCAGATTCGTTCCGTGAATTTAGTGAATCGTATTGGTATCGTATTTAATCTGTATTGAATCTAGGTTTCCATTGACACTTTGGATTCAAAAACTGAATTTAACCCGTATTCAATCCAATATTATTATCATATCCATTATCCATTATCATATATTATCATATCCAATTTCATCCGTATTCAATCCGTATTTTATCATCATGGAAACGTAGTATTAGTTTGTGTTGTTTTAAAAAAATGGTGTCGAGGGATGACTTGGACAGTTATTACCATTCATCCCCAACTGTCCCACTCATCCCCCATATTACACACACATCATACCTATTTCTTCTTTTGGTTGCCTAATTTCTTACTTATTAGTATTCCTTCATTTAAGTACTCAGATGAATTGTTTTCATGATTTCAGTTGCAAAATCAGGAGTTTTGGTGTGTGTCCAAAGTATCCCACCCCTGTGTCCAATGTATCCCACCCATTGGGATACATTGGACAAAGTGAAGGTTTTGGAAAAACATAAAAAATAGTATGATAATGTTTTTTTAAGTCGCTATAAGTTTGGAATATGTTAGTTAGGATACATAGTTATCACTATGTATGATAATCATACAAAAGTTAAAAAGTTTATGCAAAAATGTGGCTCTCACGGCCTCTAAAAAAAGTGTCCCTACCAACCCCGCTCTCCCCTACAGTAACAACCAGCCCCGTGCTGCCATTTGGGACGCAATCGAGTAAAGGGTCAACCCAGATAAGTTTAAAAGATCTAAGAAACATTGCTTCCAATATATTATTTACTAAAGCTACATTAAAACAAATAAATGAAGACTACAGAACATTTTTTATAGCACCTATTGTTTTTTTATTTTTAGGGGTATTAACCATGAATAATTAGTACATACCGGTAGAATGAAGGAACCGTCCTCAAGCTTTTAACGGTAACGGTAGAACTTAAGATTCTCTATGGAACTAAAAGCTTAATTTTACATAATCTCTAGTCTAGTCTATGGAACTAAGGCATTGATATAAATAAATAATAGAGATAAGGTAAAGATGGGCATAATCAGAGATAAGGAATATATTTATAGAGTACTCGATTATGGCATAATAATCGACTACTCGTACTCGGTTTTCATAATCGATTATTTAGTTTTTTAAACAATTTTTAACGAAGCTTACTTACTAAAATTTTTATAGTAAAATCTGAATTACACTTAAAGGGGGGGGGGGGGGGAGTAGATTTTAGAGAGTGGGGTTCTATTTAGAATTAAAGATAAGAGTGAGAGGCAATAAGGAATAAGGATCAAGGATCTAGCGGTCGGGTCAGGAGCGGTATCAAGAAACAGTATTTCCTTGTCCTTGGTAATTCGGTTCTTGGTAGCAAGGTGTATATTATTATGCTATTCCTGATAACAGAAGCCCTTTGTCACGCCGCACCCCCACCGCTTTTGTTCCACATACATATTTTAATAATATTCGGTCATCGATAATCCCAAGATACTCGATTATTTTGATAATCAATTTCGAGTAATCGAGTATGCAAATACTCGATTATGCCCATCTCGTATGAGATTGAGATTATTTATCAGTGTTGCCTTAAGAGGTATTTTTCATATTAATAAAGGAATAAATGAAGATGAGGATGTAAAACTTAAAAATAACATTAAAGTACATTTGTTAATAATTTAATTTTTATTAATGATTAAAAACGTATTAAAATTAACTTTACTTCATGCCTAATTTACGGCGTTCGTTATGTTGTCAAACTCCCAAAAAAACTTTTCCGAAGGTCTCTAAAGTTGTTTTTTTTTTTTTTAGATATTTTCATCCTTGTCCTACATCATCATAAACGATAAAATATTTGTTTAGTGCAGAATGGAATAAAAAAAAAAAAAGTTCTATTTAAAACTGAATATTGTTTACTTGTTTATTTATTATTTAAAACATATAATACCATATTTGAACTGTGGACTGTGGGGCTACATAACTACAAGTATACTTTGACCCCTACAAATTTTGAATTTTGAAATGATTTTTCTTGTTCAAGACGTACCAAATATCAATAAAAATAAATAGACTATAAATTAATGAGCGGCGGTCATTATGTGTGATTTTGTAACTATTGGTCATGGTCAACTTAAATAAAAGATAATGAGTTTTGCCAAGTAGATACCGGTTTTAGAAACCACAATTGAAGTTCGAGCTACTTTTAATTGTATCGCCATCCCCTATCAATATGTTAGCTCCTTTCAAGTTAATTCTTTTGATGATACTGCAACTGCAAACCAGTGGCGGATCTAGATCTTGCGGGGCCCTGGGCGAGACAAAATGGCGGGGCCCCCTAGGATAGAGTGGGGATTGCTGATAAAAAACAATAAAGTAACTTAATAATAAACCACTTATAACTTGATCCTATTTTACGGCAAATTCCCTTCACTTAGGGCCAGTCATACGTTTTTGCTCTCAAAATAATTCAAAACTTTTAAAATAATTACAATTCTGCTCATGATTTTAATCTAACATATTATTTGAACATAAACTCCTCAATTTATATATAGTTTTCAACTAATTAACATTTTCTTTGCAAACGTAATCGAAAAGAAACATTTTTATTGTCATAATTAAGCTCTGTTATACTTAACTATTTATTCTTCTTCATCATATTTTTGTTTTTATGGTTAAATTATCATTGTAAATAAAAAGTTAAGCTGTGTTATTTGTGATCAGTCCTATAATTTGAACTTTACACTCGAGCACTTTAAATTTACTCCCTGAATTCATATTCTCAGCTTATAACTTTCCATTTTAGAGCCGAGTTTGTAGTTTAATTTTCAAGGACACATTTTAAGGGGGGTCCGGGGGTCCCCCCCCGGAAAATTTTGTGAATATGACCTCTCAAAACAGCGTTTTTATGCATCTCTGAGGGGAAGTTTCTCTTTGACATCAATTGGTAAAACTGCACTAATTGGCCCAATTATTTCGTACTGTCCGATATACATAGTTTTCTTTACTATTCTTTTTTACAGGATTTGTCTTTGTTACATATCTCTGTACATTGTCAAACGATTATGGTTAAGTAGTATCTCGATAAATTCTGTGTTTTATTTATTTGTTTTAAAAAAAATACACGAAATGCCACGTTTTATTAAGAAATGATAGAAGGTTATTGTTAGGTCAGTTCAAAAAGTACTAAACTCAACCTAAACTTACCATAACCTTCCATACTTTCCCCTAAAATTAAAAATACACTGCCAATTAGTGTGGCACATAGCTTTCTCGCATCCTATCATGTACTTTATTGTTATATTAACATTAAAGTTTTATTACTTTATTGTTATATTGTGTGTAAGATCAATTAACATTTTTTAGCGATCTTTAACACTTTATAGGGGTGTCGCTGTAGGTTTTACTAAAAAATTGTATTTGAAAAAAATGTTCGTCTCTTTGAATAGATAAGGTTTGATTTTTTTCCCGACCGAAAATTCCAATTTTAAATTTGAAGTTCACGTTTACGCGAGCGTTGCGCGTGAACGCTTGAACGGAAAACGTTGTCCAACGAACTCGACCTGAGCATTGGTAAAATAAACATGTCTACCAAATTTTATCAAAATCGGGCAACATTTACTCAAGTTATCGTCGCACGTTTCACGATTCGCGGACACACAGACCGACAGACAGACAGACAGACAGACAGACACGGAACCAAAAATGTTCCCTGATGTCTGAAACGGATTTCTGTCTTGGAATTTTTAAAATCGGAGGCTTAAAACTTTTTTGTTCTCAAAAGTGAAGACAATGCTTCCGTTACCTTCGGTATGCTCGGAAGCAAAAATTGAATATATCGAGATGCTACTACCAAAATCGTTTTTGTAATGTAAAAAGGAACAGTTTGAAAAAGATATAGGTGGGTCACATAATGAAGATTTACCCCGCAGAATAAATAACAAAATCGTCATCATTTTGAAAAGGGGGAGGGTGAGAAAACACTAGGACGGTAACTCACTTAATTTTATATGGAGCGGGGCCCCGCGGGCTATCTTAAACATAAAAAAAATTAATCTATATTTTATAACTTATTTATTTGATTATTTATAGCGAGGGGCCCCGCGAAAATGTAGTTAGGTATTAGGCTCTATACTATGTAAACTAAATTTGACTGAATTTTATAATTCTAATATTTCATGTTTTGTACATGGCACGGGGCCCCGCGGACATTCTTCACTGTGAACTATAAATTTGCCTGTAAAGTATAAGTATTTAATTTTAATTTTCTATGGCGCGGGGCCCTCCAAGGCGCGGGGCCCTGGGCGGTCGCCCCCCTCGCCCCCCCCTGGATCCGCCCCTGCTGCAAACTGCAAGATGACCAATTTAAAAATATCTATAAATATTAAATCTTTTAAAAAAAATAAAAAATAAAATAATGAGCTCGAAAAAAATCATAAAATAACTCATCACGTGATTGGACGTTGATTCGACCAATGATATAACCTTAAAAAAAACCGCCCCACCATTTCAGTCTGGTATCGTGCTCCGGGCCGCAAACCTCGCGCTTGTTTCAGTTATTTTTTTTCTTTCTCGATTCGTATTATATTTATATTTAAAGAAGGTTTAATATTCTCGTTCTAGTTTTTATAACTTTTTAATTTTTATTAATTGTTCGAATTATGAAACTGTGATAGTGTACGTTAAGTGAGAAGGAAGTGCCACCGATTTTTAAAAACAAAATTGTGAACAAAGAGGATTTTAAAAAAAGTTAACCAAAGGTAATGGAATTTTAAAAGTGTTATAATATTTTTGTACAGTCGTCTATGGTTACCACGTTTTTCCACCAATTATATTTTCTTAATTATATCGACTATTTGTTTATTTCTGATTGCTAAATTATCTCACATTATCGTGGTTTATTAATAATAACTTTATTTTTATTTTTTTTTTACCGATTCTTTTTTTTTTTACGTCTTCTCAGACGGCATTTCTCTTTCTCAATACCTTTGATAACCTATACTGGGAGTATGAGAATTCCAGAGTAAGGCGTAGCTTTTTCAAATCTTCCATACTGTTTTTAATTTAAAGTTTCCTATTAATTTAAATAATATAATATATATAAAAGACCGCTAGTTGTCAAATAGTATACATTTTATTTGGTACATGTAGGTTTTTTTTACCCTGCAATCAACGGTGTCAGGTTAGGTTCCCCCAGTTTCGTATGTATTGTTATGTCATAGGTAGGTAATATTTAGATTTCATTTACACATAAATATACAGTATATTAAACCATATTTTTTATTTAATTACACTAATTATTAAATTATACTTTTATTTATTTAATAGATAAAGTTGTTCTAAAATGTTAAATGGCGCTAAAATCTTGTACAATATTATCAACTCTTGCCCCAACGTGGTCTTAATTGTTCTTTATCAACAATTTTTTTGTTATTAATTATCCTAATCTGTGATATTTTGATTGTAATTTAATGCGCATTAGTTATTTTTTGAGTTTTTTTTATGATCTTCAATGAATTACGGTATTTATTATAACTTTTATGGTTAAATATTAGTGCGATCATGCTTTCTTCATAACTTGTAGATTTAGCGGTAGATTCAATTAGTTTTTTCTAGATCTTTCGATTGGGCCTTTTGTTTATTAACCTCTTGTTTATATTATTGATTTTAGTTGTCTACATTTGTACATTTCTTGAAAGAAATGATTGAAGTAGTGGTTTGCTTTGTTTAACAGTTCAATGACCAGAGTTCTATTATCCATAGAATTGTCCGAAATTTACCTTCATTGTTTATATCCGTTTTTTTTCTCTTATTTGATAACGTATAAGTATGTACTTGTTATTGTCTGTTATGTCTCTATTAAATCATAACAAACAAGCCTTTTATGTCTGATATATAGTTAAATATTCGTAAAAAATACTGATTTAGTTGTTTAGGCGTCTTGATTTAATTTTCTGGTTTAAAACAACAGTTTATGTAGGATTTAGTAATTAATAATGGATTCTGAGCATTACCAGTGAACTTCTGTAGGATCAAGATAGATCATTTTTGACAGTGTGAATTCCAGAGACTTTGGTGGATACCCAATAAGAGCTTGAGATTTGCCATCTAGAAGGTTGGGCGAACTGGGAAACTATAAATATCACCACTGATAAAGGAGCGTGGTCCTCTGAATAACTACCTAGTGGCTTTATTTGTTCCCTCACATTAGGACGTTAGGCTGCCAAACCTGAACTGGGTGCTATTTTACTTTAGCACCCCCCTATATCCCTTTGTGATAATAGTTATTTAGACAAAGGAACATATACAGAGTAGCATATATGTTCCTAAATCTAAATTACTGTTAAGACGAAGGGATATTTATTCCAATGTACCTTGGGACAAAGGAATATCACACTTGAAGTTTTGTATATAATTGTGATCATATCCCTTAGTCTAATCAACTAAAGATAAAGGAATATTAAATATAAAACTGCCCCAGGAGTCTCAATGTCTTGGGGAGACAAACACACAAACCTTTGAGACTTTTGTATGGCAGACTATTGTTTATAAACAAGGGGGGTGCTAAAGTAAAAAAGTGCCCTGAAGGGTAAAAATTAGGTAACTCAATTTCTAAGCCTACCATAGGTGAGAGACTATGACTAGTATGGCTTGTAGAATGTTCTGGCCGTAAATTACTTGTGATAAGAATACTCTACTTAATTTAATCTGCTTAATGATTAGAGTACTACGTTAACTTTATGTAATAAGTAATTATTCTGGTTGAAAACAAGTCACAGATTTTTAATCAGGGCTTCAGCTCAGGGAGCCTAATTACTAATGACATACTTATCCACAAAGACATATAAGGTTCAGTTGTAAGATCTACCCAACACTATACCTTACCTCTTTAGGTCAATGTTTAGATCACTGATAATGCAAATGCTCTTATAATCAATCTTCATCTTAAAAAGATTGTTTTTGGGTTAATTCAGTTTTTTGTTTTTGAGTTATAGTTAGTTTTCTTGTCATAGTGTTGCTAAGTTCTTTTCTGATAAGAGTAGTATCACAGAGAAAATTACCTCTCTCCCTTGAAGTGTGGGCACTCTTTTAGGTACATACCCCTATTTACAGTAGCAGCACGTGACCTATTTAATAGGGGGGGGGGGGGGGGGGGGGGTGTCATGCAAGAGACTCTTGCTACGATTCCGACACTGAGTGTGATGCTATAGTAGGTCCTCATAAATATCTACAAAGTAAAGATGGTACGAGATTTCTTTACATGTGGAAATCAGCTAATTGGTGCTGCATTTGATCTTAGGATCGATTAATCAACAGTACTATGAGAATGTATAAAGAAAATGTTTAACTATATACCCAAAAAATGCGTAAAATGTTATCGAGAACTTACGTTACACTAACTTCAGTTAGACTGTTTTATCTTCTTTCAGAAGTGATTTGCTCCATATATTTTATAATAAAAATATCATAAATTTAATTTATAATTGAAAAAAAAATGGGAAAAGTATATAATATATTTTATCTATCCCACCACTGCTATCTAGTAGAGAGAATATTTACTAGTTTTCAAGCCCAGTAAAACCTCTCTATTCTACCATCTTGCTCGGCGCGAGGGTTCGGGCTTAGCCCAAGACCCCTTCATATTTCCGCTATTCTAGCCGCGCGTAGGGGATGTTCCGCGCTCAACATGCCCTACCCCTTGGCCCATCGCTCGGGCATAATCTTAGGTCTTTTTGCCCGGCTTGCTGCGCTAATAACCTTGGCCTCCTACCTCCTACCCCCGCGAGATTTCTCGATATATGCTATGCTTTTCTACTGCTTATTTTAAACGATCTGGATCTTCATAATACATACGATTGTACTCTATGAACACTAAAACTATATATATCTAATGTATGTATTTATTTGTGTTGACAACTAAATAGTTTTTCTTTTCTAAATAAATAAAATAAAATAAATAAATATATTTTTTTCTCAATAAGTTGGTGGGGCTTAGCCCCACCTGCCTTTAAGGACGTGCCCCCACTGCCTTTTTAATTTCAAATTTGATATGATCTGGGTAGGTACTTATAAAAATTAGTCAATGGAATATAAACTCTCCTGTTTTTAGAAACAAAATATTAATGACTCTAATTTTCTATAAAAACTAAGTTATATTTTGGAAAGGAACATCACACTTCTGTACGTAAGTGATAAATATCCCTTTGTCTTAATAGTTAATTAGTCCTAGTTTGACTAAGAAATATCATCACTTTTATATGCAGATGTGTGAAATTCCTTTGTCCTGAAGTTAAGTATTTTGAACTAAATATCCCTTTGCCTTAATATGTACAGGCACTCAAGTAAAGTTTTGCCTCATTTCTCCTATTTAACTTAAAAATAAATAGTACCAAATTGTGCTGAAAGCAATAAGAGACCAGTTATAGAAAGTCCAGTAAATGTCTACTAATAAACCTGAGCGTGTACATCATTTAAATGTATTAATATCATAGGTATTATAATACAGAAAAAATCATGGGAACTCCACACATACTTAATTTTCTACCCGTACTTTTTTACTTTAGCACCCTCCTATATCCCTTTGTGTTAATAGTTTTTTAGACAAAGGAACATGTATAGAGTAGCATATATTCCTTAGTCTAAATTACTATTAAGACGTAGGGATATTTATTCCAATGTACCTTGGGACTAAGGAATATCACACTTGTATATATAATGGTGATCATAGTCCTTAGTCTAATCAACTATTAAGATAAAGGAATATAAAACTGCCCCAGGAGTCTCAATGTCTTGGGGAGACAAACACACAAAGCTTTGAGGCTTTTGCAGGGCAGACTATTGTTTAGAACTAAGGGGGTGCTAAAGTTAAAAAGTGCTCTTCTATCATTAAAATGTACATATTAGGTCAAACAGTGAAGGTTCTATGTGTGTCTTATAGGTTATTAGTACAGTTTTAATTAAAAACTATTTCAAAGAAACAGATTGATATTCATAATACAAATATGTATTAAGTATATTAATATTGTAATAGACTTTGGGTGACTTGAATGGCTAATAAAATTAATATTATTGAATACTAATTGTGGTTATTATAATAGTAGTTAAAAACAGTGTACCAAACACTACTTTTTAGAGTTGATTATTTTAGGTTTATCAACAATTTTTATTATAACCTCTATAGAGGTAGTCAGTAGGCTTCTAGCATTGAATCTTATTTGTTCGGACATCTAGTTAATCTGCACAGACCTAAAGAAAAATGTGTGTTTGCTGTACGCCTGAATTAAATTGTGAAATGCTTATATTACCAATTTGTAAATTTAAAAAGTGAACCTGCATTGTTCATGCATGTTATTAAAACTAAGAAGTACTGTTTATGATGAAAACATTGTTTTTAATAGTTTTACCCAAATAAAACTTGTATTAGAGACATTTTAAAGCTGATTTAGTTTATTCCAGACTGTTTAGTGATCTGGACCCATGAATGTCTTTAACCCTAGAAAGCTAACCTGGAGTCAAAATGACTCCCATTTTTATTTCAACTACGAATGCACCGGTGTCTGTAAAACACAGAACTCCCATATCTTAGCTATGCTATCTCCCACCCTTGAATGACCCTTCTACACTTCTATCAGTTCCACATTCAGATTCTAAAGAGGACATATCGTTTGTTTTTCTGCAGTCACCGAGTCATTTTGACTCCTGTTTAGTCTTACACGTAAATATTTTGTGGGTCATTTTGACGCAGAATAGTATTTTTTAGAATAGTATGTCGTGTTATTGTTTATTTTGGCATTTTAAATCTTATAAATTAAATATTATATAACTTTTAATTCAATAATTATTTCAAATTAAGGTAATTGTAATTTATTCATTTATAAGTATAAATTGTTATATTTGATTTGTCGTTAAATGTCTAAATTAAATAAAGTTAATAGAATATGAATATAGTCAAATAATGGAGAAAAAATACAATGATCTAAACGACATTTTATCACTTGATGAAGGAAATGACCGATTCAGATACCAATTATGAAAAAGAGCGTATTCGACAATAATGATGACGGTTGTGATTTGGACCCTGATTTGAAAAAGAAAATGCCTTTTTTGATCCCATCAGTGATGAGGAAAATGATAAATTAATTGAAACAATTTACGAAATAGAAAAACCAAAGGAAAGGAAAGAAAAAAGTTACATAAAAAAAAGTAAATAAAACCACTCCGGTAGATAACAATACCGGAAATGTAATAGTAGTCCAGATTGAAAAACCGAAATTAAAAGGAAAAAATTGTTTTTTTATGGGAAACAAAGCACCCAAGTGTCCCTTCAACTAGCACTAAAACGTGTTAAAAAAATATTGTACATATTAGGCCTTTATATTTTAATAAAACTGGGTATAATAGATTTGGGAGTCAATATGACTCAAGGTTAGTCTTAAGAGGGTAAAAAATATGGTTAGCGTTCTAGGGTTAAAAAAGTGCTAGGACTTTCAGCTGTGATTGCTTCTTAAGGGGAATATAATGGTTATGGATTCAAATGATTGATGTGTGATGCCCAATAAAGCAGCCCCTACACGGTCAAGCCGCTTGATCAAAACATCGTGTCAAACTGATTGACACGACCTTCAAGCCGCCTTGGGGCGCATCAAGCATCCCATCAATCTTTTCATCAACCCTCATTTGTAGCGGAGTTTTCGACTAGTGAACTGCTCCTCCTGGACTGTAATAAATCAGTATTGTGTAGATACCATGGTTTCGAATCAGGATTTGGGGTGTCGTGCAGGTGATTGACGGAATGCTTGATCAAAATTGCTCTAGACTATCAAGCGCTCCGTCAAGCCGCTTGACTCATTCAAACTTTCCATCAATCTCCGTCAAGGCTTGACTCATGCATTAAACAGGTACCTAGACGATCAATCATGCTTGACTCGCTGTTTTGATCAAGCGGCTTGACCGTGTAGGGGGCTGCTTAATTGTCTTCTAATTAACCAGTGTGTGACTGCTTATAGTCTTGATTTAATAGATATGTACAATGTTTCCATGATGTTTTAATACAGATTGAATCGTGATTTGGGATTTAACAAGCTAGGGTTTTCCATGAGTAGTATTGAATCTATTTTCAATACACCAGTCAGCTGATAAAAAAAAAAAAAAATAATTGTTTACAAGGTTACTTTGATAAAGGTTATAAATAATTGTGTAACCTTCACCTTTTAAAATGAAGGTTTTTATGTTTGTATTTAAGTGTTTTAAAAACAAAACTGAAAATTTTCAAATTAAGTTATAGTTTTTTGGTTGTGTGGAGGGTGATATTTTGACATATTTGACTATAGCTCCTACAGAAACATGCAAGGGACACTCACACCCACATTCTGAGCATGTCAGGATCGAGTTCAGGTGCTTCCCTGAAACTCGATCCAGATACGATCTCAGAATATAGTGTATCTTGATCTAAATCGTATTTAATCTGTATTGAATATAGGTTTCCATTGACACGTAGAATCCAAAAACTGTAATAAAACCGTATTCAATCCATATTTAAACATCAGGGAAACGTAATAATGATAACACTAATCCCAATATCAGGATTATGGTTCCTGATGTTTTGCTCTTAACACCAGGGATAATATGGTCAGGGGTGTTTATGGTTGTCAACTTAGGTTGAGGGCAGGATGAATTGGTAAACACTTGAGGGTGTGTTGGGTGTCTACATTGCAGTTTGTTAGTAGGACTTATTAGTCAAGAAATTCTAATACAAAGGAACAGCTCTCTTATATTATAGCAGTACATATAGTTGTATTTTTTAATGCATTATCAGTTACCAGTTATTTTCCTTTACGAAGAATGTATCATATATCAGAAATATCTTACTATCTGCATCTTTATTATAATTTAACCATTTACATCATTATCATTATGTACTATACTCGTATAATGTTGCATCATTATTAATAATGTTTCTTTATCATTAATATCATCTGCTTCTTCCTGGCATTATTATATTCATTATTCACGAGGGTATAAAATAAAACTCTGACTATTTGAAGTAAGGGTTAAATTTTTAGCAGATTTACCTGCTAATCTTGGTTTTATGAAGTGAAAGACATGACTGATAATTCCATTTGATATCAATATGGTTTTATATCAGTACTACCTGCTCCAAAACTAAAATTTACCAAGTAAACATTATCCAGTCAAGATATATCAAAGAGGATAAGCCACCCTGCAACTCTCAATTTAATTCTACCTTTTTGTAAACCTCATAAACTTGACCTGAAAATTTGGCAAATAGTTTCAAAACAACCTGAGTTGTATCTGAATTACAGGGCAAAGTGTTTAGTTTTACATTTATTAATTTGTGCATCATTTAGAAATTATCTCATTTTTGTTTTACTAATGGCTTATTATTTATTGTCTATCCTGTTTTTAACGTTCCGTAGATCACAACTTAATGCGACTATAACTAATGCGGTCAGTTGCTGCTCTGCTGTTAATAAATTTGGATTGATAACCTATTAGATAATTGCCTATTCTGTTTGACCCAATGAAATATGTAGGTTTTAATGGTAGTGGACTAGATCTGGAGTTCCACTTTTAAATGGTCACATGCTCAGGTTTATTGAAATTTCTTGGTCAACATTATTGAAGGGATCAGTCACCTAACTTATCTCCTCAATGCAGTCAGCGTCAAAACATCTCATATCTCAAGACAGTGGTTTCAGGCAGATTCAAAATACTTTTTATTAGATTAGATTTACTCTATATACAATATTATTTTGATTGATAAATTCACATTCTTTCCATTTGTTTAAGATTTGTTTCTTAGAATTGTAACAACCACTTGAGTTATTTACATTATATGATATCCTGATATAGATTGTACACGCTTATTCAATAAATTCATTGAATTTTTGTTGATAAGTACGTGTTGTCACTAGATTGTGAACTTGAAACTGCAATATCACTAACTGATAACAACCTTTCTTTCTTCTTAGTTGTTATCAACTTGAGTAGTAGAAATCTACTGTTTACTTTAAGAGAAATCTACCGTTAAGAACTGTCTACTGTTTAGAACTGTACTGTTAACTTTAAAAGAAATCTACTGCTAATAACTGTCTACTGTTTAGAACTCTGTTTACTTTAAGAGAACTCTACCGTTAAGAACTGTATACTGTTCAGAACTGTACTGTTTACTTTAAGAGAAATCTACTGTTAAGAACTGTCTACTGTTTAGAACTGTCTACTGTTTAGAACTGTCTACTGTTTAGAACTCTACTGTTTACTTTAAGAGAACTCTACCGTTAAGAACTGTCTTTAGAACTCTACTGTTTACTTTAAGAGAAATCTACCATTAAGAACTATCTACTGTTTACTTTAATCAATCAACAATTTAAGATTGGTATCGTAGGTTAATCCAGCAAAGCCAAATCCATTTCATACAGGGAACATTTTTGGTTCAGTGTCTTTTTGTCGGTCAGTCTTGTTTTTGGTCCCATAGTACCATATAAGTTTTAACCTTCAGCACCCATTTGTTTCTCTGCCACATGTACACAAACACACATTGATTTACACCTATATCTTCAAAAGTACTTATCTGATTTTTATGAAATTTTGATGGTTTGTCGAAAGTAAGAAGAAGAAACCGTATGCGCCCTTTAAATTTTGGTAAATTGATACTTTAATACATGTGAAAAATAAAAAAAAATTGACTGTTTTAAAAAAACGAAGGAAAAATGAAATAAATTGGATAATAATAGGTTTAAAAAGCATAAAATTATTCAATTTTAGGAAATAGGACGCAAGGAAGCTATGTGCCACACTAATTGGCAGTGTTTTTTAAGAGGAATACCGGGTATTTCTCGTGTTGGAATGTAAAAATACACCTATAAACTATACCAGAAACAATGATATAAATTTTAATAGACAATAAAAGCAGAAAGCCTGATAATCTGAACAATTCAGAAATCCAAACAGGCCCTGATCCCAATTTGTTTGAACTTTCAGGGCTCTATTTTATGTAAAATTTTAACTTTATACAAACTCAAGTTGTTGTCGAGTAAAGTGTTACATTTATAATAGCATCTGTGAAGGAGCTGTTAGTTGGATCGTGTAAAATTGGGATGGTTTCCACCACTCCACCCTTACTGCAGACTTTATTCCTCACACTACCCGAGGAAATATCTCATAATTAATATCTATTACCTCAATATTCCCTAGGCATCACGTGGCTCTATCATTGAAGCGAGCGTATAGTAATAAATATGTATTGATTATTGAAAAAATAGATAATCATGAATCATGATGAGTTGATAGATAATGGGCATAGTTATAGTAGTAGTACAGCGGCTAGTAGTAAGGGAACCACCCCGCATTCTTACTATTCCTCTAACCACACATCACCTTTTCAATTATTATAAAATGTATCTCTTTGCTACAAAAAAACTACTCCATGTTTCAAATTGAAATTTCGCATGCCTGTTTCAATTGTGCATTAGATGGTGTGTATGAAGTTTTATTAAAATCGTTACATTAGAACGTAAGATATCGGTAAAAAGGTTGTTTTCTCTATTATAAACGTTTAGGTCCGCTTTAATAGTTGTAGCGATCTTTATTAATTCATAGCGGTGTCGCTTTTGGTTTTACTAAAACATGTTATTTTTAAAAAAATGTTCGTCTCATCGAATAGGTGATAGAATCTTTTCCTGTCCTGAAATTCCAATTTAATTTTTGAACCTCTCATTATGCGAGCATTGTGCGCGAACTCTTGGACGGATCACGCTGTCCAACGAACTTAGCCTGAGTATTAGTAAGAGGATCATGTATACCAAATTTCAACTAAATCGGTCAACTTTTACTCAAGTTATCGTCACACGCGTAAACGTTACAGACAGACAGACATACAGACAAGATGCATAGTTTGTTAAATGTAAGAAGCTCGATTACGCTCGCTTAAATTACACTTTAATGTTGGAGCCACAAGATGCCACTATAATATATTTTTTTCTTCCGAGAATCAACTAGATGAGAGTCGGTACATATCAAGTTTTATAGCTGTGTATTTTCCTACTTAATTTTATTTAATAAAAAAAAGATTATTTATCTTGACACCTATAACAAATTTTATGAATCAGTGTTGACAGTAAAAGTAATTTGTAATTTTGTATTATTTCAGGTCGGAGGAAGGTTGATTAGGACATGGAAACAGGTTTCCTCAATTTTCACGATGAAGAACATTTTTCCATATGTGAACAGGTTTGTATATTTCATTCTATATTTGATACTTTTAGTATTAAATAGATACTAATCAAATTGATTAATCAAGTTCAACACGTTATGAATATGAAGTCACAAGTATCAGAAGCCATGTCTCTTCATTGAGCTGATTAAATAAATTATTATTGAATAATATTATTGTTTTCATGCCAAAGAGATATGGACTTATGCCTCTGGAGGAAGAAATAGAAAGGTCTTATCGCCCATCTTTTCACTCTGGAACCACCTAAAATTTCTCTGAAGCGCACAAAGAAACAAAAAAAGAATAATTGATCAGTATGTTGTCAAAACATTCCACTAGCTTTTTAATTTAAATCAAATTATAATTATTATTAACAATGGGAGACTGACAGAGAAAAATAGACTCTAGCACCGGAATTCGAACCACGGCCCTCCTATATTTCCAGTACAGACGCTCTAACCAACTAGTAGCTGATATTTGATAATAGTTTTGATCGATTAAGTTGGTCATTGATAGAAGAACTCATGATGTACACACTTAAAATATCTATAAACTTTTAATCATATTTGCATAAAATATAATTAAAGACAAGGGTACATCTGAATCTTATTTGGAACTTGTGGATTTGTAAGTGTGGGCCAAAAAAAGTTTTGATTCTTTGTTATTCTATTATTTTTAGATTCTAGTGGGTATTTTAGTGCTACACCAGGTACCTTTCCCAGAATAATTCTTAACCTAAATTCTATAGTAACCTTGTCTCACAATCCTACTAATTATCCACTTTTTCTACAGATTTCTTGTAGTAAACCTGTACCACCTTTCAACCCATAAAATATTTTTATGTTTTAGACCTTTATTTTTAAATCACTTATCCAACTAACCTGATTGAAACCAGTCTGATAAAAAAATTCAATATTTAGATTTTTTTACTTCACAATAAATTCATAATTAAATTATGCCCCTTAATTTAAATTTATTACGGCATAATAAATTATTTCCTATTATTGTCACACTGCAGTAGGATCAAGAATAGAGTTAATTTTTGACATTTAGGTTGACCAACCTATGTGTGGGAAGAAATAAAGCCACTAGGCTGTTATCCTGAGAGTATTCAGTGACATTTTTGTTTATCTTGTGTTCAGAGTAAGGAAGGGGTAGAGGGAACAATACTGTATAATCTGGAAATCAAAAAGTGGTTCAATATACTCTCCCCTAATACTAGCACTTTCAAGCAGCAGTTTGATAAAAACAATATCAATATCCTAATAAAAATTCTATATTTATCTATTATCAGCTGATAATAATAAGTGGTTTCCATAAAATATTTAATTTTTGTTTTGTTTTTTTAAATGTACTTAAATTTTTGTTGTTAACCTTATTACTTTACTTTAATTATTTAACGGCAATAACGTAATTAATAAATTTATTACAGTTCCTAGACAGAAAAAAGCAATCTTGTATAAAAAAAAGTCTTCTTCTAAAGCATTCACATCAGTGGCTCTTACTTATTTGATATTTTAAATAATTTTTCTTTAATTTTAATTTAAAATGATTTCAGATGTGTAAAGATTATAATAAGTAGTATTAAATGCTGTGAATGAAGGAGTTTATTTATATTTTATTTAACACTGTCACTTCTGTTTGGGTTAAGCTCGGTAGAGAGGTTTAGTATCGGGGGAGAGAATAATTGGCACTTCTTTAGATTGTTACTCCCCTTATGAAGAAACCAGAGGGGAGTAACAATCTAAAGAAGGTGTATGGAATGTTCTTCTTTAGACTGTTACTCCTTTATAAAAACAGAAGTGTGATATTCCTTTGTCCCAAAGTGGATTGGACTAAACATCCCTTTGTCTTAATAGTTATTAAGTCAGTCATTTAAATTCTAAAAAACATAGGGGGAGTAACAATCTAAAGAAGTACCAAATAATTAACCACTTTTCAAATCGTATTGTTCCCTCTACCCCTTCCTTACTCTGAGGACTTGTGCCCCCACCTTCTTAGATGTCAAAATCTTGAGCTCCTATTGGCTCCTTTCTCAAATTTTTTTATTTTGATCCCACACTGTCAAAAATTAACTCTTTTCTTGATCCTACTATAACTAGTCTACATGTAAACAGTTGTTTATTAATTGAGAAATATTTCAATGAGAAAACTTGAGCAATTGATTGCCAATCTGCGATAACCAGTATGTTCTTATAATAGTATGTTGTCAACACTAAAAACTAAAAAGATCTAATACATTTTTCTCCTTTGTGTTTTATTCAACTGATATTCGAGATGAGATAGATTTTAGTAAACATAGATTTTTAGATGTTGAAAGTTGATTCTTTCATAAGAAATTATTGTGTATCTTGAGCCTCATCATTCTTTGCAAGAATTACTGATGTATTAACTATTATTATAGATGAAAGCATCACCTTATCATCCATAGCGATGAAGGTCAAAGTAGTGTGAAATAGACAAAACTCAGTTATTAACTTTCTATGTGTGATCCCAATTGTAAATGAGATGTTAAAATATTCTCTTTCCTGTTCGATACATTGACTCAAAAACAATACGATAAATTACTTTCAGAATCATTAAATGTTAAAATATTTCAAAATTAATTTCTATATATTCTGGTTATATTTTTTACTTTCTCATCTAAAGAGAAAGTTTTGTGATGTCACGAAAATTCGATTTTGAGATTTGGATGGAATTACATATTTTGAGGTCCCCTGAGTCCAATAAGGTCGTTTTTAAAAAAGTCTGTCTTTGCAGACACCTAAACTACTGGGCTGATTTTAATTAACTAACGGCAATAACATTGTTAATATTACAATATTCTTTTGATTCAAACGAAGTTTCAATTTTATAGCTCTTAATGCACCTGAATACCATGATTTCTTCAGTTTTTTAATAGTTTAATGTTTAGAGTGCACCATGATGAATATTTTATTAATTTAAACATGATCTTTTAGACATGACGACCTTTTGGGACGTAATTCTGATTGCACTCATTTAAAATTGCTTTTACATAATAAGTTTTCATGGCTTTATTTTTACAATTATTTTAATGATAACTAAGTAGATATGTCTGCGAATGAAATTGATTTTAAGAGCAGCGAGGATCAGTCAAAAGTGAAAAACAATATTTTAGATATTGCCTTCTTCAAGGTGTAATACAAGAACGATTACACCTTTCTTATTATACCATTCTTGTATAATACCTTGAATATGAATAGTATATTATGTTACTAGGCTGTGAAGTGAGTTTTTTCTTTACCATGGCAATTATATTTACTGCCGAGCGAAGCGAGTGTTGACAGTCGTGTAGCATATGCTATTTTTTCCGAGTTAGCAGACAATGAAAAAACATTAAATATTAATCAATATAATTATAACAAATATTAGTACATACTTAAGATTTTGAGAAAAAGAAACCTTAAAGAGGTTATGCTATAAAAAAAAGATAAATAAAACTCATTGACATCTAGTGGATTTTAACCATACTAAAGCCTAGTTTACATTGGTCGAGTAAATGGTAGAGTGCACTAGCTTACTTTTCAGCACAAGGGACGGTAGAGTCTAATGGTGTGCTGTCTTTTGGTAGAGTGACTCTAAAGTCGTTCACACATGCTTGAGATAGTAGCCTTAATGAAGTGAGGTTATTACGTTTTTAGTTCCTAATAATCCCGCAATTAATATATAGAAGAGTTATTCAATGTTTGGACGGACGTGGGGTGGGGGGTCTACTCGCCCTTCGGCACATGTGTATCGTTCACATTAGGCTAGTAGCTTGGTAGAGTGCTACTCGACCTAGCTACTCGACCATTTACTCGACCAATGTAGACTAGGCTTAAGAAGCATGTCTGCAAAGATTGCAGTGCTAAAAACGGCACTTTTGATAACACCCGTAGGACGTGAATTTTTTTTCCAATACAGTTTAAGAGTAATGAAAAGATTTTTTAGTCCACGTAATGAAAAAATGGATTTTTGCTATGTTTTTAAGGCTATAAAGTTACTATTTCACAGCCTACCACAGAAAAAATTATTTTCTGAAAAATCAGTAATTCTAAAATATTATTTTTCACTTTTTCACTGATCCTCGCTATCCTCAAATTTTAATAATTCTAATATTACAAATCTAAGAGGTGTAAATGCTTATAGTTTGCATCTTGAAACCCCTAAACACTAACAACTATCTGTCTATTTACTAGTAAAATGAGACATGTCCTTAATAATAATTACATCAGGCGTTTAAAGTGACAGCTCTATCTGTCTTGCATCAACCATTTTTCTCATTGATCAGATCTAATTCTACTGCGTAAAACCAACTAGTGAGATGAGACTTGTCCTTAATAATAATTACATCAGATTTATAAAGTGACAGATCTATCTGTCTTGCATCAACCATTATTCTCATTGATCAGATCTAATTCTACTGCATAAAACAAACTAGTGAGATGAGACTTGTCCTTAATAATAATTACATCAGATTTATAAAGTGACGGCTCTATCTGTCTTGCATCAACCATTATTCTCATTGATCAGATCTAATTCTACTGCATAAAACAAACTAGTGAGATGAGACATGTCCTTAATAGTAATAATTACATCAGATTTATAAAGTGACAGCTCTACCTGTCTTGCATCAACCGTTATCTAGGGGCACGGCAGTGCCCCCGTCAAGTCGAGCACAGCCGTACCATCCTTTACTGGATCCAACTCACGGCAATTTGGACACTCCTCTATATTATCCTATAGAAGATACTTAGATACAGTAGAACCTCGATTATCCGTCTCCCGATTTACCGTCTTTCTCGCTTAACCGTCATGCCACACGCCATTGACTATTACTATTATTATTTAATAGGTAAGAGGATTCTGTGAAAAAGCTGAAATACGAGGATTTCTGCAGAATCGTCAAGGAATTTCTTGTTAATAACCCTATTTATAGTATAGAGGAATATTTTAATTTATTTAGATAGTACAATTATTTATTTATATGTTTGTGTTGTCCCAACAAATTGGATCATAGGAATACATGTGATATTAGATTTAAGTACTTATAATGTTATCGAATATCCGAGTAGATAACATTTTAGTTTTAAAATCTGGCATGTAAGTCTTGTGATATTAGTTTGTAGGTAGTTTTAAGTTTTAATTTATTTATAAATGTGATATGAGTTTGTAGTTTTTATTTTAAATCAAACTTTATCATGGCAATTTGGCATTAGTTCTCTGTGCGTATTTATTAATATAATTCTTTTGTATACTTGACTCATGTAATACTATATTCTGTATAGTCTCTACAAATAAAGGTTTATTATTATTGCGAACCCCACTTTCTTTGACCTTTGACTCGGCACTCCGGCCGTGTATTCCACTACCCCCCCGGCCCCACCCTGTAGGACTAGGCACAAGTAGAGACGGTTGGGGGTGGGTATTAAAACTATACCGACAGGGGAAAACTTTGAAGTTAAGGATGTGGCTAAATTGAACAGGAGGAGGCCGGAGAACCTACTACAAAAACAATTACACATGCTGAAGCAGAGTCCATGCTGTCAAAGTGCCTCGATTGGTTTGAACAGCAGACTGAAGCAGATGCTACTCAGCTATTACTGCTTCGAAGAATACGAGACACGGCAGCCAAAAAAGCTCGAAGTATGTTAAAACAAAAAAAAATTAACAGACTTCTTCCATCAAAAAAGTATTTAAATTTATTATTTATTAAAATAAACATCTATTTGTTAATAAAATAACAATTCGTTTTTTATTAAATTAAAAATATCCCCCTTTTTCGCTTAACCGTCTTTTCAATTATCCGTCAAGGCTCTGGTCCCGTGCCTGACGGTTAATCGAGGTTCTACTGTACTTATATAAAATGTATTTACAACTTTTCCATTGAAGTGACCATATATATGTAAAAGTTCAAAAATGTTTAGATATTTCCAATCTCAGTTAAAATCTTGTTTTACAATTTCTCTAAAGTAAGTAATCAAGATATCTAGAAATTGTTTTAAAGTATCCTATTACTAGGGCATTATGAGTTATGTGTCTTATCTAACCACCTATTAATAATCAGTACACACTGAATAAACTAACACTTGTGGTTTAATTTATCATTTTCTTACCACAATGTACATTAAAATTACAATCAGACAATCTTTTCAGTCTTTCGGCTATTTTCAATGATGATAATTATCATTGAATCAATCTGTGTAAAATAATAATTGAAATTAGTCAACAGCTACTTATCTAACCAGCTATAGAGGATTATGAATTATGTTAATAATTTGTTTTTAACAAACTGGTCTTATTATATTATTTATTATGGTTTTTAACGATAAACCAACCAATTTTGCTCTACGTTTTGTATATATTAAATAAAGTTTGTTTTTTTTATTATAAACACAGTTAATGTAAAGCAATATGTAATGTTATAGGTATTAAGTTTAATTTTTTTTTTTTTTTAATTTAGGAAATCAAGAATGAATATGAAAACATACCAAAAAATATTTGTTATCATTATATTTTAAAATTATCTCATTTTCCTTGATAAACGTATACATACATATTATTTTTTTGTCTTATTTTTTTTATTTTTTTTTTTTTTTTAACATTTTATAAGGAATGAAGATAAGGTTATAAGTCACGATGAATTTAGTGGGCATTGCTTATAGTGACCTTCAAGGAATTAAGAGAATTAGGTCGCTACAACCAATTGTCATTATGTTCAATATTGAGTCTAACATTGTTAGGATTGGATAGTAAATGTCAATAAACTCTAGAAAGAAAGCCTATTTATCATGTTAAGGAGATTTTTTATATTACATTAAAATTAATGTATTTTTTTTTTTTAAAGAAAAGAAAAATCTTGTGTACTTATATGGTCAGTCTTTAATTTAGTAACAAAAAATAATTCATGTCATTTGAAAGAAGTTATTTCAGAGATATGCTGGTATAGCTACCCAAAAAACTCTTTACTCTTTACTGGAAAAAAGAAAGGTGTTATCTCAATTCCTATATATCATTTATCTTCTCATTAAAACCATATTGTAAAGAGGAGCAATTGGCTTCAAACAAATATCAAATTTAAAAAAAAAATTCTGATAAAAATAAGTACTAGAGAATTGTGATGGGGGACAGGGGTTCAGCATATTGAATCCTATCACTGGTAATTTGTGATGTAAAATGCTCAAGCATAATCTTTTGGAGAATATTCTCTCGAGGCGAGCATTTTCGAGCATATTCTTTTAAGACAAGCTTTTAAGGTAAAAATCTATCAAACGTTAATTCTAAGAATATTGCCAACCTACATATATTTTTTAAATATGATGCTTGTAGTAACACATATAAGTATTATAAATGAACACCTTTATCAAAACCAGAACTTCTTGATAAAAATAAAAAAATAAAAAAAGCTAGGAAGAAGGGTTAAAGTGAAAATGGAAACTATTCAATCATATATCTTTGTGCTCTGCGGGTTTGTCAGGCACAATACTTTAGCTTTTTTTATTCAAAAACATGCAAAATTAAATAATAATAGTTCTATTCAATATTATAAGTGCTATAATACAATTTAATAACTATAAAATATTTTTTTCCGTGGTAGGCTGTGAAATAGTAACTTTAGAGCCTAAAAAAACATAGCTAAAATCCATTTTTTCATTACGTGGACTTAAAAAATCTTTTCATTATTCCTAGCTGTAAAGAAAAAATCTTTTACTTCCTAGGAACTAAAAGATTTTTATTTTCCGGCGGGTAGTTGTCAAAACTTCCGTTAGTACCGCTGCAGTCTTTGTAGAAATGCTTCTAGTACGATTAAAATCCGCTAGATGTCAATGCGTTTTATTTATCTTTTCTTATAGTGTAACCTCTTTTTAAGGTTTCTTTTTTTAAGTCTTAAGTATGTACTAATATTTGTTATTATTATATATTGATTAGTGATTAATATTTAATGTTTTTTCATTGTCTGCTACCTCGGAAAAAATAGCATATGCTACGCGACTGTGAAGTGTTTTTTCTTTACCTTGGCAATATTTACTGTCTCGCTTCGCTCGACAGTAAATGTAATTGCCGCGGTAAAGAAAAAACTCACTTCACAGCCTAGTAACATAATATACTATTATTGTCAAATTATGTATAATAGAGAAAATAAAAGAAAATGCTTGAATATGCTCATTTTTTTTTTAAGCGTTGGAGAATATTATTGTGCTTGGAGAATATGCTCTGTCTCACATCTCTAGTGGTAATACAGGGTGTCCAGCAGCCTTGAATTCCTTGAACTCCTGGAATTATGCTTGCATTTTTAGGATGCTTGAAAAAACCTTGAAATGTGCTTGAATTTTGAAAAAATATTTTTTAATAATTAATATTATTTTGCTGAACTCATACTATTTTTCACTTATTGCTTCCGAGCTTACCGAAGGTAACGGAAGCTATGTGATCGTTTCGAAGTACAAAAAATTTTTAGGTCTCCGATTTTAAAAATTCCAAGACAGAAATCCGTTTCAGACATCAGGGAACATTTTTGGTTCCGTGTCTGTCTGTCGGTCTGTCGTTCAATTTTTGCGAACCAACATATCTTAAAAACTACAGGTTCAATTTTTATGAAATTTGGGTGGTTGGTCATAATTAGCCCATTGTTGGTCCCATATAAGTTTTAACCTTCTGCGCCAATTTGTTTTTCTTCCACATGCGCACAAACATACATTTATTTACACCTATAGCATCAAAAGTACTTATCTGATTTGAATGAAACTTTTATAGTTTATCGAAAGTAACCCGCAGATGGCCACAGATTAATTTGAACAGTACGCTCTTTAACTTTTGCTAAATTGATACTTTAATTCGTGTAAAAAATCTAAACAATTTTGACAGATTAAAAAAAACGGGGGAAACAATTAAACCAATTTGACAATAATGACTTTTAAAAGCATAAAATCAATAAAGTTCGTGGATAGGATGCGAGGAAGCTAAGTGCCACACCAATTGGCAGTCTATTTTTTTTTCTATAATTCTAAGAAATTGTGAATAAATCACTATTTTATTAACTAATGTTAATAAACCCAGCCTTGAATTTTATAAAATTGAGTCTTGAAAACCTTTAAATATGCTTGAATTTTAAATTTTAATATTGCTGGACACCCTGTAATATCTATGTCAAAGCATATAATTTCCATCGAAGAAGTTCCTATTATTTACAGTTATAGTTCGTGTTATTTACTGTAGTAAATTATTTATAAGACATTTAATGAATCTTAGGGTTGAACATGATCTTATTATAGCTGGTGCACTATTTTCCCTATGTGGTTTTAAAAAAATATCAAATTTACATCTCATAATTTTGTTGTTCATAATAGAAAAACAAGTTTACTCAAAAGTATTAGTACGTGTTCTCTAGTATATTTATTTTTAAATATGTAAATTGCTTCTGAGCGTACCGAAGGTAACGGAAGCCATGTGATCGTTCTGAAGAATGAAAATTATATTTTATGTCTTACTTTATTGTATTAAATGAATATGCTTTTGTTGTTTCAGAGTTCGGGGTTTGAAAACGATAGTTCTCTATTTGGTGCCAACGAGTATATAGATTCTTTTACTATTCCTTGGGATCAGAAGTAAGTATAACATGTTTTAATAGTTTCACCATACTACCATTCTATGTTGTAGCAATAGTTCAACCAGCAAGACCAAACCACTTATTCGAACCTAGAAATTAGTCCATTCTATGTAAATCCATACAACTATTTTTGGTTTGATCAGAAAATAATGCTTCATGGAAATGTTATTGCCAATTTTTAGAACTTGTTAACAATCGTTTGTTAAATTTGTTGTTTAATGAAGAAAATTTGGATGGCACTGATTTCATGTTATCCTTTGTTTTTGATCTCTCTTGACAATCATTATCCTCAATACTTTTTCCGGAATTTAGCACATTCGTTCACTTGTTGCATGTTTCTCCATATACTTCATAAGTTTTCTTATGAGCCTAATTTGTGTTTTTCCGATAAAAGAAATAAAACACCACAAAGAACCTTAAAAGTATTCTTTATTTTCTTTCATGTTGATCACAGTAGTATGAATTAAAGTGAACTAATTTTAACGTTTCCCTTAAAAAACTGTTTGTAAACAAGTATGTGTGACACTAATGAAACGTGGATCAAATATTGTCAGAGTAATCTCTACTCACAAAAGTTAGTTCTTGGTAAACAAATGTTTAATGTCTGCCCCGTCAAACTGAATTCATCGAAATCTGGGATCCCTTTATACAGCTAACACCGCTCTTTCTAGGAATTAATTTAGCGGTGACTTTTGATTTTCTTTTTCCGAAGCTAGTTCGGATAATTGAACGTTCGGATAATCGACGCTCTACTGTATTTATCAAAATCAAGAATGCACAATGATGAATATATTTTTAATTATTTGAAATAATTTTAATGATGACCTATTTTTGGGACGTAATTCTGATGTGCATTACTTTTTTTTAGTCTCATTTTTTTTAGTCTCGAAAAAAAAAAAAAAAAAATCGACAAAAAACCTTACTGTGAAAAAGGGCCAAGTTCTAAACCTTCTCCCAAAATAGTCAGCCTATTAAAGTAGAGATATCTAATTTTTAGTCCAGTCTGCTCTTTTTTTTTAGTATATAACCTCACTCTTACTTTCATGAGCAAGACTGATCTTTTCTTTTTATTACTTAACACTTGGCCAGTTACTGAATGAGGCATTAAACAAACTTTGCCGCAGTGTAAATATCACTACTTTGACTGGATGATTTTTTTGGGTGAGGGTCCTAAACTTTTTCCTTTTCTTTTGAGTTTTCTCCTTCAATTACTCACGTAACTGTTATGTGATTACACATAACTGATGTTTTATGCCACATTTAGAAACGGGCCAAGTGTTAAGCAATAAAAAGAAAAAATCAGTCTTGCTTAAGAAAGTAGTAGTAAGGGGGCCTGGGTGGCTCGGAGGCTAGAGTGCTTGCCGTGCAATAACGCAAGTTGAGCAGCATCGAGCCGGGTCAGAAGGTAACCACAGCTCTGGGTTTGATTCCCGGACCAGGCCCCGACAATGTCCACCCACCATTGTTTAAACAAATGGGAAGCTCCTCGAAAGAGTGGTGCCACCAGGTTTCGGCCTGGAAACCATGATGATGACACTCATGGTTGTATTGCAACCAACCAGGAGGAGGGAGTCATGGTTCACGACCATATCTTCACACGAGTGTGAAGATTTCGGTCCCTAACCCGGGTTTGTTCAATGGGCCCACCTAAGTGGCCTGCGTCTTCGGGTGTAAAAGCCCCCCGGAATAAAAAAAAAAAAAAAAATAGTAGTAAGAAAGTTTTCCTGCTCTGTCAAAAGTCAACACTGATTCTGCCCAAACTGTGATTGGGCATTTGGATAGTTACAGAAAAATTAACTAAAGTGTCCAGCGTCCAGTTGGTTGTCAGTCGACCCTCTGACTGTTAAAAGGGGAGATGAGCTAGAGGTGGCAACTAGCAGTCAACATAAAAAGTTGGAACTAATTTGTGTAATCTATCAGGATACAAACATCTTCTCGTCCCTCAAGAAGAGGTCTTATAGATAATTGATGTTATTCTGATGGTAAAGAGCACCAATACGGTGCTCTTTAAATCATGTTCTAACAATACATGTTAGATTTTAAGCACTGGTTTGAAGAGAGTGTGAATGATACAAACACATTTTCTTACTAATCCTCCATTGTTTCAAAATAAAATTTTGAAAAAAAAAAAAAAAAATTTGAACAAAATTGAGTATGCACAATGATGAATAATATTTTTAATTCTTTGAAATAATTTCAATGATGACCTATTTTTGGGACGTAATTCTGATGTGCATTACTCTAGTTTTTTCTTTATTTATTTAACAAAATATTTTATTCTTATAATTATTATGTAACTAATTATAATAATTTATCATAAATAATACAGAAAAAAACTAGCTTTTCCTAGCTACGTGATTGATCTGAAGAACAAACAAATTTTATGTCTCCGATTTCAAATATTCCAAGACAGAAATCCGTTTCAGACATCAGGGAACATTTTTGGTTTCGTGTCTGTCTGTCGGTCCTTCACTCAATTTTTGCGAACCACCATATCTTAAAAACTACTTGTCTGATTTTAATATCTTCCACATACACAAACATTCATTTATTTTCACCTATATCTTCAAAAGTACCATGTGTTTTTTTTTTAAAGAAATTTTGCTAAATTGGTACTTAAATTTAGGTAAAAAATCAAAACAATTTTGACAAATTTACTAAAAGGGAAAAAATTACATTTGACAATAATTAATAGGTTGTAAAACCATAAAATCATTAAATTATACGAAATAGGAGTGAGGAAGGTATGTGCCACAAAAGTTGGCAGATTATTTTTAACATTGCCTTGCTCAGCTAACCCATAGACTACATTCATATAACAATTAAAGAGGTTTAATGAAAAATTAATAAGTATAGAAATAAATGAATCTGGTTTGATTCTCACGTCACAGAGAGGGAACATGGAACATATAATTACAGTTATGATTACACTAATAAATATAATCAGTTAGTCTTCCCCCATACTCCCTCCCTTCATTTATTTATGATAATACTGCCGCAGATGATAGATATGGGAGCATCTATGGAGGTCATCTTAAGGAATGATATAGACTGTCTCTCCATGTAAATTCAAACTTTTTTATCTGTCAAAGCAGCTTTCAGCCTTCATAAGGCCCATCATCAGTGCCGAAATATGAAAGAATTAGTAGTTTTATTTGTAAAAGGAAATATGTGAAAGGTGAGTCCACTTCTTGTCGGATATCGAGATGAGACTTTCTACAAACATAACTATTTCTTCCATATTTTGGCACTGATGATGGCCTTATGAAGGCTGAAAGCTGCTTTGACAAATAAAAAAGTTTGTATTTACGTGGAGAGACAGTATACATTATCCTGTACATGAGTTTAAGTGGCTTTGGTAAATGAGTAGGGTTGATGACAAAGAGCTTCAATATCCTGTAATAATATTTTCCATCTAATTAATAATTCTAATACATATTTTTTTTTACTGTATGTTTGTTGCAGGTTCAATGTAAACGTTAGTCAAATTAAAGTCGAGCCTAATTGCAACGAAGACTATGAAAAAACTTTTAACGCTTGGAATCAACATTTAAAGGTAAATTTGCCTTTAAAATTATATCTTGCTAAAAGCAATAATAATTCTGGTTTCCCATAACAGCTAAACTTCTAGAGGTTTCTTATAACTGCTAAAATACTCCCTTTTTCACATAACATCTAAATTACTATCTTTTTCCTGTAATAGCTAAAATACTACCTGTTTCCTATAACAGCTAAACTACTAGCTGTTTCCTACAACAACTAAAGTACTACCTGTTTCATATAACAGCTAAAATACTTGCTGTTTCCCTATAACAACTAAAGTACTATGTTTCTTATAACAGCTGAACCTACTAGCTGTTTCCTATAACAACTAAAGTACAATCTTTTTCCTGTAATAGCTAAAATACTACCTGTTTCCTACAACAGCTAAACTACTAGCTGTTTCCAATAACAACTAAAGTACTACCTATTTCTTATAACAGCTGAACCTACTAGCTGTTTCCTATCACAACTAAAGTACTATGTTTCTTATAACAGCTAAACTACTAGCTGTTTCCTATAACAACTAAAGTACTACCTATTTCATATAACAGCTGAACCTACTAGCTGTTTCCTATCACAACTAAAGTACTATGTTTCTTATAACAGCTAAACTACTAGCTGTTTCCTATAACAACTAAAGTACTACCTATTTCTTATAACAGCTAAACTACTAGCTGTTTCCTATAACAACTAAAGTACTACCTATTTCTTATAACAGCTAAACTACTAGCTGTTTCCTATAACAACTAAAGTACTACCTATTTCTTATAACAGCTAAACTACTAGCTGTTTCCTATAACAACTAAAGTACTACCTATTTCTTTAACAGCTAAACTACTAGCTGTTTCCTATAACAACTAAAGTACTACCTATTTCTTATAACAGCTAAACTACTAGCTGTTTCCTATAACAACTAAAGTACTACCTATTTCTTATAACAGCTAAACTACTAGCTGTTTCCTATAACAACTAAAGTACTACCTATTTCTTATAACAGCTAAACTACTAGCTGTTTCCTATAACAACTAAAGTACTACCTATTTCTTATAACAGCTAAACTACTAGCTGTTTCCTATAACAACTAAAGTACTACCTATTTCTTATAACAGCTAAACTACTAGCTGTTTCCTATAACAACTAAAGTACTACCTATTTCATATAACAACTAAAATCTTACTTGCTGGAATCATCATAACATTCCTGGTGTTTAGTGATGTATAATATCATAAACAATGCACATTCTTTATCAAGAATTACCCGTTTCAAGATAATGTAACTGATAAAAATCTGCATAGGACACCACTTCTAACCACCTCTAAATTACTGTTTGACCACCTGATGAAAATCTGCATAGGACCATCTCTAAATGACTGTTTGACCACCTAACAGTATTTAGCGTTAATGGGAGTGTACAAATGCTCTCACGTAGAGTTGACTAATTAAGACTATTGTGGAATATGATTCAAATACCATTACTTTTCTTGACAGGCTCAACAGCCCGAGGAGGGCCCCTTCCGTTTCTGAAGGTAACGAAAGCTATGTGATCGTTCCGAAGAACCAAACTTTTTTTGGTCTCCGATTTCAAAAATTCCAAGACAGAAATCCGTTTCAGACCTCAGGGAACATTTTTGGTTCCATGTCTGTCTGTTGGTCTGTCATTTTAAACATTTTTGGTTTTGTGTCTGTCTATCACTCAATTTTTGGAAACCAACATATAGCTTAAAAACTACTCATCTGATTATATTGAAATTTGGATGATAGGTCATAACTAGCCCATTGTTGGTCTCATATAAGTTTTAACCTTCTACGCTCATTTGTTTCTCTACCACATGTGCACAAACATACATTGATTTACACCTATATCTTCAAAAGTACTTATCTGATTTTTATGAAATTTGGATGGTTTGTCAAAAGTAGCCTGCAGATGGCCCCAGATTAATTTAAACCATCTAGGCCCTTTAAATATTGCTAAATCAATACTTTAATTATGTAACAATCAAAACAATTTTGACAGTTTTAAGAAACGGGGGGAAAATAAATAAATTTGACAATAATAGGTGTTAATAGTATCAAATCATTAAAGTACTCAAAATATAGATCCCGAGAAAGTTATGTGCCACACTAATTAGCAGAGGCAGAGTATTTTAAGAAATAATTTAACTAGTTTCAATTAAATTATGCTAAATATTTATTTTAGTTAAATTGTACTTATACTTTAATCAGATGATCAAAATATTTGAGTTCACCGTGATGAATATTTAATATTATTTTTGTGATTCTAATATAATGATCACTTTTTTGGGACGTAATTCTGATGTGAACTATTTTGATATTTATACAGTTGGAGTCCATGATAAATGCAATAAAAATTTCAACTCAATCAGGTTAAACTCAGACTTCTTTGAAGCTTGTGGATTTAAATAGTAGACCACCCTCCAAGAACCTTCGTATTTTAATTATTGATTTGATTTTTTTTAACTTGTATTTAGCTACAGCTTACTTACTTGCTTATGCTTTGTTATGTTACAGGAATTAGATAATAGTATAAAATGTGAGGGAGGTATATTTCTGCCAGGTATAGATGATCCGGTGTGTTTTAGCACTGGAAGTCCACAACATGAACAAGATTCAGTCTTCCCCCATCCTCCCTTTATAAAATCTGGGTAATTATAACATCCTATACTATGTAATCATTTAAAATAATAAACACATTTTTTGTTATGAAGAAGCATCACAATCCACCTTTTCTTGACTCTCAATGTAAACTGTCTACTTAAGGCACCAAAATCTCAATTTTACATTTAGTCCAGGGGATAGCGTGCAAAAAGTGTCTGACGAACATCAAGGTAGAATTTTTTGTACAAGTTAATCTTTTGGTGTCTTTTAAGAATATGTGGTTCGTCTGCGGGACATAGCTTGGCAATAGGCATTTGAAAAAACAAACCAGTGGAGAGCGGCCATGTCCCGCCCTTTTTGGTGGACAATGTGATTTTCATGATCCTGAGTACGAACTTAGTTAGTAGACCAATAATCAAGTTGATGGTAGTTTGTTACTTAATAGGTGACCTCTTTGATTTGGAGTAATATGTAACTTACTAACCTATTAAGTGAATAACTGCCATCAACTTGAATTTTGGTCTACTAACTAAGTTCGTACTCAGGATCATGAAAATCACATTGTCCACCTTAAAGGACTGGACATGGCCGCTCTCCTCTGTTTTTTTTTTTTCAAATGCCTATTACCAAGATATGTCCCGCAGACTAACTTAGCCTACCAAATATTTTTAAAAGGCACCAAAAGATTTACTTAAGCCCCGTTTCCATTCTAACAAATGTTGCGCAACATGTCCCCGGCACATGTTGCGGGACAAGTGTATTTGGAAACAGTTCCGCAACATTTGCCATAACACAACACTGAAAATACCTCAACCACAAACAAGAGAGCACGTGTAGGTAGGGAGCAAGGTTTAGTTATGGTTTGGACAGCGAGTATAGACTGCACCGCGCATGCTCCTTTCCCCGGGATATGTTGCAAAGTGTTTCCATTGCCCGTGGCACAAGTTGCGGCACATGTTGTGTCCCACAGTCACTTGGCACATTTTTGTCCCCGGCACATGTCCCGCAACATGTTGCAGACTGTTTCCATTTAAACAAAATCCTGGAACTTGTGCCGGCAACATGTTGCGGGACAAATTTGTTGTAATGGAAACGGGGCTTTATACACAAAATTCTAGCTTGATGTTAGCTATCTCCTGGACTATATTGCATTTATTTTGACTTTTCTTGTAATTTTTTTAAAATCTTGTTTACTTATTATGCACAATGATGAATATTTTTAATATTTAATTCTTTGAAATATTGTAAAATGATGACCTATTTTGGGACGTAATTCTGATGTGCATTTCTATCTATCTTTCATTCCTTTTAACTGTCTTTTAAAAGTTATATCTGTTCCTGCATGAATAATACTTAGTCTTATAGGTGTTAGTTATGAAAAATATTGATGTATTTACTTATTGTTGTTGGACAGGGGTGAAGATATAATATTTTCTCAAGGTAGTGATGATGAGCATGCAGGAGGAAGCTCTCCACCTACCGAACCCTGTGCTGTTATTCAGGTCAAGTCTGAACCTGACCAACAGAAACCAGGTAACTCAAACTTATTTTATGAGCAATGCTATTGATAGATAGCTATTTCAATGTAGCTTTTTTAAACGTAAAATATCGGTCCGAGAAAACTCAGACAAACTTTCTCATATACGAGTTCATAATTACTTAGCCCAGTGTTTTCCATTTATTAGTTTTTGTATTTTTGTAGGTACATCTAGTTTTTGAATATTTTATCAAAATTTATCATATAAATAACTTATCCTGGGCGGGGAATCGAACCCGGCCTCTCTCCTTCCACGTTTAAAGCTATTTTCTCAGGAACTAGATTTTTCCCAGGAAAACGGCTAATATTGTTAGATTTGTACAGTAGAACCTCACTTACTCTACCCTCAATATCACAACAACCTCAATTACAAGTGCAATTTTCAAATCCCCATGAGTTTGCCATAACACATAATGTTAAATTAACCTCTATAACGCGACTATTATTATCCAAACAACCTCAATAACATGGATTTTTTTTACAATTCACAGCGTAACTCAGAACCTCTATAACAAGTCGTTTTGGGAAGTCTACCTCCATAACACGACTCTTTATAGTCTAGGAGATAGCGTGCAAAAAAGTGTCTGACTAACATCAAGCTAGAATTTTGTATTCAAGTCAATCTTATAGCGCCTTTTAAGAACATGTGGTCGGCTAAGTTCGTCGTTCGTTTGGCAATAAGCGTTTGAAAAAAACAAACCGGTGGAGAGCGGCCATGTCTCACCAATTATGGTGGACAATGTGATTTTCATGATCCTGAGTACAGAATTAGTTTGTAGACCAAAAATTAAGTCGATGTTATTTTCACACTTGATAGGTTAGTTATTCAAATATTACTAAAAATCAACGTGATCACCTTTCATGGGACAAACTAACATCAACTTGATTTTAAGTCTACTAACTAATTCTGTACTCAGGATCAAGAAAATCACATTGTCCACCATAATTGGTGAGACATGGCTGCTCTCCACCAGGTTTGTATTTTTCAAACGCTTATTGCCAAGCTATGTCCCGCAGACGAACTTAGCTGACCACATATTCTTAAAAGGTGCTAAAAGATTGACTTGTATACCAAATTCTAGCTTGATGTTAGTCAGGCACTTTTTTGCACGCTATCTCCTGGACTATTACAGGAATGGGTCGACCTTGAACAAGTCTAGACTTGAAAACCGCCCTCGAACCTCGATAACACGACTGATAGCCAAAATAACCTTGATAACAAGACCCACAACAAAAAGCACCTCGATAACAAGACTGTTTCCCTAATCCCCTTAAGACACTTCTTATCGAGAAGAGATAAGAAGTGATTCAGAAGAGATTCTACTGTATTTAAATGGAATACATTTTAGAATTTTGCAATCAAAATCGTCGGAAACATTTTCGAGATGTTTTGTCAAAATCGGCCCAGTAGTTTAGGCTCCTGGCTTCTGCTTGACGACAGTCAGACATTTTTTATAAACCACTTTTTTGGACTCAGGGGACCTCAAAACGTGTAAATCGAATTTTCACACCATCACAATACTTTCTCTTTATATGAGAAAGTAAAAATGACAAAAGGAGCTGTCCACTAACTTACACTTTTAATGATAAAAATAATTAGGTTTTTACTGTCTACTTTTTGACATTAAAATTGTTCAATTTTTAGGTTTCATTTAACAAAGAAAGCAGTTGATGAGTTAGTTCAATCAAACTGTGAAATACTAATATCAACAGTTTATAATTTAATAGATAAAAACACAATGGATTTTTTTTTTAGTCAATAAGCTCAAACTCTCTAATCTCTTAATTTGTTAAATTTTAGCTTGTGAAACTGATAGGATTTTATGCACTGTGGATTATTATCAATCCAATATTAGATTATGCAAAATCCACTTAAAAAATTATAATGATCTTATCACACTCCTAACTTGCTAAGAAACAAGTTTGTGGAAACTGTAGATTCTCCCTTTTCCCATATTGAGTTCCTTCTTTGACTTCAAGTCAAGACTTGAAGTCTCGGATTTCAACAATTCCAAGACAGAAATCTGTTTTAGACACAAGAAACATTTTTGGTTCTGTTTCTGTCTGTCGGTCTTTTGCTCAATTTTTGCTAACCAACAAATCTTAAACCTACCCGTCCGATTTTAATAAAATTTGGAAGGTAGGTCATAATTAGCCCATTGTTGGTCCCATATAAGTTTCAACCTTCTGCACCCATTTGCTTCTCTTCCACATGCACACAAACACATTAATTTACACCTATATTTTCAAAACTACTGATTGTTATGAAATTTGGATGGTTAGTCGAAAGTAGCCCTTAGATAGCCCCAGATTAATTTCAACCATCTGTGCCTTTAAATATTGCTAAATTAATATTTTAATTCATGTAACAATCAAAACATTTTGACAGTTTTACAAAAAGGGGGAAAATTAAATAAATTTTATAATAATGGGCTGAAAAAGCATAAAATCATTGAAGTATTTAAAATAGGGCACGAGGAAGCTATTTTCCTCACTAATTGGCAGAATATTTTTCTCTCTAGTTGAAGTTTTGTAACTGAGCTAACATAACATTTTATAGCGAATTTTTATTTTGCAAACAATTATTCCTGTAATACCTATTTTTATTTATTTTATTCTTATATGTTTCTGTTTTATTGTTGTTTAGCCCTCGAAGCTGGTGATCTCAAAACGCTTTTGGAGCAGTTCGAGGCTGCTTCAAAGCCGGCCTCAACTAAAAAGACTCAGAAGAAGCTCAAATGTTCAAATACGAAAACCTCACCCACCATAGTACATAAATCTATTAAGGACGCTTTACCCAAACAAGTCATAGACAGGATAAGGGTAAGTCTAGGTGTTAAAAATCTAATATTTATTTATGTTACGGGTAGTGATGCAGGCTGGGTATATACCTAGTGGGTAGGGTAAATGAAAATGGGTATTTACCCTGGGACGGGTTAAATAAAAATGGGTATTTACCCTGGGCCAGGGTAAATACCCAAAATGAGGGTATTTATGACAAATAATGATTTAAATAGTGTTTTAAGAGGTTCTGAGAATTTTCCATACACTAATGGCTTTAATAAATGCCATTTAGAGAGTATAAAATAGTATTATCAATAAAGTGTGGTGTGTTAAGCTCACTTAATTCCTAAAAATTAGCCTACAAGAATTACCCAGCATGCGACTATTTGTTATTTCCAAGTATATTAATATTACTTACACAGACTCAATGATTTCAAACAGCAGTGGCGTATCCAGGGGGCACATGCCCCCCCCCCCCCATTTATTTATTAGTTGTAAATTTCTTTTCACTACGACTACCCCCCCCCCCCCCCCCCCAATCTAAACTAACTTAGAATGAGCCCCCCCCCCCCCAGACTTAGCCGCTGGATACGCCACTGTCAAACAGAATGCTTATTTTGAAGGTCTGTGCAATGAAAACACCATCACTTTGAAGGAAAAGCACAGGATTATTATTTTGAAAATTAGGTTATGCATTCTTATATTATGCAGGCATGAAAGCCTAAATATAAATTCATATTTGTCTAAAATATGTAAATAATACGAACAAACATTATTTTTGTACTTGTATTATTATACACTAATCTTATTGTGAACACAAAGGGAGGGATATTTAGCTGTGGATGGAGGAAAATAATATGTTGTGGCAAATGTGGCATCACTGAGTAGTAGTCATATTTTCCCTCAGAGTAAGGAAGGAGTAGAGGGAACGATACTGTGAGTGTATAGGCTATTGCTATACATATCTGACAATCTGAAATATCACGTGTAAAGAGTTAACAGCCTAAGTCCTACACTCGTACGAAGGTTTCTATGTAGGTTTATTATTATTATTCTTATTAATATCCATTCAATAATATTATGGAGACATAATATCACTTAACTACTTGAACTTTCATGATATATTTACTTACAATAAATACGTTTCTGTAGCAGTTGGAACTTTAAATATTAGCATAAATACTTCCCAAATTGAGTATTTACCCTCAAATAAATACCCAGGTATTTTACATCTCTTGTTGTGGGTAGATTTGTGGATTTGACGATACAGCGAAATTTAAGTCAGAGTTAATCATTCGGAGCTTTACCATCAAATTGGGGTGCCTGTTATCTTATTGCTACCATCTCCTAATCCATTGCTACCTGGCATTAATCCGGACGATCCTGTGCCTGAATTTGTATGGATTAATGAGGTCCTACTGCATTTGTATAAGCCTTTTGGCAGACCAAAGCTCTCGTCAGACTGCTGACCCACGGATTCTTACTTATTTTTTGAGCAATGCTATAAAGAAACATCAAAATGACATAGGGAGCTCTTTTAATAGTTAACAGGGTGTCCAGCAGCCTTGAATTCCTTGAACTCCTGGAATTATGCTTGAATTTTTTGGATGCTTGAAAAAACCTTGAAATGTGCTTGAATTTTGAAAAAAATAACAGAAAAACTTAAAATATGCTTGAATTTTGAAAAAATCGGGAATTTTAAAGACCCTAAGGTTGTCTAGAAGTACCAATACATTTTGAATTTATTATTATCCGAACCACCCTAAACAACATTAGTTTGGATAATCGATGCGCTACTGTATATTGTATTTCACTTCTCTGGGGTACAACTGCTTTAATTAGGTTGAATTAATACTATTAATATTATAGTAGGCTGGAGGGTTTATTTGGAATGAAAGTCCATCGAGTGATATTTATTTTTATTTCATCAGAGCTTAGTGATCACTGAAGAGCTCAAGTTCCCATGGTGAAAGCTTTAATGAAATAAAAATATATACTCGAAGGACGTTCATTCCAAATAAACCCTCCAGCCTACTATAATATTTTACAAGTCCAAAAAATAAAATATCTTCTATTATAAAAGTAATTAACTCTGTTGTTAACGATACCAAGTCCCGAGTTAAGTTTTCAATTTTTCCACAAGTCTTAGGAATCAACATTTGCGATAATAGAACTAGACCGAGAAATAACGCTTATAATTATAAAGTACCCAATGACCCAAGTACCTGTACCTAATACAATCAATTAGAAATTAAATTTTCAAGTTTTTGGTAGTATTCATACTACGGAAAGTTTGAATTTTAATTTAAATCAAATTATAATTATTATTAACAATGGGAGACAGACAGCATAGCTACACTGAAGTCTATTTTTCTCTGTCTGTCTCCCAAAAGTAATTAATAAATGTAATTAGTAAAGTTAATTCTATTATATAAGTAATTAATTTAATTATACTATTAATCTCATATTTTTTTCTATAATTCTAAGAAATTGTGAATAAACCACTATTTTAATAACTAATGTTAATAAAACCCAGCCTTGAATTTTATAAAATTGAGCCTTGAAAACCTTGAAATATGGTTGAATTTTAATATTGCTGGACACCCTGATAAAAAGGATTATTATTATTATTTACTATCAAATTGGTGGACTTAGTCCTTTTACTTAATATTTTATTTTCTGTACTATCTTAATGATTTTATTTAATGATAATTTATTTTGTTTAGGAATCGTGCAAAAGAAGGAAAGAAGCGAGTAGTGCCCAAACTATAGTAGTCCGAGAAGCTGTAAGTTCGACCAGTCAGAGCCCTCCGATTATCTTGCCAACCAATCACAACACATCTTTACTTACGGTCAGTTACAATCTTAAATGAAGAACATTTACCCTAGTGGACTTAATAATCAAAGATATAAACAAGTCCTCTTTACAAATTTATGGAGACTTGTACATTTCTTTAGTTACAATCTTGTTTTAATACCCCAACATCAAAACTCTTCTATACAGGGTGTGCCAAAAGTTCGGCAACGGCTAATTATCTACGTTAATATTTGAGTTATCGAACTGAGGTTTGTTGCTATATTCATTATGCATAGAAAACTACTTTTTTTGGTGGGTACCCATTTTCCCGCCATTTTGGATGCCGCCATATTGGATTCAACTTTAAAATTTCAAATTGGAACCCCTATACTGTGATACATACTTGGAAAGGCCTTGAAAAAAGAAAACATTTGCCGCAAACCAGAGCTTTTTATCTTTCGCGCCATTTCAAAATGGCGGCCAGTTGAAATTACAAAATTGAAATTTTTGACGTTTAATTACAGCCAAAGTAAAGGTTTTAGAGGAAAAAATGCAAGAGTAAACTTGTCTTATAGGGTAAAAAATAAAAGTTCAACGCTATCTTTTCCAAATTTTTATTTTTATTTGGTTGCTATAGCAACCAAATGTAGTCATTTTACTCGCAACCAAAAATGTAATTAAAGATATTTTTTTAAACCTATTTTGAATTTTTGAGTTTAAAATAGGATAATTTTACTATTATTTTTTTTTCTCTCTTAAAGCCTTATTTTAGCAGCTATCAAGCGTTGAAAATGTAAATTTTGTCATTTCATTTGGCCGCAATTTTGAAACGGCGAAAGATAAAAAGCTCTGGTTTGCGGCAAATGTTTTCTTTTTTCAAGGCCTTTCCAAATATGTATCACAGTATAGGGGTTCCAATTTGAAATTTTAAAGTTGAATCCAAAATGGCGGGAAAATGGGTACCTACCAAAAAAAGTAGTTTTTTATGCATAATGAATATTGCAACAAACCGCTGTTCGATATCTCAAATATTAACGGAGATAATTAGCCGTTGCCGAACTTTTGCCACACCCTGTATAATCAATATACATTGGGAGGAGGAATAATTATTAAATTGGTTTCTTTAAGCGTATATTATAAGTTTAGGTTCCACATTTTGGGTTAGATCAGGTGTCTACAAAGTTTATTAATTCTAAAACAAAATGTTTTTTCTATGACAACTCAGACAAATTTTTCTTAGACTTTTTATTGTGATTGTCCCCATTCTTTTAAATCAATTCTCATCATATAAACACCATGTCTGTTATCAGTTCTCATGATTGCACTATGATGAATATATTTATTTTCAATTCTTTGAAATTGAATGATGACCTATTTGGGACGTAATTCTGATGTGCATTATTTACAATTTCCATTACCTAGAGAAGTAGTTAGTTGTTCAGAAATAGTAAAATAATTATTTTTCATTGCCTAGATGGATGAGGCATTTGATTTATTCACGAAAATAAGGAATAATACCAGCTAGATAATTTATTTGATTAATTCACGAAAATAAGGAATAATACCAGCTAGATAATTTATTTGATTAATTCACGAAAATAAGGAATAATACCAGCTAGATAATTTATTTGATTAATTGAAGAATAGAAGACATATTATAAATAGAGTGGCAATTGGTGCAGAAGTAAGTGGCAAAACATTTTGCTTCCCGGCTTACCAAAGGAAACGGAAAGTTTTGGATCGTTCTGAAAAATGAAAAATGTTTAGGTCTCTTAATTTCAAACATCCCAAGACAAAAATCCGTTTCAGGCATCAGGGAACATTTTTGGTTCCGTGTCTGTCTGTCAGTCTGGTGCCCATTTTTTGCGAACCAACATATCTTAAACACTATTCATCCGATTTTATTGAAATTTAGATGGTAGGTCATAATTAGCCCATTGTTTGTCCCATATAAGTTTCAAACTTCTGTGCCCATTTGTTTCTCTTCCACATGGGCACAAACATACATTTATTTACACCTATATCTTCAAAAGTACTTATCTGATTTTTTATGTATTTTTGATGGTTTGTCGAAAGTAGCCTGCAGAATAATTTCAACTGCCTGCTCTTTTTAAATTTTGCTAAATTGATACTTTAATACATGTAAAAAATCAAAACAGTTTTGACAGATTTCAAAAACAGGGGTAAAAGGAAATAAATTGGATAATAATAGGTTTTAAAAGCATACAATCATTTAAGTATATAAAATAGAACACGAGGAAGTTATGTGCTACACTAATTGATAGAGTATTTTGAGTGATCTTTTCATTCATTTTTATTTCACTACTGTTGAAGTTTTTGTGCTAGTTGTTTTCTCATTAGGTGTAAATATTAGAATTATTAATTACTTGTGATTCTAACCAAAAACTTTCTTAATTTCTTATGTTAGCTTGCTTTTGTTGTTCTTTATTTTAAGAAATAAACTGAACATTAATATTTACACTTTTTGTATAGGAAAGGGTAGAAGACACCGAGAGTGGCAAGTTACTAAGACTCGAGCACAACTACTGTTTTCGAGATGGCAACACTGATAAAATTAAAGACTTTGTCGGTGATAAGGAGGAGCCGATGCCACAATGCACTCCTGATTACAACACCTCGAGAAAAGATTCGGGCATGGAATCGGGGGAACTTACTGATAACAGCTCTGTTGGATCTCCGCAGCAGATGTGCCATTCACTACCACCTAATGTCGTTATCAAGCAGGTTTGTCAACATACTCAGTAATATAAGGGATGGAGAAGTTTAAAGTCTTGGTACTTCTTTAGATTGTTACTCCCCCACGATCTTTAGAATATATGTGACTGATTAAATAACTATTATGACAAAGGGATGTTTAGTCCAATGTACTTTGGGACTAAGGAATATCACACTTCTGTTTTTATAAGGGGAGTAACTGTCTAAAGAAGAGCATTCCGTACACCTTCTTGATATAATACTTTTCTCCTTTTTTCCCCAATAGTAAATGTTTTGTTTGTGTCGACAAAGAACGCTGGGTAAAAGTAGACAAAATATAATTTATAAGACTTTCAAAATGCATTATCCAGAAATGATAATAATCTAGTTTTGTGGAAAAATACATTGAGTTTAACTATGTGATACCACACTTAAAATTTCCTATATTTTACTTACCAAAATAATTTTAATAAATGCACCATGATGAATGAATATCTTTTTAATTACTTGAAATATTATGATGACCTATTTTGGGACGTAATTCTGATGTGCATTAATAACATTTTCATTTTTTATATCAATAATTGATGATTATTATTATCTTTATTTTTTGATTTCTTTTACATCTTGATCATTCCAAATAAATAAACCCAAACTAAGGGACAGATTTTGATAAGTATACACTACTGGAGGGCATGTAATATCCCCCAGGGAAAGGGGGCCCTGAGGGTGCTCCCCCAGATATTTTTTGAATTTTAACCTTTCAAATAGCCATTTTAAGGCATTTTTCCTTTAAGTTTTGTAACTTGATTTTGTCACTTTTAGAGGTTACAAACTTAGACAGTTTACTTAATAAAGGCCCTATTATGGGATGAATCAGGCACCAAAATAAAAATAATAATTAAACTTATTTTAGAATTTATTTTATATTTTTTACACACTGTAGTAACACGTTTACAAAACAATGAATTGACACTCAGTAAACTGAATTTTATGCAATGAATTTGCTGCTAACTCCATGATCTTTTGTAAAATACGCATCCATTGAGTCCAACATCTGGTATGAAGTATGACAATGGGGGTGCATACAGAAAATTCGTCTACAGTTGTTGGTGCTTAACTTGTTAACAGTAAATTTCTCATTTCGGCGTAAAACAGGACTTTTGCCGTCCCGTATCAGAGTTCTCCAGGACGCAGGACAAAATTTACAAATATGGGACATTTGGGAATCCTGATCTTGATCAACAAATCATTGTTTTATAATAGGACAGAAAGATTGTAAAACAAGATTCACCTCTGGAATCTGTACTAAATTATGTCAGTGTTTGGAATAGTCAGCCAAGTTAGTTACTTTGATTGTAATAAAGATTTTTACATTTTTAGAGTTAATTGAGCCTATAAACTATCTCCTAAACCCAATAAATACACATGTTTATTTTTGGAATTTAAATTAAAGCTATTTGATTGGTTGCTTCATTGTTATTCTTTCAAATATAGTCCCAAAATAGAGTATCCAGTAGGAAAAATGTATTATTTTTTTGGTTCTTGATAAAAAGCCATTCTTTATAAAACTCCTGCTTATACTTAAAACTTTTAAAATAGTAATTTTAATTTTTGAGATTTAAGATTTTTTTTTTTTTTAAACCCAGAAATAAAAAAAAATCTTTTTGGCTACTCTATCTTGAGACACACTGTAGTTTATAAATTTGTTTTATAATTATAATAATTTATACTCAAGAGCCTATGGGTTGAGACTATCAAACAGTATAATAAATTTCTTAATAAAATATAAAATTACATGTTACTGTTTATTATGTAATATTATTTGTTCTAAATTTTTTCTTCCAATGTGCTCAAGTAAAACCTTAATTGTCAGTATTAATCAAGGTTTTTAACTAAATCAGTAAGAGAATAAATCTGATCTAGAATTTTTTTGGTAATATTTTAATTGAGATTCTTCTATTTTCTATTGTTAATCTATCTAAATTAGTTTATAGCCACATTTTTTTTTAGATCTCTCTAAATTTTAGAAATGTATCTTCTCTTATAACATCTCCTTGTACATGTTGCAGGAAGTGGACACTGAAAGTGTCGAAGAAGCCAATGCGAAGAAGAAGAAGAAGCTGAAATTGGAGGAATACTGGGAGAGAAGGAAGAACATGAAGCCAGTGGTTAGTTCCTCGTCGACTATCACTATGGACCAGCAGGTCGTTATAAAGACTGAACCTGAAGACGTGAAACCTATCATCGACTCTACTCTAAACCCCGCCCCTACTAATACTACTACAACTACTAGTACTAGCACTGATCAAGTTACCTCTACAAGCACAGTTGAAGAATCAAACTGTACTGGCACACTGGAAGAATCTAACTGTACTGGCACAGTGGAAGAATCTAACTGCACTGGCACTGTGGAAGAATCTAACTGTACTGGCACACCTCATCCACCTAAATCTCTAGGTTAGTCAATCTACCGTATTGCTTCGAATATAAGAAACACTTTTTTCCTCGTTATTGCAACGCGATAATCGGGATGTGTCTTATATTCGAGCTATGTCTTATAATCGTTGAATTAAAGTGTTAACTTATAATCGGGACAAGGTATCATTAACCTCAGAGAAACTCATTCTCCTGTGTAGCTTAGTTGGTAGAGAGCTATACTGGAAATATAGAGGCCCGTGGTTCAAATCCCGGCGCTGGAGTGTATTTTTCTCTGTCTGTTTCTCGTAGTTAATAATAATTATAATTTGATTTAAATTAAAATTTAATCTTTCTGTAATGAATACTACCAAAATGGTAAAATATGAATTTCTAATTGATTGTACTAGGTACAGGTACCAATTGGGTACTTTATAATTATAAGTGTTATTTCTCGGTCTGGTTCTATGTCATTAATGTTGACTTCTAAGACTTATGTGGAAAATTGAAAGCTTAATATCGGGGCAAGGTATCATTAACGTCAGAGAAACTCATTCTCCTGCGTAGCTTAGTTGGTAGAGCGCTATACTGGAAATATAGAGGCCCGTGGTTCAAAACCCGGCGCTGGAGTGTATTTTTCTCTGTCTGTTTCCCGTAGTTAATAATAATTATAATTTTATTTAAATTAAAATTTAATCTTTCTGTAGTATGAATACTACCAAAATGGTAAAATATTTTTAATTTAAACATGATCGTTTGACATGATGACCTGTATTTGGGACGTAATTCTGATTGCACTCTTCTTGAATTTATGAACATCAATTTGTTTAGGCTTGATGAAAGTGTTTTTTTTTTTTTTTTTTTTTTTTAAATATTGTTAACATATTAATATTTATTAACATTAATGATATTGCACAGAGCTTTGTGTTAATTTGTGTCCATTAATTAAAATTAATCCGTTAATTTGTGTCCTGTTTAATTGTGTCCATTTTTATCTGTTAGTCTCCCTTCCTTTTTAATAATGCTTGTGAATTAAATTAGTGTATTTAAATACTTCCACCTCTGTAAATTACTTTTGACCACCTTTTTAATTTTATTAAAGGTTAAACTTAAAGTTGATGTTATGGACTAGTTATGAAGAGGTGAAGGTCATCTAACTTTCCCTTTTCAACCTCCTACCACTCTGAGTCTGTCCAGACTAAGCGGGGGGCAGGAGAACTACGTTGGTTATGATTTCATCATGCCTGTACAGTTAGATGGTGGGGATTCTCAGAGTAGATAAGAAGGGGTACCTCTTACTTTTCTCATAGAGGGGGGAAAACAAGCCCCCCTACCTATAACAATACTTTCACTTTAACTTCTCTCCCCTTTTTTTTACTTTCCCCTTCTATTCCAATGCCCCCACTTAAGTTCTCTTTGAGTTAAGTATAACTGAACTCGTATATACACATATATATACATATATAACACTTTATTTCCTTGTTATATCCCCTCTCTTATTTTCCGATCAGCTTCCACCTCCCTTAAACTAAACTGTATGAATATGTATTATATAAAAGGTTATATATATATTTATATATATGTATTCAAAGTGTAACTCTGTAATCCACCTTCTAGTAGGTTAAAAAAAAACTCTCACCTCCCACCTTTTTATTGAGTTATGTCATCGAATCTTAAAAGTTGAAACAGTTCAAAATGTTTTTACTCAGTGAAACTTAACAGCTTTTAGTATCTTTCAAATTGTGTTTTTCTTGATATTGGAGTGTTTCCGATTCTGTTTCAATATATTTTTTTTAAAAAAAGAGATAGGAGATTTTTTTTATAGTGATAATAATATATATTTTTTAATATAGTGATATATTTAAATAGTTGTTAATTAATATTTTATAAAATATTAGTGTTATTTTTAAAGTGATTTTAAACCGGTTACATTTTATATTGATAATTAATAATATTAGTTTAGCAATACTTAATACTTCACTATTTTAAAATGTAATAAAAGTTGTTGCTTTACCTGCAATATTGATTACATCTGTTGATTGTGCACAAAATCTAATAATTGAAGAAAACAAAAAAAACTTTATTAATTAACATTTTTCCCCTACTTCCAACATAACTAGTGAATTACGATGTTTTTAATTGTAAAATTTGATTTAACAAGTTTGGAAGGATACATTGGACATTTTTAAATGTTTTTACAAATTTCCTTTCTAATATAAACAGAAAAAAACATTAACAATATGGATTGTTATTCGATGGATAGTCCAAAGACTCCGGATATTCATGAATTCATGGATAGTCCAAGAACTCCTGATATTTCTAAAATATTGGATACTCCTAAAACACCAGACATCCCTGTAATAATGGATAGTCCGAAGACACCGGATTTACCTGTTCATATGATGGAATGTCCAAAAACACCTGATATCATATCATCAGAAGAAGAAACTGAACTTAAAGGTTTCATGGATTTTTTATTTTACTTCTATGTTTTTAAACCTTATCATTTTTGAAGTGATAGTATTTTACTATATTTTTATTCTATACTATATATTCATCATTATTATTATTAAAATATCAATTCAATTAAATTCAAAATCTTCTATTTTTTTTTGGTAATTATTGGTATTTGCCATGTCCATTGTTTGTTGTTTGTGCATTGTTTGTTGTTTTTTTTTTTGGGGGGGGGGGATGTTTTCTCATTCTCTTGATTGGGTATGTTCTCTTTCTGCTCAGTCTGAAGAAGATGTAGCTTTATCAAGCCTGGTTATCACTATATGGACAAAACAGAAATCACAATCAGAAATGTTTTTTCTTGACAAATAAAAAAGCCCAGTTTTTAAAAAATGCGAACAGTTTTTATTTTTAAACCATTTGCTGGTAAAATTATTTTTGGAAACAATAAGCAGCCTCCCAATATTGAGTGAAAAAAAATCAAAGTTTGTTACCCTAATTAAAGTCCAATCAAAAATTTCCATTTAAAAAAATAAAAATCCATATTTTACCATTTTGGTTGTACTCATACTATAGAAAGATTAAATTTTAATTTAAATCAAATTATAATTATTATTAACTATGGGAAACAGACAGAAAAATACACTCCAGCGCCGGGATTTGAACCTTGATTTAAATTAAAATTTAATCTTTCTGTAGTATGAGTACTACCAAAATGGTAAAATATGAATTTCTAATTGATTGTACTAAGTACAGGTACTAATAGGGTACTTTATAATTATAAGCGTTATTTCTCGGTCTAGTTCTATGTCATTAATGTTGACTTCTAAGACTTATGTGGAAAATTGAAAGCTTAAATTCGGGACAAGGTATCATTAACGTCAGAGAAACTCATTCTCCTGTGTAGCTTAGTTGGTAGAGCGCTATACTGGAAATATAGAGGCCCGAGGTTCAAATCCCGGCGCTGGAGTGTATTTTTATCTGTCTGTTTCCCGTAGTTAATAATAATTATAATTTGATTTAAAATAAAAATAATAATATATAATCCAAAATTATCCGTTATACTCTCCCACAGATTTAATTAAAAAGCTCCAATCCTATACAAAATATCAAAAATTAAAAAATGCACTAAACAACCTCACTCAAAATTACATTATGGCTTCGGTAAACAGAAATAATTTTTTTGTTACTTATGCCTGTAAAAAACTTTTTTTAAAAAAATGAATTGAGTACATTTAGTTGAAACAACTGTTTTGTCCTTTGTGACAATAACTTGTTTTTATTTATTATTGTTTGCTTCTGCCAAACAATATTTCACCCCGAGATAGCATCCCGGTAATCTGTATTTTTGCTGACATTTCTAGGTCTTATTGATAAAATCTTCAGAATTAATACTTGACATTTTGATAAATCTGGGAATTCTTAATTCTCCATCTAACACCGTCAGTTCTTAATTCAGCCAATAATTCTTCTGCACTTTTATTAACTCTCCTCTTTTATACAGAACTGACCCAATATCTCAGCTTTTTTCCTTTAATAGTCAAGCTCATTATCAAGAAAATGTTGTTGGATGGCATGTTATGAGACTTATGAGCAGAGACCTTCAAATGCCTTTTTGCCATGGCGCCATACTAAAATGCCACATTTTGCCTATTTTTCGGTAAAAAGCCACATTTTGCCGATTTTCAGTAAAATGCCACACTTTGTGCCACATTTTGCCTTATTTGGGCTAAGTTCTGAGAAAAAAAATATAAATATTCTAATATTATAAGGGGTTCTGCTACAACCCATAAAACCAGGTAAGATACGCCCTTGCAGGGCAGGATTCCAAGGTGCTGAGGATTCCCCAAGTGACGTGGATTCCTATCTTAGGGTAGTGACACACTTCGTCTCGGGTAGAAGTTCTAAGGTTTAAAAAATCAAGTTTAAAGCCGCGTGTAGCAAATAATCTGGGGAAAGACAGGTAGTGTTGTCGTGTTCAATACCAATTACCCTTAAAAGGTATAAGTAGCATACTTAGAGGATAACCATTGGCACATTCGTAGTAATATTGAATGGTTTAGGGATTAACTCCTCCTTTAGAAACAAATGTGTTATATTTTGGGATTTTTTGCTAACGGAGCCTTCCCTCTTCCAGTCTCAGGTGTACCTGAGTCAGATACTTGACCAATATCATTCCACCTCTCTGGTTGTTGACAGTTATTGTGTTCTTATAGTCTTCGAACTTTCCCAGTGAATTTAAACTTTGTTTGTGTATTACATTTTTGACCATGCCAATGAATAGAAGTAACCCAACTGCCCTGCTCTGACAGCGCTGCATACATACTGAAAGCAGGGGTGTGTTTAAAAGTGTCCCTAAAATGGTCCATGTAACCTGCTTGGCCCATGCTGTTTTTCACCAGCTGTAAATGACTTAATTTCAGCGGTTAAACAAATTTTTATTAAAGCTCTAAGCCAAGTGCCAATCTTTAAGGAAATGCTACCAGGGACCCCTCTTCCTTCAGAGCCTATCCTAATAAGATGGGAAACTTAAATAAGAGCGGCCCTTTATTAAGCAGAACATGGAGAAAAAGTGAAAGTTCTATTAGAAGAATTCGACGAAGAGGATAACATGGCAATTAAAATAGCCAAGCAGGCACTGGGAAACGTTCAAACTTTGACGCAGCTAAATTTTATACGAGCTCATTTTTTTAAGTTGCCAAAGATGAAAGAAGAAGAGGTTCAAGGCACTTCGTTGACTTCAGCTGCTTAAGTTGTCTTGGAGCTCCAAAAAGCTGCGATGGAGTTGCCGGGCCAAAAAGGAGAGCAAGCCCGAAAAATACTGGAAGCTATTGAAATTTGTTTACAAAGCAAATTGCTACATAAAAAGAAGTGTATTTGGGGTTGGAAAGTTGAAAAATAAATGCCACATTTGGCCATATTGCCACATTTTTTAGTGCCACATTTCATAAAAATAAATTTTGAAGGTCTCTGCTTATGAGAGACTGTTCATTTAGTGGCAACAAAGAAATATGGAACATACAATATGGTCATATGGTCTCTTTGGTTGGAACACTCTTTTCTAAACATGTTTACTCTTCTTGTTATTGTTTTATTTTATTTATTTATTTATTTATTTTTTAGTTCTGGTTTTTTTGTCCGTTTGGTGGAATCCCAAACAAAACACTAGAAAGTCTTGTGGATGTTTAAGGAACTAAGCTTTTCTTGTATGATCAAATTAATACCTTCTATTACAGCCAAAGTGCTCAGTAATTTGGCTAACTTAATTTCATACATCATACATAGAAAGAGCAAACAAAATTGGTCCTTTTAAAAAAATAATTTAATCCTCTCCTTATATTCTAATACCTTTTACTGCATTTTATAATGAATCGAATCAATCAAATGTATTAAAAATAAATTAATTTTAATAATGTTTTATTTACTAATATAATTTTATTTATTCCTTTACTTAATACCTTAATACAGTAGTTTTAAGGAAAAAGTTTTTGCAAATTTACAAAGTGCGAAGCACTTTTATAGAAAAGGCCCCCCACTTTCTTTTAATCTAATATACTTTCAGGCAACCGAATGCACACTTTTTTTATACATAAAAGTGTGATATTCCTTTGTCCCAAAGCGTATTGGACTGAATATCCCTTTGTCTTAATAGATAGTTAGACTAAGGGATATAAACTCTCCTGTATATTTCCTATACAAAAAGGGGACCTCTTTTCTATAAGATTGCCCAAAGTGCAACATGATGAATATTTTTAATTTAAACCTGATCTTAAAATATGAAGACCTTTATTTGGGACGTAATTCTGATTGCACAAATTTGAAATTGTTTTTAAACAAGTTTTTAATTATTATATGTTTATAATAATTAAAAAGTTTAAAGAACCTATTAGTAAAAATGCTCAAAGCTTCCTAATACTACAACAGGGATAAGGTTTCTTGTATGATAATAGATTTTTGATTATGACTAGAGAGGTTAAAAAATGTGACACAACAATATTGTTACCACAATTTTATATTAATCTAGATTTTTAATTACTGGATTTTATTATTTGCTGAAATATGACAGTAATACCAATACACATATGTTTTTATATTTTAAATTGCTTCCATTAGGATTTTTATTAGGAAAGTGGCTCCTACTAAAATAATTAAAAATAAAATTTAGTTTATTCTTAAACAGTGTACATAGTAGGGTTTCAATTGTGATTGTACAATTGCCAATTAATTATGATCAAATAATTCCAGCTATTATTTGCTCGAGTTCTTGAATTCATTTTTTTACTTTAATTTTATCAAACAGATTAAACATTTCACAATTGTTGACATTTGTTTTAGTTTAGTTTTTTTTTTTGTTAATGTTTCAATTATGTTTAAAATTACCATGTGAATTATTTGCATTTTTTTTTTTTTTTTTTACTTCTGGATTTTGAGATCGATTTGCCTTTTTAAGTTTTAATTAAAAATGATGTGATCGAATTAGCAAAGCTATCTTTTAATAAGTCGAGCTCTTTAGATTGGGACCACATCAGAGTTTTTTTGAAACCCTTAGTGTCAAAACACATTATAGAGATAATTCTTAAGGGAGTTGCTCATTAACAAATGTTGTCTATGATCTCTCATAATGATTTGCTACAAAAGATTCTAAACTTTGAAATAATACTACTACACTACCTAATACGTAAGGTCTCCCAATTTCTATTTGTAATTCAGGAAGCAATAAAAATTAATAATAAGCATAAAAGTGAAGTAAATTTATTTAAGTTTCAAGGAAAATTACCATTTTTCAACATAATCACCGTTTAATTAAACCTACTCCTCCAAACAAGAAATCCATTTCTTCAATCTGTCGATGAAAAATTCTACGTTTTGTTTTTTAATTCGAGACCGCACTTCACCATCTGTTGAAAAGTTTTAACCTTTAAGGTGTTCTTTCAACTTGGGTAAAAGCCAAAAGTCTGATGGATTGGTCCATAAAAGGTCCTTTTGGTCCTTAAAGATCAAAACTTTTCGACAGATGATGATGTGCGGTCACGGATTACAAACAAAACGTAGAATTTTTCGTCGACAGATTGAAGAAATGGATTTCACGTTTGAAGGAGTTGGTTTAATTAAACGGTGATTATGTTGAAAAATTATAATTTTCCTTGAAAGTTAAATAAATTTACTTCACTTTTATGCTAATTATTAGTTTTTTTTTTGCTTCCTGAATTACAAATAAAAATTTGGAGACCTTACTTATCAATCCCCCCTCATAGAAATAACTTACTTTGACTGCTCCTCAGCTTCGTTCACGCAACATTTTCAACCATACATTGTGTTAAAGCTTTATATCCAATTAAAATGTGGTTGCTACACACTACTCCTTTTGCTGATTAGAGAAATTAACTTACAATCTTTATTTTATTGTTTTATACCAAAAATTTATATCTGGACTATATTGAATTGAGTTCAGAGATTCAGTTTTGACTCCTGCATTTCCTTTTTCCTTAATCCCTGGTGCTAATGATGCTTGCTAAATGGTGAAAAGCTAGTTTCACTCTATTATATTATATATGTCTAAACGAAGACCTTCTCTAATTACTTTAACTAAAAGAGTTTAAAGAAAACATGAATGGTTATATTTCACTTTCTTGTCATTTTATATTGTTATCCCAAAACATTGTGTTTTTTAAGCTGTTCTTCAGCTAAGTTATATGCTGTTATCAATCAATGAACTGATGTTGCATAGGGTAGTTCAGATAATCAAAATTCATAAAAAAGAAAGATGTAAAATAAATAAATCACATTTGTACAAAAAGCATCTTTGTTAATTTATCTATAGTAGGTAGTTATTATCTATCGTATTCTACTAGTGTCTTACTAGTGTTTTTTGATTTTTTTTTTCAATGAAGCCAGTTTGGATAATTGAGCGTTCAGATAACTGATGCTCTACTGTATTTTATTATTGTCTTATTATACTTCTCCATCTGTCCTGTTTCTACCTAACACTTTTCTCTATTTATGATAAGACTGCCCTTCCTTCAAAGTACTGTTACATTTACTTGCATATTATATGTTTTACTAATTTTTTATTTTTTATTAATGTTTGACATTTTAGCTGAAAAATTAGCTCCCAAACCAAATATGGTCAGCGTTGAGGTACAGACCGCCGATCTTGAAAAAGATATAAAGAAAGAGAAGGATCCAATCGATGAAGAACTACAGAAGAAAAAGTAACTAATTTTCAAATTAATAATGCATTTAATGTATCTATAAGTAAGTCTCAAGTTTTTAATATAGTAAAAATATGTGACTGAGATAAGTGACCTTTTTTAATAAATATAAATTTTGTTTGTGGAACTTATTATTTGGTTAAACTTGGTTAACCTGCTTTTAACCATTAACTTCAATTTTGGTTTGAATAGAATTGATGATAAAAGAATCACTATAGTTATGTGTGGTGTCGTGGGACACCCGTTAGGAACAAAGTTATTTACGCTTTTCATTGAATATAAATTATAAAATCTCACTGCTAAGTATACGATGCTAACTACTTATACATGGTGAAATTAGAAAAGGGACAAAATTAAAAGTAACTAACTATTTGTACTAAGCGGTGTTTAGGCAAAATTAAAACAAAAACATTCTTTTTATCATTGAAGCGAGTGTCTTGCAATAAATATGTATTAAATATTGAGAAAAAGTTAATCATGATGAGTTGATAGTTAAATGGATGGTTGTAGTACAACCCATCAGTTCGACATCTCCATATATTTGGTAATAAAGCCTTTGTACTGAAGAAGGGTCCAAAGAAAAGTAAACATGAGTCCAAAACAGAAACAGGAATTTTCATGGGATACTCTGATGCATCGAAAGCTTTCAGAATATGGATTCCAAGACTCAGAAGAATTGTGATAAGCAGAGATGTAAAGATAATAAATAAAATAGATCACTGCTATACAAATAAAGAAAATGAAAATTGGTTACCGAATAAAAAGTTAACTAAAAATGTAAATCCAATAGCTAAAGGAGATGAAAATGAAACAGATGATGATATGGTTCCAATTAGGATCAGAAGATCAAACGATGAGTCATCAGAATCTGATAGTAATGAATCGGATGTAGATGAAGAACAATCAGGAGATGAAGAAGGTGATGACGATGGAAACGATGATGATGATCAAAATGATGATAACAATCAAAGAGATCAAGATCATGATGAGTTGATAGTTAAATGGATGGTTGTAGTAGGTAATTTAAAATATACTAAATTGGTCATCATTTGCTAAGTTATCGCCATCAGTCAGTTTTGTCATGGTCAGTTTTAAGGAACTTCGTTCCAAAAACCATTTATTTTTTAGTTCATCTTATCTCGCCAGCACTGAAGTTGTCCATTTTAATTTCAAGGCTGGCTTAGTTTACTCATGGCTAATTGTATGCCTAAGTAGATAAGTGTCTTATTATTTCTTCCTCTTAATTATTATTAATATTTACTACAATTGTTTGTACTTAGTATTTACACCATTTCCCTTAAGCTGCTAAGAGTGTGACATGATGATCAATTGTATAATTTAAACATGATCTTTTGACATGATGACCTTTATTTGGGACGTAATTCTGATTGCACTCAGCTGAAATTGCTTTTATTAATAGTTATTTATGCACCTAGGGAGTAAAGTAAGCCATTATTCCCTGAGCGAAAAAGTTGGTTCTTGAGGCGAAGCCGAAGGAACCATGGTCCCTAAATCCCAAGGCGAAGCCGTTTCTACTATTTATAAAATAATTAAGTTGCAATCTTTACTTTTTGCCCTACTTTTACTTTTTCGCCCTACTTTTACTTTTTCTCCCTACTTTTTGAGTTAAGGGATGAAAAGACCTGTTTTAGTCCTTCTAAACTAATTCAAAATCATAACTTTTTCTCCCTACTGGAGATAAAGAATATTTATTTTTACTTTTGTTTTATTTTTTATTTATTTATTTTTTTTTTTTAAACATTAAGTTGTTAAATAAACAATAAAATATATACAAATTATTAATGGTGTTTATTGTTTTGTGTGTTTGCAGAGAGATGTGGTTGGAGACAATGAGAAGTACGTACAGGCCTAGATATTCGAGTAGTTCCAGCTCATCCAGTTATGAAACTAAATCCTGGTCCAGAAGAAGAGGGAAGACAGCCTCCAGGTAACCTGAACAATTCTTCTAGATTCAACTTTGTAAACATTGTTGTGCAGCTGACTGTGAAGCAGTGTTTCCACTTGCCTCAATCAATTGTCCCCTCGTCTTTAACCAGATTTCCCCTTTTTCCCCACGCATTATTTCAAATTTACCCTCGTCTCTAAAATGCCTAGGCCCTCCACAGCGGAGGGATATATATGAAATGATGTTATGACTATGACTATAAATGTAATGATAACGGGGGATAGAGTTTCATTGAAGCGAGCTTAATAAATATTGAATATTAAAGAAATAGTTAATCAAGGCGAATTGATAGTTAAAGAGGATAATTGTAGTAAAGAGCTGTGTAGTTAGGGAATAGGACTATTCCTTAACCATCATACCCCGGCCATCTCCATTTAAACTATTATATAAAATGTACCACTACACAAAAATTTCTTGCAAAATTGTTTGAAACAAACATTTAGGTACTGACTTGATCAATTTATTTTATTTGAGGGACCGACCTAAATCTCCTATACCATTTGAACCGAGTTCAAACCTGATAGAATACCTACCGTTCATTTCAAATTTGCCCGTTAAACTTGCAAAACACGGGCGAACTTGATTAAGTCTATGCTGGCAAATTTCTGATTTGGGAAATCCTCTTTTTGAGCTTTTCAGAGTGCACCGTGATGAATATTTTTTTAATTTAAACATGATCTTTTGACATGAGGACCTTTATTTGGGACGTAATTCTGATTGCACTTATCTGGATTGCTTTTAAGAGAGGTGAGAGTGGCAGTTTTGACACTAGGAATATTTACCTGATTGCCTGGTTGTTTTGACCATTAATTTGTCATTTAGGTCTCCATTCCTTAAAATAAAAACAAAATTGAGCCTTAAAAGTCTGTATTGAGTTTGAAATTGCGATTAAACTATGTATTAAAATTGGTTCAAATCTTATATATATATATAGATGATTTTTAGGGTTTTGAGGTCGAATCCTTTATTAGAACTCCTTTACATTTACATGGTTTCTGTTTGAGATATTGAAAGTAAAGAGCGTACAAAACATTAATAAATGTCAGAAAAACTCTTTAATAGTGTAGAGTTCTTATCAACTTTGCATTAAATGTAAGAATATAACTTAGCAACTTTTTTGACACACACTTTCTAAACCAACTCTGTGAAATATACAACCATTATGAACGAGAATTGTTTATTTATTTTATTTCAGATCATGTGTACTGTTACCTGTACTCCATCATTGTTCACTACACATAGTTTTACTACTCTTTTAATAAGTTTTATTATTCTTTTCAAGTGATAAAACCTTTACCTAGCCCTTTCATATTTTATATATCTGTATTTTATTTATCGATATCATGATAGGTTGTGAATTTTTCAAAGCAAGAAAGCGTTTTTAGTTAATTTTAACAGACCTAATGCATTTGTAAATTCATTATGTTAATTACTTTTTTTTATTAATGAGTGTTTATTGTGTGGTAGGAGATACAGGAGGAGGAGGAGTGACAGTAGCTACTCTAGATCAAGATCAAGATCCAGGTCCAGGTCTACTAGATCCAGATCATCCAGTTCATCATCCTCTTCAAGCTCCGAGTAAGTTCATTCACCTTGTAATTTAATCTTTTACTGTCTTATCAAGTTTAAACTATCCTTATGTCTTGGCCCTATGGTACTCATTGATACTCTTATTTATGTGTTAAATGTTCCTTTTGACAATCTGGTCTGTGATTTTCAGTGTTTGTGTTTTTTTAGTCAAAACCTTGTGGTACCACAAAGAACCTAATCTTCCTCTTGTTGTACCCCCTCAGGGTAAAGTTATAGTTTTTGGATAGTACTTGTTATTTATGTTATTTATTAAATTGGGTGATTATTTACACACACAATACAGCCCTCCCCAAAATCCAGCTCAAAATTAATGGATATAATGTTAAAATTATAACAAATATTTATACTATGTTGTTATTTTGTTGCACTTATATGATGAAAAACGTTTTCTGAATTTAACTGATGTTTCAATTTTATAATTGTGGACGTAATTCTGATATTTTTGTTATGAACAACGTTGTTTAACGGAGGTAAGGACCTTGGTATTATGATCTTTTCTTTAAGATGATCTTTTGGTGATCTTCTAGTGTGGTTTCATTATGTTATCATAATTTCTTATATCTTTCTATTTGTGATTTTTAGATACTCCTCCGGCAGATCCAGGTCTAAGTCTAGAAGGAGGAGGCACTCATTCTCAAGAAACAGAACCCGCAAATATTCAGCTGGGTAAGATTCTTTATTGCATCTCTTCAAACGACTTCACTGAAGATTTTATTTATTTATTTATTTTTTTCTGCATTATGTATCAATTTTAAGCTTTTCAAAGTGCACCATGATGAATATTTTTTTAATTTAAACATGATCTTTTGACATGAGTACCTTTATTTGGGACGTAATTCTGATTGCACTTATCTCGATGGCTTTTTAAAATAAATGTTGGTTTATTTTCTTATAACATTGTTAAAATTAAAATAAATTGATAATTGATTAGGCCCTCTGCACAAGTATCGATTGATTTGCAATGTGAGCTTCAAACTAGTTGTGCACACATTAGTGACATTGTTCCGAGTAGGGGAGTGGGGATCCCCACATGGGTTGACCGAAACTAGACTGTTTTGAAATCAGTTTCCAACGGATTGTGTGTGATAGTTGTTCCCTGTTGCAAAGAGGTTTCAGTTTTAAGTTGCTAGTCAAATTGTGAGAGAAATTGAATGATCAAAATATAATAATAATAATAATGTTTTTATTGCTAATATAATCATAAAGTTTTCTACAATTATACTCTTCCATGATATTCCTTCATATTTGTGTTCCTCTTCTTTATGGAAGTAACAACCATCCTCACCAATTCTAGGAAATAATCTTTGTGGATATTTTGAAGAATGCTACAAGCTTGCTGTCCACTTTATTTAATTTTTCTGCTGCTGCAAACAGCCTAGACCTCATATTTTTTTCCCTAAATGAGGAAGACACCAGTATTCCCTGTATACTGCTTGACATATTGCTAAACCAAGCTTCTTTACTACAAACTAGGTGATCAGAGTTCAGCGTCTAATCCAGAATCAGTAACACTCGTGTGTGGAGCTTCCCTTGCTATTGCAAACTGATTGTACATGTGACTATTTTGAAACCGATTCAAAACACGCATTGCAAATCAGTCAATGCATGTTCTAAACGCCTTACAAAACTTGGTTGCAAATAGATTGTTCTTTTATTTTTTAGATTCTACTTATTAATAAGAACTGTTATCACTTACTACATGTTACTGTTATTTTTTAAAATAGGAGAACTAGGAGAGTTCGAGAGGACTGGAGCCCGGTTGAGAAGCAGAGACAAGTGGAGGAACGCAGGGTTATCTATGTTGGACAGATAGAGGATGGTATATCTAAACAAAGACTCAGGGACAGGTTCCACAAGTTTGGACACATCGTAGACATCTCACTACACTTCAGGGAGAGAGGGTCTGTAAACAGTACATTATGTATCTTTATCCAAATTTTTATTATAACTTTGATTTAACTGCAAAGAGTGATTTTCAGCGGTATGTAAACTGCATAAGAGAGTAGATAAAAACTTTTTTGAGAAAGTTAACTGCAAATTTTGTAAAACATGTAATAACTCTGATGACTTCGTTAGTAAGTTAGATAAAATGTGTTTTTCAGAGATAACTATGGTTTTGTCACATTCAAGTATCCAGAAGATGCTTATCAAGCTGTGGAACACGGTAACGATTACGGACTTGAACCCAAATATGATATCTGTTTTGGTGGTCGACGGGCGTTCTGCAAGCAGAGATACTCTGATCTTGGTTTGTTTCTTTATATCCTCATTTATTTTTCAAATTATCATTACTGTAATAAAATTACTTGAAGATGCTTCTAAGAATTAATTATCAATGAAACTAAATGAATAAATTCATAAGTAACAGTGACACAAGCCATCACTTTAGACACCTTCTTCGATGAATTTAAGAGCATTAAGTGTATTTATATACTCTGCTGCAAAATATTGATTGTTCTTTAGTAATTTTTAGCTTTTTTTTAATGGGGTAACAATACATAGGGTAAAAGGGGGCAAAGGTCTGCAATTTTTGGTTTAGGTCTAATTTTGAGCATTTGCTTCCTTTTAGTAATTTCTAAATGACCTGTGAATTTTGGCCAACAATCTCTCATAACTCCAAAAATTTCTCAACATTTTTGAGGCACCATTTTATCAAAATTATGATTTGCGGACCTTTATCCCATTTGGTATTAATTAATTAATAATTCAAGAAATTGAAATACTTCATAAAAGAACATTTATATTGAACGATAAAGAAAACATATTAGGTACAATATAAAGTATCGTAGATGGAGAAACCCTTTTTAATGAATCCTTTCTTATCATAAAGGATCTGCTGGGTTAAAGGGCACAAACAATCTTTCTTTCTCTTGTACACTCTGAAAATTAAAAACTAATTCTTTTACCAGAAGTAACTAAAATAAATTAATCTTTAGATTAAACTTTTTAAATGGGAGAAGAGTCCACATTAGGACATTTGCCCCATTCAGTGTGCAGATCTTTGCCCCATTCAGTGTGCAGATCTTTGCCCCATTCAGTGTGCAGATCTTTGCCCCATTCAGTGTGCAGATCTTTTTCCCATTCAGTGTGCAGATCTTTGCCCCATTCAGTGTGCAGATCTTTGCCCCATTCAGTGTGCAGATCTTTGCCCCATTTTATCAAATCATATAAATATAGTAACCTATCGAAGGTAACTACACATGAAGGTAAAACAGGGGTCTATTTTCTATACAACTTTAGCACCATTTTGGTACAACTTTATCAAAAATACGAATATATATAAGATATATTATATCTTATTGATTTACAATAATTATTAATAAACTGCCAAAATTCTATAAAAGTTAGATTGAAATATAAAAATATAAACTTACCTCATGTTTCTTGGCAACAGTACAAACTAAATCAAGATAACCTTACAGGAGCAAAGCCTCAACGTTAGGAATGAGTGTTGCTAGTCCCTCTTCAAAAAGTAGTTTCCCTCCCATTTTTAAAGCAGTGCGAACATTTACCCCATGCGGACCTTTGCCCCCACCTACCCTATATATAAAAATTCTGTAATGATAGGAAAATTAAATTATGTCTTATTACTTTATCTGTCTATTGAACAGTTATGCCACTTTTATTTTAACATTAAATAACATGTAAAGTACACTTCTATTATATTTTGACGTTATTAAAAATAAAAAATAAAGTTAGTATTAAGTACCAAATTATGTTTTTCCACTAGATTCAGTTAGTACTGCACCACACTACACCAGCTCCTTCCAGGCACCACCGATACGCAGCAATTGCAACTCTTTCGACATGCTACTGCGTGAAGCTCAAGAGAACTTGCGCAAACGTTCAACAGTCTGACCGCTGAGCATTGTCTCGTTAAATATAGTCGTCAGTTTAACATAGCATTTAGATAGATATCATTTATGTGAAATTCCCCACCCTATTTAAAAAATACAACTGTCCTTCAAAAATTTGCTATTTTCAAACAAAAAAAACCATTGTTGGATCTGATTTTTTTCATTGTATTCAATTTTTCTGTTAGTTTAAATTATAATTTTATATACTCAGCTAGATTTGTGAAGAGTTAATTTTACAAGCAGTGTATTTTATTATTATTATTACTTTTTTTTTTTTTTATCAATATTATATTTAAACATGGGTTTTTTCCTACCTAGGTGTGCCTTAATTCTCATATTAGCAGGTGTTAATTTAGTGTGTGGAGATAATCTTAAGATATAATGGTCGTGCTAATGAATATAACGATTGTCAAGGAATTAACCCATACACTAACCGTTTCCTTTACAAATCTAGTTTTCTTTGAGTAAGATTTTGTAAATACTTGTATTTGTGTAAAACTTTATCACTTTATGGTCATATCAATCTTAAACAAAAGGAATTCATTGTAAATATAAATAAATCAATTTATTTTTTTCAGTATGATTTTAATTTCAAGATATGTACAGTTTCTTGGACCTTTGAATCAATATTGTCAATATTTAGTTGTTTTGTTGTTTCGAATAGTGGCATTGAAATTTCATATCTTTTAAGACACTCTTTTCCTTGAAAAAAAACATATATTATTTAAATATAAATGTTGTATTTTAATAATAAATTCCTAAATTTATTCTATGATATTGTATTCAAGTCCTTAGCCAGCCTTAACAAACAGTTTAGGCCCAAATATTTTCTAGTCGGGCGTTCCACAAGGAGAGAAATTCTGGCCATGGTTTGTTTTATTATATTTTGTTTATTTAAAAAGACACTGTTTATTGGAAAAATTATATTAGAGAAAAATTGTTAAATGTTTATGATGGCAGAGTTTATCTCCGCCCTTTCCGGCTTTGGGACTAGTTCTATCTTATCGACTCAATTATGAGTAATTTTTAATTGACCATATCAGATCCAATTTTTTTGTTAATAAATATGCAGATGAATATTCAAAACTACTTGTAAACACTTTTTTTTATTGAGGCTGAGTTTAATTTTTTTTTTTTTTTTTTTTTTTTCTTTTTGAAAGATATAATTCATGTACTCTTATATTTCCGGTCTTAATAAAAAAAAACCCTTATAATTATTTAAAAAAAAAAGAATCATATTATTTACTATACATTATTATAAATATATACATTATATTTCTCTAAGAAAATATAAAACTAATAATAAAATAATATAAAAAATATATAATAAAAAAAAATAAATAAAAAAAAAATTAAAAAATAAAAAATAATGTGAAATATTTTTTTTTTAATTTATACAAAAAAGATATTATAATTATAAGTACAGAGAAATATAAATTCAAATAATTGTAAATAGTTTTTTTTTTTTTTTTAATTTTATTTATTTTTAATTTGTTTTGAGGTACTTTGAATTTTTGTTTATTAAAAAAAGTAAATAGTAGCTAAGAAAAAAGTTGTTTCCTTTTATTTCTTGTTTATTTTAAACATTTTTTTTTTGCCATTTTAAAGTTTTTTCGCTTCTATTTTTGTTGTTTTATTTTTTATTATTTAAAATAAGATAAGGTATTTTAAGAAATACGAAAAAAAAGTATTTTGTAGAATTAAAAAAATTTGATACTTTTTTGTGTTATTACTTTGGGTTGGCATGTCAAACTCTTATTGACTTGATTAGAACTAAAGGGTATGAATAACATATTTCAGTTATGAAGGTTACAGAAGCATTGCGACAGAAGTCCGTTTCAGAACTTTATAAGGGAACATTATTGGTCTAGTGTCTGCCTATATGGTCCACCATATCTTACAAACTGCTCATCTGATTTTAATGAAATTTGGATGATAGACCATTATTTTTTGCCCATTGTTGGTCCCATATTAATTTCTAACATCTGCACCTATTGCTTTCTTTTCACATGCGCTCAAACTATTTTTAACAAATACATCCTTATAAGATTTGGATGCTTTGTCAAATCTAGCCCTCCAAGATGGTCCTCCATTACGTTCATCCGTTTGCTCTTATCAAATGTAGCCCTCCAAGATGGTCCTATATTACTTTCATCCGTTTGCTCTTATCAAATGTAGCCCTCCAAGATGGTCCTATATTACTTTCATCCGTTTGCTCTTATAAAATTTAGCCCTCCAAGATGGTCCTATATTACTTTCATCCGTTTGCTCTTATCAAATGTAGCCCTTCAAGATGGTCCTATATTACTTTCATCCGTTTGCTCTTATCAAATGTTGCTTAGTTAATATTTTCATGTAAATAAACAAAACCATTTTGACAAACTAAAAAAATTAGAGGGAAAAAAGAACTCTAGGAAGCTATGTGGCACACTAATTTGTTGAATATTTTTTGTTAATAAAAGAGTCCAAAAGCGTGCAAAACTCTTGACAGGAAATTAGTTGTATTTTGCTGCCTCAAATATTTTGTTCGTATCTAGTTTCTAGCGTTGGGAACCAATCGATTGAAAACAGTCGACTAAACGGTTGTTTTAAAATATTCATTCATTCGGTTGTGGATATCTAGTTTTCATTCGACTGATATCAGTCTACAGTTTGGACTTGTATTAGTTGTAATTCAGACGTGTATATGTGGACGTGTGTATAACGAGTGTCATGCGCCTTCTCACCCCTCCTCCGCTTTGAGCCCTTCACCGTCGTTCCTTTCCCCTATCCAAAATCAAAAAACATTCGAATGAAACATTCGAATGAAAAATTCAACTGGATTCAGTCTGTCTATATTTTTTCATTCGAATGAAAATGATGTCATAGCAGGCTGTAGTTTGGGACAAGATAACGAGTGTCAAGCGACTTCTCACTCTCACCCCCCCTCAGCACTGAGGCCTTTACGGCCTCCACCGTACTACTCCTATATAAAAAAAAAAAAAAACCATTCGACTTGCGGGTTCAGTCTCGGTCTATATCTTTATTCGTATATCCTATCGCTATGAGACTGTTTTTTCCCGAATCAACTTATTCATTCGGTTGTTTTTTCTAGTCGGTTGTCCCAACGCTACTAGTTTCCATTACTGCTCTTGCCTCAATTACTTTTGTAAAAGTCAATTTTACCCCTTTGATTTTAAGATTATCACGGCATTAATCTTAATAAACCTAGATTTTTTTTTGGATGTCACCTCCTCTATAATTTAAAAATTTGATTAAATAATTAAGGGATTTATTCAATATCATATGATAATCTTTTTTTGGATCTAGATTTATCATAATGAAAAACAAGTGGCCAGAGTCGTTACAAAATGTAGATTATTTTAGATACTGCCTTCTATTATATCTTTAAATCACTGTGAGACAAATCCAATCTTTGATGAAATCTTTTTGGGAGAGCTAGTTTTATCATATCACACTCTTTAGATGAAGAATGAGAGTCTAATAAATTGAAAATTATAGATTCTACCATTAGATTCAATCTCTGAAACTCTTTACCACGGGGCTAGTAAAATGGGCCTAAAAGATGACCTAATTGCTAGGTTCAAACGAGTGATTTGTCCCACCCGTCTAGTACTTATTAGTAATCTTACTACTACTACTAATCTCTGAAGTAATCTATTCTGGAAAATCAAGATTTAAATTTTAAATGTGATTTAGACTTGTTGCCGCAACTCTTAACAGGTAAATCTCAGAAGGATCTGCTCAATTTCTGGTCAGATTTAGACTCGATTCTGATTTATATTTACTATATCAAACTCTTCTAGAATGGGCTTTCTTTTTTAAGAAATCTCAATTATCTTATCTTTAATTTGAATAAATCATTTTAAAACTTTTAAACAATCTACATTTATTAAGCATATTCTTACAAAGGAGGCTTTTAAAAATAAATCTTGACCTTTCATAAGAATTCCTCTTCTATATAATTAGACGTTAATTATATTTATTATGAATGGATTTATTCATTCTTTTTTAAGAAAATTTAGATGTCTTATTTATATAGGACAACTATTATTCAGGTAAGTAGTACTAGTACTATTAGTAGTAAGTACTTAATTTACTATTCAAGTAAATAGTACTATATAAGTAAGAGCTTTATAGCTCTTACTTATTCTTTAACTCAGTGGTTCCCAAAGTATTTGTTACCACGCCCCCCTACAGTCAAGAATAAAACTTCCCATGCCACACCCCCCCCCCCCCCTTACACAATTTTATGTGGTGATGAAAAAAAAAGTGCAGTAAGTATTACATTGAATAATCATACATTAATTTTATTACAATTTTTTATATCATTACAAGTTGCAATTTAAACTGAACAAGTGACAAAATATATCAGTGAATGGATGAGCTCGCATTTTGTTTTACATGATTCCCTATTCTTGAATGAGCATTAGAAAGTGCACAACAAAAATGATTAGCAACATCAAGTTCGCCCCGATACTTTGTTTTTAATGCAACAAGTGCTGAAAAAGATTTTTCACATTAGACGTTCGGTCGGCAAAACTATCTTGATCTCGAGGTCCCACGCCCCCCTTGACTTGTCTTCACGCCTCCTTTGGGGGGCGCGCCCCCCACTTTGGGAACTAATGCTTTAACTGAAGCTTTTGAAGGCAAACTTTGAAACCATCTTTTTTGGGAAAAGATTTAATATGTCAGTAACTATGTCTAATCAAAAATAAAGCTTTTAATATAAATCCTTTATAATTATGCATTTTAGTTGTGTGAGTTAACTGCAAGTTAATTTGTTAATTAATAATTAATATAATGATTTATATTGGTATTTATTAATATTAATACAATGATTTTATATTGGTATGTATTAAAATTAATTTTAATTTAATTAAAATTAATTCATAATTTGATAGAATGTTTTTGTATTGGCACAGAGTCTAAATGCCAAGTTTCAGCTCGATTAGGTGACCGGAAGACAGTTAATTAGCCCTCCGAGATTTTAAAGGCAGAATATAGGCACAAACAAACAATATCCAAGTTAATATAGAAGATTTAATAACATAATACTACAAATCTTAGAGAGATGTGTTCTGTAGTTAAAACTTTACTGCAATTTGACCCTAAAGCAATCTAGACTCAGAGACCCTTCTTATTTTTGAAATATTATTACAAAGTGGTGATAAGATCTCCGTATTTGCACATCTATTGATTTTACATTTGATTTTTGATTTTCTTTTAAAAGCATTGAGTTTGACATGCCTATCTTAAAGGGTTGTTTTTTAAAAAGAAAAATTAAAAAAAGAGAAAAAAATCATATTCGTTTTGTATTGGAAATTAGGCCTATTGAAAATATCAGTGCTACAATTTTATAGACAAAGATAAAAGATATACTTTGTTATGTAAAAGAATATACCTGTATATTTGATTTTGAAAAGAATAGACTTGACTATGGAGGGGAAATTGGATAGGGAGCTATTAAGAATGTGAATTTTTAACTCTGTGTAAAATAAAAGAATAGATCTATACTCTGATTTAGAAAAGAGTAGACTTGACTATGGATGAAAATTGGATAGGGAGCTATTAAGAATGTGAATTTTTAACGCTGTGTAAAATAAAAGAATAGATCTATACTCTGATTTAGAAAAGAATAGATCTAACATCTGATTTAGAAAAGAATAGATCTATACTCTGATTTAGAAAAGAATAGATCTATACTTTGATTTAGAATAGAATAGATCTATACTCTGATTTAGAAAAGAATAGATCTATACTCTGATTTAGAAAAGAATAGATCTATACTCTGATTTAGAAAAGAATAGATCTATACTCTGATTTAGAAAAGAATAGATCTATACTTTGATTTAGAAAAGAATAGATCTATACTCTGATTTAGAAAAGAATAGATCTATACTCTGATTTAGAAAAGAATAGATCTATACTCTGATTTAGAAAAGAATAGATCTATACTCTGATTTAGAAAAGAATAGATCTATACTCTGATTTAGAAAATAATTGATCTATAATCTGATTTAGAAAAGAATAGATCTATACTCTGATTTAGGAAAGAATAGACTTGACTATAAAGGAAAATTGGATAGGGAGCTATTAAGAACTTAGTTTTTATCTCTGTGTCAAATAAAAGAATATATCTATACTTTGATTTAGAAAAGAATAGACTTGAAGAAAATTGGATAAGGAGCCATATATCAAATGGTACATACTCTTATTTTATAGATTTCATATCATAGGGAATAGCTTAATCCTTTATTTCAATGGACAAATTTAATTTGTTCGGTACGGTAGGTGTTGTTTATGGGGGCTATAAATGAGGGCTATATTTTTTCGAATCAGTGCCAGGTTTTTGAGATGTGTCAAATCTGTTCTTTTCTGTTTAAAAGTTTAACCAATTGAAATCTTTATGTCTCAGTATGACAGATTATTATTGGTCGATTTTTCCTATTTGACATTACATGTCAAGTACATTCTTTTATCAAACAAACTTATCGTGGTGTGTGAAAGAACATTGAGGAATGTAAGTGACAATAGTACTAATAAAATAAATTATAATACTTAAAAAAATTACATATTTTTTAAAATGTTTCCACTCGCTACAAATTAAAACCTAGTATAAGCGCCTTCCGTCTTCAAAATACACTAATATAGAGTCATATATTTTAGGAATGCCATGAATAAATATTATGTATAAATGTTCTATTTTCTTCATATCCTTCATTATTAGGATTTATTAAGATTATAAATATATCAATAGTATGATTAAGATTTTTCAATAATCGTTATATAAGAATAATAATAAAAAAAAACTTAAATTACAGAATAATACTTGAAAATTGGGAATTGATTTGTATCACTTAATTTGTAATTAATATATTTATATAATTTTGCTGTTCCTAAACATAAATAAACAAAACATTTAAATACAGTAATACCCGGACTTATGTAATAGGTGGGACCACGAAGGATACCGTAAAAAATCGTAAGTTGAGGAATGCACTTTAGATACACTTCTAAAGATCAACTTTTTTGTTTTTTCACAACAAATTTCTTATCTTCGCGCATCTTCTTATCAAATTTTGATGCCATAATCACATGAAAAGGGAGTTTTCAAGGTAAAGAATCAAACCCCTGATCACTTTTAGCAGCAGTTTCGGAGGTTAACTGCAAATTTATGTATGTTGGGATAACGTAAGTCAGGGTATTATTGTATTAAAACGACTAAGAAAAGTGGTTGATAAGTTAAAATATAATTAAACAAACATTTTTTTTTTTTTTAATTTAGTTTCGTAAGGAAATAATTATCGTACATCATTTTTTTTTGACTGCTTAGTTTTTATTTATTTTTATGATTCCTTAAATATTCATAACTATGCAAACTGACTGTATACAATTATGAACATTTTTTTTTTTTTTTTTTTATAATAAATAAAAAATAAAGTAAAATGAAATATCCATGGAATTGAACACTGACTCATTTACATTTTTTGTTTTTTATTAGTTCAACTTAATTACTACTATTATTATTATTATTTTATTACTCAACTAATCATATTCAAAGTGGATTTAAAGTTCTTATTTATTTTATATTGAGACCTTATTTAGACAAATTTTAAGATGGAACATATTCAACTCTGAGTCTACCGTCAAACTTAAAGATTTTTAACTGAAGTCAACACTACAAAAGGAAAATCCCCATGTCAAAATCTCATTACTAGAACTTACTGTCGATTAAATATTAACTTGGAATATCATTAATTTTTATTGATTAACTTTAATAATCCAGTTTAATAATCAGAACAAGTTGCTGTGCTGGAGTCATCTATATATATAAAATTAAAGTTTTGTCTGTACATTGATCAGACGTGCAACCTTTTTGGATTCTGTATGTATGTAAGAGTGTGTGTCTGTCGCAGCCAGTCTGACTATAGGTGTAAAATTGGCTGAACGAATTCAATTTTTTTTTTCAGAGGTTTGCATGTTGTAGGCTTTGTTTCATCGAAAAATATTGAGTAGAACCAAAGTTATTAACAATTATTTTAATAAATTAAAAATTAGGTTGACTATTATAAAGTGCACTTAATATATTGTGACAAAACCAACTGATTTGCTTATCAATATGTTTGGGTACTTCTAGACCACCTACACTGCACTTGCAGTTTTTTGCATGTATTCGGAAATTGACCCAAACCGACTGAAAATATCCTAAAAGTTAAAAAAAAATATTGTTACCCTCTCTTAAATAATTTAAAACATAAATATCGACAGGGTATAAATAAATTATACAACACTACTACTTAAAAAATTAAAGATGGCGGACACAACTTTAAAGTTTTTTTTAATATTACAGCTAAACAGTAAGTTGTATCGAAAAGCAGATTGCAGTGGTTACTGATTTTAAAATATCTAAAACTTTGGTTCTATGACTTTTTAAATAGAGCTAAATTTGATATTTTTTACTTGAAATTTTTGACTTTGAGCTCTTATGGCGTTCAAGCAATTGTTGACCGGTATAATTTCTGATTGGGTTGTTTAAACCTCACTCTAATGCTCTTTAAATTGATTATTTATTATTTTTATTAATTTGTCCTTGAACTGGAGTTATTAAATCTAGAGTTCCAGGCCTTAACAGTACAAGTTCAAAAACGTAACTTTTCATTTGAGCCATTTCAAGTTTTGAAATTCGTTTTTTTCCTACCATTTTTACATTTAGGAGCGTATGAAAGCAAAGTTGATTACTGCTTTGCCTACAAAGCCTACATGGTGTACAGCTGCGATATTGAGAAGAGACTGGTAATTAAATTTATGCACCATTGGTTGATAATTGTTCAATGACTTCCCCAAAAAGTTCAATGCTTTGTCAAGAATGTTCTCTACGGAGCATCAATTGAGTTTTTCTTAAGGAGTTCAGAGTAATTCTCTCTCGATGTATTATAATACTTATTTATTTTACACGATGTAACAGTTTCTTTAAATCTATCTCTACAATGGGTTAAACAAATCAAAGATGGTCAATATTCAGGTATTCTCTTACAGAAAAAAATATATTATATCACACAATGTGTAAAATTAAAGCCAACTCAAATATAATTGAAGAGTTGAAATTCATAAGGCTCTAAGTGCCAAATCGGTTTCTGAAAAAAAGTTATGTATGTATAGCACTTAAACCCAAAAGAAGCAACACTGGGGAGATGCTGCTATCTTGTGAGATTTTTAACAAATATACAGTTCTACTTTGGCACTTAGACCTTTTTGATTATTACTAGGTTGGGCCTTAAATCGTTTTGAAGCCATCAACTCAAAATTATATTTTTTTGGTTCTTAGAGCCTTATGAATTTCAACTCTTCAATTGAAGAAGATACTTCTAATTGTGAAGATCGGACTTTGGGCCCTTTGTGAAGTAGAATTTACGGGGAATTGTAAGTAAAGTAGAAAGTACCTTATAAAAAGGTAAAAAATTACCTTATAAAACAGGTTGAGTAATTTTGGTACTCCCCCTAGTACCAAAGTCTAAACACCAAGAATAATCTGGATTCAATCCCTAGAAAGGTGAGACATGTTTCACTTTAGTATTACCTATAATGTTTTTTGATTAGATTAAAATGAATTGTTATGAATATATTTATTTGTCTACAAGTCTTTTCTTATTTTTTACTTATTATTTTTAACTTACCAGAAATTCCATCACCAGAAAAGCTTTAATTATGGAAAGAAAATAATTAAAATACTTATTACAATAAAAAGTGAATACGGTTTAAATAAAAAATACATAAGAACTTTATTTCTGCACTTTTATTAACTCTTTTGGTCAAATTTATTTTTAATTTTTAATTTGTTTTTTCTAAATACACTAGAGTTCCTTATTATAAATATTAATTGATTAAGTAAAAAATATAATTGTTAATAATAATTTTGGTTCAAATATTAATGATATTACTACTTTTTTAATTAAATATTTATTATTTTATATTGACAAGGAATTATTAGTTTTTTATATAAAATAAATCGATATTATTGACTATGAATCAAGAATTGTTGCAATTCCATCTTAACATATATTATTACCATTATAAATAAATTAACTAAATTTCATGAATAAATCTGTCACATATGGAGCTTGAAATTTAAATTTGGCATAATTTATTTTGCCTTATCAAATATAAAATTAAAAATCTATATTTATAAAAGCAAAAGCCTTCATTCTTATCGCTAATTGTTATCTCACCCCCTGAATAAGTAGAGGTTTGATTATTCAGTGTGAGGTGTACTTTCAAATTAATAATGTACTTCTAATGAAACGTTAAATTTTTTGCTTCATCAATATGGTATTTGATGAAGCAAAACAAATTTGATATATACTCTTTTGGGGGAGAAGAGAAAACGAGATAATGTGTGAAAATTAAATCCTTGAGCTAGGAAAGTAGAAATTTTGGGAAAGGACTCTCTTTACCACTGTAAATAACCACTAAAAAGGGATTTTTCAAAGATAGAACCACTAAAAGTGGTTTACCCTAACTATACTCATCAGAAATTAAACTTTTCATTAAAGCTTCTTACTCTTTTTGAAGTCAAAAGTATCAACAAATTTGAAATTTCTTCTAAATTTTTAATTCAAAGTTGAGGAGAAAAAAATAAAATAAATATAAACCTGTTAAAAACCCCTATATCTATGACATTGAAATTTTGACAAATTTTATATCTTAGGATGCAAGCAGTTACTTGGTTCTAGCATAAATGTACCATTAGAGGAATTGTTACTACAGCTAGTTGTATTAACATGGGTACTTCTTTAAGCCTTGTCCACACTAGTAGACATGTTGCGCGATTTTGGTCTCAGAGACATGTCTAGCGATTTGTCTATAGACATCGGCGAGACAAACGGCGTCTACGGTCTCGTTGCTAGACCAAAAATCGCATGTCTATAGTTTTCCATTCTGAATGGTAGAAATGGTGCAACTTTAGGCATGTTGCGCAACGTGTCTATACAAGTGGGGACGCTAGACCTAGACCATAGACGGTCTCAGCAGATGTCTATAGACACGTTGCGAGACATTTCTGTAGACGGTCTATGAGACTGTCTACAGAAATGTCTCGCAACGTGTCTACTGGTGTGGACTAGGCTTTAGATTGTTACTCCCCTGTTTATTTAGAATGTAAAATAATATAATTATTTACACATTCCTTTGTCTAAATAACTATTAAGACAAAAGGGATGTTTAGTCCAATGTACTTTGGGACAAAGGTGTATCACACTCCTGTTTTTATAAGGGGAGTAACAGTCTAAAGAAGAATATTCCGTACACCTTCTTTAGATTGTTACTCTCCTGTCTTTTTATAAGGGGAGTAACAATCTAAAGAAGTACCTTAAAATGTACATCAATAAGTGTTTACATCCAGGGTTTGACTATCAACTGATAAATGGATAGCCTGTGAAGTATAAAATAAACAATTGCATCCAATACAGGTAAATTTTTACTAAATTATAATCATTATTAACATTTTTACTGACAGGTTAAGCCAATTTGTTTGTTAATTGAAAAACATTTGAAATTAGCAGCAGATTTTGTTTTAATAGTTTCCTTTAAAATATTGCTTTCTGGAGATAAAAATTTTATTGATCAAATCGAAGATATATCACTTATTGATCATTAATTAATGGTATCACTAATTAACATAATTAGAACACTAACATGGAAAATATTCATCAACGTTTTGTTAGTAAAATTGAAAAAAAAAAAAAAAAAACCCTCAAAATTACATAATTTCCTTCAGAGTCTTTTATGCTATTATCTTCCTTTCTTTATTAATTACCTTCAAAATTAAAATTAAATAAAAATGTTTATTACAAAAGATTTACAAAAGTTATTTAAGTGTATGAATATTCTTATCTCCTCAAAATATTAATATTAATTATTAACAAGATCTTATGGGGAAAGAATTTTTTTTTCTCAATTGACTAAAATTGTCAGTTTTTGTAATTGGTTCCATTATAAACTTCATTGATTTTTTTTTTTTTTTTTTAATTCATTTTTATTTTTGTTCATGTTTTTGCTTATCCTTTTAGATTGTTAAGTGTCTAATGTGTACTGCTTAATCAATATATATTTTATTTTTTAAAAATTAATTAATTTTTCTTTTTTTTTTTGTAGTAGAATAATATTGTACATTAATATAATTAATTTTTGTTATTATTCTTATTCTATTGTTTAAGAATTTGTAATAATTATTTTAGGTTTAAGATCAGAGCAATAAATGGTATAATGAAGAGAATTAGATTGATTTTTAACGAAGATCTTGTTGATTTGATCAAATTTGGAATTTACGATGATTTAAAATAAATGTTTTTGTTTGTTTGCAATTCCATTTTAAACATTGATAAATCTGTATAATACAGTACTGTTATTAAAGATGGCGGGGCCTCACTCCAACGTATTTTTTTGACAAAGGGATATCAATTTTCCTATGTAGAAATCACACATATATAATTTCTTTAAAGCAGACCGCACACGATCAATAGTATTGTCAATAAATAAAAGTATTGTCAATACTATTGACCGTTTGGGGGGATAGTATTGATATAAAAAAACAGTATTGATGAAAATTTGTTACTAAATTGACATAGTGACTATTGATCGTGTGCTTAATGCACACGATGAATAGAATGCACGATGGCTTAATGCATAAATCATACAAATTTACTGTTTAACAAAGGGATATAATCTCTCTATTGTATAAATCAAACAAAATTGTGTCACTAAGCGATTTTCGACCTAACTATCTTCTGCAGTTCAGCCTTAAAAATTGAATTGACAAATTTTGTAAATTAATTTTAAACTTCATTAATTTTCAGAGAGACCATTGAGAAAATTCACATAAAAATTGTTCGATCTCCAAATCGTCATTGAGACTTCAATTACAATAATGTTTTGGTTGAACACTTATGTGTCATTTGATGTGTTATGCCTGATTGCAAAAACAAAAAAGACAATACAAGAGACACTTCCATTTGCATATACTCTAAACCAGAGGTTCTTAACAGGGGGGCCGCGGCCCCCCAGGGGGTCTCGAAAGAAATTTAGGTACTATATATATTATAATTGGAGATTTTAAGGGGGCCGTGGTTACCAAAAGGTTAAGAACCACTGCTCTAAACCACTATTTTGGCTAAAAGATAGACTTTTAGAACGTAAGAGGTTTTAAAACCTCTTACTGTGTCTAAAAGATTATTGGAGTGGCAAGGGATAGATTTTTTGTTTTATTTTAATCCCATACAACTACATAAGATAATTTAAAATTTACTTAATGTGCCTTAAGCCCTATTATTACTTAAGGCCCCCATACACGATCAAACTTACTTGACAAACTTGGCTTGTCAAGCCAGCTTGACAAGTAAGTTGGACCGTGTGTGGGTGAAGTTTGATGGCTTGATGTGGTGTACACTGGGCGTCAAACTTATTTGACAAACTTGGCTTGTCAAGCCAGCTTGACAAGTAAGTTGGACCGTGTGTGGGTGAAGTTTGATGGCTTGATGTGGTGCACACTGGGCGTCAAACTTATTTGACAAACTTTTGATCAAACTTGCTTGACAAACTTGGCTTGTCAAGCCAGCTTGACAAGTAAGTTGGACCGTGTGTGGGTGAAGTTTGATGGCTTGATGTGGTGTACACTGGGCGTCAAACTTATTTGACAAACTTTTGATCAAACTTGCTTGTCAAACTAGTTTGATCGTGTATGGGGGCCTTTAGTGACAAATTTGAACTAATAAAATTAAGAAAGCCACATAGTTGTTAGTACCTCTTTATTCACGCAGAATAATTACTTTTCTGTGCATAAGAGTACCATTAATTAATAGATTTGGTGCTTAAATGGACTTAATATCATTATTAATTCAACATTTAAGTGAAGAATTACTTTTAACAACTGTGAATAAATAAATTTTTATTGTGAAAAATCAATCTTTTTCCTCTTCTATCCTTGCTCATAGTAGTTCACTTGATAAAGTGTATGATTTTATTTTTTATTACATATTTTTAAAATCACTGCCTTAAATTTTTTTTTTTTTTAACAAATATAGTTTTTTCTTTGTGTCTCAAGCTTAAAAAAATGTTGTAATTTTATTTTTAATTTTGTTTTTATTTCTTATCTTATAATTATGATTATTTTTTCCTCATGCTATTGTTTACTTATTTACAATTTAATTAAGGTATGGTTAACAGTTTATTAATTAAAAAATAACTCTACTCTATAATTTATATATTTTTTTTTCTTTTTATAGATTTAAGATAAAAACAAATTTGTTGGGTTAGAAATTATAAATTAAAAATAAGAAATAATAAAAATAAAACTAAAACAATTGTGGGATTCTTCAATTTTTATTGTGAAATTTAAAAAATTAAAACTAAATATAAAATTAAACTTTATTTTACAAAAAATCCAATTTAGGAGATACATGAAATTTGGTCTACATACAATGAAACTCTTGGTACAAAGCACGCTACATTTATTTTTAAAATGACTATTCAAATTTCTATTTTTTCTAAATTACCCCTTTTAGGTTTCTGTACGAAGTATGAAAAGAAACCTTTTATAACAGCTATGTCTGTCTGTCCGTTGGCGTGTTTCAATTCATAAACTACTGCAGCTAGGAACATGAAATTTGGCACACAGGTGCATCTCGGCATTTGTGACGACTGTCCACTTTTTGAAGTTTTCAAGATGGCGGACTAAAAAAAAAAAAGTTTTTAGTCACCATGACATGTTATACATCAATTTAAAGGTCTTGAAGTGTAGAAAAAGAATATGCCACTATTAAAATTTTAGACTTAATAATTTTAACTTAATCGTACAGAAACCGGTGATTATCGCCTAATGTATTTACGTGAAGCGCGCCTTACTTGTTCCTTTTTTTATTATCTTCTCATTTTGCTTAAGGTTGTGGTAAATGACAAATGAAGTGGAACATCACATTTACATTAAGCTTGGCAAAATGCATTTTTACAGAACCACTAAAAAATTACAGAATCTCAAATAAGAATAATATGCTTCATTGTACAATCTAAAGAAATAAATAAATATGTTAGTTGTAAATAGGAAGAAATAAAATAATTTTACATTATTTCAAGACCATTAAACTCTAATAATTCAGATGAACAAATTGTGGTTAGTCTCATTTTTGATAAAAATGTGTCATTCTAATTTTTTCCCTCGTAGTCGTCTAATAGTACTTAGGTACATTTCCGAGAGCTGGTGTGGCCGTGTGGATTAAATTGCTTACCACAACTGCTCGGCCATCAATGAATCAAGAGAGGTACGAGGTTGTGGGTTCAATCCCTCGCCGTGATGGTTTGATTTATATAGCTCACTAATGATCACATCATGCTCGCTTCGGTGGTACAATGTACAGAGGTATGATGTGTGAAGTGGCTGCGCAACTCTCTACCACATGGCTAGTAAAATAGGTAAAATTTTAATCCGTGTCTTATTAAAAATAATAAAACTTTTTTTAAAAAAAATATTTGTATCATTAACAGCTTAAGTTGTACCTACTCTATTTGAATAAATATTTAATTTTTTTCGTGGTTATTTAACTAAAATAATTGAAGTTTCCAACAAACAAATAAAAAGTTGTATATATTATAAATAATAAAAGTTATAAACAAAACAAAACAAAAATTAATAAACATAAGGTTAAAATTGTTTGTGGTTTTCTACATAAAAACAATACTTTTCCTACTATAGGAGAGAAAAAGTAAAAAGGCCTACCGAACCTTATAAAATAAAAGAATTATAAACATAATGTTGTTCTGGCTGTGCTATTGTACCTTTAAATTGTACATCTTGTAATTAAAATAATTCTACTTATTATTATTATTATTAATTTTTTTTTGTTATTATTTTATTATAATTTTGTTTCCCCCTTTATTATTATTATTTTTCTGTTCTTTTATTTTATTTTTTTTTCTTTCCTTATAAATATTATAATATTGAAGGTATATAATAACTATTAATCATTAATAATAAAAATAAAGTATGCAATACTTTCTTGAATTTACCTTTACGAGAAAGTTTGAAAATAAAAATGTTTAAAAAAAAAAAACTAAGTTTGTGTTGATTTATGATGTATTTTGGAAAAATAAAACAAATAAAGACACTTAAATTTCAATTATTATTTCATTATTATTACTACTACCCTTCTAAAAAAAAAAGAAGATGTTGCTAGTAAAATTTTTAGAGCAAAATTTATCAATTAATTGTACAAATTACAACCTAAAAAACACAGAAGCAAGTATTTTTAAAATATTGTTTTCATCTACATTTTGTCAGATGGCTAAGTTGTGTTAAGATCATGTAAGGGTGTATTTACTTAACTATAGACCAATTTTGTCAAATGGCTAGATCTATGTTTGGAATAAGAAGGAAGTAAGGAACAGATGTTAATCTTACTCTTTTTTTCTAGAAGTTTTTTCTTCAGTTAGTCATTTAACAGAAGTTAATTGCAAGAAGCGGAGACAAAAGTGTGACGAAACAAGGAAAAACGAAGTCGAAGTAGGCAGGTCATGTTTACCGACTGACACCAGACAGATGGGGTAGAATAGTGACTGAGTGGACCCCATATGGAATTTTAAAAAGTAGAGAAAGGCTGGCAAGAAGAAGATGGTCTGACAAATTTGCTTAGAGAATAGGAAATCTGTGGCATAGAACAGCTATGGATAAGCTCTACTGAGAAAAAAAACTCTACCTGTACATGTAAGATCCTTTAAACCAGTGGCTTAACAAAGGGGAGGGCTGACCCTTTTTTGTTTGTCAGTTTCTGTGATTGTGTCGATCAGAGAGTATTAAAAACGTACTTTGTCGCTGGACGCCAAAAACCTTAGCTACGTCTCTACTCTACACAACCCCTTTTAAGGGAGGAGTTAGCTTCAAAAGACATGTCATAATAGTACATTACGCGTCGAGTGCGGAAAGTAGGATTTTGCATGCGAGTGTGGAGTTTGCACCCGAGCGACAGCGAGGGTAGTAAAACCACACGAGCAATGCAAAATGCCGTTTTTGCACGAGTTTCCTACCGTACTTTATCTACTATTGTTAGATTTAAATAATAAATACAGAAAAAAACATACTTGCTGTATGTAAGTTCGTATCTCTCTCTTGATAAAGATGGCATTAATTCATTAGTTGTATTTTTTGCCGAATTAATTATTTCTGGAGGAGTATTATTCTCCACATTTTCGTCAAAGTCACTTGATTCACTCATTTTTTTTTCACTAAAAACTCGATATAAACACTTACTTTAATAAAAGAATAGCAAATTAGTTTTGTTAAATGTAAACAAACTTGCTAATCGTGCGTAAAGCTGAAGAATTCCTCTTCTTTACCGCCCTAGGGTGGTAAAGAAGAGGAATTCTTCAGAACTATGAGACGCGCATGTGCAATGAATACAAGTACTTAAAGAATCACTTTCTACGCATCTAAACAGAGATATAATGTTTATATTTCGTATCAATCGTAGATTAAAGCTATTATTATTAAAGACCAATGAGATCACTTCCATGTAGGTATCTCTTTGTAAGTTCTCCCCTGTATTGTTTACCCCTACCTGCAGGTCTTTGAATGTGGGAATTACAAATTTTTAATCTCATTATATTGTGCTTTTTTTTACAATTAATTTTATTTTTATTCCATACCATAATGAAATAAATAAATAAATAAATAAATATTTTATTCCAAAAGTAATAAAAATAACAAGGAACGTGTCAATATATATAACATTAAAATAATTAGTAGTAATAAGTCTCGTAACAATTTGCATTAAAAGTATCATAAAAATAAAATAAAAAAATTATTAAAAAACAGTCTTAAAAAATTCATTTACATTATAAAAAGCCTTATCGGTTAGTTTTTGTTTTATACATTTTTTAAAAAGTTCATAGGGTAACTGCTGTGTCTCTATTTTTAAATTATTGAACAATTTTATACCCAAGATTGAGTGCCCGACTTCAGATTTTTTGAGTCTGTGGCCAGGTATGCATAGTCCATTTTTATTTTTAGTATTGTATGTGTGATTATAATTATTTGTTCTAAATTTATTATGGTTTATCTTGATGTGTAACAGCGAGTTGTATATGAAGAGATTTATGACAGTCATGATTCCAAGCTGCTCAAAGGAAGATTTACAATGTGTGCCTAATTTAGCTCCAGTTATACTTCTAATAATCTTCTTTTGGTAAATGAGTAGTGGCTCAAGATTAGCATGTCCCCAGACTAATATGGCGTAATTGAGTCTACTTTGGACTAGTGACTTGTAGACAAGCACTAGAGTTGCTTCAGGTAATGAGTGTTTTATCTTCCTAAATACAAATAGATAATGTGCAATGTTTTTAGTTAGTGATACTATATGGTCTCTCCAACTTAGTTTGCCGTCTACTGTGATTCCTAGAAATTTCACTGGTGCCTGCCTCTCATTTACTTTGAGACTTATAAGTAGGTTTTGGGTTTTATCTTTATTTAGTAGGAAGTCGTTACTACGAAACCATTCTTCCATTTGTTCTAATCTCGCCTGTGCAGTTTGGCGGAGCAGATATTCATTTAAATGGCGATGGGTTAGATTGGAATCATCGGCAAAAGTCGGTAAGTCTTCCACTATATCATCAGCCTTGGTGAGACTCATGAAGATTGCCATGTCATTGGTACTGATCAGGAGGCCGATTCTGTAACTTTTTTGATATATATCAACAGTGACATTATTTATCAAACACCGCTATATATCAAAGTGTTGTTATATAATGTAGTGAATGTGTAAAGTGATGGCAGCGCTATATGTGGCCGAATACCAAACTATGCATTGACAGCGTCCTTTTTAGATAGCCATTTTGTAGTTATTTCATTCAGAAAACAAGAAAAGTGAATGAAAACATCAATAATGTCTTCACTTTGTTTTGGTTTTTAGCATTTGATATATAACAACATAACCTGACGAATTATATCAACAACAATTTTGAGTGGATATATATCAAACCTTATATATTAATTTCTCCTTATATAACAACAGTCAAAGTTATAGATTCACGTTGACAGGTTGCGCGCACATCTTCATAACAACAGTTTGATATATAACAACATGAAAAGGGAGGTTTCAAAGTTACAGAATCGGCCCCCAGGTAGAGTATGGGACCTAAAATGGGCCCTTAATGAAGCTTAAATTGTCTTGTTGTTGAACTGTGGAGTTGCTCCAAGTGTTTTAACTCCTAATTTGTTTCTAGGGTTTTCTCCTAATTTGTGATTTGCCAGCATCGAGATACAGTGGAACCTCGATAATTCGGACTAATTGGGACCAGGCACTGTCCGAATGACCGATTTGTCCGAATTTTTGAATATGCTGAAAACAACATTTTTGCAGATGAGAGGACCTGATAAAGGTGCGCCTAAGCTTCTTCTTTGGGTAAACCATATGTACATCGCATCTTCTAAAGGGTATCATTTGCCGTTCGTAACGTTTTCCGGTTTTTTGACCCCTCTTCACAATCTAGCTTTGACGCGTATTGCAGTATGCTATCTCATTTTCGTTTTAGATAACCCCACACCATACTTTTTTGCAAGAGATATCCCACTTTCAACTTTCAGATTTTTTTTTTTATAGAATTTCTAGTTATTAAATTTGTCAGTAGGCAGTCCGGATTTTAGAGGTCCGAATTATCGAGGTTCTTCTGTAATTATATTTATTGTTTGGTCTTTTGGTGATTTAATTGTAGACACTCCTATATGTAACATATTATTAATATATTACTCTTGCGTTCTAATTAAGGTGGCCGTACATCCCTTTATTTTAAGCTTTTGAAGGCGTCCCATCAGTTTCTCAAAATTGGGGGAGGGCTAGGTGATACCGCTCCAAGGTGTTTCTTACCTAGTTACACCACTGGTTCTTGCATAGATAGTAACATCTCTAATCGTGTTCTTGTATAGCTGAAAGATCCTTCTTGGAAAGAGAATATAATCCTCCCATTCATTTATGAAGTTTACTAAAGCATTAAAGGCCACTTTACACTATGTGATTTTGCCTTATGACTTTATGACTTTCCATGTGACTAAATCATATTATTGAAAATCACATGTTTTTTCTTTTATGTTTATTCTTATTGACTTGTGTCATTGAGTCATATGATTTGGCGGTGAAACTTTCATTTTAAACGAAACACAAACCACTTTGAAAACAAAACAAACAAGCGAAGTATAACATTTACTTGTAAAAGTAGCCTAAGAAAAACCTACCTATTTTGATAAATCACAAAAATCACAACAAATATAGGACGGTTCCTATTCCTTGTGACTGACAGTATGACTAATCATATAGAAAATCATACTATGTAGACATTTTTAAATTAGCTTGTGACAAAATCATAAGGAAGTCAAAACAAAAATCACATAGTGTAAAGTAGCCTTAAGGAACATCAAGTCATTAAAGAAAAATTAAACTGTTTAAAAAAACTCCATTATAAGCATTAGTATTTTTATTTTTTTAACAACATAAATTCAGTCTTAGAATACATATTTTTTAAATTTATTTTCAATTAGATAAACAATTATATTAGTGTGATAACAAAATTTAAATATATTTTTTCTTAAAAAAAAGTTAATAAGAACAATAATTTTATTTAAAAATATATAAAATAATAATATTTATGTAAAATACATAAGAAGGTAAATATATATATAATTTAAATTAGTATGGTTAATATAATTTCTTTCTCGAATTTTGTACCATTTTAATGATTATTAAAGACTGCTTTTTTATTTTTAAAATCAACAATTATTTCTATACTTTATTTAAAATTTAAAAACTTTTTATTTCATTTGTTTATAAAAAATTATTCATACTTAAGAATTTGATCTTTAGATGTACCAGATTTGATTTATTTTTCATTTTAAAAAGATAATAGTCAATTAAGAGCTATAGAGTAAGATGCAAAGGTTATAAATACTTTTAAAAAAAAAAAAAATATAATGTTTTGATTTTTAATCATTATACTTTCTGAAATGATCATAGGTCTAAAAACAAAAACAAAATATAATAGACTGGTATTTTGCTCTTCCTAATCTTTATAAAAAATAACCTAGTTTTATGTTGATGTTTCTGTGATTTACATTTTTTATACAGAATTGTAGACTTTGATAATATGGAGTTCTTTTTGTATAATCTTTAGACATATTTTATATTAAATAAATAATAAATATAACATCCTTTTTCTGTTGCATCTTAATTGAAATTAGTTTTTGACTTAATAATTCATTGTATTAATTTAATTCGGTGGTTATGATTACAAGCTATCGCACCCTCTGCCATTCATCATGTTATCTGAGCACTTATAAGGGAACGTGACACCCGCTAGAAGTATGTCAGTGATAGGTTTAAGTGCCGGTATACAAGGTGTCAGTACCGATACTATTAGGTATGGTATAAAGCAGAAAGATGATATCCAGAATGAAAGTAGAACGAGGATCACCAACCATAGAATACTGTTAACCATATTGCCACTCATCTTTCCTATAACAGAAAATCATATTAAATATATTAAATTACAAGTCACACACATTACAGGAAGATTATCTAAAGTTTTGACTTTTGACAGCTTGGGAAAATCCGAAAAATTAGGGTGGGGAGCCAATGAGATGTCAGGATATTGAATTCTAGAAGGTCGGGCCAACTGAGCAAACAAAAATGTCACAGGCCCCACCCTTCACCCCTCGCACAGGCCTAGTGGATTTATTTGTTTCCACATATAGGTTGGCCAATCTGAGTGTCAAAAATAAAATAACTTTAGATACGCATACTGTATTAAAAGTCATTGTATAAAACCTTGACTAGACCAACTTTTAGGATTTGTAGGTCAATCATCATAATAAGTATCATTCATTTCAATTATAGAAAAATCTAATCAAAATATCACAGATCTTTATTTAGATAATTGTAAATTACCTGTTCTTTATTTATAACAATTTCAAAATTATTATCAAAATTAAATATTATTATCAATTAAATTGATATTAGTTGATTAATTTTAGTTAAACCAAAGTTCGATGTATTTTGTTTTTATAATTTTACGTACATGCTTCACTTTTTTCTATCTTATAACATATTTAATTGGGCAGGATATTTTGGTTTCTAATGCTAACAGAACAACCCTGGTTTTTATAAACTATTTGATCTACTTACGGCAGCAAAATTAAGCATTATTTAACTGTTTTTAGGCTGGAAAGTACTCTTTCGCTGATTTTTCATTAAAATATTAATAACAGGCAGGAAAGTAATCGAAACAGTCAGGAAAATATTTCCCTGACTAGGCAGGAAAAGTACAGTGTTTACCAGTGCGTGCCATAACACCTGTTTTTGTTTGTGAGTTAAGTTTTATTTTAACTTGTGTAATTTTAATTTAGTTGTATACTTATTTTATTATAAAGCAATGTAATTAATGTATTAATATGTTTTTAAGCTTCCATTTTTTTATCTAAATAGCGTGAGCAGATAATTGTTGTTTGTATAACTAGGCAGGAAAATGGAATTTTATTGATGAGTGATACAGTTAGCCTCCGAGACGGAAGCGAGGGCAGGCTATGAAAATTGGGTAATATACCTAATTGACTGTCTCGACTTCGCCTCGGCAGGCAATATACACAAGGCAGAAATGTTCCCTTTACTGCTTTGTTGCATACAATATTTTATCTACTCACGCTATTTACAAATCATCGTAGTAGTACTTACTAAAAACAAAAAACAGTTAAGTAGGTAATGCATAATTTTCCTGCCGTGAGTAGATGAAATATTATATGCAACAAGACAGCAAAGTCTGCCTCGTTTATTCATAGCCTGTCCTCGCCTCCGGCTCGGAGACTAATTTTAATCACTCGTCAGTAAAATTTCATTTTGCTTCCTAGTTATATAAGAGTACATTACGCGTCTAGTGTGGAAAGTAGCATTTTACATGCGAGTGTGGAGTTTGCACCCGAGCGACAGCGAGGGTACTAAAACCACACGATCAATGCAAAATGCCGTTTTCGACCGAGTTGCGTACCGTACTTTATCTACGATTAGATTTTAATAATAAATACAGAAAAAAATAATAAACTTCCTGTATGTAAGTTCGTATTTCTTTTTTGATAAAGATGGCATTAATTCATTAGTTGTATTTTGTGCCGAATTAATTATTTAGGGAGGCGTATAATTTTCCTCATATTCGCCATAATCACTTAAATCACTCATTGTTTTTCACAAAAAACTCGATATGAACTATTACTTTTATTAATCAAACAGCAAATTAGTTTTGTTAAATGTAAACAAACTCGCTAATCGTGTGTAAAGGCGAAGAATTCTTTTTTTCACCGCCCTAGGGCGGAAAAAAAAGAGGAATTCTTCAGAATTATGAGACGCGCATGCGCAATGAATACGAATACAAGTACGTAAAGAATCACTTTCTACGCATCTAAACAGAGATACAATGCTTATATTTCGTAACAATCGTAGATAAATAATTATTCCATGATAATAAGCTTTAAATATTCGAGCGTCTCTCTCATTATTCCTTGGATTCATGCTACTAAGGCGGTTCAATAGTTGTGTTATGAATATGAATACAATAGTTATACCAGCTAGTTTTTTTGTTTTGTTTTTTGTAAATAAACTGACCCATATTGCCCATTTGAGTGTTATATATAAACATGAGTCCACAAAATCTTTTTAAATTGGTTGTATTTTATACTGAAGTCCGATTATGTTTTGTTATCAATTTTTTGTCAACAGTATTATCTTAACTCGAATAAAAAACGTTATTTCATTTGATAAAGTTCTTATCGAAATACGTTATTTACAGTTACTTAAGTTCATTGATGAAATTAAGTTTAGAAAGTACTATATGTGAGGTGTGTTTTATATAGATAAAGGTGGAGAAACCTGTTTTGCTTTGCAGAAGGAAAGTAGAGTAAGACAAAGTTCATTGCACTTAATTCAACTAGTGTTTATTAAAGCACTCTTTTACAGGAAGTACTCTTTTACAGGAAGTACTATTCTCCCTACTATTACGTACTTACACCTTACTATACTCCACACTCATAACCATAACAACAATTCAGTTGCTTCTTATACTTAGAGCAATCTGAAATCTTTCATTTTCATAGAATAGAACTGCTTGGGATGGGAGAGGCAAATTCCTGAACCCTTATCCAGTAACAATCTCTCTCCTTGGAAGCAAAGCCTCAAGCTATCATCTCATATCCATAATAAGTATCTGACATCATACTGAGAAACACGCCACTAAATCTTTATACCATAACGCCTTTCCATAAAAATACTTTCTCTTTCCAAGTTTTTTATTTGGATTTTTTTGTGCTCAGTTTTAATAAAATAAATTTAATTTGATAAAAGTTTTGATTTTTTACTTTCTTATATAAGCAGTGTAATATATAAAGAGAAAGTATTGTTATAGTTCTGAAAGTTAAACTTTAGGATTTTGATGGATTTACATTTTTTGAAGTTCTCTGTAAATACATCAGAATCGAATTTTCGCGCCATCACAATATTTTCTCTTTATATGAGAAAGTAAAAAATTGATTCTCCCCCTTCAAAGGGTCAATTTCAGTTTCTTCTAGACGCTCATTTTTTTTTTTTTTTTTTTTTTTTTTTTTTTTTTTTTTTCTTTCTTTTTTTCTTTTTTCTTTCTTAAAAGTTCAATAAAAAGCATAAAAGAATAAAAGTACATCTTTTATAGTTTAAGCAGAAATAGTCTTCAAAGTTGACTGCTTTAAAATGCGAATTTTCAAGAAAAAGTAATATAACATTTAGTTATTTTATTTTAAAATTTTAAACGTTATAACTTGCTAATGAAGGTATTTTACCTAATGAAAGTTTTTAGAGGAAATATGTTTAATTTTCTTTCAGTGCTTGAAAGTAGTTAACTTTGAAGGCTATTTCTACTTAAACTATGAAACGTATACAATTTTTTTTTTTTTTTTTTTTTTTTGGGCATGCTTTTTAGAGAACTTTTCAGAAAAATAAAAAAGTGGAAATCACGTTCTTCAAAGGGCCATATTGAACCTTTGAAGGGAGGAATAATTTTTTATTTTTTTGTTTCATTAAACTACGCCTAGAGTACTACAACTTGTGCCTAACAGTTTTCTTAATTTTTCCTAGTTATTAGTTAAAAGTTATAGCGGTTTGATCCACCTGAAATGGGACTCACTGTATATTAGTTTTCATAATTTATAGTCCAACAAAAGCCTTTAGTTTAGAGGCATTTTTGGCCTTTTGGATGGTTTCCAACGATATATTATATTATTCCGGTAGAGATTTTGTACATCTCGACGTTTCGAATTCATCGTTGGGATCATTCTCAAGGGAGTTGCTCTTGATATAAGTAACCACTTATAAGGATCATTCTGAAGGGAGTTTCTCATTGTAGGAATCATTCTCAAGGGAGTTGCTCTTGATGAAAGAGTTACCCATTGTAGGGATCATTCTCAAGGCAGTTGTTCTCGGAGTTACCCATTGTAGGGATCATTCTCAAGGGAATTGTTCTCGGAGTTACCCATTAGGGATCATTCTCAAGGGAGTTGTTCTCGGAGTTATTCATTGTAGTGATCATTCTCAAGGGAGTTGTTCTCGGAGTTACCCATTATAGTGATCATTCTCAAGGGAGTTGTTCTCGGAGTTACCCATTGTAGGGATCATTCTCAAGGTAGTTGTTCTCGGAGTTACCCATTGTAGGGATCATTCTCGAGGGAGTTGTTCTCGGAGTTACCCATTGTAGGGATCATTCTCAAGGGAGTTGTTCTCGGAGTTACCCATTGTAGTGATCATTCTCAAGGGAGTTGTTCTCGGAGTTACCCATTGTAGGGATCATTCTCAAGGGAGTTGTTCTCGGAGTTACCCATTGTAGGGATCATTCTCAAGGGAGTTGTTCTCGGAGTTACCCATAGTAGTGATCATTCTCAAGGTAGTTGTTCTCGGAGTTACCCATTGTAGGGATCATTCTCAAGGGAGTTGTTCTCGGAGTTACGTATTGTAGGGATCATTCTCAAGGGAGTTGTTCTCGGAGTTACCTATTGTAGGGATCATTCTCAAGGGAGTTGCTCATGAAGTCACAGTCTCCTTCGAAGAACAAGACTCTGGCCGTGGATGTTTACGCCATAGAAATATAATAATGTTTGGTTCATCGACTTTTTTTAGACTCTTATTTAAGATGGTAGGGGTTTCGGATGTGTTCTGACTTATTTGTCAACCATAACACTTGCGTAGTCTCAAGTTTTTTCGTTCAACAGTTCAAAAGTTATGTAGGATTTGACAGGCAGACAGATGAATGGACAGAATCAAAATATTTTGTTTAACTAAAAACCACAATACCTAAATACTAAATTACTGTAAAAACATTTTGAATTGTTTCTATTTTTCTCGTTACATTGTTGGCCAATAACTAAGTGGTCGAAACCTGTTACTATAAAATGTTATCAATGAAACCTGGCAGAATTAAATTTTAACTATAAAATCTGGCTGTCCGTATTAAATTTTATCAATGAAACCTGGCAGTATTAAATTTTAACTATAAAACCTGGTTGTACTTGTTAAATTTTATCAATGAAACCTGGCAGTATTCAATTTTATCTGGAAAACCTGTCATTATTAAATTTTAGCTATGAAATCTGTCAGAATTTTATTTTAGCTAATATGGTATTTTGGCCATAACTTGGTTAATATTAACAATTTATAAAATAACCTATATTTTATATTACTATTAAATCCAGTTTAAAAATAATAATGCTGCGAAACAACACTTAATAAAATAAAAAAACCCGCTTGTTTAACATCATAATATTTTTATGACTGAATGATATCATTTTTAATGAATGCCCGATAACAAACAAATGTAATAAACATTCTATATAAAAGAATTAAAATTCTTCTTTCTCATGTGATCAAACGAAGTGTGAATTTTCGATTCAAAAATATTCGTTCTTGTCTCGATAAAATATGACGCCTTTTGGAATAACTTATTTAAGAAAATATTCAACGTCCAAACAAACCGTAATTTTCATTTCTATTTTTAAAATGTTTTTCTCATTATTTGGCTTTTTCTTTTACTCTTTGTTGCCACATAGATATTTTCATTTTCTATTCCAAAGATTTATTATCTTTTTTTCTTAGTCTCCTTTTAAAAACTTAAATTTATATGGATTTTTGTTTCTTTCTATTTTATTTTTCCTTTTAATTTTGAATGTTTTTATCTTTGATGTTATTTAAATATATTTTAATGTTTTCTATATTTAATGGTTTTTATTTTACAAGCTTTTATTTAACTTGCAATGTATGTATGTGTGTATGTATGTATGTTCGGGTCAAATCTTGCAACTGAATTTTAAAGCAGTTATCCTCAACCGATTGAATTGAAATTTTGCATAAACGTTTAGTTTGGATGACAATGCATGGTTAGCTAAGTTAAGTCATTCTAAATCCAATATGGCGGGCAGATCAAGATGGCGAATTAGTTACTTTTAAGTACGCACTTGCGATATGGGCATCAAATGAAAGTATTTGCTGAGAAGAATTAACGATTTACGAATAAAAGCTTGTTTTTTAAAATATTTCTTTTTATAATCAACTTATTTCTTTATTACTCGAAGTTATGCAATTTGTTTTCTATATTAATTTTTATTTTCTCATTATAACATTTACAAATTAAATTGATATGTGGAGAATGTATTGTGATGACAATATAATTTGAATTTATAGTTTAGAATCTTATATAGATCTAAATGTTTTAAGGATTCCTGACTAAAAAAATTAGATGTTTTTTAGATTTAAATAATAATATGAATTAATAGTAATTTTTCAATAGATGGATGAAATTGGTGTACCTAGTAAAAAAATCAATTATATGTTTGTGGGAAACGTTTCGACCCTATAAAAAAGGTCATCCTCAGTCCATTTATTAACTAAAAAATAATAAAAAGCAAACCATCATATCAATTACATATTCTTTAAAGCTTTGTTAAAGTTGTAGCCAATCTATTACAATCGTCCTGTATAATTATTTTTTTAATTTAATGGTGATCTATCTTAATAATGGTTGATAAAAATGTTGATTTTTCGGGCGGCATGCGACTAGAAAAAGGACTGATTTTTCTGCAAAGTTTCAAATCTCTAGGTTAAATACCCTGGGCGCTACGATGATAATACACATACAGACGTCATGCTGAAAACCACTTAGGAGGTCTTAAAAAACACCCAAAACGGACAATTCAGTTGAAATCACGAAAAAAAAAAAAAAAAAATGGGTAAAAACATAACTTTTCCTACTATTGGTGAGGAGAAGTAATAATTAATATAAAAATGCCATTTTTCAAAACTGGTCTTATTTTCAACTTTTTTTTTTTTGGTTTCTGTATTCTTCACCTTAGTTGTATCTATGTGCAAAATTTGGGGAAGATTGAATGACGGTAAGTGGTTCAAAATTAGGGTAATAGGTGTGCGATGAAACTTAAAAAGCAAATAAATTTGACGCCATTTTGTTTTTATTTTTTGTTTTTTTGGTTTCTGTATTCTTCACCTAAGATGTATCTATGAGCAAAATTTGGGGAAGATTGAATCACGGGAAGGGGTTCAAAATTGGGGAAACGGAAATGTGCGATGAAACTTACAAAGCAAAGTAATATAAGACCAGTAATAATTAATATAAAAATGCCATTTTTCAAAACTGGTCTTATTTTCAATTTTTTTTTTTTTTGTTTCTGTATTTTTCACCTTAGTTGTATCTATGTGCAAAATTTGGGGAAGATTGAATGAAGGTAAGTGGTTCAACATTGGGGTAATAGGTGTGCGATGAAACTTGAAAAGCAAATAAATTTGACGCCATTTTTTTTTTTTTTTTTTTTTTTGGTTCCTGTATTGTTCACCTAAGTTGTATCTATGTGCAAAATTTGAGGAAGATTGAATCACGGGAAGTGGTTCAAAATTGGGGAAACGGATATGTGCGATGAAACTTACAAAGCAAAGTAATATAAGACCAGTAAAAATAGAACTTCGTTTTTTACAATAAAAAATCAGCTGACGAGTTAGGTTAAAGGAATAATATAGATTAATGTAGTCAACTTCACTACCGATGAAACTATATACAAGACGTTTTCCCCGGTAATAATTAGGTTTCCAAGATGATGGTGCATAATGGAGGTAAGAGGGGGACTATAGAGAAAATGCAGAATGGAAAAAAGTATTACAATAATAATATGAGTATTACTAAGCTTTTCCAAGATGATTAGGATCGACAAATATTCTGTATTTCTCTATTTTAAAATTGTTTTGTTGTTTCTTTGTATTTTTAGCAACTCGTCATCTCTTTCAACATTCAAAGAACTAAAATGCAAAAAATAAGCAATTGTGGTAAAAAAAAAAGATAAGTAAACAAGTGAGAAAACAACTATTATCATTGTTATCAACATAATGGTATGTGTAGTTACTCTGTTGATAAATCCGATACAATGAGTTTAGTTCTCCCGTCAGCCGATGTGTTGCAGCACTATATATGTTGTCACTGTTTATTTATAAATTTATTCCCCTCTCAGTATTCATTCCCATACGAGTAGGTTTTGTTTATTTTCTTGCATAATTCATCATTTTGAATATTAATCCTTGAGCTTTTTATTCCTAATGTTTACAAGTGACGTCATTTTTTCTCACATTAAACATTCTGAAGTCATTAATTCCCTTTACGCAATCTTCTGTCTTTTCATAAGTTGTCTAGAGTTTATTAACGTCTTTAGTTTATATATATATATATATATATATATATATATATATATATATATATATATATATATATATATATATATATATATAAAATATTCTTTTTGTTCTAGTAGATAATTTAATGGATTCTTATGACATCATAATATGAGATTATTATTTTTATTGACATCATGAAGTGAGTTTTCACAATTATGATAATATCCTAAACTCAAAGATTTACAATGAACTGAACATAACTCAGAGCATAGTTTTCAGTAATTTTGTTTCCGAGCTTACCAAAGGTAACAGAAGTATAAGAGATATTTTTGAAGCATTAACTTCTTTAATGTCACCGAATTAAAAAGATCCTAGAGAGCAATTAGTTTTAGACATAAGGGAATGTACTTGGTCTTGTTTCTGACTATCGTTTTTTTCCACATTTTTACAGGATTTTGTGGTAAATTTAGATGGGGGGTCGTTAATAAGCCCATTATTAGTTCCATATTAATTTCAACTATATTGTTTTCTCTTCAACATATTTTTTAATTTCTCGTATAAAGAGAAAGTATTGTGATTGCGCGAAAATTCGATTTTAAGATTTTGATAGATTTACACGTTTTGAGGTCCCCTGAGTCTAAAAAAGTGGTCTGTCGCTGTCTGCCGTCTGTGTAGATGCCTGGAGCCTGAACTACTGGGCCGATTTTGATGAAATTTGGCATATAGGTGTTCAGAAAAATCATACCCCCAGGCGAAATCAAGAAAAGAATTTTAGCTCCAAATTTTAGGGCGCTACCCCCAAAAACTCTGAAAAAAACTAGAAAAAAATGTATTTCTCGAAAACGGTTCCGACGATTTTGATAAAAATATTCTTAAATGTAGACCATTTAAATACGAATCTAATAATATAAAACGTTTTCGGGAAAAATCTTGTTCCTGAGAAAATAGCTTAAAACGCGGACGGAGAGAGCCCGGGTTCGATTCCTCGCTCTGGAGAAGTTATTTTTATGGTAAATTTTTATATAATTTTCAATAATAATTAAACATACTTACGAAAACTAATAAATGGAAAACACCGGGCTAAGTAATTATGAGCTCGTATATGAGAAAGTTTGAGTTGTCTCGGACCGATTGTTTGTTTGTAACACTTAATATCATTAAAATTAATCGACCGATTTAGAAGAAATTTAGATGGATTGTCTATTGGATATTGGATAGTGCACAGATGGTCCCATTTTCATTTTTACCGTCTGCGCACAGTTAATATTTGTTAAGAATTCTTGTTATCCACCTGCGGTAACTGAAGCAGGAATTATCTAAACATCATCACTTTTAATTCCCATTATAACTATTCGTCGAATAAAAGGACGCGAGAAAGCTTTATGCAACAGTGCTAATTGCAATACTATTTTTACAATAAACTGATCGGAAAGTTGTGAAAGTTCCACGAAAGTTTAGTGGAAACAAACATGGGTTTTATTTTTCTAAAGTTCCACAAAATTTCAGTGAAACCTAACCACATATTATTATTAAAAAAAAAAACCTTCCAATTTAGTATAGTTTATTATATTTTTTTGACATTAGTTAAGTTGAGTTAGGCCTACGAATATTAACTTACCATAACGGTTTTGTCCATAGAAACTAGGATGAAAAAACAAGTTGGGGGGGGGGGGGGCGCTAGTAAAATTTGACCTAGGGCCTTAAAAGTCCCTAAATCCGGCACTGTTTAAATATGAATAGTATTATTGTATTAATAAATATTTTTGCTGGTCTTATATTACTTTGCTTTGTAAGTTTCATCGCACATTTCCGTTTCCCCAATTTTGAACCACTTCCCGTGATTCAATCTTCCCCAAATTTTGCACATAGATACAACTATGGTGAAGAATACAGAAACAAAAAAAAACAAAAAAAAAAAAAAAAAAGGGATGAAAATAAGACCAGTTTTGAAAAATGGCATTTTTATATTTATTATTATTATTGAGCTGAGCGAAGCGAAGCTCTTATACTACACTTAGCATTTTTTCTGACGCATACTCCTCCTGAACGGCTGAACCGATCTGCACAAAATTTGGCACGGTCATAGTGACCAACCACAGGAAACTATAAATCTGAAATGGTCCAAATTCGCACACAGGGGTACGGGGTACAAAAGTGAAAATAGTATATATGCCCTTCATGATGCTTGTCGTTGGAATGCTCTTTACGAGTACAGTTATTGTTGTTATGTTCACTTTTGTCATATTTTCATTTAAGAGGGGGTAAAATAGAAAAACAGTAAAAAATGTATTTAATTAAAAATTTGATTTAAAGTAAAATTTAATCTTTCCGTATTATGAATACTACCAGAACTTAAAAATTTGAATTAAAAAAAGAGATTTTACTATTTTTGATCCGATTTCAGCTGTTTATAAATAAAAATGTTTACTGGTTAAGATTAAAATGCACGCTCAGCTCAATATTGCAAGCAGACAACTGCATTGCACACCTAGACCTAGTATATTATTAGCGTTATCCTAAATGTATGTACTTAAATTAATAACAGTCGTAAAATATCATTGTTTAATTGCTCTCAAATAACCCTTTATCAAATATCTGATTACATAAATTAAAGTTTGGTTTTCATTTTGAAAATAGCATGTTATCAATTTGATTATTGTTTAATAATGAAATGTAACATAATATAGGTGAATAAACCCGGTTTAAAGAGCATTAATTTTATCACAGTTTTTTCTTATACTTCTGTTAGCCTATCATGGAAATACTGATAAGTGATAAGCGTTATCTAAAGTGAAACTTGACTCTAATATTATGTTTACTTGTAGGATACCACTCCTTACTTAATATCTAAATTCCTGAAAATATGTTGACGAATTGATTATTTTACTTAAATTGTTATAAAAGGAAATAAGATTTCCTGTTGTTTGATTCATTGTTAAGAATTACGTAATTGAATATAAATAAAAGTTTTTTCTTTGTTTTTCCATTGGGGCAAGACCATTACAAATATAAATAGCAAATAGTTATCCGATTTACTTACTGGTATTAGTGATTTTTTTAAAATAGAGATTGCTATCCAAATGTAGTACTGCATTAGCGAATAATTCTTCTATTCTAAAATAAATTGCTCTCCAACTTATTCGTATTATCGACTTTATTCAATACAGATTGCTTTCCGTCTTAGTATACAGTATTAGCGAATTCTCTAAAAATAAATTGCTCTCCAACTTATTCGTATTATCGACTTAATTCAATACAGATTGCTTTCCGTCTTAGTATACAGTATTAACGAATTCTCTAAAAATAAATTGCTCTCCAACTTATTCGTATTATCGAATTTATTCAATACAGATTGCTTTCCGTCTTAGTATACAGTATTAGCGAATTCTCTAAAAATAAATTGCTCTCCAACTTATTCGTATTATCGACTTTATTCAATACAGATTGCTTTCCGTCTTAGTATACAGTATTAACGAATTCTCTAAAAATAAATTGCTCTCCAACTTATTCGTATTATCGAATTTATTCAATACAGATTGCTTTCCGTCTTAGTATACAGTATTAGCGAATTCTCTAAAAATAAATTGCTCTCCAACTTATTCGTATTATCGAATTTATTCAATACAGATTGCTTTCCGTCTTAGTATACAGTATTAGCGAATTCTCTAAAAATAAATTGCTCTCCAACTTATTCGTATTATCGACTTTATTCAATACAGATTGCTTTCCGTCTTAGTATACAGTATTAGCGAATTCTCTAAAAATAAATTGCTCTCCAACTTATTCGTATTATCGACTTTATTCAATACAGATTGCTTTCCGTCTTAGTATACAGTATTAGCGAATTCTCTAAAAATAAATTGCTCTCCAACTTATTCGTATTATCGACTTTATTCAATACAGATTGCTTTCCGTCTTAGTATACAGTATTAGCGAATTCTCTAAAAATAAATTGCTCTAACTTACTACAGTATTAGAAACTTTATTCAATACAGATTGCTTTCCGTCTTAGTATACAGTATTAGCGAATTCTCTAAAAATAAATTGCTCTCTAACTTACTACAGTATTAGAAACTTTATTCAATACAGATTGCTTTCCGTCTTAGTATACAGTATTAGCGAATCCTCTAAAAATAAATTGCTCTCCAACTTATTCGTATTATCGACTTTATTCAATACAGATTGCTTTCCGTCTTAGTATACAGTATTAGCGAATTCTCTAAAAATAAATTGCTCTCCAACTTATTCGTATTATCGACTTTATTCAATACAGATTGCTTTCCGTCTTAGTATACAGTATTAGCGAATTCTCTAAAAATAAATTGCTCTCTAACTTACTACAGTATTAGAAACTTTATTCAATACAGATTGCTTTCCGTCTTAGTATACAGTATTAGCGAATCCTCTAAAAATAAATTGCTCTCCAACTTATTCGTATTATCGACTTTATTCAATACAGATTGCTTTCAGTCTTAGTATACAGTATTAGCGAATTCTCTAAAAATAAATTGCTCTCCAACTTATTCGTATTATCGACTTTATTCAATACAGATTGCTTTCCGTCTTAGTATACAGTATTAGCGAATTCTCTAAAAATAAATTGCTCTAACTTACTACAGTATTAGAAACTTTATTCAATACAGATTGCTTTCCGTCTTAGTATACAGTATTAGCGAATTCTCTAAAAATAAATTGCTCTCTAACTTACTACAGTATTAGAAACTTTATTCAATACAGATTGCTTTCCGTCTTAGTATACAGTATTAGCGAATTCTCTAAAAATAAATTGCTCTAACTTACTACAGTATTAGAAACTTTATTCAATACAGATTGCTTTCCGTCTTAGTATACAGTATTAGCGAATTCTCTAAAAATAAATTGCTCTCTAACTTACTACAGTATTAGAAACTTTATTCAATACAGATTGCTTTCCGTCTTAGTATACAGTATTAGCGAATTCTCTAAAAATAAATTGCTCTAACTTACTACAGTATTAGAAACTTTATTCAATACAGATTGCTTTCCGTCTTAGTATACAGTATTAGCGAATTCTCTAAAAATAAATTGCTCTAACTTACTACAGTATTAGAAACTTTATTCAATGCAGATTGCTTTCCGTCTTAGTATACAGTATTAGCGAATTCTCTAAAAATAAATTGCTCTCTAACTTACTACAGTATTAGAAACTTAATTCAATACAGATTGCTTTCCGTCGTACTATACAGTTTTAGTAAATTTTTTTGACACAGATCTCTTTTCGACTTTCTAAATTAGCATTGAATTGGTTCAATACAGAGAGGAGAATGAAAAGGAAAGAGATGACAATCGCTTCTTTCCCGTGACTTAGCAAAAAGAAAAAAAATGTGGGGGCCCTTTTCTATAAAAGTGCCCTTGATTTCGCCTCGAGGAATGATTTTTCTGAACATGTATCCCACATTTCGTCAAAATCGGTCCTGTAGTTTAGGCTCCAGGCGTCTACACAGACGACAAACAGACATTTTTTTAAAAAAAAAACACTTTTTTGGACTCAGGGGACCTCATAACATGTAAATCCATTAAAACCTCAAAATCGAATTTTCGCGCTATCACAATACTTTCTCTTTTTATAAGAAAGTAAAAATTGGAGAAGGGGCGTCATGGAGCATTTCCTCAACTAATAATTCCAAAATGGAGGTTGATATTAAGTTAAATAAGGAGGAATTATTTATCTTATGAAAAATGTATATTGGTGTGAATTACAGCTCTTTCGGCGAATTAATTCCTACTTTTTTTAGCGTTAAATTTTAATAAGTTCAAAAGTCGATATGTTGAAAATTACGGCAAATATCGAAAGGATATTCAGTTGAAATGTATGTCTTATAAAGACATATAATTGTTTGCAAATTTCAGCGCAAGCAAAAGAATGTTTCGGTGTATAAAGAATTTTTGCTGACAGCAACAATGGTTATTGACGTCACAAATTTAGGATTTTCCGTGAAGCACAGCTTCATTGAAAAGGACATAGCTCATGTAAGGACTGATTTTTGTACTAAGTTTCAACTCTTTAGCGTAAAAATTGTGGTAGCTATTAGGCGTGACACAGACAGACAGACACACGCACTGACAGACAGACATTATGCTTAAAACCACTCAAACCTTTTAAAGAAACCCCAAAACGGATAATTCCGTTGAAATCTCGATTTCGTATTTTTGGGCTGAAAATAATACTTTTCTTTTTAGGTAAGTTGAAGTAATAATAATGATTAAAATTTAAATTTAAGCCGGTTATTTTTTTCACCGGGTAATATCGATGGCGTTGCACCAAAAGGGCCAATCTGAAAAAATCCACAAGGGCCTATCTGCAACTAATATCACGTTTTTTTTTTTTATTTATAATTAATATAATACATTTGGTTATTTTGACTTAGGTATCAAAGTATATTTTAAATGAATAAAAATATAAATAAGGCATTCAAATATCAATTTTTCATTATAGCTTTACAAGTTTTAGAATTCAAATACAAAATGTAGATTGGCCCTTTTGGCGCAACACCATCGAATATCTATAATTGATTTTTCATTTTAATTATAATTAAAATTTATTGTTACAAGCTCTTAAACACTACGTTGTTACGCTACAAACACTATAAATTACAAACTGTACTTACTTCTTTATGTTTTTCCTCTTTCACTTCAAAATAAATTTTAAAATTTAAGAATATCCTTTTGAAAAACTTATTCGTTTTATTTTTAATTTTTTAGTCCAATTCACTTATCACTTTACCACTATAACAATAAATACAGAAATGAAGAATAAAATAATTTCAAAAAAGCTTTAAAATAATGCTTATCGTAAAACGTGTAAATGTAAAAGAAAAAACTTCAAGTGAATTATCTGTATTTGTTCAGTTTAGTTAACTTAAAGAAAACTGTTAATTGTTTTTTAATGAGATTTTGTGTCGTTAATGTGGAGATAATAGTTGTTTAAGAATTCTATTGAACAGTAGACTCTGTGATTGTAACACGTTCACAGTGGAATGAGTACTGAAGACTGTCCAAAGGCTGTGTTTACAATCTGGTCGAGTATAGCGTCGCGTCTATATTGTAGTGGCGGGAGATGTGGGTTAGACGCGCCACGCCTACACTCTAGGTATCATCGTTGTAGCCGTAGTCCCCACTCCTATATCAGGCTCCAAGCAGACGTTCTAAGTGTTTTAAAAATCTCTACTACTGTGTATTTTTTCTTTACACAAAGATTCTATTGTTGCTGTTAGTAAGAAAAACAACATACAACATACTCTCATGTCGAAAGCAGTTTTTTAAATATGACATTTGCTCAAGTTTTTTTTTGCGCATTCTTATACAGTCGTTGTAAAAAAACCTTTGTAGAATTATGAATAAGATACTAGTTTCAGTATTTAGGCGTTGATTGGCTTCACTCTCTAGAAACAAAGACGCAGCGCGTTACGGTACTTTCCCTTACCAATTGATTTCGAAATGGTGATAGATATCAAAACGAAATTCTGTAGAAACATTTGTTGAAGCGAGCGTAGCGAGCTTCCTACATTCAACGAAATATGCTCCGTGTTTGTCTGTCTGTCTGTCTGTCTGTCAGTAACGTTCACGCGTGTGACGATAACTTGAGTAAAAGTTGACCGATTTAGTTGAAATTTGGTATACATGATCCTCTTACTAATACTCAGGCTAAGTTCGTTGGACAGCGTGATACGTCCAAGAGTTCGCGCGCTACGCTCGCGTAAACGAGAGGTACAAAAATTAAATTGGAATTTCAGGACGGGAAAAGATTCTATCATCATCTATTCGATGAGACGAACATTTTTTACAAATAACATTTTTTACTAAAACCAACAGCGACACCGCTATGACTTAATAAAGATCGCTAAAACTATTAAAGCGGAGCTAAACGTTTATAATAGAGAAAACAACCTTTTTACCGATATCTTACGTTCTAACGTAACGATTTTAATAAAACTTCATATACTCCATCTAATGCACAATTGAAACAGGTATGCAAAATTTCAACTTGATACAAGCAAAATTCTTTGCGTAGTGACGAGATACATTTATAATAATTGTTTAAAAGCTACCGCGGGTGGTGAAGATTGTTATAGTCGTATAGTGTATAGGTTTATTTAGGAAGTAAAGCTTTGTACCGAGTACCCCCACTTTTCCCCCACACAACCCTCTTCCACTTATCTTCAACTATGACATTCTTCGTGATTAATAAATTTCAATATTCAGTATTTCATTGCAATACGCTCGCTTCAATGATAGAGCCACGCGATGCCTAGTCTTATAAAGAGGTATAATTGGTGCAAATTGTGTGGAAAATGTTTAGATTTTTTGAGCTGAGTGAAGCGAAGCTCCTATACTACACTTTGCATTTGTTTGGACGCATACTCCTCCTGAATGGCTGAACCAATCCGCACAAAATTCAGCACGATCAATGTGACCAACCACAGGAAGTTACATCTGAAATGGTCCAAATTGGTACACAGGGGTACGGGGTACAAAAGTTTCCTCCTGGATGGCTGAACTGATCCGCACAAAATTCGGCTCGGTCAATGTGACCAACCACAGGAAGGTATAAATCTAAAATGGTCCTAATTGGTACACAGGGGTACGGGGTACGGGGTACAAAAGTTAAAATAGTATATGCCTTTCATGATGCATGTCGTTGGAAAGCTCAGAGTACAGTTATTGTTGTTATGTTCACTTTCGTCGTATTTTCATTTAAGAGGGGGTAAAATAGAAAAACAGGAAAAAAATGCTGTTTAAATAAAAATTAGAAATATTAATATTTTTGATCTGTTTTCAGCTGTTAATAAATAAAAATGTTTATTGTCTAAGATTAAAATGCATGCTCAGCTCAATATTGCAAGCAGACAACTGCATTGCACACCTAGTTTACAATTTTTTGAAATATGTAATTACTGACAGGCCCGTTTTAGACGTTCACTGCGCCCTGGGCACCCAGTCACAATGCGCCCCCCCCCCCCCCCACTTCATTGGAGTAAAAAGGTAATGAACGGTTTGAGATAAATTAATGAAACTTGGAGGATCCGTACCATGTAAAGGGAAGTTTTTATTTATGCAATCGCGCACCCAGGGCAACCGTCTACTTTGGCCCCAGGTCACCTAGCTTCAAATATCAAATTGGAGTGTATATTTCTGATAGCATATTTGGATTCTGCGGTGAAAATTGTCAAATTTTACTTCAAACTTTTTTTATCTCAAATATCTTACCTTGTTGCAGTTGTTATATATGAGGCAAAAGTATAATAAGGTCAAGTGTGTGCTGGTCAGCACACAGCGAGGGTCCGTAGGCCACACTGTATAGTTTAAGTAGTACCCTATTGATCGTGTTTTTTAAAATACTAAAAAGCATACTTTGAACTATCCTATGGGTCTGATATTCTCAAAACACATAAACAATCTTCCAATAAAGTATTTTTTTTGCCACTGAACCGGAGTACAACCATATAAATACGTCGAAAAGACCATAATTATAAAAAAGCGTATTTTGTCAATAAAAAATAAAATCATATTTTTTTCGAAATTTCCAAAAAGTGGTATCTTTACTTTTGGTCGAAGAATGTTCAGGAATTTTTTCAGATTTTCGGACTTCATATAATCGAGATAGAGGGAGGGGGTACACGTTTCACACCCGCTTCAAACTCGCCTACGCTCGCCCTATCAAAGTTATAACCAAAGAATTATATATTTTTGTAATCAGCTCGACGTACCCTTTCATATGATACCGATCGGTGCCGAAAAAAAATGTAAAATTCTTAGCCCTTAAGTATTTTTACCCTAATTTTTTTGAAAAATATTTTTTCTAAGTCGCTATATTTTTAAAATATGTGGGTAGGTACAAGACACATACATGCCAAATTTCAAAGTGATCGGACGAAAGGTGTAGCCGTGAGAGCATGCGACAGGACGGACGGACAGACACACGCAGGAAAATATAAGGGTCCTTGGTTTTGCCTACGGACCCTAAAAATGGTACATTTCAGCGCCTGGGAGCAAAAAAGGCGGGAAAGACTTTTGGACCCTGTATAAAAATTAATTATATGAAACTCCTAAAATGATTGATATATTTTATATTCATATATTTTTTAATAAATATTTGTTTGCATACCGGATGAAGAGGCTGTATTAAGCTTGTCATCAGTAACAATGAACAAAGTGTACTGCTATCAGATTTGCAGGGCAAATTTACTGTTCCAAAATCAGGTTTGAATTTGCTTTGGGGTGCTTGAGGAATAACATTAATACATTTTTTTTAATTTGTGTACCTTTTTTTAAAAGGTTTTCTTCCTCAGCATGTTTTTTGTAACTCCGCACCACTAGGTTTTTCATTAAAACTCATGATAATTTAAAATAATTAATTCCAAAGCCAAAATGTAAGCAGTAACTAGGTTTCAGGGGTAGAGGGTCCGTCGTAGTCCGTCAAGGAAATCCTACAAAATCGCCCCTCAGATGAATGAGGGGACCGGGGACTGGGAGGAATGGCGGGTCGCCTCGAGAAAGATTTTTATTTTGGCCGAAACACCTACAAAGCATGATTGGCTATTAATTACATCCTTTAAAATAAAAAGTAAGAAGCTGAACAAGTAGTCCGATTCAAAATCGCATCGAATTATAAAAATAATTTATTAAATACAACATTAATTTTATAATTTTTGATTTCGAATTAATCAATGTCTTACGTTATCTAAAACAGCGGTAAGTGAGAAGGGAAGAGTGAAACCAACAACTAAATCATGCCCCTTTATAGTTTTTGCCCTTACAAAGTTTAGCCGTGCCCCCCTCCCCCTTTAACCATTTGAGTTGCGCCCCCAAACCTCTTGCGCCCCTGGGCACGTGCCCATCGTGCCCCTATAGTTAAATCGGCCCTGATTACTGACTCTTATAGAATGGGTTAATAATGTCACAAATTTATTACTACGTTCACACATCGTTTTGAAAACGATCCGCTAGTTCAAAACGCTGTGTCAATGGAGATCGACGTATCGTTTCAAATCCGTTCCACAAAAAATACGAGATCGGAACGGGAGATCGTATTCATAACTCCCGTATGAACTGGTCCAAGAGGGGATCAGGTTATTTTACTCTAAATGACCTTTTAATGCAAACTAAACTGAAAGTAAATGAAATACTATAAAAAAATAGGTCCGAGACAACTCAGAAAAACTTTCTCATAAACGAGTTCATAAATACTTTGCCCAGTGTTTTCCATTTATTAGTTTTTCTAGGTACATATATAATATATTAATTAACATTACATAAAAATGTATTATAAAAATAACTTTACCTCGGCGGGGAATCGAACTCGGTCTCCCACCGTCCGCGTTTAAAGCTACTTCCTCAGGAACTAGATTTGTCCCCGGAAAACGGCATGCATAATTTGATTCGTACTTAAATGGACTAGAGAGGCACATTTTAAAAACCACTTTTTTGGACTCAGGGGAACTTAAAACGTGTAATCAAAATTTTAACATTAGATCTCCATCACTATACCTACTTTCTCTTTATACATGTTTCGTATATGAGAAAGTATAAAAATCAATTTTGATGGATTTACATGTTTTGATGTCCCTTGACTCAAATAAACAATTTAAAACATATTTGTCTGCAGTCTGTTCACTGTCGTCTATCCGACATATGTTGTCTTTCTGTCGGTTGTCCAGTAGCGAGGAGACTACACCACTGGGCCGATTAAGATGAAATGTTGCATACATGTTCTGAAAAATTGAAATATGTTGGACAATCCCCCCCCCGAACCGATAAATTAATTTTAGATATCAATTTAGGGGCGCTACCCCAAAAATAGATTTGAATCGACAGAATGTTGAATAAAATCTTCACTCATCCCGTTAATATTTAATCTACTTTAAGGTCTAATATAAACTGATAGAAATAAACTCCGAGTGGTAATAAAACTTAATGTTACAACATTGTACTACAGGCTATAACAGAAAACAAACCTATGTATCAAGATTAATCTAACAGTTACAATAGTGTATAATAGTGTCGAGGTCTTAAACATGAAGACTATAATTATAGAATGAAACAGAAATACACTGGGATGCAGTCAGCTCTAGATATATACGAGGGGGTGACACAAGGTGGGATTGTTGAACCCACTTCTATTTACAATGTACAACTAAAACTATAACGTTTTTGTAATAGAGTTTCTTTATTAATATCTTCTTAGTCTTGCTAGAATTCACTGATGATCCATGCTATAATTTATGTTTTAAATTTTGATTGAAAGTCCCGTAGCGTTGTGATGATCATGTTTCAAAGCTTCTTTCGTTCTCAAAACCTTAGACCTAATAATATTCCTATTCATCTATATGTTTCATTTTATAGTTTAAAAAAATGTTGTTTTATTCCATCATTTTAAAATTGGGGAGGAAAAAAAAATGTAATGTTTTAGTCACTCTTGTTATGTTTCTCACATAACAATAAATATACATTTTGCTTTTTAACTCCACGTGGTAGAGAAATGTTACAGATAAGCTATCAAAGAAGGAAGAAAAAGAACTTGTTTTATACGTACGAAGGTAATCTTTTACTGTTGAAACAGCCCTTGGTAAGGACAAAGGACTTAGTTGGGTGATTTGCCGCCTGTTTGTTGCTTCAAGAAGGGTGGAACTATAGTTCTGGTTTTATAAGAAGTTTTTTGAAGCTCTAAGGTGCTTCTTTCCTAAGGTCTTAAGATGATTCTTATATGTCAAGCGAGGATCTCACTAAATAACCATTTTAACTGTTAACGACGCCCATTTTACTTTTGGTTTTATACAGGAGCGTGTAGAAGCTTATAGGAGAATGGGCGAAGGGAGGCTAATGCTCCCGTGGGATGTCAGATAAAGTCTTTATGGGGCACTTCATTTTAACCCATACCACCCCGTTATATTACCCATACGCTGGTCTTTTCCTTCAACTTAGACTTTATTTTGTTTATTCAAACAAATTTTCTTTTTGTGTTTGTTGACTTACATGTGAGATTAATCAGGATAAAAACCCTCATACGCAAAACCTCTTTAAGTAAACTTATAATGACCATCTAAAGTGGTCGAAATCAGTTTGTATAAAAATATTAACTTTTCTGGTTTTTTACTGTACTGATTAGGAAGGCACTTAACACACGTATAATGCAAGCGATGAGCAGTTCTTTGACAAAATACAGGTCGAGGTTATCTTTAAGGTTAGAAATATCTTAAGATACTGGTAATAAACTCTGTTTTAAATTATTGGAAAAAATATCTGAATTTGTTAAGCGAAGTATGGATGACTTACCTTAAATAAATGAATTGTACATCTACAATCTACAATGGTATTTATTTATTTTGGAATTTAATATTTCTACCAAAACAATTTAACGTATCCTTCTGGAACGTGAACTTGGACCTTAACTACTTCAGACGATGAAATACTCAGAAGATGTGAAAGGAAGATCCGGAGAAAAATATTTGGCGCTGCTTGCTCTAAAGGAATATGGAGAATCAGAACTTGGACTCCAAAATCTCTATAAAAAGCTAGATATTGTACGTGAGATTAAGGGAGGAATATAGCTGATCCATATTGTAAAACGCGAATGCCAGTGGAAAAATGCCCTTCAAGGGTGTCATATGGACTACCAGGGACCAGGAGGCAGAAGAACTCTTGGTAGGCCAAGGAAAAGATGGGAGGAAGATATAGAGCAAGGGTTTAGGGTTGGGATAGCGAAAGAAAATTTCGATATATTGACAACGAGTGGTTCTACATCGATAATAGTGAAAATATTGAAAGACAATATAGAAAAAAGAAAAAATCGGTCCGAGACAACTCAGACAAACTTTCTCATATACGAGTTCATAATTACTTAGTCTATGTTTTTCATTTATTAGTTTTCGTAAGAACGTTTAATTATTATTGAAAATTATATAAAAATTTACAATAAAAATAACTTCTCAAGAGCGGGGAATCGAACCCGGGCTCTCTCCGTCCGGGTTTGAAGCTATTCTCTCCGGAACTAGATTTTTCCTGGGAAAACGGTTTATATCGTTAGATCCGTATTTAAATGGACTACATTTTAGAATTTGTTAATCATCCGTTTTCGAGAGTTTTTGGGGGGTAGCGCCCCCAAAATTTGGAGCTAAAATTCATTTCTCGATTTCTCCTCGGGGTATGATTTTACTGAACATTTATGCAGAATTTCATCAAAATCGGCCAAGTAGTTCAAGCTCCAGGCGTCTGCAAAGACAGACATTTTTTTAAAAACCACTTTTTTGGACTCAGGGGACCTCAAAACGTGTAAATCCATCAAAATCGAATTTTTTCGCCATCACAATACTTTCTCTTTATATGAGAAAGTAAAAACCAAAACTACTTAACTTACATATCAAAATTATTGTTAAGATAATAATATATTGATGGAAATTGTGCTACTGAACCTATTTACGTAGATAAAACTTAATATACAATATACCCATTCAGAAAATCATAAACTGAGACCAAATCTAAAAATTATCTTTACATAATCAAAGGAAATCACCCTTAAATACGATACCCCGTTCCGATCACGTATTTTTAGTGGAGCGGATTTGAACCGATAGGATCCGCCATAAGCGGATCGATTTCAAAACGATGTAAGAGCGTAGTAACTGATTTTATCTACGATTGATACGAAATATAAACATTATATCTTTGTTTAGATGCGTAGAAGGTGATTATTTACGTACTTGTATTCATTGCGCATGCGCGTCTCGTAGTTCTGAATAATTCCTCTTCTTTACCACACTAGTGCGTCAAAGAAGAGGAATTCTTCAGCTTTACGCACGATTAGTGAGTTTGTTTACATTTAACAAAACTAATTTGGTGTTCTTTTATTAAAGTTATCGAGTTTTTAGTGAAAAACAATGAGTGAATCAAGTGACTTTGACGAAAATGTGGAGAATAATAATCCTCCAGAAATAATTAATTCGGCAAAAAATACAACTAATGAATTAATGCCATCTTTATCAAGAGAGAGATACGAACTTACATACAGCAAGTTTATTTGTTTCTGTATTTATTATTTAAATCTAACAATCGTAGATAAAGTACGGTACGCAACTCGTGCGAAAACGGCATTTTGCATTGCTCGTGTGGTTTTACCACCCTCGCTGTCGCTCGGGTGCAAACTCCACACTCGCATGCAAAATGCTACTTTCCGCACTCGACGCGTAATGTACTATTAATTATTGGAAAAGGGTATATTATGAGGTTATATTGGATTAATAAATAAGAAAAGTACGTCTACAACCATGGAATTTAAAATTTTACCAAAACAAGTTTAAAATAAGTTTATTATTAAATTAATAAAATAATCGTATAACTTGTCTTACAGGATTTGCTAGAAATTCTAATATGCACAAAGATCAGCGAATTCCGACCTTCTCATTTTTATCCATTTTTGAAAAGCTCTCTTAGTGAAACAGACTTGCATGAAGTCCGTTCTTTCACTATTCAATTGATTTATGAATTCTTCAGATTTCATATCTTCAATTTTTCCAGAAATATCTTTGAATCCGGGTTCAATTAATTCTGACGGATCTTGAACACATGGAAAAGAGTCGTCCATCCAGGTGGAAATAACAGTATATTTATCTCCCAAACATAATTTCCTTACTTCCTCATGGATTTTCTTTTTCTCCCAGTAGATCTTTGTAAGTTTGTCTTCGAATTCACTTGCTCTTGAATTGATCTCTTCTAATTTTGAAAATTCGGTGCAGTTTTGAGCGATTTCACGGTACATTGACCAAAGATTTATGTTTATAGGTAATAGAGATGTGCTTTCCTGAATTTTCTCGCACAGTTTCATTTCTTTAAGTAACCGGCCTAAGACATCTTGAATAGAATTAGCTAAGGAATCGCTCAAGTTTTTCTTAATGGAATCATATCTTTTCTGTAACTGCGTATCGAGTTCATCTGCTTTATTGACAACAACTCCCTGCGTTGTAGAACATGCAACCTGAGAAATCTGGAAAATAGAAAAAATTGATTCATCATAATCAATTGAAATAATAAGAGGGCTTAGCTTACTTCACCAACAGATTTGGCTTCCGAGCTTACCGAAGGTAACGGAAGCTATGTGATCGTTCTGAAGTACGAAACATTTTTAGGTCTCCGATTCAAAAAAATCCTAAACAGAAATCCGTTTCAGACATTAGGGGAAATTTTCGGTTCCATGTCTGTCTGTCGGTCTGTCGTTCAATTTTTGCGAACCAACGTATCTTAAAAACTACTCGTCCAATTTTAATGAAATTTGGATGGTAGGTCATAATTAGCCCATTGTTGGACCCATATAAGTTTCAACCTTCTGCACTCATTTGTTCCTCTTCCACATGCGCACAAAAATACATTTATTTACACCTATATCTTCAAAAGTACTCATCTGGTTTTTATAAAATTTAGATGGTTTGTCGAAAGTAGACCGCAGATAGCCCCAGATTAATTTGAACCGTCTGCTCTCTTTAACTTTTGCTAAATTGATACTTTCATTCATGTATCAAATTAAAACAATTTGACAGATTAAAATAACGGGGAAAACAATTAACAAATTAGACAATAATGGCTTGTAAAAGCATAAAATCAATAAAGTACGTGATAGGATGCAAGGAAGCTATGTGGCACACCAATTAGTGTGGATATTTTAAATGCAATACACAAAATATTATTTAATTATTTAAATTAATAATTTCTGGAAATTAATTAAACTAGAATATCCACCCGTTTTTGGAATTCTGAACCACTTTTCTAAATAATATTTTTCGAATACCATTAAAAATAATGAATGAATTATATTTATTTCACCATAATATTGCTTCCGAGCTTACCGAAGTTAACGGAAGCTATGTGTCGTTCCGAAGAACGAAAAATTTTTAGGTCTCCAATTTCAAAAATTCCAAGACAGAAATCCGTTTTAGACATCAGGGAACATTTTTGGTTCCGTGTCTGTTGGTCTGACTGTCCGATTTTTTTAATTTCAACCGTCTGCTCGCTTTAACTTTTGCTAAATTGATAGGTACTTTAATTCACGTATCAAATTAAAACAATTTTGACAGATTAAAATAACGGAGGAAAACAAACAAATTAGACAATAATGGCTTGTAAAAGCATAAAATCAATAAAGTACGTGATAGCATGCGAGGAAGCTATGTGACACACCAATTGGCAGTCTATTTTTTCTCTTACATACATATAAATATTAAATGAAAGTAACTTAGATTAAGAAATAGAAAATAAGTTATGAATAAGTAAATAAGTGATGGTGTGGGCCCTCAATAGAGAAAAGAAAACTCAAGAGCGTGGGCCCTGTCCCTGTCTCTGATATTAATTTATTTTACGGATGGTGGGGTTTCCCTTAATAACCTAGCGTTGCCATATGGCAACAGCAAAACCCCCTCCCTTTATTATTGTCTGGAGAGGTCCAAGTTAATATTGAACATTTTTAATGTGAATATTATGTCAAAAGAAGGACTAAATTGATTTTTCATCATTAGATTTGTTTGTTTTGTGCAACACGTATGCGACAAGACAGGTTTAAAAAATGGGTTATTCCAAATTTGTGTCATGGAAATAATTTTAATTTTTTTAAATTAATTAATTAATTAAATAATTTAATTATTAGTAATGAAACTATTAGAATAAAGAATAATTAAAAATATAAAATTATTGCAGTTTCACAAAATTTAATTTTTCTGCCCCAAATTGAGTGTCAATTTGAATGTTGCCATATGGCAACGCTAGGACATTAGCCTTACAGTTTTTTTTCTATGTCTTAATTTTATTTAGTCATATTTATACACAAAGTTTTGATTTTTTTGCCTAATGTTTATTTTTTTTATTATTTTCTAAATATTTCTCAAGTAGTCTCTAAATCTTGTAATTATTTTTGTTGAATAAGTATAATTAGTTCTCAAATAGTATTGGGCTTTTCTTTTAAAAATAATATTTATATAATAATATCTATTTTTTTTATTACAATTGAATAATACTTATATATTTTTAAAGGTAATAACAAAAATACACGGATAAAACAAAAAATAAAGAAATAATTACATAATTTTACAGATAAACAACATGATACGTAATAGAAATTAATAAAATTTTGAAAAAAAAAAAAAAAAAAATTACTTTTTCGTTCTTTTAAATAAATTTAGTATTTTGTTAGTATTATTTGTGCTTTTTTAACCTACAATTTATTTTACATACATTAACATTTACTGAACATTTGTTCAGTTACAATTACATACATTAACATTTGTAAAAAAAAATATTAAAACATTTACTGAGAAAAAAAACTGTAGGGCTAATGTCCTAGCGTTGCCATATGGCAACAACCCAAATTTGGGGTAAGACATTTTTTTCAATTTTTTTGAATATTTTTTACATATTAAGGGACCTCTTAACAGGCAAAATCCCCAGAAAAAAACCAAACAATTCCCAAAAAAAATAATTCGGGCAGTTAAGGGTTAACTTTGTTTTTGTTTATCTTGTTTTATTATGTTATTGATGTGAAATTTTTATGTTTAATTAAAACGGACAAGTTACTAAACTAAAACATCTTCGAGTTGCTCTTGATATATTATATTTACTTTAATATTTATTATACAAAAAAATGATCTTACGTTATCAAGTATTAAAATAGCAGAGACGAAAACGCAGAAGTACAGAGTCTTCATGTTGTATCCTTTGCTGAGACTCGACTGAGATTATAATTATTAGTTTGTACCTCATCTTGTTGTCTTATCACTAATTTGAACTTTCAACCTAACCTCAATTATTTAACTCATTTCGAGCATTCTGTAGTAATTAGCGTTCTTATCATATTAATATTTTAGGAGTAATCATAAAGGTTTTAAAAATAACGCGATAGTAAAATCAGATAATTGTTTTAAGGCTGATGCTCTAGCTAGTAGATTATTACTGATAGATGGTATTAAGAGTTCATATGATAAAATAAATATATAAATGATTCCAGTCCAAATTTTAAATATAATTGATGAAGGTTACGGTATATTTAATGATAAAAACGGGGTCGTTGTATTCGAGAAACGTTAAGAATTAAAATAGAAAATATTTATTAATAAGTAACGCATCATTAAATGTTACTATAGTTATAATAATAACCTGAGCTTTGTTCATTTCGATATTTTTTGATTTCATCACATAGGTGATGAAATGATACAAGTAATAAGAAGTAAAGCAATCCAGATACTAACAGTTTAACTGCAGGCCAGTATCTTACACGATTTACATAATGCCAAAATCTCAAACTACCAAACATTACCCGTCAACCACCTGTAGGCAATCGTAAAGAACTGCAGATCTGTGCCTTTATACTGTGCGATTAATGCCTGCAGACGTGCAGACTGACGTCAGTCTAAAATTATCCAACAAAGTGTAAAGAGTTCCGTTTGCAGTCCGACAGAAGGAAATAAATTATTAATAGATGATTCAGTCTATACGCCTGCGCCTGCAGGCCGAATGACGGGAGTATCCTTGAGGCTCAGGTTGGACCTCTAGACCTGTCACCTCTACCTTCCATTCACCTGCAGTCCCAGTCCAGGATCTTAAGGAAGACTGATTAGTATATAGGCGATCTCTGTGTACTGATAGATTATTATCTTCAGTTAAACTGTAAGTGTGTGGTTCTCTTATGATGGTAAAGTAAAGGAAAAGCTTGGCAATTAAGTACAGCCTGTGCCAAATAAGCGCAAGAAAGTCGAAATAATGGGGTGGGGAACCAATAAGAGATTAGGATTTTAAGATTCTGAGTTCGAGTTCTCATTGGCTCCTCATTCCATCTATTCAACTTTCCCACGCTGTCATCGCACTAAAACTTATTTGGCACACACTGTAGCTGCTAGAAATTATTCCAAATCCCATGCTAGCTTTTTAAATCGAAAACCAAAAATAAACTACAACCTCTTGAACACTTTTTAAATATGTTTTAAAATAGACTGCCAAGTGGTGTGGCACATAGCTTCCTCGCATGCTACCACGTACTTTATAGATTTTATGCTTTTACAAGCTATTATTGTCTAATTTGTTTACTTGTTTTTGTTTTCCCCGTTGTTTTAATCTATCATAATTGTTTTGATTTATTACATAAATTAAAGTATCAATTTTGCAAAAGTTTAAGAGCGCAGACGGTTCCGATTAATCTGTAGCTATCTGAGGGTTGATTTCGATAAAATATAAAACCTTCATGCTAATTAGATAAGTACTTTGGAAGCTATTAAAGTAAATAAATGTATGTTTGTGCGCATGTAGAAGAGAAACAAATGAGCGTAGAAGTTTAAAACTTATATGGGACCAACAATGAGCTAGTTATGAACTACCATACAAATTTCATTAAAATCAGGCATTTAGTTTTTAAGGTATGTTGCTTCGCAAAAATTGACTGACAAACCTACAGACCGACTCGGAACCAAAAATGTTCCCTGATGTCTGAAACGGATTTCTGTCTTGGAATTTTTGAAATTGTAGACCTAAACATTTTTCGTTCTTTAGAACGATCTAATAGCTTCAGTTACCTTCGGTAAGCTTGGAAGCAAAAACTCAATTAAATAAGATATTATAGAATTTAAATACAGCATCAGCATCTGTGTAAGAAAGTTTTTATTAGTTGTCTCAGACCGATTTCTCATACTGTTATTTATTATTGTATATTCAAGATTTCTTATATGTTGCAGTAGAAGCGAGCTGGGCTCATAACCTATTGATTTTCCAACGTTATTTCTTATAACTCGTATTTATCTAGACGGACAGTAAAATTAATTTACAAAATGACTCAACAATAAATAATTAATGACAAAGTATGATGTTAAGATTTGTATTGTATTTTAAGATTGTATATGTATTTTTTAAGAAACGAATGTAGGGCTGATGAGGAGGAAGGTGGGGGTTGCATCCCTATCCTCCCCCCAGTCAGACAGCCCTTCACTCGCCAGTTCTATTTTAGACTCCTAGACTAAACCTTCCCTTGGAGTTCTACTCTAGACTCCTAGGCTCTAGAGTCCTAGCTTCCCATCTTCCAATTATTGTATTTATTCTTATAATTTCTAATATTATCAATTATATAACATAATACAGTCCATTTTACCAAAGTTTAAGGTTTTATTTATCCAACATTTATCATTATTCTTCCCAAAGCGATTTGCGCCGCGATTTGCTACATGGTCCTTTACGCCGGTATACTTCCAACATTTTTCATCCAAGTTTAAATTTCATTCTGCCGATAAATAATTAGTGTACGTGAGTGTTAAGAGACATAATTTTCAGTCAAATGAACTAATATTAAAAAAAAAACAAAAAACATTTAATTCATCGTGTTCAAGCTTCAATATTAAGAAGTAGTGAATATTGAGTGAAAAAAAGAGAACTTTGAGAGGCTTGAGACACATGTGGAAATAATAAAGACCACAAAGCCGAAGACACACGTGACCGAGACCCAACCAAAAGGACACACCAAGGCACATCTGGACATCGTTCAGAAGAAGAAGCCAGAACCCTGCCAGAAAGGACAAGCCTACAGTGGTAACCTTCTTAAAATCACCCTGTCAACCTTTCTCTAAACCGTTTTATGTTTTTAAACCTATTCATTTTCTTAACATCATAAATTTCAAACTATTTTTGCATCCTTTCTCCCTTTTATTTTATTTTATTTCTGTTAAACCTTTTGGTTTATTTTTATACTTTCACGTTCATTGTACTTGTACTTATCATTTATTATATAATTTGTTGCTACTATTTGTGCTAACATGGTTAAAAGAAAGGATACGGAACTTTTTGTTCGAAAGAGTATGATACTCTCGACATTGTCTAGGGCAGAAAAGTTTGCTTCGGAAATTAATGTAGAGTTTCAAGCCGCGCAAGTACAGTGTAGGCTAGAAGCTGTAAAATCATTACACTCTGAGTATATTTCTATTATTACTCAAATCCAATTAAATGCATCTGAATCATTTGATTCCGACGACCCTGAGTTGAATGCTGAAATCGAAGATTTCGAAACCAGATATTTTTCCTTGATTTCCAACTTAACTCAAATAGCTTCCCGTAGGTCTTCGTCTCCTGAATTAGACAGTTCTTCCCAAAATTGTAATTCTTCCAGTAATGTTCAAGTCCGCTTACCACAAATTCAATTGCCTAAATTTAAAGGAGACTTCCGACTGTGGATAAATTTTAAAGATAAATTTAACAGTCTTATCCATACCAATCCATCGCTTCATGACGTTCAACGTCTTCATTATCTTAAATCCTGTTTAGAGTCCCCTGCGTCTGATTTAATATCCAGTTTAGAAACCACTGATTCCAACTACACGGTAGCATGGAATTTAATAAAATCCAGATATGATAACGAGAGGTTGATTGCTAACTCTCACGTTATCAGTATCCTAAATATTCCTAAACAGAAATCCGATTCTTTACAAAATCTTAAAGATCTTACTTATGACTTCTTTAAATATGTGAATGCCTTAAAGGCATTAGGAGAAGAAGTAGATCGTTCTTCCTTTTTATTGCTGCCCATAATTACATCAAAAATGGATGTCGAAGTTTTGAAACGTTGGGAAGCAACCTTAACCAGAGACTCAAAACCTACTCTTAAGGAAATCGAATCCTTTTTAATAAAACAAATTGATATATTAGAATTATCAGATAGATCAAAACCTACTGACTTTTCTTCCAATTCTAAGACCTTTGAAGGTTCAAAATTTAAAAAACCCAATTACTTTTATAAAAATAATAATCAAGGAAAAAATTCAACATATAATTATGTTGGAACAAATTCTTCCACTAATTCCCCTTCCTGGGCCCAGCCTTCGGGAGGCGGGGTTTCCCCAAGTTATTCTACAAATACTAACCGTAATAATAACCGACAACCTATTAATAACCCTACTGTATCTAATATAAAAGAAACTAAACCCTGTTATGTATGCAAACAATTCCATAGACTCTACTTATGCCCAAAATTTAATGCAATGTCAGCTCCCAAAAGATTGGAATTTATAACCGAATTAAAGCTCTGTCAAAATTGCTTTCATAATTCCCATGACTCATCCAATTGCTTTAATAAGTTTACCTGTAGAGTTTGTGGCGGGAAGCACAATACTTTATTGCATCAAGACTCATCAGCTGTTGTTGCCTCTTCGTTAGTCACCCCAATCCCCCCAAAAAATATAAAGGTACTACTGGCCACAGCCATGGTGGATCTGGTAACTCCTAAGGGAATATTTCCGGTCAGAGCCTTATTGGATGGGGCATCACAAAGCAATTTTTTATGCCAATCCCTAATTCAAAGATTAGGCCTTCATTACACCAAGTGTAATGTTCCTATAAAGGGTATTGGACAGACTACTTCTATCATTACCCACAAGGTCAATTCAATTGTAAAGTCCCGAATTAATAATTACCAATTCCCTGTTCAGTTTCTGGTTATCCCAAAAATTACAGAAAATATTCCTCAGGAATCATTCGATGTTAACAATTGGAATATTCCTTCCTACATTCATTTGGCCGACCCGGAATTCTTCCAATCGAAAAATATCGATATATTATTAGGTGCCGAATGGTTTTTAGACATACTATCTCAGGGCCGTTTGAACTTGTCCGAATCACTCCCCTCTTTACAAAATACAAAATTAGGTTGGATAGTAAGTGGGAAGTATTCAGAGGATTACAGTAAAAATAATTCTGATGACAATAACTTTATTTCTCAAACCTTTTTATCCGTATCTCACTTAACACAATATCCCGATCTAAACCAACTTATTCCCAAATTTTGGGAACTCGAGGAATGTAGACCTCGAAAAGTGATGTCACGCGAGGAACAAAGAGTAGAAGAATTATACGCGAATACCGTCCAACGTGAAGCATCTGGTAGATATTCTGTCCGGTTACCCTTTATTAAAGAGACAGATACTCTCGGTTCTTCCTCAGAGACTGCCTTAAGATGTTTTATGTCTTTAGAAAAAAGACTCTTAAAAAATCCTTCCCTAAGAAAATCATATCAAGACTTTATGACCGAGTATTTAAAATTAGGTCACATGAGAGAACTCACTTCCCTAGAGTACGAAAACATAAAAGAAAGACCTCATTATTTCTTACCCCACCATGCCGTAATAAAAGAAGATAGCTCGACTACTAAATTAAGAGTGGTATTTAATGCCAGTATGCCGACATCTTCAGGTACTTCTCTTAACGACATATTATCCCCTGGTCCACCTCTTCAGAATGAATTGTTTCAATACTTTTAAAATTTAGATCCCATAAGTTTGCCTTAGTATCTGACATAGAAAAAATGTTTAGACAAATCTTAGTTCAACACCCTGATCACTATTTTCAACTTTTATTCTGGCGGGCCGAGCCCCACCTACCTATTAAAATTTATACCCTCCTTACTGTCACTTATGGAACTACATCAGCCCCCTATCTAGCAATCAAAACTCTCCATCAATTAGCTTCCGATGAATCTACCAATTATCCATTGGCTGCCAAGGTTTTGTTAGAAGATTTTTATGTAGATGATTTACTGTCTGGTACAAATACTATAGAAGAACTAAAAAACCTTAAATCTCAGTTATCTGCATTACTTCATAAAGGAGGTATGTCCTTACGAAAATGGTGCAGTAATTGTATCGATCTGTTTGACGATTCACTCCCAAATAATGAACCTAATTATATTCTAAATTTAGCCGATAATGATAGTATTAAAACTCTCGGAGTCTTCTGGCAGCCATCGCAAGACAATTTTGTTTACCATGTAAATTTCCTACACAGAAAGAACCCTACCAAACGAACAATTATTTCAGATGTTTGTCGTATCTTTGACCCCCTCGGACTCCTAGGGCCTGTAATTATGTTAGCTAAAATCTTTATAAAAGATTTGTGGTTAAACAAAATTGATTGGGATGATGAACTTCCGTCTCCCTTTGTAGAACGATGGTCCGACTTTGTTAATCAGTTTTCAGACTTAAATCTTACTTCCATTCCTAGATATTGTTCCATCGATGATCCTAACAAATTTGAGCTACACGGATTCTCGGACGCCAGTAAGAATGGGTTTGGAGCCTGCTTTTACTTAAAATGCATTAATAAAAAAGGAGCCGTTAAGGTGTCTCTCCTATGCTCCAAATCTCGTGTTTCTCCTACACGAAATCAATCTATACCTAGACTTGAACTTTGTGGAGCGTTGTTACTTAGTGAATTACTCCTTAAGGTTAAAAATTCCCTATGTTCAAATATAAATATTGACGATATATATTTGTGGACAGATTCTACTATAGTTCTCCACTGGATTTTCTCTGAGTCTTGTAAGTGGAAGACATTTGTAGCAAATAGAGTGTCCCAAATACAGGACAATACCGTAGCATGCAAATGGATGCATATCTCTTCCGCTGACAATCCTGCCGATATTCTTAGCCGTGGTTCAGCCTTACTCTCTGACCAATGGTGGCATGGACCATCGTGGCTTGTTTCTTTAATGGAGTATACTTCCCCCGTTTTATTTAAAAATAGTCAGCTCCCCGAGGAAAAATCAGATATTTTAGTTTGTGTTTCCACAACGGAACCTTCCCCTTTAGAAGTTTTAAGATTAAATAAATTTTCATCTTGGACTAAACTTTGTCGGGTTTTAGCATATATAATGCGGTTTTGTTCTAATTGTAAATCTTCCAAAAATTCCAGATTAACTATCGATCTATCTGTTTCCGAAATTGAAAGGGCTCAATTATTTATAATTAAAACTGTCCAACTACAAGTGTTTCCTTTTGAAATACGTACCCTTAAAGGCGATAAACAGATTTCCTCCACTAGTAATATACTTTCTTTATCTCCGTTTTTAGACTCCCGTGGTGTCCTGAGAGTAGGAGGGCGTTTAAGAAATGCTGAGATATCTTTCGACCAAAAACATCCAATCCTTCTACCTTCGAAACATTTCGTGACCATGCTTGTCGTAAAATATTATCATCTATTGACACTACATGCTGGTCCTCAGCATATGCTTTATTCGATAAGACAACGGTTTTGGCCCATAAACGGCAAAAACATCTGCAAAAAAGCTGTAAGGGAATGTACTATCTGTTTCCGAGTAGACCCTAAAAACCTTAACTATAAAATGGGAGACTTGCCTGCAGAAAGATTAAGAATAGCTAGACCTTTTACCAACACAGGGGTTGATTTTGCCGGCCCTTTTCTGTGTAAACAATCCACAAGGCGTAATGCCACACTGGTTAAAACATATGTTTGCCTTTTTATATGTATGGCTACTAAGGCTGTGCATCTGGAAGCCGTTAGTGATATGACCTCTAATGCTTTCATAGCTTGTCTCCGTCGTTTTATGGCACGAAGAGGAATATGTAAGTCCTTCTTTTGTGACAACGGGCGTAATTTTGTTGGAGCTAATAATAAGTTAAAAGATGTATATAAACTTTTTAGCACTAAAGAAAACTTAGATTTAATTACTTCTAATTTTAGTCACCTACAAATTACATTTAATTGGATTCCAGCTCGCAGTCCTACATTTGCGGGACTTTGGGAGCGGGCGGTAAGAAGTTTAAAACACCATTTAAGACGAATAATGGGTTCCAAACATTTAACCTTTGAAGAGTTATCTACCTTATTGGCACAAATAGAAGCACAACTAAATTCAAGACCTATTACTCCCTTGACCGATAATCCTAATGACCTTAATGCCTTATGTCCTTCCCATTTCCTAGTAGGTGAGCCACTTGCAGCACTTCCAGACAACAGCCATGAAGAAACACCAATGAATCTGCTTACTAGATGGCAACTAGTTCAACAGGCTCAACAATTATTTTGGCGACGTTGGTCCACAGAATATCTAAATCAGTTGCAATCTCGTAGCAAGTGGCGCACTCCTAGCAACCCTCCTGAAATCGGCCAACTTGTCCTGGTAAAGGAAGAAAATACGTCACCTCTCCATTGGATACTGGCTCGCATAACAGCGTTGCATCCTGGAAGTGATGGAATCCCTCGAGTTGCATCAATTAGAACGTCAACTGGGGAATCCCGACGAGCACTAACGAAGCTATGCCCTCTTCCAATTTATGAGTTACCTTCAGACTCCAACTTACCCTCAGCGCCTTCTCCAGACATGACCACTTCAAAGGACTCTTCCAAACTTTAAATATTTAATTTAGACTATCATGTACATAATAATACCTTGCTATTGTATAACTTTTTAAATTATTAGTTTTTCTATATTTTGCCATTGAATAATTTCCCAAATAATATTTTTTTATTTTATTTTATTTTTTTTGTTTTTGCGGAAAGATCCAATCTTTCCACGGGAGGCGGTGTATGTTAAGATTTGTATTGTATTTTAAGATTGTATATGTATTTTTTAAGAAACGAATGTAGGGCTGATGAGGAGGAAGGTGGGGGTTGCATCCCTATCCTCCCCCCAGTCAGACAGCCCTTCACTCGCCAGTTCTATTTTAGACTCCTAGACTAAACCTTCCCTTGGAGTTCTACTCTAGACTCCTAGGCTCTAGAGTCCTAGCTTCCCATCTTCCAATTATTGTATTTATTCTTATAATTTCTAATATTATCAATTATATAACATAATACAGTCCATTTTACCAAAGTTTAAGGTTTTATTTATCCAACATTTATCATTATTCTTCCCAAAGCGATTTGCGCCGCGATTTGCTACATATGACATGGTTGTCATGTATACCAACACATTGAGAGGCCTAGGCAGGCCTAGAAGGGGCTGTCAGCCTCGGAGTTAGGTAGTCGAGTGGCGCTGAGTATATTTTGAATACAATGCATGAACGTAATGCGGATTAATCTACCTATTAATGTTATAAGAGCGAACGAATAAAAGTTACATTTTTTATTGTATTATCGCAAGTAGTAAACAATTTAATTCACACTTCGAGTTCTATTCAACACCATCGAGTTGTTTAGTTACAATAAGATCGAATTATTACTAATGTGATTATTTATTTTGGAATATCTGAGAGAAATTAAACAAAAAGGCTAACAAATATAAAATGTTAACAATATGACATTGTAATCAATAACTTGGTTTTCCTGTTCCTTGAAGGGGTTTAAGTCCGACGTTTCGCTACCACTACTGGAAGCATCTTCAGGGGGGCGGTGCATCGTGATGATGACTAGAAGCGAACACAAGATATACTGTGTTTGCTAAATATGACATTGAATTTGGTTGTTTTCTAATGTTGATATGTTTAATGCTATAACTTAGAAAATTTTAGTTTTATTTTATCATTTTAAGATTGGAGAGAAAAAAAAGTAATGTTTTAGTCACTCTTGTTATTTTTCTCACATAACAATAAATATAAATTTTGCTTTTTAACTCCACGTGGTAGAGAAATGTTACAGATAAGCTATCAAAGAAGGAAGAAAAAGAACTTGTTTTATACGTACGAAGGTAATCTTTTACTGTTGAAACAGCCCTTGGTAAGGACAAAGGACTTAGTTGGGTGATTTGCCGCCTGTTTGTTGCTTCAAGAAGGGTGGAACTATAGTTCTGGTTTTATAAGAAGTTTTTTGAAGCTCTAAGGTGCTTCTTTTCTAAGGTCTTAAGATGATTCTTATATGTCAAGCGAGGATCTCACTAAATAACCATTTTAACTGTTAACGACGCCCATTTTACTTTTGGTTTTATCAGGAGCGTGTAGAAGCTTATAGGAGAATGGGCGAAGGGAGGCTAATGCTCCCGTGGGATGTCAGATAAAGTCTTTATGGGGCACTTCATTTTAACCCATACCACCCCGTTATATTACCCATACGCTGGTCTTTTCCTTCAACTTAGACTTTATTTTGTTTATTCAAACAAATTTCCTTCTTTGTTTGATGACTTACATATGAGATTAGCCAGGATGAAGATGAAGAAAAATGTATGCTTACAGAGAAATATAATTCAACGTTTATTATAAAAAGCCCATAAGCTTTTGGTAGTTTCAAAACTCTTTAAATAAACTTATAATGACCATATAAAGGTGTCGAAATCAATTTGTATACTTATATTAGCTCTTCTGGTGTTGAAACTGACTAGGGGCAATGGACACACGTGTAAATGCTATAGATCTTGCAAGGTTGAGGTTATTTTGGAGGTTATGAATATATAAGGATACGGGTGAGAAACACTGATTTTAATTATTGGAGAAGGATGTCTGGATTTGATATCTGAGGTACGCATGAGTATAAAATAAAGGTTGCATATAAAATAAATGCAACTGAAAATGTATGTTTTTATTCTGAAATTTAAGTTAATTTTTGAATTAAATAATATATTATCTTATAATTTGTCTCACATGATTTATTATAATTCCTAATAGACACAAATACCTGCGAATTCTGACCTTCTCCTATGCATCCATCTTAAAAAATCTCTCTTTGTAAAGCAGTATCGCAGAAAGTTCTTTTGCTCGCTATTCAATTCCTTTACGGTTGCTTCAGAGTTCATATCTTCAAATTTTCCAAGTAGGTCTTTCAAACCGGATTCGATTGTTCGGGACGGATCTTTAGCACAGGGGAAGGAGTTAGACCATGAGAAACTATCGGCGTATTTATCCCCTAAACATAATTTTTCTGCTTCTGTTTGAATGTTTCGTTTTTCTTTATAGAGATTTGTAAGTTCAGCTACGAATTCATACTTTTTCGCTTCAAATTGGTCAAATGAAGATTTGGTACACTTTTTAGCGATTTCATAGTACATAAAGAATAGATTTATATCTGCATCATCCTTAAATTTCTCGCACAATTTCATTTCTTGAAGTAACATGATCAAGCCATCTCTAATAGTTTTTGTTAGGGAATCGTCTAAGTGACTCTTAACGGATTTATATTTTACATCTATCACTGACTCGAGTTCAAGTAATCTATCGTTAAGTTCTCCAAACGTTGCCACAGAGCTTGAAACCTCAGCAATCTGGAAAATAAAGTAAATTGTTTTATCATAATCAATTGAAAATAACAAGATATTTTATTTATAAATTCGCTACTTTATAATGGAAATTTTAAATAAATATGAACTAATAGTCTGGGAAATAGAATGCACTGAAGTCACTGACTAACTTTTGGTGCCCTTCAAAAATACGTGGTCTCCTAAGTTCGTCTGCGGGTCATTGCTTCGCCACAGGATGTTAAAAAACAGACCGGTGAAAAGCTGTCATGTCCCAATCCATTTAGGCGTACAATTTAATTTTCATACTCATGAGTACAAAATTAGTTAGTAGACCAAGTTGATGTTAGTTTGTCACTTGACAAGCTAGTCAAGTGGACACATTGCTAAAAAAAAAAAACTCGAGAGATACGAACTTACATACAGCAAGTTTGTTTTTCTATATTTATTATTTAAATCTAACAATCGTAGATAAAGTACGGTACGCAACTCGTGCGAAAACGGCATTTTGCATTGCTCGTGTGGTTTTACTACCCTCGCTGTCGCTCGGGTGCAAACTCCACACTCGCATGCAAAATGCTACTTTCCGCACTCGACGCGTAATGTACTATTCATCATTTAGTATCACACCACTGTCTTACAATATCAAAAATAAATCTTCCATTAAGACGAAATGATCCTGTAATGATTCCTTTTCCATCATATTTTAACGACCTTCCTTAATATAATTGGCTTCTTGTATACCTTTCGATTTAAATATATCTTCCAAATTCCTAAACATATCATACGAGGTATGAGGATTTATTGTTTTTCACGCATACTCCAATTGGATATCTACCACAGCCAATCATTACTTAGGCCTCATATCTTGGGCTCAGCATTTTTATTTGCCTTCTTACTACTGAAGGTAGAGTCCTCGAAGGGACTTTCGACTTCCTCTGAGTATGCTCTTCTCAGGGAATAACCCGTTTATAAAATCCTTCCTATTAAATGGGAGCAGTGGCGTAACTATGGGCTCCGTACGGGCCCACATTGTGGGGGCCCCCAAATCCAATGTAGCAATGCCGATAGGGGCCCCCTATAAAGGATAAAGGCTTTTTTTTTTTTGCTCATCTATTTTCTTTTGACGGGGGGCCCCCAAAAATTTATTTACTACCCTAGCTATGCCACTGAATGGGAGTATATCAAACCTTTAACCTTTCTTTGAGAAACATTATAACCATACACTACATAAAATACAGGACACAAGACACTGATAAAAAACAAAACAAAAAACTTCATAATCATTCTGGGCCCATAGCCTATTGAAGAGCCTAAATATGAAATGTCAAAAACCACAAATAATAACTCTCTGATACAACATAAACATACAAACATGACTGCACTATCTTACACAACCTTCTCTCTTATAACCTAACATGGTAAACATTGACCAACAATATTTTCATTAATTATTATGTATTATTTTATTTTAAAAAATCTTACATTATCAAGTATTAAAACCGCGGAAACAAAAACACAAAAGTACAGAGTTTTCATATTGTATTCTTTGCTGCAACTCGACTGAGCTTATAATTATTAGTTTGAATCTCATCTTATTGTCTTATCATTTATCATTAGTTTGATTGAACTTTAATCTTATTTTCAAACGCAGATATGTTATTTTGTAATATTAAATATATTTATAGAATTTGTCTTCTTATCATAATAATAGTTCTATTCACGATCTTTTTTAACGAGTTAAATGTTAAAAATTGAAAATTGTGAGAGACCTTTAACCAGAACACGATTTAAAATTTTAATGTTAAGCAGGTGGCGCTTTCAGTGGCTTGAACATGCACTATGACAGTTTTTAGATTAGATTTCCTACTTAATCACAATCATCACCCATAACAATAACCTAAAACCAATCTCAACCATGAAGGAAGAAATATATTTCTCTCATATATTTTCCTACCTCCATGATCTCTACCCGATTTAACATCTGTCAAAATTCATTTAAATCACTCAAAGACGAGTTCAATATTAAAGGGATATAACTAGTTACAGGGCAGGATTTTCAATTTTCGGGCCCCCCCGCGAAAAACTCCAATGGGCCCCCAACCTACCCAGGCCAGGTCCTATTCGAAACGGGAGGGGGGAGGGTGTTTACTGGTTAGTGCACCGTAGAATGGGAGTCCTACACTATTGGTGAGCCTCGTGATGGTCAAAGAAAGTAAGAAAACTACACACAGACTTTTCGCAGTGGAAGCGTCCTGGGCCCATAACCTCTGTTGATGTGTGGAAGTCTAATAAGAACAGATTATATAACTTATGAACATTTATATTCACATAACATTTTTTAAGAACAATTAAATTATTTCTTTTAAACAAAAAAAACTTTCTGCCAAAAATAAATTATGATTTCATCTATCAAAATACATTATTTTGATAGATGATGTCATTTCTGACACACTACAACCAAATTACACGCACCGCATTCATTCTTCATCTCAAATTCGCTTTTGAACTACCTCACCGAAATAAGAAAGAGGTAATTGCGTCAAAAAGAATGCTTATTCCTAATTAGGTTTTCAGGGTATCAATAATTTCAAAGTCAACCTATTTTTGGCTATATTTCACCTCCTTTGAGGCATCTTCAGGCCTAAAAGAAGATATTTAAATTTTTATTTTGTATATCTAGATTAACTTACATTATCTTTATATAACATGTTGACATAACTTTTAACAATTTCCCCTAAAACATTACTTGATATATTTTCTTTCATGACAATTTTCTTGCAAGGAAAGAAAATAAATTTAGTAATGTGTTAGGAGATTTTGTTAAAGGTTAGTCTACTGTTAATTTTTCATATTTATTGGAACTAAGTTCCTTATAGCACGTTACAGCGCCTGCAGCCCGGGAGTGAATCCGAAAAACACACCTTCACAAAACTGAAATCGACCCATGACGATAACTTGAGCCAAAGTTGACCGATGTGGAAGATATGTTTATTTTAGCAATGCTCGCGTAAACATTCAAATGTAAAATTGAAATTTTTGGACGGGAAAAATTGTAACTTATTCTATTCAATGAGACATACAACTTTTTTAAATTTTTTTTTTTTAGTTAAATCAACACCGATACTGCTATGAAGTGTTAATGATCGCTAAATTTATTAAAGCGGACCTAAACGTTTAAAATTGAGAAAACTACTATTTAACCGATATCGTACTGTTTAATCTTTGTCAAAGAAGAAACTATTATAAGATTACGTTTGTTTTGTTTATGATTTGTATTTTAATCTAGAGGAGTCTGTTTTTAATTTAATACCAGTGGATTGTTCTACAGAATTGATAGAGGTTTGTTTGGATGGACTTCGCTCGGCATCTCATCGTTTAACTACGCATACAGCGTAAGGTCGGGCCAGTCTGGAGAGACCCGCTTAACCGAGTAGATCAGCTTAAGTGTCATATCATAGCTCTACGTTCATCTGCCTTCTTAAGAGCCCAACTTGGTGTGCCAGTTAGGACTCTTGCAGCAAAGGTTTCAGCAAGGACGTAGCCTTGCAGCAAGATTTGTGTGGTGCGCAGTTGTTTGCAGCCGATCGTCGAGCTTCTGCAACACCATCACTGCCGCTCTACATCACCGCACCCTCTGTCAATTTTGTAGTCCAAGTCCACCGGTATTTATTACTTAAGTTTTTTTTATTATTTATACAGCCATTATTTCTTTTAATACAGTCTACTTAATTTACTTTATATATTTTTGTTCTCATGATTAACCAGCAGTAAAGATCATTTATTTTTATATAGTCTTTTTTTTATGTTGGAATCACCCGACTTAGATCAAAGTTTTCCTTTTCCTTTTTTTTAACGATCTAAACTTACGAGTTTTCAACATAGTATTTTTGGTCGCTTTGAGCCATGGATATGTTTCAATTTGTATTCATTTAAGTTTCTTAATTTATTGGTGGACAATTATTCTTAATAATTATATTTGGATTAATTTTGGACTTTTAATATTTTACAAATTTATTTATTTTGCGGATGCAATTACCAGATTTCTTTTTATTTATACAAAAATTATTTGGAATAAATATAACGTTAATTTATATAATTTAACCTTTTGCAAGGTAGTGATCTTATAAATTATTCTTAATTAAATAGGAATTCATTTATTTCCCTATACCTTTTGCGTATTTATGTTTTTAAATTAATTTTAATTTAAAATTAACATTTTTTTATTTAAAATTAATAGATGTATAATAATTTAGGAGTAAATTATTTTCTAATAGTATTACTTATTATTTAAAAAATAAAATATAATAAATGTTTTACTTAATTCTTTAGTTTATATTTATGTTTTTTGATTAAAATCTTTTTGTTGGATAACAGTGGTTTATAAGACAAATTATACTTACTTATAAGACTTACGGAAAATTAATTATTGTACTTAGTTTTTTTATTTAGTTACTGGTTACTTTCTTACACTTTAAATTAATAATTAAATTATATTGGCTGGTATAACAATTTTCAATTTCCACTTCTTAATAACTATTATGTACATTAATTTAATTTAACTTGTACTCTTTATGCTTTTTTATTTTCTTCTTATGAATAATGACATATTAATTATATACAATGAATATTATTTTATATATGAATTTTTATTCTGCATTTATGTCTAGGTATATTGTTTATTTGTAAGCCGAACATATGACCTAATTAATTATTTTTTTGCAATTTTTTTTATTGAAATTATTTCTTTATGGGAAACAAGTTATTTTTTAGAAAACCTTCGTTTAAATTGGCTTTAGTTATTTTTAATTTTAATTTGAGCAGTCTTGCTAACAGTTTTCAATTTCAATTTACATATTTGTGAATAAGTTAATTTTTAAACTGTGATTCAGTTAATTTATAATCGGACCTTTGGCCGCCTAAACTAATTTACCTAATTAGTTCTTTTTCTTTCTTGAAGATTTGTTTAATTTATTATTTATATATAAATTCCTTTTCTCTAGGGTTTCACTTAGTATTTTTATTTGATTTTTTGAATTTGAATTTTTTATTTTAATCATACTGAATTATGATACTTTTTTTTGGACAAAATTCTTTCTTTATTTTGTAATATTAAAGTAAGATGGGTCCCAAAGTGGATACTGAAAGTGAGGCTAGAGAAAGAGATAAGTTAGTGGAATTAATTGATGAAGCTAATGATTTAGCTAATGACATTCGAGAAACAGTAGAGCTAGGTTCTAGTGCTATCGGTCCTGATTTTGACCAGAAGAAGGTTAATTTATTTAAAGCTCGACTTTCACGTTTAGATGCTACTTTCGAAAAATTTACCAAATTTTGTTACGAAGCTAAACGTTATGCACGTCATTTAAAGGACGAGTCTGCGGGTCAAGAACTCCGATTATTAAATGACGAGATTAGACGTCTTTATTACGACGCTTTGGCCTTACACATGCCCGAGGCAGAAACTTCTAAGTTGGACACTTCTAATACTTTTTTTAACACACGCACTTTAAAACTCCCAGTCATAAACTTACCGAATTTCGACGGGGATATATCTAAGTGGTCTTCCTTTAAAGACACGTTTGTTTCACTTATTCACGAGAATAAAGAATTGACTGCGGTACAAAAATTTCATTATTTAAAATCTTCTTTGAGCAGTGTGGCTCATCAGACCATTTCAGCGATTTCTATAACTGATATAGGGTATCCTCAAGCTTGGGAAACGCTGACAAAGAAATTCGACAACAAACGCGTACAAGCGGCGAACTGTCTTTCAAAAATATTTAATTATAGTCCGATCGGACGAGCTAATCTTAGCGTGTTACAAGAGTTTTCTAGTAATGTTATAGAAAACGCAATACTGTTTAAAAATTTAAATATTGTTGATGGTGTAGGGTTTATACTTATGACTTTCGCTTTAAGGTTATTGGACCATCGAACTAGAGAGAAGTTCGAAACTGAACACTTAGGAAAACCTGATATTCCTACTTTTAATGACTTTACCGAATTTATTCACAATCAGGTTAATTTGTATCAAGCTGAATTTATTAGTTTGGGTCATAAGGATAAGAACGAAGGGTTTACACCTGTAAAAGGACCTAAAGGACCTAGAAAGGTCTTAATTTCTACAGAGTCGACTTCACCTTATGACTGTCTTTGCCTATTATGTAAACGTAAACATCGATTGCATCGATGTCCAGTATTTTTAAAATTAACACCGAGACAGAGATTTGACAAATTAAGATCTCTTGATTGCCGAATTTGTATGAATTGTTTTAAAGAAAACCACGTTCGCAATAACTGTCCATCTGATAAAAGATGTCGGATATGTACTTTGGACCATCATAGTTTACTTCATTTTTCTACTAAAAAGAGGACTGATAATGATATAACACCTGAACCTAAATCTCCACCAAACAAACTAAAATTAAAAAATAGTGGTAATGTACCGAAAACCTACAGCGTGAGCGCTTCGACCTCTGCCGGTTTTAATAATGAACAACAAACACCCGCCGCTGCCTTTTCTCATTGTGCAATTGGCGAATCTTATGTACTACTTGGTACAGCTATAGGACGAGTACAAGACTGTAGCGGAGCTTATCAAAATGTTCGGATACTAATTGATAATGGGGCACAGCGTTCATTTATTACCTCAGCGTGTGCGAAAAAATTGGGACTTAAATTATTTCGTAACTCTCAAGTTTTAAGTGGGTTTGGTAACCAACCAATTCAAGGTAGTAAACATCAGGCGACTTGTAGAATAGTCCCTCAACAATCTCGATCTCCGGAAGTTCTCTTAACAACTGTGGTTACTCAAGTGATAACAGGTCCTATGCCGATGACGTCAGTACCACAATTTAAAGAATTATTTTGTGACTTAACTTTAGCAGATCAATCATTTTGGAAGTCCAGAGAAGTAGACATTTTGATCGGAGCCGATGGTTTCGGCTTAATTTGCAACGGAAACATTCAACGAACCTGTGATAGTGGACCTTATGCACTAAAAACTATTTTTGGTTGGGTAGTTATGGGACCCACGTGTCCGGGCTCCACATGTGATTCGGTAGCGTTATTGACATCACTTTCATCTGCACCTACACCTTTAGAAAATCTTTTACAAAATTTTTGGGAAATAGAGGACGTTTCTAAACCTAAAAATTTATTGATGACTTCTGAAGATGATGCTTGTGAAACACATTACCGGGAGACTCACAGTCGAGACTCCACTGGACGCTATGTGGTACGTCTCCCATTTAAAACAAAACCCGTGTTATTTGGTAAATCTTACCCTATTGCGCTTCGCAGATTTTATAATCTTGAGTTCAAACTCAATAAAAATATTCCAATGAAGGAAGAATATAATAAGGTTCTTGAAGAGCATCTTTCACTAGGATACATGTCTGTTTCCACCAGAGAAGGTGAATACTACCTTCCACATCATGGAGTGACAAAAGAAAGTTCGACTACTCGATTAAGGGTGGTCTTTGATGCTTCTATGAAGACTTCCCTTGGTTCTTTAAATGATAAATTATATACGGGGCCTAAACTACATCAGGATATCCGTATTGTTTTGATCAACTTTCGAAAATATCCGATCGCTTTAACAGCAGACATTCGACACATGTATTTGCAGATACTGATGCACCCGGACGACAGGATTTATCAACATATCCTATTTAGATTTAAAACTTCGGAACCCATATGTAGTTACGAATTAAATCGTCTTACATTCGGCGTATCCTCGGCTCCTTATCTTGCACAGAGAACGATTAGACAGATAGTGATTGATGAGGGATCCAGTTTTCCCTTAGCCTCAGAAGTGTTACTAGGTTCTACCTATATGGATGACATATTGACGGGCGCTTTCTCAGTAGAAACTGCTCAGCAAATTCAAAGAGAACTCATAACTTTGTTAGGTAAGTCAGGATTTCAACTTCAAAAGTGGGGAAGTAATTGTGATGAACTCCTTAACCATGTTGAAAATGAGTCCCAATGCAAGACAGTCTCTTTCTCTTCAGCTGAAGATAATTCGATAAAATTTCTGGGGATGCAATGGGATCCACATTCTGATTGCCTCTTTTATAGTATAAAAACTCCTCTCCTTGTTCTAACCAAGAGAGCAGTCTTGTCGGCGATAGCAAGAATCTTCGACCCTTTAGGTTATTTGGCACCTGTTGTGTTCAAGGCAAAATCATTTTTGCAATTGTTGTGGAATTGTAATCTTGGATGGGATGATCCTATACCTGACTCCATAGTGGGTCCTTGGAAAGACTTTATTTATCAACTTAAAGATTTGAAGTCTATTCAAATTCCTAGAGGCCTATTCTCGTCCATCCCCCAAGAGGTTAAGTTAATAGGATTTGCCGATGCATCATCTTTAGGTTATGCAGCGGTACTTTATCTTAGGATAACATACCCTGATAAAGAACCATTTATCAAGTTATTGGCATCGAAAACCAGGCTTGCACTGTCATCCTTCATGTGAACTGACATTGGCTCCTCTACCGGGAATCTTGATAAAAAATCAGCATTAGCATTCGCCTTTGAGTCTCTGAATTCAATTTTATAGTCAAAACCTGCCAAAAAGTGAGCGTAATTAAATATTCGGGTCGCTGATATGGTTGGTAATGTTGTTTCTGGATTGAATATTGATAATAGCGGTTTATGGTCCGTGATTAAAATAAACTTCCGTCCATAGCAGTACTGGAAAAACTTTTTTAGCCCCCAGTTGATTGCAGTTGCTTCTTTGTCTATCTGACTGTAGTTGGCCTCACTTCTTGTCAAAGATCGTGACGCAAAAGCAATGGGCCGCTCCAATCCATCCTTAAATCTGTGACTCAATACGGCACCTAACCCGAATGGGGACGCATCCGTAGCTAAAACAAGTTCTAATTCTGGGTTGTAATGTATTAAAGTCTTGTCACATGTCAGTTCCTTTTTAACTAGATCAAAACAGTTTTGACTTTCTTTTGTCCAAATAAAGCTTGCTCCTTTGCGTAAAAATTTTGTGATAGGCTGTAAAATTGTTGCCAAATGAGGTACAAATTTAATATAATAATTTGCCAGACCCAGAAATGTTCTTAGTTCGTTAATATTTGTTGGGGGTCTTGCTTCCTTAATCGCTTTAATTTTGTCAGGTGATTTGTGAAGTCCGTTTTCGTCAACAATGTGTCCTAAATATTCAATTTTCCTTCTTAGAAACTTGCACTTGTCTCTGTTGAGTCGTAGGTTATTGTCTATCAATCTTTTAAACACGGATGTTAAGCGCTGAAGCAACATTGGTTCACTTTGTCCTTGTACAATAATGTCGTCAAAAAAGTATGCAACTCCGTCAAGTCCTTGTAACAGCTGATCCATAAATCGATTCCATATCGATGGAGCTACCTTTATTCCAAACATTAACCGGTTGACCCTGTAAGTTCCTTTATGAGTGCTTAACGTTTGCATTGCAGCACTTTCATCATCTACCAGCATGTGTAGGTAGGCATTACTGACATCAAGTGTGCAGAATAATTTTCCTCCTGTCATCTTTGCAAATATGTCTTCAATCCTCGGGATAGGAAACACATCGTTCTTAATCAGCTTGTTTACTGTTACCTTGAAATCAGCACAAATTCTGACATCTCCGTTCGGTTTAACCACAGGAACAACTGGTGTACCCCATTCGCTGCACTCTACTTTTGAAATTATTCCGTTTTTTTCTAGACGGTTGAGTTCCGCTTCTATTTTACTTTTTAGTGCGAACGGTACTGCCCTGGCCTTGTGGAATATTGGTCTTGCGTTATCTGCAAGCTGGTATTTTGCTTTAAAATTTGGTATAACCCCAATATTAGTCTGAAATATATCTTTATAGTTGTTTAATAGTTCATCCAATTTCTTTGGCTGCATTTCTTTTATTTGTAATGATTTCAGATCTCCAATGTTAAACTTAACTTCATTTAACCAGTCCCTTCCGAAAATAGGGTCTACTGCTTTATCAATAATTATTAATTTTCCGTGAAATTCTACTCCGTTCGCGAAACACTTGACAAATATCATTCCTTTAGGTTTAATAATTTCACCTGTGTAGGTACTCAGTTCAATTTTGGTCTTATACATTTTGTTTTGTAGGTCCAGTTTTTTAAAATCCGCATATGATATGGTGCTTAACGAAGCACCTGTGTCCAACTCCATCTTTAGTTCCCGTCCTTCAATTTTCACTATTATCATAAATTTTTCAGTGCGGTTTCCTGCAATCAAATTTATTTCATGTGGATTATCTTCGTAGGCATCCTCTATACGTTCTACCAGATCCACACGCTGTTTGCTTTCTGTTTGTTTTAGGAGTCCCTTCCTGCAACAAACTTTAGCTAAGTGTCCTTTCCTAGTACAGAATCTACAAATTTCATTAATGAACTCACATTCTGCTGCTCTATGCGAGTTGCTGCCACAACGATAGCATTTACCTCGCAGTCTTTCAAAATTGGAGCGAAGTTTCTCATTTTGCGAGGTGGGAGATGTACTAGCAACGCCCGGTCTACTTGCAGGTTTCTTAAAGTTTTTTCTTACTTGATGGATTTCTCCCGTGTTATCTGTGGCAATCAGGTTGCTGTCTTTCTTAGCCTGTTCAACTGAACAAGCAAGTTGTAACAGTTCCTTGAAGGTCATGTTCTTACGTTCCTGTAGCACTCTTTGCCTTATCTCAGTATCTCGTATCCCTCTCACAAATTGAATTTTTAACAGCAGTTCGGTAACCGGTTTTTTACAATCGCAATAAAACTGACAGTCAACGGTTAACTTTTTTAACTCCGCTGCATATTCTATCGTGGTTTCATTTTCGTGTTGTGTTCTATTGATGAATTTGTTTTGACAGGCCCACACGCTTGGCTGAGGATCGAGATATTCTTTCATCATATCTATTAAGTCTTGATAGTTTTTCTCAGCCGGGTTATCTGGAGCGCATAGCTCATAAATGGTTTGATGTAGTATGGGTGGTAAGGAATGTAAGAATGTATGTATTTTAATTTTAGGGTCTTGCACTTCTCGTAAAATCATAAAATTTTCTAAGCGGCGCGTAAAATTTGTAAATGATTCTTGTTCATTATATGGGTTAAAATTTAAATTTGTGTTTACTGTTCCGGAATTAGATCTAGTTTTGATCGACTCTGTATTAGCTAATAATAGATCTTCTTGTTCTTTTCTCTCTAATTTTAACTGTTCAACAATACTCATCATAGCGTAATATTTATTTTCTATGTCTTCTATGTACGTCATTTCACTTTCAACCTGACTGACATCATCCAAAGACTGCTCTATTTGATCCTGTACTTTTAGGACCCGTGTCCAACAGTCTTCTAATGTTTTTACTCTCGCCGTCACGTCATTAAAATTTACATTTTGATTAGAATTAAAATAATTGTACAATCTTGTAATTCTACCTTTTAAAGATGCACGCATCTTCTTCCATTGTTCCATCTGCTTCTCGAGGATCTCCTTGTCCTGAGTTACATTGATGTTTTCACTCGTCGCCATTGATATATTAATTGTACGCAATTATATAGTTTAAGAATTAGAATATAATTTATACATATTAACACATAGTTAAGACAATTGTAAACAAGTTTAACACCTCACTGACATCTGACATATTATGACAAAGACCATATCCATACCACGATTAGAGCTGTGTGCAGCTCTTTTATTGGTACGTCTCATAGAAACTTTTGATAGTTTATTGTTTTCGATTGACATAAAGTCACATCATTTTTTCTCTGACTCGACAGTGGTATTATCTTGGTTAAGATTACCCCCGAACACCTTAAAAATATTTGTAGCCAATCGCGTCACAGAGATCCTCAATCATACTAAAGTTTCGGATTGGTATCACGTGAACACAAAACAAAACTCAGCGGACATTGCTTCAAGAGGCATCGTTCCCAGAGATTTAATTGATAATTCATTGTGGTGGAATGGCCCTCAATGGCTACTGGATGATCTGCATCAATGGCCAGTTTCCGCGGTTATCGAGCCTTTAGCCGAAGTCCCGGAACAGGCACCTCAAAGAAATGTACTCATTGCGTTGCAGCCTTCTGAGAATGTCAGCATTATATTTATGCAACGATACTCCACTCTAGACAAGTTAATAACAACTGTGTCTTACCTTCTGCGGTTTTTCCATAATATAAGATGTTCCAAAGAAAATCGTCGTGTAGGTGAAGTTCTTAGTCGAGTTGAGCGACATGAAGCCCTACTTCATTGTATAAAAATTGTTCAACGGATCTATTTAACCGAAGAACTTGACTTAGTTTCAAACAATCTGGGACATAAGTCGAAGCTAAAATCTTTATCACCGTTTATCGACCCCCTAGGTGTTCTTAGGGTGGGCGGTCGATTATCGCAAAGTCCTTTACACTATGACGCAAAACATCCGATGTTACTACCCAGTAAATGTCATCTCACCAACCTGATAATTGATTATCTACATCTAGGTTACCTTCATGCGGGTCCAACCCTCTTATTGTCTTTATTAAATCGTCATTATTGGGTTATAGCTGGGAGACGAGTTGTAAGACAAAGAATTCGTCAATGTCTTGCATGTCGTCGTCAGCGCCCTACAACTCTAACTCCTTACATGGCCGACTTGCCATCATCACGATTTCGTCAAGGTCGTGCTTTTCTTAATGTGGGTGTGGACTATGCTGGTCCGTTCTTATGCAAAGAGTCTAAGATGAGGAAAAGCCGTGTGGCCAAATGCTACATGTGCATATTTGTATGTATGAGTACTAAGGCGGTACACTTGGAGTTAGTCTCGGATCTGACTACCGACGCTTTTCTGGCCTGTCTTGACCGATTCGTTTCTCGAAGAGGAATACCTTCAAAAATATTTTCTGACCACGGGACTAATTTTGTTGGGGCTGACCGTCATCTTAAAACCTTGTATCAGTGGTTAAGAGAAATGGACAATAACCAGATAATTAAAAGGCATATGGTAAAACGTGAAATACATTGGGAATATTCCCCCCCTACGGCTTCACACATGTCAGGATTATGGGAAGCTGGCGTGAAGTCTGCCAAATCTCATCTTAATAGAGTTTTAAATGGAATAACTCTAACCTATGAAGAACTGTCGACCTTATTGGCTAGAGTGGAAGCCATTTTAAATTCTAGGCCCTTATATCCTAAATCTACATCTCCTGATGACTACAGTGTTTTGACACCCGGTCATTTCTTAATCGGAGACGCATTGGTATCGCCTCCCGTGTACGACTTTATGGAGATACCAACCAATCGCTTAACTCGTTGGCAACTTTTGAGTCGGTGTCTTCAACATTTATGGACGAGATGGAGATTAGATTATCTCAATAGTCTCCAGCACCGAGTCAAATGGACAGATAAAAATATCTATAATAATTTAACTCCAAATACTTTGGTTCTGCTCAAAGACTCCAACGTTGCCCCATCGCGTTGGCCAACCGCTAGGATATTAGAGGTTTATCCCGGAAAAGACAAAGTAGTCAGAGTAGTTAAAATCAAAACTCCATATGGGGAATATGTTCGGCCAGTTTCAAAAATTGCACTACTTCTCCCTGACAATTGTGATTAATTATAATTATAAGTTATTTCTTGAGTAGGAAATTTTATATTTTTTATTTTATTTTTTTTAATTTTATATATTAATTCATTTTTTGTTTTCTCCCCCCTACTTTGTTAACTTGATGTATGTTAAAAATTAAGTAATTTTGGTGGGCGGAATGTTTAATCTTTGTCAAAGAAGAAACTATTATAAGATTACGTTTGTTTTGTTTATGATTTGTATTTTAATCTAGAGGAGTCTGTTTTTAATTTAATACCAGTGGATTGTTCTACAGAATTGATAGAGGTTTGTTTGGATGGACTTCGCTCGGCATCTCATCGTTTAACTACGCATACAGCGTAAGGTCGGGCCAGTCTGGAGAGACCCGCTTAACCGAGTAGATCAGCTTAAGTGTCATATCATAGCTCTACGTTCATCTGCCTTCTTAAGAGCCCAACTTGGTGTGCCAGTTAGGACTCTTGCAGCAAAGGTTTCAGCAAGGACGTAGCCTTGCAGCAAGATTTGTGTGGTGCGCAGTTGTTTGCAGCCGATCGTCGAGCTTCTGCAACACCATCACTGCCGCTCTACATCACCGCACCCTCTGTCAATTTTGTAGTCCAAGTCCACCGGTATTTATTACTTAAGTTTTTTTTATTATTTATACAGCCATTATTTCTTTTAATACAGTCTACTTAATTTACTTTATATATTTTTGTTCTCATGATTAACCAGCAGTAAAGATCATTTATTTTTATATAGTCTTTTTTTTATGTTGGAATCACCCGACTTAGATCAAAGTTTTCCTTTTCCTTTTTTTTAACGATCTAAACTTACGAGTTTTCAACTCGTACGTTCTAACGTAACGAGTTTTATAAAACGTCATACACAAAGTAAAGTAAAGTAAAATTGAAACAGGCATGTAAAATTTCAACCTGATACAAGCAGACGTTTATGAGTAGGGCAGAGATATATTTTATAATATTTTAAATTGGTAGGCCGGGTAGGGGAAAACAGTCCTGTTTCCCCCCTATTACCACCTTCCTTTTTAACTATATCAACTCATCATAATTATTTTTTTTCTCAATATTCAATTCATAAGTATTTATTGCAAGGCACTCGCTTCAATGATATAAAAAATGTTTTTCTCTTAATTTTGTCTTAACTCCGCTAGGTACAAACAGTTAATTACTTTTAATTTTGTCTCTTTTGTAACACCGCCATGTATAAGTAGTTAGCATCGTAATCATCATATACTTAGTAGTGTGACTTTATAATTTGTATATAATGAAAAGCGTAAGGAACTTCGTTCCTAACGGGTGTCCTGGGACGCCAAACGTATTTTTTTAAAAAAAGTGTGACGTTTTGTTTAAAAGTTATGTCAACATTTTATATAAAGATGTAAGTTAAAAGTTAATGTACATATAAGAAATAAAATTTTAAAAATCTTTTAGGCCTGAAGATGCCTCAAAGGAGGTGAAATATAGCCAAAAACTGATTTACTTTAAAGTTATTAATGCCCTAAAGACCTAAATAAGAATAATAAGCATAGTTTATAGTATGGAAATAAAGGGTAATATACTGCGAATATCTCTCAAATAAATAAAAAAGCAATTTACCTCCTCACAACAACAACAATATTATACCGGGTGTCCTATAACTACTCCCCTTCCATATTAACTAAGCTTATCCGACAATGGGGTCTTAAATTTTTTTCGTTAGTCCTTTTCGAAGATACCTATTTTATCGTTTAGGTAAAATAAAAACTGAGCTGATTTAGTTATTATGTATAATGACCAGATATATATGTATTATATATCAGGGCCGCTGAGAGGATTTCCGGGCCCAAGGGCAAGTTAGCATCTGGACCCCTTTAAACAAACAACGTCTGAGGGTCCTCCCCCGGAGAATTTTTTAAAATTTAAGTGCAAAAAGATGAGTTTTAAGGATTTCTGAGGGCAAGTTTGTCCTTACAGACATCCACCCAGCGCCGGTGCTACACTTTTGGCCGCCACAGGCAAGACGGTTTTTGGCCGCCCCATTGAAATAGGCATTTTATGATACAGGGGGGGGGGGGGGGGGGGGTGAATTTGGGGGCTTCGCTGCATATATGTGTTTGGGTTATTACACAAAGAATAACTGGAAAGTTTCAACTTTTTGTTTTAAGACAAACGAAAGAAATTATAATTGTCCTCGGTTTGGTTTCGCCTACGGAACCTAAAAATGGATATATACCTAGAGATTATGCAAATTAACCAAAAGTTGGCCTATAAGTTAGTAAGTTTAATAATTTACTATTAAACAAAAATATTCCTATTTTAAGTTGGTAAGAATACTATTGATATTATAAAAAATTGGCCTAAACTTTCTCTGAGACATGACTATTTCCACTAATTGTAACTAAATTTTTGGATGTCTAAAATTTTATAATATTAATATCATCTGAGGAAAAAATTATAATATTTAAATATAATCATATACAAATTCTTTTTTTTTCTAGGGGCCTGAAATTTTCTATGGCCATATTTTTAATATTATCCTTAGTGGACATTATATTGTGAATTGTAATGAAACATGCCTCTTCTGATACTTTATTTTAGATTAGATTAAAAAGTAAATTTTTACTAATAAGCCATCTTTTGTCAATAACAACTAAAATTATTTTCAACTTTTTAAAATAAAATAATTTTTCCACTATCAACCGCCCTTACAGAGTCAGAGGGCTGAACAAAGTTTAGTTATTATAACCTGACTGCTTTTTAAAATTATGCATGTCACTATTATTTAGCTATGATAGTTTTTGAGTTATAATAAAGTAAAGTAGGCTATTTTTAAACTCAATATTAAGGAGGGTACTTCTTTAGATAGTTACTCCCCTATGCTACTTTAGAATAAAAGTAACTTTCACTAAATAACTATTACGAAAAAGAGATGTTTAGTCCAATTTTGTTTGCGACCAAGGAATATTTAATTTCCGTTTTTATAAGGGGAGTAACAGTCTAAAGAAGTGCCATAGGAAGAAACCTATAACAGAACTGAGCTTTATATTTTTATTTTCTCATATAAAGAGAAAGTAAAAATATTTGTGATGGCGCAAAAATTCAATTGAGATTTTGATGAATTTACACGTTTTGAGGTCCTCTGAGTCCAAAAAAGCTGTTTTTTAAAAAATGTCTGTCTGTCGTCTGTGGATACGCCTGGAGCCTAAACTACTGGGCTAATTTTGACAAAATGTGGCATACATGTTCAGAAAAATCATAACCCCTAAATGAATTTTAGCACCAATTTGGAGCCGCTACCTCCCCAAAAACTCTGAAAAAACCGTGAAAAAATTATTTCCCGAAAACGGTTCCGACGATTTTGATTAAAAAATTCTAAAATGTAGTCTCCATTTAAATACGAATCTTACGATATAAGCCGTTTTCCCGGGGAAATCTAGTTCCTGAGAAAATAGCTTTAACCGCGGACGGAGAGAGGCCAGGATCGATTCCCCGCCGAGGATAAATTATTTTTAAATTTTGATGAAAATATTTAATAATAATTAAATGTACCTACTAAAACTAATAAATAGAAAACACTGGGCTAAGTAATTATGAACTCGTATATCAAAAACTTTGTCTGATTTGTCTCGGACCGATTTTTATTTTATTAGGATTAGGAGAGATATATAACAATTACAAAATTAAGGGAAGTGTAGAAAATATAACAGCTATAAAGGGGTAAGAAAAGAGTTAAGTGAATAAATAAAAAAAAGATATGAGGTATAATAAAAAAGACTTAAGGAGGCTTACGACAAAAAGCAAAGACAGCCGATAGTTTTTTTTAGGAATAAAAAGAAATAACACCGGTGTAACCAAGAACCAACCCGAAATGCGATTAGCTCGGCTACATAACTAAAACAGCACCTGATAAGGTATTGCCTAGGGGTGTTATTACTAGGGTTCCATCTCTAACTGCCTACTCAGTACGGAGGTTACGCACATTATTATCGTTTTGCTACTATAGATTTTGTTTTTCAATTTATAAAATAAAACGACCTGAGGGCGTCATCGGCCGCCCCCTGAGTTTGGCCGCCACAGGCCTGCCCCGCCTGTGCGTAGCGCCGGCGCTGCATCCACCAAACATATAAAGGAAAAGAGGTTTGGCGCGGGGACGAATTTTGAAGTTTAACTAAGGTGGGCTAAAAAACACAATTAAGTTGTTTTGTAGCTGGCAAGCTTAAAAATTGCTTTACAAGTAAAAAATGTAAAATGTATTAATATCAGTTAATATGATTTGTCAGTCAGTTTCTCTCCTTTAAATTAGCATTGACCATATTGAATAAGGTGAAAACATCACAAAAATCTAAGTAACTAAATGAAACAGAAAAATTCAAACTTCCGTATTCATGACACGTTAGGAAAAAAATTAAGTTTATCACAATCAGTGGCGTACTTAGGGCAGTGGGCCCCTCGCCAAAAAATGATAATTGAAACATTTGCGTTGAATGGGGCCCTGTGACAAAGGTATATGAGTATAATTCCAGTTTTGATTTAATTATACTCTAAAGGGGCCCCATCGACATTGTGGTACAAAGATAGTAGTTTCATGTTTTTTTTTTTATTTGTGGGCCCCCTGACACCAGGGACGTGCCCGCAATTCGGGCCCATAGCTACGCCACTGATCACAATATCCTTCTTGCCTTTTTTGTTGTAAAAAAAACCTTTTTCAAAATATCTGACTGGGCCCCCCAGGACCGTGGGCCCCCCCGCACCGCGGGGGCTGGCGGTAGCTATATCCGGCCCTGACTAGTTATTTGTTAAAAATGGAGGATTATTTAACCAACTCGACTGACAGCACAGTTTAGCATGCTAAACTAAAGATCTTGAGTAACCCTAATGGTTTAAAAGAAATTACAATATGTTTACGTAAACTAGGGTTGGGACATCGATAGCTAAGCATCGATGTTTCGATACATCGACATCGAAAGAACAAACAAACGAGCAAAACAAAAAAATGGTCGCTGGTTTCAAAAAAATACCTCGTCTTCGTTCCCGATATTCGTCATTGACGTATTTTGGGGTCCGATACATCGATAACATCGATATTTTCGATGATTCAGGAAAACATGGATGTTGTCCGATACATCGATCTTTTCGATGTTTCAGGAAAACATAGATGTTGTCCGATACATCGATAACATCTATCTTTTCGATGTTTCAGGAAAACATGGATGTTGTCCGATACATCGATAACATCGATCTTTTCGATGTTGTCGGATACATCGAAAGATCAACATCGATATTTTTAAGTCCGATACATCGACAACGATGTCCTAACCCTAACGTAAACACATCGTAAAATTAACTAATAGTTTAAGGCTGTGCTATAAATTATTAATTACAGACGGTTTTCTAAAGAAAATTAAAAAATTTCGTCGTTTGAGATCATAAATAAGCGCACTCTAAATTTTAAATATAAATGATGAAGGTTGCGGTATGTTAAATATACCGTTTTTTTTTTTTCTTTAAACGCAGATATAAATTTTTCTATTAGAATTTTAGTTACCTTGAGTAACTTGCTTAGCGGTTAAAACTACTTTTATATTGTTAATTATTAATAACTTAAGTAGTTATAGATTAATAATATATTTATTAAAATATTTCTTATTTTGGTTTTAACAGCAAACCCACTCTTCTCTTTTAGTTTTCATAACATTGAGAAAGTTTTCTACAATCTTGATCAAAGGGATCAAGTTAGAAACATCTACTTTACTTAAAAGTACATATTATATGGTATTAAGATGTATTGGTAATATGTAAGGTAATAATATAATGTTTCTGCCTTTATAGCTTTATGTATCGACTCTGATATCTAAGTAGGATATCTAAAAGGGTATCTATATTTTATTAAGGCTTGTAAGTAAATCGAGGGCGGCCAATGTCCATTTGCTTTGAGGTCTAACCTATGATATATTTAGCCTTGCCCTTCCACCCTTAAGGTTCTTATTGAGTTAATGTTTCTTTACTCTCCCCTCTTTTATACCTAAGGGCTAAGGACCTAAATATCATTCGCCAGATTGCTCCTTGAGCTTTCTTTTATCCAAAATAATATTATATAAAGGATTAAGGGTGTTTTCTATTTTTTGTTGAGTAACTTTTTATTTAAGATAAACTTTTTACTTTTCCTCACTACCTGTAGTAGGAAAAGTATTGTTTTCACCAAACATTTTTTTTTTTTCGAGATTTCAACGGAATTATCCGTTTTTGGTGTTTTTAAGACCTCCTGAGAGGTTTTTAGCATGACGTCTGTATGTATGTGTGTGTGTTATCATCGTAACATAATTTATTTGCACTAATTCTCTGAACTTAACATGATAGTAATAATCTAGCTTAGCTTAAAAATGTTAACCATTCTTAATATAGTTGTTAATCATAGTAGGTTTTTTTTTAATAATTAAAAATTAAAAAAAAAAGAAATACATGTTAAAATTGACTGTCAATTTGTGGCGCATAGCTTCCTCGCATCCTATCACGTACTTTATTAATTTTATGCCTTTACAAGCCATTATTGTCTAATTTATTTAATTGTCTCCTCAGTTTTTGTAAATTGTCCAAATTGTTTTGATTTTTCACATGTCGTTACTATTTGTCTGGACTGTCGTTACTGTCTATACTGTCGTTACTTTTGTCTAGACATAAATATTGTCTTCAGAACGATCACATAGCTTCCGCTACCTTCGGTAAGCTCGGAAGCAAAATTAAATAATACAAAAAAGTAATTATTGTGTCGATATATATATATATATATATATATATATATATATATATATATATAATATATATATATATTATATATAATATATATATTATATATATATATATATAATATATATATATATATATATATTTAAATATATATATATATTTTGGTAGAAAAATGAATATATGTATATTAAAAGGGTGTGCTTTTATTTTTTTTATATTAACATCGACATTTTTTATTATACATATATATATATTTACACATACATCCATAAACCTTTTTCTGATTTTACTTTTTTTTATCAAAAGTGGAAGAGAAGGGGTATGAGCAAGTACATTTATACGGAGCATGATAAATTTCGATTGAAAGACAGGATGGTTAGGGGAAAAAGAACCATTTGTGGCTAAAAACGGACCAGAGAGGGAGATCCAAGTACCCAAAAAAATACCAAACTGCCAATAAGACCAATATTTTTCTATCAATTTTTTTTTATCTTTTTTTTTTATTTTCCACTCTACGATTTTTTTAGTTTAAAGTGAGTTTATGTTCAACTTTTTTTTTTTTTTGTACGTATCGTATCACATCCTTTTTTTGGTATGTCTGTTTATCCATACACTCTTCGTTGCCTTTTAAAAAATCTAAAAAAAATCTAAAAAAAACCTTGGTCATTTCCCCATTTGCTTTCTACCCTTATATATACACAAACACACTCACATGTATATAACTTTTAGAGGTAAAAAACGTGAAGCTAAATGCATATGTTGTCGAATACATACGTTAAAAAAACGTTGATATATATTTATAAATATTATTTTTCTTTATACCTACCTGAAATAAAAACTTTACTAATTTTCTATTTCATTATTCTCATATATATATTCAGGCCAGGTAATGAACGCAAAGCTAAATTTCTTGTTCTCTACATGTATATATTATATATTGGACACTAAACTCTTATTGAAGAGTTTTTTTTTTTTTTTTTTTTTTTTTTTATCAAGAATAAAGCGCGGTTTTTTGCGGGATTTTTATTTTCATTTTTTTAAACTTTGGGATTTCCTTCTAAATAAAAATGAATGCGGACGATATAGATGGACTCTATATTTATTTACTATACATGTATACGAATATATATATATATATATATATATATATATATATATATATATATATATAAATATATTTTTTTGGTTTATTTTTATTTTATATTTTTTCCGTTAAAAATTGTAACTTTTAAAAATAAACCTTATATGGATAAAAACATTTTATAAAAAAGTTGGTGGAATTATACATGCACACGTACATATATTAACAGTAAATTTATAAAGGTTTTTACTTTTCTATCATGTCGGTTTTTTACATTTTATTTTTTTGAGTTTGATCTCTTTAATTCTTACGGTATATATTTATTTTATTTTATTTTTTTTATTCTGTAAATTCCTGAAGTTTTTCTGCTTTTTCCGGTGAGACGATCACAGGGTTTTAGATTTATTCAGTGAGCCCCAATGGAAATATATATTTTTTTACCCCAAAAAAAGTTTTTTTTAGATCCCTTATATTTAATGTTTTTGTTTGTTAACTGTGAAGCACTTTTAAAATGTTTTCTTTTTTTAAAAAATCAAGAAAAAGTAAATAAATATTTAGTTTAGTATTTAAAACATTTTTTTTTTTTTTAAATAAATAATTTTATACTTCAAATTTGTTTTCTATATTAAAATTTATTTATTTATTATTGCTCTTATACTATTATAAATTTAACAGTAATGTATTAGGAGAAAAGTAGAGCTGTACATTAAATTTTCTGGTTAATATTTGAGAGAGTTTATGTTTCAAATAATTTAAATTCATTTATTGTATTCATTATAGAAACGGCTTCAATTGTTCTTAGGCTATTATTCGAAAAATTCGTACTTTAAGGAACTGATATCCATTTTCCAAGTGATAAAATGTATCTTGCCTCTCTGAGAATCAAAGTGAGTTATTTATTGATGTTTAAATCGGGGTGGTTATTGAGAGGAGGTGACCAACGCAGGGAGGACAGAATAGAGCTGGGTGGTCTGGCCGATTCTTGTGGATCTAGCGTACCACTACGCCCGAAAAGTTAATTATTGCAAAAAGTTAAGTCAAATTGCCCTGCATTGTGTCTCAATGTGCCCTTCGGCCTAAGACTTGGTTTATTTACCTACTTCATAAAATTATTAAAGTCAATGTAGGCATTTTGCTCCCACACTGCCTTCTCTTCTATTCTTGGTATAGTGAAGAAGAAAAGAAAATGAGAGAAGAAATAACAAAACTCTATGATTTAGCAAAGGATAATAGAAACAGTAGAGAATGGATTCAGTACAAATCTAAAACTAAGATATTCAAAATACACCTAAGGCAAAAGAAAATACTTAATAATGAAATGAAAATTAATGAGGCCAAAAACAAGACCAAAACTGCTTGGGATCTAGTGAAAGAAATAAGTGGAACAAGTAAGAAAAAAGAAGAACAGGTCAACATTAGTGCTGATACCTTTAACGACTTCTTCATTCAAGTACAACAAAATAATACTGGTGACATAAATGAAGCTACTAAAATGTTAAAAGAAGCATATGGTAAGAATGTAAAAGGCCGTCCTGAACTAATTTTAAAATCCGTCTCAAAAGAGGAAGTTAGGAAAACAGTTCAACAACTCAGCAACTCTACTAGTAAAGATGCGTACGGCATATCAAATAAATTTCTTAAAGAAATAATTGATGTTATCTTAACTCCTTTGACAGATTTAATGAATAAATGCATAGCTGAAGGATTATTTCCTGATGTATTGAAACTATCAAAAGTAGTGCCAATTTTTAAAAAAGGGGACAAAAGCAATCCTAATAGCTACAGACCTGTATCAATAGTACCTACACTAGGCAAAGTTCTAGAACAGATAGTCAAAAAGCAATTGTTAAATCACCTAGAATCCAATGGATACTTGGCACAATGTCAGTATGGTTATCGTGAAAACAAGTCTACAGTATTAGCAGTAATGAAAATTGTTGATAAAGCTCTAGAAGGATTTGAAAAAAAGAAATATGTACATATAACAGCCTGTGACTTAAGTAAAGCGTTTGACAACCTATCTAGAGAACTATGCTTAATAAAGCTAGAACACTTGGGAATAAAAGGAAATTCTCTACATTTCTTTAAATGCTATCTTACAGGAACAGAGCAATATGTTGAGTTTAATAATAGCAAGTCAAAGAAAAAGAAAACTGAGGACGGAACACCCCAAGGCTCCGTGATAGGCGGATATGCCTTCCTAATGGACGTTAATGACTTAGAACCATACATGAAGCATACAGCTCCTATAGATTTTGAAGAAGATATTGTTGCTTTTGTTGACGATACCAATCTTGTACATAGCCACCAGGAATTAAAAGAGCTGAAACAAAAGGCAGAAGAAAGATTACAGCACATAAATAAATGGTTTCAAGTAAACAACTTTAAGTTAAATAAAGAAAAAACACAGACACTCACCTTCAGTTTGAGAAAGAATGATAGTGAAGATAAACCAGTAAATGTACTGGGGATGGTTTTAGATAGCAAGATGACATGGCAGCCTCATAAGGATAAAATAACAAGTAAAATATCAAAATATCTGTTTGTATTAAGAAAGTTGAAATCTGAGTTGCCTAAGAAGACTCTTATGACAGTTTACAACGCTATGATCCAAAGCATTTTGAGCTATGGGATTGTACTCTATGGTCATACTGATCTTCAAGATCTTCTAATACTGCAGAAAAAAGCACTTAGGATAATAGTTGGAGCAAAAAGGAGAGACTCGTGTAAAGAAATATTTAAAGCAGAAAGAGTAATGACGGTCATAAATTTGTATATTTATAATTCTTTACTCTACATGAAGCTAAACATTGGAGATTTTCAATGTAATGGAGACTTTCACACGTACAATACAAGAGGGAAAGATAAGTTGGCTGTACCACAGAGCAGACTAGCAAAACTACAAGTCGGTCACAAATCACTAGGCGTAAAAATGTTTAATAAGCTGAACAAAGAGACATCTGAGTTGCCATTTTTACAGTTTAAACAGAAAGTTAAAGAGCTTTTACATAACAATGTGTTTTATAGTGTAACGGAATTTTTGGACTCAAAAATTTAGTTAAAAATATTTGACGTATCCTAATGTTTGCGTGAGAAAACCTAATGGACTAAAAATTCTAATTCTTATTCTTAATTCTAATTCTAATTCTTTGTCTACACAGACAGCAGCCTCTGCTCCCACACTGCCTTTCCATACTTCTCTTCGTCTACGTATGGACAGCGGCCTCTGCTCCCACACTGCCTTTCCATAGTTCTCTTCGTCTACGTATGGACAGCAGCCTCTGCTCCCACACTGCCTTTCCATACTTCTCTTCGTCTACGTATGGACAGCAGCCTCTGCTCCCACACTGCCTTTCCATACTTCTCTTCGTCTACGTATGGACAGCAGCCTCTGCTCCCACACTGCCTTTCCATACTTCTCTTCGTCTACGTATGGACAGCAGCCTCTGCTCCCACACTGTCTTTCCATACTTCTCTTCGTCTACGTATGGACAGCGGCCTCTGCTCCCACACTGCCTTTCCATAGTTCTCTTCGTCTACGTATGGACAGCAGCCTCTGCTCCCACACTGCCTTTCCATACTTCTCTTCGTCTACGTATAGACAGCAGCCTCTGCTCCCACACTGCCTTTCCATACTTCTCTTCGTCTACGTATAGACAGCAGCCTCTGCTCCCACACTGCCTTTCCATACTTCTCTTCGTCTACGTATGGACAGCAGCATGAGGAAACTTATGAATTACTTTAGGCTTAGTTTTATGAAACAAAAAGGAAAAAAATTGATTATATCCTTCAAAAGTGTCAATATGGCCCTTTGAAAAAACGTGGTTTTCTTTTGACCCTCTTTTTTATTTTGGAACGTAGTTCTTTATGGCACTTTCTGGAGCCCGGGAGTGAATCCGAAAAAAACGACCAAAATCACCGTCACAAAATAACCGTCACAAAATCACCGTCACGCAAAATCCGTCACGAAATCTACCGATGACGACAACTTGAGTAAAAGATCACCGAGTTAGTTGAAATTTGGTACACATGTTCATTTTACCAATGCCCAGGCTGAGTTCGTAGGAAATCGTTATCCGCCCAAGCGTTCACTCACAACCCTCGCGTAAACGGGAAAACATGTTATTAAGGAAGCCTGTTCCTTGACTTGTTTTGTTTATTTTTGTTATATGTCAAAATGTCACTTGGTTTTGTAAATATCGAAAATATAATCACGGTCTTGGTAAAAGTACAATTGATCTGTGCTCACGCTTATTTCAATATATCAGATATTTTATTATAATACTGCGTATTTAATCCACGAAAAAATTCTAACTTCATCTATTTAATGAGACAAACTACTTTTTTTAAATATATTTTTTAGTAAAACGAACACCGACACTGTTATGAAGTGATAAAGATCGCTAAATATATTATAGTGGACCCAAACGTTTTAAATGAAAAAAACAACGTTTTTACCAAATTACCAATATTTTCCGTTCTAGCGTATAAAGATTTTAATAAAACTTCTCACACACTGTCTAAAGTACAATTGAAACAGGCATGTTAAATTTCAACCGGATACAAGCAGAAGCTTTAGAGTAGGGATGAGAAATATTTTAAATTAATAGGCCAGGTAGGTAGAAAACAGTCCTATTTTAATCCAACATCCTTTAACAAACATACTCTTTAACTATAAACTTTTTTCTTATATTCAATATATATTTATAGTAAGACGCTTGCTTTAATGATACAAATAATGATTTTCTTTTATTTTTGCCTTAACTCTGCTAGGTACAAACAGTTCTTTACTTTTAATTTTGTCTCTTTTCTAACTCCGCCATGTATAAGTAGTTAGCAATGAATACGTACTTAGCAGTGTGATTTTATAATTTATATTTAATGAAAAATGTAAGGAACTTCATTCCTACCGGGTGTCCCGCGACACCACGCGTATTTTTTTATTTTTTATTTTTTTTTATTGAAAAGTTCACTAAATGCCAAAACAAAAAAAAATGTTACATACATACATTACATTTTTGTATATTTTTAATAGTTTAAGCAGAAATAGCCTTCTAAGTCGACTTCTTATAATGTTATTTTTTTTTAAAAAAAGAAATGCTACAAGTTACTTTCTTTGAAACTTTTTAAAAGTAATAACATGCTAATGAAGGTATTTTAGATTCATTTACGAATAATTTGGATAGTCTAAACCCCTCTGTCTCAAAGTTGTTAGAGAAAATAATATGTTTAATTACTACGTTTTTATTAGCTTGCATTCTTGTTTGTTTGTTTGTTTGTTTGTCCGGTACAAATATGGCAATCGATTTCTAACTATCTTCCCGAATAGCTAGACATTTGAAACTTTTAGCATAGCTCAGAACACGATGACAATACATTATTTTAATACTTTTAGCCATCTTTCAGCAAATTTTGCTGTGCGGAAAGTTATTTCGGAAAAAATCCGCAAGTTATTTTATTTGTTTTGCCATATCCAATATTTTCGCAATCTTCATTTTGACGGGTCTCAAATTTGTGATAGGTAAACATTGAATGACAGCTAAACAGGAAATATCGATTATATTATTTATAAAATTTGTGATAGGTAAACATTGAATGACAGCTAAACAGGAAATATCGATTATATTATTTATATTATTTCAAATATATCGATGGCTTACTTTAGATTTGGTGTTGGGGAGATCCGTTGTACAAAGATTTATCCTTTTATAGGTTTAAGATCAGCTCTCTGGATGGTTGTCATTTATGTGAAGTAAATAAATTTGGAAATATTTTTTTTTTTCACTAACATTATATATTATATAACAATAACAATTATATTATCAACATTACATACGATTCAACAGAAAATTTAAAAACGTAGTATATAAAAAGTTCTTTTTATCTTGAAATTATTTTCTACTTTTGCCACAAATATTTATAAATTGAACAATCATTTTTGTTAGTTTTACATTATATTCTTTCTTTTTTAAGACACTTTTATAACACTTCTCTGTGACATTTACTTCTGCACAGGTCTATCTTATTTTCACTGTCTACCCAGTGGCGTAACTATGGGCCCGCGCGGGCCCACATTGCGGGGGGCCCCCAGTGCCAGGGGGCCCCCAAATCCATAAATAACTGGAATTACTATCCTTGTACCAGCGCCGGGAGGGGCCCCCAATCCTGAACGCAAGGGGTTTTTTTTTTTTTTTTGCTCATCAATTTTTTTTTTGGCGAGAGGGCCCCCAAAAAGTTCTTGCGGGGGGGCTCCTAATGGTCTAGCTACGCCACTGTGTCTACCGTGTTAAAACAAGTATAAAATCACCAAAAATATTTAAATATTTTCTAAGAAATGCTATTGCAAAAAAACAGCAGTCTGTCTCCATAAAAGGGAAACAAAAAGCAACTACTTTGGAAGAATGAGAAATAAACATTATCCTTTTGGTAAAGAAAATGCAAGGACTCAAAGAACAAAAAATATCTTCGGTAACACAATGGGCTAGTTTGTTCAAGAGGGGGGGTTGTACTTTAATGGATATCTACCGAGCTCCTAGCCGTAAATTACTCTATCCGATATATATATATATATATTTTTTAAAGGGGGGCGCTTCAGAAGGGCAAGGTGAATTTTTTTTTACCTCAACGCTAAATTTCAATTTCTGAATGGTGGTGTATTTTTTTGTTGTTTCAAATAAAGACGCATTGCTTTTTTGTAGACTTATTGCTGTTTTTTTTTTGTTTTTTTTTTGTGGTAGACATAAAGGGGCCTCCCCTATCTCATGATTCATCCTATTGTATTTTTGGTAGGTAGGGGGAGGGGGGGGGGGAGTTGCTGAGGTATAGAGTGGGCTTGAAACAAGTTGCCCAACTTTTTTTTTTCTGTTTGTGTGGTTTGTATGGTCGGATATAATGACACCATAGGGACACGTGGAAAAGTGTTTAATGTTGATAACATTCGATAAATTTTTATTAGTTTACAAAAAAGAAGAAAAAAAAAAAAATCAAATTTATTTTTATATTTAGTTGATACAGCCTTTTATTACTCTTTGAAAAGTTCTTAATCACATAGGAACAAGAGAGGTATTTTTTACGTCACGTGTACGTAAAAACATCGTATAACTTGCTTTCCAATCTTTATTTGGCAATATAGAAGAGAAATATCGTAATTCAACATTATATATAAAAACAATAGTACTAACTTGTAATCACGACATTAAAAGTAATAGGTTAGATTTGTCAATTGAATGATACCGATCATATAAATAACAATACTTTATGTTAAGTTACAAAATCAACAAGTCAACAATGGTTTCTTTCGATAGTAGAGGAATAAGAAGAATCCTAAACCAGGGTGACGTGCCTTAGCATAATATGTTCAATACTATGTTGAAAGAAGTGTTAAGATATAGTGTAAGATACATTGTGCGTTTGAGGGTTAAGGAAATTATAGTGGAAAAGAAAAGGAATTAACTCGCAATTAAAATATTCGATAGCTATATTATTAATTAATCACAGTGGAAGATGCTTAAAATCTACCAAAGAATCTATGTAATTAAGGAAAATATATAGAATAAGTAATAAAGTCAATTTGACGATTATTACCGCAAGTTAGTAAGTAATTAAATGAAGAGGTACTTACCGTCGACACTTGCTTGATCTGAAGATCACTGGACCGGTTTCGGCTATATGCCATCATCAGCAGAAGAAGAGTATAGATCTCCTAGAGTCGAATTGAACTCATAGAGTCTACATGAGAGAGTACTCTCTCATGTAGACTCTATGAGTTCAATTTGACTCTAGGAGATCTATACTCTTCTTCTGCTGATGATGGCATATAGCCGAAACCGGTCCAGTGATCTTCAGATCAAGCAAGTGTCGACGGTAAGTACCTCTTCATTTAATAATAAGTAATAAACTTAAACAAAGTCAAGTACGCGAGTTTAAAGGTACCTAACCGATTTTTTTATTTATTTATAATAAGCATTTTTATTGCAATTTTATCTTTCCCATTCTCTGTCATTGTGCAATATAATCTAGGAAACAAGATTTCCGATATAATCATATTATGAGTTGCTCCTTAAAAGCAACTTAATGTATTAAGTCAACTTAGTATTAGCTAACAAATGAAGAACACTGTACATAAGTATATAAAAACCTTTCTTACTAGTAGTATCGAAAGAGTACTTAGTGTGGACGGAATACCAGAGAAAGACCTAAATGCAAGAATTGCTGCAACCACGGTAGGTTATAACGTACACTTAGCAGATAATTTATGGGTAGAAGGAAGTCTCTATACCTCAACTGTTACAAAAATGGCAGTTTATAACTCGAATTATGTGCCAACTCTTACATATGGGTGTGAGTCTTGGGCCCACACACCAAAATGGAGTAATCGAGTGAAAAAAGCTGAAATACGCTGCCTAAGGTGGATTTCAGGGAAGACTCTTATAGATAAGATCAAGGCAACAAACAATCACTACATTTATGCAAGCGGACCACGGTCAGACAGGGCAGAGAGACAAAAAATGAGTTGGTTGGGTTATGCAGTTAGGATGCAGGAGACCACAAGATACCAAAGCAAGCAATGCAGGTGAGGTTTCGTGGCTAATCCCGAGTTTATGGCGGGAGATGTCGTGGCTAAACCTGATTTTATGGAGTGAGATGTCGTGGCTAAAACCTAGTTTATGGAGTGAGATGTCGTGGCTAAACTCGAGTTTAAGGAGTGAGATGTCGTGGCTAAACCCTAGTTTATGGAGTGAGATGTCGTGGCTAAACCCGAGTTTACGGAGTGAGATGTCGTACCCGAGTTTATGGAGTGAGATGTCGTGGCCAAACCCTAGTTTATGGAGTGAGATGTCGTGGCCAAACCCTAGTTTATGGAGTGAGATGTCGTGGGTAAACCTGATTTTATGGAGTGAGATGTCGTGGCTATACCCGAGTTTATGGAGTGAGATGTCGTTCTATTGTTCGAAGAAACGCAGTGGCCTCAAATAGGCTGCGATGGAGTCGCCTTTTTGAATCCACTAGATGTAGAAGAGGAACGGAATTAGTAAGTAAGTATTGAACTGATATGATAAATTCTGAAAATCTATAACATCTCAAAATCGAATTTTCGTTATCACAAATACTAATACATACATGTATGAAAGTAATAACAATGGCTTTTAAATTAAAAAGAATACAATCTCTTTACTCGTAAATAATTAGAGGATTTTTGGTCTCTCTTTGTTTGTTTGTCTTCTTTATTCATTAATTAAAATGAGTCTTTGTTTGTATACTTTTATGTCAGTTCTTTGCCTACATTGTAATTTAAGTAATCTTTGTTGTTTCGACTCATTTGTTTTAAATTACATTCTAATGTTGAGGCGAGGAGAGTGTCGCTGAGGGTGTGTCCGTGTTTATTTTCCCCTCTTTTACACGTATTACATCTTCTCCCTCTCAATCTGAAAAGAGCTTTCCCTCTCGGCTCCGGTACTCTTCGACTAATGGAGTATTAAACGCGATCTTCGGATTAACTCTAAATAATTGGTCCCTTCTGAAAGCCAAAAGGGAGAGAGTCGGTCTTTATACGTAGTGTCCCCCGGGAAAGGGGTAGAAGGGCGCATCCCTGTAGTTTTTTCGTTTAGACCCGATTACCCTTACAGAGAGAAGCCCTTAGTATAATGTAAACCTCGGAAATCACCCTCGAGTACGTAAGTAACTTGTCAAGTAGTCGATAAAAACTAGTCCAGTTTTAAACCTTTATCATGTTGCCTTTTGTTATCTTTCCCTTTTGAAAATGATAAAACCCAATACCCTGTGTAAATCTTGGCATCTGTTTGGCACCAAATGTTTGGTGTTTGGACGGGTTACCAGTCGCTAGATCACCCTAGTGTTTCCTCATGGTAAACTCATTGAAACATGAGTCAACTCACTCTCTTTGAAATTGGTATAAACATAAATAATTACCTCGAGGAAAATCCTTTTCATACAGTCTCCTAGTACTTCTGTTACTATTCATCTACCATTATTTGAGTTTAATTAAGGAAACTTCTAGAAAATGTTTTTAAATGCTATTTTGGAATTAGATATCCTTAACATTAGAATAGAAAATTGGAGAAAAGGATTCCTATGTATAAACAGTGTTAGAGAGCAATGGAGGTCTAAGATGTAAAAGGTATCCTTTAAATCAAACTGAAATTTATAGTTAAAAAATGCCTATAAATATATGCTCTTAAAATTTAGGATTAATTTGGTAAATAATGCCTAATTATAATAAATTTAATATGAGAAACTCAATGTATAAGTTGGCATGTCACTTTCAGTATTGTATACAGTTTTAAAGGTAAGAGTTATATGTTTATTAAGAATTATATTGATTAATGAAAAACTGTTCAAATTAGTGTCCCAATCTAAAGCCTCGATTACACGAGAGCGAGTAAATTCGCTAGTGAGTGGCCACTCGCTACTCGCTCTGCAGCATTTAATTACACACAGCGAGTAAAATCGCTAAGGAGTAGCGAGTAAATTCGCCATATTCCCCCGTTCCGGCGCTAGTGTTGTGTTGTCATTCTGTTATCAGTAGTCAAGTCAGTGAGCGAGTTTACTAGCTGAACTATATTAGACGGAGCGAGTTTACTCGCCAGCGAGTAGCGAGTAAAGTAGCCCAGCGATCAACTTTACTCGCTTACGTTGAGCGAGTAGCAAGTTTACTAGCTAGCTATATTAGACGGAGCGAGTTTACTCGCAGCGAGCAAACTCGCCCCGTGTAATCGAGGCTTAAGACCCGCTTAGGGGGTTGTAAAGCACACCTGGGCTGGGTTAGCTTTACACAATGGCGGCCCAAAGTGTGAAGGTGTGAAGTAAAAATATGCAATATATTAATAAGACCTTTTGCAACTTATGGATGCTATACATGGGTCTTTGATTGGATTGACTGCGAACTCTACAGCTCACTTATATATGTTCAAGAAGAAAGCTCTAAGGAAAATTTATAGATTAGAGTGAATAAACCAGGAGCACTGGAGAATCAGGTGAAACGCCAGAACTACAGAACTCTATCAACCTCTTCCTGTCAGATTATGCAAAAGTAAAGATGCTATCATGGACATGCCAACAGGATGCGGAGGAAACAGGCTGGTGTAGCTGTTTTGTGTTCGTCCATGGGACACTCGTGACTCGACCTAAAGGCAGACTTATGGCCTGCTGGGGAATGTGGACAATGGCAATGGGTAATGTGGATCGAGATATCAGGCAGAACTGATTGTCATTCAATTTTGAGAGGTCATTATGGAAGAGACAAACTGCTTTGGCCAAGGATCACAGGGTTCGACGCACCAGTTCGTTGAAGTTTTCACATCTTCAGACAAGATTATCCACCCCTGGTCTAAATCTCATATTTTCTCTCAATATTTTCTTCTCTAAATTGCTAATAATCAATTTTTCCAACGTTTAATTAGCCTATTTGTCTTTTTTCTCTAAGTCTATTCCGTGACACACGAGGTTTTGCATATTCTTCCTATTCTTTAGAAATGTTTTTATGTAGTTAGATTTTGACATGCAAACACTCTTTAATTCCAATGTTTATGACATAGCCAACACGTTTCTATTCTTCTTCTTTCTCCCTGTCGTCTCTTTAATACCTCCTATTTTAATTTTATTTTATTTAGGCTAAAAGGCTGTAAAAAAAAAAGTTTCTAATTTTCACTTTGACCCTAAATAAAAAAAAGGTGTCGTGACAAACTTCGTTTTTTTTCTCTCTTTTTTAAGAAAAAAAGGTTTCGAAATTAAACCACTTTATTATCCCTCTCTCTTTTTTTAACATCTTCTCCGCCAACATGAAACCAAAAGTAGAAGCTCGTAAAAAAAATAAACCTGGAAAGAAAAGGCCACTCAAGATAATTATTTTAATTTGTATAATTATCAACCTTCTTTTATTTATATAATAAGTTAATTCCTTAAATAGAAAAAAAGCACATTAAATAAAAAAAAAGAATATATATGCTAACAAAAAATAAAAATGACAAAAATCCTTTTGTGTGTATTTTTAATTGAGATAATAGTTTGGGAATTGATAATTTATTAAAATGATCTTAATTCATTATTAAAAAACAATAATATCTCTATCTCAATTTGGTTATAATTAAGTGGTTAAATGATGAAGTCGATAAAATATTATTACTTTATAATAATTAAATAAACTTTAACCCTTAAAGGATTGGTGGTTTGTCAGGCAAACCGCCCCCTTTTGCTCCGAATGGCGCAGTACTGTTTTTTTCTAATTTCTAAAATAAGAGTTGCAAATCTCATCTGTGGGATCAAGAGTGGCCCCATAAAATTATTTTTGAAAAAATTCTATCCCCCCTTCCATGAAAAAAAAATCAATGTTTTTAGGTGGTTTCTATAGGAGATGCCACCAATCAATTAGGGATTTGTACTTCTGATGACCTTGACAAAAATTATATTGCCTGTAAGGTTTGGTGGTTTACATTCTTTACCACCTTAAAGTAGGTGGTTAACGGAATGAACCACCAAACATCTAAGACAACGTAATTTATTACATTTTCACAACTCAAGCTAAAAATCTGCAAATAACTCGAGAGCGCTTATAATTTATTATAAAAACTCAATATTACATCAAAACTGGTAGTATAATGAGTATTTTGACAAAAATCCGCTCTAAGAAATTGTTTCTATGAGCCACAATAAAAAAAAAAAACTGGAGACATGTCATCCAAAACACACGTGTAACCAAATAGTAACGTCCTATACCAACCGCAGTTTGAGCAATACCTTAACTTCCAAATATAAAAGTATGCTTAAAGAAAAAGACTTGAGCCGGATCGAAAAATCTACTTACAGCACAATTTTTAAGATGTTAAATGCAAGCCGTAGTTCAGAGGAAAGCCTTCTTAAGCTGCCCTATGGCCCACAAAAGTTGCTGGCACAAGTTCGAACATCAGGCTACGGGTTCTTGAAGATTTCATCTAGGGGCATTCTGCACCGAATCAGGACAGATGCACAGTGCACTTTGTGTAACTTAAATAAAATTGAAGACCTTAATCACATCTTATTCGAATGCCCAATGTACAACACGTTAAGGAAACAGTATCTACCTTTGTGGCTAACACAAAAAAAAAAAAAAAAAAAAAAAAAAAAAAAAGAAAACAAGGCTGACACAAATATATGCCTAATAATTAATCCCACTTCAAATAAAGTAGCGAAATGTTTATATTATTTTTTTATCAACTTTTTAAAAACAAGATCATTTCTTTTGTTTGAGTAATTTTTAATTCTATTTATTTCTCTATAGCTGTAGACTATGAGTTTTTCTAATACATTTTTATTTATTTATTTTATTTTTTTTTCCTGTATAACAAGTTTTCTAATAATAATAATATTAGCTGTCTAATAATAATAATAAATAACCGCACATAGTTCATTAATCTAATTTGTAAGAATATATGCGAAACTACAATAAAAGAAGCCTTCAATATAAGTTGTTTCATCTCGAATTTTTGTATACTTTCATGTATTTTGAGAATTGTGCACTATTTTAATATCCTTTGCTACGAAAGTATGTTAATCTTATGTTGAATATTATTTGTAAATTTATATTGTATGCAACTCTTTTGTATGAGCCACTAGGCTCAAAACAAATATATAAGTTTGAAGTTTGAATAATTAAATAAACTTTAACCCTTAAAGGATTGGTGGTTTGTCAGGCAAACCGCCCCCTTTTGCTCCGAATGGCGCAGTACTGTTTTTTTCTAATTTCTAAAATAAGAGTTGCAAATCTCATCTGTGGGATCAAGAGTGGCCCCATAAAATTATTTTTGAAAAAATTCTATCCCCCCTTCCATGAAAAAAAAATCAATGTTTTTAGGTGGTTTCTATAGGAGATGCCACCAATCAATTAGGGATTTGTACTTCTGATGACCTTGACAAAAATTATATTGCCTGTAAGGTTTGGTGGTTTACATTCTTTACCACCTTAAAGTAGGTGGTTAACGGAATGAACCACCAAACATCTAAGACAACGTAATTTATTACATTTTCACAACTCAAGCTAAAAATCTGCAAATAACTCGAGAGCGCTTATAATTTATTATAAAAACTCAATATTACATCAAAACTGGTAGTATAATGAGTATTTTGACAAAAATCCGCTCTAAGAAATTGTTTCTATGAGCCACAATAAAAAAAAAAACTGGAGACATGTCATCCAAAACACACGTGTAGAGATGGTCAGATGGTAAACCGCGGAAACCACCAATCCACAGTAACATTTTTATTTTTTTTTTTCCTGATCCTTAAAGGGTTAAGGGAAAATGAGGTAGGGATGCAGGTGCCATAACACTCATTTGCTTGTCGCAATTTACTTTCCACTCATAGCACAGTAAACAGTTGGCCACAATGTTAGATTGCCTACACTTTAGTTAGATCACATTCCAATTGGTTTGGACTTGGACCAATAGAAAGTGGGACATAAACAGGTGGCACATCGCTCATCGGACGATAGACAATGAGTCGTAATGTTATACAACTTACACTTTATTTAGATCTCATTCTAATTGATTGGACTTGGACCTATAGAAAGTGGGTTATAATCAGGTGGCACATCGCTCATCGGACAATGAACAATGGGTAAACAATGTTAGAGAGCCAACACTTTACTTAAATCACATTCCAATTGATTGGACTTGGACCAATAGAAAGTGTCAAGCAAAAGTAGTTTAAGTGTTAATACATAAACAGGTGGCACATCGCTCATCGCACAATAAACAATGGGTGACAATGTTTGACATCTCACATTTTAATTATACAAAATTCCAATTGGTTAGACATCAACCAATAGAAAGTCTCAAGAGAAGTTCAAAAAAGTGTCAAAAGATCTATGAAAACAATCCCAAAAATGGTAAAACATCATGGTATCATCACTTATCATATTATTGGTTACTTCATGAGCGCAGTTTTCTCACTATAGGCCCACACAAAATAAATTTACCTTTCTCTCAATGGTCCAATTATGAGTGATACGTAAGCTGTTTTATCGTGTGATCCATCGTTTCTTGTGCAATGAGTAAATAGCAATGTGCCACTCATTTTTATCCTAGTCAAGTAGAAGGATTGTTTAAGTAAACATTAATTAGTGTAAATCATAATATCCAGATAACTTTTCTTAGCTTGAGAATTTTAAATTTAATTAGTGGTAGTTTTAAAACTTCTTAATTAAAAATAACTGATTGATACTACTCGTACAAAACTTTATCATATACGGTTACATATTTACTGTGGTATATATTTAAGGGTACATATTTAAGGTTACATACATTACTGGCACATATGTCTGGTGTTTTCCATTTTATTCGTTCTTTCTGGCTTTCGTAATAACATTGAATTATTGCTGAACATTTCGATCAAATTTAGAGTAAAAATAATTCCTCTCTAGAAGGAAATCGAACCTGACTTCTCCTTCATTTGCAATTATTGTAAATTTTACAGTAAAAATAATTCTACTCTAGTGTGTATCGAACCCGACTTCTCACCATTTTCAATTATTGACATTTTCACAACAACTTGGTTTTTCTAAAGAAACAACTTACATGGTAAAATTCGTATTAAAATGGGCTACAAAATAAAATAATTTTATCAAAATCATCGGGACTGGAAACAGAGAATTATCTTCATTTCTGAGAGTTTATTGGGGTGGCCTACGAATTCAGAGCTAATATCTATTTCGCATCTGGATAGGATTTTTCTTATCATGTACTCCACATTTAATCGAAATAAGACCATTAGTTTAAGCTCCACGCTTCTGCATAGACGATAGACTAATGACATATATTTTTTAAAACCTCCTTTGTTGGACTAAAAAGACCTTAAAATGTGTGAATACATGTCTCTCGACGAGAATAGAAAACACATCTCAATATTTTTAATCGTTCCGGTTAGTATATTTACGACTATGACTTTATAATCGTATAATAAGACATATTTATATGAGTTTAAAGCTGGATTTCTCTGGCCTGTGAACTTGGCGAGTATATTTCCAAAACTTGAGGTAGTTCAACTTCGAGTCAGGCTTACCAAGTCACAGGCTATGGGAACATACCATAGAGCAACATTTTCCCCACGGCGTGTGACTTGGCAGGTTTTAAGCCACCTTGAGTGGATCGTAGATCATAATACTAGCCCTAAAACTTCTCTGCTTCAATCTGTAATAAATTTGAAAGCTGATAACGATAAGATAAGATAACAATAAGAAGTACTGATTGTGATAACTGCACTGCGCGAGTACAATCTTCCTCCTTGGACAGGCCATAGTAACAGTTGCACGAGCTTGCTGAGAATCGTCATTCGTCGAACCATAAGCCTTATCAATAGCAACAATCGTGACCGATTGCTGGGACAAGCCTTTTTATTAAACTCCCGACAAATTACATCGAAATAAGAAAGAAATTATATTTAGTATCACAAACTACATTATATTTCCTATTTAGGCTCTTAATTAGAAAGTCAAAGAAAAATATTTTTTGAGCATGATAACTAAGGTTAAAAGAGGCTGGGACGTTACTATCCTACTATTACTGACCACACCGCAATGATGAATCTATAGAAAAATGTTTGTGTAGGGTCGTACGGCACACGATGCGTGCGGGGTCGTACGACACGCTCGTAGACGCTTCGGAAATAAGTGCAAACAATTGGTATGTAGCTAGAAAATAGAATAGCTGAATGATGGAATTGAATGCTGAATATAGATCATAACCTTTAAAACGCCATTTCCCAGCAATGTGGAATTTGCACATTCATGGTTCTGGCATAAGGAGGACGAATATGTATTTCATTATCAATAAATGATCAAAATTCATATAATATTGTATTATTATAATTTTAACAATTGGATAGATATTGATAAAGCCGTAAACTGATAACTATAACATATTCGTGATGTGCATCCTTAGGCCCAATACACACAGAAAAGGCGAGAGGAGGAGGCGCGGCGCGGGCGAGGTGCAGGCGTGGCGTGGAACAGGCGTGTGTAAACGGTCCAATGCACACAGAAGAGGCGAGAGGCCGAGGCACGGCGCGGGCGAGGTGCAGGCGTGGCGTGGAACAGGCGTGTGTAAACGGTCCAATGCACACAGAAGAGGCGAGAGGCCGAGGCACGGCGCGGGCGAGGTGCAGGCGTGGCGTGGAACAGGCGTGTGTAAACGGTCCAATGCACACAGAAAAGGCGAGAGGAGGAGGCGCGGCGCGGGCGAGGTGCAGGCGTGGCGTGGAACAGGCGTGTGTAAACGGTCCAATGCACACAGAAGAGGCGAGAGGCCGAGGCACGGCGCGGGCGAGGTGCAGGCGTGGCGTGGAACAGGTGTGTGTAAACGGTCCAATGCACACAGAAGAGGCGAGACGCCGAGGCACGGCGCGGGCGAGGTGCAGGCGTGGCGTGGAACAGGCGTGTGTAAACGGTCCAATGCACACAGAAGAGGCGAGAGGCCGAGGCACGGCGCGGGTGAGGTGCAGGCGTGGCGTGGAACAGGCGTGTGTAAACGGTCCAATGCACACAGAAGAGGCGAGAGGCCGAGGCACGGCGCGGGCGAGGTGCAGGCGTGGCGTGGAACAGGCGTGTGTAAACGGTACAATGCACACAGAAGAGGCGAGAGGCGGAGGTGTGGCGCGAGAGAATTACGCTTCTTATAAAATGAATGAAGAGGCGAGGAGGAGGCGAGAAAGCGGCGCCTGCTCTGTGTGCATTGGCATATATGTTTACATGGAGGAGGCGTGATTCACGCCGCGCCTGCACCTCGCCCGCGCCGCGCCTCCGCCTCTCGCCTGCACTGTGTGCATTGGGCCTTCTAGAATACCTTATAGAATTAGGCTTTGTGCATATTAAATGAGCACACCATCTTTACTAAAACATTTTTATTAGATTCCCCATGTTCCAACCTATATATAATTTATAAATCCGCTTCGTAACAGAAATGTATTTACTAATGGGCCTAATTTAATACATAACCATATAAAAGTAAGACAAAAAAAAAATAACAACCGAAAATACATAAAGCTCATTTAAATTATTTTGACGTATACGTTCTTTCTTTCCCCTAATAACATAGCTTTAGGCAAATCGCTTACAATTCACGTAACTCGAAACTTTTGAGAGAATTCTTTTCAAAGGGGGGCTTTTCTTTCTTTTTAAATTATAAAAAAAAAAAAAAAATTATATATGAGTTTCATATGTACTTTAATTTTTTTTTTCGTATTCATCTCAAAAAGTACATATATCTTTTAACAAAGTTAATAACTTACCTTTATGTTTATACTAAAAAAAAGCATATAGCCAAAGGGGGGGAAAAATAATTTGGGTTTATTCATTTTTTAAGGGGGGAGGTTTTAAATTTTGTTTTTTTTGCTATACGTAATTTTTACCTCTATTTATTTCGTTTACCTCCCTCAAACCTCTGAACAGAAAAAAATATACCAACCTTTCATAAAACCCTCAAAAAAATAATTGAGGGATTCTTTTCAAACCATAAAAAGAAAGGGGGGTTGGGGGGTCTTTCTTTTTTTTTAGAAAACTTAGCAGCACAAAAACAAGTATATATCCTATACTACGCTTACTAACATAATGTTACCAACTCATACCTACATATATATCGTTCATTAATTAAAAAAGTAAAATGTAAAATAACACTTTTTTAATTAAGAATAAAAAAAAAAAAAAAAAAAAAAAATGACTGAAATATTTTTAGGGGTATATCAATTTTTTTGAAGAGGTGAAATTCTTTTATTATTATTATTATTTTTTTTTGGTCTACCTAAAAAAGAAGAATTAATTCGCAGATCGCATAAAGTTGATGAAAAGATTCGACAGAAGAGCAAAGTTTAATAAAAAGAAAGAATATGTTAAAAAAAATATATAATAATTGAAACGAGAGCGTAAGCGAGCTTGACCGATTTAGTTGAAATTTGGTATACATCTTTCTTTTACTAATACTCAGGCTAAGTTCGTTGGACAGAGTGATCCGTCCAAGAGTTCGCGCGCAATGCTCGCGTAAACGTGAGCTTCAAATTTAAAATTGGAATTTCAGGACGGGAAAAAATTCCATCATCACCAATTCGATGAGACGAACATTTTTTTTCAAATAACATTTTTTAGTAAAACCAACAACGACACTGCTATGGATTAATAAAGATCGCTAAAACTATTAAAGTGGACCTAAACGTTTAAAATAGAGAAAACAACCTTTTTACCGATATCTTACGTTCTAACGTAACGATTTTAATAAAACTTCATGTACATCGTCTAAAGTACAATTGAAACAAGTATGTAAAATTTCAACTTGATACAAGCAGTAGTATTTGAGTAATAAAGTGATACATTTATAATATTAGTTTAAAAGCTATTACGGGTGGTTAAGATTCGTATAGTCGTATTGTGTGTAGGTTTGTTTAGGAAGTAAAGCTTTGTACCGAGTACCCCCACTCTACTCCACACTGCCCTCTTCCCCTTATCTTCAACTATGACATTCATCATGATTAACAATTTCAATATTCAGTATTTTATTGCAATACGCTCGTTCAATGATAGAGCCACGCGATACCTAGTTTAATTTAAGAATTTATTAATTATTCCCCTATAGTCCAGGAGATAGTAAGCAAACAAGTGTCTGACTAACATCAACATAGAATTTTGTTTTCAAGTTGATCTTTTAGTGCCTTTTATGAATATGTGGTCGGCTAAGTTCGTCTGTGGGACATAGCTTGGTAATGGGCATTTGAAAAAAGAAAAAACCGGCGGAGAGCGGCCATGTCCCACCCATTTTGGTGGCCAATGCCATTTTCATGATCCTGAGTACTACCTTAGTTAGTAGACCAAAAAATGAAGTTGGTAGTTTGTCACTTAATAGGTGACCTCTTTGATTTGGAGTAATATTTGACTAACTAACCTATTAATTGACGGACTATCATCAACTTGATTTTTGGTCTACTAAGTAAGTCAGTAGATACAGACTAGATTGGCAGCAGGTAATAGAAGCTATTTTTCACTCCTGAGGGTAATGAAAAGCAGTATTATTAGCCGAGATACCAAAATCCGAGTTTACCTTACCATCATTAGACCAGTTGTTCTCTATGGCTCGGAGACATGGACATGGACATTGACCCACAGAGATGAAGAACTGCTACGACGCTGGGAAAGGAAGGTTCTACGACGCATTTATGGACCAGTGTGTGAAGAGGGTCAATGGAGAACACGGTACAACAGGGAGTTGTATCAAATGTATGGTAGACCAGATATAGTTTGTGAAATCCGTAAAGGAAGATTGAGATGGTTGGGCCACGTGGAGAGTATGCCGGAAGAATGAGCTGCTAAGAAGGTCTTCAAAGGAAATCCAGGAGGATGAAGGTTAAGAGGGCGCCCAAGACTTTGGTGGAACGACCAAGTTGAGGACGACCTCCGACGCCTGGGAGTAAGAAGGTGGAGGACTGTGGCCCAGGATAGAGACCTCTGGAAGCAATCAGTGTTGCAGGTCCAGGCTCTTCGAGAGCTGTAGGACCAGGAATGTATGTATGTAAGTAAGTCAGTAGGTACTCAGGATCAAGAAAATCGCATTGTTTGTCAAAAAAGGCGGGACATGGCCTCTCTCCACTGGTTTGTTTATTCAAATGCTTATTGCCAAGCTATGTTCGGCAGACGAACTTAGCCGACCACATATTCTTAAAAGGCACTAAAAGATTAACTTGTACACAAAATTCTAGCTTGATGTTAGTCAGACACTTTTTTGCACGCTATCTCCTGGACTACTATTTTTCATTAAAAACGTTATTTCACCTCCTACAATTTTGCGGACTCTACACCAGTTTCATCAATGGACGAATTTTGTCTTTTAACAATCCCCTATTTTACCCATACTAGTTATTAATATGATATACAGTCGGACACACGTTCCTTAACTTCCTTATCACGTCTTTACACGTTCCTTAACATGTCTTTATAAATGTTTCTTAACGCATCCTTATACTCGTTCTTTAACGCGTCCTTACTCCTTCCTTAATGTCCTTCCTGTATGCCCCTTAACACATCCTTATAAACGTTCCTTAACACGTCCTTATACTCGTTCTTAAACGCGTCCTTACTCCTTCCTTAATATAAAAATGTTTCTTAGCACGTCCTTAAGGCTCTACCGCTCTTTGAGGTTAGAAAAATCATTAAATTGAAAATTTTATTGGTTCTATGCAAAATATCAAAAATCTAATCACAGGCTTCATTCCTAATTTTAATTCTGTACAATTTGAGCCCAATTTCAACTTCCTATGATAAATAGTACAGGCGCCATTTCAATACAACGATAAAACTCGTTGTATTAAAATGGCGCCTGTACTATTTATCATAGGAAGTTTAAATAGGGCTCAAATTGTGCAGAATTAAAATTAGGAATGAAGCCTGTGATAAGATTTTTGATATCTTTCTTAGAACCAGTATAATTTTAATTTTACTGTTTTTCCTAACCTCAAAGGGCGGTAGAGCCTTAACACACGTCCCTACACGTTCTTTACTACGTACCTAAAGTTTTTACTAGCAAAATTAAAAAGTTTAATTAAGGATATTTCATGGCTGTGTCAGTGAAATATCAAAGTTAAATATCAAAGTTTTTTAACATATTTTTTTTTTAAATGTTTCACAACCTGTTGAAATTTAAGATCCTTTATAAATGGGACTGTAATCTATCAATATATGATAAATGATAAGGTAAGAATTTAGGAGGCAATGATATCTCTGTAAAACATAAATGGGAAGGGTTTATACGATTTACGTATGAAGAATTCAAAAGTTGATAAGGTGCATTCATTTTCTTATAAAGCAATACTTATGTGCATAGCTGGTTTAGTACAACTAAATAAAAAAAGGGGGTCCTAAAATCAAAAACAAATATTTTTATCATGAACTTGAGCGTGGGAAATACTTTACACGATAAAAAACATTTTTAATAGTCTATCCCTTAAAATATGGTTCTTATTTTAAAACAAATGATTTTATTAAATAATTATAATTATATCTGCAATAAAAATAAATTGAATCAATTTTAGCACTAAATTTAAAAACTAAGAAATTGTAAAAAAATAAGATAATAAATAAATTGTATTAGTTTTTAATTTACATAAGAAATTTATTTTAATATATGACACAATTTAGATGAAATCAAAAAGCAAATGGAAAATTTGTATTCCATGATAAGTAAAAATTAAAATAAAAATAAACAGGTCAAGTGTGTGCTAGTCAGCACACAGCGAGGATCCGTAGGCCACCACACTGTATAGTTTAAGAAGTACCCTATTGATGGTGTTTTTTAAAATGCTAAAAAGCTTACTTTGAACTATCCTATGGGTCTGATATTCTCAAAACACATAAACAAACTTCAGATAAATTATTTTTTTCCACTGAACCGGACTACAAACATATAAATACATCGAAAAGACCATAATTATAAAAACGTATATTGTCAATAAAAAATAAAATAATATTGTTTTTCGAAATTTCCAAAAAGTGGTATTTTTACTTTTGGTCGAAGAATGTTGAGGAATTTTTTTCAGATTTTTTGCACTTCACATAAGCGAGATAGAGGGGGGGGGGGGGGGGGAACACGTTTCACATCCACTTAAAACTTGCATAAGCTCGCCTTATCAAAGTTATAACCAAAGTATTATACATTTTTGTAATCAGCTCGACGTACCCTTTTATATGATACCCCTCACGGTGTCAAAAAAAATTTAAAAAATTTAACCCTTAAGTTTTTTACCCTAATTTTTTTGAAAAATATTTTATTTAAGTCACTATATTTTTAAAATATGTGGGTTGGTACAAAACACATACATGCCAAATTTCAAAGTGATCAGACGAAAGGTGTAGCCATGAGAGCAGGCGCGAACGGACGGACAGACACATGCAGGAAAATATAAGGGTCCTTGGTTTTGCCTACGGACCCTAAAAAATAACTGCTGAAATAATGAAATAAATATCTAAGAAAATGGAATGAAATAAAATGAAATCCCAATATACTGCTATATAAATATATTTGATATAATTTCAAAACTTACGTTTAAATAGCAATATATAAACTTTCTATCTGTATTTTATCAAATTTATTGTGCATGTTTCACGGAATTCCCATCTCTTTCTTTAGCACCACAAATTTCTAATTTATCGCACATTTTTTTTTTCATGAACGAAATATTAACCCGGTTTTTAAAATATTAATTATAATTTTCAATTCTTCCCCAGTATTCTCATTTTAATTTATCTCACTTATCTGTCTCCCACTCTTTAAAATTAAAGCGCTTATTTATTCAATTTTTTGGTAATTATTACTGATAAAATGATAAGAGTGTATATATATATATATATATATATATATATATATATATATATATATATATATATATATATATATATATTGTAACGAGGCAACTTTAAAGAACATCACTAACCTGGGATATGGATATCCATTATACCATTCTGCGGCAACTATGGGCAACACCAAACTATTATTCTGCGATACTTGGTTATTTTTATTAAGTGGAACTATGAATGAGAGGTGAACGATAGGCGACACAACACATCGGGATCTAGGGTCTGACTGCCGGTACTGCGCCCACATGTAAACAAACCCAACTCCTTATCTGCTTATTAAACTCCGATCTCTTCAACAATAAAACCTTTGCTTTTAATTTAACTTGGAATAAAATAGATTATGGTTATTAAACGATTTAGAAGAACATTGTTTACGAGGCAACGACCTATCAACAGGGTACCATGTTGATGTTCGTGTTTCTTCCCGTCGGCCAACGGTAAGATGACAGCTTCAAAACAGCTGATCTTCTGAATCGTCTTCATTCTCCGTCTTCGCAGGCCCGGTTTGTCGAGAGTCACAGCCTTCTGAGGGGATTTCCGAGGATAATCACCCCGTTCCAGAGACTCCTCAATAAACCTTTTTTTTAATATAATTAATGTATTTAATTAGTAATCCTTTAAATAAATGTATTATTATTACTAGGGAATGTTAATTACTATTTTAATATATTTAGTTGGTGTTTATTTAGGGAACATTTGTTTATTTAGGGAAATTTAGTAATATAATTAATTTTATGTGGTTTTCAAGCCTGAAGTGGCTAGATATGGGGGTATGAGCTTGGAAAATGGCTGTAGCATGAAGCATGTTTTTCTTTAATTTTTTTGTTTTCTGTTGATTTTGTAGTAAAAGGAAAAATTTAGAGTATGTAGTGAATTGGGTAGAACCCCGAAGTGGAAATAACAGTATTAAGATTTATGTTATATGTAAGTTACATTTCCCTTATTCTATCATCATTACTAGCCACCAAATCACTCGTGTACCTCTATTCGTTTTGTGATATGTTAATTCTCATAGATATTTATTATATTATTATTAGATTATAGTTTAGATTTCTGGTATTATTTTATTATGTATGTGATTTGCTTATAATTAGGAAAGAATTTGTTGAGACCACGGATTTTGATTATTAAATGGATTCTGATATTTGTTCGTCCAAATAATATTATATGTCTCTGTAGATTGGTGAATTGATGAATTTACGACTGATTAATTTAGATTTTGAGTTAAGATTATTTGGGTCAGTTACTCAACTATTGTTATTATTATTAGGTGATCACCGTTTGTTATTACTTTGATTGAATATTTGTTTAAGTTATTGTTTAGGTAGTTATTAAAATGGAATGTTGCAATAAAATTTAAATTTCGTTATGATAATTAGTTTAGTACCTATCAGTTATTTATCCTTAATTTATCTAAATGTTAGCTATTGTTTGTTCAAGTAATTTTTTTTGTTTATGGTTTGATTGAAGCATTATGAACCCCTCCCAACTCCGATCGAGGTAGCCGAGGTTTAGAAAATCTATGTGACCGAGAATATTTGTCTTGAGTACGAGTACGGGACAAATACCTTATTAATTAATAATTAATTAAAAGATAGATCACATATCTGGCGCCCAAGTGTCTGGCTTTTGTTTTGATGTTTAATTAGGAATTTAGTAATTTTCTTGTTGAAATTTGTTAGTTTTTTGCCTGTTTGTTTTGATTTTGTTTTCTTATTCTCTTGATGAGCGATAGTGACGTGTCGGAAACCCTCCGTAGTAATTTTAGTTTTATTAACAGTCTCAATCGTCAGGAATTGAAAGTATTGTTAGTCACAGCTGGGTTATCGGTTCATGGTGACTGGAGGACGTTAAGACAACGATTGAGATTTGCTCTTAAAAACTCTTCTATCCGATTTAAGCAATTAGAAAAAGACATGGCGTCGGAAGAAGACACAGGTAACGAAAATTTATGTAATGTAGACAATGAAACTAAAACTACGGGTAGAGAAGGTTTTAGTGGGAATTTAGACAATGAACAATGCAATAGGGGATTATCTACAGAGGAAAGAAGACGTGGAAACCCTTCGGCAGCGGATGCGATTAGGAAATGGGGAATAAAATTTTCAAATCAAGGGGACCTTACTCTTAGCGAGTTTTTAACTCGAGTTGCGGAATTAAGGGACTCTTATGAGTTGTCTGAAGAAGAGGTGTTAGCTGGGCTGCCTCAACTTTTAAAAGGTGCGCCTTTAAATTGGTATAGGCTAAATAAGGAATGGATTTCCTCTTGGGATACCTTCGTTGAAGCCCTAAAATTTCAATTTTTAGACCCTGATTTTCAGGAGCGTCTGAAGGAGGAAATCAGGAATAGGACCCAGGGGAAAGATGAACCTGCGGCTGATTATATCCTAGCCTTGCGCTTACTTATGAGTAAGTTAGATGAGCCTATGTCACCCCAAACTCAAATAGAGCGGGTTTATAGGAATTTACACCCCACCTATAAAACCTATGTCAGAAAGTCCGACTGTGCTACTCTTAGGGACATGTTGAGTCGGTGTAGAGAGTTTGAATCTATCGCTAGGCAAACCCAGGAGTATAAACCTCCCCCTAGTGCTAGTTTAGCCTTAGTACCTGAGGCTGCCTTTAAACCAAAGACTTCGGGTAAGAATTATAGAGGCCTTACCTCACCTGGAGGTCAAGTTAATAGTGTCATAGGACTTGAGCAATCCCGTAGTAAGGCAGGTCCTACATCCTTTCAGGTATCTGGGTCTTCGAGGAAAGATAGTGAGCCGAAAGCTGGACCTTCAACTTCAGCTAGAACCGCCGAGATTCAAGGGGACACGTCTGGTTTCGAGCGCAAATGTTGGAATTGCGGCCTTTTGGGACACCCTTTCCGTATGTGCCGCCAGAAAAAGAAGTTGTTTTGTTATCGCTGCGGAAAAGATGGTGTTTACACCAGAAACTGCCCTGAGTGCTCGGGAAACCAGTAGTGGGTACTCTAAAAGAGGCTAAAGAGTATCCTAAGTCTATGAGCCTCATTAATAACCCCTCTAAAAGTATTGTGTCGGGAGTAAGCCGCCAAGAAAAGGAAATATTAGATATTCTATCCAATGTCTCGGTAGGTGATAACCGCTTGTTTATTGCCATTCAAATTGGGGACGTTTCAGTTAAAGCGTTGGTCGATACTGGAGCGGGAAAAACGTACTTAGGTGGTTCACTTGTCTCTAACATTCCTTCAAGTTCAGATGTCGAACAGGTATCCGCTACTTTAGCTGACGGGTCGTCGGTTGATGTACTAGCTATGCCTTCCGTAGAGTTTAATTTGAATGGACGGATCAAGACCTTAAGCCCGTATTCGTTTCCAGGTCTATCAGTGGATTGTTTATTAGGATTAGACTTCATAAAAACATTTAGTATGGTGATCAACGTAGCCCGAGGCTGTTGGTTTTTTGAAGACGACCCTAATCGGACTTTTCCATTTCTTATGAGTAAAGAGTCGGTTAATCAGATAAGAAGTGATAACGAGGATAGTGTTTGCGGTATATCTGCGTTGTCTCCAGAGGAGGATGCCCGACTTAAGTTCTTTCTTGAGAAAGAGTTGAAAACGTTTACGAGTGTAAAGGGAGTTGCTGTGGGCACTAAGCATTATATTGATGTTGAGGGTCATGCTCCGATCCGTCAACGGAACTATCCGGTTTCACCCAAAGTCCAGGAAGCGATAAATGCTGAAGTTGACCGAATGTTAAAAGAAGGAATTATTAAACCGGCGAGAAGTCCGTGGAATAATCCGATTGTGATGGTGAGGAAGCCGGATGGAAGATATCGGTTTTGTATCGACTTTCGAAAGGTTAATGCTGTGACGAAGAAAGATTTCTACCCTTTACCCATTATGACATCAATTCTTGATAAGTTGCGAGGTGCGAGATACTTAACCACTATTGATTTGCGTAATGCGTACCATCAAATAGAGTTAGATGAGGGTAGCCAATTAGTGACAGCGTTTTCTGTACCAGGTCGAGGCACGTTTGCTTTTGTCAGAATGCCGTATGGACTGTGTGGAGCAAGCAACACGTTTCAAGCTTTCTTAGACTCAATTATAGGACCTGAACTTGAACCGTATTGCTGGGTCTATTTAGATGATATAATAATTGCAACCGACACTTTTGATAAACATCTAGAATACCTTGCCCTAGTCTTCAAGCGATTGAGAGAAGTAGGCCTTGCTTTGAATACTGATAAGTGTTGTTTTTGTTGTAAAGAGCTAAAGTATTTAGGTTTTGTGGTCAATGAAGATGGTCTTAAGGTTGATCCAGACAAAATAGCTCCACTCGTAGAATATCCTACGCCTAAGTCTGTTAAGGAAGTTCGTCGTTTGTTAGGTGTTGCTTCTTGGTACAGACGGTTTATTCCAGATTTCAGCACTACAGTTGAACCATTGACCCGACTTCTAAAAAAGAGGATTCATTGGACGTGGGCCGAGGAACAGCAAATAGCATTTCAAAAGGTTAAGGATTTAGTTTCGAGTGCTCCAGTTCTGTCTTTACCTGATTTTAAGATTCCTTTTGTTTTGCAAACCGATGCTAGTGACGTTGGTCTTGGCGCAGTGCTGTCACAGGTTGTAGATGGCCAGGAAAGAGTTGTAGCTTTCGCGAGTCGTAGTCTTTCTGATGTTGAGCGGCGCTATTCCACTACCGAGAAAGAATGTTTAGCAGTTTTGTGGTCTATAAAGAAATTTAGAGCATATCTTGAAGGTTATTCATTTACGGTGATTACAGATCATCAAAGTCTTAAGTGGTTACGGAATATGACTAATCCTACGGGTCGATTAGCTCGTTGGTCTTTAGAACTTCAGGATATGGATTTTAAAGTCGAATATCGGAAAGGAAGTCTTAACGCTGTACCTGATGCGCTTTCACGGATTCCGGAAGGTCAGGAGATATGTATGCTTCGGTTGGAAGATACGAATGACGTGTGGTACAAGAGGAAGGTTGCTAAAGTTTTGGAACGGCCAGAGGTGTTTCCTGATTGGGCAGTACACGACGGTCGATTATACTACCACAGAGAAACTCCTGTTGAAGCTCAACTAGAAGGACATGTGAATGATTGGAAGTTGGTAGTCCCAGAAAATATAAGACGAGAGGTGTTCAAGGAAAATCATGAAAGACCTGAAGGAGGTCATCAAGGCGTTCAAAAGACTTTTGATCGCATTGCTAATAATTATTACTGGCCAGGAATGTGGCGAGAGATTAAAGCATTTTGTAGGAGATGTTCAGTATGCCAAAAACATAAGGTTGATCCCGGACGTATAGCAGGGCTGTTCGGTGCCCGTTCATATGAAGAACCGTGGCTCACGGTGGCTGCAGATTTTATGGGTCCGTTCCCAACTTCCTCGAGAGGTAATGTTTACCTGTTGGTGTTTCTCGATTTATTTTCTAAATGGGTTGAGATGGTCCCCGTTCGCAAAGCCAATGCAGAAACAGTCAAACGCGAGCTTGAAAATTTGATAGTTTATCGTTGGGGTACTCCTCGCTACTTTCTGACTGATAATGGAACCGAATTCGCCAACAAGGTTATTGCAGCAGCTGCAGAAGGATTTGGAATCGAGTTGGTGAAGACTCCACCTTATCATCCTCAAGCAAATCCTGTTGAGAGGGTTAATCGCACGATCAAGACGATGATCTCTTCATTTGTTGACGGTAACCATAAGAGTTGGGATCTGTATATTCCTCAGTTTCGTTTTGCTATAAACTCAGCTGTCCACTGTTCTACAGGATTTTCTCCGGCTATCATTCTCTTTGGGAGAGAATTGAATATGCCAAAAACCTTAAGAAGTGAGGCTGAGAGGGAAGTTTTAGCAGGAGCTAGTAACCCAGAAGCATGGATAGAGAAGAACAGCCGACTTAAAGAAATTAAAGAATTAGTAGCCCAAAATCTTGGTATAGCCGCTAAGAAGCAGGCAAAGTATTATGATGCCCGTAGACGACACGAAGAGTTTAAGATAGGAGACTTAGTTTTAAAGAAAAACCATGTACTTTCTTCGGGTACGAATAATTTTACATCGAAACTTGCTCCGAAATTTAGTGGTCCATTTAAAGTTATCAATGTTGTTTCCCCTAGAGTTTATCAATTGGAAGATTCAAGTGGCCGAGATGTAGGACGCTGGCATATAAAGGATCTGAAGGTTTGGGTTGAGGACAACCCTGAAGGGCAACTGGAGGAGATGTAAATTTTATTTGTTGTCTTGTCGTTTATGTCTGTAGGTTATCGTTTTAATTAGTAGGTTGTTTTGAGGTCTGAAACTTTTTGTTTGTTATTCTTTATCTAGTTGATTGTTATTAAGTATTTAAGTTAGTTAAATTGTTATTGTTATGATTTTGAAAGTTTTACTTTAAAATCCTGTTATTGCTAGGAATTTATAATTTATTTAGTAGAAGATAGGTTAGGTAATGAGGTACAAAGTGGTTTATTTTCATTTGGTGGTCTAGCATTGCTATGAGAGTTCCCCGTCCTTCCTTAAGTATATACCATTCCATTGTCCTTTTCCATGGGCCAACTTTCTTGTGTAAAGTCTCTGTGACGGTCCTCGCAGAGTGAAGTGTGTCTCACCATTTCCATCACTCCTATCCAGGTGGCTCTCAGAGAGTTCCCTCTTAAAGTAAGAGGGGGATGTAACGAGGCAACTTTAAAGAACATCACTAACCTGGGATATGGATATCCATTATACCATTCTGCGGCAACTATGGGCAACACCAAACTATTATTCTGCGATACTTGGTTATTTTTATTAAGTGGAACTATGAATGAGAGGTGAACGATAGGCGACACAACACATCGGGATCTAGGGTCTGACTGCCGGTACTGCGCCCACATGTAAACAAACCCAACTCCTTATCTGCTTATTAAACTCCGATCTCTTCAACAATAAAACCTTTGCTTTTAATTTAACTTGGAATAAAATAGATTATGGTTATTAAACGATTTAGAAGAACATTGTTTACGAGGCAACGACCTATCAACAGGGTACCATGTTGATGTTCGTGTTTCTTCCCGTCGGCCAACGGTAAGATGACAGCTTCAAAACAGCTGATCTTCTGAATCGTCTTCATTCTCCGTCTTCGCAGGCCCGGTTTGTCGAGAGTCACAGCCTTCTGAGGGGATTTCCGAGGATAATCACCCCGTTCCAGAGACTCCTCAATAAACCTTTTTTTTAATATAATTAATGTATTTAATTAGTAATCCTTTAAATAAATGTATTATTATTACTAGGGAATGTTAATTACTATTTTAATATATTTAGTTGGTGTTTATTTAGGGAACATTTGTTTATTTAGGGAAATTTAGTAATATAATTAATTTTATGTGGTTTTCAAGCCTGAAGTGGCTAGATATGGGGGTATGAGCTTGGAAAATGGCTGTAGCATGAAGCATGTTTTTCTTTAATTTTTTTGTTTTCTGTTGATTTTGTAGTAAAAGGAAAAATTTAGAGTATGTAGTGAATTGGGTAGAACCCCGAAGTGGAAATAACAGTATTAAGATTTATGTTATATGTAAGTTACATTTCCCTTATTCTATCATCATTACTAGCCACCAAATCACTCGTGTACCTCTATTCGTTTTGTGATATGTTAATTCTCATAGATATTTATTATATTATTATTAGATTATAGTTTAGATTTCTGGTATTATTTTATTATGTATGTGATTTGCTTATAATTAGGAAAGAATTTGTTGAGACCACGGATTTTGATTATTAAATGGATTCTGATATTTGTTCGTCCAAATAATATTATATGTCTCTGTAGATTGGTGAATTGATGAATTTACGACTGATTAATTTAGATTTTGAGTTAAGATTATTTGGGTCAGTTACTCAACTATTGTTATTATTATTAGGTGATCACCGTTTGTTATTACTTTGATTGAATATTTGTTTAAGTTATTGTTTAGGTAGTTATTAAAATGGAATGTTGCAATAAAATTTAAATTTCGTTATGATAATTAGTTTAGTACCTATCAGTTATTTATCCTTAATTTATCTAAATGTTAGCTATTGTTTGTTCAAGTAATTTTTTTTGTTTATGGTTTGATTGAAGCATTATGAACCCCTCCCAACTCCGATCGAGGTAGCCGAGGTTTAGAAAATCTATGTGACCGAGAATATTTGTCTTGAGTACGAGTACGGGACAAATACCTTATTAATTAATAATTAATTAAAAGATAGATCACAATATATATATATATATATATATATATATATATGTATATATATATAATATGTATGTATATTGCATGATACCTTCATAATTGAATAATTAATTGTATTTTAATTTGGGGTGTTTTCTATTAAAAGGTTTCATGTAAAATAATTTATTTTTTTACTTTACAAGCTTTTTCTAACGTTCTATAAAATATATATTCATCTAATAGAAAGACCTGTAATTTCGTTGAATGATCAATTGTTTGTCATAATTTTTTCTACGACTCAAAAAAAAAGCAATTAATATTTTTGTTATCGTACCAAGTATAGAATTTAATTGGTTTTTTTAATTAAATTAGTTTTTTCTGGTAGAAATTCATGTTAAGATAATTTTTGTCATGTTTCATTTCGTGTTTTAGAGATTGTTAAATAATTTAAACAAACAAATAATTTGACATTTTTATGATATAAACGTGTATTCTTTAGAAAAAATAAATTTGACTTATTGTTCTTTATATTTTGTTTTATTTGGACTTCGTGTGATTCTTTGGCTAAACTATAGTAATTTATTCAGGGAATACAATTATTTGAACTATTTCTCAAATAATTTGAAATTTAATAAAACTATCATCTTTCTAATATGGCCGGTTTTTCACGGTGATAGTTCTCCCACGTTAGAACTATCATGTCAGTCTACATCATAGAACTGTCGCCTGTACTAGGTATACGGCGAGAGTTATGACATATGTAAACATTTATTGTCTTGTATTCAAAGTTATAGCCATATCCTACATTATAAGGTTTAATTTCCAGAAGTGCCCGAAATATTTTCCCTCAATAAAGGTCAACCAAAGTAGAAGTATTTTTTTAAGACCAAGTGGTCATATTTGATTTTTTTTTGGCCCCTCTGTCGCAAATGTGGCAGGGAGAATGAAACTCCAGCACATGTGCTGGGAAAATGCCCTAATAACATGCTTCTGGTGGCTAGGCGCCATCATAACGTTAAGCATAGAATCTCAGAAGCCCTAAAAGAAAGGAATTATATTTGCTACGTCGAGGTGTACGCAATAGATTCAGAAGGTTCTCCAAGATACTCTGACATCATCGCTTTCCATCCGGATAACAAAACTGCCATCATCATTGACCCTACAATAAGGTACGAGAGTAACGATCCTGACCAAGCTGTATTAGTTCACAGGCCACCATAAGAAGTGAGTCGCTGATTGATAAAGTTTTCTTACCTTATGGAATCGCTTATTTATGCCTTGTCCACCGATGAATTGGGTATATGGCAACTGGGCGCTGGGCCATTTCTTTTTTGTTGACGTGCCAAACTTGCCCTTCTGCGGGAACATTGAAAAGAGATAGATAAAGTTTTGATTTTCACAGGATCGTTTAGTTAAATTATTTAAAAAACAGTGGTAAAGGTGGCCACCGATAAGAGTGGGCCGTTTGGGGTGTCCACCGCCCCAAACATATCGCTTTGCGGGGACGTTGAAAAGAAAACTGCCCACTCATATCGGTGGCCACCTTTACCACTGTTTTTTAAATAATTTAATTAAACGATCCTGTGAAAATCAAAACTTTATCTATCTCTTTTCAATGTTCCCGCAGAAGGGCAAGTTTGGCATGTCAACAAAAAAGAAATGGCCCAGCGCCCAGTTGCCATATACCCAATTCATCGGCGGACAAGGCATAAATAAGCGATTCCATAAGGTAAGAAAACTTTATCAATCAGCGACTCACTTCTTATGGTGGCCTGTGGACTATATTAGTTCATCAGGAGAAAATAAACATGAGAAATGTATAGAGTACTACAAGGAAAAGTTTCGGGAATCCCACGGAGACAGAAATTTTCAAGTTCACGGACTTTGGTTTGGGGCTAGAGGCACAATACCAATGAAAACCAAACTATTTTTTTGACAAAATCGGCACCGATCGACGGCATCGAAGACTCCTAGCTGAAAATATAATTTTAGATTCTCTAGGTATTTTAAATATCCATATTTATTAATTAACTATACATTTTATTTGTATTGTTTATAATTTGTGTTATCTAGTTTTTAAAGTACTGTTATACTTCATAGCCCAGGCAAATTAGACCAAAAAAAGGCAGTGCTTCCAAAAAAAACAAAAAAAAAAAAACAGTAAGTTTTTAATAAAAATACACACTAGAAATTCTCTATACTATTTTTGTGAAGAGCTCTCATAGAGAGAAACTCTTTATTGACAACAAGTACAAAGTGGAGGTGTCCTTCATTAAAGGATTGCTATTATCACAGCATACTAATCAATCAAAAGACAATTGTTAAATAAATACGCATAAAATAGAATAAAATACATTCGTACAGTTAGTTGATAGCCCAGGCAAATTAAACATATGCTTCCCGAAAAATCGTCCAAAGCTGGAAAGTGTTATAATACCATCTGGGGGTCCCAAATAAGAGTCCTGTGTGTTTGCGACGGATTCTGACCGCTGCTTAAGTTTTGGGAGTCAATAAACCACGAAATGTTCGCACTTTTTTCAGTGTTTCGCTTATAACTCCTAAACGACACATTATACAGAAAATATTAATCTTAGCTTATTTAATAAGTATTAAATTTTGCGTCGAATGGTTTTTTATTTCGTCAAAATCAGTCCAGCCGTTTAGCCGCAATCAGTTTTCAAAGTTGGGCTTATTTTACCAACTTGGCAAAAAAGTAGATTCTTTGTTTAGTTTTTCGCTTACAACTCCTAAAAAACGCATCCTACAGAAAATGTTACTCTTAGCTTCTTTCGCTCCTAATGTTTTATTCACAAAATCTCTGTAAAAATAACTAATTTTAGGAAAATAATCTTTGCCCATATATATGAAAATTAACATTAACATTTTGGAATAATCTCGTTATCGAAGGGGATTTTTTTTTCTTATAAACGAATTATTCAAAGATACGAAACAAAAAAAAAGATTGAATATGGTTGTTTTTATGAAACCTCAATGGAGAATACAGGTTGCGGTTTTTCTGGAAAATTTGATTAAAGGGTTAATAAATCCATTTTGGACATAGGGGAGGAGGGTTGGATACAAAAAGGGGTGATATATGGTTAGGGAACGTGGTGGAAAGGACGGGGAGGTTTTGTACAGGCTTCAAGATTAAAGCCACTTATTGATGGTACTAATCAATCAAGTTATCAAAATCCATCAGGGTCCAACAGCAGAAATAGCTTCTAATCTATGATCAATCTGATGGGGTGGCTTTTAGTACCCAACACTCCTACCGCCTCATTAGCATCAATTTGGGACATGTATTAGTGGACCCATTCCTATCTGATTTAGCTTTCCACTCCATCGGATAATTTGTACCAAATCCTATAATAATAATAGTAAACTCATAAATAAACAAAATGGAATTAACACTAAAATAATCTGCCAATTATTGTGGTTTATAGCTTATTATTACTCTGCGAATTTACTCATAGAATTTGGATGCGTTTCGATTCTCAGTAAAGTCACACTTATTTTCATGCAATATTAAATTTACGCTAAGGTTGACATTAATATGGAACCATTTGAGGACTACTTTCAACATAAATATCATCTAAATTAATTTAAAATCGGATGAGTAATTAAAGAAAAAGTTCCTCAAATGGTTCCATATTATTGTCAACCTTTACGCTAAGGTTGACATTAATATGGAACCATTTGAGGACTACTTTCAACAAATCATCTAAATTAATTTAAAATTGGATGAGTATAATTAAAGAAATAGTTGTTAACAAATTAATTCCACAAGCAATGAGTGAAAAAGGTTGAAGTTAATATAAGACCAAATGGGCTAATTAAGACCTAACATCCACTTAAACTAAAATCGGACGAGTAATCTTTACGACATGGTGGATTGCAGAAATGTTGCCACTCATCCAATTTTAATAAAATTTTAGATAGTAGGTTAACCCATTAAAATTAACCCATTTTTGGACTTTCAACCGAAAAAATGAGACCCATCCGGAAATCGAAGCAGGTCCTTTTTATACCACATACATTTTACTCCAGAAGATAGCGTGCAAAAAAGTGTCTGACTAACATCAAGCTAGAATTTTGTGTATAGAAGTTAATCTTTTGGTGCCTTTTAAGGATAGGTGGTCGGCTAAGTTCGTTCGCAGGGCATAGGTGTGCAATAGGCACTTGAAAACAACAAATCGGTGGAGAACGGCCATGTTCCGTTAATAAATGTGATTGTCATGATCCTGAGTACAAAGAGTCGAAATATAGAAAGGAAAATGAGATAGGAGAGTTTTTTTTTTTTTACATCCCTATTAAACCACTATTAACAACAAAATTATTGAGGAATCCCCTTTCATCTACAAGTTGATGTTAGTTTGTCACTAGATAGGTGATCACTTTGATTTGGGGTAGTCTTTGAATAACTAACCTCTCAAGTGGCAAACTACCATCAACATAAATGGCGCCAAAAGATTAACGTGTACACATAAAATTCTAGAATGATGTTAGTAGTAGTAGTCTAGTACTTCCTACTAGAACGGGTAGAACGAACCACTTGTTCGAACCTTGCAATTAGGCCATAACTTAGGTCCTTTTTACGCCCCGTGGTGGAGAGTTCCAGCTACTTCACACATCATATATTTGTACATTGTACCGCCTAAGCGAGTATGGTGTGGAGTATAGCATGATGTTATTCAAACATTTTTTTGCACGCTATCTCCTAGACTATTTACAACATACATTTATATAAAAAAGTTTTAATAATAAAGTTATTTAAATGTTCCGATTTTAATGAAATGTGCATGGTTTGTCGAAAGAAGTCCACAGATCGTCCCATATTTATATTAACCGTCTGTTCACATTTAACATTTAATAAAAATGAGTGTGACCATACTGGGGATCAAAACAGTAAAATTTCAATCATACTTCTTTTCCACGTGTTTTATAAAAAATAGGACATGGGGATGCTATATAGACTGCTCTAATTGGCAGATTAATTTTCTCGACTCATGTTCTGTTTCCATTTATCTTCACTGTTATAAAGATAATAATATGTCATCTTTTTCATCGACGTAAATTAAGAACTGAACTAAGTGAGTTTAAAACGTAGGTTGTAGATTTGCTTATACGTATAAAAATGCTAATAGGATATTAATTGACCTACTTGACCATATGAGCTTCAACTTTGTACTCTAGTGTAATACGATTCAATGGATTTATACGTATTATATTTCAAAGGCCAGTCTGGTATTGGAAATTGACACTTTACGATTCATTTAAAGATATAGCATTAGTACATTGTTTCCCCTGCTCTACATTTGAAGGTCTTCCCTCGACCTAGTCCGACATCGTCCCCTCTAGATTGGTAACCCGATCTGCTTGATTGATTTCGGTTCTTCCAATACGTAAACGATTGTTGAACGGACAAACTTCCGTGATTTATCATTCGGAACCCTCTCGTAGTCCAAAAGAGTGAAATGGTTCGAAAACATTCAGCGGATGATTAAACGCATGCTTTATGTCCTGCAAGATCATAAGGGGGGTTGGATTATGTGGGTAGTTTGTGGTACTGTATTGAAGTAAAGGACTTCATTGTTGAATAAGGGACAAAACAGTGTAACAACTGTTTACAAGAATGATTAAACCTTTTGGACAATTAGTAACATGGAACATCTGTGATTTAGATTCATATTAGAAACCCTCCGTGAAATAGAAAAGATAAAACAGATTCATCAAACACAACGAGACCATATTTTGTAATCTTCGATTCTTGCTAATTATATGTATTTCGTTATGATACAAATCCAGATTATCATTTATATATATCGTTATTGCGTTAATATAATTGTTATTGCTAAGCTAAGGCAACCACATATATTCCAATAAAATTAATAAAGTTTGTTTTGAGTTGTTAGTCTTCAAATAGGTACATAAAATAACTGATCTAAATAGATAACTTTATAGACTAAATAGACTAACTTTCTCATATAATCTTGGCCCCAGATCCTAGATAACATTAATATACTGTTATCGGGATAAGCGTCGATTTGCTAGCTGTGAGTACAAACCCACCTTTAGCAGGGTTACTATAGAACCTGCCAAGTGAAGTAAGAGTCCCACCCGGCACTACCGTCTACTTCAATCATCCTTACTATTACTACTAACTATTAATTTGCTTAATATTAGATATTTATTGCATTATGCTCCCTGCACTGATAAACCTACGCGATGCTTAGATAATATTATATTATTTAAAATCTTAGAATAATATAATATATAGAAGGAAAATCACTGATAACATTGAAGCCAACTTTGGTTGTATCCCTTAATCCAGGTTCTAAAAATTCATTTTTGTAATTTGTGACGTCATAACTAAAATTATTTGCCTTCGGTTTTTTAATTTAATTTTTTTTATTAAATTATAATTATTAATAGTTAGTTTAGTTTATTGTAATATTTTTTTTGTGTGTTTTATCTTATTTTAGCTTGAAATATGGTACAAATAATGTTTATTATATCATGCTGGGCGAGTTGTAAAAAATTACGTCAGAGTGAAACGTAAACAATAGCCAATGGCAGGGTTTTTCTTCTTGATGTTTGTAAGCGGGCTTTGAATAGTTACTAAAGCATGGCCAACCTTCTCCTGTTTAAATGAAAAAAATAAGTGTTGTAATGTTGGCAGCCTGGTCTTAAGGACACAACCTCTCGGCAAAAGTAGGCTTCAGTCTCTTATCAGTAATTGCTTAGGATTCCGATTTTATGCTCCTTCTATATATAGTATTATTCTAAGTTTAAAATGCATTCAACAAGTGGTTATTTACTTTTTGTTATCGATTTTCAACAAAATTAGATTTATTTTCATCAATATCTCGGAAACTCGATTTTTCCTTAGAAAACGGCTGATATCGTTAAATTAGCATTTAAATGGACTATATTTTACATATTTTTTTTTTAATCAAAATCGTTGGAACTGTTTTGAGAAATAATTTTTTTCACGTTTTTTCAAAGTTTTTGGGGGTAGCGCCCCAAATTCGGGGCTAAAATTCGATTTCTCGATTTCGCTTAAGGGGCGATTTTTTTTAAACATGTATGCAAATTTCGTCAAAATCGGCCCTGTAGTTTAGGCTCTACACTTCTGCACATACGACAGACGACGATGACAGACAGACATTTTATAAAAACCACTTATTTGGATTCATGAGGCCTCAAAACGTGTAAATCCATCAAAATCAAAAAAACGAATTTTCGCGCGATCACAATACTTTCTCTTTATATGATAAAGTAAAAAGATTGTTTTTGTTTCTTATACAAATATGTATAGTTTCATTCTGTGATTGATAAAATTTGGCACACTTGATATTAAAAAAAAGAAGAAGTTCACTGTCTACCTTATATTATCTCAAAACAATATAGGGCAGTGAAGGATCAGTAAAATTATTCGTACCCAAAAAATTATTTCTCTATTACAACTATACGAGCCGTTAATTCCGTGGCAACGGGCTTAATTTTAATTTAGAAAAAACAATAGCTATAAAAATAACTAAATTAATTTATACATATATCGATCTCTTATTTGTATCTAAATAGATATAATACCTATTTAAAGACCAACAAATCAAAACAAATATTTATATTTATTTGAATATAATGTAGTTGCCGTAGTTTTGAAATAACAAATCATTTCGAGGTGATTCGTGGTCGGTGGGACGCTACTCGATTATATAAATTATATTCTTAATCATAAACACAATGGTAAACTTTTATATTCAGGAAAAAGGAATGTAATTATTATTTATAAAATATACTGTTTGGTAAAATAATCAATGAATGAAATCCCACCCTTTGCTTCGGTTTTTAATGGATAAAGAGCATTTATCTTCCTTTCTTATATTTGAGATTTAAAATATTTAATCTATTTTGCTTTGCAGGAAAATTTCTCCTTTTCACGTTTCTTGGTAAATCCAACACTGATTTTCCTTCACTAAAGATCTATAATTAGTTATAAAATAAACTCTGTTGTATTTCTTCCAATTTTGCAATTCTTTAAGTGCTTTTGTTAAGGCATTGTTAAGGTTTTATTGTATAAGTAGGTTACCTCTAAACTAGCGGAGGAAAACTAAGATGGCTTCCTTATCTCGAATAAACGGAAAATAAGGGGGGGGGGGGAGTGAAGGTTAATGTTTTGAACTTCGTCTGATTTCTGTTAAGTAGCTTCTCTAAAACCGTCTTTAGGTAAGTAAACTGTAGGGTAAGAAGCAACTCGCAGTTGCCGAGGCAAGCACCGACAAACCGGCTTGCTGCAAGAGGGTTTAGAGTATTAATGAGCAATTAATGCGGCAGCTAAGTTGCCCTGGCTGGTTTTGCTCTTTAGAGGAAACTTAGTTTCCATTTCTCCTGAGGGAATTTCCGTGGCAACACTTAGCGTCTTAATACAGAGTTGCTTGCTTCTCCCACTCAAGTTTTCCTTTCAAACATCCTAGAATCCTCATTTTCTCTTTACCTCAATTTAAACTTTCATCAACTTCTACCTTGTTTTCTTCTATTTACTCGTATATAATATATATATATATATATATACAAATTATATTTTTTGTTATTAAAGTTATAATAATATATTTTTTCAAATTTTAAGTTTTAGGTAGTATACATACTACGGAAAGATTAAATTTTACTTTAAATCAAATTATATTTATCATTAACTACGGGAGACATACAGAGAAAAATAGACCCAGCACCGGGACTTGAACCACGGGCCTCCTATATATCCGTTACAGGCGCTCCTACCAACTGAGCAATACTGGAGAATGATTTTTCTCTGTCGTTAAATAAATTCCCAAATCCAAGCTTTCAAACTTATTCTACAAATCTAGCCAGCCAAATATTCACGGCAATAGAAATGGACCAAGGATTAACGCTTATAATTATAAAGTACTCAATTAGTACTTGTACCTAGTACAATCGATTATAAATTCAAATTTTAAGTTTTAGGTAGTATTCATACTACAGAAAGATTCTATGGCCGTGAATATTTGGCTGGGCTAGACTTGTAGAAAAAGATTGAAAGCTTGGATTCGGGAATTTGTATCGTTAACGACAGAGAAAAAAAAATCATTCTCCAGTATAGCTCAGTTGGTAAGAGCGCCTGTAACGGATATATAGGAGGCCCGTTGTTCAAGTCCCGGTGCGGTGCTGAAGTCTATTTTTCTCTGTATGTCTCTCGTAGCTAATGATAATTATAATTTGATATAAAGAAATAGTATATTATGTTACAAGGCTGTGAAGTGAGTTTTTTCTTTACCGCGGCAATTACATTTACTGTCGAGCGAAGCGAGACAGTAAATATTGCCAAGGTAAAGAAAAAACACTTCAAAGTCGCGTAGCATATGCTATTTTTTCCGAGGTAGCAGACAATGAAAAAACATTAAATATTAATCACTAATAATAACAAATATTAGTACATACTTAAGACTTAAAAAAAGAAGTCTGGACATTTTCTGGAGGAAACCTCCTCAGAAATTTAGTGAATCGCGACGTTCCAAACACATTAGTGTGTCTGGACATTTTCTGGAGGAAACCGCATCAGAAATTTCGTGGATCACATTCGTTTCGAATACATTACAGGAATCATCTGAAGGGAGTTGCTCCTAATGACAATCAGAAGCAATTTTTGTTGTCTTTTCGCAGAACTAGATTAATAAATGACCAGTTAGACTTGTTTTAACAGACATTTTAAAAATTGTTTTTACGAGAAATTTGAAGTTTTATGTATTCATTTATGTGAAAATTAGTTGACTAGCTTACAGCAGTATGACTTAAAATAAAATATAGTTATTTAATTAAGTATATTTTACATAATTGTTTGAGGACTTAAATTAATAATAATTTAATGCGTTCATCTTATTAGTTCTAAGTATAAGAACAATTTTATGGATGTTGAGGTGTAATAGTAGGTACATTACACGTCGAGTGCGGAAAGTAGCATTTTGCATGCGAGTGTTGAGTTTGCACCCGAGCGATAGCGAGGGTAGTACTACACGAGGAAAGCAAAATACGAGTATACCGTACTTTATTACGATTGTTGGATTTTAATACTAAATACAGAAAAAAAAAAAAAATCCGTGGTAGGCTGTGAAATAGTAACTTTAGAGCCTAAAAAACATAGCTAAAATCCATTTTTTCATTACGGGGGCTTAAAAAATCTTTTCATTACTCCTAGCTGTAAAGAATAGTATATTATGTTACAAGGCTGTGAAGTGAGTTTTTTCTTTACCGCGGCAATTACATTTACTGTCGAGCGAAGCGAGACAGTAAATATTGCCAAGGTAAAGAAAAAACACTTCAAAGTCGCTTAGCATATGCTATTTTTTCCGAGGTAGCAGACAATGAAAAAACATAAATATTAATCACTAATCAATATATAATAATAACAAATATTAGTACATACTTAAGACTTAAAAAAAGAAACCTTAAAATGAGGTTACACTATAAGAAAAGATAAACAAAACGCATTGACATCTAGCGGATTTTTATCGTACTAGAAGCATTTCTACAAAGACTGCAGCACTACTAGCGGAAGTTTTGACAACTACCCGCCGTAAAGAAAAAATCTTTTAGTGCCTAGGACGTAAAAGATTTTTTCTTTACAGCTAGGAGTAATGAAAAGATTTTTTAAGTCCACGTAATGAAAAAATGGATTTTAGCTATGTTTTTTAGGCTCTAAAGTTACTATTTCACAGCCTACCACGGAAAAAATATATTTTTGCTTCCAAGCTTACCGAAGGTAAAGAAAGCTAAGTGATGGTTCCAAAGAACGAAATTTTTTTTAGGTCTCCGTTTTCAAAAATTCCAAGACAGAAATCCGTTTCAGACGTCAGGAAACATTTTTGGTTCCATGTCTGTCTGTCGGTCTGTCGCTCAATTTTTGTGAACCAACGTATCTTAAAAACTACGCGGCCAATTTTAATGAAATTTGTATAGTAGGTCATAATTAGCTCACTTTTGGTCCCATATACGTTTCAACCTTCTGCGCTCATGTGTTTCTCTTCCACATGTGCTCAAACATACATTTATTTACATCTATAGCTTCAAAAGTACTTATTTGATTTGCATGAAACTTTTATAGTTTATCGAAACAGATTAATTGGAACCGTCTGCGCTCTTTAACTTTTGCAAAATTGATACTCTAATTCATGTAATAAATTAAAACAATTATGACAGATTAAAAAAACAGGGGAAACAATTAAACAAATTAGACAATAATAGCTTGTAAAAGCACATCATCAATAAAGTAAGTGATAAGATGCGGGGAAGCTATGTGCCACACCACTTGGCACTCTATTTTCTATTGTTGTTATAATATTATATGTAATGTTGTTCTTTTTCGAGCTTTTCGCTAATTAGATTTTATCATAAATATTCAGTAAGCTTTTTGTTTCTTCCATTTAACTTTTTTCGAAAGAGGAAAATGAGTCTCAATCAATTAAATAATGCAATTATTCAATTTCTTGCAATTATAAATTACCGTGGATAGTTTAATCCCTTTAGGAATTATAAAGGCTCGAATGGGGAAATCGCGAATGTCAGTGGTATTTGCGAATCAAACTGGAATAGAAATGTTAAAGTTATTTATTATTTACTTGCCATCACGTGGCTCTTTCATAGAAGCGAGCGTAATACATTAAATATTGAAGAAAATAGTTAATCATGATGAGTTGATAGTTAAAGAAAATGGTTGTAGTATAAAGAGCCGTGTATTGAGGAAACGCGAATATTCCTCAATCCTCAAGCCCCGGCCATCTCCATTTAAACTGCTATAAAATATATCACTTCACTACACAAAACATTTTGCTTGTCTCAGATTAAAATTATACATGCATGTTTCAATAGTGCATTAGATGATTTAAATGAAGTTTTATTATAAAAGTTATGATAGAATGTAAGAGTTATTATAGTTTTAGTTATCTTTAACACTTCATAGCGGTGTCGCTGTTGGTGTTACTAAAAAAATGTATTGGAAAAAAATGTTTGTCTCAACGAATAGATAAAGTTAGAAGTCCTAAAATTCCAATTTAAAATGTTTGCACAAGCGTTGCGCACACACGCTTGGGTGGATAACGTTGTCCAAAGAACTCATCCTGGGCATTGGTAAAAGGAACATGTGTACCAAATTTCACCATTTTGTGTACTTTTATTCAAGTTATCGCCACACGTATCACACACACAGACAGGTTGTATAGGTTGATGAATGTAAGAAGCTCGCTTCAATAGAGAATAAAATATTCGATTTTATAGAGAATAAATAACATTGCTGCCAAAGAAACAGAAACACAACAAATTGTTTCAATGAAATTCCGAATAATCAGCAAATCGTTACAATATAACCGCGAATAAACAGCAAATCGTTACAATAAAACCATGAATAAACAGCAAATCGTTACAATAAAACCATGAATAATCAGCAAATCGTTACAATAAAACAATGATTAAACAGCAAATCGTTACAATAAAACCACGAATAAACAGCAAATCGTTACAGATTAAACAAAAAAAGATAAACAAATAATATTAAAAAATGTAACCGAAAAACACAAAAGAAAAATTGAAATGATGAAAAAGATATTTTACGAGAATATATTTGGTATGCTCTTTTAAATGTAAAATAAAATTATACAAAATAAAAAATTAAATTCACTTATCTCAGTAAGTAATTATAATTTGATAAAGGATATATATATATTATTTTTTTTAAAAAAAACAAACTCTTTAATCAACCATGTCATAAATTAAAGAAACAAAAATAAAAAAAAAAACGGGGAAAAATAAGTAATTACTATAAGAAAAAAATTACGAAACAGAAATGAACTTAATTAAATAAATAAATTAACCTAATATAAAAGTTTGGAGCGAACAAAAGAAATATGAAAATTAAAATTATTGTTTTATAAATTAATATATATATATATATGGAGTTTTGATACATTTTCTTTAAATATATATGTATGTATATATATATTATATATATATATATATATATATATATATATATATATATATATATATATATATATATATATATATATATATATAATATATATATACATACATATATATTTAAAGAAAATGTATCAAAACTCCAAAATGTAATAAGAAAGTATTTTAATTATTAACATTAATCACATTTCTCTTGGGGAAAATTTTCGCTCAGAGGTTGTTGTAATTTTATTTCACCATTTAGCAAATTTAATTTTCAAAAAAGGGGGAATTAGAATTTTAGTTAATCAGTTTTAATTTTTAATTTAATACGTTTTCATGTTTTGAGGAAAAAATTCTCTAATTTATTTTTTTTTTTTCGTGTTACAACTTTGGAGTCAACTTTTCTTTTTTTCTTTTTTATATAAAAAAAGCTACTTTTAATATTATGTCAAGGAATAAAGACTTTAAGTAACCAAATTTTTTTTTGCTGAATCAGTTATTTTAATTAAATAAAACTGAAAATTAATTTTTTTTTTTTTTTTTTAGTCTTGTATCATCCTTAACAGTAAAGAAATCTTTTATGAGCGTAAAAGTTTTGGTTTAATCAAATATTAAAAAAAAAAAATCTTTTATAATTTAATTATGAAATTAAAGAGATCTTTTTTTACATTTTTCTGTGTTTAATTTTTAACTTTTTATTTTGTACGATGTGAAAATTTAATGCTTCTTTTTTAAGTTAGGTATAATTTTTACTTAATTATTTTGTACCTTTATATTATTATATTTTTTCTCTGTTAATTTTTATTTAGTTAATGGATATATAAATATATATATATATGGGTGACTGGCGATAAAGTTTGGAAACGTTATAGGGCGTTAGTACACCTCATATGGAACAAAAAACATCAAATATACCATAGGTCAATTCTTAACCGTTCTGCCACTAGGTCAAATTTAGCGAATTTTCGAGGGGTGTCGTCCTTGTCTAATAAAATGAATTGTTGCTCTTCAAATATGAATGCTAGAATAATGATTTTAGTATCGTTGGAAAGCTTAGAAAATTTTCTAAATGAAAAGTACTCTCAAGTCCTTTCATTCAGATTAGCATTTGCTGAGTATTCATTTTTATCGAAATGATTGAGCATTTTTTTATTTTTCTGGTGGTGGCAGAACTTAATAACCAGTGTAGTTGCATCCAGTACACGTTCAGGAAAACGTCCTCATTTACTTACCTTTCCAAAAGTATTCATAACTTTACCCATTTATTTGTCCATATTTTGAGTAATAACCGACGGAAGGTAGACAAATTATTGTGAATTTCAGTAAAATACGCACCATACAGCAATCTACAGGGTGGTCCAAAAGTCTTCCCTCGTCTTCCTTTTGAACGGTTTGAGATAAATTAATGAAACTTTGGGAATTCTACCATGCAAAGGGAAGTTTGTTTTTCATGCAATCGCCCACTAGGGGCAACCACCCACTTTGCGCCAGGCCACCCAACTTCAACATTTCAAATTGGAGTGTATATTTTTGATAGCATATTTTGATTCTACGGTGAAAAATAATAATCTTTTACTTGAACTATTTTTTCTATCTGCAATATTTTGCCCCACTTTGATCACTTTGAAATTTGGCATGTATGTGTCTTGTACCTACCCACATATTTTAAAAATATAGCGATTTGAAAAAAATATTTTTCAAAAAAATTAGGGAAAAAAACGTAAGGGTTACATTTTTTTCTTTTTTTTTCGACACCGTGAGGGGTATCAAATGAAACTTTGATATGGCGAGCGTAGGCAAGTTTGAAGTAGGTGTGAAACGTGCCCCCCCCCCCCCTTTATCTCGCTTATGTGAAGTGCAAAAAATCTGAAATAATTCCTGAACATTCTTCGACCAAAAGTAAAGATACCACTTTTTGGAAATTTCGAAAAAAATATTATTTTAAATTCAATTTTTAAGTTTTTGGTAGTTTTCATACTACGGAAAGTTAAATTTTAATTTAAATCAAATTATAATTATTATTAACTACGGGAAACAGACAGTGAAAAATACACTCCTGTGCCGGGATTTGAACCACGGGCCTCTATATACTGGAAATATAGAGGCCCGTGGTTCAAATCCCGGCACAGGAGTGTATTTTTCACTGTCTGTTTCCCGTAGTTAATAATAATTATAATTTGATTTCAATTAATATTATTTTATTTTTTATTGGCAAAATACGTTTTTTTATAACTATGGTCTTTTCGATGTATTTATATGGTTGTAGTCCGGTTCAGTGGCAAAAAAAAATACTTTATCAGAGTGTGTATTGAGAATATCAGACCCTTAGAATGGTTCAAAGTAAGCTTTTTAGCATTTTAAAAAAACAATGTTTATACACTTTACAGTTAAACACTATATAGTGTGGCCTACGGACCCTCGCTGTATGCTGACTAGCACACACTTGACCTGTTTATTAATCTTAGATATAATATTGAAACATTAATTCTAACATTAAGCGAAAAACATTATTCGATATTTAATAAGTGTTAATTATATTTTAATGCATTATTAAACACTATTTTAATTTCATTTAATTAAAATAATAAGTCCACAATTTTCACGGATCATTAAGACTTTTGAAATGATGATTAAGTGCCTTAGTCAAATGGATAGAAAAGCAATCAACAAAAAATTATTATCGGTTTTTAAGTGTCAAATAAAATAGGACTTAATTAAGATAAATTTTATCTATTTCGGTTATTTGTTACTCTACATCATTAACATTTTTTTTAGTTTGTTTGTGTATAGTTAATGATTTTTTTTGTATGTTATAGAAACACACATTTTGTTATTTATATATATATATATATATATATATATATATATATATATATATATATATATATATATATATATATATATATATATATATATATATATATATACACATATATATATATATATATATATATATATATATATATATATATATATATATATATATATATATATATATATATATATATATATATATGTGTGTGTGTGTGTGTGTGTTACATATATTAACAAGGGTAACATTTCATTTTCTAATTGGGTGTATGCACCTGCCTTTTCTTCATGATTCTTCGAATGGGGCTCCTTGTTTTTTTTCTTCCTTATTTTTTTACATTTATTTCCCTACTGAACGTACCTCAACGGATTCTTGTTTTTTTTTTTTTTGGTTTTTTATATTATTAAAGCCCTAAAAAAAACCCAAGCTGAGGAGTAGCCTGGGTTGAGGGGTCTCAAATTACAGGTCGGGCACACTTTAACACCCCCCTCATCTAATTCTGTTTACTCTATACTCTTTATTTATTTATCTTCTTTTTTTTATCAACTATAATTTTTTTTAAGAGTTACCCATATTATTAATTCCCCCCCTCCCCCATTTAGTTATTCCAATGCATTTTTGTTTGTTCTTTACGATTAATTTTTTTTGAGTAGTAAAATTAGTTTTGATTTTATAAAAGCCTTTTTTTTAAAAAAAAAAAAAAAAAAAATCGATTTAGTCTAGAGACATATTAAGATATATTAATAATTTTAAGACATAGGTATTAATAATTTTAAGACATATTAATAATTTCTCCAGATAAGCAATGAGAGTCATTATGAGAAATGAAGAAAGACTATCTATCCACTAAAGATAAACTATATTGTACATGGCCGGTTTTCAACGACTAGTGGGTTATCTCAGTGCCTGACAAAAGAAATAGATTACGAACATTATATATTAACTGCCTGGCCGAGCCACAGGGAGTTATGTCAGTGCAGCCAACTTAATTCTAGTAAAATAACTGCGTTTAAATGGATTTTACGAAGATTTAAGTTGGCAACACTGTTTATTACAAACATGACTCGCAATCAGCTGTTTTTAAATATTTCTTTGTTATGTTTAAAAACGCTCCGTGTTTTTTGTCGTTTTTAGTTAAATTCATTTGTTCATTTTTAAATTTGCTCGTTTTTATTTAAATATAAAGTTACGTAAAATAGATTAATAAATAAAGTTTATCTGGTGTTATAAATATGTATTTTTGACATTTTCATGTTTAGGCTATGGAACCTAAGTCAAAAACGTTACGTTACTTTTAGCTTAAAAACTCAGAAAAGTATAACAGGGAGTTAGACAGCTGTAGGAGGTCTGTAATCCAGTTGTAGTGCCTTCCCCTACCGCGCTTCGTTGGGCCGAAGAAAGTTGAAAAAATGTATACGTGTGACAGGGAGTTAGGAAAGTACAGGTGGTTGCCATCAACTCTCAGCCCTCTCGGCCTACCTAGTATGAAGGCAAATTAACAATTGATTTCTTAGATTTGAAATGAAGCTGTGCTTTGTGCTTTATTGTGGATGATCATTTGTAACCTGATTTCTTAGATTTGAAATGAAGCTGTGCTTTGTGCTTTATTGTGGATGATCATTTGTAACCTGATTTCTTAGATTTGAAATGAAGCTGTGCTTTGTGCTTTATTGTGGATGATCATTTGTAACCTGATTTCATAGATTTGAAATGAAGCTGTGCTTTTTGCTTTATTGTGGATGATCATTTGTAACCTGATTTCTTAGATTTGAAATGAAGCTGTGCTTTGTGCTTTATTGTGGCTGATTATTTGTAACCTGGTGCTTAATTGTGGTTGATAATTTGAAACCTGATTTCTTAGATTTTGGAATGAAGCTGTGCTTTGTGCTTTATTGTGGTAGATAATTTGTAACCTGCTTTCTTAGATCTTGAAATTAAGCTGTGCTTTGCGCTTAATTGCGTTTGATAATTTGAAACCTGATTTCTAAGATCTTGAAATGAAGCTGTGCTTTGTGCTTTATTGTGGTAGATAATTTTAAACCTGATTTCTTAGATTTTGGAATGAAGCTGTGCTTTGTGCTTTATTATGAAAAAGGGATATTTTGTACAAAGTACATTGGGACAGAGGAAAATCACACATCTGAACATAAAAGTGATACTATCCCTTGGTCTTAATATTTAATTAGACTAAGGGATATTACTACATTGATGTACAGAAGTGTGATATTCCCCATTATGTAGTAATATCCCTTAGTCCAATTAAATATTAAGACCAAAGGATAGTATCACTTTTATGTTCATATGTGTGATTTTCCTTTGTCCCAAAGTAATTTGTACAAAATATCCCTTTTTCATAATAGTTAATTAGACTATCGGATAATATTTTTTCTATGTGCAGAAGAGTTAATATTCCATTATCTAATTTTCATACTTAACTAACTAATGACAAATTTTCAATGCAATAGGGAGGGGGGAGGGGGGCAAATAATGTGTTCAAAAAAGTACCATCAGTGATTCAATGGTTTTAAAAATAGAAGGTTATTAAATTACAAAAAAAAAAAATTGTAGAAATAAAAGAAAGTAATAAATAAATATATTATCTTACCCTCACTTATTTTGAACTAAAAAGAAGAAAGTAAAACAGAAAATCTAAAACTCAAAATGGCGCAAAAATATAATTTGGTTTCCTCTACCCCCTCTCTTATTTCCATTTTCTTTATATTCCCACTCCTTGAACAATATTTCCCTGCCCCGTTTTCTTTATAGAATGGAAAATGGGGTGGGGGAAGAGGGGTGCTTTCAAAGTGTCCGCCTACTTAGGGCGGGACCCCTGTGGAAAGAAAAGAAAGCTTATTTTACCCCCCTTACTTGTACTTCCCAGGAAAATAAAGAAGAAAAAAATAAAAAAAAAATATGAAAATTAAATGACTTTTGTTTCAAAACGAGGGTGTGAGGCAGGGCAGACTTGATACACCCTTACTTTTTCGGATTTATATTTATTAGCTTCTTTTCTTTTTTAAACAGCATTAGTTTTTTTTAAGGGTGTCTTTATAATATATATATATATATTTGCAAACCCTCTTTTATTTCTTAACTCCACCCTTCTACGCCCCAAAATGATTTTCTTTAGACGATTTGTTTCTTTGACTTTAGCTCCTCTCTTTGTGTAAAATTCTTAAAAAAAGAAAAAAAAAATTTTTTCAACACTGTTTTTTTTTTTTTTTTTTTTTATCACCTTCTCTGTCCTTATTCTTTTGGTTTTTCATCCCTACTACTTTTATATTAAGTTTATGTTTAGGATCCCCCCTCCAAACACCTTTCCGTAAAAAAAAATAAAAATCCCTAAATCCTCTTGAAAATATCCCTAGATTTTCTTACTCGGGTAGAGAGTAAAGATTGTGTGCTAGACATCCTCCTTCTCCCTCCACCGCAAACCTACAAAACTGTTTTTGTATTTTTCTTCTCTTAGACGAAGTGGGGAATACCAAATCTACCTGGGTTGTGTTTTTTTGTTTTTTGTTTTGGTAACACTACTAACTTGATGTGGTTTTCCGTTGAAAACTAAATTGAAAGAAAAAAGGAAAAGCAAACAAGTATTTTCCTTCCCCCTCCACCTTGATGTTAAAGGCTTTACACGAACCAAGGGATGTTTTCAACTCTGATTTTTTACGGTTGAGGATTTGTGAAAGTTGTTCAACTGTCTCGCTGGAAAAAAAGGATAAAAAAAATATCCAGTATACTGGAAACAAGACTGAGGATAAAAATCGCATTTGATTTTTTTTTTAGGAAAATAGATTTTTTCATTTCTCTACAAATAATAAATAAAATCACTAAGGAAAGAAATTAGATAACTTTTTCTTTTATTATGGTAATGAAATTTTTTTTAATATATTTTAAAATGAGATATCTTTAATTTGAGCAAATTTTCTGGCAATTAGCGTGGCACAAACCTTTCTTGTATCCTATTTCGTGTTCTTTAATGATTTTATGCTTTTAAAACCTATTATTGTCAACTTTAATTAATTTTGCCCTAGTTTTTAAAATGTGTCAAAATTGTTTTAATATTTTACACGAATTAATAGCGCAGGAGATAGCATGCAAAAGAGTGTCTGACTAACATCAAGCTAGAATTTTGTGTTATAAGTAAATCTTTTGGTCTCATTTAAGAATAAGTGGTCGGATAAGTTGACTGACTAACCTATTAAGTGACAAACTACCATCAACTTGATTATTAGTCTACTAACTAAGTCCCTACTCAGGATCATCACATTGTCACATTGTTCACCAAGAATGTGATTTATGATTGGAAAATCACATTGTCCACCAAGAAGGGCGGGACATGGCTGTTCTCCACCAGTTTATTTTTTTTCATAAGGCTATTGCCAAAGCTATGTCCCGCATACGAACTTAGCCGACCACATATTCTGAAAGGCACCAAAAGATTTTACCTGTACACAAAATTCTAGCTTGATTTTAGTCAGACACTTGTTTGCACCCTATCTCCTGGACTATTAAGTATCAATTTGGCAAAATTTAAAGTGTGCAAATAATTGAAATTAATCTGGGGTAGCAAGGTTATTTTTTGTTTTTTTTTCGACAAACCATCCAAATTTCATAAAAATCAGATGAGTACTTTTGAAGATTTATATTATATATATATATATATATATATATATATATATATATATATATATATATATATATATATATATGTGTGTGTGTAAATAAATGTATGTTTGTGCGCATGATGAAGTGAAACAAATGGTGCAGAAGGTTGAAACTTATATAGAATCAACAATTATGACATACCATCAATAATTCAATAAATTAATTTTACAATAAATAGGTTGAATAGGGCACTTCTTTAGATTGGTACTTCCCTTATAAAAAAAACATAGGGGAGTAACAATCTAAAGAAGTTGTAAAAAAATGTTCTTCTTTAGACTGTTACTCCCCTTATAAAAATAGAAGTTTAATATTCCTTTGTCCCAAAGTGTAATGGACTAATCATCCTTTTGTCTTAATAGTTATTTAGTCAAAGTTATTTATATTCCAAAAATACATAGAGGAGTAACAATCTAAAAAAGTACACGAAATAGGACGCGAGGAAGCTATGTGCCACACTAATTGGCAGTCTTTTTTATTTGTGTAATCTTTTTTATTTGTGTAATCGATTAAATACTACATTTACGTTTTTAGGGTTTTGTAGATTCTTCTCAAAACCCTTATGCCGAGGGTGATGTGTCCGTCTGTCCGTCGCTCTTTGGTTCATAGGGCCCGAACCGCTTAAGCTAAAGAGCTTAAATTTGAAATACTGGTGCAACTTTTTGACCCAACCACAGGAAAAATATACAGTTCAAAATTAAATATGCGCATGCGCAATTCGCAAAAATGTTGTAAACTCAAAAATTTTTATTTGTTTAAATTTTCGAGTGGGGTATCAAATGAAAGCTGCTGAAGAGTAGGACGAAAATATATATAAGCTTTTGTAAATTTTGCATTCCTTATTGGGTAAAAAAATCAAAATATACCCAAAAAATAATATCCCCCCCCCAACCACTATACTTCGGCTGGTACTAAAATTTCGAAATAATTCATGCTAATGCCTTATTGTAGGGCGATGAAAATTCCGGGAGTTCATCCCAAATTTTAAAAAATTGCCAATTTTGGGCGCGAAAATTTAAAGTGCGCCAAAAATTTTATTTTTTTAAAATTTTGAGTTGGGTATCATATGAAAGCTGGTGAAGAGTAGGATTCAAATATATATTTGCTTTTTTAAATTTTTTATTCTTTATTAATTTTATAAGTCAATATATACCCCAAAAATTTCCCCCCTCCCCAACCACTATATAACGGGTGGTCCTAAAATTTCGAAATATTTTATGGTTATACCTTATGGTGAAGCGATGGAAATGGTCTGAAAAAATGAATTTTTTTAGTCGTTATTACCGATGAAAAACATTGTGAGACCCCCCGGGGGATCGAACCCGGACCCTTGAGATCGAAGAATAAAATCATAATTACATAACGGGCATGCTTAATCTTCTACAAAACCCTAAAAAGTACTTGGACGCAAGTACTTCCCTGTGATTTTTTTTAATTAATATTTTTTATTTATATGCACATGTTCAATGTACATTGACTCTTTAGTAAAAACGAATTGGCTTATAGGCTGTTCAATCTTTTTTTCATGGATTTTAAGGGTGCATATTGTGATTTGAATCAAAAGGGTATAATAGTGGCTAGTTAATACAATAAATATAAAACAACATTAGTATTGTTCTCTGACGGTGGTTCTCCAGCGTAACGTCTCCATTTAATCCGCTTAGATTACAGTTGAACCGTAAACGATAATGTTTACGTCGGGTAAACAAAAAAAAACAACCGGTTCGTTTGTTTACAAAACGTAGGGAAGGATTTAACCATGTATCAAAAGGATGAGAAAAAAGGGCCCGCAGGATGTGAGAAGAGGGATTGTCATCTCTTGTATGTCCTTATCCCTTTTGTCTGTTCTTTCATAAAATTGTATTTAAAGGTGCTTCCGTAATTAGATCAGTGATCGAGAAGGATTTAAAGAGGATCAGCCGCGAGCAGACGCCTGATTTTCTATCCTTATTAAAGGCTATGATATATTCAAGGTATACTTCACAAGAATCGCTTTGGGGGAAAAAAATTGTTAAACGAGCGATACCAAACCCCCAGGATCAACAATAGGATCTCTTCCCCCAACTCAATAGGAAGACAAAATCAGGAAAACAGTATAGATGTGATTTTCGTCTTCCATTTTTGTTCAACATGGCTGAACTTTTTATGGAAGGGAGAGTGTATTGTTACATCGTTTCTTTTTTGAGTCATGTACTGTACATACACACAAAAAAAGAGCGCATGATGAACAAAAGATGTTACGGAATTTCGAATCTCTTGTGGTGGAATGATTACCTTAAGCTTCTATCAAAGCCAATTAGCGAAAAAAGAATACTTTTTTTTTTTATATGTATAGGTATATATAAATGGTTCCTTTTCTTTTTTTTACCTTGGTTTGTTGCCGGATAATTCTGTTAGACGTTATGCGAAACCCCAAATAAAAAAGGCATGTGATTAAAAAACAAAAATATTATAATATGAAACTGGACTATAAAAGAAATATGTATTGAATTTGTTATTTCATTGTGTTCTTGTCCAATTTTTTTTTTTGGTTAAAGATAAGCTTACGTCAAACAGTTAAATAATCCCGATCCAAGATAGTTAAATGTTAACGAATATAGTTTATTTGTCTGATGGTTATTAATACTTTTTTGTGTTCTCGTATAAAATAGAAATTTAATTTTTATTTACGTCTTTGATAGCAGAAATACCTGAAATTGAGTGTTGACAGTACGTTAGTACGTCTATTGAAATCAAGGGCTGAGAGATGTTTTGATGTATTTTTTTGTCTCTTGTTACAGTTCGATCAGCATTGAAAATGATTTATTTATGGACTCAATATGTAAGTTTAAGACCTTATTTTTATTTTTGCTTCCGAGCTTATTGAAGGTAACAGAAGCTATGTGATCGTTCTGAAGAATTAAAATATTTTATGTCTCCGATTTCAAAAATTCCAAGACAGAAATCCGTTTCAGACATCAGGGACCATTTTGGTTCCGTGTCTGTCTGTCGATGTGTCGGTCTGTCGTTCAATTTTGCGAACCAACATATCTTAAAAACTACGCGTCTGATTTTAATTAAATTTGTATGGTAGCTCGTAATTAGCCCATTGTTGGTCCCATATAAGTTTCAACCTTCTGCGCCTTTTTGTTGCTCTTCCACATGCGCACAAACATACATTTATTTACACCTATAGCTTCTAAAACGTACTTATTCGATTTGAATGAAACTTTTATAGTTTATCGGAAGTTACCCGCAGATAGCCCCAGAGTAATATGAACCGTCTGCCCTCTTTAACTTTTGCTAAATTGATACTTTAATTTACGTAGAAACCCCAAACAATTTTGACAGATTAAAAAAACGGGGAAAACAATTAAACAAATTTGACAATAATGGCTTATAAAAGTATAAATTCAATAAAGGACTTGCTGGATTCCCAGCAAGTCCAAAATCCACCACTCACGCCTCGGAGCTGTGGCCGCGGCCTGGTCTGACCTTAACGTGGCTTTGGGGCGATTCCAAAATGGCTCGCTTGGATTTGGCATCATGGATTTGGCTCTGTCGAGTGTGAGGGCCTTTAGCAAAACTTTTTACTACTTTTCTCAGATGATTATAATATTCCCCTTCCACCATGCCGTTATTCCTCGATACTCGAAATTTCGCAGCCAATTGACCAAGCGAGCATGGGGATGTGGCAAAATGTTAATAACAAATAAAAACTCAAAATAGTATTTTGTTAGCAACATGTTGTTAGTAACATTTGTTACCAACATTTATTCCTCTTTACTGACATATTGTTGATGTCAAAATTATTGTTATTAACTTTTGTTTGTTGCCAACACAATGTTGGTAACAAATTCAGAAACATTTTACAAAATGTTGCCAACAAATGTTTGCAACACGTGTTAGTAACTCTGGTGTAAACCCGGCTTAAGAAACATAAAATCAATAAAGTACGTGATAGGATGCGAGGAAGCTATGTGCCACACCAATTGGCAGTTTTTTTTGGAACAGTATTTCGATTTATCCTAGAAATCTTATTCAGGGTTACTTTTAAATGGTAAAAAATCAATTTAAGTTTGTTGGGGTTTGATCAACATTGCCTAATGGCTAAACGCGAACCCAGTCTAATCCCTCCAACCAGCCGATCAAAACAAATCCTTGTTAGATGATCGGATCCTGTTGTGCCAAAATGTGTAAAGTTGCTAAATGCCTTCATTCTGTAATGTCTTATCATTTTCGTTACAAATTGCTGATGCTATTTTGTCTAAATATATTTAAAAAGTAATTGAAGTTTACTTTGATTAGATATTTTTGATATTAAATTTAAAATACATTATTTTTACTCTTTTCTTATTATCACCAGAAGAGAAAGTTTAAGTACGTCTATAAAAAAAGCTTGTTTGGCGAGGGTTGGTGCCATGAAGAGGATACAGAGTTGTATTAAACTTTGCGGCGTAGGATTTCGGATAGGGGAGTAATTCCAAGGTGTCTGTTTATATCCTAGTATGGCGTCACTGTGTTTTACCCGTCAAGGATATTGGAAGGGAAGTAGGAGAGAGTGTTGGCTGACTTTCCATCAGATGGGCCCGAAACCTGCCCAAGTAGAAAATTACACTGGTGTGGTAGGGGGGCGGTTTTGGAGGCCCCCTCGGGAAATACAACCTGCCAACCCCGTTTCAACATTTGGCACCTTCCTATTTTCCCTTCTGCCCCCCCCCCCCCCCCCCCCCTCTTCCTAACCACCATCACACTTCAACACTGATATCCTCTTTAGTCGTAGTATATATATAGAGAGAGCAAAATTTGCAATCATTCTGCTCACAAGATTCGCACCCATTCCAAAACAAGAGAATGGATAATGTAACTATTACGCAAGCAACCGACGAATCTCCCTATATCGTTTGCGAAGTGTAATTTGGATTTTGAATCGAAGTAATTTCAGCATTCTACAGAACAAACCCCCTTTTCTCAAAGCTATTACATTATTTCGTACTAAAAGTTCAATTCTGCAGGATATAGCTTTAATTTCACGGGAAGCTGCCCATTTCAAACCGCCGGCTTTCCTTGGATTGTGACACCCAAAACCCCATTTAGAGCTTGTATTTGTATTCCCTCGGTGAAATTCAAAAAGGTAAAATAGCAATAACTGTGTGACTCAACTATAAACCGTGCTGAGGAGCCGACCAAAGTTAATTTATCTAGCATTGCTTCTGCAATTTCGAAACCTATTCTCGACTCGCTCCTTTATAGGCGACATCTCTGCTTTTATTACAATCTCTATAAATTACCCTTTTTAAAACTTAAATTAATGGATTTGTTTTATATAATAAATGAATTTAAAAATGTATTCCATTATATTAGCTAAGTAACTTAATGTGCATCAACCCGGGACAATTACAGGATATTACTATTTCCAAAAAATAAATTGATATTTATTTTAAAACTTTCTTGAATAAAATACTTTCTGGTATAATTTTATTAACTTATTTGATTAAGGAAAAACAATTTAAGCTGATCTCCATATACTTATCATGTCTACTATTTATAGAATTATTTGTATAGACTATTTATAGCATACATGTAGACAACGCTTGAATTTGATATCTTGTCTCAAAAAAGCCACTGTTCAAGAAACTCTATGTTATATCATTTGGATGAATTTATGAATGAAGTGTAATATACAGTATAGGAACATTGTGATGAATGTTGAGGTGTAAAGAATGTTATCTTAAAGTACAACAATTATTTCATAGAGAGACGTTTCGATTCATATGCGGAGTCATCTTCAGTCAACTTTATTTTGCTCATACTTAAGTTGGTGTGTATGTATATCTTGCCTATGACTCTGCATATGAGTCGAAACGTCTCAAAATAAAATAATTGTTGTGCTACTTATAGCACAACGAAACCAACGAATTATGAAACACGCATGCGCAATGAATACAAGTACGTAAAGTCACTTTCTACGCATCTAAACAGTGATACAATGTTTATATTTCGTATCAATCGTAGATAAAAAATGTTATTAAGAAAACATTTTTTATCTACGATTGATGCGAAATATAAACATTGTATCACTGTTTAGATGCGTAGAAAGTGATTCTTTACGTACTTGCATTCATCGCGCATGCGCGTTTCATAATTCCTCTTTACGCACGATTTCTTTCGATTTTTATCTAATTCTTCACTTTAACGCACGATTAGCGAGTTTGTTTACATTTGTCAAAACTAATTTGATGTTTGTTTAATTAAAGTGACTGTTTATATCGAGTTTATAGTGAAAAACAATTATTGATTTATGTCATTATGACGAAAATGAGGAGAATAATAATACGCCTCCCGAAATAATTAATTCGGCACAAAATACAACTAATCTTTATCAAAAGAGAAATACGAACTTACATACAGGAAGTGTATTAATAGCATATATATTATGTTACTAGGCTGTGATGTGAGTTTTTTCTTTACCGTGGCAACTACATTTACTGTCGAGCGAAGCGAGACAGTAAATATTGCCAAGGTAAAGAAATAACACATCACAGTCGTGTAGCATATGCTATTTTTTCCGAGGTTGCAGACAATGAAATAACATTAAATAATAATCAATATAATAACAACAAATATTAGTACATACTTAAGATTTAATAAAAGAAACCTTAAAAAGAGGTTACACTATAAGAAAAGATAAATAAAACGCATTGACATCTAGCGGATTTTAATCGTACTAATAAGCTAAAATTTGCAGATTGCAGCGCTAAAATGGAAGATTTGATAGTAGCGCAGATTTGATAGTAGCAAGAAAAAAAAATTCTTTACAGCTAGGAGTAATGACAAGATTTTTTAAGCCCACGTAATGAAAAAATGGATTTTAGCTACGTTTTTTAGGCTCTAAAGTTACTATTTCACAGCCTACCACGGAATTTTTTTTTTTTTTCTGTATTTAGTATTAAAATCCAACAATCGTAGATAAAGTACGGTATACTCGTATTTTGCTTTGCTCGTGTAGTTTTACTACCCTCGCTATCGCTCAGGTGCAAACTCCACACTCGCATGCAAAATGCTACTTTCCGCACTCGACGCGTAATGTACCTACTATTACACCTCAACATCCATAAAATTGTTCTTATACTTAGAACTAATAAGATGAACGCATTAAAATATTATTAATTTAAGTCCTCAAACAATAATGTAAAATTTACTTAATTAAATAACTATATTTTATTTTAAGTCATACTGCTATAAGCTAGTCAACTAATTTTCACATAAATGAATATATAAAACTTCAAATTTCTCGTAAAAACAATTTTTAAAATATCTGTTAAAACAAGTCTAACTGGTCATTTATTAATCTAGTTCTGCGAAAAGACAACAAAAGTTGCTTCTGATTGTCATTAGGAGCAACTCCCTTCAGATGATTCCTATAATGTATTCGAAACGAATGTGATCCACGAAATTTTTCATGCGGTTTCCTCCAGAAAATGTCCAGACGCACTAATGTGTTTGGAAGGTCGCGATCCACTAAATTTCTGAGGTGGTTTCCTCCAGAAAATGTCCAGACTTCCAGACTTATAAACAATTAAATTTGTTCTATTATTTACATTAACTTGACAATTAATAGTTAAATAAAAATGTGACCACAGTTGCACGTGTTTCCATTCAATTGTCCTTTTGTGAAGCTGCTATTGTTAAACCATAAAATAAATTGAGAACAAAACCGCGATTCCATAAACAAAAGCATACGCTACAAGTAGCAGCCTCTACCTTGCTACTCTCTGTACTTACTCAAGTGCACACTTGAGATATACTTCGTTCGCAAAATTGTATAAAGTTAGTTTCTTTCTCAAAGAAATGTTTTTCAATGAAACAAATATTATTCGATAGAATGAACCACAAAAAAAAAATTACATTATATATATAATTCTTTTGTTTGCGAAATAATGAGATTATCGATCTTTTTCTTTTCGTTTAGTTTATGACCCTTTGTACATTTTTTTGTAATATATATATATATATATATATATATATATATATATATATATATATATATATATATATATATATATATATATATAAGAATGTATTGTTTAACAGTTTTGTTACAAAAAGGAACTTTAAAAAAAATGAAACCTTTTTTTTATTTTTCGTAGTAAAGGGTTCTCATGTAAAGCGCGTGCAAGTATTATAAAGCGGCACGCGTTATCCCTTATGCCCTTAAGGCGTAACTTGTAACTGATGCCCTTTTACAAACTTCAAGAGTCTCAATGATCAAGAGCTAAGCACAGAAGTAACAATAAGTACTTGATATTAAACTTGATGAATACCGCAGTTGTGTTGTGTGGGATTATATCCTATTAAAAATATTCATGGTAAAAGACGGAAGGAAAATTAAAATTCTTAAACAAATGAATATGTTCCTCTTTTGTGAATTCTAAAAACATTGTTTTGTAAAAAGTATGTTCGTGTTTTCTCCGCTTTGATTTAATTTCTACGCAATTTTAATTCGCACTAAACTTTCCCATATGTCATATATATATATATATATATATATATATATATATATATATATATATATATATATATATATATATATATATATATATATATATATATATATATATATACGTATACAGCAATTTAATACCGTGTTTACACACTGCAATAGGCTACACAATTTGTGAGAGACACCAAGGGATGTGCCACGCAAACGTGACACATAGGAACTGTTCCAACATTAGACATTACGTCATTAAGATGTTGGCTCGGCATTACGCCATGTCTTGCATCGTCTCGTCCGACTCATCAGGGGGACGATGCCCACCCAACTCTGGACCTATACCAGATCAGGAAGATCAGATATAGATAGGGCTTATCAGAGACGAGCGTACTCTCATACCGCCATGCTTGCTTGGCTAGCAAAACACAAAAGCAATTTAATACCTAGTTTGCACACTGCAATAGTCAGCTGATAAGCCCTATATCTGATCTTCTTGATTTGGTATGGTTCCAGAGTTGGGAGGGCATCGTCGGGCCCCTGATGAGTCGGACGCGACGAAACGATGCAGGACATGGCGTAATGCCGAGCCAACATCTTAATGACGTAATGTCTGATGTTGGAACAGTTCCTATGTGTCACGCTTGCGTGGCACATCCCTTGGTGTCTCTCACAAATTGTGTAGCCTATTGCAGTGTGCAAACACGGTGTGGGTCGATCAATGGTAGTAAATAAGTATTTCAACTAAGGTGAAATCGTTCTTAAACTTGGCTATATTTCGCCCCACTCCGGGGCATATTCATGCCTTATCTCAAGATGTATAGATCATTATGTTTAAACAATTGAAAAGATATTTATTTAATATAGACCACATAGTGGCTTCGTCAACACTTTTTAATGTTATAATAATTAAAAATTAACAAAAAAGGACGAACACAAATTAAAAATTAACAAATTAACATGTTTAAAATATTTGAATAGCTTATAGGCTAGTCAAAAATTCATTAATTTTTTTTCGCAATTTTTGTACTACCTTCAACTGATCGATGTTCTCGAGTATCTTAAGCAGTATTAGGAATAATAATATTGTGACATGGTCCATTACTCTAACGTCTTAATTGCCATTATCTAAACGGCCATTAATATTATCTATGCCTCATTGATCAATCAACGTCCTGATTTCAATGTACTCGAGACATCTCTAGAATCTTCCAGAATAATCATCAATCAATTTATCATAAATAATTAGTTTGGAATTGAACTATTACAATTATGATGGGGTTCCTCAGGGGGCAACCTCGGACCTGTATCATTTATCATGTACATGATAAACGTCTTATAATTAATAAACTGGATAAATTAATTAATATTTTAATATTATGTATACAAGTATATATGTATATATGCTTTATTTTGACAATAAGCTGACAATTTTTGCCTTTTATGTTTTATTCATTAAAGAACTAAGATTTTATATAATGTGTCTTAATTAAAGTAAAATTTTTACATTACTCTAATTTAAAAAAAACATTATGACACAATGTGTTTCTTTCGTTTGTTATAATTTCAGAAAAATATATTTACATAGAGGCAAGATATTTGTAAAAAAACTAATATATTTAATATAATATCTCACACCGTCAGAAATTGGATCGTAATGTCAGTAGATATCTTACATGGTGGTTAAATATAAGACATGGTCTCAGGTTAACGTTTCAGTTTATCATTATCTAAAATGGTTATATTTTTTTATTTTTGAAGAAATACTTTTAGAATCATACTAATTTATCGAATTTGGGCTCCATAATAACAACGAAAATTGAACAATAGTATACTTTATGTTCTCAATAGATTTCTTTTAGTACCAATTTAAATTTATTTTATTAGAGAAGAAACATATCTCTGAATTATAATAACATATTTTTTTTTCTAGTACAGTAATTTATATATTAATAGGGTTACCCAAAGGCTACATTTTTCAAAACAATATCGTTTCTCATGAACACAATAAGTTTTCTTTTGTTGCGTTATTGATAAATATATTTTTAAAATAAAGAATATATTTTAGACTTGACTAATTTTTTATCTAAAAGGTATATTTGCTTGAATAAGATCTTGTAAATACATGAAGTTACTTTAAGGTTGCAAGGTTGAATCAATAAAGCTATTTATATTTTTTAAATCTATTTATTTATTATTAAAGTAAAAATATTTTACCGACTTAACTATTAATTATATAAATAATTATTTTAATTAATATAATTTTCTATCTAAGGATTTATTTACCTTAGATAAAGTGTAAATCATGAATTTAACTTAAAGGGATGCCTCAGGGTTGCATGCTTGAACCAATACTGTTTCTTATGTTGTTAATAAATATCTGTAATTTTGTCTCTTTGGATTGGGCTGGGGAGAGGTAAGGTTGGGGGTGGGGGGGGGGGGGGGGGTTTGTTTGGTGGTATCTTCATGTATGTCGAAGAGCCGAGTAAGAGGGGGAGGGTGAGCCCTCAGGGTGTGGTACGAAAGGTATTGATCTTTTCAAAGTGGTAGTCCCCTCCTCCCTTGGTAGAGCGGGGTCCCCGTGTATCGAAAAGGGGGGCTTTTAGCCCTGGCCCAGGGGGTAATTGGAGTAGAGGACAGGGGAGTGACCCAACCGAGTTAAGGGACGCTCCTTCTACTGGTAACCGGATCTGGAAGGCCCTTTCCAAAGGGACTCGACCGGGCTACAAAGACGTCCAAAGCCAGTTAGTCCCTTTACTTCTTCTTGCAGTAATGGAGACCACACCTCGTACAAAACCCTCTAGCCCTTATCCTCTAAACACTGTCACTTCTAACGCTTTTAGCAAAAATATCCTTCCATTGGGACTCGACTAGACTATAATGGGACTGAAAAGGGAATGCTTCTAGCTAATCGGCCTCCCACACATCACTCCATTACCGAGCCAATGGCTTGAAAATTTAACATCCAACTCAAGCCAATTCTAAACTTTCAAAAAGCCAAAGCTAAAACTTTAATCATTTAGCTTCAATAAATAAACTTCAATTCAAATAATGTATTATTTAGTAGATGCACTAGAGAAGTACTTAAATCACCATTAACATCTCCACTTACTTGACCCGAAAATTGTAATTATGCAATACAGGTGAAATATCCCTATAAATGTAGCTAATTATCACTTGATCAGTTTGTTTACACACTAATGTAAGTTATTCAAGAACTCTACTAAACACTTTAATATTTAGTGTGGTCACCTTTTCAATAATTTCAGTACCTCAAATAATCTTAATTAAGGAATTAAAGATTAAAGATAACTTTAAATTTCTTAATTGTGAAGTCCCCAATAAATCATATAGGGGTATTCACGATCTTAGTTAAACAAGTTTTATGTTAGAAATTAAAGATTGTGAGAGACCTTGACCAGAAGACGAGTTAAATGATAAGCAGTTAGAGCTTTCAGAAGCTTGCACATTTGCACATGCACATTTTGGCAGTCATTAGATTAGATTACCCACCTAATCACAATCATCACCCATAACAATCAACTAAAACCTTCCCAATCACCCTATAGAGGAAGAAATATATTTTTATCATCTATTTTCCTACCTCAATGATCTCAACCCGATTTATCATTTGTCAAACTTCATTTAACTCATTCAAAGCCGAGTTAAATGTTAAAGGGATATAACCAGTTACTTGTTAAATAACTGACAACGCACGTTATTTAACTGACAACGCACGTTATTTAACTGACAACGCACGTTATTTAACTGACAACGCACGTTATTTAACTGACAACGCACGTTATTTAACTGACAACACACGTTATTTAACTGACAACGCACGTTATTTAACTGACAACGCACGTTATTTAACAAATACGTTAAGTTTAGCACGTTCAACAAAAGATCGTGAGTACCTCTAATATATGTATACTGAAATTTCATAAAGTTGTTAGTTGTTATACTATCTTGTTATAAAAGAAATATAATAATAAGTACATTTGTTTTAAAGAAAAACTTTCTTCCATATACCATAAAACGTAAAGGATATTTGGTTTTGTAAGGAAAAAATATATTCTCCATAATATGATGGTGGTTTTATAAACGTGTTATATTCACCACTAAGTTTTTCCGAAGGGGTTTTTCTTTTATAACAGTTTCTCTGAAATATAGGTACAACAAAAATAAGCAAGATACTACTCAGCTTTTTTGAAAGGGGAAAAATATATATACGTAGCCGTTTGATATTCATGAAACGGCAATGGGTAGAAAATAGCTTTTTTCAACCCCGCTATATTTTCGTGACCCATTCCAAGCTCCTAAACACAATCTGAGGGGGGGGGGGGGGGGGGGGGGATGTAGTAAAAAAAAAAAAAACCCTTTCAAATATAAAAAAAAAGCTATATCGAATGAAAATGGGAGTTTTTCATCCCTGCGCTGTTTCCTTGTTCTATTTTTTTTCCGAATATATTTTTTACCCAGCAAACCTTCCACCGCAAAGGTTTTCCATCAGAAGTTGACAAATATTCTGAAATGAATAATGTATTATTTTTTTGGGGAAGGGGAAGGGATTTTTTTTTTGTTCCCAGAAAACAACCCCCCTTTAGAAAAAGTCGAAACACCCTTTGGGAATTTCCAGAGGGGTATCTTTCGTTTAAAATGTTTATTATATATATATATATATATATATATATATATATATATATATATATATATATATATATATATATATATATATATATATATATATATATATATGTATATATATATGCAACATTATTATATGTATATATCACCAGAATATCATTTTTTTTAAATATATATTTTTTGAAGGCTACATAATACAAAATATACCGTTATATATTTTTTTCTATAGGGTCTTCAATGAAAACTCATCGAATTCTGTCGAAAGATTTTGGGGGAGGGGGGAAAAATCCGAGTTAAATTATAACAGATCTGTTTGAAATTCAACTCGTTTACTGGTTTAAAATTAAGGAAAGGAATGGGAAAAAAAGAATAGATTATTTTTTAATATTGTTAATAAAAGCATTATTTGCGTTTTATAAAAATCACGTTCGTTATAAAAAAATGAAGATAAATTATAGAAAATTGTAAAATAAAAAAATAAATTAGCTACGTTTTTCCTCCCTTTTTACTGGTCTTATATTACGTTGCTTTGTACGTTTCATCGCACATTTGCGTTTCCCCAATTTTGAACCACTTCCCATGATTCAATCTTCCCTAAATTTTGCACAGAGAAACAACTATGGTGAAGAATACAGAAACCAAAAAAAAAAAAAAAAATGGCGTCAAATTTATTGCACACCTATTATCCCAATTTTGAACCACTTATCGTCATTTAATCATCCCCAAATTTTGCACATAGATACAACTAAGGTCAAGAATACAGAAACCAAAAAATAGTTGAAATAAGATCAGTTTTAAAAAATGGTATTTTTATATTAATTATTTAATTTGAAAGTATATACAACAAATGAAATAAAAAGAAGGATAGGTATGGGATGGAGAGCCTATAATAGGTATAGAAAACTTTTTTTGGTCCAATGTGGAGTTAAGGGAAAAGAAGAAATTATGGAATAGTGTTGTACGGCCAGTTTTGATTTATGAATGTGAGACGTGGTGCATGACAAAGAAAAGCATCGACAGACTAAGAGTGACAGTAAGACATATGGAAAGAAGTATGCTCAAAATTGGAAGGAAAGAGAGGAAAACAAACAAATGGATGAGAGAAGACAGGATTGGGTGACATTGGCAAAGTGATAAGTGAGAAGAAATGGAAATGGGCTGGACACCTGATGAGAACAGAAGATGGAAGATGGTCAGTTAGTTACTTAAGCGTTTATTTCATTCAATAAGTTCATAACAAATAATAAAATTTTCACAAACGAAAACCTTGGTCATCTGACCGTTAGGCGAGATTCGGCCTCTCTATATATAAGATGAAAATTATAATTATTAACAATTAACCTGGCTCAATGTATACAATTATTTAAATAAACGCTTAACTAACTAACTAACTGGAAGATGTTTAAAGGTTGTTATAGAATGGATACCACTGGAGCACAAGAGAAAAAGAGGCAGGCCAAGGATGAGATGGGATGAAGAAATGAAGAGGAGCCACCTGGCCAAGAGTTGCAAGAGAGCGGGCAGAGTGGGGGAAGAATAGCACAAGTTTATAGGGATGTTTGGCTTCATCAGCAATAATTTAAATAAGTTTAAAACTTATAGTAGCAAAATCTTACTAATAAATAAATAAAATAATAATTGAAATGATGTTTAATTGTTATGGTGTCTAGATTGGATAAGAGCTGAACTCATAAGTCTCTAAAGCCTAGTCCACACCAGTAGACACGTTGCGAGACATTTCTGTTGACGGTCTTATAGACCGTCTACAGAAATGTCTCGCAACGTGTCTATATACATCTGCTGAGACCGTCTATGGTCTAGGTCTAGCATCCACACTTGTATAGACACGTTGCGCAACATGCCTAACGTTGCACCATGTCTACCATTTAGAATGGAAAACCATAGACATGCGATTTTGGTCTAGCAACGAGACCGTAGACGCCGTTTGTCTCAGCCGATGTCTATAGACAAATCGCTAGACATTGTCTCTGAGACCAAAATCGCGCAACATGTCTACTAGTGTGGACAAGGCTTAAAGACTACCACAGCTACGCCTGATTTAAATGTTCATTTAATTTTAAAGCATTCCTGTAATTTTAAGATTGCAATAGATCATTTAATAAATGGTTATTATTATTATGGATAAATTTTGAATATATATTCAGGGTGTCACAGAATAACTATTCCCAATTTTCAGAAATGATAGACGACACTTAAATAATAGTTATTTATGCACCTAGGGAGTAAAGTAAGCCATTATTCCCTGAGCGAAAAAGTTGGTTCTTGAGGCGAAGCCAAAGGAACCATGGTCCCTAAATCCCGAGGCGAAGCCGAGGGAATTAGACTCTTTAATTCCCAAGGCGCAGCCGAGGGAGATAATTATCGCGAGGGGAATAATGGCACTTTACTCACGAGGTACATTCAATATTTTATCTCCAGCATTAAGAAAATACACATTTTCGTCCATTGCACAGTTTTTATTTATTATTTTTAATAAATAACAATAATTATTAGCAATTTTAATAGCAGATATAAGAGATTCAATATAAAAAACAAATAAGAATTGGAATTAAACTGAAATAGAAGATTATTTAGATGCAGGTTATAAACAAAGATAAACACGGTCGGAAAAAACAAGTGTCGCCAACCTGATTTCAACAACTTCATTACATTAGCCATACATTTTCTACTATTTATAAAATAATTAAGTTTTTTTTGCCCTACTTTACTTTTTCGCCCTAATTTTACTTTTTCTCCCTACTTTTTGAGCTCAGGGATGAAAAAGACTTCCATTGCACCGTTAGTCCATTGCACAGTTTGCAGTCCATTGCTGATAAAATATGTTTATTTCCAGTAGGGAGAAAAAGTTATGATTTTGAATTATTTTAGAGGGACTAAAGTAATTTGTAATGACGTCCACCATAGAGGGATCTTCTAAAATTTGATCCTTCTTACCTCAGAGGAACAAGAGCAAGAGGGAAAACAAGGGGGCAAAGTAAAAAAGAATAAGAATTGAGCCCAAAAATATATTCTGAATTTAAAAATGCTCTATAAGATGTAAGCATAGATGAGTAAAAGCTGATTCAAATTTTAAACAAAAACCTTTGCTTTTCCCGGAAAGTAAACATAAAAAAATTCTTCTCCGGAATCAAATACACATTTGGAATTTGGCACGTTATATTTGATCCATAGGGGCGGGATCTAGATATTTTCTTTCACCAAAGTAATTTGATTATTTCTTGACGATTGTTTATAAAATTATAATATATATATATATATATATATATATATATATATATATATATATATATATATATATATATATATATATATATATACACCAAGGGATGTGCCACGCTACTTGACCCATAGGAACTGTTCCAACATCAGACATTGCGTCATTATGATGTTGGCTCGGCATTACGCCATGTCCTGCATCGTTTCGTCGCGTCCGACTCATCAGGGGCCCGACGATGCCCACCCAACTGCTCTTCTGCAACTGATCTTCTTGATCAAGTATAGGTCCAGAGTTGGGTGGGCATCGTCGGGCCCCTGATGAGTCGGACGCGACGAAACGATGCAGGACAAGGCGTAATGCCGAGCCAACATCATAATGACGTTATGTCTGATGTTGGAACAGTTCCTATGGGTCACGCTTGCGTGGCACATCCCTTGGTGTCTCTCACAAATTGTGTAGCCTATTGCAGTGTGCAAAAATACGGTATTACATAGCTGATATATATATATATATATATATATATATATATATATATATATATATATATATATATATATATATATATATATATATATATATATATATATATATATATATATATATATATATATATATATATATATATATATATAAATAAATATATACACTATATTTTATAACATTACAAATAACACACTCCGTAACGAAGCACGGCAATCGGATAAAAAATTTAAAATATTTGATGTAAACGAATTTGGAGCAATAACTATATTCAGATATTGGCACTTCTTTAGATTGTTACTCCCCTTATAAAAAAAATATAAGGGAGTAACAATCTAAAGAAGGTGTACGAAATGTTCTTCTTTAGACTGTTACTCCCCTTATAAAAACAGAATTTTGATATTCCTTTTTGCCCGAAAGTACATTGGACTAAGCATCCCTTTGTCTCAATAGTTATTTAGTCAAAGTCGTTTATATTCTAAAAAATCATAGCGAAGTAACAATCTAAAGAAGTACCCAGATTATTTTGAAAATGTTTACTGGTCTAATTTATTTCACTTGTCAGGGGGTTAATAATATAAGACATCCATTACCTTCCATAAATATGATTAAAAATTCTAATGCTAACAATTTTTTAAATCTTTAAATAAAATGTATAAAGCTCACTGGATTGGTGATTAATACTTAATTTTTTGAGATAGCGAGTACATTAACTACTCAGCTACTCAGGTCCCAAGTGAACATTGTACCACTATGCTAATGTGTAAAAGCTACAGAACCAGAACGGATCTGCAATAATAATTAAAAATTAAGAACTTAAGTGGTCGCAATTATCTGAATTTAACAAAAAACTTATGCATTATTTTCTCTTGGCGTTTTATTTTAACCATTTTACTTTTCCTTATCTATTGCAGAAAAAGTATTGTTTTCACCCAAAATTTTCTTATCGAGATTTCAACTGAATTATCCGTTTCGGGTGTTTTTAAAACCTCCTGAGTCGTTTTCAGCATGACGTCTCTATGAGTGTATCTATGTGTGCTAGGAAGCAGTGGTCACCTATCTCAGCAGGAGGAAGCAGCGGTCACCTATCGCAGCAGGAGGAAGCAGCGGTCACCTATCACAGCAGGAGGAAGCAGCGGTCACCTATCGCAGCAGGAGGAAGCAGCGGTCACCTATCTCAGCAGGAGGAAGCAGCGGTCACCTATCGCAGCAGGAGGAAGCAGCGGTCACCTATCGCAGCAGAAGGAAGCAGCGGTCACCTATTGCAGCAGGAGGAAGCAGCATTTGGCGTGGAGAAGTGGCCTACAAAGTTCCGAGGTACTCCGTACCCGATTATTTTTATTATTAAAATTAAGTTTAATTTAATTTTAAAACTTAATAAAATTTTAAAAACCTTCAGACATCGATGCTTCGATTTGATCTACAGATTTATTTTGATTTAGGTTGATAAAAGAATAAAACCAAAAAAAAAGAAAATGAAGGAATTGTGAAAGCGAAACGATTTGAAATTTTTGATTTCCCTTGCCTCTACTTTTTCTCTAAGACATTGAAGATTTTCTTTTAAAAAATAGAAGAATAAAAATTCTCGAAAAAAAAAATCCTAGCTTTGTCTGGTTATCTTCACATCAAGTATCTCTTCAAAAAAAGAATAGTTGATTTTCCACAAAAAAACAAATATAGCGCTTCGAACTTCAATTCTACATCCATAGTTGAATGGTTTGTCGTTTTTTTGTGTACCACTCTATTATTGAGCATTCCCCGGTTTCTTTTTTTCTTTTTTTTTTTGTCGAGCAAAAAAAAAGGAAGTAGGTAGTATTTGATTCCGTGGAGTTTGTTGTTTGGTTTATTTCGGATTTTCTTCTTGTCGGTTTCGAAAAAAGAAAATGATGACTGCACTTTGCTCAAGATGGCTTGGCCAAGATGATTTCCCAGGAGACATCTTCGTGTCCTTTTTTTTATATTTTTGAAGGGAGTAAAAAGAACAAGCTAAAGGAAAAAAAAATAGTCGAAGAGAACCAACCAATCTTGTAGGCATTCACTGTATGAATTTACCGCTCTTGCTTCTGCTGGTTTTTTACCGCACGTCTCCCCCATCTCTAGCCAGTTGAATCTTTGTATTCCGATACCGCCCTCTTGGTTTTTCTTCCAAAACCATTCAACAACTCCGGTGTTATTCCATCCCCCTTCATCGACCAAGGGACCAATTCTCAAGGCGTTACCGTAAACAAAAGAAAGCCAAGAGTGTAGGACAAGAATTTCCATCTAGTCTTCTTCTAGATTTCTTTTTCAATAGGAAAAACCTCCAACTTCACTGTTTATACTCGGTACATTTGTTTCTGAGTCAGTACATTTTTTTTTTTTTCCTCTTTTACATTTCTCTTTTTCTAAATCCAACACCTTTTTATAAAAAGGATCTTACTTTTCCCTACGTGTTTCAAGCAAACGCTGAAGTAATAAAGAAAAGCGTGTTGACATTATCCTTTCACGAAAAGACAAAAAAATTAGTTCTATAGGTTAACGTGAATAAATGTCAACATGCTCTTGTCTTTTGTGATATTTATGTCACTGTGTCTAAATTTGCAACGTCTGTTAATATTATGGTGATTAAGATTACTCTAGTTAGACGTAAGATGTTTTTAATTATTTCAGTTCATTTTAGGATTGTTTGTCATTCCAGTTTATTTTAATCATTTCAGTTCTTATTGTATTTTTTATCTTAGGTTCTTGAAGTATGAAAAAATGAACAATTTATTTGTTCGTTAACGCGTTCTTTTAATTTAGAGATCACTTAAATTAGGTTTTTTGCTAATTCTTAGGTTTAAATTCGCTAGAAATACGTTCTCCTCATTTAAGAGATTCTAACGAAGTTAATTAGCAGCTTTAAAAGTTAGCTCTTAGGTTCGGTTAGCAGCTGGTTCTACCCTAGGGTTTTTAAATATATAAAGGTACTTGGTACTTCTTTAGATTGTTACTCCCCTATGTTTTTATTTAGAATATAAATGACTTTAACTAAATAACTATTAGGATAAAGGAATGTTTAGTCCAATGTACTATGGGACAAAGGAATATCACACTTCTGTTTTTATAAGGGGAGTAACAGTCTAAAGAAGAACATTCCGTACACCTTCTTTAGATTGTTACTCCCCTCTTTTTTTATAAGGGGAGTAACAATCAAAAGAAGTGCCCATATAAAAGTAAGCTAAACATTTTTATTTATCGTCGCGTTCTTTTGAAGTGTATATCTAATAAATTAAATTTCTTAATTAGTCTTATTATTAGGTTCTTGAAGCATGCAAAAACGAACTAGGAATGCATTCGGTGATGCGTTCTTCTGATTTGGATTGACTGGATAAAGCTTTTAACCACGTTTTCCAAAGTATTATTGAAGCGAGCGTAAGCGAGCTTCTTACATTCAACGAAATATGCATCTTGTCTGTCTGTCTGTCTGTCAGTAACGTTTACGCGTGTGACGATAACTTGAGTAAAAGTTGACCGATTTAGTTGAAATTTGGTATACATCTTCCTTTTACTAATACTCAGGCTAAGTTCGTTGGACAGCGAGATCCGTCCAAAAGTTCGCGCGCAATGCTCGCGTAAACGTGAGCTTCAAATTTAAAATTGGAATTTCAGGACAGGAAAAAATTCTATCATCACCTATTCGATGAGACGAAAATTTTTTCAAATAACATTATTTAGTAAAACCAACAACGACACTGCTATGACTTAATAAAGATCGCTAAAACTATTAAAGCGGACCTAAACGTTTAAAAAAGAGAAAACAACCTTTTTACCGATATCTTACGTTCTAACGTAACGATTTTAATAAAACTTCATATACATCGTTTAAAGTGCAATTGAAACAAGTATGTAAAATTTCAACTTGATACAAGCAGTAGTATTTGAGTAATGAAGTGATACATTTATAATATTAGTTTAAAAGCTATGACGGGTGGTTAAGATTCTTACAGTCGAGTTGTATGTAGGTTTGTTAGGAAGTAAAGCTTTGTACCGAGTACCCCCACTCTACCCCTTACTACCCTCTTCCACTTATCTTCAACTATGACATTCATCATGATTAACAAATTTTAATATTCAGTATTTCATTGCAATACTCTCGCTTCAATGATAGAGCCACGCGATGCCTAGTATAAACTAATAGTTAAAATGTATCTCTGACAGTTATTCAAGAAATTATAAAATGTTGAGCTTAAAACTATAAGTTATATAATTGATGGTTTGGAGGATGAGGATAGCACGAGAAAGAAGGAAGAAGTCGATGAGAATGTTTAGACAAAGAAGAAGAGGAAGGATATCGTCAAGGTTCTCTAATTGAGTTGAGACCTCGGCGTTGTTCACTGCCGTTAGAAAGTTGCCCCGTTTTACTTGCTCTCTTGCTCTGAGTGAAGGAGTTGCTCTTCTAAGTGCCTTGCCAAGATCAAAATTCCCTTCCTCAACCCCTTTCTCTTTACCCACCCATTTTCGTTTCTCCTCCCCCTTCTTGCCTTTGTAAAGTTTAATTGTAGAAGAGAGTGGGCTCGAGTAGAGAAGAGTTTGCGGCCTTGTAGTAGAAAAGTTGCTTTGGTTTGAAAGCTGCCAAGGGGGGGCTTCTTGATTAGAGCCTCTAAAGTTGGTAATGGGGCGCCGCCTCACTCCTACTCTCATCCCGTTCCACTCGATGTTTAGACTCGAGAAGATAATTATTAATTCCCTGGCACAACACTGTTTATCCTCTTCTCGCCGCTCATCCCTTCCCCCACTCCATTCCAAAAAGGTTTAAGTGGATAAATGCGTTTTATCTGTGTTGAGAAGCTTTTATACACTTTAATACTGAGCTAACAAACAAAAGATCCTTTACCTTCAACAAAATAAACAATTCTCTTCTTTTAGAAAAACCAAAAGAATTATCAGAAATAAAACAAATTTAAATGAGTAAAATATAATTTATAATAGTGGACTGGCAAGGAATTAGATTATTTTTATATCGTACTTGAACAAAGCCTTTAATACGAGTAAATAGCATTTTACCATAATAACAATCCAAAGTTTCATAATTAAAACCTTGTCTTAGATTATGTAAATACCAACATTTCACTTCCAACACTGGAAGCATCTTTAGGTATGAAATACCTAAAATTGACTCGAAGCATCAATTGTCTCATGTGTTTCAGTAACAAAATTTAAGTGATGCATTTGTTGTCAAATGGGCATTCTGAAATTTGTTGACTCGAAACATCAATAGTCTGATGTGTTTGATGAACAAAATTTAAATGATGCAAATGGTCATTCTAAAATTTGGGTAGTGCGGGAAATGTGTTAACATTTCAGCAATTTCTATCTTGTCTCTACAGTTGAGTTGACAAACAAACATTGTGTCAGATTAATAATTTGTAATAAAGGCGTCATCAGGAAATTTGAGAAACTATATAATATTCCTCTAGCAAAGTATTTAACAAGTTAACAAGCGCTAACATTAATGCGTTGACTTGTCTTAACATATATCAGATAATCAGATTATTAGTGTGTTAGAAGTGTGCTGGAATGCTCGTTTCTTATACCTTATTCTGTTAAGTTTGTAAATCAGCAAGTGCCACCAGCTGAGTGTGAATTGATGAATACTGAAACGCTTTAAAATTAGACACAGAGTTTTTACAGCTTTGGTGGCCACATTAGTAAAACATTCTCCTTAGTTCATTTCAGGCTGATGTATGAGTAAACTCTTATCAGTAGACTTAATCTAGGTATTGCGTTTTGATTTAACATAGATATACAAACTATGTGTAATCGATTTTAGTCCTTATTTTGGTTTGTAAACAGTGTTATCTAAGTCTAAGGGATAAAAAAAATATTTCTCTCCACCAAAACCGACGGTATAAATCCCAAAAGTAAGACCTTGACGTTGAGCCTTAGAGAAATTTTTTGGCCAGGATTTAGTAACTTTAGTAACATTGCCGTGTCGGATTTTTCCTCTGGTTAAATACAAGCGGTTGTACAGCTACAATGATTATTTGTCTTTGCTTGGTAGACGTTTGGAGAGGAGCTCCCGATTGTTGTTTCCGCGGAGTCCGCGAGAAGATACCGGTTTTTAACGCAAAAGAATTTGCACCAATAGAAATTCAAAGGGAATTAATTGACCGAATTTTATGGAAGACGGTTTATGGAAGTCAAAAAGTCCGGAAGTGGTGTAGAGAGTTTACAGCCTGACGTACGGAAATCCATGACAAAATAGAAGCAGAAGGCCTTCATTTTTAGACGAGATGGCCGCAAAGATTGAAGCATTCATGCATAGAACTCGAAGACTGACAATCCATGAGCTGTCGTGTTTGGTCCCTGAAATTTCTGATTCCATATATTCACAGGGTAGTGAAGAAAAAGTGAGAATATTGGTGAACGTTGTGGGTCCTACCAATGCTAACAAATGGCCACAAACGGCTACGAGTTGAGACTTCCCGCGAACTTTTTAATCATTTTCAGCACAGTGCAGATTAAAATGACGTCATTTTGGATTTCATTGTTACACAAACCTGGGGTTATCACTTCCCACCAGAGATTAAAGAACAATTCCTTGAATGGAATAATTCTTCCTCTATTTATATTCTTCGTCTCACAGGTAGTGAAGATGACTTATCATAGATCTATGAAAGACGGCTTTGTAAAATATAGTTAAGCTGTTTAGAGAGTTTTGTTAGATCTTCTGCTAGCGAGCTGTTTTGTTAGAACTGTTCGCTAGACAGCTGTTTGTTAGAGGGCTGTTTTATTAAAGCTGTTTGTTAGAGCTGTTTTGTTAAAGCTTCTGCTAGAGAGCTGTTTTGTTAGAGCTTCTGCTAGAGAGCTGTTTTGTTAGAGCTTCTGCTAGAGAGCTGTTTTGTTAGAGCTTCTGCTAGAGAGCTGTTTTGTTAGAGCTTCTGCTAGAGAGCTGTTTTGTTAGAGCTTCTGCTAGAGAGCTGTTTTGTTAGAGCTTCTGCTAGAGAGCTGTTTTGTTAGAGCTTCTGCTAGAGAGCTGTTTTGGTAGAGCTTCTGCTAGAGAGCTGTTTGTTAGAGAGCTGTTTTGTTAGAGCTGTTTGTTCTAAAGCTGTTTTTTCTTGATTCCTAAGGAGACAGTGTTTACAAACCAAGGCCGTTATCATTTTAGGATCAAGGAGGCAAGAAAAAATAAAGAATTTTGTTGTTTTTTTCTCCTACCGACAGCGATACCTTAAGTCACTGCGGTGAAAATTTTTATAAGAAGACAAACCCTATATTTATAAGTTAAGAGTTAACGTTACAAATTCACCAAATTTTTACCATCACCCTTCATGATGACATCTCAAGAACCCTTCCTCATTAAAATATCGGATTTAAAAGGACACAAAGAACTTGTTTTCCAAATCCGGACCCTTTTTTAGATGTCCATAAAATATACGGGAATAAAGCAAATCAAGAATGAAGGAGGTTTTATAGAAATCCCACAACACTCAAATATAAACAAGAATAAGAAAAACGTTCTAGATGTTTCTCTCTAATTGCAATATTTCTCACAATGATTGTTACATTTGAACTAAAGGTAGATTTGTAGCTGGTTTATAAGCAGATGACATGAGCAAAGCCCTCCCAACTACAATTATCTTTGTAAATAACAGACATTGTAAGAGTTTTGGTTTGAAATAGAACATATTTATTGGAGTGGAAACAGGGTTGGCTTAAATGAACTTCAGCGCAGCATCCAACCGATATTGTTATGAGAAACCGTTTACAGAACTGCTTTTACCAAATATTTTATTTACTCACAGCAGTAAAATGTCAGGATTAATGTGCTTTCATGTTCTAACCACCTCTGGAGATTCTGATTACCTATACTAACATTATGTAGGGGTAATTAAAAGAAGAAATAGCTTAGATTTAAATGAAATATGATTAAAGAAATATGATTGGACGAGTAGTTTTTAACGTTTGTTGGTTTGAAAAAATTCGCGACAGACCGACAAGGTAGACCAACAGACAGACACGGAACCAAAAATTTTCCCTGATATATATCGTATATATGGTTATATACGATAAAAAAATACGCGCGCCCCCCGCGGACACTAGGTAGGAACGAAGTTCCTTACATTTTTATTAAAAATAAATTATAAAATCACACTGCTAAGTACGTATACATTGCTAACTACTTATACATGGCGGAGTTAGAAAAGAGACAAAATTAAAAGTAAAGAACTGTTTGTACCTAGCAAGAGTTAAGGAAAAATTAAAAGAAAATCATTATTTGTATCATTAAAGCAACCATCTTACTATAAATATATATTGAATATAAGAAAAAAGTTGATCATGATGAGTTTATAGTTAAAGAGTATTGAAATTGGACTGTTTTCTACCTACCCGGCCTATTAATTTAAAATATTATAAAATATATCTTTTCCCTACTCTAAAGTTTCTGCTTGAATCCGGTTGAAATGTTACATGCCTGTTTCAATTGTACTTTAGACAATGTGTAAGAAGTTTTATTAAAATCTTTATACGCTAGAACGGAAGATATTGGTAAAAACGTTGTTTTCTTAATTTTAAACGTTTGGGTCCCCTTTAATAAATTTAGCGATCTTTATCACTTCATAACAGTGTCGGTGTTCGTTTTACTAAAAGAAATATTTAAAAAAGTTGTTTGTCTCATTAAATAGATAAAGTTACAATTTTTTTCTTGGATTATATACGCAGTATTATAATAATATACCTAATATATTGAAATAAGCGTCAGCACAGATATATTTTACTTTTAACAAGACCGTGATTATATTTTCGATGTTTACAAAACCAAGTAACATTTTGACATATTTAACAAAAATAAACAAGTCAAGTAACAGGCTTCCATAATAACATTCTTTCGTGTCTTTTTGAAGCTTACGTTTACCCGAGCGTTGCGCGTAAACGCTTGGGCGGATAACGTTTTCCAACAAACTCAGCCTGGGCATTGGTAAAATGAACATGTGTACCAAATTTCAACTAACTCGGTGATCTATTACTCAAGTTATCGTCATCGGTAGATTTCGTGACGGTTTTTGCGTGACGGTGATTTTGTGACGGTGATTTTGGTCGTTTTTTGGATTCACTCCCGGGCTCCAGAACGTGCCATAAGGAACTTCGTTCCTAAAACTTATGACACTTTTCCCAGAGTGAAACGGACCTAAGTTGATTAATAAAACTATGTTGAAATTGATGGATGAAGACAATGGAAGAAAATAAAATCCGTCCAATAAAACGCGTTTACTAAACTTTCTAATATACGAGCACATAATTACTTAAATTGATTTGATCATTAAATCTGTATATCCAAAATTTCATCAAAATCGGCCAAGTTGTTAAGGATCCACGAGTCTCCACAGACAACAGACAAACATTTTTAGGGACCACTTTTTTGGTCTCTGGGGACCTCAAACATTTTAAATCCATCAAAATGTTTGTGCCATCACAATACTACGTATTTTAAGTACTATACGAGGAATTAAAAACCGAGCTAATAAAGTAATAATGCGATAATATTAAAAAAAATCGGTACTTCTTTAAATATTGGTTACCTTAGGTGGGTGGGTAACCAAGTAAATTAGGTCGGATGGAGCAAGATTTTACATGTTTACCCACCGTTTGTTTACATTATTGTGTTAGACATTTATTTAAAAATTTATTGACAATCTTAATTTCAAGCAATCTTATTCCTTTGGGACAAAGGAATATCACACTTTTGTCATTAAAAGTGACAATATCCGTTAGTCTAACTATCTAGTAAGACAAAGGGACATTTACTCCAATGAATTTTTGGACATAGGAATATTTTAATTGGATTAAATAATAAATAAATACAATTGGGCTGGTAACCAAGTAAAAGAGTGGCAATAAATCAAGGTGACAGATATTTGACGTTGACATTGGTTGGATATGGAAAAACATATTAGAGAATGAAAGAAACAGAATGAAATGATAGGTTAGCTCCAACCAAGCAATGAACCGTCTGCGGGATCTTCACGTGCATGCGCAATGGATAAAAGACGTTCCAACCCGACTAGGGACAGTGTTTCCTACCGTCCTCCAAACTGTTCCAACCCACGCAGGCATCGTTGGCGAACCGCTTAAGCCATGTCCAGACTGGCGAACCGAACAGAGGAAACGAGCCGAACATTGGTCTCTGCGCATGCTTAGTACAAAGTGCGCCTGCGCATCCCAGACTGGGCTTGCGCAGATACCAATGCTCGGCTCGTTTCCTCTGTTCGGTTCGGCAGTCTAGACGAGGCTTTACTGTACCGTCCAAACGATCCTCTGACAATACCAAGTACTGGTTTGTATGACATGTGCAGTTATATACGAATGTTTTTGGTGCGAATTATAAGTCCTAAGCCTGTTCGAACCTGACATGATTTTATTACAGTACAATATATAAGCGCATGCGCATAAAACCTGTCCTAAACGATTCCCGAACAATCCACAGGAACAAATCTTCTTCACAGGAAAGGCACTTCTTTAGTTTTTTACTCCTCTTATAAAAAAATTGAGGGGAGTAACAATCTAAAGAATGTGTACGAAATGCTCTTCTTTAGAATGTTACTCCCCTTTTAAAGACAGAAGTGTGATATTCCTGTCTCAAAGTACATTGGGCTAAACATCCTTTTGCCTTAATAGTTATTTAATCAGTTATTTATATTCTAAAAAAAAACATAGTTGCGTAACAATCTAAAGGAGTACCCAAACCTAATAATAATAATAGAGAGATTATTAATTTATAATCATAATTTTTTATTTAATCATAAATATATTGTAGGAATCGATCATGGGCTTTATTTACTGTCAATATTCAACTGTTAATACCTGACATACACAACGCACCAAATTCTCACAAAGAATAGATCCCAAGTGCTCCACTTTACCCCGGGTATTAAAAGGTTAAAAGGAAAATATTTTTCATTGGTCATAATAAAGAAATAAACTGACCAACAAAACGTAAATAATTTGACCATTTTAAAACTGATCAACAAACAATTCTTTATTTTTTCAAATACGTAACAAGTTATCCAACAAAAAAGAAAGAAAAGGATACAAATAATGAAAGAATAAAAATACAGAACGCTCAACAATTCATACAAACCCAATTAGGTATTATCCTGAGTTTTGTTCTTTGTTTACAGTAGCTTCTTGTAGAGGATCAGACAAGGTAATGGGGATGGTAATGCGATATGAGCCTTAAAGATTTCATTTTTACACTAAGATAGGTTACCATAATACGAACAACAAAAGAAGGAAAAGGACTAAGGATAATGCTTAAGGAACAAGTAAAAAGGATCAGGAAAAATATTGTAGATATAAGTGAAGATCTATTGTTAAAAGTTGAAGACCACCCAAGTTTTCTGTTTTTGGACCCGTGCCGATCTAGACTTTTAAACAAAGAGTTCAAATATCGAACAGATCAAAGAATCTCCGCCCCAAAAAAACAGTGTTAGCAACCTGGAAATAAATAAAAATTCTAAAATCTTCTCTTGATAGGTGGTATTTTGACAGCTCGTCTTCTCCCTTTTCAATTTCTTTTATGAATATCGCTTTAAAAAAAAAATCCCCATGGATTATTTTTATGTTTTTTCTTCCCCTTATCTTCTTAAGTTGAGAAGTAAAATGGTTTTAAGTGAAAAATTACGGTTAAGAAGGATTAAGAATTAGGTTAGAAATAATAGTAATCCCAAAAAAAATCTCCATCTTCTTCTTTGACATTAAGCCCACGAAGTTAATCTATGGAATTATCCTGATTTTGTATTTTTTATGGATATCTCAAGAGAATGTAAAAATAATTTTTTTTATTCAAAGGTTTTGTGTACTGTTTGTAAGTGAATTCAGTACAGAATTCACTCTTACTAAGTAAATTCACACACTGAAGATGACATTGTCGAAACACGTTTGTGAGTTTTAATAAAAAAAATAAAAAAAATGTGATGACAATATTTTTGTGTTACTTTCTACCAACCTCTAGTCATAATAATTATGAAGTGATAAAGTGGTACCACAAAATCTCAGTAATAACAGCAAACTCTTTATTATACAGAACTTCACGAAATAAGGCTAATAGGGGCTAAGGGTTGTCCACTCCTATGAAAATAATTATTTCTTATAATAAAACAAAAGGCTGTGCATTAATGAAAGTTATAGTAGTTAGCTATAAAATGTTTCATTTTACAGCAATTTAACGAATACTAATAAAACAGAATCGGATGTAGGTTCTTGGGTCAGGTGGCTGGCTAATCGTGGAGTTCCATAGAAAAACTAGTATTTTTTTGGTTCCTTATAAGCAGCGTCCACTAAAGAAGGTGCCGTTATAGTGAAGTAATACTGTACTACCTATATGGGAAAAAAATCGCTGACTATTCGACAGCACGACAAATGGATTGGAGGTTGAACCCACCCACAGGAGCGTGTTGACCCCAACACGCTCCTGTGGGTGGGTTCAACCTCCAATCCATTTGTCGTGCTGTCGAATAGTCAGCGATTTTTTTCCCATATAGGTAGTACAGTAGTCCCACCAACCACCCGGTTGGTGGGAGAGGCTGATAAGGACTGTTAAAGACTTACTTCGGAAAGAGATAGGGATCTAGAGTAACGTACAAAGAACTCAGTATGGTACTATGTGTCTGAGGCAAGAGTAAACAGGCAGACTGAGAACTCAGGTGATCTGACAGCGTTTACTCCAGGAATGTTTATAAATGGGATTAGAGAGAGACAGGTGTACCACATCTTGACTTGGTCGTGCAGACTGCAGACAATCAGCTTAAACAAACGATGGGATTATAAAAAAATTGTAAGAGATCATCTTCGACGCCGGATTAGGAATGAGTACCTTGGACAGCTAGCCCTATGGAAAATGGACAATGACACTGGTCAATCTCTAATGATTGGGGAGGTGGTGTTGGTAGGAGAAGACAACAAAAAGATATTTGACTGGCCTTTAGGCAGACATGGTAGAGTAAGAGTAGTACGATTAAGAACGTACAGGGCCACTGACAGGACCAGCAAAGAGACCTTACAAACTTGAACTTGACAGACTTGACAATCAAGCCCCGATAAGTACCGAGGCTTGAGGTGGAACGATGTTAAATGTTGGCATAATTTTGATTTATTAATTCAAATTTATAATAAAAATGTTGAGCAGTCATTGTCATCTTTTTAGTTAACTTAAATGTAGAGAACCTTTCTTGCGTTCATCGAATATCTTTATTGGGTAAAACTGCAGTTATCAAGCCACCTTAGGAAGAGAGGTTAGAAAATTGGGAGGAGGCTTAACTCGAATGTACTATTCAAGACAAAGGGATATTATCTCTACCTATATAATCTTTCAAATTTATAAATCTTTAAAATGAACTCTTTTGACAAAGGGATATAATCTCTTAAGTGTATAAATCAATTGAAATTGTACCTCCAAGCGATTCTCGACTGTATGTATAGCTGCAGATTAGCCCTTTATTGAACTTAGCATGGTTTTTTTATTCAAATTTCAAAATTCTGTAGTAATTTAACTTTAAACTCAGTTTCGTAATTGCGTTCTAGTTTGGGTTTATGTTGTAACCCTTATATTTTGACATTAAGTGGCTAGAAAAGCGCTTAAAAATATAATTTTAGACTTGGATTATGACGGTTTTTATGTTAACCCAAAATATTAAGATCTCTGTGAAGAGTAAGAGCCCACAGTCTTCAAATATAAGTAGTACTAAATCATTTTTAAGGAGGTTAAATGTGGGTTTCTTTATTTGGGATCAGATTAGAAGAGTACGTTGTTATCACTCTGTAAAAAGTTGCTCACTGAAAGTAGTTCTGCTTTACGTTCTTTCTTTAAGTACTCTAAAAACTAAATCTTCGTTGAATCGTTTGGATCTTAATTTCTTACTATTGGTGTAAGTAAAAAGTTTTGTTCCTTCATAAAAAAACTTCTTATACATATTATCTTTATAATACATTCGTTATCAAAGTTTTTGTTTCTTATTATAAACTAAGATACAAGATTTTTTTGAACTCTTGTTCAGGTTTTATAAAATAATAAGTTCTTTTAACCTCGATAACATAAACGTGAGGATGTGGCAGAGTTAAAAAAAAGTTTAAAAAAAGCTTTTTATAAATTTTAGGGGGTTGCATAAAAATGTTTAAATGTTTTGTTTTTTCCATCATCTACCTCGTGTATGGTTGAGAAGAAGTTTTGTTTCAGTTAGAGCTGTCTTGGTTGATGAGTTTTTGTGTGTTGGGAATTATCTTTTTCTAAGTTAACGTTTTACCTACTTCAAAACATTTCTTAACGCCAAGTGTAACCCAAGTTAAAAGCACTAAGTGTATTCCTGTAAAACTACCCTCGAGCTTAAACCTTGTTTTTAAGTTGTTTTGTTTCGGAAAAGAAAAAAGTTTTTTTTTTTTTATAACAAGTTTTTAGAAAAAACATCTACCGATGTTGTTACCTCCTGCAAAAACAACCTTTTTAAAATAAACATTATTTTCTTCGTGAAAAGTAAGATAGAGGAGAAAATTTTTTTTCTGATAAAAGTCTTTTATAGCATTTTCTTTTTGAAAAGAAAAAACTGGATAGCTCTTTTTTTTTTTTTTTTTTTTTTTTTTAAATTTATTAATAAGTAAAGAAGTTGGTATATCAAAATAAACATAGTTTTGCCGACAAATACATATATTAATAATGGCTTGTATGTTTTTGTCCTTAAGAAGAAGTGTATCAACTTCTAAGAAGACTGACTTGGTGGATTCTCAGTAAAGAATAATGAAAGACTTCCCGCCTTTCCACAAAGAGAATGTTTACTTCTCAAAACTAGTTTTTAGCATTTCGGCCATCATCAGTGCCGATAAAAGCGGAACCCGAGAGACAAAACATAGTCAGTTTATATCTGATAATGAGAGGTCGAAAATTAAAATTGAGTTTTGAAAATTAATTTTATCTCCAGTAGGGAGAAAAAGTTATGATTTTGAATTAGTTTAGAGGGACTAAAGTAAGTCTTTTCATCCCTGAACTCAAAAAGTAGGGAGAAAAAGTAAAATAGGGCAAAAAAGTAAAGATTGCAACTTAATATTTTTATAAATAGTAGAAAATGAATGGCTAATGTAATGAAGTTGTTGAAATCAGTTTGGCGACACTGCTTTTTTGACCATGTTTATCTTTGTTTATAACCTGCATCTAAATAACCTTCTATTTGAGTTTAATTCCAATTCTTATTTGTTTTTAATATTATTGAATCACTTATATCTGCTATTAAAAGTGCTAATAATTATTGTTATTTATTAAAATAATAAATAAAAACTGTGCAATGGACGAAAATGTGTATTTTCTTCCTACTGAAGATAAAATATTGTATGTACCTCGTGAGTAAAGTGCCATTATTCCCCTCGCAATAATAATCTCCCTCGACTGCGCCTCGGGAGCTAATTAGAGTTATTCCCTCGGCTGCGCCTCGGGAATTAAAGAGTCTAATTCCCTCGGCTTCGCCTCGGGATTTAGGGACCATGGTTCCTTCGGCTTCACCTCAAGAACCAACTTTTTCGCTCAGGGAATAATGGCTTACTTTACTTCCTAGTTGCAGAAATAACTATTGTGGAATGACTTTCCGATTTTGATTATTTTATTGACATCAACTCCACTTATGCGCTCTTATTTTTCAGATTATCAGCTCATCCGTGTGTCAGATGCATCCGTGCATTCGTGCTTTCATGGGTATGCACCAGACTCTCTGGGATTCGATCCCTGTCTTGGTGTCTGATTAAAGTTAGATCTTTTGTTAAAAAAGTTTTTTTTGAAAAAAAACAAAAAAACCTTATCACAGTGTAGTGGGTCGTTTATAATTTTACTACGTTTTTATTAGCTTGCATTCTTGTTTGGTTGTTTGTTTGTCCAGTACAAAACTTGCAATCGATTTTTAACTAACTTTCCGAGTAGCTAGACATTTGAAACTTTTAGAATAGCTCAGAACACGATGACAATGCAATATTTTAATACTTTTAGCCATCTTTCAGCAGAATTTTTATTCGTTTTCAGCAAATTTTGCTGTATGGAAAGTTAGTTCGGAAAAAATCCACAAGTTATTTTATTTGTTTTGACATGTCCCATATTTACAATCTTCATTTTGACGGGTTTCAAATTTGTGATTTTTTAAGAGGTTGAATGACAGCGAAAAAGGAAAAATAAAAAAAGAAATAAATTAATTGATCCAAGATGAGGTGAGATCCGTTGTACGAAGATTTGTCCTTTTATAGGTTTAAGATCAGCTCTCTAGATGGTTGTCATTTATGTGAAGTAAATAAATTCGGAACTATTTTTTTTTTCACTAACATTATATTTTAACGATGGCACTTATATTATCAACATTACATATGATTCAACAGAAAATTTAAAAACGTAGTATATAAAAAGTTCTTTTTATCTTGTAATTATTGCAAATTTACCGATACGTTTATTTGTATAGAATAGGACTCACCTCAGAAATTCGATCTCTGGTTAATGCTACTTATGGGCTTGATCAGAAGGCACTTAAGGGGGGGGGGGGTAATTAAGGGATTGCTCGGTTTTCCACACAGTTAGCACACCGTAGGGGTTTCAGTTGCCTAAAAGCCACAACTCTAACACATTTGTCATAACATATCTCAATCCAATCCTAGATGTGAGAATTGTTTAGAATTGATGACATTCAGTAGATGCGTGATGTAACCACCCGTCTTGTAATGATCCAATTCTGTGTAAATATTTGTATTTCCTTTTAATACTAAGAGATTATTAATGAATAATTTAGTAATAGAAATATATTATTTTCTATTTATCAGGAGTCGATTAGTTTATTGGACATCCTGTAGTTTTTGGAGTTGCCTATCTTATGGGCAAGGCTCCAATAGTTAAACGAAGGGTCATCTCTCCCTAAAGAGCTACCCTAAAGTTGCCAAGGTAACACTGACCTGACCCTCTTCCACGGATGTCTTCACCTGTTTCATCTCTTACCCTCTGCATCCCTACACCCAGCCCTATAGGAATGGACCAAACCAGAAATCGCTTAATTATTAAGCCCTACTTCCTCACTCGGCTCCTATTCACTCTTAGAACTGTTTATACAAAACCAAAAACCAACCGCAAAGAATTTCATTGTAACACCTCCTAATTGGTATGAGAAAAACATACTCTCTTATAAAATTGTATACCCCTGGCGGAGGAATGGTTAAATTATTGTCATTCAGTAGCCTTTAAGATTTAATATTCTCATGAAATTAATTAACTAATTGCTGGGCAGAGAACACTGTTACTCACTTAATGATATACCAAGTTAGATATTTAAACTTAGTATTATATTAAGTTATCACAACAAAAATACTAGTGTAAAAAAATAAGCCAAGTATCGCGTAAAATGTTGTTAGATCATATGTTTAGCCAAATCTCCCACTGTCCGAGTATGTTCTACTAGGTCTAATTTATCCAGTGCAAGTACATGTTGTTTGTCTGTCCCTCTCTCTATTCTCTTGCCCAAATCACTCTACACGTTTAAATTTAAAAACATTTTCTGACTTGGCAAATACACACCGCACACTTAAATCAAATAATAAATATTATTTTTTTATTTGAGCATTGCAATACTAATTTGTATACGGCACTGCATTTAATTTTATCCTTCAATTTTAGTGTATTTGCCAAGTCAGAATATGTTTTGAAATTTAAACGTGTAGAGTGATTTGGGAAAGAGAATAGAGAGAGGGACAGACAAACATCATGTACTTGCACTGGATAAATTAGACCTAGTAGAACTTACTCGGACAGTGGGAGACTTGGCTAAACCTATGATCTCACAACTTTTTAAGCGAGACTTGGCTTATTTTTTTACACTAGTGTTTTTGTTGGGATTTCACTTCTTTTTGTAAGGAATTTTTCATTGTCCCAAACAATTTTTCGATTTTCTTTCTTTGTTCTTGTTTGATTGTTCTTGGGTCTTTTTCTTTCTTTGTCCTTGGAGTAAATATGTTTGCCCTTTAAGATAACTGCCAATCAATAAAGTCAAATTAACCTCAACGAACGTTCTCAACATCACTTTTTAGTTTTAAAGTTCTCCACTGGAAAGCTCTAGTGGCGATGTTTACAATTTTTAAATGTTTTTACAATTTTTTGAATAAGTTATTTTTCTATTAGCCTTGAAAGGGTCAAAGCACCAGACTTTTTAGATTTTTTTTTAAATTTTTCCTTTATTTGTGCAATAAATTCTACCTAAATAAAAAATTTCTATATTCAAAGTTCCTAGGATTGTTAGAAGTGCCTTAAAATTATAATGACTCAGTGAGTCAATGAGTGACAAAAAGACAAAACTTTAGGCTCATATATCTTATGAACTACTATATGGGTAGAGGTGTGAAATTCTTATTTCTGGTTCAGTTTGTCGTGAACTTTAAATTAAAATAAATTTTATATATCTAAGTATCTTCAATAGGATAATAGAGGGGGGTCCATATTGCCGTGAGTTGGTTCCAGTAAAGGATGTTAAGGCTGTGCTAGACTTGGAGGGGACATCGATAGTGCCCCCTACAAGTCGTCGTGCCCCCAGATTACTGATTAGTTATTTTACGTATTATCTACTCAAGTATTATAAAGACTATTGGATATGTATATATATATATACATACAATATAAAGATCTCTATAGTTTTATTCCGATGTTGAAGAAAATTTGCTCACGACCTTCAAAGCAAGAGAAAGGTCGCTGTCTGCGGCCACATATCGAAAATGTGCATGGACTGTGGTTCACAGGGGTGCAGGGGTGCAAAAGTCTAAGTAATATAAACCAATTATAAACCTTAAGTTTATGAACACCTTAAATTATATGATGAATATTTCGATGATGGATATTTCTTACACCTAAAATATCCATAATCGAAATATTCATCAAGTAATATAAATTTTGATGTATGTCATTGAAAAGCTCTTTAAAAGTCCAGCAATATTTAAGAGTGGGGTAGGGAAAGGGGTAATTGGAAAAAGAAACCATAAAACAAGCTTTTTATTTAAAAATTAGCAATATTACCATTATTGATCCGATTTAAAGAAAATTGGTGTATATGTATATGCATACCTTATTTGATGGCAGGAACCCGATAATCAAATATTTTTTGTACTTTGGGTTCGTATTTGTTATTGACACATATTAATAAAACATTCTGCTGTTACTGATATATACTACAAAGTATTCTAAAGTTATCAACATATTATATTCCCAAATAGTCTATAGCTTTTATTTCAAATTTTAAAACAATACACAGTTATACAGTCTATAATTATTCTTACATTTAACAAAACTTATGAAACTCTTTGAACAAAAATAAAATACCTGAATATTTTATTTTCCTCTGATAGAAAAGCAATTTTATTCATGTTTCCTCGACAGCATTTAAAGGAACTTTTTTTTGTTACTTATTTTTCCTACAAAGAGACAACGATTGAAAGAGGAATATGTGAGAGCGTGTGAAAGCTTATAACGTTCAATATTCAAGTAGGTCGCCACCAACCACAAAAAGAACGACAAAAAAATAAATCAAAAAACGTTTTCCATATTGAAAATTGTGAAGAAAAAGCGGTTTTTTTTCCACCCCTTCAAGTTGAAATGGTTTGTCGGGAAATAGAAAACTTTCCTTGAGGCGAGACGATAAATTGCTTTTCTTGTCATCCTTACATATATTCGTACATTTCTCTCAGACGATATTTGTTCAATCTCTTTCGCTTATCGTCCATTTTAACGGAACAACATTCTAAAGGCTTTAGTTTTCATACACTGAAGATAAAATTGGAAGTAAAAAGAACACATCTTTGAATCTCTTTAGTCCACAGTTATTTTTTCGAGATTAAAATACAGCTTTTTAACATAAAGTTTGTCATAATTAGAGATCAGATCGAAAAAAATTAATTATATGGATCAGCAAATAAGAATGGTAAGCGTACTAGCTACACCACATGAAACCAAGGTTGAAACACCGAAATGGTGAGTTCGAATCCCAGCGAGGTGAGTCTTGTTTCACACTAATGATCACATCTTGTAGATAAGGAAGAAGTGTCCAAATACCCATCCTGTAATAATCTAATCATTTGTTTATCCAGATGAAAATGAAAGAGCCAAAGAAAAGAGAAATAATTTCAAGATAAAAAGAACTTTTTATATACTACGTTTTTAAATTTTCTGTTGAATCGTATGTAATGTTGATAATATAATTGTTATTGTTATATAATATATAATGTTAGTGAAAATAAATAGTGCCGAATTTATTTACTTCACATAAATGACAACCATCTAGAGAGCTGATCTTAAACCTATAAAAGGACAAATCTTTGTACAACGGATCTCCCCAACACCAAATCTAAACCGTGCCATCGATATATTTGAAATAATATAAATAATATAATCGATAAATAATATAATCGATAAATAATATAATCGATAAATAATATAATCGATATATTTCCTGTTTTGCTGTCATTCAATGTTTATCTCTTATTTATAAAAATCACAAATTTGAAACCCGTCAAAATGAAGATTGCGTAAATATGGAACATGGCAAAACAAAGAAAATAACTTGCGGATATTTTCCGAACTGACTTTCCATACAGCAAAATTTGCTAAAAACCAGTTAAATTCTGCTGAAAGATTCGGCTAAAAGTATTAAAATAATGCATTGTCATCGTATTCTGAGCTATGATAAAAGTTTAAATGTCTAGCTATTCGGGAAGTTAGTTAGAAATCGATTACCAGATTTGTACCGGACAAACAAACAAAAAAACAAGAAAGCAAGCTAATAAAAACGTAGTAAAAAATTAAAAATAGTAAAAAGAGAAAAAAAGGGAAAAGTGCCCCTAAAATGGGATAGGATGGGGATCCTGTAATAACTTAATCATGTATTGATCAGGATGAAAATGAAAGAGTCAAAGAAAAGAGAAAAATGTCATTATCACGGCGAAAAATCCAAAGAACTTCATTTTCGCATATCCATCGTATAGATTTATAGATAAACGAAACACGAAACGAGTGCATTTGAAACGATATAAATTTAAAAGAAATTCGACAGGTGTTATAGAACTTTCCCATGTATGTGGGAAAGAACGTCCCTGTGTCGAAGTCGAAGAGGTACGCTGTTTTGTTCAACAGCAGATGAAATAGTTAATTGTTGCTTAATATTGCATGTGTCGATGATTTTAAGCATTTCTTAGTGAATTACACTGATCGTAGTGAATTACACTGATCGTAGTGAATTACACTGTTTCGATTCTCGAGTTTTGGGTAATTTTTTTTTTTTCTTTCTCTCTTCCACTTAAATAATGAAAATAAACATACCTGGATATATTATTCCAGAAAAATAATGAAATTCCATCATCTGGTAGACCGATGTTGAACAATGGCTTTTTCAAGCCATTTTTTTTAATACGCCAAAATAGTTTTGATTTTTTACATGAATTAAATAAAAGTTGAAGAGGGCAGATGGTTGAACCATCCAAATTTTATAAAAATCAGATTTGAAGATATAGGTAAAAAAGTTCAGTCATGCACCATGGCTTAATGAGCGAATTTTCAAAAAAAAAATCTGAGTATTATTGGCTTATGATAATATAGGAAAATTTTGGTTTGAATTTTCATGGGTGAAAAACAAATTTGATACACAGGGGTACGAGGTACAAAAGTCAAAATAGTAACTACCCTTCAAGATGCATGTCGTTGGAAAGCTCTTTAAGAGTAGAGTAATTGTTGTTATGTACACTTTTATCATATATTCATATAAAAGGGGGGTAAAATGGAAAAAACGTTTGTATACTATTTTTGACGAACTCATCCTTTCTTTTGTTATTATTGACATTATAAAATTTGTTTGAAATTTTTAAGTGCATCCTAAGGGGAGATATCGTCTAGAGTGAAACATATATACATTCATATATACATTCATATATACATACATATATACAGTGAGTGGAGTGACACATACATACATACATATATACATATATACATATATACATTCATATATACATACATACATACATATATACATATATACATACATATAGACATATATACATACATATATACATATATATACATACATATATACATATATACATACATAAAAAAAATTGTTAAATTTTAGGAATCGATTCAGAATGTCTAAAACGGATTTCCCTGGAATAAATTTTCAAAAATTCGCATTACAAAAATTTTGAAGCCATTGCAATAGCGTAATTTTCTTTTAGAATTTGCTAAAAGATATAATTAAATGTATGTTAGTGCGCATGTTGCCTCTATACAAATTTAATTTCAATCGGACGTCTAGTTTTTTAGAAAACTTTGGTTCGCAAAAATTTAGTGACAGACAGACACGGAACTAAAAATGTTCCCTGTGATGTCTGAAACGGATTTCTGTCTTGGAATTTTTGAAGTCGGGGACATTAAACATTTTCGTTCTCCAGAACGATCATATAGCTTTCGCTACCTTCGGTAAGCTCGGAAGCAATACAAGATTTGAATTTTCAATATGTTGTGTTCCCTTATTTTTAAAATTCCTTTCCCTAAAACACATCAGTAATTTCGGTAAGAAGTAGGTAAGTCAATGGGACAAAATTAGGTAAGTATCATAAAAGCAAGAATAACCAATGTTTTGCCTAAATTTCATTGTTATATTAATATTTGGAAGAAATAATAGTACATTACGCGTCGAGTGCGGAAAGTAGCATTTTGCATGCGAGTGTGTCTGCACCCGAGCGACAGCGAGGGTAGTAAAACCACACGAGCAATGCAAAATGCCTTTTCGCACGAGTTGCGTACCGTACTTTATCTACGACTGTTAGATTTAAATAATAAATACAGAAACAAATAAACTTGCTGTATGTATGTTCGTATCTCTTCTCTTGATAAAGATGGCATTAATCTTGAGTAGTATTTTTTGCCGAATTAATTATTTCTGGAGGAGCATTATTCTCTAAATTTTCGTCAAAGCCACTTGATTCATTCATTGTTTTTCACTAAAAACTCGATATAAAAAGTTACTTTAATAAAAGAATAGCAAATTAGTTTTGTTAAATGTAAACAAACTCGCTAATCGTGCGTAAAGCTGAAGAATTCTTCAGAACTATGAGACGCTCATGCGCAACGAATACAAGTACGTAAATAATCACTTTCTACGCATCTAAACAGAGATATAATGTTTATATGACTTATCAATCGTAGATAAAATGTTTTGTGATAACAAGCATATTTATAGCATGTTTAGTTGATTTTAGAAGAAATGACAAACTTCTCTCCTGTAAAATTTGATTTTGTCCACTTACCTACTTCTTCACTGTGGCCATCGATAATAGGCTTACTTACAAATAAAAATAAAGAGGGGATCTCAAGGGTTAATCATTTGTTTTCCAATTAACAAAATATTGAATGTAATAGTACATTACGCGTCGAGTGCGGAAAGTAGCATTTTGCATGCGAGTGTGGAGTTTGCACCCGAGCGACAGCGGGTGAGTAAAACCACACGAGCAATGCAAAATGCCTTTTTCGCTCGAGTTGCGTACCGTACTTTATCTACGATTTTTAGATTTAAATAATAAATACAGAAAAAAATAAACTTGCTGTATGTAAGTTCGTATCTCTCTCTCTTGATAAAGATGGCATTAATTCATTAGTTGTATTTTTTGCTGAATTAATTATTTCTGGAGGAGTATTATTCTCCACATTTTCGTCAGTCACTTGATTCACTCATTGTTTTTCACTAAAAACTCGATATAAACAGCAAATTAGTTTTGTTAAATGTAAACAAACTCGCTAATCGTGCGTAAAGCTGAAGAATTCCTCTTCTTTACCGCGCTAGCGTGGTAAAGAAGAGGAATTATTCAGAACTATGAGACGCGCATGCGCAATGAATACAAGTACGTAAATAATCACTTTCTACGCATCTAAACAAAGATATAATGTTTATATTTCGTACCAATCGTAGATAAAAGTTTATAATATGATATTAAAATGTAGTTTAGTGCTTCCCAGGGTTTTAGTGATAATAATTGATTTCAGTATTTTATAACTAATTTTATAATTCCACTGCACTAACTCTTCCAAATTCCTAGAAAAAGAAGATACTAGTACCTGAAATCTTGACCCATTACGTTACACTAAATAAGAGTTTACTTTTATCTGATGGATTTTTAGGTAATCTTTTACAAGATTTTGAGGTTTTTAGCTAAGATTACGATTTAAAAAGGTCACTTCACTTTCCTTTTTGTACCTTTTCTTGTGGGTTACTCAGTGGTCAACCTTCGAAGGACACTTCATCTCCCTTCGTATCCATTGTCCCAAAAGATAAACGACACTAATCCTGTAAAATCTTTCAGGTTTCTTACAATAGTTAACAAAAAAGAATATATTCTTTTTTAAAAATGGAATCTTTGGTGAAGGATTCTTTTGTCTATTATCAACTTTGATGAAATGGTCAAGATCAAATGATCTAACTAGTTGTGTACGGCTCGAGCGAACTAATGGTCTAGTAATGGGTGTTGAATGTTATCAGCTGTTGGACACATTTTTTCTTTAAAAGTGCGTTAAATGACGCACTTAAGGCGGCAATGTACTCACCTAAAGTGGCACTTAAGGTGACCACTTCCATCACCTTTTAAGTTAACAAAAAGTCTTATTTCTATTGAAAAAAATGTTAGGTTAGTGTCATCGTAGTGTTTTTTTTGTTAATGTTACGTAAATAAAATTAAAGTTTTAAAAGATAAAAGTGAAAAATTCTGAATAATGTCGTTCTATGGTCGTGTAAATAATGTTATTTTAATGCATAAGAATATAACATTTTATTTACACACTATCCAAAATTGGTTCAGAATATAAACATCGGTTTGAGACAACTCAGACAAACTTTCTCATATACGAGTTCATAATAACTTAGCCCAGTGTTTTACACTTATTAGTTTTCGTCGGTAAATTTTATTATTATTGAACATTTCCATAAAATTTATCATAAAAATAACTTCTCCTCGGTGGGGAATCGAACCTGGCCTCTCTTCGTCCGCGTTTAAAGCTATTTTCTCAGGATCTAGAAGTTTCCCGGGGAAAAGACTTACATCGTTAGATTCGTATTTGAAAGGACTACATTTTAGAATTATTTAATCAAAATCGTCGGAACCTCTTTTAAAATATAATTTTGTTCTCGTTTTTTCAGAGTTTTGCGTGGTATCACCCTCACATTTGGAGCTAAAATTCATTTCTGATGTGCGCCAAATTTCGTCAAAATCGGCCCAGTAGTTTAGGTTCCAGGCGTCTGCATAGACAGACGTAAAACGAAACACGACAGACAGACATTTTTTAAAAACCATTTTGTTTTGACTCAGGGGACCATCAAAATCTCAAAATCGTATTTTTGCGCTATCACAATAGTTTCTCTTTATATGAGAAAGTAATAAATTATTGATCGTGCCAATAAATAAAATTATATATATGAGGATATGAATTAAATTATTGTTAAATTCTGTATACTATACGCCTTAAAATAAACAAAAAAAATCTTACAAAAATAAAAAGACAACTTAAGATAATGGGAAACATAAGATAAAATTATATATTTAATAATTCTTTCCTCGGACATTTAAAATTTAGAACTAGAAATTTGTTTCAACCATTATAATCAGAAGTAAAGCTTTTATTGCAATAAATATTGTTTACTGTTTTTAAATAATTTTATAACACACACCGGTTTCCCTTATGTAGTAGGTATACATAATTTCTTTTATATACCAATTTCTCTAATGATTTCACAAAACATTAACAAATAATTATTATTTAAAAAATACAAGAACGTTTGATCATTCACAAGAATTCTTATTTTGTTAAAAAAAAAAGTTCAGGTGGTCACTACAACTATATTCTTTATAACAATGAAGACGTGTGTGTTTAATCTAAAGGGGAGTATGTTTCCGTTGTAGTGTTTGGTTCCCTTAAGGGCACAATCAAAGGGTCGGTTTAATTCAGATGGAACCCTTAGTGTTGTTGTGGGTGGGCTACGCCTACCCAGAGGGTGACCCTTGAGATATTAATTTGAAACCACCCTTTAATCCATTGAAAAACCGACATAGTAACAAGAGGGTTGATTGTCCATGGTCAATAATGTTTTCTTACTTCAATACTTTTCAGTGGTCAATTTATGATTGTAATAAAAACATATAAACACTAATGAATAATACCTTTCCTTACTCTAATTGAATTCAGCTGGTCACCAGGTGATTTTAATATAAAAATATTGTGTTTCATAAGAGGAAAAATATTTATGTTGTTAAAAATGAAGGGTATACTCGAATAATATGCTTATAAGTCATATTTTGATCGGGTCTGGCACGCCGGGTTGCTGTGGAAGCTCAAGCAATTCCTCCCTTTCACATACCTCCTTATCCTTAAATCCTATCTCAGTGAGCGCTATTTCCAAGTCACTCAGAACCAATCCTTTTCCAAAACCTACCCCGTGCTGGCTGGTGTCCCCCAGGGCAGCATCCTCGGTCCTCTCCTTTACACCGTCTACACTTCCGACCTTCCTGAATATCCTACCACGATTTTATCCACATTCGCCGATGATAAAAGTATCCTCTCAACCCACGAAGACCCTATCATAGCTTCAGACCAACTTCAAAATCACTTAAATCTCCTGGGCCCTTGGTTGAGAAAATGGAGGATCAAAATTAACGAACGTAAAAGTGTACACGTCACTTTTTCGTTACGTCGAGCAACATGTCCTTCAGTCACTCTCAACCAAATTCCTATTCCTCAGTCAGAGCAGACCCGCTATCTAGGACTACATTTTGATAGAAGACTGACTTGGGCTACACACACAAAACAAAAACGACAACAGACTAACAGACGATACAAACTAATGACTAGACTTCTAAATAATCAATGTAAACTCTCGCTATCTAATAAACTCCTGATCTATAATTCTATTATTAAACCAATCTGGACGTACGGACTCGAGTTATGGGGAACAGCAAAGCATTCCAATCTAAAAAGGCTCCAAACACTACAATCCATTATACTCCGCAAAATCGCTAACGCACCTTTTTATGTTTCTAACCTAATCCTCCACAATGACTTCAAAGTTCCCTTCGTTCGAGACCTAGCAGTTTCCCGATATCAAACTTTTCATAGTTCCCTAGCTTCCCATCCTAATCCTTTAGTACAATCCCTCTCCTCCCGCACGATACCAAGTAACCCTCCTCGCCGTCTTAAAAGACTGTGGCCTCGCGATCACCTATGCGATTAGGAAAAAAAGTATATATATATATGAAATTATGTTTATGTTTTCTTTTAATTAAATAATGTTAACAAGCTAGGGAGTACAACTACTGAGTTGCTTCTCCCACCATGACATCATGTTCTTGTATATACTTAATTAACAATGTTACTTGTTACATTTTTTTTATGTAGTTGTAATATTCTTTACAAATAAAAAAAAAAAAAAAAAAAAAAAAATCATATAAAGAGAAAGTATTGTGATGGCGCAAAAATTCGATTTTGATGCGGATTTACACGTTTTGAGGTCCTCTGAGTCCATAAAAGTGGTTTTTAAAAATTGTCTGTCTGTGCAGATGCCTGGACCTAAACTACTTGGGTGATATTGACGAAATTTGGAATACATGTTCAGAAATATCATATCCCCAGGCGAAATTGAGAAATGAATTTTAGCTCTAAATTTGGAGGCGCTACCCCCAGAAATTCTAAAATAACGTGAAAAAAATATTTCTCGCAAACAGTTCCGACGATTTTAAAAAATTCTAAAATATAGTCAATTTAAATTCGAATCTAACGATGTTAGAGCCGTTTTCCCTGGAAAAATCTAGTTTAAAATGGCTTTAAACATAGACGGAGAGAGGCCTTGTTCAATTACCCTCCTGGGAGAAGCTATTTATATGATAAATTTCTATTATATATGTTTAATAACGAAACTATGTTTTTAAAGAAAGTTCTTTTAGCGAATTTTTTAAGCTTTTTTTCTTTATAAAAGTATTTTTTATTTTTATTATCAATAACTCCATTTAATTTATATTTATTTAATAATATTATTTTTTTATCATCATTGTCATTATTATTAATTATTTTGTCTTTTAAATTTATACCTAGAGAAGCTTATATTATTGCTTCCGAGCTTAACGGAAGCTTTGTGTTCACTTCTAAAAACGAAAAACATTTATGTCCCCGATTCTAAAAATTCCAAGACAGAAATCCGTTTCAGACATCAAGGAACAATTTTGGTCTCGTGTCTGTCGGTCGGTCTGTGTGTCCGCGAATTATGAATCGTGTGACGATAACTTGAGTAAATGTCGACCGATTTTGATGAAATTTGGTAGACATTTTCATTTTACCAATGCCCAGAATAAGTTCGTTGGACTACGTTATCCGTCCAAGCGTTCACGTAAACGTTTAGTTAAACCAACAGCGACACCGCTATGAAGTGTTAAAGATGGCTAAAACTATTAATAGCTTTTACACAATAAACAATTTAACAATAAAATAATATAACAATAATGTTAATGTCAATATAACAATAAAGTTATGATAGGATGCGAGGAAGCTATGTGCCACACTAATTGGCAGTCTATTTTTATTTTTTTACAAGCTTTTATTAAACTTGCAATGGTTGTATGTATGTATGTATGTTAGAGTCAAATCTTGCAACTGATTTTTACAGCAGTTATCCTCAACCGATTGAATTGAAATTTTTTGCATACACGTTTAGTTTGGATGACAATGCATGGTTAGCTAAGTGTCGTCATTTTAAATCTAAGATGGCAGACTAGTTATTTTTTAAGCACGCCCATGTTATTATCAAATGAAAGGGTTTGCTGAGTAGAATACGAATAAAAGCTTGATTTAAAATTGTTTTTTATATAAAATTATTTTATTATTGTACCTAATAATGATTATTATTAGGAGGGAGAGAAGTAGAGGAAAAATAATCGAAAAAAGGAGAAGTGAATTATATTCTTTTTGCTATTATTATTATTATTATTATTATTATTTTATTATTCTTTGTTTTTCAGAAAAATACGGCAGAGTCTAGTAGACGGCTTAAGCCATGCTGTACAATGTACTTTTTAGGGTCTGTAGGCAAAACCAAGGACCCTTATATTTTCCTGCGTGTGTCTGTCCATCCGTCCTCTCGCCTGCTCTCACGGCTACACCTTTAGTCCGATCACTTTGAAATTCGGCATGTATGTGTCTTGTACCTGCCCACATATTTTAAAAATATAGCGACTAAAAAAATATATTTTTCAAAAAAATTAGGGTAAAAAAACATAAGGGTTAAAATTTGTTTGTTTTTTTCGACACCGTGAGGGGTATCATATGAAAGGGTACGTAGAGCTGATTACAAAAATATATAATTCTTTGGTTATAACTTTGATAGGGCGAGCGTAGGCAGGTTTGAAGTGGGTGTGAAACTTGTCCCCCCCCCTTCTATCTCGCTTATGTGAAGTGCAAAACATCTGAAAAAATTCCTGAACATTCTTCGACCAAAAGTAAAGATACCACTTTTTGGAAATTTCGAAAAAAATATTCTTTATTGACAAAATACGGTTTTTTATAATTATGGTCTTTTCGATGAATTTATATGGTTGCAGTCCGGTTCAGTGGCAAAAAATACTTTATCAGAGTGTGTTTTGAGAATATTAGACCCTTAGAATGGTTCAAAGTAAGCTTTTTAGCATTTTAAAAAAACACTGTTTATACACTTTACAGTTAAACACTATATAATAAAATAAAAAAATATTATTTTATTTTTTATTGACAAAATACGTTTTTTTATAACTATGGTCTTTTCGATGTATTTATACGGTTGTAGTCCGGTTCAGTGGCAAAAAAAAACTTTATCAGAAGTTTGTTTATGTGTTTTGAGAATATCAGACCCATAGGATAGTAAGCTTTTTAGCATTTTAAAAAACACCATCAATAGGGTACTACTTAAACTATACAGTGTGGCCTACGGACCCTCGCTGTGTGCTAACTAGCACACACTTGACCTGTTTATTATTATATACAATGCATATATAAATATTCAAATATTAATAAAGTATTTTTTGAATTGAATAATAACGAAACTATAAGGATTTCTTTTTTTCGTTTTACCAACGAAACCTTGAAAAGAAATCAATTCGTATTAAGATATTACTTATTGTGGTTTTTCGACACTGAGTATAATCAATTTTGATTAATCTGTTAAATTTTGATTGATCAGTGATTCAAATTTTTCACTACATCAAATGATTTAATCGAGATTCAAATTTTTTTTAAGAGTAAAAATAAAAATAACCAACTTTAAGTCAGTGAGCATCACCGGAAACCCTAAACTTGTTTGTGACACCTCCAATTTAGTCCAATTGGCTACACAATTATGTTTTAAATTATAACCACAATTACCAATTAATTTTTTTATAAACTGATCAAATTAATAGATTCTGGAAAAATAACATGGTCCAAGTGGCATTCAGTACAAAAATGGTTGTACTTTCAATATACATTTTTTCCCTGCGACTGTAATGCTAATTAATTTCTGTCTCATTTATTATCTCGGAAATATACACAAGGCGGAAATGTCTCATATAATCTCATTTTCGTTTTTAAAAGATAAGAATTTTACTTCATATATATTCTTTAATAAGTATAACTGTTTAACAACATGACCAACTTATAAGATATCGATCTTCTAAATTGTACGACATACTCATATATATATATATATATATATATATATATATATATATATATATATATATATATATATATATATATATATATATATATATATATATATATATATATATATATATATATATATATATATATATATATATATATATATATATATATATATATATATATATATATATATACAGGGTGGCCACTATAAACTGGCTCACCCAGTTATCTCTTATATTTTTGAAGATAGAGAAAAAATGTAAATGGTAACTGACCTTGGATTTTCGCGTAGTTTTATAATATGACTTCCAAAAATATGTTTATCTTATAGTTTCGGCGGTATCTCTCTCAACTTTGTAATTTTAAATGGTAACCTATATTTTTTATATTTTTTTCTTAAATTAGATTGCTTTAGAAGAAATATGAGCCTTGAACCAAAAAAATCGGTTGAGAATTGACAGAGATATTCAGTTTTCAATGTAACAAAAATGCTATATAAGTATGTAAAATACTGTAATAAAAAAAAAGCAAATTAAACGAAATGTTCTTAATTCTGTTTATTTCACTTTTTTAGGTTAGCTAATTGACATTAATCCCTCGGCTTCGCCTCGGGAATTAAGATACCTAATACCCTCGGCTTCGCCTCGGGATTTAGTTGCCTTGATTCCTTCGGCTTTGCCTTAGGAATCAACTCAGTCACGCGGAAAATTATATCTTACGTTATTCCCTAGTTCAATTTTTAAGTTTTTGGTAGTTTTCATACTACGGAAAGTTAAATTTTAATTTAAATCAAATTACAATTATTATTAACTACGGGAAACAGACAGTGAAAAATACACTCCAGCGCCGGGATATGAACCACGGGCCTCTATATTTCCAGTATAGCGCTCTTCCATCTAAGCTACGCAGAAGAATGATTTTTCACTACCGTAATCGATAACTAGTCCCGAATCCAAGCTTTCAATATTCATATACATTTAGACAGTCAATATTTATGACATTAGAACTAAACCAAGAATTAACGCTTATAATTATAAAGTACTCAATTAGTACCTGTACCTTGTACAATCAATTCGAAATTCAATTTTTAAGTTTTTGGTAGTTTTCATACTACGGAAAGTTAAATTTTAATTTAAATCAAATTATAATTATTATTAACTACGGGAAACAGACAGTGAAAAATACAATCCAGCGCCGGGATCCCGGCGCTGGAGTTTCACTGTCTGTTTCCCGTAGTTAATAATAGTTATTCCCTAGGTGCATAAATAACTATTAAAACTAAGGGGGATCATTTTAATTCAATTCTTTTATCTTTTTGTATTAGTTTAAAAGTTTTATGGCTGTAGGTAGTAGTAGTAACTTATTGACTATTAGGCATTTTTGTCGCCAGCGACAATCTTTTGCACCGGGGCAGACAGCCCGGAGCCAGTCTGCAGACTATTTTGCCCATACTGTTCGCCTAGCCTTATTGTTTTTAGGACCGCATTCGCATTGTTTGTTAATGATGATAATCACAAATTTTTTTTTAAAAAATAAGATATTTTGATACTCCCCCCCCCCCAACCCTTTTTTTATTTCTTGCCCACTTCAAGTTGCTTTAATCAAGAAGCTTATTATTACAACATTTGATTTACAAAACAAGACCTTTAAAATGATACCTCATTTATCCAGATCGAACAACTTTTGATATTTATCAAATTTGAAGGGAGGGGGAGGGAATTTTTGACTATCGTTCTTCAAAGTTTTTATGACAAAAATTATCTTAGAATAGAAAATACTTTTTTTTTTTTTATAAAGAATAACATTTTCTCTAAAAATCAAAAATATGACACTATCTATCTTGACCAATTTCAAAAATTTGTACCTTTTGGGTACAGGGTGCATATGGTACGAAATTATAATGCAATAAATCATCTTTCCAAAACATGCAAAGACTTTATAAAGAATGACTTTTTTTCGATGTTGTTTTTTTTGCATTTACAGCTATAGGCAAGTCGATTCGGGGACACCCTTATATATATATATATATATATATATATATATATATATATATATATATATATATATATATATATATATATATATATATATATATATATATATATATATATATATATATATATATATATATATATATATATATATATATATATATATATATATATATATATATATATATATATGTATAATTTTAGAAAGATGTCCCTCGCGTTGTAATCTTTTAGACCACCTGCTATGCACATCTTGTTGCGATCTCTTCACCGAAGATAATAACATACGAAACTCCCTTTTAATTAATTCTTTTGGGGGTAAAAAAGAAAAAAAGAAAAAAAAGGAATTGATTAAACCTCGTTTAAAGCTTGTACTTGTACCATCATAAATAATGTAATCTACTTATGAAAACACCGAAACACAATTTTTACTTTCATTGTTACCCTTTTTTTAAAAATATATTACTGATACTAAAAAACAATAAAAAGATACGTTAAAGACTCTCTTGAACCCTTAATTAATTAAAAGAAAAGAAGGATCACAAAAGAATTTTAAAAAAAGTTAAAAGAATGAACAACTCCTTAAACGGCAATAAAACAATTCAAACCTCAAAGTAAAAAAAAAGAAGGAAAAACCAGAAAAATTAAATATTAAAAAAAGAAACACCTTTGTTGAGAAAATTCAACTTGTAATGATGTTTAATGACTAATTAAGATCCTTTTTAACTTGATTAATTACTTTTAGGTTTTAAGTAAAGTAAAGATAATAAAAAAATATTAATGTTTGCCTGAAGCGATACTTTATTACTTCTTGGTTCATTTATTTGATGTTTTTTTTACATCGCGTCTTTGATCCGGTATATCCTTCCTTTGAAATGGATGGTTACCTTTTTTTTATTTCACGAACTTTATGGTTTTGTAAAAAAAAGAAAGGAAGAAGAACATTAAGGGTTAATTTATTCATAATTTGAATGCTTAGATTAATTACTATTCATTTATTGTTTGTTTTTGTTTAGGTATGAATATGGATCATATGCTGGAATAAAAGAAGAAAAAAAGAAAAAGGTAACTGAATAGTTTTTTTTTTTATTAGGTGATTCGTTTGAAAAATTAGAAATTAAAAACGGTTAAATGAAATAAATATGTTTGAACAAATAACAACAATAAAAATTGTGTATGAATTAAATTATTACAATATTAATTATTGTGCATGAATTAAATTAAAAAAATCATAAACTAGCACATAATTATTTGGCCCAGTGTTTTCCATTTGTTGATTGTATCGTATTTTCTTGGCTACATTTAATTATTATTAAAACCTTTATCAAATTTACCATAAAAATAAATCTAATAAATAAATAAATTTGGAGTTTGGAGACCCCTGACTTAGATGATGTTAATAAATCCTTAATTACAAATTGTTTTCCGCTTAACTACGAACTTTTGTGTCCAAATATGATTACATTAGAGATGTACAGTCTTCATCTCTAAATTTTATAATTCTATCCATTAATAAGGTCGTTATCGTAAATCCTTTACATCGAATAAGTCGTGATAATTTACAATTTTTAATTGACTCTTATTTGTTTTGAAAACATTAAATCTCTTTGAGAAGCATTTTTGAAAATTCATATTGCTGAAATTCCAATTAGTTATTTTTTAAAAAATGTTGATTCATCAAAAAGAAAGTTTTGATTTTGTCAAATTAACGAGTTTTCTAAATTCTATAATCTTTAGCAAACATTTCATCCAAAATCAGGATTCAATTATTTTCTAGATATCTAAGACGCTAAGCTTTTTCAATCGAAAGTTATTTCGAGAGAACGGCCCTGCGGATTATCCTGTTTCTTTTTCCTCATCGTCCTATATAAATAGATTTTTTAAATCAGATTTAGGAATAAATAAGTTTTTTTAACTTCAGAGGATAGTCCAGGAGATAGTGTGCAAAAAAGTGTCTGACTAACATCAAGCTAGAATTTCGCCTTTGTAAATATTGGACTCCCAACTCTCGACGCAAAGAAGCGTCTATTGGACTAATACGTATTGGACTGATAGGCTTTCTCTTCAAACTATAATGAGATAACAGCAATCTCTATACTTCATTGTTTTGGTGACAAAGATCAAAAACAGTGTTTCGTATGTTTATTTCAATAAATAATGATATTTTATCTCCAGTAGGGACGAAATGTAACTTTTCAGGCCTAATTTATAGGTAATAATGTTAGTCTTTTCATCCCTGTTCTTAAAAACGGGGAAATAATGTAAAAACGGGATTATAATCCACGTTCGCCAACCTAATTATTTTGTAAATAGTAGAGAATGAATAGCAAATGAAGTGAATTGGTTGAAATCAGGTTGGCACCACTGCTTTTAAACTCCCAGCTGTATTGCGAGTCATTCTACGATTTTTTTTTTACTTTTGCTTAGCTTTCGTTGAACTTTATTTTTTCTTTTACTTTAAAAGTGATTATTAATTGTTTTAAACCATTTAAATAATTTATATTATTTAATTTCTGTATTAAATTCGTTTATTAAAGAAATACAAATGTTTTCTTTGTTGAATATATCTTTTATAGCGCTTTTTCTGGAGATAAAATTTTGTATGTACCTCGAGAATAATGCATTATTATTCCCTTGTTATAATTATCTACCTCGGCTACGCCTCGGGAGCTAATTGACATCAATCCCTCGGCTTCGCCTCGGGAATTAAGATACCTAATACCCTCGGCTTCGCCTCGGGATTTAGTTGCCTTGATTCCTTCGGCTTTGCCTTAGGAATCAACTCAGTCACGCGGGAAATAATATCTTACATTATTCCCTAGGTGCATAAATAACTATTATCACTATTGTATTGTTTTGGACAGAGGTCAGAAAAAGTAGTTATATATGTACCCCGATAAATAATAAGGTGCTCAACCTAGTGAGTGGTTATTTAGCTTGTTGTACACTAGACAGTTGTGGAAAATTGGAATGCTCCATAAAAGTTAAAGGGTGCAATTGTGTATATGCGAAAAAGCGCCCGGAAGGCGTGGGGGGGGGGGGGGATTAACAGAAAAGACCCCTTTCTTTTTATGTATACTGCATACTGTAGGTAAGATGAGAAAGTAAAAAATAACATAACTTAGTTAGGCTACTATTAAATGGAAACCATTACACATTTCTTTTTTATTTGTAACAAACATGGCGGATGCTTTAATTTTAATTCAAATCCCTTAAGGGTGAAATAATAAAATAGTAAAAAAAAAGTTGAGTGTTATATTTAATAGAATATATAATAGAAGGGGGAGACATATTTGAAACACGCTTTTGAAAAATTGAAAAAAGAAAAAAAACATTTTTTACTATTGTATTTGTATTGTGTTAGGTCCTTATTGGAAGTGTTAACAATAGATAATAATAGATGTTAGCAAGTTGAGAACTTTAAATAAGCCCTATCATTGAGTGACATTATGTCCGGCTTATTGTAATAAAACTCCTGCCATCTTGTGCTCCAACTTACAACTAAAAAAAAATGTCACAAAAGAAATATTTTTCTAGCAACCCCACCTTTTATATAAATCGGTTTCCAAGTTTTTCTTACGCATTTGAAAGGTGATATTAAGTTAAGAAGGGGTTTTTTTTAAGACTTATTATTCTTTTAAAAGGTACAATTTAAGAGGGAAACTTATTTATTAAGTATTCGTTTGAAAGTGACATTTTTAACAATATAGTATAAACTGGTTCTGAAACTTATACCACATATTTATTTTAATAGGAACATTCTAACACTTGTGGAAACGGAAAAAAAGGGGTTGTGGATTTAGAAAAATAAATGTATACATAGAACATGATATACATTTATTTTTATTCAATCACAGGAATTGGATTTGAGTAAAAAAAAAATTAAAATCAAAATATATAAAAAATAACAATGTTCATAGGGAATAGAGTATTGTCTTAGCTTTTTTTTTTTAAATTTAACTGATTTAGCGAAGTAACTTAAGTGAAGTAATCATTTTTCTCATTTTCTTTGACTGATAGCGTAGAGTACTAAACTTTATAAACTCCTTTTATTAATGGTAACGTTAATTTAGTGAATAGTATGACGGTCGTTCTAAACCTCTTTTAATTATGATGATGTTGTTGATTTAGTGAATAGTATGACGGTCGTTCTAAACCTCTTTTAATTATGATGATGTTGTTGATTTAGTGAATAGTATGACGGTCGTTCTAAACCTCTTTTAATTATGATGATGTTGTTGATTTAGTGAATAGTATGACGGTCGTTCTAAACCTCTTTTAATTATGATGATGTTGTTGATTTAGTGAATAGTATGACGGTCGTTCTAAACCTCTTTTAATTATGATGATGTTGTTGATTTAGTGAATAGTATGACGGTCGTTCTAAACCTCTTTTAATTATGATGATGTTGTTGATTTAGTGAATAGTATGACGGTCGTTCTAAACCTCTTTTAATTATGATGATGTTGTTGATTTAGTGAATAGTATGACGGTCGTTCTAAACCTCTTTTAATTATGATGATGTTGTTGATTTAGTGAATAGTATGACGGTCGTTCTAAACCTCTTTTAATTATGATGATGTTGTTAATTTAGTGAATAGTATGACGGTCGTTCTAAACCTCTTTTAATTATGATGATGTTGTTGATTTAGTGAATAGTATGACGGTCGTTCTAAACCTCTTTTAATTATGATGATGTTGTTGATTTAGTGAATAGTATGACGGTCGTTCTAAACCTCTTTTAATTATGATGATGTTGTTAATTTAGTGAATAGTATGACGGTCGCTCTAAACCTCTTTTAATTATGATGATGTTGTTGATTTAGTGAATACAGTAATGACCATTCGAATCTTCATCTAAAGTAGTTAATGCCGTTAATTTAGCGAATGTAGTAATTATTACTCTAAACTCCTTGTACTGATTAGAGGTCTAATTTAGCGAATATGAGGTGACTTTTTTTAATCTCCTTTTATTGGGTTTGTTTTGATTTAGCGAATAGTTCAATAGAGATTCTACCTCTTTCAATTATGATAGTTTTTATTTAGTGAATTTATTAATTATACCATTATAGTAATTCCCTTTTACAGATTAATGCATTTACTAAATGAAGGAAAAAATTACCTCTCTAATCTCCTTCTGTAGTTGCTTATGATTTAGCGAATGGATAGACATTGTTTTAATATCTTTCTACTGATAATAGCAGTGATTTTCGAATGGAATGGACATTGTATTAATATCTTTCTACCTATAATAGCAGTGATTTTGCGAATGGAAAGGATATTGTTTTAATTGAAGCGAGCGTAGCGAGCTTCCTACATTCAACGAAATATGCTCCGTGTCTGTCTGTCTGTCTGTCAGTAACGTTCACGCGTGTGACGATAACTTGAGTAAAAGTTGACCGATTTAGTTGAAATTTGGTATACATGATCCTCTTACTAATACTCAGGCTAAGTTCGTTGGACAGCGTGATCCGTCCAAGAGTTCGCGCGCAACGCTCGCGTAAACGAGAGGTACAAAAATTAAATTGGAATTTCAGGACGGGAAAAGATTTTATCATCATCTATTCGATGAGACGAACATTATTTACAAATAACATTTTTTACTAAAACCAACAGCGACACCGCTATGACTTAATAAAGATCGCTAAAACTATTAAAGCGGACCTAAACGTTTATAATAGAGAAAACAACCTTTTTACCGATATTTTACGTTCTAACGTAACGATTTTAATAAAACTTCATATACACCATCTAATGAACAATTGAAACAGGTATGCAAAATTTCAACTTGATACAAGCAAAATTCTTTGCGTAGTGACGATATACATTTATAATAATTGTTTAAAAGCTACCGCGGGTGGTGAAGATTGTTATAGTCGTATAGTGTATAGGTTTGTTTGGGCAGTAAGGCTTTGTACTGAGTACCCCCACTCTTCCCTACACTACCCTCTTCCACTTATCTTCAACTATGACATTCATCATGATTAATAAATTTCAATATTCAGTATTTCATTGCAATACGCTCGCTTCAATGATAGAGCCACGCGATGCCTAGTATCTTTCTACTGATAATAGCAGTGATTTAGCGAATGGAAAGTACATTGTTTAAATATCATTCTACTGATAATAGCAGTGATGTAGCGAATGGGTTGAATCATAGCAACCTCCGTTTGTTAATTACTGTACTGCTCTGCAAATGAAGTAAAGATCTTTCTCACACTTCCTTCAGTAGTTGATGATGTTGATTTAGCGAATGGAGAAGTGACTTTGTTTTAATATCTTTCAATTGATAATAGCAGCAGTTGATCAATTGTTTGATGACAATTGTAGTAATCTCCCTTTACAGATTACAGCAACATTATAAAGACCTGCGTCTTCATAATGATGTCTTTATAACCATGTTTTAATGTTGTTGACATCAGGGAATAAAGTAATGACCTCTTTAATATGATTTGACTGATAATGCCTTTGATTAATGTATAAAATTATGATCAATTTTTATTAAAAATGTTTTAACTTATAATCTTGTTAAACATAAACCTCCACTAGTCTCCAGATCAACTAAATATCAACGCTAAAATATTCTCCAATTAAAAACATCTACAAATGTTAACTGACGAACAGTCACAGAATGGTTTGTTTAAAGTTAAATAATACCTGTATGAGTTGGGTAGGATGTGGATCACCACTAAACACCGTTTAGTGGTGATGGTTTATGGGGTGAATCATGGTTGTATATATGAAATAGCTTTATAGGTCAAAGTGTATGGTTGTTACTGCCTCCATACTCACCGCACAATGGGCCCCTCCAAGCCACATTAACCTTTAACATTCTCCTCTACCTTTACCCCTTTTTTTATCAGACACCTGAGTAATATTATGGCCAATCATCTCTACTTTTTATAAAAAAAATATTCGTTTGAGACAACTTATAACTCAGACAAACTCTTTCGTGTACCAATTTCGTTTGTGATTGTACCCAGTCTCTTGCATCTTTTGTAATGGGGGCAAAAGTTTGAAAAGTTCTTTAAACAACACCCAGAAACCTCCCTCGCGTAAGAAGGGCTTACCTGAGAGTAAGGTATTTTGATTCAGCCTGGTTAAAACTGCTCCGCTCAAGGAACAACTTCACGATCGGAATTAATTGTCGGTGCCACCGCAGTTTCATGTGAGTGGCAGGTTGTTAGAGAAGTTAACTGCAGCGAAATGAGGGCAGACTTAATTACCTCGCGTATTCGCTGTCACGGAACCTAGCAGAAGACTGAGACCTATAATATCTGAGCTCTGCACTCTGAACTCCAACACTTCTTTATACCACAGTCAAGTAATTATCTTATCTCGAGTTAATCCTCGACTACAATCAATATCAAAACTATCACTTTGCAACAGAACAGAATATATTCAACAGAACAGAATCAACTTCCGAGTAGCCCTTAATAACTGCACGCCCTGTTATCAACTGTTTGTTTACTTTGTTGGCCAGCGGAATAAACATCGCTTAGGGAGAAGATTCTTCTTGATTGATAACAACTGACACCTGTCTACAGGCTCACAGCTGATTGGTGTAGAATTAACCTCCGATTATCGGCCCTCTTAATCAATTATGTTTAAGCCATCTCTTTTAATATTTATTATAAAATAAACATTAGAAATAATCCCTTATTAATTGAACTACCTAATTTACAAGTACACCCACTTTATAAATAAACCCAGTCAAAGTGAGCAGTACTGTATAAGCTGTCAAAAACCATTTTAAGTTAATATGCAAATATAAATCTTTGCAAATAGTTTGAGATTATATGCGGTATAATAATTGTATTTTTACGTTTAATATTGTGACTTTATTTAATGTTTTAATAAAAATAAGGGCGTAGCATTAAGTATATTCAACATATTTCTTTATATTCCCAATCCATCTGTCCCCGAATGATCAACAAAGAGGGGTGTGAGAGACACCAAAGGATGTATCATAGGAATAGGGATGTGACACATGTGTAAGTGAGAGACACCAAGTGATGTATAATAGGAATAGGGATGTGGCACATGTGTAGGTGAGAGACACCAAGGGATGTATAATAGGAATAGGGATGTGGCACCTGTGTAGGTGTGAGACCCCAAGGGATGTATCATAGGAACAGGGATGCTCATAGGAACAGTTCCGACATCAGACATTACGTCGATAAGATGTTGGCTCAGCCTCACGCTATGTCCTGCATCGTTCTGACGCATCCGACTCATCAGGAGCCCAACGATGTCCATCCAACTCTTGACCTACACCCTATACTTATAAGTCGGACGCAATGATGCAGGACATGGCGCTATGCCGAGCCAACATATTTGCATGATATAGAACAGTTCCTATGTGCCACGCTTGCGTGATACATCTCTCGGTGTCTCTCACTCACATAATTGTGTATATAAATACACCATACAACTCTCAAAATCGAGTCAACTTTCTTTTCTTTTTTTTTTCTTCAGTAAAAGAAAAGTATAGACTAATCTAATCAAGACAATATGGTTCTAACCTGGATAATATTTATTCTTAATATAAAAATTATATATCATTTTTATAAATCAATCAATCATTTTTATAAATATATACGCCTATATATATGTATATACACATACACACGCATATATTTAGCATAAAAACATTTAATAGGGTAAAAAAAGATAATGAATTGTTATCCTTAAATGGATTCTTCTTTTTTTTTTACTTTCTTCTTCTTTTAAAGCGATAAAAGGTAAAAAACAAAACAAAAAAAAACTCGAACGCCGTTTCCTGTGTGCCATCACCTGAGACATTTTTTTGTCATCTTAATAAATTAAGTGAATTAAGCTATTAAAGTCAATAGAGAATTATAGAGGAGAGTTGTAGTGGTAATATGTTAATAAGGTGCTTAGCAGGATTACAGGACCTGATCAGGTTGTTACTTGATGGGCTACAGTGGTTTCGCGTGTTCAGTATTTTACTAAAACAAAAAACCCTAGAATTTTACCTCCCGCGATCTTCACCGTCGTCTATTATTAACGAAGAATTGCCGAATTTTGTATCATTATTAATTTTTTTTTTACAAACCATCTTGTTTGTTAATTTATTTTTGACAAACAGGTGTAGGAAATTATCACTTGTTTGATAATAATAATTATTATAGTTAATAAAGAAAAAAACGAAAAAAAGGAAAATTAAGTAATTTTTGAAAGATGATAGAATCATTAAATGTATTCGAAATATAGTATAAGTGTAGGAAATTATCACTTTTTGATAATAATAATAATTATAGTTAATTAATAATTAAAACGAAAAAAGGAAAATTAAGAAATTATCGAAAGAAGATAGATTCATTAGGATTCATTAAATGTATTAAAAGTAGGATGTTCTTTTAATTTCTTCTTCTTTTACTTTTTCTCATATTTGCACTCACTTCAAATTAAGTTTTAAACACCGAAATAACAGTTTCGAATCCTAGAGATGTAGGTAATATTTTATTCACACTGTTAATTCACATCGAGTTAATTAAAGAGGCCGATATAGATGTGATTAGTAGATTACTCTATTGTAGACTAAGCTGATCACTAACATAAACTGAAATTAATACATATAGAACCGCATAAACAGTTCATTATAAGAAATTTATTATTAATTTGATTCAATGAATAATATCAGTAAAAGATTTGACCAATACTTATATTTATACTATATATTATAGTAAGTTGTATATTTTTACATTATGTCTATATTTATCTGCTATTTTATAATTTTATTGTCAGTTTTCATTATTTTACTATACTATACTATGGAGTATATTAAATTATGTTACTATTTATTATTATTAAAATAAATCTTGTAATTGACAAATCTAGGCGCACTCCCACTTGGAGATAGATGTATTTATTAACTGGAGTAAGTATTGTTAACTATTTTGTCATGTTGTTGTTGTTGTTTTCTTTTATTTAATATAACAATTAAATTTACATTTAATTACTAGGATTTTATTAGCTTGCATTCTTGTTTGTTTGTTTGTCCAGTACAAATCTGGCAATCGATTTTTAACTAACTTCCCGAATAGCTAGACATTTGAAACTTTTACCATAGCTCAGAACACGATGACAATGCATTATTTTAATATTTTTAGCCATCTTTCAGCAGAATTTAATTGGGTTTCAGCAAATTTTGCTATACGGAAAGTTAGTTCGGAAAAAATCCGCAAGTTATTTTATTTGTTTGCCATATCCCATATTTGCGCAATCTTCATTTTGACGGGTCTCAAATTTGTGATAGATAAACATTGAATGACAGCAAAAACAGGAAATATCGATTATATTATTTATCGATTATATTATTTCAAATATATCGATGGCACGCTTTAGATTTGGTGTTGGGGAGATCCGTTGTACAAATATTTGTCCTTTTATAGGTTTAAGATCAGCTCTCTAGATGGTTGTCATTTATGTGAAGTAAATAAATTCGGAACTATTATTTTTTTCACTAACATTATATATTATATAACAATAACAATTATATTATCAACATTATATACGATTCAACAGAAAATTTAAAAACGTAGTATATAAAAAGTTCTTTTTATCTTGAAATTATTACTATTTATCAATAATTATTATTAAATAAAAATAATAAAATATGGAACTTAATTAAGAGTAAGATTATTGAGAATTTTCAATTAGAGTAAAAATGTTATAAAATCTACTGTTTGTTTTTTTGTACTTTTGTTTCTTATATGTGCTAAATATATCGAATCGACTGAAGACGTTTTTTTTTTTTTTAAAAAAAAAACGTATCAAATATGAATTCGTGTCTATATCAATCCGTTTTTTGTTTTATTTCTTCACCTCATCCACCATCAATAAGAAAATTTTAACAAAATGAAATTTTAAACGATGATTAGTTGCATTTATATTCTATGGCCAATGGAATATAAAAGTCTGTTGATAATATAATATAATTGCTTTTGTTCTCGTGACTGTCTGTCGGTCTGTTTGTCGGCCATTCATGATTTTTAGTGAACCACCATATCTTAGAAACAATTCCAATTTTAATAAAATTTGACCATTAGATCAAAAATTAGCCCATTATTAATCCTATATTAATTAAACCGTTTATTCATGTAAAAAAAAACAATTTTGTCAGATTTAATGATTGCAATTAATATGGAACAATCTGTTTGCTATTACGTACTTACGACAAACCAAGCCACTTTCCTAACAATCAGATAAGTTCATTTAAAAACATAAGTGTTAATAATTGTATTATGCTTGTACACATGAGCAAGAAAAACCAAAATGCGCAGAAGATTGCAAATTATATATTATGGGACTAACAATTCATGACTTACCATCTAAATTATATTAAAAACAAACTAGCAATTTTTTAAGTTATTGTCTTTAGAAAACATGTTAAACGTTTGTCCAGGATTATTTGAAATTGGAGACATAAATAAATCGTTCTTGAGTAATTTCATTTCTTTTGGTAAGCTCAGAAGAAAAGTTGATGTAAATTTATTTGATAATTGAGCTTGATTTGATCAAATTCTTGGAAATTCACCTCTATTTTATGGTTAATATTTAGGTACATGAACTATATACACGTATTGAGTTACTAAAGGGTTAGAAAATTATGAAAATGAGAAAGAGTGGAATTATATTAATATTTTGATGGCGTTTAGTATTGGTTTAAGAAAATTATACCTGGGGGGGGGGGGGGGGGGGGGTCACAATATTATTTGAGGAAAAGAAGGGGGTGTACTGTATTATGGAGGGGGGGACATGGGGGTGTGTGGATTGAAGTGGCAGCGAAGCTAATAAGAGACAAGGGAAGGTACAGGGGAGGTGAGCAGAATCAGGGGAGGTAGAGAGACTTGCAATTATGAACCTTACAAAAAAATAAACTGAACAGAAGCGGATAGGAGACCCTAGGAATAAAAGCGAAGGGTAGAAAAGAAGAGGACTATGTGTGAACATTTACCGCACAATACGTACAATGTATCGCATTAAAAAGGGTGGGTTTTAGGATCGATTAGGCCACGCCTACCAACCCTTGAGAGCGGACCAATCACAAGTCTTGTTGAGGGGTAAGGGTGATGGTGGTGGGGGTTGAAAAGCCCTTAGCACTCGAGCCAAATCAACGGCTTCAAACAGAGCTCGCGGCCCTAACACATTATACAACCCCCGTCGTGCTTGTCTTCTATACAGATAAAACACGCGCGTACTTCTATCTTCTTTTTTAACCGCAAAAATAATTATTAATTTTCCCGCAATTTTTTGGTTCTTTTCACAATTATCAAAAACAAAACGAGATTTTAGTTTTTTCTTTAAAAAAAATTAGTAAAACGTGTTTTAATTGATTATTTGTTTTTAGTGTTTTTATTTTTACGTATTTTTATTATTATTAAAATAAAAATAAATGATTTTTATTTTATTTAAACTTCTGAACTGTCAAATAATAAAGTATATTATGTAGAATTTTATTACATAAATATACTTTAATAAAAAAAAAAAATATATAAATTGAAAAATAAAATAATAAAAAAGATACAAATTGTCATTTAACGATGGGTGATTCACCTCGGATTGACGTTGTATCGGAAGGAAGCAGGTCACCTAGCCCGGAATTGAAACCTACTTCTGGAGGTTTCACTTCATTCTCCATTTCATCAATTCTAAGCAAAGACACTCACAGGCCAAGGAATAGTGTCAGAGAATTGCCGCCACATATAAATGATTTGCCGCCGGCACATCCAGATCCAGCGCTACTTTCCAGGTATGTCAACTTTTTAATATTTCCTTATTGTGTAACTCTAAATTGTTTAAACAAATTTATTTATCGTATTGTTGTTAAAATTGACTGATTTCTAAGTATAGGAAATCAAATATAAATATATAATTAAAAAAAAATATTAATTCATATTAATATAATAAATTTCACTCTTTTATTTTATATAAAATTCTTTTTTATTATTACAAAAAAACACATTATTATAAACTTATAATACAACAAGTATAAAATGTATATTCATTTTTGAATATACAGCCTCGGATCCTAGCTTTACGTGCAATGACTAATAATGTAAAATGTATCAATAATTTATAAATATAAATAAATTGTAGAAGAAATTACTAATAAATACATATAAATAGAATACAAATCTATCTATAATTTATCAATAACATATAAAAAAAACAAAAAATAATTGTGGAAGAATTAACGAATAAATACATATAAATTGAATAAATACCTTTACCTATAATGTATCAATAATATATAGAAAAAAACAAAAATAAATTTTGGAGGTAATAAAAAATAAATACACATAAATATAGATCAATAATTCATAAGGACTAGAATTACATCTACTCAAACATGATAATGTTATTGCAATACATATACTAGTCTAAAATTATTTTTGATTGTAATTATTATCCATAAAAAGCCAATGTAGAAAAATAAACACACACTGTATTAATATTAAACACATAAATTGTAGTACATTTAAGTTATGCTGTTTTTTTTTATTCTATTATTCCATAATTAATTTAGTTTTGAAATGATATATACTCTAATTAAAAAACTATCCATTTTCACTTCATTTGTTTGTACCTTGCAAACTTATGATTCAAATGACATATTATTCACAAATTCGAACTTACATAATCTTTTATTATACTGGTATAAACAGTGCGCACAAAATACTTCCGTAGAATGGGCTTATAACTTATTATATATTGGTCATTCAATATGCCCACTCTACCTCCGTAGAATGGGCTTATAACTTATTATATATTGGTCATTCAATATGCCCACTCTATACCTCCGTAGAATGGGCTTATAACTTATTATATATTGGTCATTCAATATGCCCACTCTATACCTCCGAAGAATGGGCTTATAACTTATTATATATTGGTCATTCAATATGCCCACTCTACCTCCGTAGAATGGGCTTATAACTTATTATATATTGGTCATTCAATATGCCCACTCTACCTCCGTAGAATGGGCTTATAACTTATTATATATTGGTCATTCAATATGCCCACTCTACCCCCGTAGAATGGGCTTATAACTTATTATATATTGGTCATTCAATATGCCCACTCTACCCCCGTAGAATGGGCTTATAACTTATTATATATTGGTCATTCAATATGCCCACTCTACCTCCGTAGAATGGGCTTATAACTTATTATATATTGGTCATTCAATATGCCCACTCTACCTCCGAAGAATGGGCTTATAACTTATTATATATTGGTCATTCAATATGCCCACTCTACCTCCGTAGAATGGGCTTATAACTTATTATATATTGGTCATTCAATATGCCCACTCTACCTCCGAAGAATGGGCTTATAACTTATTATATATTGGTCATTCAATATGCCCACTCTACCTCCGTAGAATGGGCTTATAACTTATTATATATTGGTCATTCAATATGCCCATTCTACCTCCGAAGAATGGGCTTATAACTTATTATATATTGGTCATTCAATATGCCCACTCTACCTCCGAAGAATGGCCATGTTGAATATGTGTAATTTCTACAATTCATGTCTGCACCTATGTATATACATATGCATGATTACAGTGGAACTATATAATATTATTTTGTTATACCTAATATATTTACATTACTTAAATATAATTAGTTAAATATTTAATAAATAATCACATACATGAAGCACATACGTGAAGTATTATAAGCACTAAGCACATACTGGTCACATTATTATTTTATGTAAAAAAGAACTTAAAAATGTATGTATATACAAACATAAAATTCACTATTAACAATAATAACTAAATTCTACACAAATATAGCAGAATAATTACATTAAATAATTATCGGACTTAATTTTCATTAATTAATTGATTATTTTTAATTTAATAATATAAAATAAAGTTTAATTTATCAAGTACGTAACTAAAAAAAAAAAATTAAGTTTATCACGTACATAATTCATCTAATCAGGTTCTTATCTGCTAGGTATAATCTTATACCTTCCAAAATTTAAAACAAAAACTAAAGATCCTCCCATTTTCGTGCAACATATATAGCTATGCTAATTATGCCCATTTTAACCACTTAATTTTAGGTTATTATTAGTTATTTATTAGTACCCGCAAATGCCAATTACTACTCTTGGTTATTGGTTAGCAATAAATAGGCTAATTACTAAAGTATTAGAAAGGTAATAGGTAATTTAGTATTAAGTTTAGTTATTACCTATAGATGCTGCAAGACTCTAGACTTATCATTTACCATTATACTTGGTTATTATTAGTCCGATATTAGTGTGCTTATTACTTATCTACTATTATGCATAGTTATGTTATAAGCTAGCTCCTCTTAGACATTGAACTTGTTATTAATTTATTATACTTTGTTATTATTTGTCAGTTATAAGTATCCTTATTATTTACTATTACGCGTATATACTTATAAAAGCTAGCTACTTCTAGCTTATAGTTATTAGTAGCAGTTATTACTATGATTAGTTACGTTACGGAATATTTGTATTTAGTTATTGTTACTTACTTAGCTACATAGTAGGGAATTATTATTTACTACAACGCTTATTAACTATTCTTAATTATTTATATTACTAATAGTTTATTGCTTGTAATTACTCTCATTATTATTAGTTTGTCGTTAGTAGTTAGTTTATTGCTATTTCTTATTGTTTCCAGTTGTTATTATTAGTTAGATGTTAATTTTCTGCTTACAAATGTTACATTTATAATTTTTACTTAGGTGCTATCAAGCTACATATACTTGATATTGTCATTTTTTATTTTAGTTGGGTATTAATTATTATTGCTACCGCTAATAATTACTTATTGTTGCCATTTTGTATTATATAGTTAGGTATTACTATACGGTAATAATTACTTATTGTTGCCATTTTGTATTATATAGTTAGGTATTACTATACGGTAATAATTACTTATTGTTGCCATTTTGTATTATATAGTTAGGTATTACTATACGGTAATAATTACTTATTGTTGCCATTTTGTATTATATAGTTAGGTATTACTATACGGTAATAATTACTTATTGTTGCCATTTTGTATTATATAGTTAGGTATTACTATACGGTAATAATTACTTATTGTTGCCATTTTGTATTATATAGTTAGGTATTACTATACGGTAATAATTACTTATTGTTGCCATTTTGTATTATAGTTAGGTATTACTATACGGTAATAATTACTTATTGTTGCCATTTTGTATTATAGTTAGGTATTACTATACGGTAATAATTACTTATTGTTGCCATTTTGTATTATATAGTTAGGTATTACTATACGGTAATAATTACTTATTGTTGCCATTTTGTATTATAGTTAGGTATTACTATACGGTAATAATTACTTATTGTTGCCATTTTGTATTATAGTTAGGTATTACTATACGGTAATAATTACTTATTGTTGCCATTTTGTATTATATAGTTAGGTATTACTATACGGTAATAATTACTTATTGTTGCCATTTTGTATTATAGTTAGGTATTACTATACGGTAATAATTACTTATTGTTGCCATTTTGTATTATATAGTTAGGTATTACTATACGGTAATAATTACTTATTGTTGCCATTTTGTATTATAGTTAGGTATTACTATACGGTAATAATTACTTATTGTTGCCATTTTGTATTATAGTTAGGTATTACTATACGGTAATAATTACTTATTGTTCTCATTTTTTATTATTAGTTAGGTATTTCCATACGGTAATAATTACTTATTGTTGCTTTTTTTATTATTAGTAAGGTATTACAACGCTAATAATTACTTATTATTGTCATTTTGTATTATTTGTTAGGTATTTCTATACGCTAATAATTACTTATTGTTGCCATTTTGTATTATTAGTTAGGTATTACTATACGCTAATTACTTATTGTTGCCATTTGTTATTATTAGTTAGTTATTACTACGCTAATAATGAATTATTGTTGCCATTTCTAATTATTACTTTGGTTTTAATACGCTTATAATATATTACTACCCTTATTATTTACCAATACAATAATTAGTTATTACTGCGCTAAATATATAATACATTATTAAATTTGTATACGCTTAGTTATTACTTGTTTATTGATGTTGCAGACGTTTTTTATTATTGGCCTTTATATATATAATCATTTGAACAATACATTTAAGAAATGTTATCTTATCTTTTCGAGGAGATATTGGCTTTTCAATAAGCCGAAAATAGAGTTACTGTAATAGTTATTTTGTCTTCCTTACCATATTAACTCTCTCGTCGCTTTTCAATGTACATTCATATTGAAATTTAATATTTAAGATTAAAAATAGTTATACCGGATAATTGACTAAATAGATCAGTTAATTGTCCAAATATACCAGTTAATTGCCCAAATATACCAGTTAATAGTCAAAATAGACTACTTAATTTTCAAATAGACCAGTTAATTGTCGAAAACCCACACTAGCTAATTAATAATATTAATTAAGATTTTATGGTAGGTATTTATTAACAATGAAGGAAGAAAACAGGAATCAATAATACTAGATTGTCTAAACTAAAATACAGACCGGTTTCGACTACACAGTGACCGTCAGTATACTATAAGGTACACTGCACTATTCAGTGTTATATTTTATTTACTGTTTATGACAGTATACTGATTAATTGAACTTATAATAGTGTTTGTTATTTACTACCCTTATTTGTTGTACTTTACTTAAAAATTAACAATTTTTACTACGTTTTTATTAGCTTGCTTTCTTGTTTGTTTGTTTGTTCAGTACAAATCTTGCAATCGACTTTTAACTAACATCCCGAGTAGCTAGACATTTAAAACTTTTAGAATAGCTCAGAACACGATGACAATGCATTATTTTAATACTTTTAGTCACCTTTCAGCAGAATTTAAGTAGTTTTCAACAAATTTTGCTGTATGGAAAGTTAGTTCGGAAAAAAATCCGCAAGTTATTTTATTTGTTTTCACAAGTCCCATATTTACAATCTTCATTTGGACGGGTTTCAAATTTGTGATTTTTTATTAAGAGATTAACATTGAATGACAGCGAAAAAGGAAAAGTAAACCTCAGAGAAGTAAACAAACAAATAAATTAATTGACGTGTGACACCCAGGTTTGTTTACACTTGTGTCCTAGTGTGTGTGGTTTAATTTTTCTGCATCTGTACTTCTTTTCTTGTACAGATTTTTCTTTTTCTTCTCTTACTGTCCCTAGACGGGGGCATATATCAATGGCACGGTTTAGATTCGGTGTTGGCGAGATCCGTTGCACATAGATTTGTCCTTTTATAGGTTTAAGATCAGCTCTCTAGATGGTTGTCATTTATGTGAAGTAAATAAATTCGGAACTATTTTTTTTCACTAACATTATATTATATCAATGAAAATTATATTATCAACATTACATATGATTCAACAGAAAATTTAAAAACGTAGTATATAAAAAGTTATTTTTATCTTGAAATGATTACTGTCAAAACTACTGACTGTCATACTTATTACTGTCACTAATACACTGATTAGTGAAGCGTATATCAGTATACTGACAGTGACTGTGGAGTCGAAACCGGATATGTAAATTGATACCTCATTTCACTGATGCAATGATTCTTCATTTACAATAATATTTTAATTTTAATTTTTTATTTTTCGCCATTACCAATTGTGTGTTAGTAAGCCAATATTTATGGAAATAAGTTCTGTATAGGTCCCACCCACACGAGGTTTCACAGAACGAAGATATTTCGCCACTTCTTCAGATTGTTACTCCCCTTATAAAAAATAGAGGAGAGTAACAATCTAAAGAAGGTGTACGGAATGTTCTTCTTTAGACTGTTACTCCCCCTATCAAAACAGAAGTGGGATATTCCTTTGTCCTAATGTACATTGGACTAAACATCCTTTTTACTTAATACTTATTTAGTCAAAGCCATTTTTATTCTAAAACAACAAAGGGGAGTAACAATCTAAAGAAGTACCGATATTTCTTTAGAAACACTCTATTTGATTTAAAGAAGCTTTTACGCAATACTTTTTTCACAATACTAGATACTGAGTATTTATAATGTATTTGAGAATATAAAAATTTGAAAAATATTTGAAAAGGGATTTTTTATTTTATTAAATATTGATAAACAGTAAAATACTTTATTTTTTAAATTATAATAAATAACTTTCTTACTTCGACTTTTTGTTAGAACTTTATTTATGTCTTTACTTTAAGTAAACATTATCTACTCTCTCTCTCTCTCTTTCTATATAATATATATATATATATATATATATATATATATATATATATATATATATATATATATATATATATATATATATATATATATATATATATATATATATATAAATCTTAAAGTCTTGGTGTAATGAAGAAGGGTAAAAATTAGGGGAAAAAAAGTCTAAGTTTATAAAGTCCCCCCTCAACGAAAAAAAGAACAAAATAAAAAACTGTGGTGAAGTTTGTCACTCTAACATCGTAAAACATTTCATCTTTCTCTGAGCTCTGCTTTGACTAATAACTCCTTGAGAATTCGTCCATTTAACTTAACTCACTTAGAACAAGAAAAGAAAATTAAAAAAGAGAAAAATTGTTAATTAATTTTTTCTTTTATCTTGCTTTTTTTAACTTGTGTTTTAACAGTGTTAATACAATTAAAACACGACTGTATGGCCTGAGGTAGCTTAAATTAAAAGACAATTATTTATTATTAAAAATCATGAATTAAGAAAAAGGAACAAATTAAGTATAAGAAATACTAAGTTAATTTTGTTTAATATGATTTGAAGAACTTATAAAAACTAATACAAATTTTTAGTGACTATTTTACTGTCTGTAATTTATCTGCCCGTTTTAGAGCATACATTATTTGTATAGGCAAAAATACATGAGAATATTGATTATTGTAATAATTTTATACTATTATAATATAAATAATTTAAAGATAAAAAGAACTTTTTATATACTACGTTTTTAAATTTTCTGTTGAATCGTATGTAATGTTGATAATATAATTGTTATTGTTATACAATATATAATGTTAGTAAAAAAGATAAATAGTTTTACTTCGAATTTATTTACTTCACATAAATGATAACCATCTAGAGAGCTGATCTTTAACCTATAAAATGACAAATCTTTGTACAACGGATCTCCCCAACACCCAATATAAACCGTGCCATCGATATATTTGAAATAATATAATCGATATATTTCCTGTTTTGCTGTCATTCAATTTTTATCTCTTATATAATTATAAAAATCACAAATTTGAAACCCGTCAAAATGAAGATTGCGTAAATATGGGACATAGTAAAACAAATAAAATAACTTTTAGATTTTTTCCGAACTAACTTTCCATACAGTAAAATTTGCTGAAAACCAATTAAATTCTGCAGAAAGATGGCTAAAAGTATTAAAATAATGCATTGTCATCGTGTTCTGAGCTATTCTAAAAGTTTCAAATGTCTAGCTATTCGGGAAGTTAGTTAGAAATCGATTGCCAGATTTGTACCGGACAAACAAACAAACAAGAAAGCAAGCCAATAAAAACGTAGTATAAAGACAAAGATATTTGTTATTTGGCTCGTATGTGTGACAAAGTTTTTTGCTTCCGCGCTACCGAAGGAAACGGAAGCTACGTGGTCGTTCTGAAGAACGAAAAATTTGTAAGTCTCCGATTTCAAAAATTCCAATACAGAAATCTATTTCAGACATCAGGGAACATATATTTGGTTTTTTCGTCCGTCGGTCAGTCGCTCAATTTTTGCGAACCAACATATCTTAAAAAAACTACACGTCCGATTTTAATGAAATTTGCATGGTAGGTCATAATTAGCCCATTGTTGGTCCGATATAAGTTTCAACCTTCTACACTCATTTGTTTTTTCTTCCACATGCGGACAAACATACATTTATTTACACCTATAGTTCAAAAGGACCTACTTATCTGATTTGTATGAATCTTTTATAAATTCATATTTTACGATTTTGGTAGTATTCATACTACGAAACGATTAAATTTTAATTTAAATCAAATTATAATTATTATTAACTACGGGAAACAGACAGAGAAAAATAGACTCCAGCGCGGGGATTTGAACCACCGGCCTCTATGTTTCCAGTACAGCGCTCTAACCAACTTTTATAGTTTATTGAAAGTAACCCGCAGGTAACCCCAAACTAATTTGAACCGTCTGCGCTCTTTAACTTTTGTTAAATTGATACTTTAATTCATGTAAAAATCAAAACAATTTTGACAGATTGACAAACAATTAAACAAAGTAGACAATAATGGCTTTTAAAAACATAAAACCAATAAAGTACGTGATAGGATGCGAGGAAGCTATGTGCCACACCAATTGGCAGTCTATTTTTATTTTGTATGAGAAGATTATTGCTTCCGAACTTACCGAAGGTAACGGAAGCTATGTGATCGTTCTGAAGAACGAAAGATGTTTAGGTCTCCGATTTCCAAAATTCTAAGACAGAAATCCGTTTCAGACATCAGGGAACATTTTTGGTTCCGTGTCTGTCTGTCGGACTGTCTGTCGGCCTGTCGTTCAATTTTTGCGAACCAACATATCTTAAAAACTACACGTCCAATTTTAATGAAATTTTGGTGGTTGATCATGACTAGCCCATTGTTGGTCCCATATAAGTTTCAACCTTTTGCGCTCATTTGTTTCTCTTCCACATGCGCACAAACATACATTTATTTACACCTATAGCATCAAAAGTACTTATCTGATTTGTATGAAACTTTTATAGTTTATCGAAAGTAGCCTGAAGATAGCCCTAGGTTAATTTGAACCGTCTGCGCTCTTAAAGTTTTGCTTAATTAATACTTGAATTCAAGTAAAAAACAAAACAATTTTGACACATTAAAAAAACGGGATAAACAATTAAACAATAATGGCTTGTAAAAGCATAAAACCAATACAGTACGTGGATAGGATACGAGGAAGCTTTGTGCCACACCAATTGGCAGTCTATTTTTTGTGTCTGATCTTGATCTACAATAACTGATTATTACAGGGCATATAGCCACTTTATATATCTACTTGATATAATGTAAGAAATATGTTTCCTTTTTTTAAGATACGAACCATTACCTGATATGACGATGTTTGGACTTTGATTTTTAGACGATTAAGTTAACCTCTTACACTATATACCGAACTTTTTTTCATGTTGATAATGAAATGTATGACTAAACAAACCATTTGCATATGAAGGAAGTCGATACAGTTTCATGTATGAGCATAAACACTAAAAATGAAGGATAATTACTGGTCATGCTTTAATGATAATTGTCGAAGCAGACGGTAGGAGGCGCGTGTTTGGACGCGCCCAGGCGGCGGCATGCCGAACTAACGTCACCTCCCTTCAACCTATTATCTACGATATGGAAGCATCTGGGAACATTAAGTATGAACGCGTGCCAGACCAGCAACTTTATCCATTTTCACTACATGAGTTCTTTTAGAACCTTATGTTAGACTGTCAGTAACTCTTTAAGCCGTACAATATGGAATATAATTCCCACTACTCCAAAAAAGCAGCTAGAGGGCGCCTGTCTATGGTCTTCTGTTCATTGGTTAAAAATAATCAAGTCATTGGTAGTTTCGTTTTATAGAATCCGCTTTTTGACAGAGCACATTAGTACACAACTGTGTATTCAAAAAGCTTTGTAGCTTATCGACTGTGTGGTTAGCGTTCTAGTAACACACTTAAAACCAAAATCTAAATACTGACCTTATCTGGTGATGGTAAGTTCGAATCCCAGAAAGATTACACATATATCACACTAATGATCACATCTATTAGATATTAATTAATTAATATTATAACTTCTTAAAATGTACTAATTACCACAAGAACAATCAACTTCATTGTTAATAATAAATTATATAAACATAATAATTAATTGTATAATTATAGTGGACATTCTTGTTCTTCTTACATACCGTCAACACTGTTACATTCATTTATCTTAATAAAGATTTACCAATCTTTACAGCCACAGTGAAACCGCCCCAAATGAAACCACCCTTAAATAAAATTGTGAATTATTTGCTTTAATTGAAATAGAGGATGGCTAGATGCAGTTAACAAATAAAATTCAAATATTAGTGTTAAACTAAAGTTTCGGGACAATGTAATTAATTCCTCCTACAAGCAGTGCTCGATTTCTAGAAATCGAGGTGCCGGAACTATAACCTTCCCCCTCTCTATCCGCCCCCCCCCCTCCCCCCCTTGAAGGGGGTCCTCCCCCGGAAAACATTTGAAAAATAAACGTTCAAAAACAGCATTTTAAGCAGTTTTAAACATAAACCCACACTGCAATCAGGTGGGTTTCGTGTGGAAATATATATTTGCCAATTTAATACATGATGTCCTTAATCAAATTTGTAGTCACTCACTGAGAAACAAAATTTTAACTAATGATTTAAAAAAATCTTAGTGCTGATAATATTATTTTTATTTATCAGAGAGAGAGGTCCCGGAACGCCGTTCCGCCTCAAATCGAGCACTGCCTACAAGAATTATAGTTTTGAGAAATCGTTTGCATTTCATGATTTTTCATAGTCTTCGGTGGACTGAAGTAGTTTACACCATTCTAATAAAATATTATCATTGCGTTATTCAAGCTTTAATTTTATTTTACTCTTGTTTCTAAGCTGAAAAACCTAATTTGACAAGAAATCCTAAAATCTTAAAAATCTTCCACATATTATGTATTTCCAAGATAATGAATATTCTTAATATTTAAGTTTTTTTGCTTCCGAGCTTACCGCAGGTAAGCTATGTGATACTTCTGAAGTACGAAACAATTTTAGGTCTCTGATTTCAAACATTCCAAAGACAAAAATTCGTTTCAGACATCAGGGAACATTTTTGGTTCCGTGTCTGTCTGTCGGTCTGCCGCTCAATTTTTGCGAACCAATATATCTTAAAAACTACTCATCTGATTTTGTTGAAATTTGGATGGTAGGTCATAACTAGCCCATTGTTGGTCCTGTATAAGTTTCAACCTTCTGAGCCTATTTGTTTCTCTTCCACATGCGCACAAACATACATTTATTTACACCTATAGCTTCATAAGTACTTATCTGATTTGTATGAAACTTTTATAGTTTATCGAAAGTAACCCGCAGATAACCCCAGATTAATTTGAACCGTCTACGCTCTTTAACTTTTGCTAAATTGATACTTTAATTCGTCGTAAAAAAATCCAACAATTTTGACAGATTAAAAAATACGGGGGAAAAAAATTAAACCAATTAGACAATAATGGCTTGTAAATGCATAAAATCAATAAAGTACGTGGATAGGATGCGAGGAAGCTAAGTGCCACACCAATTGGCAGCCTATTCTACTCTATATAATTCTGCGCTTTATGATACCTTGACGTTATTCAATAATTGTCTATTGTGGTTATTACAGAAATAAAGCTATGACTGAGAATGACCTTAAAAAGAAGGGTCAAAACGTCTCATTGAAAATGGTATAATTTATATTTATTCACACCTAAAGTGGTCCATCATTTATACCTAATAATATAATTATAATAAAGTAATTATTGTCCTGGAGATAGAGTGCAAAAAAGTGTCTGACCAACATCAAGCTAGAATTTTGTGTACAAGATAATCTTTTAATGCTTTTTAAGGACATGTGGTCGGCTAAGTTCGTCTACGGGACATAGCTTGGCAATAAGCATTTGAAAAATACAAACTTGAGGGGAGCGTTAATGTAAAAAATCAAAACAGTTTTGACAGTTTTAAAACACGGGGGAACATTAAATAAATTTGACAATAACAGGTTTTAATAGTTTAAAATCATTAAAGTATACAAAATAGAACGTAAAGGCGCGTCCACACTATGCCAGTTGGCAAGGCCAAGCGGCAAAGCTGTCTGGCCGACTTACGACTTCTTGCCATCTGGCTTTCTTTGATCCGGACCGACAATCGTCTGTGCCAAGCTTGGCAAATAGCAAATGCCAAGGGAGACGTCCACATTACACTTGGCAATGCCATTTGGCCTTGCCGCTTGGCATAGTGTGGACGCGCCTTAAGGAAGACATGTGCCTCACTAATGGGCAGAGTATTTTTTTCCTATTTGCCTAGTATCGACTTAATTTTAATATTATATCAAGCTTTAGTTATATTTTACGTTTATTCTTATACTTTCTTAAAGTTTGAGAAAAAATTATACACAACGTAATAAATACTAAGTATCCTCTTATAAGAAAGCGAAAAAAAAAGTTTTTTGTTGAGAAAATAAAGAAGGCAGTTTTTCCAAGCGACTTGAAGAGCTTTTCAATTATTGAATGAAAATCTGAAGTCTTGTTGAAACATTGAGCTCAAAAGCCTACTAATGGTTTCCTTATCAAATATTTACAAGATAACGAATCTCGCTTTGTCTTACCTTCACTTGGACCAATTACCTTCCCTTACCCTTCCAGACTCAACTCATTGTGTCTCTAAGGTAAAATACAAGACTCAATCTAAAATGAAAAGGTCTTCTATTTTTTGTTACTTTCAAACGTAAAACGACAAGACAAACTTAACAAGTTAATTTTCGACTTAATGTTTTCTTTCCTCTTACGTTAATTGTGTTAAATAAATAATTAATAAAGTTAGCAGACCTAATCACATTTTACTTTTAAACTCGTTTTAATGACTAACAATATAAGTACAGACAAAGTTTGGGACTTTTTTCACGCTAAATGTAGAATCATTAATTTATAAGACAAATTGGGTACTTCTTTAGATTGTTACTCCCCTTTGTCTTTTTAGGGTCCGTAGGCAAAACCAAGGACCCTTATATTTTCCTGCGTGTGTCTGTCCGTCCGTCCTCTCGCGTGCTCTCAAGGCTACACCTTTCGTCCGATCACTTTGAAATTTGGCATGTATGTGTCTTGTACCTGCCCACATATTTTAAAAATATAGCGACTTAAAAAAAATATTTTTCAAAAAAATTAGGGTAAAAAAACTTAAGGGTTAACATTTTTAAATTTTTTTTCGACACCGTGAGGGGTATCATATGAAAGGGTACGTCGAGCAGATTAAAAAAAAATATAATTCTTTGGATATAACTTTGATAGGGCGAGCGTAGGCAAGTTTGAAGTGGGTTTGAAACGTGTCCCCCCCTCTATCTCGCTTATGTGAAGTGAAAAAAAAACTGAAAAAAATTCCTGAACATTCTTCGACCAAAAGTAAAGATACCACTTTTTGGAAATTTCGAAAAAAAATATTATTTTATTTTTTATTGACAAAATACGTTTTTTTTTTTAATTATGGTCTTTTCGATATATTTATATGGTTGTTGTCCGGTTCAGTGGCAAAAAAATACTTTATCAGAGTGTGTTTTGAGAATATCAGATCCTTAGAATGGTTCAAAGTAAGCTTTTTAGCATTTTAAAAAAACACTGTTTATACACTTTACAGTTAAACACTATATAGTGTGGCATACGGACCCTCGCTGTGTGCTGACTAGCACACACTTGACCTGTTTATTTAGAATATAAATATTTATAAATTCCTTTATCTATATATAGCTATTAAGACAAAGGGATGTTTAGTCCAATGTATCCATTTGTCAGCACTTATTTAGACTGATACTTCCGTATAAAACAAAAGGGAGTAATAATCTAAACAAGATGTATGGAATAATCTTCTTTATATTGTTACTCCCTTATAAAAACAGAAGGGAGTAACAATCGTGTGATATTCCTTTGTCCCATAATACATTGAACTAAACATCCCTTTGTCTTAATAGTTACTTAGACAAAGGAATGTACAAATAATTATATCCATGTTTATACTCTAAAAAAGTTGATTATAAAAAGAAATATTTTAAAAAACAAGTTTTTATTCGTATTCTTCTCAGCAAACCCTTTCATTTGATACCCATATCATGCGCGTAATTAAAAATTACCTAGTTCGCCATCTTGAACTGCCCGTCATATTGGATTTAGAATGACTTCACTTATCTAATCATACATTTTCATCCAAACTAAACGTGTATGCAAAATTTCAATTCAATCGGTTGAGGATAACAGCTTTAAAATTCAGTTGCAAGATTTGACCCGAACATTCATACGAGTACATACATACATACAAACATTGCAAGTTAAATAAAAGCTTGTAAAAATAAAAACATTGGGGAGTTAAAGCCCCAATAAACGATCAAACATTTTGCGCAAACCTGATGTCGGGCAAATTTAGGCCATACACGTCAAACATCATGTTTGCGCAAACATCAAACAGCCCATACTCGGTCAAAATGTTTGCGCAAACCTGATGTCGTACAAATTTAGGCCATACACGTCAAACATCATGTTTGCGCAAACATCAAACAGCCCATACTCGGTCAAAATGTTTGCGCAAACCTGATGTCGGGCAAATTTAGGCCATACACGTCAAACATCATGTTTGCGCAAACATCAAACAGCCCCATACACGGTCAAAATGTTTGCGCAAACATGTTATTGGGTATGGGGGCCTTTACAATCTAAAGAAGTACATTAAATGTGAAAAAAAAAATCATACTGACAGATTTAGAAAAAAAAAATAACTAAAATAAACAATAATAGGTCGTAAAAGTAAAACATTATAGGTGTACGGAATGTATAAAAGCTATTTGCCACGGTAGTAGCTATAGGCAAACGATTTTTTTTTTTACAAATAATTAGTTGTTTTGACTGATATTTTGTGGCACCACTTCATAATTATGACTAGAGAGGTTGGTAGAAAGTAACACAACAATATAGTCACCACAATTTTTTTTATTAAAACTAACAAATGCGCTTCGACAAATAATATCATCTTCAGTGAGAATTCAGAATTCACTCTTACTAAGTTAACACGCACACTAGTGAGTTTTAATAAAAAAATTATGGTGACAATATTGTTCTGTTACTTTCTACCCAACCTCTCTAGTCATAATTATATTTTATTACAGCTGTTAATTGTTTGAATTAAAAATAAATAAATAAATGTTTAATGATTTCAAACGAAACTTTTATACTTTGTGTTATAACAATTCAAAAATAAACATTGCTTTAGTCTATTTTCATTAAAAAAAAAAAAATAATAATAATCTAGAATTGGTTATTTTCCGCTTCTCTTCTCTTACTTAAAACTTACATATTAAGAGTAAAAAAAAATAAACTTGAAAAGTCAAGTAAACCTTGTTTAAACTCAGTTAAAAAAGACTATAAAAGCTAACAGTGTGAACCATAAGGTAAAAAGATCCCTACAAGCTCCTATGTATACAAATTGGCCGAAGCCATATCGAAACAAAAACGACACTAGTGTAAAAACACTATCTATTTTCAAACAAAGACCTGTTTTTTTTTCTTCTCTCGCATAAAGACGACACTTAATTGACTTAAAGACTTTATAATTCTTTTTTTTTCTGACGAAGTTTGCAACTTATTTTCTTACTAAGTTGGCAAACGAAATAGCGAAAAAAGCCGATAATATAATAGTTAGGGAAGTGAATATTCTCTCTTATTTTAAAAATAAGCAAGCAAGTGAAATAACAATGTAACACTAGAATAAAGCCGAAGTATTAAATAACTTAAATAGATATGGTATTTAACTGTAAGAAGCGATAGTTTCAAACTTATTGGACGCCCTTCAAATGTCTTAACTAGTTTAAGACCCGTTTCTTGTTTTGTATTTTTTTTTTTCTTTCTCTGTCTCGAAGATGTTTCAACGCTCGATTGAGCACACTCGGTATTGCGTGATGCAATAACAAAATGTAATTTAAACTTTAGCTAAGTTGACAGCTGTTATGTTTCATTCTATTTTACCGCGTGAGTTAAATTCGACTGTCAAATCTAATTATTTATTTCTAATGACTTTGGACTGATTGCTTTTCGAAATTTCATTATATTTAAATTGCTTTATACTCCGTTAAATATTAGATATTCATCGTTATATATATATATATATATATATATATATATATATATATATATATATATATATATATATATATATATATATATATATATATATACACACAATTTGTGATAGTGAGAGACACCAGGGGATGTGCCGCGTAAACGTGACACATAGGAACTGTTCCAACCTTAGACAATACGTCACAAATATGTTGGCTCGGCATTACGCTATGTCCTGCATCGTTTCGTCGCGTCCGACTCATCAGGGGCCCGACGATGCCCACCCAACTCTGGACCTATACCAGATCAAGAAGATCAGATATCAGGCTTTATCAGAGACAAGCGTGCTCTCACACCTCCATTCTTGCTTGGCTGGCAAAACAAATCAGCAATGAAATACCGTGTTTTTGCACACTGCAAAAAGGTACACAATTTGTGATAGTGAGAGACGTTTACGTGGCACATCCCTTGGTGTCTCTCACTATCACAAATTGTGTACCTTATTGCAGTGTGCAAAAACACGGTATTTCATTGCTTATATACATATATATATATATATATATATATATATATATATATATATATATATATATATATATATATATATATATATATATATTTATATATATATAGAGAGAGAGAGAGAGAGAGAGATCCTCGACTTTGTTTTCCTCCAAATGTGATACAAGGGTACTTCTTCAGATTGTTACTCCCTTATGTTGTATTAGAACATAAATGTCTTTGACTAAATAAGTATAAAGAAAATGGGATGTTTAGTCCAATGTACTTTGGGACAAAGGAATATCCCACTTCTGTTCTTATAAGGGGATTAACAGTCTAAAGAAGAACATTCCATACACCTTCTTTACATTGTTACTCCCCTCTGGTTTTATTTATAAAGGGAGTAACAATCTAAAGAAGTGCTGATTCAAGTTTCAAAAATTCTAAGACATAAATTTTAAATTTCAGACATCAGTGATCATTTTTGGTTCAATGAGCCAACATATTTTTAAACCTACTCATCTGATTTGATTAAATTTTGACGGTAGGTCATAATTAGCCTATTGGTGGTCCCATATAAGTGTCAACTTTCTGTGGCCCAATTGTTTCTCTTTTCAAATATACATTTATTTACACCTATACCTTAAAAAGTGCTCATCTTCGAAAGTAGTCCGCAGATGGCCCCAGATTAATTTCGACCATCTGCGCTCTTTTCATTTTGCTAAATTGGTACTGCAAATCACGTAAAATATAAAATTATAGATTTAAAAAATGGGGGGGGGGGGGGGGAGAGAGAAAATAAATTTGATAATAATAGGTTGTAATTACATAAAAATCATTAAAGTATACCAAATAGGAGAGCGGACGCTATGTGCTAGTTATTAGGGTATAAAAGACTGTTTGGGACCATTGCTGATTGCGGGAAGTAGGAACTAGTTCATTTATCGTTCACGTTAACTTAAGAAGCGATTAAGAGCTATCGTTCTTTTCTGTACAATAGAGTGATTAATGTTTGAGAACTCAAGTGATCTATAGTTCACTTTAAGTAACAAAACCTTTGTTTTGTTAAGTTCAGCTAACCCTAAAAAATGTTACAAGAATTGAAAGCTTGGAAAGATTTGGTCTTATAATTTCAAACCCAACTCACCCAGTTTTCCTTGTTTATTAAAAAAAAAGAGAAGAGTTTGGCTGTTGTTTTTTTATTGTTACCTAAAGTTGAAGTTTTTTAAAAACGCAAGTTACTATACTAAAAAAAAAAAAAACAGGAAAAAGTTTCCATGTTTTTGTTCACAAATCCAGAATCAGTAAAGGTAAAGAGGGAGAGGGAGGTTTGAGCAATTTTTCGAGAAAAAAAAAGTTGCTGTTCGAAGCGAAGTGAAATGTTTTTTGTCAAAATGTTTTGAGCCGTGATATAATCCAAAGAGCAAAAGAGGTATAAGGGATAGCAAAAGGGGGTATTTTTTCTTTTTACCTTTTAAATATATATATATATATATATATATATATATATATATATATATATATATATATATATATATATATATATATATATATATATATATATTGGCAAGGGTTAAACCATCTGTCCATCAAGCTTAAATAGTAAAACTTCCATAAAAATGTTTGTTAATGTTTATTTTTACCCTCGTCAGGTATGAAGCAAAAAGGTAGAAATTTGGAGATCTAGAAACGACGCCAAACTAATAGTTTCCAATAGATTTGCTTTAGAAAGATCTAGAAAATAATTTTCTTTCCAATACTTATCACAGATAATTAAGTTGTTTGACAGTTTTGTCATCTGTTTAAAAATAAAAAATAAAAAATAAATGTTTTTTAAGCTCTCTCAAGATTATTATGTTTTAAGATTTATTTATTTATTTAAGATTAAGAGATTTATGTTACCACTTTAAACTGCAGTGCTTTTAAGTTATTGTGAAATTTATTATATGATAAGATGATAAGGTATTTTGAAATCTGCAGAAGATGAATTTAAAAAATATAGTATCTATATAATCTAAGATCATGAGAAAATAATAGAATTCGCAGAATATAATTTTCAGAAAATATGAAATTCAAAGAATATATGTATCCTTCAGAATATATGGAATTCATAATATATTATTATCAGGAAATATGGAATCTTCTAAAATTGTAAAATATGAAATCTTCCATTCATGATTTTCAATCGAAACAACGGAAGTAGATTACCTACTAATTTTCAGTCGATCTTTTACCTAGGTTTTTTAAAAACCATGATCGCCAGGAAATATGAAAAATACAATTCAAGGAATAAGACAAATAAAATATTTTTTAAACATTTATATATATTTCAATATTATATAATTATATTCAAGATTATAAAAATATGGAATTTCCAATCTAAGATAAGTCAAGAAAGATTAATGGTTTATGTAAGAAGATCATTGTTTATGTAATATAAAACATATGCAAATTAGATATAAAGCAGAGTAAATTTTTTATCACAGATTGCCAGGTAAGAGAATATTTTATCAGTAAATCCAAAACCATTACGAAATCACATAAAACTCGAGAGTATCCAAAACTCGATTGTACCCAAAAGTGAAGTCTAAACTCAATAGTATACCTAAAATAGGATTCAAATCTCAATAGTACCCAAAACTCGATAGTACCCAAAACTTAAATCATACCTTAATAGGACCTAAAAGTCGATTATACCCAAAAGTAAAGTCAAAATTCAATAGTACTTAAAAATTGGATTCAAAACTCAATAGTACCCAAAACTGAAGTTATACCTTAATAGGAACCAAGAATCGATTGTATCCAAAAGTGAAGTCAAAACTCAATAGTACCTACTTATAATTGGATTCAAAACTCGATAGTGCCTATAACTAAAGTCAAACCTCAATAGAACCCAAAAATCGATTGTACTCAAAACTCAATAGTACTTAAATTTGGATTCAAAACTCGATAGTACACATAACTAAAGTCATACCTGAATAGGACCCTAGAAACTAGAGTCAAGAGTACCCATACCATAAGTGAAGCCAAGATTCGATAGTACCCAAAACTCAATAATACCCAAAAAGGGAAGTCAATATAACGAATAGTTGCTCATCACAAAATTAGAGCTTCATATTATTTATTAATTAATTATAAAATAAGAAAACCATTTTGCCACCTAACACTTTATTGTTAGTGTTAATATATTTTCAAATTTTTAGCATTTTCTTAACAAGACCTTGTAAATCGTGAAAACGTAAAAGAATATAGAAACTTCAAAAAAAAGAGTAAATCTTTTTTTGGAGTACATTTTTTCAAAACTTCATGGTTCAGGAGTACGTATACAAAAAAGCTCACTTTTATTTATTTATTTTTTTTTTTATACATAAAGCCTAATTGATCCAGTTTTAGATATCCAGGACTTAAAATCTATCTAAAAATAAATATAAAAATTGTGGAAAAATATACGGAGCGATTTATTTTTAACGGATCTGTTAGTGAAAGGGTGGGTAACGGTGAAAATTAACTTAATTGGATTTTATATACAACAAAATTTCAATACTGATAACTGGCTTTTAAACGTAAAAAAAATAACCCCGGTTCCAGATGAAAATCTCTGCTTTTTAAATAAGGATTTCTAAAATATTTTTCAAACTGGCAAATCCAGGCAAGGCTTTAATTAATAAATTAAATAATCTTGTCCGAACTAAGTGGAGCTTTTATTTATTTTTAAAAAAAATTATATATATGTATATATTTTTCATCCTGTGAGATTGAAAATTTAATTTACCAAAAGTTTAATATTAATTTATAACGATAAAATAGTAATTGTAAAATCCCCTTTTTTTTATTTCATTTTTATCCCCACTTAATATATATTTTTAATATGATATTTATCCAAGTTGTTTTTTTATTTATTTGGTATATATTTATTTAATTGAATGGTTTATCTTTAAAAAACTGTTTATTAACTCTTTCCATTTATATATTAGAATGTATGAATAAGTATTTGAATTAATAATATTAAGTTTTTCAGATATATTTCCTAAATTTCGATACTATAATTTTTATTTTCTGATGATTTCTTTTCGCGATTTTTTAAAAATTATTTAACTATTTTAGCTTCCGAACTTACCGAAGTTAACGGAAGCAATGTGAACGTTCTGAAGAACGGAAATATTTTATGTCTCCGATTTCAAAAATTCCAAGAAAGAAATCTGTTTCAGACATCAAGGAACATTTTTGGTTCCGTGTCTGTCTGTCACTCAATTTTTGCGAACCAATATAACTTAAAAATTGCAGGTCCGATTTTAATGAAATTTGTATGGTAGGTCATAATTAGCCCATGGTTTGTCCCGTATAAGTTTCAACCTTCTGCGCTCATTTGTTTCTCTTCAACATGCGCACAAACATACATTTATTTACACCTATATCTTCAAAAGTACTTATTATCTGATTTTTATGAAAGTTAATAGTTAATCGAAAGTAACCCGCAGATAGCCCCAGATTAATTTGAACCTTCTGCGCTCTTTAATATATTATATGCTTAATTGATACTTTGATTCATGAAAGAAAAAACAATTTTATCTACGATTGATACAAAATATAAACATTATATCTTTGTTTAGATGCGTAGAAAGTGATTATTTACGTACTTGTATTCATTGCGCATGCGCGTCTCATAGTTCTGAACAATTCCTCATCTTTACCACGCTAGCGCGGTAAAGAAGAGGAATTCTTCAGCTTTACGCACGATTAGCAAGTTTGCTTACATTTAACAAAACTAATTTGCTGTTTTTTTTTTTTTATTAAAGTAACGGTTTATATCGAGTTTTTAGTGAAAAACAATGAGTGAATCAAGTGACTTTGACGAAAATGTGGAGAATAATACTCCTCCAGAAATAATTAATTCGGCAATAAATACAACTCAAAAATTAATGCCATCTTTATCAAGAGAGAGGGATACGAACTTACATACAGCAAGTTTATTTTTTTCTGTATTTATTATTTAAATCTAAAAATCGTAGATAAAGTACGGTACGCAACTCGAGCGAAAAAGGCATTTTGCATTGCTCGTGTGGTTTTACTCACCCGCTGTCGCTCGGGTGCAAACTCCACACTCGCATGCAAAATGCTACTTTCCGCACTCGACGCGTAATGTACTATTACAGGTTAAAGAAACGAGGTAAATATCTAAACAGACAATAATGGCTTGTAAAATCATAAAATTAATGAAGTACGTGATAGGAAGCGAGAAAGCCATGTGGCACATCTATTGGCAGGCCATTTTTAAAATAGGTGCGTTTGTTAGGGTTAACTATTTATAATATATGAGAGTTTAAAGATCAATATAAACATGTAGTGGAATAAATAATTGACTATAGTACTTTTTAACTCTGACAGCTGTGGAAAATCGAGAAAAAAATGGGAGGAGAGTGAATGAGATCTTGAGATTTTGGCGGGTAATAGGTCGGGCAATGACCTATACACTCTCCTACCATTTTTTTTTTCTCGATTTTCCTAAGCTGTCAGAGTTAAAAAGTATAATGTGTTTACTATAGTTTCAGCTGTTTTAAAGCAGTCTTCTTCAGATAATCTATAAACAAAGTAATAGACTTAAATTTAATACATAAAAGAATAGAATAAGGTAAAACAACCGTAACAGCCAATTGTTCGTGTCAAATTTTTGTGTGAAAACGTTCACACAACACGTGTTTGGTGAATTAATTGTAACCACTTGGTTACAATGATCCCTTAACAGTTTTAATTTGATCTTCGATAGATAAGTGTGGTTAGGGTCAGTGGTTACATAACCTCTTGGTTACAATGATTCCTTAACAGTTATTAATTTGATCTTCGATAGATAAGTGTGGTTAGGGTCAGTGGTTACATAACCACTTGTTTATAATGATTCCTTAAAAGTTATTAATTTCTCAATTACGAAAGTTCAGAAAAAGGCTTAAGGGGGAGACTTAAGCTCTACATATGGTTTTATAAATAAATCGAGCTTGCGTGGCACATTCCTTGGTGTCTCTCACTAACACAAATTGTGTACCTTATTGCAGTGTGCAAAAAACAAGGTATTACATTGCTGATGTGTTTTGCCAGCCAAGCAAGAATGGCGGCGTGAGAGCTCGCTCATCTCTGATAAGTCCTATATGCCTGATTTTCTTGATCTGGTATAGGTCCAGAGTTGGGCGGACATCGTCGGGCCCCTGATGAGTCGGACGCGACGAAACGATGCAGGACATGGCGTAATGCCGAGCCAACATCTTATTGAATTTTTGTCTGATGTTGGAACAGTTCCTATATGTCGCGCTTGCGTGGCACATCCCTTGGTGTCTCTCACAAATAGTGTAGCCTATTGCAGTGTGCAAACACGGTATTCAATTTCTGTTATATATAAATATATATATGTGTGTGTGTTTTGTAAATATAAAGTCTTAAACTCAAAAATAAATTAAGTTCGTAAATTTTCAGAACGTTGTTTTTAAATGTCATGTATTGTAAAGTTAACTTTCAAACCCTCATACTTGTTCATCAATTTAAAACTTGAAATGAAAAAGCTTGTTTGGCAAAAACACTAAAATAACCCTCAAGGCAGGTTTTCCTCTAAGAACCCTTAAAAATATTTTAATTATATAAACAAAAATGTTCATCTACAAGCGATGAAGATTATAAATTTATAAACAATTATGAAATTTCAAGAACAGTAAAAGTAAATATTATAACAATAATACAAGTCTTTAGAGGGGGGGGGGGGGGCGTATTTTCAAAGGGAAAATTATTCGGTTCAAAGTTTTTAACTCATCAAGTTGAAGTGGGGGGATTTTAAACAATATAGAATAATTTTGAAAGAGGGTTCAATTTAACCCTCTGCATTATTTTACCCCACTTTTACCCAACATACAAGTACTAAAAAGTCTTAATTAGCCAGTTCTGTTGCTTTTTTAAAATAAAAGAAAAATTCTGGAAAACTCACTTCCTTCATTTTCAGGATGCCGTAAAACTTTTCCGAGGGTAACGCAAAAGAAGCTTTCATTTTCCCGTTAGAAGTGGCGGGCAAAGTGAACCAATTAACTTCTTCAATTATGTTCAACCCCCGGATAAACCTAAAATAATAAAAATCCTTTTCTTCTTCTAAATTACTTGTTAATATTGTAAAATTATTTTAAATTTATCAGTTTGTAATATAATATAAGAATTAATTTTTTATCTTTACTAAAAGTAGTTTTTCCAATTAGTGCTACACAAAGCTTCCTTGCGTTCTATGGCGCATACATTAATAATTTTTATGCAAAAGTATCAATTTAGCAAAACATAATGAGTGATTACGATTGAAATTATTGGAACGAAGTTCCTTATGGCACGTTCTGGAGCCCGGGAGTGAATCCGAAAAAAACGACCAAAATCACCGTCACGAAATCTACAGATGACGATAACTTGATTAAAAGATCACCGAGTTGGATGAAATTTGGTACACATGTTCATTTTACTAATGCCCGGGCTGAGTTCTTCGGAAAACGTTATCCGCCCAAGCGTTCACGCGCAACGCTCGCGTAAACATAAGCTTCAAAAGACGGGAAAAAGTGTTATTAAGGAAACCTGTTACTTGACTTGTTTTGATTATTTTTTATATTATGTCAAAAATGTCACTTTGTTTTGTAAATAATTGTAACAAACACACAGGACTCTTATTTGGGACCCCCAAAAGGTATTAAAACACTTTCCAGCTTTGGCCGATTTTTCGGGAAGCATATGTTTAATTTACCTGGTCTATAAGCCGTTCTCCCGGGAAAAATCTAGTTCCTGAGAAATTAGCTTAAAACGCGGACGGAGAGAGCCCGGGTTCGATTCCCCACCCAGGAGAAGTTTTTTTTATAATAAATTTTGATGAAAAGTTCAATAATATTTAACTGTACATTTGAAAACTAATAAATGGAAACACTGGGCTAAGTAATTATAAACTCGTATATGAGAAAGTTTGTCTGAGTTGTCTCGGACCGATTTTTTTTTATTACTACCACTGATTTAATTTTATCAATGAAATATAATTAAGCTAACATATGTATTCAAAGAATTTGCAGTTTCATTAAATTAATGTATTAAACCTAATACATTATCTTTATGTAAATATAGATGTTTTAAAAATGATATAGAGAGAAACATAATATAATATATTTATGTATTTTACAAAAAAAATACATACATGAGGCTGCTCACTTATAATGAGTTGCTAAATACACAGCTTACTGAATCAAATCTTTTAACAGACAATAACATATTAAATAAATTAAATAACGCAAAATTTACAACAATTTAAGTATACAATCACCAGGTTCCCTCAACCTGAGGAACTTATTACCATAATAATCATTAAAAATTTTAATTATGTTGAATTAAATGCTTAAATTATAATTTGGTATTTATAACGGAATGATGATAATTGGTCTACATTTAGATGTTTTTAATAATTATTATTACTGTAAAGCATTTCTAATATTAATACTAATAATTTAATCTGATAGATTTATGTTAAATATGAATTTATATTATCAAAACCCTTTTTGTTTCTCATTTGGAAACATTAAACCTTAATGAGTATGTTAATAAGTTTAAATATAGTACGCAATTATAATTTGAGTTAAAGATACTTTTATAATTTTTGTATTGTTATAACGTAATTTAAATTTAACGATATTATAAAACATTTTAATTAATTAAATCATTATTATTATCTACTGAACGAATATTGTCCTACTGAAGTAAATTTTATATTATTTATACTTTTGTTTAATCATTGTTATTCTGATATTTTAAACGTTTTTACTTTCTCATATAAAGAGAAAGTATTGTGATGGAGCGAAAATTCGATTTTGAGATTTTAATGGATTTACATATTTGAGGTCCCCCTGAGTCCAAAAAAAAGTGGTTTTTTAATAATGTCTGTCTGTCAAACATATGGGCTGATTTTGACGAAATTTGGAATACATGTTCAGAAAAATCATACCCCGAGGCAAAATCAAGAAATGAATTATTGATCCAAATTTGGAGGCGCTATTCTGCACTTTTATATTTTGAACACATTGTTTCCATCGCACGTATGCTCAATGCACATATCATATCCAAGCACGTATGCATAATATATATTGCTTCCTTAGCGTGTGCACAAATTGCTTCCTTAACATATGCTTATATTGCTTCCTTTGCGTATTCACAAATTGCTTCCTTAACGTATGCTTATATTGCTTCCTTTGCGTATGCACAAATTGCTTCCTTAACGTATGCTTATATTGCTTCCTTTGCGTATGCACAAATTGCTTTCTTATCGTATGCTTATATTGCTTCCTTTGCGTATGCACAAATTGCTTCCTTAACCTATGCTTATATTGCTTCCTTTGCGTATGCACAAATTGCTTCCTTATCGTATGCTTATATTGCTTCCTTTGCGTATGCACAAATTGCTTCCTTAACGTATGCTTATATTGCTTCCTTTGCGTATGCACAAATTGCTTCCTTATCGTATGCTTATATTGCTTCCTTTGCGTATGCACAAATTGCTTCCTTAACGTATGCTTATATTGCTTTCTTCGCGTATGCATAAATTGCTTCCTTATCGTATGCTTATATTGCTTCCTTCGCGTATGCACAAATTGTTTCCTTAACGTATGCTTATATTGCTTCCTTTGCGTATGCACAAATTGCTTCCTTAACGTATGCTTATATTGCTTCCTTCGCGTATGCACAAATTGTTTCCTTAACGTATGCTTATATTGCTTCCTTTGCGTATGCACAAATGGCTTCCTTAACGTATGCTTATATTGCTTCCTTCGCGTATGCACAAATTATTTCCTTAACGTATGCTTATATTGCTTCCTTTGCGTATGCACAAATTGCTTCCTTAACGTATGCTTATATTGCTTCCTTCGCGTATGCACAAATTGTTTCCTTATCGTATGCTTATATTGCTTCCTTCGCGTATGCACAAATTGTTTCCTTAACGTATGCTTATATTGCTTCCTTTGCGTATGCACAAATTGCTTCCTTAACGTATGCTTATATTGCTTCCTTTGCGTATGCACAAATTGTTTCCTTAACGTATGCTTATATTGCTTCCTTTGCGTATGCACAAATTGTTTCCTTAACGTATGCTTATATTGCTTCCTTCGCGTATGCACAAATTGCTTTCTTAACGTTTTCTTGTTAATAAATATTGAAACTTGAATTCTTAATATTGAAAAAATGACAGTGAAATAAAGAAAGAAATTTTGAAATTGTCCCCGGTTCACGTAATCTTCTTGAAAATTAAGAGATTGTCGCCACATTTGCTGCCTCCTAATACCTCTTATACTTCCTGTTTTTGTTTTTTTTTTTGTTTTTTTTTAAATCATATTATAATTACTATTTACAAGGGGAGACAGACAGAGAAAAATAGACTTCAGCGCCAGGATCCGAACCACGGACCTCTCTATATTTCCAGTACAGATGCTCTAGCCAATTAAGCTACACTGAAGAATTATTTCCTCGGTCGAAAACGATACCTAGTCCCGTCTTAAGCTTTCAAATTTTTCTAGTAGTCTAGAAGTCAACAACGACAATAGAACTAGACCGAGAAATAACGCTTGTAATTATAAAGTACCCAATTAGTACGTGTACCTAGTATACAATCAATTATAAATTCAATTTTTAAGTTTTTGGTTGTATTCATACTACGGAATGTTTAAATTTTAATTTAAATCAACTATAATTACTATTTATAAGGGGAGACAGACAGAGAAAAATAGACTTCAGCGCCGGGATTCGAACCACGGACCTCTGTATATTTTCAGTACAGATGCTCTAGCCAATTAAGCTACACTGAAGAATAATTTCCTCTGTTCTCCTGTTTTCTTTGTTGCTAATTAATTTTCACTGATAATCAAATATTAATCTTTTATTTATTTGAGACAATGCTTTTATACCTATAGAAGATTTGTACTAAATATCTAATTAAAAATCCATAAATATTTCCCATTTATCGAGTCCTATTGTCATTTTAAATTACTAATTTCGGAGATAACATATTATCCTGAATCTTTTCAACAAATTGTGCGAATAATATAATATACATTAATTATAAAATTAACTCTTTCAAATTTCCATAATTAACTTATTGATTGGATAATTAATTAAGCAGGGAGGTTTGTTAAAGAGGTATAGGGTTAAATTACAGTAGGATCCTGTAGAGAGAGCTCTGATTGTTGTGAATTCGGCTTACAGGAATTCAGACCTGATTAAAGGGCACCCGTTTATTTCCAGATGGTTAGCCATTGTTATCAATTAACTGAGAATTTAGCTTCCGATTGCGTAAGAGGAGGGGGAAGGGGGGGAGTAGAAGGCCCCTCAGTGAAATTCATTGTTCCGTGAAACAATCCACCTTGTCAGAGGCTATCCAACCCGAAATTCTGCCAAAACAATGGATACAATAGACATACAATAAATTCAAACCTGGAGCTAAACCATTGTAGCTCCTCGTCCATTTCAATTCCAAAACCAGCAATCATCCTCGTGTATTGTTTTAACTCTACACCCAATCCGCCAATATTGTATTATATGTTTTTTATTTTTATTGCTAAATATTTTCATTTATTTTTAAAATTAATATCAGAATTTCCTCAGCTACATTCTTTTATCGCTGTATTTCCTAATAGTTTTGTTTTTATTATAATTATTTTTTAAATTTGTTTTCAAGTTCAATATAATTAACTTGTTTATCTATTATCTAAAATTGAAAAAATCAATTCCCCACAAATGGCAGTGGATAAGATTATGTATATAACAACAAATCTGGTAGCAGATTTCATCAGAGTTAAGTTTAATTTAAGCATATTCTCAACAAATGTTATTAGTTATTTGGTTAAGAGTTATTTTTTTACTGGATCATAAAAAGAATGCTAGTGGGAGTTAAACAAGTAAGACAATATCAATATGTCACTTGTTGACTAGTTCATAAAAGGAACTCTAGTGGGAGGTACACAAGTAAGACAATATCAATATTTCACTTGTTCACTAGTTCATACAAGGAACTCTAGTGGGAGGTAAACAAGTAAGACAATATTAATATGTCACTTGTTCACTGGTTCATAACCATGATAAGTGGGAGGTAGACAATATCAATATGTCACTTGTTCACTAGTTCATACAAGGAACTCTAGTGGGAGGTAAACAAGTAAGACAATATCAATATGTCACTTGTTCACTAGTTCATACAAGGAACTCTAGTGGGAGGTAAACAAGTAAGACAATATTAATATGTCACTTGTTCACTGGTTCATACATAGAACGCTTGTGGGAGGTAAACAAGTAAGACAATATCAATATGAACTAAACTTACCAAGTAAGTTTAGTGTTGTAGCCTGTAACCTATTGAAAATACCCTGATGAAGTAAATAAATTATATAAAACTAATTGGTTAAACTAAGTTGTTTTTATTAAACCGTACCTTACTAATTTCATTCTAATTTAGCATTTATTTAACTTATATCCAGACTGTCTCTACTTCAAACGATTGATATCTTATTAATTGTATGAATAACGAATCAAACCATTATGAATTTAATCACGCTTGCTCAAAGCTTTTATGAGAGAAAGTTCCTTTCTTCAAACTTTGTCTATTAAGCGTTCAATTTACGCTACCGGATTAATTAATTTATCCCGAGCATCGTCTAAAGTTAATTCCAGTGTTTTGGGTAAAGCGATAATCAGGATGGAGATGGTATAAAGCGAAGTAAGTAAGGGAGGGGGGGTTTAATTGTCGATCATTTTGGGTTAAATTAGCCGATGAAAGGGAGTGGGTAGGATTTCGATCAGTTTAGGATGGGTTTCGGGTTTAAAAGCAGAACTTGAAGCTTTATAGAGTTTGTGTGAAGGTTAGGGAGGAAAATTTCCTTCAAAATCAACCGGGGAAAACAAGCAGTTTTAGACGAGAATTGTTGAGAATGGGAGGTAAGGTTTTCGACTCCCGCACTCAGTAAAAGGCATTATATTCTAATGGAGGATGCTTTTCCCAAGATATTCCCAAGAGTATATTTCGGGAATAGGGTGGGGGTAAAGAAGAGGGAACTGTTTGAACGTTTTCCACTTGCCATGCTCTCGGAGGAGAAGCCGCTTCCAGATATCGGAAGGATGGAAAGCTTTAGACCAGGGGGGGGGGGGGGGGGGGTAAGGCAAGGGGAAAGTGTGCTCCATCACTAAACTTCATGGAAACCACTTAGCTTGCTCCTCCACAAGCCTAACTTCTACTCGGGCTTGAAGTGCTTTCAACTGCAAATCACCTAGACCAAGCAACCTCTCCTCAGAGAACTGGCAAACCACTTCACCCACTTATCTCTTAACAGAAACCCCATCTTCAAAAACCTTTCAGTTTTACTCTAGGAAAGCTTTATTTTTACCTCTTTCTTTCTCTCGTGAGTGGAAGTAAAACTCGCAAAAACACTCTGCCCTATCTTCTCTTCGGTTTTTTGTTTTGTTTTTTTCTCTTGAAAAAAGCCCCTTTTCTCCTGCGAAAAACAAGAAACTTATCCAGCCACTAAACTTTCACATTACCGAGAGCGCTTTCCTCTTAAACTTAGTCTTGAGACTCGGTAGTTTTATTTTTTCTAGATAAAAATGTGAGAGAAAAAGAGGAAAAAATCCTCATTTTCAAATTGAAACGAGCTTAAGCGATTTAACAAAGTAACAGAAACAGAAATAAAGATTTAGTGTTCATTGTTTTATGGAAGGTTTAAACGTATAAGAACTTTCTTTACCCACAATACAATCACATCTGCCAATAAGAATTAAAATACCTACTTCTACCATATTTTAACACCTCCTTATTACTTTTAACGTAGAGATATCGTCGCTCCAATTGTTCATTTATAAATACATTTATTTAAATATTTCCAAAAAAAATTGAGCTTACAACATTTTTGATATTAAATATTAAATTATCTATAATTTTCCTATGTGTACGTCAAAAAGTTACGCCAGTATTTTAAATTTAACATTTCTAGCGTGAACGGTTCGAAGGATATGAACCAAAGTTCAAAGGACGGACAGGCGGACAGACATATCACCCTCGGCATAATGGTTTCGAGGATGATCTACAAAACCATAAAAAGGCTATTAAACCTTTTACACGTTTATTTAACAACTTAACACAATTTAACAATCAAATCAGCATCAGATTTGGTAACGTAATTGAGAACTTAACACAATTAAACAATCAAATTAGGTAAACCTAATTGAGAACTTAACACAATTAAACAATCAAATTAGGTAAACCTAATTGAGAACTTAACACAATTAAACAAACAAGTCAACATTAAATTAGGTAAACCTAATTGAGAACTTAACACAATTATATCATCACATCAGCATCAAATTAGGTAAACCTAATTGAGAACTTAACGCAATTATATCATCAAATTAGGTAAACTTAATTGAGAACATAACGCAATTATATCGTCAAATTAGGTAAACCTAATTGAGAACTTAACGCAATTATATCATCAAATTAGGTAAACCTAATTGAGAACTTAACGCAATTATATCGTCAAATTAGGTAAACCTAATTGAGAACTTAACGCAATTATATCATCAAATTAGGTAAACCTAATTGAGAACTTAACGCAATTATGTCATCAAATTAGGTAAACCTAATTGAGAACTTAACACAATTATATCATCAAATTAGGTAAAACTAATTGAGAACTTAACGGAATTATATCATCAAATTAGGTAAACCTAATTGAGAACTTAACGGAATTATATCATCAAATTAGGAAAACCTAATTGAGAACTTAACGCAATTATATAATCAAATTAGGTAAACCTAATTGAGAACTCAACACAATTATACCATCAAATCAGCATCCAATAAGGGCTTGAAATAGTACAATATTGATAGTCTCTAAATTTTAAAAAGTTATTATAATCTCTAAATTAACTCTTTGTTATTATATCATAATTTCTTTTTTTTTTATTGTTATTAACATTCTTTTTCTTTTTTCATTGTGTTCGATTCAATTAATTATCGCTATTCGTTCATTTGAGTTACTCTTAAATAAAATCTCTTGAGCGTAATTGAGGGTTGGTGGGGGGGGGATTATAATTTTAAAACGAGAACATGATTAAAGGCAACTTAATTAAACTCGAGAGAATTGTTGCTTAATTATTTTAATTGGCAGCCAATTTAGCTTTAAATAATTAAATTGATAGACCTTTTGACTAAATTGAAACGTTTTATATTTAAGTATAACCAATTAGTGGAATGTAGGAAATTAGGTGGGATATTTTTTTTAATTAATTTTCAAAATAATACTTCCTGGTATAAGGATATTATTTTGAATTTTGTTGAATAACATTTTTAATTTTTTAGTTTCAAAAAGAAATTCCTTCAATGGTTTAATGGGTAGTATAAATAAAAACATATAAGATCTCATCATTTTAATGCAGTGCGATATTTCAAACCCTTCTTGTGTAATTAACCGATTTTGATGAGGTTAAAGACAAACAACATGAATCCGGCCCAAAGGACCAAAATATTACACAATTTTATTCTAGTATTCATACCAATTTCTTCAAATGTGTGCTACCCATCATTGTCACATCTTTTAATATTTTTTTTTAAGTAATTTAAATAACACATACTACTAATTCTTGATACTAATTTTGATTTTATAAAAAATTTCATTCATAAGTGTCTAACTTAGTCCACATCTGGACTCAATGTTGCCCATATTAGTTGCGGGGCTGAATTGCAACAGTGCCGATTCAGCCCCGCATCAAAGACGCGCAACACTGAGTCGCGGTGTAGACTAAGCTTAAGGTATGTAGGCATTGCCTAAAGAGAAAACAGAAAAAACAGAAGTTTGCGCTTAACCCTTTTAGGATTGGTGGTTTGCCTGGCAAACCTCCCCCTTTTGCTCCGAATGGCGCACTACTGTTTTTGTCTAATTTCTAAAATTAGAGTTGCAAATCTCATCTGTGGGATCAATCACCACCAAACCTCTAAGGCAACGTAATTTATTAAATATTCACAACTCAAGCCAAAAATCTGCAAATAACACGAGAGCTCTAATTATTTATTATAAAAACTCAATATTAAATCATAACTGGTAGTATAATAAGTATTTTGACAAAAATCCGCTCTAAGAAATTGCTTCTATGAGCCACAATAAACAAAAAAACTGGATACATATCATCCAAAACACACGAGTAGAGATGGTCAGGTGGTAAACCGCGGACACCACCAATCCACTGTACATTTTTTTTTTTTTGTCTGATCCTTTATAGGGTTTAAAGCTACTAGTAGTCTAATTCTTATGGTATAATACTTTAAAGACAATACTGGAATTATGTATGATCATTATACGCCAAAATAACGTTTTATAACGCTTCAGATTCCAAGATAAACGACACCAATTAGCGTTGTAACGGTCCCACTTAGCATCACACAATGGCAACTATTAAGCTATCAATTGACGGCATAAATAACCAAGCAACTGCTGCTGACCATATGTTCAGCAAACCAAGTTCACTGGCATGAAGAATCTAATTCCTAAATAGGGTTGTTGTTGACAAGATGGCATTAATGCTCCCTTATTTCACAACAAGGGGGGGTTAAAAGGAGATTTTCAGGCTCCATATTTGATGAAGGGATCCCCCGACCAATCCCTTTCATTCCCGCCCTTTTCCTGTTAACTCCCTCCTTTTCCCTTTGGTAAATCCGAATCAGCCCTTTCAGCTGAATCTTCTCTCCCCCTTCGGTGGATTTCCGTCCTTAAACACCCTTATTTTTATCCTTTTCCAAATGGTCTCCTCTTTTTACGCAGACACCAACCGTTGCTCAGAACTAAGGGAATTTAATATTTAGAATCAACTCATAACTATTTCAGATGAATAAAAAAAGATTTTAATTTGATTCTTTTTAATACTTATCAACCACATATTTAATGTTGACACCATTGGGACGCGATCTCTGAAATAAAAAGAAGATGGTTTCAAGAAGATAATCATAATCATACTAAATATTACAAAGAGTTAAAACTTGATCAGATTAGTGACAACCCACAATCATATGCTTATTTCAAATCAGCTGCGATCACACTAACTATTCATTTCCAGATAAATTACTGATATAATAATGGTCGATATCGGTTGAAACATTTTATCGGTACTTCTTTAGATTGTTACTCTCCTATTTGTTTTTTTAGAACATAAATGGCTTTGACTAAATAACTATTAAGACAAAGGGATTGTTAGTCCAATGTGCTTTGAGAAAAAGGAATATCAAACTTCTGCTTATATATAAGGGGAGTAACAGTCTAAAGAAGAACTTTTTATCACAGCATTTTTAGATTGTTACTCCCCTCTGTTTTATTTGTAAGGAGAGTAACAATCTAAAGAAGTTCCATTTTATCTTAACCATAAGTTAATTTATAAATACACTCAAACATTCTGATCGAAATGTTTGTTTTAAAATAATTGTTTAGAGGTAAACTGTAGTAAATTAAAAAATTTGTGCCTGACTGTCGACTTTTTTATAATTTATTTGATTTTAGTTTCAGTCTTTTGTTATCTTTCTTTAAAACCTTGTTGGTAAATCTTTATATAAGAAATTGGTTATGGTTTCTTTTTAAAACCATGAAAAAATGTGTGACGGGTTACATTTTTTATTTTTTTATTTTTTTTTTTTAATTATTGTCTTTAATTATATTCTTTCTTTCATCAATTATACTATTATTAATTTCTTATATATTTAATACGAGATTTCTTATTCTTTAAGTCTATCGTTAACACTCCGATTTTATTGAAATCATTAGTTAATACATTTTTAATACAATGTCATATCAATTATTTTCTATTCGTTCGCCTTTTTGATAATAAAAATGAGTGCAAGAAACTAAAGTACTGTGTCTATAAAAAGATCTATATAAAAAAAAAATTATAAGCCCGGACGTAAATTGAAACGCAGGCAAAGCAGGGCAGGGCAGTACTAAACCACACATACACCACAGTACTACACACACGTACTACACCCACATACTACACCACATGTGATCTACCTGACGCTAGTGGTTCTGGAGTCTCAATTCTGGTCTCATTAGTGGTTATGAAGTTTCATTAGTGGATATGGAGGTCTCCAATATTTCTGCGATTGAAAAAAACTCTGCTGTCCCGCCTTGCGTCTAAATGTACTCCCGGGCGTATGCTTATAAACTCATTCTGTGAATGTAAAAATATATATTTCTATTTCTACATTGAAAAATTTTGTGACTTATTGATTTTGTTTATTTTATCGTAAGTTATAAAGTTCTGAAATACAACGTACTAACTTATCATTCTTGTCTTTTGCAATTATAGTGCAGTAAATTTGTAGATTTGGGCGACAAAAATTGGAGACTAACTTTGCAGTTCAGGGTACTAAAATCAAAAATAGTATATTATGTACCTTTCGTGATGCATGTCGTTAGAAACCTCTTTAAAAGTACAGTAATTGTTGTTATGAACACTTTTGCCATGTTTTCATTCAAGAGGGGGTTAAAATGGAAAAACTGGAAAAAATTATTTTAATTAAAAATTATAAATTATACTATTCAAGCTATTAAAATAATACAATAGTCAATCTGCCGTAACAAAAGGCTATCTGACATTCGTATAGGATCAAAAATAGTAATATTTATAATTTGTTTTCCTGTTTTTTCATTTTCCCCTCTTAGCAGATAGCCTTTTATCACGACAGATTGACTATACTATTATAAAATGTAATTGATATTTTTATAATTTTCTTCGACGATTAAACCAGTGATATGTTCCTCTATTAGATATTTTATTCATTCAATCTCTCGCATTGTTTCCCATTTTGCTACAATAACATATATTTTTACATTATACGCCAGGCTTATAGTCACAAACTTATCTGAAACAAGAAATCTATTTTGTTTTACGTAAAAAAATAGTTATTTATGCACCTAGGGAGTAAAGTAAGCCATTATTCCCTGAGCGAAAAAAGTTGGTTCTTGAGGCGAAGCCGAAGGAACCATGGACCCTAAATCCCGAGGCGAAGCCGAGGGAATTAGACTCTTTAATGCCCGAGGCGCAGCCGAGGGAATAACTCTAATTAGCTCCCGAGGCGCAGCTGAGGGAGATAATTATCGTGAGTGGAATAATGGCACTTTACTCACGAGGTACATACAATATTTTATCTCCAGTAGGAAGAAAATACACATTTTTGTCCATAGCACAGTTTTTATTTATTATTTTAATAAATAACAATAATTATTAGAACTTTTAATAGCAGATATAAGAGATTCAATATTAAAAACAAATAAGAATTGGAATTAAACTCAAATAGAAGGTTATTTAGATGCAAGTTATAAAAAAAGATAAACATGGTCGAAAAAGCAGTGTCGCCAACCTGATTTCAACAACTTCATTACATTAGCCATACATTTTCTACTATTTATAAAATAATTAAGTTGCAATCTTTACTTTTTTGCCCTACTTTACTTTTTCGCCCTACTTTTACTTTTTCTCCCTACTTATCCCGGCGCTGGAGTGTATTTTTCACTGTCTGTTTCCCGTAGTTAATAATAATTATAATTTGATTTAAATTAAAATTTAACTTTCCGTAGTATGAAAACTACCAAAAACTTAAAAATTGAACCTACTTTTTGAGTTCAGGGATGAAAAGACCTGTTTTAGTCTTAGTCCCTCTAAACTAATTCAAAATCATAACTTTTTTTCCCTACTGGAGATAAAAGCAATTAAAAATATCTTCAATCGATTCAAGTATAGGTACAACGTCTCTGTAAATAAGTCGATAATTATATCGACCTTTTTACCAAGAAATTTTTGGTACTTCTTTAGATTGTTACTCCCCTATATATTTTTTTAAAGAATATAAACGAGTTTAACTGAAAAACTATTAAGACAAAGGGATGCTAAGTCCAATGTACTTTGGGACAAAGGAATATCTCACTTCTGTTTTTATAAGGGAAGTAACAGTCTGACAAAGAACATTTCGTACACCTTCTATTGATTGTTACTCCCCTCTGGTTTTTTATAAGGGGAGTAACAATCTAAAGAAGTGCCGACATTTTATCTACTTGAATCGATTGAAGAGATTTTATACAGCTTTCTTTCACGTTAAACGAAATTGTCTTGTTAATAAGACAAATTTAAGTAGACGATGTATTTTATTTTAGAATTCCTCATACTTAAGGAACGTAGCCATTCTACTAAAATATTTGTACTAAAAGCCATGCTAAGTGCCCTGGTGTCCTGAAAACTCTGTATCCTTTATTTATTCGTCGACAATCCCTATTAAATCCTTGTACTTGAGACATCCTGCTTAATCGTCCTTTCTGTCCTCTGAGATCCTTCTTCTATTATTCAGTGTGCTTAATTCGTCCTGAAGGAAACGTTTTCCCAAAAACTTCCTTCTACATTTAGCTTTTACGTTTTAAGAAATCGGATGTAACGTTTTACATTTTTTATTACTTTTATATTTTTATAAATTATCTCTTTCCTTCAAACCTTACGAACCTTTTTATTTTGTATTTTTATTATTTTTTATTATTTTTTTATGCTAAGGAAAATGTATCTTTATAAAATATTCAGAATAGAAGATTTGTTCTACTTAAATTTGTTTCTATTTCGTTTTTCTTGAATATTTTTTGAGCAACTGTTAAAAAAATAATTTTTTCCGTGGTAGGCTGTGAAATAGTAACTTTAGAGCCTAAAAAACATAGCTAAAATCCATTTTTTCATTACGTGGACTTAAAAAATCTTTTCATTACTCCTAGCTGTAAAGAAAAAATCTTTCACGTCCTAGGCACTAAAAGATTTTTTCTTTACGGCGGGTAGTTGTCAAAACTTCCGTTAGTAGTGCTGCAGTCTTTGTAGAAATGCTTCTAGTACGATAAAAATCCGCTAGATGTCAATGCGTTTTATTTATCTTTTCTTATAGTGTAACCTCATTTTAAGGTTTCTTTTTTTAAGTCTTAAGTATGTACTAATATTTGTTATTATTATATATTGATTAGTGATTAATATTTAATGTTTTTTCATTGTCTGCTACCTCGGAAAAAATAGCATATGCTACGCGACTTTGAAGTGTTTTTTCTTAACCTTGGCAATATTTACTGTCTCGCTTCGCTCGACAGTAAATGTAATTGCCGCGGTAAAGAAAAAACTCACTTCACAGCCTTGTAACATAATATACTATTATTCATCCTATAATACTATTATAAATATAACTAATATATTAATTATTGAATTGTAAATAAAAAAATAAAATATTATTATGGGCTAACATAAATTGACAATATTCACTGTCTCGCTTCGCTCGACAGTAAATGTAATTGCCGCGGTAAAGAAAAAACTCACTTCACAGCCTAGTAACATAATATACAATTGTCTACAAATTTAAATATTCCATGACAGAAATGCGTTTCAGACATTAGAGAACATTATTGGCGTGTGTGTCAGTGGCTCGACACTTTTACACACCAACATTGCTTAAAATATACTTATCCATAATCATTTTAATTTTCTGTCCTCATGTTTCTCTTTCACATGCGCATAAACTTTTTATTAACAACGCATATATCTTTAAAAGTACTTATATGCTAGTTAAAAAAAAATTTGGATGATTTGTCGAAATTAATTTTAAGCGTTTGAGCAAATTAAATATGGTTAAATTTTTACTTTTATTAACGTAAGAAACAAAATAATTTTGACAGATATTTTTTTTTTTTAAAAAAGGGAAAGAATAAAATAAATTAGACAATAATGGACCTTAAAAGCAAAAGCAACAAAACAAAAAAAAAAACAAAGAATGCGAGGTTTTAAGTTGTAAGATTGTAAGACAGGTTATAAACAGTTTTGTCGAATAAGTACTTAAAGAAATGAAAACTATACATAGATTTACAAATCAATGCTCATTTGATTCTCTCTTTCTATTCCTCCCTTTTAAATACCCTAAAAATAAGATAACCTTATATTTAATATAAATTACTATATGTAAATTTATATTAAAATTGGTGCTAATGTAATTTAATGTATTCTGTTGCAGATTGGGATTGATGGGCCAACTTGGTACTCTTCCACTTCTTCTTCCCCCTCCACTATCACAAGACAAACCCTGGTACTGGGCCAGGCTACAGCCGCCACCAAGTCCAAATGGTAAGCATCTTAACATTTACTAAGATCTGATGTGGGGTACAGATTACGGGATTGGTATGGAGGGGTAGGTGGAAGTATGGGTGATGGGCAATTGCCCAGAGCCCTGCGTTTACTTTTGGAACGCCAAGAGAATGTGCGTGGAAAAATGGGTCTTGGGTCGAATTTTCAAACTAGTTCCGGCCTTTACCAACTTGCAAAATTATACTATACACTCAATAGGCCTGGTCACCATTTAACCTAACTCTCTTCCATTCCCTTTTATGGTGATATTCTCCCATATGAAAATTATTTTTAACATTAGTTGATACAATATTAGAAAATAATAAGTCATATTATATATTATGACGGATTGGTAACTTACAATTTTAAAAAGCGGAAGGATGAAAGAATTGGATCACTTTACCTATGGTTGGTGATTGACCTTAGCTTGGAATGGGATAAACCCTTTATTTTTAAAGAACGGTAATCTTTCATGAAAAATTGTAAAAACTTATAAATATTTGCAAGAAAATAATCATATAATACAAGCCACTTTCCTTTTAACAAACTGACCCCCTCAAAATTAAAAAAGAAAACACGATTTTTTTTAGTCAGCTAAGGACAATCGGTCTTTCGATATCATTTTTTACTTTCGTATTTGGCATCTCCTTAGAGAATTTGAACTAGCGCAATTTCGGATTTCTCTGCTCAACACCTTGTTTTATTTGTAAGTACATAAAATTACTACTCCTCCAAAAAAAAAAAAATCTGTTTTGACCTCCTAAATACGATCCTTGAATTTCGACATCTAGACTTTAGACAACCTGTGTATATAATATATATGAGGTTATTTTCTTTTAATTGCTGTCACAATAAGTTTTTATTGAGTTTATTCTATTATCTTTCTAATACTCTTTACACTAAACCAACTGTCATTCTTTGAAATTACACATTTCCAGCTTTTCCTTGTCAGCCATCTTAACATTTTTAAATATTTTGCATACATCAACAATTATTGATGTTTCTTTAATCTTTCCTCTTTTAGTGTTTAATCTTTCCTTCTGTTGATACTAATCTTTGTTTTGATGTTTAATAGTCCTTTATTTTTAACGGCAAACGATTTATCTATTAATGTTAATCTTTTTTTCTTTTAATGTTTAATCTTTCCTTCTGTTGATACTAATCTTTGTTTGGATGTTTAATAGTCCTTTATTTTTAACGGCAAACGATTTATCTATTAATGTTAATCTTTTTTTCTTTTAATGTTTAATCTTTCCTTCTGTTGATACTAATCTTTGTTTTGATGTTTAATAGTCCTTTATTTTTAACGGCAAACGATTTATCTATTAATGTTAATCTTTTTTTCTTTTAATGTTTAATCTTTCCTTCTGTTGATACTAATCTTTGTTTGGATGTTTAATAGTCCTTTATTTTTAACGGCAAACGATTTATCTATTAATGTTAATCTTTTTTTCTTTTAATGTTTAATCTTTCCTTCTGTTGATACTAATCTTTGTTTGGATGTTTAATAGTCCTTTATTTTTAACGGCAAACGATTTATCTATTAATGTTAATCTTTTTTTCTTTTAATGTTTAATCTTTCCTTCTGTTGATACTAATCTTTGTTTGGATGTTTAATAGTCCTTTATTTTTAACGGCAAACGATTTATCTATTAATGTTAATTTTTTTTTCTTTTAATGTTTAATCTTTCCTTCTGTTGATACTAATCTTTGTTTTGATGTTTAATAGTCCTTTATTTTTAACGGCAAACGATTTATCTATTAATGTTAATCTTTTTTTCTTTTAATGTTTAATCTTTCCTTCTGTTGATACTAATCTTTGTTTGGATGTTTAATCGTCCTTTATTTTTAACGGCAAAACATTTCTTCAATTAATGTGAATCATTTTTTCTTTTAATGTTTAATCTTTCCTTCTGTTGATACTAATCTTTGTTTTGATATTTAATCGTCCTTTATTTTTAACGGCAAACGATTTATCTATTAATGTTAATCTTTTTTTCTTTTAATGTTTAATCTTTCCTTCTGTTGATACTAATCTTTGTTTTGATATTTAATCGTTCTTTATTTTTAACTGCAAACGATTTATCTATTAATGTTAATCTTTTTTTCTTTTAATGTTTAATCTTTCCTTCTGTTGATACTAATCTTTGTTTTGATATTTAATCGTTCTTTATTTTTAACTGCAAACGATTTATCTATTAATGTTAATCTTTTTTTCTTTTAATGTTTAATCTTTCCTTCTGTTGATACTAATCTTTGTTTGGATGTTTAATAGTCCTTTATTTTTAACGGCAAACGATTTATCTATTAATGTTAATCTTTTTTTCTTTTAATGTTTAATCTTTCCTTCTGTTGATACTAATCTTTGTTTGGATGTTTAATCGTCCTTTATTTTTAACGGCAAAACATTTCTTCAATTAATGTGAATCATTTTTTCTTTTAATGTTTAATCTTTCCTTCTGTTGATACTAATCTTTGTTTTGATATTTAATCGTCCTTTATTTTTAACGGCAAACGATTTATCTATTAATGTTAATCTTTTTTTCTTTTAATGTTTAATCTTTCCTTCTGTTGATACTAATCTTTGTTTTGATATTTAATCGTTCTTTATTTTTAACTGCAAACGATTTATCTATTAATGTTAATCTTTTTTTCTTTTAATGTTTAATCTTTCCTTCTGTTGATACTAATCTTTGTTTAGATATTTAATCGTCCTTTATTTTTAACGGCAAACGATTTATCTATTAATGTTAATCTTTTTTTCTTTTAATGTTTAATCTTTCCTTCTGTTGATACTAATCTTTGTTTTGATGTTTAATCGTCCTTTATTTTTAACGGCAAAAAATTTCTTCAATTAATGTTAATAATTTTTTCTTTTAATGTTTAATCTTTCCTTCTGTTGATACTAATCTTTGTTTTGATATTTAATCGTTCTTTATTTTTACGGCAAAACTTTTCTTCAATTAATGTTAATCATTTTTTCTTTTAATGTTTAATCTTTCCTTCTGTTGATACTCATCTTTGTTTTGATGTTTAATCGTCCTTTATTTTTAACGGCAAACGATTTATCTATTAATGTTAATCTTCTTTTCTTTTAATGTTTAATCTTTTCTTCTGTTGATACTAATCTTTGTTTTGATGTTAAATCGTTCTTTATTTTTAAGGCAAACGATTTATCTATTAATGTTAATCTTTGCTTCTTCAATGTTAATACATTTAAGTATCAATTTATCCCTTGACTGCATTTGCACTTTCAAATCGTCAACAATGTTTATTCTTTTGTCAAAACGAAAACGTAAACGATACCGACAAAGTTGGAGCCCTTTCGGCACTTCTTATTAAAAGTGGACTTCTTATTGGTCATTGTATTCGACAAAAGTTGAGTATAACATTCACTAGAACTTACTTCATCTTTAGAACTAATTCCGTTTGTTGTAAAAGATTACAATTCAAAAAACACCTACTTGTTACTTAAATGTACCATCATCGATTTTACGTCTAAATCTTTTATTACAATAGTAATCCGACTACCTTCTCAGTAGCGTGTAACAAGTGTTTAAAAACTTCTATTTTTTTTGTAAAGAAAAAAGGTTTCAAGATCTCTTTTTTTAAGAAAAGTTCTTACTTTTTGAACCTGATCTTAAAGATAGGTGCCAGTGTTAAAAATGCCACTTTAGAAAAAAATATAGGTTGGAGTTACAGGTTATACTACATCTCCCTTAAATCTTAAATACCATAAAGGTCGCTTACAAATTATCTTAAGATTAAAGGATTTATTATTAGGAGTGTGATCAGATGTAAAAATAGATCCTTTCTTCTGAAAACTGAAAACCGTCATCAAGTGAGAGTTCCTTGTAATACTTAAGGTCCTTAAGCTGCTGACCTAATCCTTTGGAATGAGGTACAGAAAAAAGCAACAAAAAAAAGGTCCTCAGGATCTTGGAGGTGTAAAATGAACATAAGAAGGATTTTGACCACTCGACACTATACATTTTTTTAAGACCTTATCTTTCTTCAGGGTTTTCAGAAAAAAAATCCTTAAGTGGAAAAGAAGTTTGCCAAATATTTCTCAAGATCAGATTAAAGCACCTTGGTTCTTTTTTCTACTCTAAAAAAAAAAAAATTGTAGATGCACCATAGATTTCCGCAGAGGATATATTTAGTTTCCCAGGCTAATTTACAAATTCCAGTTAATTATTTTTGCCTAATGATAATTTTTCATAATTAGCAACCGGTTGTTAATGGAGATTTCTTCGTTTTTTAAACAGTAATGAACACTCAGACATCAAAAGCTAATGTTGAAATTAATTATTAATTTATTGATAGATTAATAAATAAACAATAATCAAATTAAAGTAGTAAAAATTTCAAGATAAAAAGAACTTTTTATATACTACATTTTTAAATTTTCTGTTGAATCGTATGTAATGTTGATAACATAATTGTTATTGTTATATAATATATAATGTTAGTGAAAAAAAAAATAGTTCCGAATTTATTTACTTCACATAAATGACAACCATCCAGAGAGCTGATCTTAAAACTATAAAAGGATAAATCTTTGTACAACGGATCTCCCCAACACCAAATCTAAGCGTGCCATCGATATATTTGAAATAATATAATCGATAAATAATATAATCGATATTTTCTGTTTTGCTGTCATTCAATGTTTATCTATCACAAATTTGAGACCCGTCAAAATGAAGATTGCGTAAATATTGGATATGGCAAAACAAATAAAATAACTTGCGGATTTTTTCCGAACTAACTTTCCGCACAGCAACAATTGCTGAAAACTAATTAAATTCTGCTGAAAGATGGCTAAAAGTATTAAAATAATGCATTGTCATCGTGTTCTGAGCTATGCTAAAAGTTTCAAATGTCTAGCTATTCGGGAAGTTAGTTAGGAATCGATTGCCAGATTTGTACCAGACAAACAAACAAACAAACAAGAATGCAAGCTAATAAAAACGTAGTAATAATAGACTGCCAATTGGTGTGGCACATAGCTTCCTCGAATCCTATCATGTACTGGATTTTATGCTTTTACAAGCCATTATATTGTCTAATTTGTGTAATTGTTTCCCGCGTTTTTTTAATATGTCAAAGTTTTTATTTTTTACATAAATTAAAGTATAAATTTAGCAAAGGTTAAAGAGGTCAGACGGTTCAAATTAATCTGGGTATATCTGCGGGTTACTTTGGATGAACTATAAAAGTTTCATAAAAATCAGATAAGTACTTTTGAAGCTATAGGTGTAAATAAATGTATGTTTGTGCGCATGTGGAAGAGAAACACATGAGCGCAGAAGGTTGAAACTTATATGGGACCAACAGTGAGCTAATATAACCTACCGTACGAATTTTATTAATATCGGACGTGTCGTTTTTAAGATATGTTGGTTCGCAATCATTGAGCGACAGACAGACCGATTAGGAAGGGGTAAAATATTCATAAAGGGTGCAGTTGTCCGTTTAATGGAAATCCAATTCTTAGTCCAGGTAAATTAGTAAAAAAAAACAGCAAATGGAGGAAATAATTTATAAAGTTTTGAAACTTTGTGAAAACACTCTTAAGGGGTGTAGTAGTAAGAAACAGTAAAGTTCCCCCTCTTGAGGGGGCGCGTCCCCCCCCCCTCCCCTCTCCTTAAAGTCCAAAATTTAATTATTTTCCACTTTTAACACTTTTTAAGTGTTATTACCAAAATTATTTCTCACATAATTCAGCACAAAAAAAGTCCTATGCATGTTTGAAGTGAGACATACCGTTTTCGAGATAGTGTAGTTGGAAAGAGATAAAACGTATTTTTGCGAATAAAGATATCTAAAAAACAACACTTCCTTGAAATTGGGATGGTAGGTTATACTTAGCCCATTGTTGATCCCATATAAATTTCAACCTTTTGCGCCCATTATTTTTTATCCTCACATGCGCACAAACATACATTTATTTAGACCTATATCTTCAAAAGTACTCAACTGATTATTATGAAATTTGGATGGTTTGTCGAAAGTAGTCCGCAGATAGCCCCAAATTAATTTCAACCGTCTGCGCTCTTTACATTTTCTAAATTGGTTCCTTATCTGTCTGTCTGTTGATTAATTTTTGTCTGTCTGTTATGAATTAAAGTATCAATTTATCAAAATGTAAAGAGCGCAGACGGTTGAAATTAATTTGGGGCTATCTGCGGACTACTTTAAGATGGGGGGAACTTTACTGTTTCTTACTACTACACCCCTTAAGAGTGTTTTCACAAAGTTTCAAAACTTTATAAATTTTTTCTCCTATTATTCCTTATTTTCCTGGACTATCTGATTTGAGGCTAATGTTAGGCATTTTTTTGCACACTTTTTACAAATTCGAAAGATCATATTCCCGGTCTATAAAGTAAAACAGCCGCCACGAAGAGACTAGGTAGAAATTATGATTTTTTTTACATCCTTTTCTAATTTACTTTAACTATAACGTTAAATTCCTTTCTTTTTTTTATAACTTTGGTATAAATCTTGGTCTTCAAATTAACATATTTTTGACTTAATAACAATTTAATATCCTTTAATGCGTTTTTTTTTTAGTTGGTACCTATTTTTTTGTTAGTTTGTTAAATTAAGAAAAGAAAAATAATCGAGACTTTAAAAAAATTTAAAATATATTATCTCCTAAATTATTATGAACGCCTTCTCTTTATTGTTAAACATTTATTGTCTTTCTTAATTGAATGTTGATGATATTATGTCAAGAAAAAAAATTAAGTAAACAGTCATTAATATAAATAAAATAAGCATACATATATTAAAGTAATAAGTTCTGAATATATATATACATATAGTCAGAACTCTCTCTCTCTCTCTCTCTATATATATATATATATATATATATATATATATATATATATATATATATATATATATATATATATATATACTGAATAAAATATTCATACTGAATTTGTCCAGTTTTATTAGTTTTTAAAGAGCTGAATTATTTTAACATATTTATTTACTTAAGTAAAAGGTGGAAGAGTTTTTTTTTTTTAGTTTTTAAAAATCAATTAAGAATACTCTTCTCTTATGGGCGTCAGACTTTTTAGAACGTGAGGGCGTCATTTTGACTTATTGAATTAGACAGGTTTCGAAGTTTGTTTTATTACATTTTTTTTACTCTGTTAAAAAAAAAAACTTTTAAGATGAAAATTGATTGTAAATAATAGTGGTTAGTTGATCTTTGTTTACATAAGGATACTATTATATATATATATATATATATATATATATATATATATATATATATATATATGTATGTATGAGTAAATGTATGGTGTAAAGCATGTTTTTTTTTTTTTTTTCAAAAATAAATTGTAACATAAAGCGGACAAAAAAAAAAAGAAATGAAAAAAACGCATCATTATTATAACATGAAGATCGTTTAGTTTATACTGAATAATAATATAGATGAAAAAGAGGAGTGGAGTTTGTATGGTGCCTTGGGGAACACCTGCTTTCGTACGAACCTACCTCGGGGATCTCGGACCTGGCCACCGGGCAGGAAGTTTTTAACTAATCAACGGCATTTAGGAAGCAAAACCTCACTCCAGACTTAAACATTTAGACTTCATCTGTATCCCATCTATCTTGTTACTTTTTTTTCTTTTATTTTTTAAGAATAAGGCTTAAGGCTATAAAAAAGCACGCTGTTTTTTCTTAAGTGGGTACTCGAAAATAAAAAGGGTGTTCGTACTCATTAAATATTGAAAAATAAACTTCAAAGTGATCAATGAACTGTAAAGAAGTAAATGTATAAAATTACTTATACATTTACACAACCCATTTTTTTTTTTTAAACAAAAAGATTACCTCTAATTAATTATCAAGTTCGTACGTTTTTAACATATTTTGTTTTTGATGATAACTAAAATTGAAATGAAAATAATTTATCACATGATTTTTCAAAGTCGGTTGTTATACATTGCATTATTATATGGTTAATTATTTTGCTTTTTAATTTGAATGGTTTATTGATGGACTTGAAAAATAAGTTTGAGATATAAATGGTGAAAAAATATAAGGTAAAAATGGTAGAGACAATAATTTGTTGGTAATGGAACAGCATATAATTCAAAATTAAACATGAATTTGAGAAAGTGCCTCATAGTCAGTTGAGGTAACCTCAAGCTGTAGATTTGGGGTAAAAGATTAAGCATTATTAATATGGGGTAGCAGAGATTATAGAGAAAATAATTAGTAGAGGAACTGCACTTAGTTGTCTTATAAACTCATTTTTGATTCTTTATCATTATTGGTCTAATGCATTTCGCTGATTTTGAATTTGACAGTGTAAAAAGACGAGGAGTCTATAATTACGCAGAACAATGGTTGATATAATTCTTAACAATTTAAATCAAAGGCGCCAAGTCGCGTTTTTAAATAACAAGAGGTGTTATGCAATTTATTACAAATTCATTCTCATTGATTTAATTGTTTGGTCGATAATAATTGCTAAAATAATAAATTATTGGTACAGAACAATACAAATTGTTCAGATTGTTGAACAATTATACCAAAAAACATAATTTACTTAGACAAACATGTCAACTCATCTAATAAATAACTATTTTCAGGGTAACAAAATTTTAAAAACGACCATTATCATTAGAATGGTAATTAGAACATTTGAATATGATTTGAAAATTTTGAATAATAAGAGTTTCTCTTTTAATTAGTTGTGATCAATGTGTTAAACAGTTTAGTAATGTTTTCAATAATTTAATCAGATTTTTCAAACCATTGTATCAGTGGTTATGTTATGATTACTAGGCATCGCGTGGCTCTATCATTGAAGCGAGCGTATCGCAATGAAATACTGAATATTGAAATTTATTAATCATGATGAATGTCATAGTTGAAGATAAGTGGAAGAGGGTAGGGTAGGGAAGAGTGGGGGTACTCGGTACAAAGCTTTACTTACTAAACAAACCTGTACACTATATAAGACTAGGCATCGCGTGGCTCTATCATTGAAGCGAGCGTATTGCAATGAAATACTGAATATTGAAATTTGTTAATCATGATGAATGTCATAGTTGAAGATATGTGGAAGAGGGTAGTGTGGGGAAGAGTGGGGGTACTCGGTACAAAGCTTTACTTCCTAAACAAACCTATACTCTATACGACTATAACAATCTTCACCACCCGCGGTAGCTTTTAAACAATTATTATAAATGTATCTCGTCACTACGCAAAGAATTTTGCTTGTATCAAGTTGAAATTTTGCATACCTGTTTCAATTGTGCATGAGATGGTGTATATGAAGTTTTATTAAAATCGTTTCGTTAGAACGTAAGATATCGGTAAAAAGGTTGTTTTCTCTATTATAAACGTTTAGGTCTGCTTTAATAGTTTTAGCGATCTTTATTAAGTCATAGCGGTGTCGCTGTTGGTTTTAGTAAAAAATGTGATTTGTAAATAATGTTCGTCTCATCGAATAGATGATGATAGAATCTTTTCCCGTCCTGAAATTCCAATTTAATTTTTGTACCTCTCGTTTACGCGAGCGTTATTAGGATTACTTACTAGGGATTAGAGGAACGGTTCCATCAGTGGAATGAGTTACAAGGTTTCGTTGCAAATCAATAACTAGTTCCAGGAACTAGTTATTTTTGGAACGTTTCAGTTTACGTTCCAAAGAAACAGTTTCTCTTTTACTTCAATTTTTCTACTTCAAGTTCTGTATTTTTTATAGTTCCACTCCTCTCTAACAATAAAAGTTGAAAGAAAAAAAATACAATTATTTATAATAATATTGACATCATTTTATTATTTTCATTGCGTTAATATTGTAATTACAAACAAGTAAAAAGTATAATAAAATGCTTTCGTTCCAGCTTGTCTGGATCTGGAACTTGGAACGAAAACCAATGTTCCAAGCAAAACTAGTTCTAAGTAAAACGAGTTTTGTATGTTCCCTTCGAGTTACTTAGTTTCGATGATGTTTTCTCGTTCCCGTTTCCTCTTTAAGTTACGTTGCGTATTATTTTTCTCCATAAATTGGTGAAGACAAATTGTATCGAATTCAAACAATAAAAAGTTATTATATAAATAAAAATAGATAGTAAAATAAATAAAACCTAAAATCTTCAAAGTCGTTCCAAAAATAACGTAATTCCATAATATCTTGGAACAATTGGAACCGTTTCAACTCAGGAACTAGTTATTTTGATAGTTACGTTCTATTACGCGCTCATCCCCATTACTTACGACATTAACACTTCACTTAGTCGATTCAACAAGATTATTGATTAAAATTCTGAAATAATTAAAAAATCGGATTTTATTTTCAATTGGATTTGCTTAACCCTGTTATAATACATAAAGCTGCAACCGTTAGCTTGTGAGCTCAAGGGCTGTCAAAATAAGGCAATTAATTTAACAGCATGAAATTGTGGAAAGTGGTGGCCGATTTGACACAATATCCAAACATCCTTGACGATTCTTGCTGCACATGTTAAAGTACATTATTCTTTATGTCAGTTTCTCAAAGGGGAGCCCATGTGCTAAGTAGTTTAAGATTGGCTTAAATTATTTACGATTGGATATAAATTGCAAGAATAAATTCACATAAACAATGATTTTCCTTCTTCTTAAACCAAAATGAATAATAGATTTCATTAAAAGCCGAAATTATTTATTCAAAAGGATGATTCTAAGTCTTTTAGAAAACGCCCTCAGTCGATCTTAGAAAATCAGAAAGGAAACTAGAACCGATTCCATTAGAGTTAAAAGGGAAGCAGAAACATGGACGAGGGTTTCTCCAGTTACCATTAACCAAATCGGAAGCGGAGATTCTCCTCTATTATAAATTATGCAATTCGGTTTTAAAGTGAAGGGGGTGATAAAGAGAAGACAGGATTCTCTTGTGAAAGCTTCTAAGAAGTTCCAGCTTCTTTAGAAGTTAAATTATTGCGGTAGTTTCGACGGATTAAGAGATGACTAAGTCTTCCTGCTTCCGGTTTACTGTTGCAGTTTCCATTCTGAAAAACCTGTTTGGAGTTTTTGATGAAGGTGAAAAAGCACAAAAAGTTTAGGAAGGAGAAGTTTTCAGTTTAACCCTTTTCTGTTTAAGAGAATTTGTAACGTTAGAAATTCTTTTTTTTTTCTTCTCCCAACCCCTCTTTCTATTGGCATTCGGGTGACAATTTTAGGAAACAGGAGAGAAGGGTCTTTAGAAGAACCCTTCGAGAATCTAGTTCTTATTTCACCTCAAGTCTTGTTTGAGGAGTGGAAGTTAAAGAGGGTTTGGTAAATTAGCGGAGAGAGTGAGAGAACAAGGGGGTATTAGTCAACAAGCCCTTAATCCTCCCTTAGTTGGACCGTCCCTTTTGTGTCTTTAATAGTCAGCAAAGGTAATAGGGATGGTGTCTCCTCTAGCGAAAAACTTTGTTTCCACGTCTCTCTTTCTCTCTATTTAAAACTCTGCTTTTAAAACCATTTAGACACTAATTTGGTCCGAGAAGCCTTTCACATATTAGAAAGAAAAAAAAGGTAACTAAAAAAAAAATTCGATTACCTTTCACCACATAAGAGAAATAGCTCCCTATCTGTTATCGCACTTGTCAGGCTGTTCAAAAAATCGATTCAGCTGTTAAGTAGGAATCTTCTGCTGAACTTGCTGAAACCTTATAAGGTTTGAAACCCAACTTGAACTGATCCAGTTTTAAGCCTCTATTTAATTTTGTTGTCTATTCTACATTTCCATCACCCTATCTTCGTCCTCAACAGGCATTATCTTTACCTCCACTTAGTTAATCCCACAATCAGCTTAGTCCTCTATTTTCCCTTTTTTTAATATTATGCTTATAACATTGTTAAACTACTTGCCTTATTCGACACAATAAATTTAATTTTTAGTCCCTAAGAGAAAAAAAAGATCCAAATGACCGATAAATTAAATAAAATACTTTTTAACTTACATATAATTTATTTGTTCAAAGTCATATTATATTTACAGTAGTACCTTGTGGTAATTTACTGAATCATGCCATTACTGAATTGTTGGCTATTTTGGCACTTTTTAAATTGTTAATCCCCTTATAAAAAAAAGGGGAGTACCAATCTAAAGAAGGTGTATGGAATGATCTTCTTTAGAATGTTACTCCTATTAGTAAAACAGGAGTGGGATATTCCTTTATCCCACAGTACATTTGACTAAAACTCCCTTTTTCTTAATAGTTATTTAGTAAGTCATTTCTATTCTAAAACAACATAGGGGAGTAACAACCTAAAGAAGTAACGCCATTCTCACTCTAGGATTCCATGTTAGATATGTCCAGCAAACTAAACGTTAATACCAGGAATCAATGCTTAAATGAAATAATGATGCTTTAATCATTCCGAAGACCTAGAGTTTCATAGCAGCACAAGCTGCAATAGTCTAAGCAATCGTGATTACAATAATTATTATTGAAATTGTATCTTTGGATTCAATGAAAATCAAGCGGTTTTGATAAAGCATTAAAAATGTGTTCGTCAATGCATGCCCCGTTGATATTTGATCATTTGATTTGAAATTTCACTAATTCTATCAATTTAATTATTAAGAGATCAGTGATCTGATATATGCCTAGAAATGTGTATAATTTCAAATAGTTTCTAATTATTTTTGATTTTTTTTTGCTTTTGTTAAGGTGGTTCCAGTACGACAAACGAAGAAACCAGTAGAGGAAGTACACCACAGAGTGTCGGAGCCCAAACAGGAGGTCCCGGAGCTGCTAGCCCCGGATCATCTGACGAAGGTGGTTTCCGCAAAACTAGCTTCTCTCACGACGACGTAACTGGACAAGACGACGACGACGATGACGACAAGGACGATAAAGACGACAAGAACAAAGATGGCAACGTCAGCAAAAGGAAGAAGAAGACCAGAACAGTTTTCTCAAGGAGTCAAGTCTTCCAATTGGAATCTACTTTCGATATGAAAAGGTACCTCTCTAGTTCGGAAAGAGCCGGACTAGCGGCATCTCTTCACCTTACTGAAACTCAAGTTAAAATATGGTTTCAGAACAGGAGGAATAAATGGAAGCGACAATTAGCGGCGGAATTAGAAGCTGCTAATATGGCACATGCCGCTCAAAGATTGGTTAGAGTACCTATTCTTTACCACGAGGCGTCCGCTGCAACTTCCCAGCCGAATTCACCGTACCAGATCTATTATCCCCATAGTACGACAGCTCAGCAGGTATCTCTTCCTCCCTCCCCTAGAGCCCCTCCTCTCCCTTCGCTTGTATGAGATTAACCTTTACAGCTCTCAGCAATCCATTCACCTCCGAGAATCCAACCTTAAACTCTAATGTAACATAAATCCCTTCGATGTTATAACGATCACAAAAGATTAACGCAAAAACAGAAACTAAATTAAGTTTGATTAGCGATTAATATTTGTACATCTCGTATCAAAAATTAGTTAACATCTGTTAGTTAACTTGTTTCTTACCTTCATCTACTGAATCTTCAGCAACTAGAAACATGTAAGCATACTTTTCATTAACATACAAAAACATATTACATAGACAATCCATCTGAAGCTATAGCAATAGCCTCACAGTTGAAGCGATAGTGAAAATTATCTAATAAAAATAATCAGACTTAAACAACAAAAACTAAACTAGAAAATATAATAAAAATAAAACTATACGAACCGATATAAGCTGACAGATTTGATTTATCCTAAAAAAAATGTGTTTTTTTTATAATTTGGTTTATTTTTTGTTAAAGAAACAATTCATTAACTAATAATCACAATTCGATGCTTTAACGATATTTATACATGCTGAAGAAATGAATGAAGCGAACATAATCCAGTGAATTTAATCACCCTTGATAAAGTTATATTAATTTTAGATTGGCACAAATTAATATTAATATATTTTTCTTAAAGTTAAAAAAACAACTATTTATTGTTTGTTTAAAAGAGGAAAATAAATTATATAATAATAATCAAAAAGCATAATATAGACATTTATATATATATATATATATATATATATATATATATATATATATATATATATATATATATATATATATATATATATATATATTAAGCGAATTTAACGATTAATTAGTTAATTAAATTTAAATATTGATTAATTGTAACTGCAACTTCTGAATTTTTATTTTTAAAAAGTTAGCTTTGACCTGTTTTTAATTAATCCTCATTGTTCGAGAAAATTTAATAATTTATTTAATACCAATTATAAAAAATATTCAGGCCTTTTTTTTAACTTTTGTAATTTAAAGAATTCATGAACTAAGTTGTTGGATTTATTTTTGGAAAATTATCTTTAAAGAAAACTTATTCATTACTTACCTATTAAATGATACATTAATTAAAATATAATGTTGAATATAAAAATGTATTCATATTTTTTTCAGTGTTAAAATTTACTAATCCATAACTGACGTAAATATACTTCATTGTTAATTATATTTTGATTGATAATTATGATTATAATTTAATTGACTATAAATAATTTAATTTCCTCTTTTTTTGTATATTATTTTCAATATTTATAGTAAATTATTAATGTATATAAATTTCTTTGTAAAAACTACTAGATTCTATTAATTTATTATTTGTAATACCGGTGCTAATTTATTTTACATTTTTTAAACAAATTATTTATGAATATTTCTTAATATGGTTTTACAGGCACTCCTTTAGACTGCTACTCCCCTTATAAAAAAATATAAGGGAGTAACAATCTAAAGAAGGTGTGCGGAATGATCTTCTTTAGACTGCTATTCCCCTTATAGAAACAAAGTGTGATATTGGTTTGTCCTAAAGTACATATCCATTTATATTCTAATAAAAAACAGGGGAGTAACATTCTAAAGAAGTGCTGTTTTACAAATTTAATATAGGAGACAATCTCATGTTTTTAATATTGAATTCAATTGTTTGTACATTTATTTGTTGTCTTACTAATATCGTCAAAAATATAAGAAGTATACATTTATTAAAAACCAAATTATGAACATTATTTTTTTATTTTTTTTATTAATGCTACAAGACAGCAATATTATGTGATAAAATTAAGCATAATAAATTCATGGCTATTAATTTCTGTATTAAAGACATGATAACGTCTTCTAACGTCGAGTTTTAATATCTGATACCGTGAAGCATTTTTTATGATAATAAAAATAGTTAAGTCCTTAATTGTCAGTACTTATTTCATTATTATTATAATTATTATTATTTATATATATATTTTTTTTCATTGAATTAATTAGAAAAGGTAACACATTTTTTAAAATTTTAATTTGTTTATTAAAAGTTTTTTTTTTATTGCAAATTCTGGTAGATCTTAGATGTTCAAAACCAATTAAATGTTTTGGCGAATACCGAAATTTCCTACTTTAAAAAACCAATAAATTAGACAAAACAAATTGGCACTTCTTTAGATTGTTACTCCCCTTATAAAAAAATATAAGGGAGTAACAATCTAAAGAAGGTGTACGGAATTATCTTCTTTAGACTGTTACTCCCCTTATAAAAACAGAAATGTGTTATTCCTTTGTCCCAAAGTACATTGTACTAAACATCCCTTTGTCTTAATAGCTATTTAGTCAAAGTTATTTATATTCTAAAAAAATATAGGGGAGTAACAATCTAAAGAAGTAACAACCAATTTTGATTTAGAATATTACAAGAAACGGTAATAACTGAAAATGTCCTCCATAAACAAACTATATAAAAATGAGAGAAACCACTAAAAAAAGAAAATTAAAAAAGAGAAAAAATATATAATAATAAAATAATTCAGTGTAAACAAAATGTACAGTATACATAATATTATATTTAATATTTTAAAATGTATTGTAACTAAGCGAATATTTATTATTATTTAATCTGTAAATTAAATTATTTATTATCAATTGCAAATAATAACAATTCAAAAAAGCAAATATTTAACACAAATATTTTTTAAATAACTATATTACTTGATAGATTACATAATCTTTTTTTTGGCCCTGTGAATAAATTTTAACACAAATAATAATAAAAATAAACCTTTTCTTTTAAATATAAAAAAAGAAATAGCTTTAATGTAGATTATAGACAAGAAAGAAAATGTAATATTAATTAAGTAAATAAATACATGAACTTATTATTAAATAAATGTACGAATTGAAAATTGTAAATTAATTATAAATATATACATAATTATGAAAAATAATATATTATCATAATAATAATTTTTTAAAAAGAATAAAAAAATAAACAAAACAAAACAAAGTGACGCTTTTAAATTTCTGTATGGAATAGATTGTAATAGTTGCGTCACTAAATGCATCACGATCGCGTTGGAAATGTTTTGCTCACGAAATGTCAGATATATGTGGGTCACTAACAATGACTAGAGTGGGAATGTCCAAAACAAAAATTTTTAGTTAAAGTGAAATAGTGTGTCACTAAAAATGGTTCTCTTTTACTTTGTTATACCCACCATAAGAAAAATAAAGTGGTGAGTAACAAAGTAAAAGAGTGCCCGAAAAATGTTACTGTTATGGTAGAAATATCTCACATAAAAATGTCTGATTTAAATGGAAATATCTTTGACGCAAACTATCGTAGTTGGAATAGTCACAAAAATATACAAAGGTACTCATGCACTAATTTTTTTTTTAATTAGTTTATTTTTTATTAATTAAAATAAATATGTAAGTGACTGTAATTCCTTACTATTTTTTGACCTACAGATTTGTTTAAGTTTCACTTTCATTTCGCGGATATTACAAATATTTTTTAGTTTTTTAGTGGTCGGGAAAATTAAAAAAAAATATAATTGTATTTCAAAGTTGGAACATTGTAATGCAAATTAGAATCTTGGTTTTTAAAAAAAAAATCGGTCCGAGACAACTCAGACAAACTTTCTCTTATACGAGTTCATAATTACTTAGCCAATGTTTTCCATTTATTAGTTTTCGTAAGTACGTTTAATTATTATTGAAAAATATATCAAAATTTACCATAAAAATAACTTCTCCAGGACGGGGAATCGAACCCGGGCTCTCTCCGTCCGCGTTTTAAGCTATTTTCTAAGGAACTAGATTTTTCCCGGGAAAACGGCTTATATCGTTAGATTCGTATTTAAATTTACTACATTTTAGAATTTTTTAATTAAAATCGTCGGAACCGTTTTCGAGAAATAATTTTTTTTCACGTTTTTTCAGAGTTTTTTGGGGGTGGCGCCCCCAAATTTAGAGCTAAAATTCATTTCTCGATTTCACCTCGGGGTATGATTTTTCTGAACATGTATGCCAAATTTCGTCAAAATCGGCCCAGTAGTTTAGGCTCCAGGCGTCTGCACAGACAGACGACAGACAGACGACAGACGACAGACGACAGACGACGGACAGACATTTTTTAAAAACCACTTTTTTGGACTCAGGGGACCTCAAAACGTGTAAATCCATCAAAATCGAATTTTCGCGCCATCACAATACTTTCTCTTTATATGAGAAAGTAAAAAAAAAATTAAAAAGATTTTTGGGATATATTGTCAGAATTTGAACTATTAAAATTACATAATTATTATTTTGGCTTATCACAACAAAATTATGTTTAAATCAAACCATTTTTGATTTATCATAAAAAGCTTGGGTTTCCGGTGAAATCCGCGTCACGAAGGGGATGAAATCCGACGTTTCGCTTCCACTACTGGAAGCATCTCCTTCATTTTTGATTTAGCTGAACTCTATTTTTTTTCTAAAAGAGATAATAAACTGAACACGACTGTTCGAATTAATGTTCAGTATGTTCCAAATTCAATTTGATTTCTTATTCAAAATGTACAGTTAATATGCATTAAATTTCCAAAACAGCGTAACTTGTATGATATAATGAACCTTTTAATTTGTTAAGTATAAAATAATAATAAAAGTTAGAATAAATTAAAAATAATAAAAAATCTTAGTTTATAATTAAGTTCTTTTGTAATATTTTTTTCTAGATATTAGATATAATTATAAAGTTACCATGTTGTGTAGTCATTTTTATTTTTTAAAAAATAAAATCTTCTTTTTGTAAATTAATAATAATTAAAGTAACAAATCTTGAATTTTTGTCAATACGATTGTAATGATAATTTGTAATTTTATTATTATTTTAATTTAAGGTTTTATTTATTATTTTGTGAATATTGAATGTTTAAATGTGATATGTGTGAAGCTAGTTGTGAATAATATCGATGAATATTATAAACAAGTATATAAAACATTAACAAAACAAATCAATTCCTTTTTTTTATTTTGTGTTTGCTTAACCCTTACATTTGTAGGTATTATTAAGGAAATTTAATTAAAACTCGATAATAAAATTAAATGAATACAGTTGAATCTAATAGGAATAAAGATATATGCCACTCCAGACGAACAGAGGTCTGTCAAAGGTTAAATTGAATTAAAGTAAAGTTACATTTTGTGGAGAGACGTCTTTTTTTATTCCTAATCAAGTGACTCCACTGCTCATCAATACAATAAAGTTACATTTAGTGGAGATACGCCTTTCTTTATTCCTAATCAAGTAACTCAACTATTCATCTAAAAAATAATGTTACATTTAGTGGAGAGACCTCTTTCTTTATTCCTAATCAAGTGACTCCACTCCTCATGTATACAATAAAGTCACATTTAGCATTTAGTGGAGAGACGTCTTTCTTTATTCCTAATCAAGTGACTCCACTCCTCATGTATACAATAAAGTCACATTTTGCATTTAGTGGAGAGACGTCTTTCTCTATTCCTAATCAAGTGACTCCACTGCTCATATATACAATAAAGTCACATTAAGCATTTAGTGGAGAGACGTCTTTCTTTATTCCTAATCAAGTTACTCCACTCCTCATATATACAATAAAGTCAAATTTAGTGGAGAGACGTCTTTCTTTATTCCTAAACAAGTGACTCCACTCCTCATGTATACAATAAAGTCACATTTTGCATTTAGTGGAGAGACGTCTTTCTCTATTCCTAATCAAGTGACTCCACTCCTCATGTATACAATAAAGTCACATTTAGCATTTAGTGGAGAGACGTCTTTCTTTATTCCTAATCAAGTTACTCCACTCCTCATATATACAATAAAGTCAAATTTAGTGGAGAGACGTCTTTTTCTATTCCTAATCAAGTTACTCGACTCCTCATATATACAATAAAGTCACATTTAGCATTTAGTGGAGAGACGTCTTTCTTTATTCCTAATCAAGTGACTCCACTCCTCATGTATACAATAAAGTCACATTTTGCATTTAGTGGAGAGACGTCTTTCTCTATTCCTAATCAAGTGACTCCACTCCTCATGTATACAATAAAGTCACATTTAGCATTTAGTGGAGAGACGTCTTTCTTTATTCCTAATCAAGTGACTCCACTCCTCATATTTACAATAAAGTCATATTTAGTGGAGGGACGTCTTTCTTTATTTCTAATCAAGTGACTTTATTGCTCATCTATAAAATAATGTTAGTTTTTAGTGGAGGGACTCCTTTCTTTGTTCCAGGTCAATCGACTTCACTGCTTTATTCATTTCCTAATAAAATTGTTTAGGATATAATCCTGCAAATGTTGGAAATAATAAATTGCTGAAATAAGTTGCTCTAGAGGGATCCACTGTGACCGTGTAGCTTAAGTCACTTGTTTCGTCTGCTCGGCCATCAATGAATCAAGGGCAATACGAGGTTGTAGGTTCGATCACGCACCATAATCCTTTTATTTATATAGCTTAAATGAACACATTATACTCTCTTCGGCAGTTCAGTTCAGTTGTGGTATGGTGTGTGAAGTGGTTGCAACTCTCTACCACGGGGACAGTAAAATGGGGCAAGTAAAAGCCTAATTGCTAGGCTCCAACAAATGGTTCTTCTACGGTATCAGACTACTATTACTAAAACTGATCTACAATAAAACTCATAGATGTGATCATAAATCGATTACTTCTTGAGAGATAATGCATGATAAATGATAAGATTTTTATTAGCAATAGAAGTTGGAGAAATAAGTAAATTTTGAATTGGGAAACAATAATTTTACTTTATATTAAAAAGTTTTGTAAAAGAATGTACAATTTTTCTAATTGTTTTAAAAAACCTATAATTTATTTAACTCTTTCTAATTCCTTGTATGTCCAAGCTTAAAACTTAAAAGTGTTTCGATGTAAAGAATATCTTGAAAACATACTTGGTTCCGTATTTTTGAATTTATATACATGGATGTAAAAGATTATTTAATCAATGACTTATGTTATTCGAAGTTTTATTTTAAAAATATATTTTATCAACCTTAAAAATAAAGAAAAAAGGTGAAATTTAAAATACCATACATGTTTTTGATGGACAAGCAAAATAAAAAAGAGCAATAGAAAAAAGGAATTAACTTTTTTTTACAAGGAAAATTTGTTTTAATAATAATTTTTCTTTTTTATTAATAATAAAATAATACTACTACCATTATACTATAAATAAGAGTATAACAGCATATAACAATATATGTATTATCTTCTTTCATGGACCGATAAATGTGAATAACTCGAAAAAAAAAGATCAACCTAAAATTCTCGACTGTGTTTTTTGCTAATGTGTGATAGCGACTCTTCATAAAAAAAGGTGTAGTTCAATAACACAAAAAAACGTCTTCATACAAAAAAAATCATTTGTACTTTCAAAGTCAGTCCAGTAATCTATAGATTATCTAAAGAAGACTGCATTAGAACAGCCGAAACCGGTACATTTTTTTCAATTTTTTATGTGAAGACGTTTGGTTATTGAACTACACTTCTTTCATTAAAAAATGATCACATAAAGTTGCATCTCACAAACAAATAAATTCGTGCAAAAAGAAAACTATTTTATCTACGATTGATACGAAATATAAACATTGCATCTCTGTTTAGATGCGTAGAAAGTGAATCTTTATGTACTTGTATTCATTGCGCAAGCGCGTCTCATAGTTCTGAAGAATTCCTCTTCTTTACCACCCTAGGGCGGTAAAGAAGAGGAATTCTTCAACTTTACGCACGATCAGCGAGTTTGTTTACGTTTAACAAAACTAATTTGCTGTTCTTATATTAAAGTAACTGTTTATATCGAGTTTTTAGTGAAAAACAATGAGTGAATCAAGTGACTTTGACGAAAATGTGGAGAATAATACTCCTCCAGAAATAATTAATTCGGCAAAAAATACAACTCAAGAATTAATGCCATCTTTATCAAGAGAGAGATACGAAATTACATACAGCAAGTTTATTTTTTCTGTATTTATTATTTAAATCTAACAATCGTAGATAAAGTACGGTACGCAACTCGTGCGAAAACGGCATTTTGCATTGCTCGTATGGTTTTTCTACCCTCGCTGTCGCTCGGGTGCAAACTCCACACTCGCATGCAAAATGCTACTTTCTGCACTCGACGCGTAATGTACTATTTCCGATCGATTTTCATTTATATTTTAATTAAAAAGATAGTCAAGGGGATAGCGTGCAAAAAATTGTGTCAGACTAACATTAAGGAGAAACCATTGACCACTGATTTGCAGTAATATTATTGAATAACTAACCAATATCAAGTGACAAATTATTAACATACTTAGTAGATCAAAAATCAAGTTGATGTTAGTTTGCCAATTGATAGGTGACCACTTTGATTTGGAGCAATATTTACTTAACTTACCTATCAAGTGATGGACTAACATCAACTTGATTTTTGTTCTACTAACTAATTTTTTCCTTAGGATCATGAAAATCACATTGTCCACCGAAATAGGTGGTGGGACATAGCCGCTCTCCACCAGTTTGTATTCTTCAAATGCCTATTGTAAAGCTATGTCCTGCAGACTAACTTATCCGACGACATATTCAAGATACTTTTTTGCACGCTATTTTCTGGATTAAGAGGTTTATTTTAAATTAAACAATTAATGAAAATAACTTAAAATGATTAAAGAAATAAGCTCCAAAACAAGAACAGAAAAAGGAAATCGAATTGATGTTGTTTCCTTATATAATTACACAGGAAGATTAACAAAATGATCAAACGACACCTGATAGAAGGACATTAAATTAAACCTTAACATCTTCTCTTTTTTTTATCCATAAGCAGAACTAGTCCTCTCTTTTTCATTACAAGAATGGATTGAGATCATCAATTATCTCTTTTAAAATGTGTTTGAGCACCGGAAGTAGGCGTTTCTTCATTAATTGTGGTAGAAGCTTTTTTTTTAATAAATAATAATAGAAGAACGAAATTTGGATCCCTCTATTGGGGTGTTTTTGGTGTCAAGAATTATTATTAAAGTGATGAAAAGTATTTTAAGTGATTTTGATTCTTCACAATTCTTTTCCCTCACTTATGACGACAAAAGAGGAATTGCTTTTTTTTGGTAGTATATATAGGTGTGAGTACTTCTTCGCTAGATCGAGATTAGCACCCTTTCTCTTGTGTTATCAATGATTAAGTATTAGAAAGAGATTATTGAGTGTTTTTGTGAAAGGATGAAGTCGTCCACTAGAACATAATATTGCCTGAAGTCAATCAATTTTTGGGGTCGAAGGGGTGACGGAACAGATGGGATGTCTTGGTTTAAAGGCTTCAACTAGAATAAGCATCCCGTTTCATAGCTTTTAACAATTCCAAAAGGATCAATCCCAAATGAATTCCCTATTGCTATCGTTACATCCCTTTTTTTTCCAATCCCTCGTCACTAATTTTCAGCTCATGCTTTTCTTCTACACCCCTATTCTCTTCTCTTGTTCTCTTCTTCGACTGTGATTATCGCTTGTAATCATCTGGGTACGGGGTTGGACGATGAGCGTTTCTGATGGGGTAGCTTTTTACCCCCTACATGGTATTAAAGAGGACATCAAACAAGTGCTCTTCTATGTTAAACAAAGAAGTTAGAGCTTCGCATTTTGTTGTACCGGCACACTCTACTAGTAATCAAACCAAAGCTAAGGATTTTCTTTATTCTGAAAAGACCCCCTTTCTACACACCCATAAAACTCTGTTTTTCATCTCACTGATTGATTTTTTTTTTAATCTTTTCTCAATCTACTCGTCTTTATAAAGTGATTTGTTTTTCTTTTTTTTTTTAATTACACCAATTGATATATTATATAAATAAAAAAAAATGAAGGGAGAAATACACTTTACTTTTAATAAAAAAGACACTCAATTTTATTGCTTTTTCTTTTATTGAATGTTAAAATATTGTTATATTGATTAATAATTACAAGATAATAATTAATATAAAAATGCCATTTTTCAAAACTGGTCTTATTTTCAACCTTATTTTTCTGTATTCTTCACCTTAGTTGTATCTATGTGCAAAATTTGGGGAAGATTGAATGACGGTAAGTGGTTCAAAATAGGGGTAATAGGTGTGCGATGAAACTTAAAAAGCAAATAAATTTGACGCCATTTTTTTTTTATTTTATTATTTTTTTTTTTGGTTTCTGTATTCTTCACCTTAGTTTTATCTATGTGCAAAATTTGGGGAAGATTGAATCACGGAAAGTGGTTCAAAATTGGGGAAACGGAAATGTGCGATGAAACTTACAAAGCAAAGTAATATAAGACCAGTAAAAAGAACTTTTTATATACTACGTTTTTAAATTTTCTGTTGAATCATATGTAGTGTTAATAATATAACTGTTATTGTTATATACGTATAATGTTAGTGAAAGAAAATAGTTCCAAATTTATTTACTTCATATAAATGACAACCAACTAAACAGCTGATCTTAAACCTATAAAAGGACAAATCTTTGTACAACGGATCTCGCCAACACCAAATCTAAACCGTACCATCGATATGCCCCCGTGTAGGGGACGTTAATAGAAGAAAAATTTGTACAAGTAAAGAAGTACAGATGCAGATAAATTAAACCGATACCTAGGACACAAGTGTAAACAAACCTGGTAGTCACACATCAATTAATTTATTCCTATGTTTACTTTTCCTGTTCCGCTGTCATTCAATGTTTATCTCATTTTAACAATTTTATCAGCCTCACCAGGGTACTAAAATAAAAAATCATAAATTTGAAACCCGTCAAAATGAAGATTGCGTAAATATGGGACATGGCAAAACAAATAAAATAACTTGTGGATTTTTTCCGAACTAACTTTCCATACAGCAAAATTTTCTGAAAACGAATTAGGTTTTGCTGAAAGATAGCTAAAGGCATTAAAATAATGCATTGTCATCGATTTCTGAGCTATTCTAAAAGTTTCAAATGTCTAGCTTCTCGGGAAGTTAGTTAAAAATCGATTGCAAGATTTGTACTGGACAAACAAACAAACAAAGAAGAAAGCAAGCTAATAAAAACGTAGTAAAAAAATTTAAAAACCAACTATTGTTTGCTTTACAAAGTAACTTTTAATTTGCTTCGTTTACACAAATTTAACTTCTTTAACTCTCAATACTACTAGTAACTATTGTATCTATCATTAATATTACATTATTTTTTTGTAAAGCAGCTTTCAGCCACTATAGAGCTATCAATAGTGCCAAAATGTGAAAAATGATAGTTAAAAAATTGATAAGATGAGAGTGCAGCAAGTCATGCCAAACCAAAACCAGTATAACGCTAGCCAAACACGGTCAATTCGATGTGTCAGTTAGGTTTGAACACATCAAACTGACACGAAAATATGACGTGTATGGGGTAGAAATGGCATGACATAATGCCAAAAAAAAATGAAATAAGTTTTGACGAAATTTCATCAAATGGCGAACCACATCGAACTAACGACAAGCCGATTTGACCGTGTGAGGGGTTTGTTCAATTCAGTTCAGTTCTTCAAACTAACAATTCTGCGCATGTCCCGGCCCCGGCTTTATCAATTATCAAAAGTTATCAATTATCAAAAACCTGTTAATGTCTTTGTTTTCAATAAATACAATTAAGTTAATATATTTAATTATTAATATTTTTATTAAATTAATTATTTCTTTAAACATCACACTAGTCAAAGCTTGAAATTAACTAAAAAAGCACGATGATGTGTGTAGGCACTTGTTTGCTGTCGCTGTCAGTTCGATTTGATCAGTTAACGATCAAATTAAACACTTAAGACACCGAGTCTCTTAAGTGCCTTTTTGACATTTTTATGTTTAGGCTATGGAACATAAGTCAAAAACGTTACGTTACTTTTAGCTTAAAAACTCAGAAAAGTATAACATGGAGTTAAAAAGCTATAGGAGGTGTGTAATCCAGTCTCCAGCTGTTGGGCCTCCCTCCACCGCACGTCATAGGGCAGAAGAGAGCCGAAAAGATTTTACGTGTGACAGGGAGTTAGGAAAGTGCAGGAGGTTGCCATCAACTCTCAGCCCTCCAGGCCTACCTAGTATGAAGGCATATTAACAATTCGTATAAGGCGGGCCGGCGTCTTTGAATTCAGTATTATGTAATCAAGCCGTGGCAGTGCCGGTGTGGAGATAAGAATAAAAATTATCTTCCATCTACTTTTATCAATTACTTGAATAAATTACCGTTTTTATTTCATTTTATGTCGGTAGTTTACGCTGAGCGAAAACATGAAAATGTCTCACTATCTTGCGGACTCGCAAGAAGTATTTTAATTAACATTTCGGCACTGATGATGGCCCTGTAGTGGCTGAAAGCTGTTTTGAAAATTATTAAATATATTTTTACGTGGAGAGACGATTCTTACAACACTTAATGATGATCTCCACTAACGCTTCATATTTTAACTTATCCAGTTCACTGATATACGACATTTTCACAGTAATCTTTATATGTATGCTTTAGCAAAGTATCCGATTGTTAAATTCTTCTTGAAATATCTCTCTTTTTGTCGGATGTATTTACAAAAAAATAGCTGGTGTTTTTTTCTTAGTAAAGAGAAGACTTACAACGTGAAAATTACAATAATTTTATTTAATTAGAGACAGACGAAAGGTTACTTAAATGTATATTTGTTTTTTAATTTTTTCAGTGTGGTTTTTTACGCGGCAAATAATAAGGGTTGTTATTTTTTACTCGATAATAGAGGTGGTTTTTTTATTTTTGTTTTGAAAAAAGATATGCCCTTATTAAGGTTATTGTTTAAAAGAAAAAGATACTCTACTGTTTATAGGGTCATTTTTTGGGTAGTAGAAATAATAAAAACAATGAAGGAACTTACACATAACAAAAAAAAAAGGTAAAAATATTGAATGTTAGAAGGTTAAACAACTTCTAACGAGATGATAAGTGGATAGATAAAGATGAAGCTTATAAGATATGTCATATTGATAACAGGAATTGATAAGGATCAGACGATACACAAAAAAATACCCCAATGGTTAAAAATTAGGGGAGGAGTCAGTTTGGCACATTACCTTAATGACTGCTTTTTATAAAAAAACTAAATTATCTCGAATCTTAATCTAGAAGTTCCGATCTACAGCGAGGGGAGAGTTTCTTCCCTTCTTGTTAGTACAACCGGTGTTCCACAGGGTTACCATCTTGACCCTCTTATATTTACGAATTTTAACTTTTTTTCAGAAATGACAACACTTTTTTTTGTACATCTTTATTTAGGTATAAATCCGAAAGATAGTTAAGTAATAAATTATAATGTTAATAGTTATTTTTAAGCAAGGACAACTATATTTCCGATATCCTTGTTGTTTTTTTATTGGGTTTTTTTAAAAAAAACTTTTTTAATGCAGATGGAAACAAATTATCACATACACTTTTCATTTCTTCGTACTTTATTTTATTAGAAGTAATTTTTATATGATATTGCAGTTACAGGCCTACACCACTGTTGTTGTTGTTTTTTTATCTAAATCTCAATATCTGTCTGTTGTATAATTTATAATTAGGGCCTATGAATTGTTTTTAAAGAAAAAATACCTACCGCTTATTAACAATTATTCGGATAAATCACTCAATACATTCAAGAGATAGTGTGCATAAAAGTTGCTGAATAATATCTAGCTATCATTTTGTGTAGGTTAATGGAACTGTAAGTTTATCTTTTAGTGCCCTTTAATAATAGATGGTTGGCTATATAAGTGCGTCTGCAAAACATAGCTTGGCCGTAAGATGTTAAAAAAACAGACCAATTGAGAGCGTTCATGAAATATGTAGGTGCACATTTTGTTGCACAATGTGATTTTTGTGATCCTGAGTAAAAAATTAATTAGTCAACTGTAGAACAAAAATTAATATCGATGTTAATGTTTAATGTGCCACTTGATAGGTTAGTTATTCTAGTTATTCAAATACGTATTTCTTCAAATCTAAATGGTCACCCATCACCAATTCCAGTCGATAACCTTAGTACATGATTACTATTTCTCGGGAAAAAGTTATTATTTTACCCTTAGAAAAATGTTTAAGCATAATATATTTAGAAAATCTTAAAACTGTGAATATGTTTTGTTTTATATAATAATTTGTGAATCATTTCAAGATGAAAAGAACTTTTTATATACTACGTTTTTAAATTTTCTGTTTAATTGTATGTAATGTTGATAATATAATTGTTATTGTTATTTAATATATAATGTTAGTGAAAAAAAAAAATAGTTCCGACTTTATTTACTTCACATAAATGACAACCATTTAGAGAGCTGATCTTAAACCTATAAAAGGACAAATCTTTGTACAACGGATCTCCCCAACACCAAATCTAAAGCGTGCCCTCGATATATTTGAAATAATATAAATAATATAATCGATATTTCCTGTTTTGCTGTCATTCAATGTTTATCTATCACAAATTTGAGACCCGTCAAAATGAAGATTGCTTAAATATTGGATATGGCAAAACAAATAAAATAACTTGCGGATTTTTTCCGAACTAACTTTCCGCACAGCAAAATTTGCTGAAAACTAATTAAATTCTGCTGAAAGATGGCTAAAAGTATTAAAATAATGCATTGTCATCGTGTTCTGAGCTATGCTAAAAGATTCAAATGTCTAGCTATTCGGGAAGTTAGTTAGAAATCGATTGCCAGATTTGTACCGGACAAACAAACAAACAAGAAAGCAAGCTAATAAAAACGTAGTAAAATATTTAATTTGCTTTTTATCAACTATTGAAAAATAAATTCCTTGCGTTCTTCTGCCCCAGAGTGAAAGTCAATTACATATTTTTGATTAGGAATGACTAACTTGGTATTTAAATTTATTGAAATTCAGACTTCGTAAGACAGTAAAGTGTGTTGTTTGGAATAAAAGTCCGTTGTTAATTTCTTTTTTTATTTTATTTCACAAAGCTTTCTCCCAGGGAACCTGAGCTTCATCAGTGTTTCGAATGGTAGAAACACCTTTCCAAACAACACTTTCACTGTTTTAGTTCTACTCTCAAGTCCACCTAAGAAAACCTTCAATTCAGGCTTCGTTTTCATAATTTTACTTAAATTCCCCATTACTAAATGATGTTCCACCAGTATTATGTTTAGATACACTTAAGTTCTTATAAAGAAATTAACTTGAGTCGGAGATACTGAAGAGAAGCCAAGTGTATGTGGGCAGGACATGATAAGGAATCAACAAGATGCACCAAGAAAGTAACTGCATGAAATCCCAGATGTAACGCTAGGAAAAGAGGGAAGACCTGTCAAAAGATGGAGAGATGATCAAGAAAGAATGTTTTGTCCAGAAATGGGCCTAGTTCATAACAAAATACATTACTAACTCCTTTTTCTTTATTATTAACCGTTTTTTTATTTATTCTATCTTAAATAATAATAATAATAATAATAATAATAATAATAATAATAATAATAATAATAATAATAATAATAATAATAATAATAATAATAATAATAATAATAATAATAATAATAATAATAATAATAATAATAATAATAATAATATAGTAAAAAACAAGCTTTTATTCTTATTCTTCTTACCAAAAACCCTATCATTTGATACCCATAATATCATGGGTGAGCTTAAAAATAATAACTAGTCCGCCATCATGGACTATCCACTATATTGAATTTAGAATGATGCCACTTAGCTAATCATGCATTGTCATCCAAACTAAACTTGTATGAAAAATTTCAATTCAATCGGTTGAGGATAACTGCTTTAAAATTTAGTAGTTAGTAAGCTAACGTCTATGCCTACAATCAAGCAGGCTGTAGTTTTGAGACCGTCTATATGGTAGTTTATTTTTATAAATTTAATTTTTATTTTAAAATAAAACCTTTTCAGAGATGTTTAGCAGATTCGTGTAATACAATAAGTCCTTAGGTAAAAAATAGACTCTCAAGTGGGAATTGAATCACTACCTTAAAATGTTAACAAACTAAAGAAGACGCGTTATGAATTATTGTTCGTATATAATATTTACTCTAGCGCATAGGATATTTAGTTTTAAACTTATATGCTACAATAAAAAAAGGTTTTTTTGGACACATTTAAAAACTCACCATCACATCACGGAATTCAATTTCAGGACAAATAACACAAAAGAATAGGTGTTAAAACCAATTTTTTTGCGATTAATATTCTAGAAAAAAAAACATTTTTTTTAAAAGTTTTTTTATTACGAATCAAAATGATAGCATCTTGAAGAGTACTAACACCTATTTGTTCAATGTAGTTTGACAAACAGGAGTTCATATTCAAACAGGAACTTCTTTATACAGAGACAAACTTGACTAAACAATGGTACAAAACCAAGTACAATAGAAGAACAACTTACACAAATAACTACACTGACAAAGGAACAATCCGACGGAATCATATTAATACGATTCAACATATCACAAAGGAAAAGGACAAGTAAAGGTTCAAAAGATGTCACACTCAACATGCGAAAAAGGCGGACAGCAAAGATGAACCTATGTTACGACTAGCAAAAAACGCTTTATTTTTTTTAATCTCATTTTCACTCTCTTTTTTATTATCATATATTTTATATATATATATAATATATATATATATATATATATATATATATATATATATATATATATATATATATATATATATATATATATATATATATACCTATATATATGTACCTAGCAAGAGTTAAGGTATATATTGAATATAAGAAAAAAGATGATCATGATGAGTTTATAGTGAAAGAGTATATTTGTTAAAGGATTTTGGATTGAAATAGCACTGTTTTCTACCTACAAGGCCTATTAATTTAAAATATTATAAAATATATATTTTTCCTACTCTAAAGTTTCTGCTTGAATCCGGTTGACATTTTACATGCCTGTTTCAATTGTACTTTAGACAATGTGTAAGAAGTTTTATTAAAATCGTTATACGTTAGAACGGAAGATAGGGGAAAACGTTGTTTTCTTTATTTTAAACGTTTGGGTCCACTTTAATAAATTTTGCTATATTTATCACTTTATAACAGTGTCGGTGTTCGTTTTACTAAAAAAAAAATATTTAAAAAAGTTGTTTGTCTCATTAAATAGATGAAATTAAATGGATTAAATACGCAGTATTATAATAATATACCTAATATATTGAAATAAGCGTCAGCACAGATCAATTTTACTTTTAACATGACCGTGATTATATTTTCTATATTTACAAAACCAAGTGACATTTTGACATATTATAACAAAAATAAACAAGTCAAGTAAGGCCCGCTTCACACTGTACGGTTTTGGCCGTACGGCATAAAACCGTACGGCAAAAATCCGAATTGGCAGGTTGTTCACACTAGCCGGTTTGTGCACGGCTTTTTTTTTAAAGTGTAGTGAAGTGTTGTTGCTATGAACCGTAAACAAATTATTGCGTTTTGATTGTATTATCGTCACAAAAAGAGAAGACAATGCAAACGCCAGATGTGGGTGCATCCTAAAAAATCAAAACAGAGATTAAGTGGGCTTATTTCATACGTTATTTGAGGATTTATGTAGAGATGAAAATAAGTTTTTTAATTATTTTTGGATGTCTGTTGCCTCATGTGATGAACTGCATGAAAAGCTGAAGGATACCATTCAGCATCAGAACACACAATTTAGAAATTGTATACAACCAATTTAACAACCATTTCTGTCTTTGTATATATCAAGGTATTTGTCCCACAGAACTAGTCTAGTCACTGGCTGTTTCACTAGTGTTTTGGCCGTACGGCAATAAACCGTATAAAAAAACGGCGAAATTATTTTAGTGGAGTATAGAAGGAGACAGGCATTTTCACATTACACGGCGATGGCAAAAAGCCGTACGGCTGCCGTGTAGTAGCCGTCCTCAAATGCAGGCTTTCACATTGGACGGTTTTTAATCGTACGGCGAGTTTCTCGCCAAGCTTTGCTTTGTACGTTTCTCTACAGTTCTTTTAATTTATTTAAATATTAATAATATGTCTTGTCTTCTCTTTTTGCGACGATAATACAATCAAAACGCAATAATTTGTTTACGGTTCATAGCAACAACACTTCACTACACTTTTAAAAAGCTTCTGATTAAAAAAAAAACCGTGGACAAACCGGATAGTGTGAACAACCTGTCAATTTGGATTTTTGCCGTACGGCCAAAACCTTATAGTGTGAAGCGGGCCTAACAGGCTTCCATAATAACATTTCTTCCCGTCTTTTTGAAGCTTACGTTTACGCGAGCGTAGCGCGTGAACGCTTGGGTGGATAACGTTCTCCAACGAACTCAGCCTGGACATTGGTAAAATGAACATGTGTACCAAATTTAAATTATTTAGGTGATCTTTTACTCAAGTTATCGTCATCAGTAGATTTCGTGACGGTTTTTGAGTGGCGGTTATTTTGTAACGGTGATTTTGGTCGTTTTTTTCGGATTCACTCCCGGGCTCCAGAACGTGCCATAAGGAACTTCGTTCCAAAAAAAAATCAATCTAGGTGGAAAGACAGTTTTTATCATTCTTCAGAATATAGTTAAGGTAACCTTCAATTTACTTGTAAGAGGTTTTACGTTAAAAAAAGAAGAAGTTTCTTCTGAAATATAAAACAAACAAAAAAAAAACTAAATTGTTTAGGGTTGAACAAACATTACATTCTATTACGACCCTTTTTTTATCTACCTTTAAAAAAGAAACCCTTATAATTATTCTCATCTTCACAGCGACACCCTCTAGTGGCCTAATTGAAAACTAAAAACACTTCACCCTCTTACTAACCTAACTACTGTTGGTTATACCGAAGGAGGGTTAAAATTGTTTAGTTAATTAGATGTCCGGTTTGATGGCAACCCTGATGGACGAGGGGTTGGTAATGCAGTGGCACGCCTGCCACACGCCTACCAACCTTAACATATGGATCAAGATCTTTATCTAGATATCTGACACACGACTCTTTATACCAACCTAACCCCTAAAAGTCCCTAAACACTCCATATGTATCATTTATACACGTTACTAACACCATATATACATTCTGGTGTTAGTATTTCTCCCTATTCCTTTTTTTTAGGAATGTTTAATGGTAATTAAATAGATCCTTTATTGGACAGTTCTGTAACTAAATTACATCCGGTATCTTCTAGTATCTTTTACCTTTTTTTATTTTTAACTTTCTTTACGTAAAGTTGAAACATGTTACTAGTTTCTTCACTTTATCTCAAGTTCTATAAGCATTTTCTAATTTCTTTCTAGTTTCATTTTAAAATCGTTCTAGTTTCTGTTAAGTTTGCTATAGTTTGTAGTTTGTAAACATTTTATGAGTTTCATTAGAAGTCTGTATAACTTTTTTGATTTCATTAAAAAGAGTTTTTTTTTTGGAAAAAGTAGACATATAATTATAGTAAATTGCAAACTAATTAAAATCAAAACACAGAATTGGTTATCAACAAAAAATAGACTGCCAATTGGTGTGGCACATAGCTTCCTCGCATCCTATCCATGTACTTTATTGATTCTATGCTTTTACAAGCCACAAAGGTGATAATAAACAAAGGTGTTATTGTTTCCCCCGTTTTTTTAATCTGTCAAAATTGTTTTGATTTACTTCACGAATTAAAGTATCAATTTAGCAAAAGTTAAAGAACGCAGATGGTTCAAATTAATCTGGGGCTATCTGCGGGTTACTTTCGATAAACTATAAAAGTTTCATTCTAATCAGATAAGTACTTTTGAAGCTATAGGTGTAAATAAATGTATGTTTGTCGCGTCTGGATGAGAAACAAATAGGCGCAGAAGGTTGAAACTTATATGGGACCAACAATGGGCTAATTATGATCTACCACCTAAAATTGATTAAAATTGGACGTGAAGTTTTTAAGATATGTTGATTCGCAAAAATTGAACGACAGACCGACAGACAGACGCGGAACCAAAAATGTTCCCTGATGTCTGGAACGGATTTCTGTCTTGGAATTTTTGAAATCAGAGACATAAATATTTTTCTTTCTTCAGAACGATCACATAGCTTCCATTACCTTCGATAAGCTTGGAAGCAAAAAAGTAAGTATAATTCCAGGAGGAAGGTGTGTTAAGATTCAATCTTACTTTTTAATGCGTCACAGACCTAGAAGTAATGATTATATTTATTTATCTACGATTGATACGAAATATAAACATGGTATCTCTGTTTAGATGCATAGAAAGTGATTCTTTACTTACTTGTATTTATTGCGCATGCGCGTTTCATAATTCTTCTTTTTTCCGCCCTAGTGCGGTAAAAAAGAAGAATTCTTCACCTTAACGAACGATTAGCGAGTTTGTTTACATTTAACATAACTAATTTGCTGTTTGTTAAATGAAAGTAACTGTTTATGTCGAGGTTTTAGTGAAAAACAATTATTGATTTATGTCGTTATGACGAAAATGAGGAGAATAATACGCCTCCCGAAATAATTAATTCGGCACAAATTACAACTAATAAATTCAAGTCATCTTTATCAAAAGAGAAATACAAACTTACATACAGCAAGTTTATTTATTGCTTCCGAGCATACCGAAGGTAACGGAAGCATTGTGTTCACTTTTGAGAAGGAAAAACTTTTATGCCTCCGATTTTAAAAATTTCAAGACAGAAATCCGTTTCAGACATCAGGGAACATTTTTGGTCTCGTGTCTGTCTATCTGTTTGTCTGTCTGTCGGTCTGTGTGGCCGCGAATTATGAAACGTGCAACGATAACTTGAGTAAATGTCAACCAATTTTAATGAAATTTGGTAGACATGTTCATTTACCAATGCCCAGGACGAGTTCGTTGGACAACGTTATCCGTCCAAGCGTTCAAGAGCAACGCTCGCGTAAACGTGAACTTTAAATTTAAAATAGGAATTTTAGGTCGGGAAAAACATCTAACTTCATCTATTCAATGAGACAAACATTTTTTACACATATAATATTTTAGTAAAACCAGCAGCGACACGGCTATGAAGTGTTAATTATCACTAAAACTATTAATAGTTTTTACACAATAAACAATATAACAATAAAGTAATATAAGAATAATGTTAATGATAATATGATAATATAACAATAAAGTACATGATAGGATGCGAGGAAGCTATGTGCCACACTAATTGGCAGTCTATTTGATTTTTTTTTTCTTTAATTATTATTAAAATCCAACAATCGTAGATAAAGTACGGTAAGCAACTCGTGCGAAAACGGTATTTTGCTTTGCTCGTGTGGTTTTACCACCCTCGCTATCGCTCAGGTGCAAACTCCACACTCGCATGCAAAATGCTACTTTCCGCACTCAACGCGTAATGTACTATTTTCGACATAAAATAATTAACTAATCAATAAAATCATTAATCGGATTATTGTTAAATATATGGTTATATGTTATAAGCAACTATCAACCATACTCAAGAATGTGGCTGATAATTTTGAATGAGGTTATATTGCCATTTTTACCGAAAAATGCGATTATGTTTTTGAGTGTTCCAAAACAAAAAATCACTGAAAGAGAAAGATTTTTGATGAAAATGTCACATCAATACTTTGTTGAAATTAATCTCAAGTTTTTCACAATGAATTACTGGTGAGGCTAAGAAGAGAGAGCGTAGATAGAGAGCGTAGACAGAGAGCGCTTCAATGGATATTCCGTGTGGCAGAAAGTGAAAATGACATCCTTTGACCCATATAGAGGGATCACATTTTAATATCTTAAATTTCACTTGGCTCACAGAAGAGAACGGTAGAGAAATTACAATATAATATATATGTTGCTACACGTGTTTTTGGGGTTGAACAAGAACAATGAAATGATTTCGGAGGAGATTGAAGAGGTCGGTAAGGGGTTGACGTTTTGCTTAAAAATATTTATCTCTTCTGGCTTCCCTTGTTTTTGTTTATTTCTCGAGGAGCTAAAAGAGAGAGATAGGTAAGTAAAAAAGGTAGTAATATAACAAGAAATGATTCCCAGTGTGGCTTTTTAATTATGAATGATACTTTAAGGTGGAAAAAAGGGGGCGAGGAGGTCGAAAGTTCACCACAATGGGAAACAATGAACTGGGTGTAATCTAGCTGAAGAGAAAAAACGACACCGGCACACAGACCATTGTCTTCCTTCCCCTCAAGTCTTTCTCTTTTTTGGACCGAGCAAGAGGCAAAAAGCTTTTTGCGCTTCTTTTCTTATGTTAAGTACAAAAAAAGGAGGTCGGGAGTGGATAAAAAGGGAGATGGTTTTCGGGCGAGGAAAACAAAAACACTGAGGAGAGAAAAGGGGGCAGGATAGATCGGGTCAGGTGACGGAGGTCCTTCATTTCAGAGATTAATCCTTCTCTTTCGGCGACCTCTCGCAGATTTGTCTCTTTTGTTCCTCGTTTGCTTCTCCCTTTCCACGAGGCCAACCTCCCCTGAGGCTTTCAAGACGTCTTTGACGACGTCAGAAGACAATCGAGCTCTTACTCTCTCCACCCCCTCGACGTTACCGCTGTCACTAGGAAAAAAAAAAACCCGACGCGAAAAACAAGCGTCACAAAACAAGAAAAGAAGGGAAGAACAATTTGCCATGAAAAACACGGTACAAACCTCCCCCCTCCTCTCCTTCTCTACCGACGTCGAAAAACACAACCTCCTTTCTGGTTTCCGGTGCTTCGGCGGTCTGAGAACTCCCTTGTAAAAGAGACAACGACGACTAAAAGCCACCCCCTTCGAAAAACCTTTACCCTTCGGGTCGCTCTCATTTACCATATTGCTCTTAAACAACAAGCCCAAAAACATTTTCTCGCAAGTAAAAAAACTTTTCTCGGGTAACTTTTCCTTATCTAAAACCCAACGGACCTCTACCGCAAGAATTGAGGGAGAAGAATTGTAAACTCGGCGAAACAAAACCTCGCTCCAAGGAAATTTAATACAATGACTTGTTTCTTATAAACTCTTCTAAGCAACGACACTGTACTTGGAAACAATCGACTTTCCCGAGATCAAATCCACATGAAAAGTGTCTTTCGGTTTACCATTCTACTATTACTACTTCTTCTCCTGACTTTCCTCTTCAATGAAATTCATTCAATTTTATTTATTCAATTCACTTTAATAGTATATATTCAATAACTTTGTTTTATATAAATGTCAAGTTCTTCAGTGTAATATCTAGGCGTGGATTACAATTATTTTAACTTTCATAAAAGTAATTTATTTACAATTAAAACTACTTGTAAAAATTGTTACTCCCCTATGATTTTTTTTCTTTTTAGAATGTAAATAACATTGACTAAATAACTGTTAAGACAGAGGGATGTTGAATCCAATGTACTTGGGGACAAAGCAATATCACACTTCTGTTTAAAAAGGGGAGTAACAGTCTAAAGAAGAACATTCCGTACACCTTCTTTAGATTGTTACTCCCCTTAGGTAATTTTTATAAAGAGGAGTAACAGTCTAAAGAAAAACATTCTGTACACCTTCATTAGATTGTTACTCCCCTATATTTATTTTTATATTATGGTGGCTACACATTCTCAAGCATAATTGTCAAGCATGCTTACACAATCGTGATTGTGCAAGCCTGCACAAATTGATATCGCCTCCACATGGTATAAGCATGCTTTCACAGGCGTCAGTTTGTGTTTACAAAATGTCGAGTACGGACGTCGAAGATGCACTCGCTTTGGCTGCTTTTGTTTTGTCCTTGTATACAAAACAAAAAGAAAGATAAATATCTATAAGTCCATATTGCTGAAGTAACAATTTTGTCCTTATTGTGATAATCTTTCGATTTTATCATGGATTATTTTCATATACACGATATAAGTCCATATTGCTGAAGCAACTATCGTACGCAGCATCCTTCTTTTTGCCCTTATCGTGATAATCTTTCGATTTTACACGCCATAGACATGGATTATTTTCGTATTACTCGAATAAAGTCTTCCAATAAACTTTTCGCTTCACTACAAACTTTCTTTTCGTTCATGGTGATGATAAGAATAAAATATGATCAGATTTGAAAAACTTACACAACATCGAACTCAACATCAGACTGACAGATTTGCACAAGCTTGCATGACCTTAGTACACACGATTAATCAAATTCAATCAATGGAATTTCAATCAAGCCTCAATCCGCTTGTACAATCATAATGCTTGCACAAAACTATCCTACAGAAGTTCATGCTTGACAAGTATACTTGAGCGTGTGTAGCTACCTTATAAGGGGAGTAACAATCTAAAGGAGTGCCAACTATTTAACCCTCTCCTATAAAAGTACGGGTTGAATCCGACCCGCTTAAAAAATAAATGTGCATGTTTCATCTTCCCTTTCCTTCAGAGCCACAGGGCTCTAGGTACCCTTCCAATCAGTAATAACGAAAGCTTCGGCCCGCTATCATCAAATTAGGTAAGTGTCATCTTTGTTTAACTCGCCTCTAAAGATCACTCTTCCTCAAGTTGGGTCGGATATGACCCATTGTTTATTATAATGTTCCTAACTTATACACCAATATGATATTGTTTCCGATTCCCATTTTCGGCAAACATGGCATCCAGTAGTTCAAAAGTTGTCTTCACCTCAATAGATAAAATATGGGCGGAATTAAGGCGGCAGCAAGACCAATTTGATGAAGAATTAGACGACGAAATCAACGAGATAGCCCCAGAATTTGATTATGGTGTGCTGTCAGATAGTGATGTAGATGAAGATTTATTTTAATTTGATCATTCTAATGATGTAATTGTTGAAAACTCTCAGAATGATGAAAATGTTACTCGACAATTTGAAATTGGTAAAAGATGGGGAGACTATTTGGACACATAAGCCCCTGATTTCACCATATTCACGAACGCCTGCCCCAAATTCTTTGACACACCTTTTCGGACCCAAGGGGACCTCCGGGGGCAAGGGGTATCAACGATGAAGTTGTTTTCGTTATTTTCCAAGAGAGATATTATTGAACAAATCGTGACTTACATACTAATCAATCCATTGATCAGCCGCTGCACTATGTCAATAGTCAAATTTGTTTCTTATTAGCAACTATATTATAAATCCTTTAGTTTAAATCAATTTATAATTATTATTAACTACGGGAAACAGACAGAGAAAAATACACTCCAGCGCCGGGATTTGAACCACGGGCTTCTATATTTCCAGTATAGCGCTCTACCAACTAAGCTACGCAGGAGAATGAGTTTCTCTGACGTTAATGATACCTTGTCCCGAATTTAAGCTTTCAATTTTCCACATAAGTCTTAGAAGTCAACATTAATGACATAGAACTAGACCGAGAAATAACGCTTATAATTATAAAGTGCCCAATTAGTACCTGTACTTAGTACAATCAATTAGAAATTCATATTTTACCATTTTGGTAGTATTCATACTACAGAAAGATTAAATTTTAATTTAAATCAATTTATAATTATTCATATTTTACGATTTTGGTAGTATTCATACTACGGAAAGATTAAATTTTAATTTAAATCAAATTATAATTATTATTAAATACGGGAAACAGACAGAGAAAAATACACTCCAGCGCTGGGATTTGAACCACAGGCCTCTATATTTCCAGTATAACGCTCTACCAACTATGCTACGCAGGAGAATGAGTTTCTCTGACGTTAATGATACCTTGTCTCGGTCTAGTTCTATGTCATTAATGTTGACTTCTAAGACTTATGTGGAAAATTGAAAGCTTAAATTCGGGACAAGGTATCATTAACGTTAGAGAAACTCATTCTCCTGAGTAGCTTAGTTGGTAGAGCGCTATACTGGAAATATAGAGGCCCGTGGTTCAAATCCCGGCGCTGGAGTGTATTTTTCTCTGTCTGTTTCCCGTAGTTAATAATAATTATAAATTGATTTAAATTAAAATTTAATCTTTCTGTAGTATATATAAAATATGTTCTGTTTTTTTTTTTTTCTTTTTTAAGTTTAATAAACTAGAATGAATGTTAATATTTGTGTATTATTGTTTCCCTGGCTCAATAGTTGCAATTATGATGTACCGGGTCAGATTCGACCCAACGTTTATGTTTGTGTGGCTAGTGTCAACGTTTATAGAGGAGGGTTAACAAAGAAAATGGAAATTAAATAATCTAATCTAGGTATTGGTCGTTTTAATGTGCTACTGAAGGTTGATAAATAAATAAAAAATACCCCAAAAAAGTTGTTAAATTAGTTTTGATATTGTTAGCGGTGGTTTGGGTGGACTTGTAGCTGGAGGGTTGAACGGACCAGAGTGGCATGTGCTAAACGGTCGCGTGATGATCATCGGAAGGGAACGTTTCATCTATATACCCCAGTAATGGAAGTTCGCTTTGAGTACATGCTGAAGCACCCCTTCGTGTGACTCCTGCCCATTTACAAAGTTCAAGTCCCTTTTAATAAAGTTATATCATTGCCTTCGACTGTAAAAACATAACACCCTCCTCGAAAGTCATTTAAGGCATATGACTTCACCCCTAAGTGAGCCCAACAAAAAAAAACTTCTTCAGCCCTAATCATTTTACTCTATTAATATAGCTATTTTTATTAGCAACACATGCCGCGGTCTATCTCTCAATTTTGTGTCATACTGTCCCCCCCCCTTTTTTTAACACACCTTGGATTTTTACTTTTAAGACAAAAAAAAAAAAAAATTAATGATAATAAAATACATCAATGTTTTCAATAAAATATAAAACATTTATTGAACCTTTAAAAGGAATTAACAATAATTTATATCTAGTGAAAAGAACTGTCAGTACTTAGACATATATTTTCCTTTACGGCTTGTTTCCCTTTCAATTGCAGAAGATCACGATATAAAAGTGTATATAACGTATATATATATATAATACAGGGATAGTCAAATGTCTGCAGACACCCCGGAGAAAAACGGGCAAAACCAAACTCAAAAAATGTTTATAAGGGATAGAGATGTAGGCACTTCTTTAGATTTTTACTGCCCTGATAAACAAAACAGAGGGCGGTAAAAATCTAAAGAAGGTGTACGGAATGTTCTTCTTTAGACTGTTACTCCCCTTATAAAAACAGAAGTGTGATATTCCTTTGTCCCAAAAGTAAATTGGACTAAACATCCCTTTGTCTTAATAGATATTTAGTCAAAGTCATTTATATTCTAAAAAAAACATAGGGGAGTAACAATCTGAAGAAGTATCGAAATGTACTTTTTAATTTTAGGGGGTAGGTAGAAGTAGTAGTATTGAGGTACTAGAACTAGATACTACTAGTAGAGGGTAGGACGAATCACTTGTTAGAACCTAGCAACTATATAGACCTTGTGTTAGGCCCATTTTACTAGCCTCGTGGTAGAAACTTTCAGCATCTTCAAACTTCATACCTCTGTACAATGTGCCACCGAAGCGAAGTATAGTGTGATCTGAGTGAGCAATATAAATCAGAGCGTCACGGCGAGGAATCGAACCCATACATTGCCCGCCCTTGATTTTATTGATGGACCCACAGAGGTTGTAAGTAATTTAATTCACACGCTTTGAGGTAGGTAACTCAAAAATCTTATATGTAAGGCGGCTTTCACACTGCGTGCGAGACCGAATAAGGCCAATTCCGTTTGAGAAGCATATACATGTATTAGCATGGGTCTATTCACTTTAAACTCCGATCGAGACCGGGCCGAGCGAGACTGAGCGAGACCGTCTCGTGTTAGCTAAGCGTTTTCGGCGACCGAAAACGCTTTTCGGCGGCCGAAAACGCTTAGCTTACAAAAACGCTCGAAAAAAACGCCCGAGTCGGCTCGGTCTCGCTCAGTCTCGCTTGGCCCGGTCTCACTCAGCGATTAATGTGAATAGAGCCATGCTAATACATTGCTAATACATGTATTTGCTTCTCAAGCGGAATCGGTCTCGCTCGGTCTCGCAAGCAGTGTGAAAGCCGCCTAACACTCTTCCAAGTGACATATAATTTTAAATGTCATGATAAAAGAAAAATAATAGAGCATACTAAATGATAAACTTTGTGGTTAATATACTAGCAAGAAAATACAAACATTTTCAAACACTGATAATATTTTAGGTACCAATCTGTTTAGACTGGTCAGAGTTTACTTGATGTTTAATAGTTCACCTTTGGTATTTTCCAAGAATTTGGCTTTTTAAAATTTCCGCCATTTTTACTAGGGTTAAGATAGAGTTAGAAGCTGCTCTTTTTCTCATTTAACATGAGGTGTCTCTCAGCAGTGGTTTACATTTAAGATTTTTTTGAGGCTTCAAAGTATCTTATCTGATTTTTATGAAGTTTAGATGGTTTGACGAAAGTAGCACGCAGTTTTTAGAAAACTTTGCTAAATTGATACTATAATTCATGAAGAAATCAAAATAATTTTGAGATTTAAAAAAGGGGGGAAAATTTAATCAATTCGACAAAAGTAGGTAGTAAGTAGGTATAAATGCATCGCATAAAATCATTAAATGATTCACAATAGGAAACGAGGAAGCTATATATCATACTCATTGACAGACTATTTTAATCTATTGTGAAAAAATTTATGTGAGCAGTCAAATATGAAATCTCAAATTTCACAGATCATTTATCCAATAGTAATTTTGTATAATAATTAGATTTGGAGATGCTATAATAGCACATTCTGGAGGGAAATAACGGTCAATTAGGGCCTTCGAGATATTAATGAAGGGACAACAGCTTCAACCAAAACTTTAAATTTCGTTTCACTTAAGCGCTAGAATAATCATCAACTAAAATTATAATATTCAGCGGCTTATCAGCTCGAGAGAGCTTAGCCTGATGCCGAAGGGCAAATTTAAGTATTTATGTTATAAATGAAACGGGTTTAGCGTGTCACTCCATTGACAACTAAATCCTAAATGAGGTTAACTGAACTGTTAACTGTAATCAGCTGTAAAAACCGTGCAAGTGGCATTAGAAACCTGATGGGCATTATCTCATTTAGGCAGCTCATTTATGTATTGTCCATTGTCGGTATTCGAACCTTGGACTTCTTGTTTGAGAAGCGCGAGTGCTACCAATGACCAACCAGGCACCACTTATCATCATAGAGTGTTGATTACACGGTTCTGCAAAATTTAACGAACTTTTGGGCTCCAAGTAAATTGTATCTGAACTTTATGTTTTCGAGGTTGCTGAATCCGAAACGGAAGTCAAAAATTCTCCTAAACGTACAGTTTTCCCGGAATATACGCCTAAAGTTCGAAAAACTGTGTTTTTGGGAGAGTTTCGAACCAATTTTTCGCTCAAGTAAATTTCAAATTGGGTTATTAAATATCTTCAAACCATGAAAAACCCGAACCTAAAGTCAATAATAAATCTGCTGACCTTCCTTTTTAAAGAAAATTGAAAAATGAGAAACTAGAAAATCGATTTTTCCTCATATTGAGACTCTGTATTTCTATTACTTTTTCAGTTATATAAAAATTGTTTGGTGAATTTTTCTGCATTATTCTAGATTACAATTTATGTGACCGAGGGGGCGCACAAGAAACATTGAAGGTATATTGTATTTTAGCATAGGTATCATATTTAATTTAAAAAAGTACATACAGGGTGTGTTTTTTATTATTATTACCCCCCCCCCCCCCCCCCTTGGTTTCATATATGTAATTCTCTAGAATTTTTCAATCGAATCGATTTTTGCAAAAAAAATTATTTGCGGAAAATCGGTCGAAACCCCCCAAAGACACAACTTGTCCGAACTTTTGACGCATTTTCCGGGAAAACTGTACGTATAAGAGAAATTTTGACTTTAGATTCGGATTCAGCACAAAAAAATACTTCAGAACTGGACAATTTCATTCTGAAGCTTTTTTTTTGCTGAACAGTGTTAGTAATGATCAAACTAACAAATAAACACTAAAAACCTAATTACCCTAATTAAACTATTTTAGTTTGTAGTGTATATTTGTATCCTTTCTCACTTAGACAAATATTATTTTTGGAAATGTGCTTTGTTAAAAATTTCTTTAAACGACTACAATTATACAAATTTATAACTGAACTAAAGTCAACTGAAAGATGAAATTTACCAAAAATTATGTTTTTAGGTAGAGCAAGTAAAATGTTTAAACATACCGACATGAAGATGTTCGATTTCTCTCTCTCCCCCCCCCCCCCCCCTTCCTAATAAAAGGAAATCCACCACTCAACATCTATTGTCATAAAAATAAATTATCTGAAGAAGCCAAAAATAAATCCCTGCTCCCTTCCTTTCCCATGGTTCAACCAATATCACGTTTGGTTAAGAAAAGACCAATATCCTGAGAGAGAGGAAAGAAATCCTGGATAAGAAGGAAATAACTTTCCTTTACCGACTTGCTTGAAAAGAAAGTGGGAGGGATATGGAAGGAGCAAATCATCATCGACGATTTTCGGCTACCGTTCGGGGTGGTCCTTCTTTCTCTCGTCCTGAAAGAAAAAAAATCCTTTTTAATAAAGGACCTCTTCTACGAAGGATGTAATCTGGCGCGAGGTGAATGAAGAAAAGGTCGTAGATAGGGAGGCCAATCCAAAGACTTTTATTATGATAGATCGGTCCGTTTTATCCGACGCTAAATCTCCACCATGTCGAATAATGGTCTGGAAATACCGCCGAATTGGAAAAAGAAATTTCCTCCCCTTGATTCCTGTGTGACGAGCAAGAGGCTTCATCTCCTCTTCCTTACTCAGGTTAAAATCTAATCAATCAGGAGCGACTTTGCCTGACTTTCCTTTCAATAGAAGGATTTCCTACTTTCCCCTTTACATTTTCGTTCGTTCAGATCTTTTCCTCAGGACTCAGGACGAACCCAAGCCCAAAAATTACCGATTATTATCTCCTTTCCTCTCTTCTCTTCCCTCAAATAATTTCTCAAGATTACCTATTCCACAACAAAATTAATATTTAATACTTTTATATTCATACATAATAATGTAATATTCTCACATAAAATGAAAAATATATATATCACATAATTGAAGCAAGCGTACCATAATAGAAGTGAGTTTCTTCAACAAACTATGCATCCTGTCTGTGAGTCAGCAACGTTTACGTGTCCGACGATAACTTGAGTAAAAGTTGACCGATTTGGTTGAAATTTTGGTATACATGTTGCTGTTGCTTTACTAATGCTCAGGCTTTTCGTTGAACAGCGTGATCCGCCGTTCGCGCAACGCTTGCGCAATGCTTCAAATGTAAAATTGGAATTTAAGGACGGTAAAACATTCTATCATCACCTATTCGATGATTTTTTAGTAAAACCAACAACGACACCGCTATAATTTAATAAAGATCGTTAAAACTATTAAAGCGGACCTAAACGTTTAAAGTAGACAAAACATCGTTTTTACCGATATCTTAAATTCTAACGTAACGATTTTAATAAAACTTCATACACATTGTCTAAAGTACAATTTCAGGCATGAAAAATATCAACTTGATATAAGCAGAAGTTTTTGTGTAGTGAAATGATACATTTATAATAATTGTTTAAAAGCTACTGCGGGTGGTTGAGATTCTAGGAGTGAAGGTTTATCTAGGAAGGTGAGCTTTGTACCAAGTACCCCACTCTACCCTACACTACCCTCTTCCACTTATCTTTATCATGATAAATAATTCCTTAATATAAATATTAATAATATAAATATTATTAGATAGAGCCACGCGATACCTAGTAGTTATTTTACTTAGAAAAGAAATTCTTTACTCTACAAATTGGATGAACACTTAGGAATTAACTATCCTTGGAATATTGTTAACAATTGTGCAGCTCATGCAAACAATTGTGCAGTGTGCAAAGACAGTATTATATTGCTGATATATATATATATATATATATATATATATATATATATATATATATATATATATATATATATATATATATATATATATATAAATTATTTATTTTTTTATCAAGCACAAAAAAAATACGGGTTATGTATTGTCTAGAAAACAATTTTTTTACTGTTCTTTCTATACGGTTTGATGGTATTTTCTTTATACCTTTCAAACTTTATATATATCAAGAAGCAAAATGGAATGATACCAAAATATATATATTTCTTATATGTAACAGTGTTTGGGTTTATTTAGGTTTTTCCAGCTTTTTGTCTATTTTTTTTTTTTTTTTCTGTATAAGGGACACGAATTAGATTTTCCTTCGTGTACTAAAAAAAAAGGCTACTTCTTAAAAAGAAGAAAACCCTATAGTAGATTTTTAGGAGGGTTAGAAAAGGATATATAAGAAGAGAAAGGGAACATTTTTATCCTGTGTGAAAATGTTTTTTATTTTTTGGAGGGGTAGTTTGAAAACCAAAAGCGGAAAACAGGGATGAACATCCCCAAGAAAAGTAACAATTTTTACAGCCAATATACTGGCAAGGGATGAAAAGAGAGAACTAAGAGAAAGATTCTTTATTCTTTTTTATTTTTTGAGGCTTGTATTCTTGAAGGGTTTCCACAGGGTTACAGCTCTACCACTCGTCCCTAGTCCCAATAAAGTATTCACACCCTTATCCAGCATCCCTTTACCTCCTTATATTCGTAGATTTTTCTTCTCCTTTTTTCTAAGAAAAAAAAAATAATAAAAACCCTTAACGCAACCAACAAAAAAAAGTAGATTTTTCTACAGCTAGATAGAGCGGAAAAACTACTGCCCTTTTTTTTACCAATAGATACCTCTGCAGATAAAAAAGAGAAAATAAATATCCGTATAATTTATCCTCTAGTTTTTTTTTTCTTTTTTTGCCTAACCTGATTATTTTTGTTTGTAAGAATAAGTAAAGAAAATAGCCAGTAGAGTGTTTGTATATGTTCTGTGTTACACCTTTTCTTTCTCTGGGTTTTACAGATCTTTATAGTAAAGTATTTTCCACCCAGAAGACGAAATAAATCCACGGGTTATCACAAAAACATACACACAGATAAGAGGGTAGTTTTTTCAGTGTTACCAACTTTCGGTTTTTTTCTAAATGAAGTTATTGGTTGTACCTTTTTTTTTATGTATTTTTAACATTGAGACTGTCGTTGTTGGTTTGGTTTTAGGGTGACTTTTGTGTTTCTTTGATCTGCATGTATTCATATAATATATAATATTTTGTGTGTATAAATCAATCATTTCCATCTTAAGGCTATCTTAAGGAAAACTGTGTATGGAATTTTACTCCATAATTTAGAAGATAGTAAAATTTTGGCGCCTACCACTTCTTTATTACAATGTAAATGTATAACTAGCGGGGTGCCTGGCCTTGCCTGCATTCAATTAAAAAAAATGCATTAGTACTTATTGTAACTAAATGTTTTACTATAATTAGTTAATATCTCTAAATAATCAATTTTTTTTGCAAAAGAATTTACTAACAAAGAACCAATGGTGTCTAGGTGTAAGTAACGCATTTGGGGCTCGCAGTACTGAGGTTATAGCTAACCCGCAAACAACTTGTGTCTTGCGGGCTAAGCAAACCGTACAAATTGACAAAGTATGTCTTCTATTAATCTGGTTTTTTAAAGGGAACTGTGTTAGACTTGAAAAAAACCTTAATTTTGAACGGGTTGCTTAGCGCTTGCAATAGACGGGTATTTTATTTGTTAGCCAGATACCGAGTCCCACCTCGACTGATAATTCTAACGGACCAAGATCCTAAAGAATCAGTTCATTTTTGACCAAAATACGATGCAAGGATTTTTCTCTGCAACTTTAAAACGTACCTAATTTATTCAAGATACTATAAAAAATTGAAGAGCCTATAATGGACATACATATTACAAACCCATATTGGCTTTTATATTTATATAACATATAACACAAACACACTCTCGACTTTATGTATTAATAGATCAGGAAAAGTCGTCGGAAATTCGATCGAACAAATACATACTTCATACATGCTCCTTAAATTAATGTATCTTCATCAGGGGGTTCTTCAATTTATATTGTTTCACCAGGGGGTCCTTCAATTTATATTGTTTCATCAGGGGCTCCTTAAATTAATGTATCTTCATCAGTGGGTTCTTCAATTTATATTGTTTCATTAGGGGGTCCTTCAATTTATATTGTTTCATCAGGGGGTCCTTCAATTTATATTGTTTCATCGGGGGGTCCTTAAATTAATGTATCTTCATCAGGGGGTCCTTGAATTAATATGTTTTCATTAGGAGGTCCTTCAATTAATGTGTGAGTAAATTAAAAATTAATCACAACTCAATAATTAAATATTGTTTCCATTTTAACTCACTCTTCGGGCTATATTGACGATAAATAAAAGAAATGTAATTAAAATAATTACTGTTCTTCTGTATTGTACAGAATCTCGAGTAATTACAATTAGTCTAATGTTGGCACTACTGTATAAGAAAATTAAAACCAAATTACCTCGAACTAAAGTTAAATCAAGATTTACTTCTCTCCTTAATAATATTTTTTGAGCAGGCGGGAGCAATGTTGCCACTCCCAGTAGTTTTCTCGCGTGCTGATAACACAACAGTGATAAGACTAAACGCCATTTTGTTATATTCCCTTTTTTCTCGTAGCTTAGCTTGATGCTCACGTGACTAACTCTAGACCTAACTCCATTCAGACCTTTGTAAATAATTTCTATCATTTATTTATTGTGAAAACGACTCAAGGGAAGCCATTTTTATACCTTTTAATCTACATTGGTTACACTCCAATTATTAATTTGTCTAGACCCTCTCATTATCTATATATAAATATATATATATATATATATATATATATATATATATATATATATATATAGGCATATGCACTTATAGTTTGTGTAAGTGATTACACTAAGACTGATAAGCAGTTGTAAGTGATTAATTAGTGGCCTGGTCTGAGTTGGTTTTAATTTCCAGGTCGTTGCATTTAGTCGAGTTAAGCTCATAAATAATAACAGATTACAGTGTGATAACGTGAATCCTCTCTTATCAACTTTTACTTTATTACTCAGCACTTATAATTTGTTTTCATGTTTAAGCACTATTAACTGTCCCTTGTTTTTTGTACTTTTTTCACAATTAAAGTTTTTTTAATGCCAACAGCAGTTAAAAACTTTCAATTTGTTATTGTTTAAGTAAAATTTATCATTGACTGTTTTAGTAACAGAATTGTTTATTATTATTTCAGTTTAAGTGAATCCCATTATAATGTAGCATTTAGCTAAGTATATATATTTTAATATGCGCACCCAATATCTACGTAAACTACATAACTAAGCAGGTTTTGGCTAAATATAGTACATTACGCGTTGAGTGCGGAAAGTAGCATTTTGCATGCGAGTGTGGAGTTTGCATCCGATTGACAGCGAGGGTAGTAAAACCACACGAGCAATGCAAAATGCCGTTTTCGCACGAGTTGCGTACCGTACTTTATCTACGATTGTTAGATTTAAATAATATATACAGAATAAAATAAACTTGCTGTATGTAAGTTGGTATCTCTCTCTTGATAAAGATGGCATTAATTCTTGAGTTGTATTTTGTGCCGAATTAATTATTTCTGGAGGAGTATTATTCTCCACATTTTCGTCAAAGCCACTTGATTCACTCATTGTTTTTCACTAAAAACTCGATATATACAGTTACTTTAATAAAAGAAGAGCAAATTAGTTTTGTTAAATGTAAACAAACTCGTTAATCGTGCGTAAAGCTGAAGAATTCCTCTTCTTTACCGCCCTAGGGTGGTAAAGAAGAGGAATTCTTCAGAACTATGAGACGCGCATGCGCAATGAATACAAGTACGTAAAGAATCACTTTCTACGCATCTAAACAGAGATACAATATTTATATTTCGTATCAAACGTAGATAAAATACTTTATTACTAGCTGACCTTTAACTATTGGAAAATAACTTGCTCTACAACCTAGCTTTTTAGCTAAGTATAAATATAACAATTTAGTGTATGGCTAGATGAATCTTATACAGCCCGGATTTTAGCTAGATCAATTTTATAACTACCTAGTCTATTGTGAATGAATTTCAATAAAATCTAGCATTACCTTAGTAAACTATGCAATTATTTTGTCTATGTCAAAATGAGTAAATCTTTTGACAACTAGACTATATTTACGAGCTGCTAAGCTCGTAAGACCGGGCTTAATTTAAAACTTAAAAAAAATAGTCAAATTAATTGAGACAAGTTATTATATCTATTTAGATAAGTTATATCTATTTGAAGACCAACAAATCAAAACAAATATTTATTTTTATTGGAATAAATGTGGATGCTTTAGCTTAGCAATAACAAATAATTTCGAGGTAAGTCGTTCGTCGTTGTTGGGACACTACTTGAATGTATATAAATTATATAATTTTATATTTTTACTTTTAAAGGTTTAAGATGACTTTGTAATATCTTTATCTTCTAATTATGTTTAGTAATTTACTGAGTCTATGTTTGTTATATTTCCAATTCTGCTTAATATTTATTTTTTTGATATATATTAAAACTTGGAATCGCGTGGCGACTACTTTAACTCCGGTAAACTTCGACTCATCTCTGATTTCACTTGTAGCCCTGGTATCGTAGATCTTGGGTCTACTACGCCGAGCTACGTGAATTTAAACTTATTATATTAATATGAAATAAACAACAATCTTGTGAGGAGTCAAAAACAAGACTAAATTATATTTTCTTTTTTCCTCCTGTCACATTAAAATTCCAACTTGTCAACAAAACAAAATAAATAAATTCCCCTACACACTTATACAATAAATGGAATCTCTTACTTTGGCATTAACACTGAACTATGAATTTTTCAAGCTAACATTAAATATGAACGAATATGCTTTATACGAGAAACGACTAGTATCAGATGAATGGACATTTACGAACCAGGTTTTATTAACAGATGCTAACTTCCAGAGAATACTTAATAAATGTTGACCGGACCGACGGATTTCAAACTTTTAGAACTTCTTAGCAGAAACCATCAAATATCCATAGGAATTGAGATTTAGCAGAGAAAATGAAGATGAGTTGGGAATATCCTAAGTAAGTATGATTCTTGTATAAATATATATAGGCAAGTTCTGGGCTGGAAATCTGGAACAAACTGGCGAGGATGCTGAAGATGGAGATCTAGAGGCACTTTGACGACACAGCCTTCGTGGTGGTCAGTAAAGTATCTTCGATTTATATTGGCATGATCTGGACTGCGATCCTGGAGAGGATGGTGAAGGTGAAGAGCTAGAGGCACTTGACGACACAGCTTTCATAGTGGTCAGTAAAGTACCTTCGATTTATATTGGCATGTTCTAGACTGAGATCCTGAGGAGGATGCTGAAGATGGAGAGCTAGAAGCACTTTGACGACACAACCTTCGTGGTGGTCAGTAAAGTATCTTCGATTTATATTGGCATGATCTGGACTGCGATCCTGGAGAGGATGGTGAAGGTGAAGAGCTAGAGGCACTTGACGACACAGCTTTCATAGTGGTCAGTAAAGTACCTTCGATTTATATTGGCATGTTCTAGACTGAGATCCTGGAGAGGATGGTGAAGGTGAAGAGCTAGAGGCACTTTGACGACACAGCCTTCGTGGTGGTCAGTAAAGTATCTTCAATTTATATTGGCATGTTCTAGACTGAGATCCTGGAGAGGACGCTGAAGATGGAGAGCTAAAGGCACTTTGACGACACAGCCTTCGTGGTGGTCAGTAAAGTACCTTTGATTTATATTGGCATGATCTGGACTGAGATCCTGGAGAGGACGCTGAAGATGGAGAGCTAAAGGCACTTTGACGACACAGCCTTCTTGGTGGACAGTAAAGTATTTTTGATTTATATTGGCATGATCTGGACTGAGATCCTGGAGAGGACGCTGAAGGTGGAGAGCTAAAGGCACTTTGACGACACAGCCTTCGTGGTGGACAGTAAAGTATCTTTGATTTATATTGGCATGATCTGGACTGAGGTCCTGGAGAGGACGCTGAAGGTGGAGAGCTAAAGGCACTTTGACGACACTGCTTTCATAGTGGTCAGTAAAGTACCTTCGATTTATATTGGCACGATCTGGACTGAGATCCTGGAGAGGATGCTGAAGATGGAGAGCTAAAGGCACTTTGACGACACAGCCTTCGTGGTGGTCAGTAAAGTACCTTTGATTTATATTGACATGTTCTGGACTGAGATCCTGCAGGAGAAGAGCTAAAGACACTTTATTTAAAACGAGAAATTTAATTATATATATATATATATATATATATATATATATATATATATATATATATATATATATATATATATATATGCATGTGTGTGTGTGTATTTGTATACAGCTAACAAAAAATAAATATAATGAAAACACAGTCTGGACGGTATCCACTTGCTAAGCTATTGGATTGGGTCGTTGTTTAATTGGGAAAACGCAACCTCCACCCCCCTCCACATCCGCCCTCCAAAGCTTTAATTGGCCAACTCGTTTTTCCAATCAGTCAATTTTCCAATTTCCCTCTCTCAACAAAAAATTGGGAGAATGAGACGTGGGGAGTGATTTTGAATTGGGCGAATAAAAAAACATTTCAAAACAATTTAACAAAAAAAAAAATTTAGGAGAGAGAAAGAGTAGGGAAATAAGAGTAGGCCATTGTTATTTGCCCTTTTTTGTCTGAATTGTTTTTCGAGGATCAATTTTACCAATTTTACCCTAATATAGACCAACATCCTCTCCCTCTCCTTCCCCTTCCCTTCAACTTCCAATTCAACTTTTTAGTACAATTGATTGTGCTTTATATATATAAATATATATGTATAGATTATATATTTCTCCTGAAACCAATTCCGCGTCCAATTATTCAAGGATAAGTATTGTTTGTTTGAACTTTTTTTCTATTTTTTTTTTTTTTTTTTTTTTTTTTTGTATTCATAAAAAAGGGAATAAATTGGGTATACAGTATACACACACAGAAATATATATAAATATATATATAATAAAGAAGAAAGAGATGATAGAGTTCCGAAAAATAAATTAATAATATTTATTGTATTCAATTCTGTTGATTGAGTAGTATAAGTAAACAATTATATTGAGTAATGTTCAATAACAATAAATAAATAAAAGAAATTTATTTTATATAATTAAATAACCTTCATGCTAGGAATCAGTGGCTAGATTTCCTATTATCATATAGACTAAGTAATTAAATGAAATGCCTAAATAGGTTCGTATTCAAAGCCTTCATAATGAAGGATCAGGACTATATTATACTTAATATATTAATACATTTTATATATAAATTGTAATTATTTTGTTTAATATAAATTAATAATAAATAATAATAATTATTATTTTTTGTTAAAAACAAAATACCCTTCAAATCGCAGTTTAAAGGATATTAAAAAAATATTATTAGAAACCAAATTTTCTTTTAATCTACTCCTCAATTGCTTTCTTATGACTAAAAAAGAACTTTTTATATACTACGTTTTTAAATTTTCTGTTGAATCATATGTAATGTTGATAATATAATTGTCATTGTTATATTATATCATTTTAATGAAAAAAAAAAAAAAATACATAGTTCCGAATTTATTTACTTCACATAATAATGACAACCATCTAGAGAGCTGATCTTAAACCTATAAAAGGACAAATCTTTGTACAACGGATCTCACCAACACCGAACCTAAACCATTGCCCTAAATCCATAGAATCTAAACCATTTTGTGCCATTGATATGCCCCTGTGTAGGGACAGTAAGAGAAGAAAAATGTGTACAAGTAAAAAAGTATAGATGCAGAATACTTAAACCTATACCTAGGAAACAAGTGTAAACAAACCTGGCTGTCTCACGTCAATTAATTTATTTCTTTGTTTACTTTTCTCTGTCATTCAATGTTTACCTCTTAATAAAAATCACAAATTTGAAACCCGTCAAAATGAAGATTGTAAATACTATGGGATATGTCAAAACAAATAAAATAACTTGCGTATTTTTTCCGAACTAACTTTCCATACTGCAAAATTTGCTGAAAACGAATTAAATTCTGCTGAAAGATGGCTAAAAGTAGTATAATATTGCATTGTCCGAGTTCTGAGCTATTCTAAAAGTTTCAAATGCCTAGCTATTCGGGAAGTTAGTTAAAAATCGATTGCAAGATTTGTACTGGACAAACAAACAAACAAGAAAGCAAGCAAATAAAAACGTAGTAATAAATAAATAAAAAAATCAATAAAGTCAATGTAATCAAATTAATGAATAATAAAACTGTCTCTAAATTAAACTTTTTAAAAGTCAAAGCATCTTTCAGCCTTCATAAGGCCATCATCAGTGCCGAAATGCGGAAGAAATAGAGTCTTATGTCGATCTCTGACATGAAGTAGACTCACCTTTCATTTATTTCTTGTTACTAATGTAACTCTATTTTTAAAAAAAAACAAAAAAAACTTAAGTTAAACAAAAGGCTTTCAACCTTATGAAGGCTGAAAGCTGCTTTCGCTAATAAATAGTTCAAATTTACGAGGATTTAATTATTATTATCCCTTTAAGATTACCTCCATAGACGCTCCCTTATCTAAACGTTATCTAATTAGTTTAATATAATAGTTGTTAAGTATATAGTTGTTAATATAATTAATTATTTTTAAAGGAAAACCAATGAAAAAAGTAAACTATATATAAATAATTATACTAAACGTGCAAACGTAGACATAGAAAGTGATAGAACAAAGTGGTTTTAAAGAAGCAATTTTGTTTTGATGTCAAGAAATCAATAATTGTAATTGTAATGAAAATTTTCAGTGTATTTAAATTTTTCTTTTTCGTATATTTAATAATGCGAGATCTACTCAATATTTTCTCTACAAAACCCAAGCCTAAACATCATGCGCCACATATCAGCACCCACCACTGCATTAAAATTAATGGATTTCGCTAGTTTAGTGCCAATCGGACCAGTGGTGACACGCAGGAAAATAGTTGAAACCGGTTTTGGTTTTCGTGATGGATATAACACTAAGTCCCGGTGTGGACAAAGCTTTTAGGCTTCAGAGAACATTATCATTTTTAAATCTGTCTATCAATTATGTCAATTTTGTTTTGTGAACGCCCATATTTTGAAGAAATTTGGGTGGTAAATCAAAGTTAGTTCATAGATAGAAGCCCTTTACGGCTCTTTCATTTGTAGCGTGCAACGGAAAAGAATGGAACAACTTCATTAAATGGAAGTGTTTTCTCAATTATATGTTGCTATGTTAAAGATGAAAATAAAGTTACTGAAAACCTTTTACACTCTCAAAACCTCATATGTTGATAGGATTTTTAATGTTGAACAAAGAATACAAATCAATGTTGACATAAAGTAGATAATGGTCAGAACAATTCAATTTACAAAATATACCTTCCTTTTATGTTGTTTGAAAAGGCGTGATATTTTTTCTTTTTATTTATGTTAGGCAAAGTCCAATTTATTCAATATGGCGTTTTCCACCATGAAAAGAATATATTAGGAATCAAAAAGGATCTTTTTCTTCTTTTATACATATTATCTCAAACTCACACACACACACACACACATATATATATATATATATATATATATATATATATATATATATATATATATATATATATATATATATATATATATATATATATATATATATATATATATATATATATATATATATATATAAATAAATGATAGCACGCGACCAAAAGAAAATCTGGTTTTAATGTTTTTGTTTCAGAAGGGCCCATCTATTGGAGCAACAAGGGCGTGGGTGCGTGTAAAAGTTTTGTCCCTTACTGAGGTTCTAAGTCAATAAAGAATCCCTTCGGTATTTTCGGTATGTAAGGGTGTGTGTGTTTTGAAGGGCATTATCCACAGTCAAGAGGCAGTAGTAAAGAGATTCTAGGGTTATAAGGGCTCTTAGAGACGACATGTGGCCGTTACACGGTCTATTAGCTCACTGGAAACCAAAACCGAAAAGGGCTTCCCTTCAGTTTTTGACCACTAGGGAATTCCAAAAGCCCTTAATAGACCATCTCTTATATATCTATAATGTTTTTCCTTGTTCCTCATCATCTGCCATTACTGTCAGCGAGTTCACCCTTATATCTATAATCCTTATAAGCTTTTCACAAATGAATTTTCCGCTATTATTAACCCCCTGAAGACCCTTTTATGAATCGTTAAGCATTATTTCCTCTTTTTTTAAAATGATCTCATACCAAATGTCGTGTTTAACTTATCCATCATATTGTGGCTAGGGAAAAACTAAAAAAAAAAACCAAGAGAATTAAAGAGAACAGTTTCTAAAAAATAAATAAAAGCAAATCGATTTTTTTGTTTGTGTTTCTTTTTTCATGCATCAACGCTTTTCTTTTAGTATAAAAGTGGGTGATATAAATAACACATCTGTTATTATTTCATCCAATTGGATTTCTATGTTTATCTTTTTATATAATTGGTTATGAATTAGTTATAACTGGTTATAATTGGATATGGTTTGGTATTAAATTTAGTATAATTAATAACAAATAATAATTGGTTGTTTTAACTGATATTTTGTGGTACCACTTCATAATTATGACTAGAGAGGAATATAATTAGTAACACAAAAATATTGTCGCCACAAATTTATAAAATTGTTGTGACAATATTGTTGTGTAACTTTTTACATTAACCTCTCTAGTCATAATTATAATTAATAATAATATAATTAATAACAATTGTTCATTTCACTTAATGCTTACGAATCAAAATACTCTGTTGTTATAAATTTGTGCTTAACTTTTAAACTAACTCTTTGTACTTATACTCATAAGAAATGAACTTCAAAATGTATATTGATAATTTCATTATTGTTAATACAGCAGTAAATGTACTATATTCTTAACTTCAACATCAATTAATTGTAATAAACAGTTTGGTTTTCTGGTGAAATCCACGTCACGAAGAGGACGAAGTTCGACGTTTCGCTTCCACTACTGGAAGCATCTTCAGGGGTGTGATGCATCATGTTGTTTACTTGAAGCAACAACAAGACATACTGACTGGAGTCTGACGACGAGACATACTGGACGGCGTATTTATATATTGTAATATTGTAGCCTTAAGAAGCCTGAATGTTCAAGACGAAATATAGCTTTAAAAATGAAAGTAATTTATTTATGTATTTATTTTTGACATTTTTATGTTTAGGCTATGGAACATAAGTCAAAACGTTACGTTACTTTTAGCTTAAAAACTCAGAAAAGTATAACAGGGAGTTAAAAAGCTATAGGAGGTGTGTAATCCAGTCTCCAGCTGTTGGGCCTCCCTCCACCACACGTCATAGGGCCGAAGAGAGGCGAAAAGATTTATACGTGTGACAGGGAGTTAGGAAGGTACAGGAGGTTGCCATCAACTCTCAGCCCTCTCGGCCTACCTAGTATGAAGGCATATTAACAATTCATAGAAGGCGGGCCGGCGCCTTTGAATTCAGTATTTCGTTATCAAGCCGCGGCAGTGCCAGTGTGGAGATAAGAATAAAAATTATCTTCCATCTACTTTTATCAATTACTTGAATAAATTACCGATTTTATTTAATTTTATGTCGGTAGTTTACGCAGAGCGAAAACATGAAAATGTCTCACTGTCTTGCGGACTCGTATGCAAGAAGTATTTCTTTTTTTTAACTAATTAACCCTATAAAAAGGCCCAATTCTGTAGAGAAAAGTTTTAAACCCCCCAAAAAAGGTGCATGATCAAAAAGAAAATAAGAAAAAAAAAACGTTGTGCGCATGTGGAAGAGAAACCAATGAGCTTAGAAGGTTGAAACTTACACAGGATCAACAATAAGCTATGAGCTATTATCCAAACCTCTTTAAAATTGGATGAGTTGTTATTAAGATATGTTGGTTTGCAAAAATTATGGACGCTTCAACATATGATCTATTATCCAAACTTCTTTAAAATAGGATGAGTTGTTATTAAGATATGTTGGTTTGCAAAAATTGTGGACGTTCCAACAGATAGTCTGACACGAGACCAAAAATAAAGTTCTTTAGTGTCTAAAACGAACTACTTTCAATGACTATTTTTTTAATTTGAAGGCATATAAAAGTCGTTTTGTCCACACTCTGTAAGACCGCTATGCTTTTAGCATCTTCGCTAAGCTCGGAAGCAAAACGTCTAACTTTTTTTGTGGTTCCAGTCCCGTTCAACTGCCTAGGTCATTACAGGACGGCGGTTATCCGGCCACTTTACTCATCTACTCGATGAGATCATCAGTGTGAAACATGTTTGAACCCCTCTGGGATTCGAACTCATAGCCGGGTTTAGACCTTGGTTTCAGAGTCGAGAGCGCTAACTACTCGGATTTGATGGAATTTGGGTGAAAAATTACGAAAAGTTATGGCAACGATAATGTTGATAATGAACAATAATGTTCTCTGAAGTCCAAAAGCTTAGTCACACCGAGACTTAGTGTTGCGCGTTTTGGTCGTGTTCATACATTACGAAATTTCATCTATTTTCCTGCCTGTTGCCACTGATCCGATAGGCTCAAAACTAACCACTCTAACTTTATTATGGAAAACCCCAAACTTAATGTTGCAATATTGGCTTGATCCAACATAATTCAACATTATTATAATTCGACTCTCTACCCCCACCCTTTAATGTTTTGATAAAATGTATTGATTTAGCAGGCAATGTTCTTGTCTAATTTCAAACCATTCTCGTGCATTGTATTGTTTTTGGTCGTGTGATCTCCCCCCTTCCGATTATCAGATGCAAGTTAATCTACTGCATTGCTAATGCGCATGCTTGGGGCTTAATTAGACCCATTAAATAATGATTAATTACGCTGAAACGCATTTCGATTTTCGATTATATCGGTGTTAGAGATAAAGAGAAATGGGGGGGTTAATGGAAGGCTTCCACTTTGCTGGTAGACCACTTTACCGTGAAGCATCATTAAAGTGCTAATTTGATGAAGATTCACAGCCTTTCTAGAGGAATATAATGCTTAATAAATGGACATTCTAACCACGCCACTTAAGTGATCTTCGTGTTTCTGTATATAGACTGTTTGCATTTTGTTTACCCATAACAAAATAGTCGAATTTACAAAGTCATTCATTTATCTCATATTATTTCCCTCAAATATGTTTTTTCTTTAAGGTAGCAATGGTGATTATTAGAATCGCAACAAAATATTGTAGTATTGCAACAAAATATTGTATTATTGCAACAAAATATTGTAGTATTGCAACAAAATACTGGTATTCCAAGATTCGGTCTTGTATTTGTTATGTATAGTGTAACTTTATTATTAATAAGTCGGGTTGTAGACGCTAAGGCAATTGCTTCCGAGCTAACAGAAGGTAACAAAAGCTATATGATCGTTCCATAGAACGAACATTTTTTATATCTCCAATTTCAAAAATTCTAGACAAAAATTCGTTTGAGACATCAGCGAGCAATTTCGGTCCCGCGTATTAAAAATTGCTCCGCCGATTTTACTGAAATTTAGATGTTTGTTGAGATTTGAAGTGACAGAAATAAAATGTAATGTCAAATGTCAAAATAAATAAAGTCAGTTGTTGTTGTTGTTTGAGAGTTAATCGAAAAATATTATTTTAACTATAAATTAGTTTTATATGTGTCTATAAGAACAATTCGGACCCCAACAGGTTATGGGAACCAGTACAGCCCAGAAGCAGCTCTGAAGTGAGTATTATATAAGTTTTGAGTACTCAAGAATAGTTATAGAAAATGACTTCATTCGGTGGAGGCTCATCGTCGTCCGGCTCCAACATTAACTTGCCCCAACTTTCTGCGACAAATTTTTCCAATTGGAAGTTTCGGGTCGAGTGCTTGCTGGATGAAAAAGGGGTCAAGGATGTGGTTGTCAAAGAAATTAACCACGAAACTTTGGAAGGAATGTCCGCTAAGATGAAAAAAGACTTTCTTGCCAAAGATGCAAAAGCAAAGGCAACAATTGTTCAGTGCATTACAGATAGGCACATAGAGTATGTGAAAGATGCAACAACAGCCTTCGACATGATGAAATGTCTAAGGAACGTATTTGAGAGGAAGAGTAATCTCTCAAAAATGTATATAAGAAAACAACTTTTATCTCTTAAATGCAGAGATGATGGCGATTTGCACGATCATTTTCTTAAGTTCGACGCTCTTATTAGAAATTTGGAAGTAACTGGATCTAAGGTAGACGAAAGCGATAAAGTGTGTCATTTATTATTAACAATGCCAGAGAAGTACGAAGGAATTATAACGGCTTTAGAAACTGTCACAACAGATTTGACATTAGATTTTGTAAAAACACGTTTGCTTGAATTTGAACTTAAAATAAAAAATATCTCTCAGAATGAAAAACCGAAAACTGATCAATTCACGTTCAGTGCAAGAAACCAAAAATTCAGTCAAAAGCGATGCTACGGATGTGGAGGTCCGCATTTATTAGTGAATTGTCCGACAAAAAAACCGGGATTTGTTCGTGGTCGTGGAAGAGGAAGATCGAATTTTCAAAATTACAAAAATAATAAATCGATGAATGTAAAAGTTGAAGAATCCGAAGAACCAAATCAAGATTTGACGTTTATTGCTCTCGAAACTGGATTGAATGAGAATTTTAATAGTAGAAAAGATGAAATTTTATTTATTTTGGATTCAGGTTGCACACATCATTTGGTAAAAGGTGAAGTAGAAGAAAATATGACAGAAATTGTAAATCTGAAACAACCGGTGACAATAAAAGTAGCAAATGGAGAATTTTTGACATCTGTCAAATCAGGAAAATTGAAAGTTCGGAGTAATGGAAATGGAGTGAACATATCGATAGATGCGCTTATTGTACCAGGATTACATCATAATCTGTTATCTGTCAGAAAATTAGTAAATAATAAAAATAGAGAAGTATTGTTTACGGAAAATTCAGCTGAAATCAGAGACAAGAAAGGAAAATACGTGTTTAACTGTTTACTGAAAGGAAATTTATATTACATTTGTTTTAATCAAAGAACTGAGACAGCGACGTTAGCAAAGGAAGATAACCTATGGCATTTAAGATTAGGACATTTAAATAGAAAAGGACTTAAACAGATGAACCTAAAATACTCTAAAGAAATTTGTGATTCTTGTATGAAGGGAAAAGCAACTAGACTACCATTCATTAAAGTAACTTCACCACGTTCAAAGAGAGTGGGTGAATTATTACACACGGATATCGGCGGTCCAATGAGTGTACCTACAAAGGAAGGAGAACGCTATTACTTGACAGTGTTAGACGATTTTTCTCATTTTTGTGTGGTTTACTTATTGAAACAAAAATCTGAAGCTAAAGAATGTCTAGTGCGTCATATCAATCAATTAAAAGCAAATGGAAATCGAGTTGCAAGATTGAGATGTGACAATGCAGGGGAAAATTCATCGAAGGAATTAATGAAGTTTCTCCAAGATGAAGGGATTAAACAAGAATTTACTGCGAGTTACACACCTCAGCAAGGCGGTGTAGCCGAAAGGTTAAATGGAACACTAATGGACAAAGTGAGATCGATGTTTGTTGACACAAATTTGCCGAAGTATTTATGGGGCGAAGCAATTCGTTGCGCGGCTTATCAACTTAATAGATCGCCTTCTAGTGCAATAAATGGAAAAATTCCAGCCGAGATTTATCTACAAAAATTGAATTTGGACAAACTTAAAGTGTTTGGATGTAAGGCGTGGGCAACCAAGGTACCGAAAGGAAGTAAGCTTGAACCAAGGGCTATAGAAGCAAGGATGGTTGGTTACAGTGGTTGTGGCTACAGACTGTGGTATCCTGAGTCAGATAAAATAATAATATCACGTGACGTAAGATTTGACGAATTGGATTATAATTTTAGTTTGAGACCAAGTAATATGAAAACAAATATTCAAAAAAGTGAAAATTTAGACTGTGATTTAGATGAAAAGGAAGAATCAAATTTCGAAAACAGAAAAAGAGAAATAAACCTGCCGACAAAATTCAATGATTACGAACTTTATAATGTCTATTGTTTATTAACCAAAGAATATGAACCGGAAACATATGAAGAAGCTGTGAATGCAGGAGAAGATTGGAAGAAGGCCATTGATAAAGAACTGGAAGCTCACAAGAAGTTTGGAACGTGGGATCCTGAACCTGTAATTTTACCAAAAGGAGTAAAAGCTATTGATACTAGGTGGATTTTTAAGACAAAACAAGATGGATTAAAGAAGGCTAGGTTAGTAGCAAGAGGTTACCAAGAAGACTTGTCAACTACTCTCTATTCGCCTGTAGCAAAACTCCCAACGATAAGAATGGCTTTATCTCATGCTTTGAAAAATGATTTTGAAATCAGGCATCTTGACGTGCCAACTGCTTTTCTTAATGGTTATTTGGAATCCGATGTATACATAAAAATTCCGAAGGGTGTTAAAGGTGATAAGAAAACAGTATTCAAATTAAAACGATCGTTATACGGATTACGAGAAGCACCGCGATGTTGGAACGAAAGATTTAACCAGTTCATTATGAGTAAAGGATTAAAGAGATCAAAACACGATGTTTGCTTATATGTAGGAGAGATGCTGTGGATAGTAGTTTTTGTTGACGATATTTTAATAATAGGACCTAATGAAAATGTAGAAAACATGGAAAAATCACTGATAAAAGAATTCAAGACAAAAAATCTGGGTGAAATAAAAACATTTATCGGAATGGAAATAGAAAGAAATAAAGAGTGTATGAAAATTTCTCAAAAAGGTTTCATAGGGAAAATTTTAGAAAAGTTTAATATGAAGGATTGTAAAGGAGCGAAAACACCTATGGAATCAATCCCAGAAATTAATAACACTGAGGAAGTAATCGATGTCCAGTACAGAGAACTAATTGGAAGTTTGATGTATTTAACTGTGGTAAGCAGACCAGACATAGCGTATGCGACAACATATTTGAGCAGATTTGTTGATCGACCAACGCAGACAGCATGGACAGCGGCGAAAAGAGTTTTGCGCTATGTTAAGAATACACAAGATCTCAAGTTAGTGTATATAAAGGACACTCGAGCAGAAAATGAAATATTGGCTTTCACGGACGCTGATTGGGGAGGTGATAAGAAGGAAAGAAAATCAGTCAGCGGCATGGCAGCATATTTCCAGGGAAACTTGATATCTTGGTCTTCTAAGAAGCAAGTAGCAGTAGCTCTTAGTACAGCTGAAGTGGAGTACACTGCTGCATCTATGTGTGCTACTGAACTGCTTTACCTTAGAGGTCTAGCAGCGGAACTATGTGGGCACAATGTCAATTGTGTGATGAGGGTAGATAATCAGAGTGCCATAAAAATGCTTCAAAATTATGAAAATACTAAACGTACAAAGCATATTGATATCAAAGTTCATTTTGTAAAAGATATAGTTTGGAAGAAACTTATCAAAATTGACTACGTATCTACAGAGGAAAATGTAGCAGATTTATTCACGAAGCCATTATCAAGAACAAGATTCGTAGAACTAAGGAACAAATTTAATCTTTTATAAGTTGTATATTTATTACTTGTTTATATTCACAATTATTAATCATTACTAATTATCATTATTATTTAACCGATATTTTGTTAATTGGTGACAGTTTGTCATATTTGAATGTTAATTTATTTAGAATAATTTATTTGCATATTTATATAACTTTGTTTTGAAATGTTTTTTCAATAATTTGAATCAATTTTAACTCTTTCCTTTCTAGTAAAGACTTATAATTGAGGGAGGATGTTGAGATTTGAAGTGACAGAAATAAAATGTAATGTCAAATGTCAAAATAAATAAAGTCAGTTGTTGTTGTTGTTTGAGAGTTAATCGAAAAATATTATTTTAACTATAAATTAGTTTTATATGTGTCTATAAGAACAATTCGGACCCCAACAATAGGGTCATAATTAACCTATTAAGTTATATCATAATTAACCCATTGGTCCCATATAAGTTTCAACCTTCTGCACCCATATGTTTCTCTTCCTCATGTGCACAAACATACATTTAATAATTACACCTATATCTTCCGATTCCATTCATCCGATTTTTAAGAAATTTATTTATTTATATATTAATTTCAACCTTTAAGAGCACAAATAATATTACTAAATTGATACTTTTATTCGTATAAACCAAACAATTATTATTGTAAAAGCAAAAAATTAATAAAGTACATGATAGGATGCGAGGAAGCTACGTGCCACACTAATTGGCAGACTATTTTTTATTCTTAATTTCATTAACACATCTTAGGTATAATTACAGGACGATGGATCGGCCACTATACACATCGACTCGATTGATCATCAGTGAGAAACCTGTCTCAGCCGTCTGGGATTTGAAATTTTAATAGATACGTCGGTCTTTGGAATTAGTAAAGATTTTATTTCTTTGGGAATCGAATTCACTTCTAAAGTTTAATACACTGAAATTTTGTAGAACCTGCTAATTGTTAGTATCTGGTAGTAGTCGTAGTAGGGTGGTTGCCATCACCGGTTTGTATTATATTATTCTCTATTGTGTTTCTATTATATTCGCTATTCGAATATTCACTATTGTATTTGCTTTATATTTGCTATTCGAATATTGGCTATTCTGTTTTGTTAGCAATGAACTGATGAATGTGGCTGTTTTAGTTTTATTCACTATGATTTGTCGAAATCTAATTTAACATGCGGTGGAAACCCTTGAGTTTGATTGTTGTGATTGCTAGATTAAGCTCTACAGTGGTTAATCTTAGATATGATTTAGAAATGGTTTGATTTGTACAAAGCCCCTCGAGAGATTTATCCCAAACATAATGCTAATATATTAAGTTGCGACAGGGTTTCGGTAGCCCTTTAATAGAGTTAACTAAATGTAATCTTTTCAAAAACGCCCTTCAAGTTCTAAAAGAGGATATCAGTCTGGTTGGGTTCGATTCGAGGGTGATCGTTCTAGCGTGTGATGGGGAAGTCCACACCCCTCCTACATCTGTCGTAGTTGGGGATGGAAGTATTTTGCCTTGCAGAAATCCCCAGTTGTGAAGCATGAGAAGACCTTAATCACTGCTGCTTTTCTCTCTTTGATTCCCTTCCTTCTCTTAACGAAAACACAACGCATAAGGGGAGAAAAGAAAAGCATCGCTCTTAAGATGTCTCCTTTTAAACCTCATCTTCTCTCCCTTCGTTCATCTTTCCATTTAGGTTATTTTACCAGATGAGGGGGGGGGGGATTTTGGTTGAGTTTTCTTTTAACACTCTTGGGTGAAAGGACTTCTTGAAATGGTTTTATGCCCTGTTCATTTTCTCAGTTAGACCTCGCTGATCCAACTTCCCTCTTTTAGGATAAAGAAAACATTTTACTTCAGAAAAGCACAAATAAATTAACTTTTGAGTCAATGGAAAAATTAATTACCCTTACCACTCCAATAAGTTTTATTTGTATAGAATTTTTAATTATTTATACATCATAACGTTTACTTAAAACGTGTCTCACCTTTTTAGAGATCAATCTCAAGTTATTACTGTTTTGGAACCAACTTACAGCCTGTTTACTTTGGAACCCAGCTCCATGCCTTATGAACAGTGGCTTTTTCTTCAATAATGTGTCTACACTTGATCTTTTAATTCTACCTCTTCGTTTATTGACGGACGCTTTCCGTTGAACTTGCTCAGCTCTTTTTTCTTCTTTTCAATAAGGAGATTCACACTTTTAACAACTTATGAAAATGGTTTAATGTTAATGCTCTGTTAAACAACGATCCCAATTTTATTAACGATTTTTGCTCTATTCCTTATCTATTTGTAATCTTCTCTAGTCACCTTACTTAATGGGAATTTACTTTAAGTAAGCGATTAATATATACCTGGAGTTTCTTTTTGACGGATGGGAACATTTTAACTTTTTTCTTATAGCAGAATATTTTAGAATATTTATAAGGATGATCTCTAAACCACGATAAGTTTTGCAAAGGCGTCCATTATCCTTGGCAAGCCGTCCCTTATTCTTGGCAAGGCGTCCCTTATCCTTTTCAAGCCGTCCCTTATCCTTGGCAAGGCGTCCCTTATCCTTGGCAAGCCGTCCCTTATCCTTGGCAAGGCGTCCCTTATCCTTGGCAAGCCGTCCCTTATTCTTGGCAAGGCGTCCCTTATTCTTGGCAAGCCGTCCCTTATCCTTGGCAAGACGTCCCTTATCCTTGGCAAGCCGTCCCTTATCCTTGGCAAGGCGTTTGGCAATCCCTGGTAAATTAAGGCTGAGTTATTTGTTTTCTTATCTTAGACACTAGCCCTATTTTCTTTTCTACTAGTAATGCTCTAATACAAATGTCTCTTAGTTTTTACGAAAGTAGGCAGAGATCTGATATCTAGACCGAAGAATTTAAGACAAGAGGCCACAAAATCAGCATGCCTAAGACAAACACCATGATAATAGCGAAAGGGGGAAAAATGCACCTTATTTTACATTCAATGAGGACGTCTTGTGCAAGTACCTTGCTTTAAATACTTAAGATTGATAATTAATGCGGATGGTAACCTCACTGCGGGGGTGGAAGCTAGCGTAGCATCCACGGGCAGACTTTTTCACGCCATAAATAAAAGCTTTATAATTAAGGGCGAAGTAAGCAGTAGCTGTCTTTAAAACAGATATGTTCCCACCATTACCTACGACTGTGAATCATGGGCTCCATCAAAGAATCTTGCCAAATCCAAGCTACAGAAATGAGGTACAGGAAAGAGCAGGCAATACACGATGAGATTGAATCAGAAATTCTACGATAAGACAGTTTCGAGATTCAACCCATCCTGCACACAGTGGAAATCACCCAGTTGTGGTGGTTTGACCAAGTGCAAATGGTCTAAGGATGCCCAAAAAAGTCCATGAAGCCAAATGTGAAGGGAGAAAACCCAAGGGAGGAAGAAGGAATGTTAATTACATGGATGGATAACATCTCGTCCACCCTGACCAAGAGAGGAATGTCACTTCAACCACGGACAATGTCCAACGACAGACAGGCGTAGAAGTAGAAATCCTTTTGGTTATCCTCTAAATCAAACGGTAGAAGAGGATCGTACATAGTAAGTAAGACAGTGGAAATATTCAAATTTAATTGATTAAATAAATAATGTCTACTTTTTATCAATTTTGAAAAAAAAATGAAAATCGTTATTGCTTTCCATTAAGTTTTAATGAGATAACTTCAAAGAATATTCTGTATATTTTTCTTTTTCAAAATTTCTCAATTATTTTTCCACTTTACCCTATTATATTTTTCTTTTTGTCATTTTCTTTTTTTTAATCTTAATTTTATTTTCTTCATTGTATTTTAGATTTATTTTTGTCATGAAAACGAAAAACACACAACTTTGTAAGTATACTCTTTTGTTTATAATATTATTTTATTTATCTCAAAGGGAAATTAGACAATTTAACAAAAATAAATAAAAACAAAATAACGACAGTAGCTTACTTATATAATAGGAATATCAAAACAGAATTTACTTTATAATCGTTCATCTTTTCTATAGTTATTTCTTTTTGGGAGTAGGAAGGGAGGTAATAAAGGGAAAGCCTATCCTTTCTGTTTGAACCTTTCATTGAAAGGGAATTTGATCTCAATTGATTTTATTTAAGTTCTTTATATATTACTTTAAAAAAAAAAAAAAAAAAATATAGGAATTTAAAATAATAATTAAAACTTAAAATACAGGGGTTTTGTGATAAGGAAGTGACAAGATGAATAAAATTCATATTTTCTTTAGAATTTAAAAAAGGCGGTAAAACAAGATCTGAGGTAAAACAAAATCTAAGGTAAAAAAAAATATAAGGTTAAACAAAATCTGAGGTAAACCAAAAGTTGAGGTAAAACATAATCTAAGGTAGTAGTAGTAGGTGCTAGTACTTGTACTAGACGGGTAGGACGAATCACTTGTTGGAACCTAGCAATTAGGCCTATTTATCTTTTAGGCCCATTTTACTAGCTCCGTGATAGAGAGTACCAGCCACTTCACACATCATACCTCTGTGGACATTGTACCACCGAAAGGGGTATGGTGTGGTCATCAGTTAGCTATTTAAATCAGAGCATCATGGCACGGGATCGAACCACCGACCTCGATTCAGTGATAGCTGAGCGAGTGCCTAGAGCACCTCGCCTACACTGGCTCCCTAATAATCTAAGGCAAAACAAAAGCACTTTTATAGACTCAATATAGTTATTAATAATATAGTTGCTAATAAAAACATGTGTGTGCGCATGCTGAAGGAGCAATGGGCGCAGAAGTTTGAAAAAATATGGTGGTTCCCGAATATGTTGTACGATAGACTTTCACGAAACCAAAAATCCTTTCGTTACCTTCGATAAGCTCGGAAGCAAAATTTATCTTTATATTAGAAATAATTATATTTTAACAAATGCAGTTAATAATATATAATAATTGATTATCAATTTTATTTGAAACATTACTTTAAAACTAAAGTATTATATTTTCAAATTCATTTTTTTTTTCACAACCAAAATAAAAGTATATATTTATAGTCAGATCTCTTTGTGTAGGGCCTTCCTCTTTTTATCTGACATCCTCAAAACTCCGGAATTTTCTAACTCGAACCAAGAAAAGCAAAAATAAGCGTAAAGAAACGTCTAATGGTTAAGATCATTTAGCTTTTGGCCTGAAGGCATTTTTATTTCTTTTTTTTTATTCTAACGATTTCGCGTCTCTTTCTGTACAGTTGACAACAATCATACAGACACAAAGAAAATAATATAGATATACACCGAGAGTAGTTACAAGAATATATATATATATATATATATATATATATATATATATATATATATATATATATATATATATATATATATTGAAACAAGACACTGACGTGTACAAATTATATAAAAGATAAAGAGACTGTAACAGAAGAAATAATGACTTCATTATTTTTTTTTTTATTTACTTATTATTTAACTTACAATATATATATATTTATATGTGTGTGTGTATGTGTTTGAATGAAGGATAAAAAGAATCCAATTTCGATAAATTTCCTCTCATAGAAAGGACTTCAAATAATCCCCCTCCCTTACACTAAAAAATAAACTTCAATCGAAGGGCAAAAGAAAATAAAAGGACAAATAATTATAAGGCAAGTTTGTTGTCTTTTACTTTATTTTTTCTTTTATATTCGTGTTTTTTTTTCTTTTCCATTTTATCCAAAAAATAATCAATGATACAAAATGCGGAATTAATCTTTTTTTTTATAAAACCCAAATTTAAAGTTGAATTCTATTGTCTTAAAGGTTTTATGCTCCCAAGCTTATCGAAGGTAACGAAGTCATTCTAAAGAATAAAATTATTTTATGTCTCCAGTTTCAAAATTTACTGGATAAAAATTCGTTTCAGACATCAGAGAAAATTTTTGGAACGATGTTCCTTATGGCACGTTAAAGCGTCTAGAGCCCGAGAGTGAATCCGAAAGAAACGAGCGTCACAATGGTGGGTTTTGCGTCACAAAATAAGCCGTCACGAAATTGACCGATGACGATAACTTGAGTAAAAGTTGACCGATGTAATTGAAATTTGGTACACATGTTCATTTAACTAATGCCTAGGACGAGTTAATGCCTAGGGAAAACGTTATCTGCCCAAGTGTTCGCGCGCAACGCTCGCGTAAACGTAAGCTTCAAATTAATAATAATAAATATAAAAATTCCATTTTTCAAAACTGGTCTTATTTTCAATTTTTTTATTTTTTTTTATTTTTTTTTTATTTTTGGTTTCTATATTCTTCACCTTAGTTGTATCTATGTGCAAAATTTTGGAAAGAAAATGACGGTAAGTGGTTCAAAATTGGGGTAATAGGTGTGCGATGAAACTTGAAAACCAAATAAATTTGACGCCATTTTTTTTTTTTTTTTATTATTTTTGGTTTCTGTATTCTTCACCTTAGTTGTATCTATGTGAAAAATTTGGGGAAGATTCAACGACGGTAAGTGGCTCAAAATTGGGGTAATAGGTGTGCGATGAAACTTGAAAAGCAAATAAATTTGACGCCATTTTTTTCTCTTTTTTTTTGGTTTCTGTATTGTTCACCTAAGTTGTATCTATGTGCAAAATTTGAGGAAGATTGAATCACGGGAAGTGGTTCAAAATTGGGGAAACGGAAATGTGCGATGAAACTTACAAAGCAAAGTAATATAAGACCAGTAAAAATTACAATATAAGGACGGGAAATAGTACATTATGCGTCTAGTGCGGAAAGTAGCATTTTGCATGCGAGTGTGGAGTTTGCACCCGAGCGACAGCGAGGCTTGTAAAACCACACGAGCAAACCACGCCGTTTTGCCTACCGTACTTTATCTACGATTGTTGGATTTTAATAATAAATACAGAAATAAAAATTTAATAAACTTCCAGTATGTAAGTTCGTATTTCTCTTTTGATAAAGATGACATTAATTCATTAGTGGTATTTTGTGCCGAATTAATTATTTCGGGAGGCGTATTATTCTCCTCATTTTCGTCATAGTCACTTAAATCACTCATTATTTTCACTAAAAACTCGAACAGTTACTTTAATTATCAAACAGCAAATTATTTTTGTATAATGTAAACAAACTCGCTAATCGCGTTTTAAGGTAAAGAATTCTTGTTTATTTACCGCACTAGGGCGGAAAAAAGAGTACATATGAAACGTTCATGCGCACTACGAAAAGAATCCCTTTCTACGCATCTAAACAGAGATACAATGTGTATATTTCGTATCAATCGTAGATAAAAGTGGTATATTTTATAATACATATTTTAAATTGAGTTGGCCAGGACTGTATGAATGGAGTACAGATTGACTTTTTTCTCAATATTCAATTCATATTTAATTTTGCCTTAACTCCGCTAAATACAAATATATTTTGTGGTTCTAGGGTGTTCAATAAAAACTTCTACTTTTCTATCTCAAATCTTCTATGTTCAACCAAACCTGGCCACATCATTAGGCCTTTGATTTAGTTCTTAGAATTATTATATATCTTGTTTGCATTAAACTTATCACCATTTTTTTGGTTCGTCGCTATTATATCACTTAAAAAAAATCAATTATAATTTTATACATAATATTTAAAACTTAACAAATGTTTAACATTTAAAAACTTTAAAACAAAAACGCTAATTTGAAACATATACTACGTTCACACATCGTTTTGAAAACGATCTGCTAGTTCAGAACGCTGTACGAACGGAGATCGACGGATCGTATCAGGTTATCCGCGCCACCAAAAATACTTGATCAGAACGGGGGATCGAAATTCAAAACCCTCGTATGAACAGTTCGTGGAGGGTATCGAGATATCATATTTTTTTTACTCTTTTCCACTTTTTAAGTTCTTTGTTTTCGTGAGTTTCCGTTTCTTTTTTTTAAACTGCAAAAACGTTTTTAAACAAAAGTTAATACTATAAAGAACCTGTAAAAACTTTTAATAACTTGTAAATAAAATGTAAAAATTCGCGGACATATTAGTTAACAAGAAAGAAGGTTTAACTCGTGACGTCACCGTTATGAAATATCGAAAACAAATATTTCGATCACCTGTATTTTTTTGTTGTGTGAACGCAAATTGTTTTGAAAACGAATTGGATCCGAAACGCTTTCAAAACGATGTGTGAACACAGTAATGGTATGACTTGACAAGTCATACCATGTTTTTATTTTCACATTGCATCTTTTTTTTTTTTTAATACTCATCTTTAAATAGGAGGGTAGTGGAAATGATGATGTATTAATTTTAGATCTTCTGAATATCATAAAATATATTTTGTTTCTTTACTATTCGTAACTTCGAGGAAAAGTATCATTTAAATAATTGATCTTAAGATCCTTGTTCCATTCTTGCGATTGTTTTACAAGTGGGTATTATTTTCATTCTATCTCAACTCTCCAACTTTGAGTCTTTCTGAAGGGTCCTTTGTGCCCGAACGTGATTTTCGGACCAAGAACTCGACCGCTTCTACAATAGTTCGACGGTGGCCAATTCTATAAGTAGGGTAGTACTTGAAAAGGTATAGGGTAACAATGTATCTGACCGGACCGCTGTTCATTTATAGTACTAGCCTATGTGGAGTAGGTGTGCGTCCAGTATAAGGTTCAAGAGGGCGTAAAATCACATGAGCCCCAGCTGGTAACCATTGTCCAAACATTGTTACTTATTTCGACTAAATATTAAAATTCTTTAGCATACCTTTTGGACATAAATATACACTAAAATCTGTAGATTCTTTGATGGTAAGTCCGGTCAGAAAGAAATTTTTCCGTTCGTCGGCTTACACAATACAAAATGTTCACAGGATTTAAGAATATTCAGACGTCACAATAAAGATTTTTTTGTCCTGGTTAACCACACGATCCTCACACACAAGTATAATATTCACACTCCTTTAAACCACTTCTTCATGGTTAAAGATTTCCTTCGTACAAGTTGATACTGTTTTACATTGGTTTTATCCTTAAATCCGGGATCAACTTCGTCCGAATAACGAGAGAGTAAATTTTGTGTCGGCAACCGATACCGCTATTATTCTCGCAGATTACCATTGTAAAACCTGGTCGAAATATCCCACCTTGACGATAATCACCTTTCGTCTATTCAACAAGCGTACACGTCGTAATACTTTCTTTTCAAGTAACTATTGTCAGAATACTTTTAAGCCTGGTAATACCTCTGGATACTTTTTTGATTTCCTTTATCGGTTTTTAAAGATTATATTCAATGTTAAAAATACTATATTGGAAAGGACCTCTTTAAAATGGTTTAAGGACTTCTTCACTGTAGAAATAGACTTGGAAAATGTTAAGTGATATAATCTTATCCGGAAGCCAAAAAGAGGGAGAAAGTGTTCAAAAGAACAGAAGTGTTAAAATGTCCTTCTTCTTCCAACATAGTACTCTACTTCCGTTGAGGATTTATTTATTTTCTTGGTCACTCTTTAGCAGATGTACAACCTATTTCTAAAAACTTATTTTACAGCCTCCTTAGAGAATATGCTCAAAAATGTTGATAGACTTTAAATTCCGTAGGCTTCTACGGTTGAAGCCGTACTACAAATATAGGTCTTCCGTCTCAGAAGGTATAACCCTTTAAGGATTGGTGGTTTGCCAGGCAAACCGCCCCCTTTTGCTCCGAATGGCGCAGTACTGTTTTTTTCTAATTTCTAAAATTAGAGTTGCAAATCTCATCTGTGGGATCAAGAATGGCCCCAGAAAATTATTTTTGAAAAAATTCTAGCCCCCCTTCCATGAAAAAAAAAAATCAATGTTTTTAGGTGGTTTCTATAGGAGATGCCACCAATCAATTAGGGATTTGTACTTCTGATGACCTTGACAAAAATTATATTGCCTGTAAGGTTTGGTGGTTTTCATCCTTTAACACCTTAAAGTAGGTGGTTAACGGAATGAACTACCAAACCTCTAAGACAACGTAATTTATTACATTTTCACTACTCAAGCTAAAAATCTGCAAATAACTCGAGAGCGCTAATAATTTATTATAAAAACTCAATATTACATCAAAACTGTTAGTATTATTAGTATTTTGACAAAAATCCGCTCTAAGAAATTGTTTCTATGAGCCAAAATAAAAAAAAAACTAGAGACATGTCATCCAAAACTCACGTGTAGAGATGGTCAGGTGGTAAACCGCGGAAACCACCAATCCACAGTAACATTTTTATTTTTTTTTGCCTGATCCTTAAAGGGATAAAGCAGGCCCTACAGTACCAATCCGCTTGATCAAAACAGCGCATCAAGCGATGGTGTCAAGCGTGATTGTTTGTCTAGGAACCCGTTTGACGCTTGAGTCAAGCCTTGACGGTGTTTGATGGAAAGGGAAAGTTTCAATTACTCAAGCGGCTTGGCGGAGCGCTTGATAGTCTAGAGCAATTTTTATCAAGCATTCTGTCAGTCACCTGCTCGGCACCAGCGATGGAGGAACTTCCGCCCGCTTTCAAAGGGTCGGATATCGTAAATAATAATGCCCATCGAGAATTTATTAGCTTCCTCATTGATTGATATCGTGATTTTCCGGAGTTGTGGAAAGTTCGACTCCTTCGACCAACGTCGTTTCCTCTGGACCTTTTTTTCCGCTTGAGAGCAACAACAGTCAAGATGAGAAACCCCAAATCCTAATTCTAAACTATGGTATCTACATAATAATGATTCACTACAGTCCAGGAGGAGCTGTTGACTAGTCGAAAACTCCGCTGCTAATGTATTAATGAAAAGATAGTGTTGATGAAAAGATTGCTGGGATGCTTGATGCACCCCAAGGCTGATTGAAGCACGTGTCAATCCGCTTGACGCGCTGTTTTGATCAAGAGGATTGATAGTGTGGGGCCTGCTTTAGTCCAGAAGTTTCGCTTCTAATATAGAAAAATATTCAGGAAGATTTTTGTTTTTAGCTTTGGTTAACGGAATGAACCGGAGATCAGTTGATATGCAGAGGTTTTATATGTCCCAGGATAAAAAAAGATACACATTACCCAAACCTTTAGTTCGATGTCTCAACTCAAACTGACAACGTGAACGAAAGATGCCTTTTGTATTTGGAGGGAAACTAAACCCTTTGAGACCCGGTTAACACCTTAAGAACTAGAACTTAATGAGTTTTATAAAGGTCTAAAAAAATGGCTTCTTCTCCAAGGGAAACCAATCTGCATAAAAAATATAAGCTGTAGCATTTTTTGAAAATAAGCTGATCAAGTTTGAGCAAGTTTCACTAAATCTCGATAGGAAACAATCATGTTAAAAACAATGCGTCCATTCCATTTATTTTAGAAACATTTTGAATAATTCTTAGTTCTCAAAGATTAAACTTAATTTACAAACATAGAAACTTTTTCAAATAAATAAAATTATTCACAAATATCGAATTCTTTTGATTAAATAAAACAATATTTCGAAACACAAAACTCTCAGTTCTGAAGTATATCAATTTATTTGACAACTTATACATATGCAAACTTATTTTTATAAGTTTAAAACTGTAAAATACCTAAATTATATGTAGTTCTTGAATTAGACGACAGGTAGAAGGAAAGTAAAATGGTACAAGGTCATTGGAATACAGGGGGTGGAAACATTGGGGTGGCAAGATTTCCTCACTCCTTCATATTGACCAATCACAGCCCGTTCTACTTTCCCCTCGTAAACCTATTACAGTCTCACTTTTACTTTGAAGGGGGGGGGGGGACGCCACGATGAAACTATTTTATTTCGAATACCAAAATATTTATTTATTTTGACAACAAATTTCATTGCTTTCTTTTATATGGGGGGGGGGGGGGGATTTTTAGTAATAAATATATGTGGGAAATAATCAAAAAGATGGTTAAGCGAAAAAGGGGCAAATTTGTTGGCAAAAAGTGACACTTAAATATATTATTTTATTTTTTACTGGGGTACTAACTCTTAAATTCTTGTTTGATTCACACAACGATGACACTCACTCTCCCTCTAACGTTGGCAAGAATAAATACATCACAACATTGAAGAATTGCTCAAGTAATACCAAATTCATTCCAAATTATAAAATGAAAAAGAATTAAAAGGTTCTGGTTACTTAACTAAGGGGGCAAGGTTAGGTCATAGGGTAATTGGGAAAATGCCATATAAATGTCCCTCATAAATAAAATTCAGCTGATTTTTCTTTTCTTTAGACAATCGTCACTTTGTGTAATTGGGTCATCTCAAATAAACTGTCACTTTGCTGTCCGGAGGTTATCGGAAGCTCTATAGAATAGTGTTTTTTCCCTATCTCAACCTACCAAGAATTATTGAGTTCGTCTCAAAGCAGTGTACATTTTGAGTTATCAAATGTTATTAAAATTATTAAAAATAATTTTTTTTTTTTTTTTTTTTCTTGGGAAATGTTAACAAAAGTAGCGTCCGGAGTGCTCGAAAATTTGCAGTGACGATTTTAGTTAAAAAATATGAACTTAATAATTAGGGCAGGGACATAACTTCATAAGGTGCAAATATTTTTTTAGACACATCGATTTTTCATTAATGGAGATAAAATGTGTGTCCTGAACTTTCCAGAATAAGAGTCACGGGAGTGACGATTTGGCATCAGCATCCTCCGAGCTCGGAGACGGAATTATGTACTTCTTTCTTTATGGTCGGCTATTCCTCGTCACTATGGTGCGTATTTTAATTGTAGGTCACGCGTGTGACGTGCAATTTAACACATAAAAAAAATAAAATGACATTTTCAAAATCAGTTTCTTATAGCTTTTGCATGGCTAGTAAACATACATTTGTCTGTTTTTTCTAGGCTCACTTACGTTCTCAATATTTATTTTTTCTGTTAAAATGTCTCACAAGTGACAGTTCACGCAAATGACGATTTGCATTGATTCTGTTAACTAGTGAATATCCCTAGTAAAAAATACCAAATATATAGTTGAAACATCGCTGTCTATGCTTGTGGGTAGTTCCAACCTATCATTAAAAAACTTATGATTTCGTTTTCTAATGATTTTATGGTTTTTTAATGTTATGTCTAAGTGTTACATTGAATATGTATAATATTTCATAAATTGTAGTTAAAATGTACAAAATAAAGCTAATAGTTGTTCAAAATAGTTCTATTACTATTATTTCTCCCTCTGCTTTTTTCTCAAATTAAAAAAATATATTGCATAAAAATAAATATTATAAATAAGATAACGTAAATCGCGTGACCCAAAGTCTGAGAATTAGTTTTTTCTTTAAGATTTTTAATTAAACATGAGTTTGAGCCCTGATGAGCATTTACTTCAAGAGCAGAGGTCAAAGAGATTGGGAATTGGATGCTGAGTGAAATGGGCTAAATATTGTTAGTTAAATTATTTTCAACTATCAAGCTTAGCGCTAATAACTTTCTTAATGCCCACAAAAAGTCAATTTCATTAATATATTGATGCTTAAGGGTACACTGCATAAAAAACAACTAATCTTACATAGTATTGACCTAAAAACAAAAACTAATTAATCAATAATAATAATAAAATCAGCCCGTCACTCGCGTGACACCAAAACTGGGATTTTTTATATTTTGAAAATTCGTAGAAAATTGTCGAACTCACAAACCATATCACTTTTGCAATCTTATATGCACACAAAACATTTATATGGGGTCCAAAGCTAGTTTTCATGAACTTGAATTTATTTTTTACTTCAGATTTTGAATGTGAGAGTTTATTTGAGAATGACCCAATTACATTACAAAAAATAATAAAGAAAAGGGAGTTCCACACTACCACATTCTCTAGCTCAGGTTCGCCATTGTTCTTTCTTCTAGCTGAACACAACGTTTCCCAGCTTATCAGAAGGGGTCCCACCTAAAAGCAGTCAGCTAAAATTATAAAATTCCCACCTTACCCATCCTAATTAAAGAAGATAAGTAATAAAATTATTTAAAAAAAATAACCTAGCAACCACATAATACCTGTAATTACTAGGAAACGGTAATTGATAGCTGACCTTAAAACATACCTGTTTAAACATCAAAGTTGATTAGCATAAACAATATGTAATATGAATTTAAATAGTTCAATTTATAAGGGATAATTACAAATACGTTTATTTTAAAACAAATATTAAAGGATAGTGTTTAACACAATTAATTAAACTGGTCGATGATCGGAGATGAATTCTATACTAATCAGCTGTGAGCCTGTGAAGGCAGGCATCAGTTGTTATCAATCAGCTGTGAGCTTGTAGGCAGGTATCAGTTATTATCAATCATCTGTGAGTCTGTAGGCAGATATCAGTTGTTATCAATCAGCTGTGAGCTTGTAGGCAGGTATCAGTTTTTATCAATCATCTGTGAGTCTGTAGGCAGGTATCAGTTGTTATCAATCAGCTGTGAGCCTGTAGGCAGGTATCAGTTGTTATCAATCAGCTGTGAGCTTGTAGGCAGGTATCAGTTTTTATCAATCATCTGTGAGTCTGTAGGCAGGTATCAGTTGTTATCAATCAGCTGTGAGCCTGTAGGCAGGTATCAGTTGTTATCAATCAGCTGTGAGCTTGTAGGCAGGTATCAGTTTTTATCAATCATCTGTGAGTCTGTAGGCAGGTATCAGTTGTTATCAATCAGCTGTGAGCCTGTAGGCAGGTATTATTTGTTATCAATCAGCTGTGAGTCTGTAGGCAGGTATCATTTGTAATCAATAAGCTGTGAGTCTGTAGGCAGGTATCAGTTGTTATCAATCAGCTGTGAGTCTGTAGGCAGGGGCAGGTATCATTTGTTATCAATCAGCTGTGAGTCTGTAGGCAGGTATTAGTTGTTATCAATCAGCTGTGAGCCTGTAGGCAGGTATCATTTGTTATCAATCAGCTGTGAGTCTTTAGGCAGGTATCAGTTGTTATAAATCAGCTGTGAGCCTGTGTAGGCAGGTATCAGTTGTTATCAATCAGATGTGTGTCTGTAGGCAGGTATCAGTTGTTATCAATCAAGAAGAATCTTCTCCCTAATCGATGTTTCTTCTGCTGGCCGGCAAAGTAAACAAACAGTTGATAACAGGGCTCCCAGTTATTAACTGCTATTCGGAAGTTGATTCTGTTATTTAATATGTTCTGTTCTGTGGCAAAGTGATAGTTTTGATGTTTATTGTAGTCGAGGATGAACTCGAGATAAGATAATTACTGTCTGGGATTTTAAACACGTGATGGGTTTCAGAGTGAAGAGCTCATGTTTATAGGTCTCAGTCCTCTCCAAGGTTCCGTGACTGCGAATACGCGAGGTAATTAAGTCTGCCTTCGTTCGGCTGCAGTTCACTCCTCTAACAACCTGCTACTTACATAAAACTTCAGTGACATCGACAGTTAATTCCGATCATGGAGTGGTTCCCAGCGTTAAGTAATTTTAACCAGGCTGAGTCTGGATACCATATTATCAGATAAGCCCGTCTTACACGGGTAAAGTTTCTTGGTATTGTTTAGAAAAGTTGCCAAACTTTCGTCACATTATAATGTCTTTGACATTATCTATTAATACTTTAAATTAATCAAGTGAATATAAACTCTCGTATAATAAGACTATCAAAAGAAATTCGAAATACGAGAAAGAAACGATTCAATCAACCATTTGAATAAAAAGATCAGAGTGGATTTATTTGTCCAATCAATCAATTTATTTATATTTCTTATCCAAATATAATACATCATTTTACTTGAAATAGCCATTCTCGAAGTAATTTTAAAACTTTTCTTCTTTTTTGCTCATTTTTAGCTTAGAATGATTTTTCAACATAGCTACTTGCTTCCTCATTCAATGACTCCAACCCATCAATAAAACACTTTTTTTCATTCATTTGGTTTACCCCAGAATTTTCTTTTTTTAATCTCGAATTCTAACTCCTTTTTTAAATGTCTTTAATCCTTCCCTTTCTCACTCTCACTCTTACTCTTTCATAGTCTTACCTCTCTATTCTCTTTCTTATGCTCAATCCTACTTCTTCTTTCTCTTACTTCTTTATCGTCTTATCCCACTCTTTTCTTTCTTATGCTCATACTCATTTTTCGTCTTAGCTCACTCTTTTCCTGTCTCACTCTCACTCTTATTATTTATTCTTCTTTTTACTCTTTTATCGTCTTACCCCACTCTTCTCTTTCTTATGCTCAATCCTTTATCGTCTTACTCCTTTTTGCAACTTCTTATACTCCTTCCCATTCTCACTCTCACTCATACTTATTCTTTCTATTACTATTACTTCTTTATCGTCTTACCCCACTGTTCTCTTTCTTATGCTCATACACCTTTAACCTCTTAGCTCACTCTTTTCCTTTCTCACCCTTAATGGAAACTTTTCTTCGTTTTACCTCACTCCTTCTTTCATATCCTCACTCCTTCTTTCATATCCTCACTCCTACTTATTCATGCTCTTACTCCTTTATCGTCTTACCCCACTCTTCTCCTTCTTATATCACCCTTCTTATATCACTATATTATTATATCACTCATGCTAATTCTTTCTATTACTTCTTTATCGTCTTACCCCACTCTTCTCTTTCTTTATTCTCACACTCCTTTATCGTCTTAGCTCACTCTTTTCCTTTCTTACCCTTAATGGAAACTTTTCTTCGTCTTACCTCACTCCTTCTTTCATATCCTCACTCCTACTTATTCATGCTCTTACTTCTTTATCGTCTTATCCCACTCTTCTCTTTCTTATACTCACTCCTTTATCGTCTTATCTCACTCGTTCCCTTTCTCACCCTTAATCCAAACCTTTTTTTTTGTCTTACCTCATACCTTCTTTCATATCCTCACTCCTACTTATTCATGCTTATACTCCTTTATCTCCTTACCCCACCACTCTTCTTTTTCTTATACTCACTCCCGCTTATTCTTTCTCTTACTCCTTTATCATTTTACCCCACTCTCCTCTTTCTTATGCTCCCTCCTTTATCGTCTTATCTCACTCGTCCCCTTTCTCACCCTTAATCCAAACCTTTCTTCGTCTTACCTGATACCCTCTTTCATATCCTCTCTTCTAAATCACGCTCTTACTCCTTTCAGTGGCGTAGCTAGACCATTGGGGGCCCCCCGCAAGAAACTTTTGGGGGGCCCCCTCGCCAAAGAAAATCGATGAGCAAAAAAAAAAACCTCTTGCGTTCAGGATTGGGGGCCCCCTCGACGTTGGTACAAGGATAGTAATTCCAGTTATTTCTGGATTTGGGGGCCCCCCGCAATGGGGTCCCGCGCGGGTCCATAGTTACGCCACTGACTCCTTTATCATCTTACCCCAACCCTCTTTCATATCCTCACTTCTACATCTCGCTCTTATTCCTTTATCGTTTTACCCCAATCTTCTATTTCTTCTACTCTTCTCATATTCACTTTTTAACCTTATTATTTCATTTGTTAGCACAAATTCAAACTATTTATCTTCCCTACTTATATATTTTCTCTTTCTTTTTCTTTCAGAACTATTTCTACTCTTTCTCTTTTTGCCATTACTTCATCCTCTTCTCAACATCACGTCTTATATTCCCTCCTTGTCTAACACCTCGTTTTACTTCCCCCAACTCTTCATGCCTTCAAAAACTAATACACTCTGATTGAGAGTGGCTTTCCTATCGTTCCAATCGTTTTTCCTTTCTTTCTACCTTTTAAGATAGTATTTTTTTCTTTTATTTTTTCTCGATACAAGAATCGTCCCTTACTTTATTTTTTTACCTCTCTCTCCACAATCGATTTTTGATAGCGACTTAAGACTCAACTAAGTTAAAGAAGTCGATTTCTTTCTTCCCTTTACCTTGAAATTGAAGTTGATTTTTTATTTTATTTTTTGCTCTTTTTCTAAGGCCACTCCTCTTAACCGATCCAATAAGGAATTATATCAAACCTCTTTTTTCTTTAGACTTTTTCCTTTTATTATAAATAAATAAATGTTTATAATATATATATATATATATATATTATAACAGCAATTTAATACCGTGTTTGCACACTGCAATAGGCTACACAATTTGTGTGAGACACCAAGGGATGTGCCACGCAAGCGTGACACATAGTAACTATTCCAACATCAGACATTACGTCACTAAGATGTTGGCTCGGCATTACGCTATGTCCTGCATCGTTTCGTCGCATCCGACTCATCAGGGGCCCGACGATGCCTACCCAACTCTGGACCTATACCAAATCAAGGAGATCAGATATAGGGCTTATCAGAGACGAGCGTGCTCTCATACCGCCATACTTGCTTGGTTGGTAAAACACAACAGCAATGTAATACCATGTTTGGACACTGCAATAGGCTACACAATTTGTGAGAGACACCACGCTTGCGTGGCACATCCCTTGGTGTCTCTATAAATTATATATATATATATATATATATATATATATATATATATATATATATATATTTATATATATATATATATATATATATATATATATATATATATATATATATATATATATATATATATATATTATATATATATGTATATATTATATATATATGTATATAGTACCTATATATTATTTAGATAATATATATAATATACATTTCCTTTTTTTTAACACCTATATACTTTTCCTTCGTTCTTTATACACATGTATATAATAGAATAAAACTCATTGTAAGATGAGTTACAATACAAGAGGTAATTGTAAAATTTCATTGATAAGATTTTATGTTATTTTCATTTATCGTATCTTTATTTATTTATTTTTTTTTTTCATTGGGTATTCTTTCTACTCTCAACTTTGGCTGATAAGAACATTTGAAAGTAGCTAGATGCTTAAATTAATTTAGAGTGAACAATGAATTAGTGTCTGATATTTCAAAATAAGCTTTTTTAAAAAAGATAAGATTATTAAGCTTTATTTAGCATATAAAGTGTGGCGCAACGCGGATGACCACATTTTAAATTGTTACCATTTGCTTAATACTAGAGCTATAGGAGATTAAAATAAAGCAAATTTTCAAGAAAAAATGTGGAAGTTTACTGGACATAAGTCAAATTTTTAAGTCGATTCCCACATTCACATTATTCCACATTATTCACACTACCGATCAAAATTTGACGCACGCGATCCATGAACACTTGTGTGTGCTGTGCAGTCGCTTTATCTTGTTGGAACCATATGTGGTCAGTATCCATTTTATTATCCTTTGAATAGGGGATGAATTTATCGGATTTCCTGACAAGATGTTAGAGAATGTGATGCGCAACTTCGCCGAGCACCATTTATGTCAACCTCCTACACACATTTATGTCAATCTCCTACCTCTAGTATTAAGCACATGGTGACCATTTAAAATGTGGTCATCCACGCTGCACCACCCTGTATATTAAAATGAAGCCGAGTTTAATGGGGTGATAAAAAAAGCCGAAACGTTTTATCATTCTGATGATAATCGTTAAAGAGGCAGAAATGGATTTATTATTCAATTATTTTAACCTCGATGATTGAAAAAACAACAACACGAAAAATGGCTACCATTAAATGGGATTAAAAAACCACAAATCAGTGTTTAAAATCACCGTTGGAACAATGATTTCTCCCCTCTTTTTAAAAAAACACGAGCGTGCAAAACTCCGCTTCAGGAATCATGTCCATTATTTTCAATTCGAAATATCTAGTCGACTTGCCCTCTCTCTGAACCTCTCATCGCCCCGTAAAACACAAAACCTGATAGCGAAATGATAATGTATGGTAGCGATATTTTACAACTCAGACGGAGTGGGTGAAAATGTTCGGAATCAAACTACAATTCTCTTTTTCGGTGTATCAAAGGTTTGCTCTCATGATATAAATGGTAAATTTTGTGTTTTCCGACAAATTACACGCCCACTTCGATTTTATGACAATCATATTCAGAAATTTTACTATCGAAAGTAAGTAGGGAGAAAGCGGGATGCGTCTCATTTTGATAAGTGAGATGGAGGGAAATTATTCGACAAAATGTGGTTTCAATAGTAAATTGATAACGTTGACATTGCGGGAGAATAGAGGTTTACCATTAGTTTGATAAACTTGAACATGTAGTTCGATTCATTTTCATGGTGCAGGAGGGAATGTTAAAAAGCTCTTAATCCGGCTTTCAGCTCGTAGGCTCCCACTATAGCTTTGGAAAACAGTTTTAAACAGAGTTAAGGATCGAGTTAAAATAATCATAAAATGATGAATGGGCGCACAGGATGCAGTGGAGAAAGCTCCAGGGTATACTGCGAGGTTAAAATGGACAGGGGGAGAAGATCCAAAACATGAACAAGGGCTAAATACTCATTAGATAATGGGCGAAAGGGGTTTTGTGCGCAAAACACCGTCCCGACATTATCAACGATTTCGAAATTTCAAAATTATCTAACCCCAAACTCCCCTTTTTGAAAACCGACAAAATGCAAAATTAAACTAGCGACCAACACCTCCATTTAGTCCTACTTTCCACACCCACACCTTTACCCCCTCCATCTCTGGAAAAGATTATTAAACATTGCACTGCTTTTAACCGGAAAACAACATGAAAGGTCCGCTGAGTAGGGGGTTGGGGGTTAGAAAACCAACTACCCCCACCATACTAATTGTCTAATAAATCGTCATTTTGCCCATGGGGCGAAAACCTAGATGGGGTGAACTCTAATACCGTTAAAATGAAACGAAAACACACCTCCTTTTTTCCCCCCTCCCACCCCTTCTCAACCACCATCTCTCACTGATTTTATTATCCCTCCCATTGTGGTTTTTTTTTTTTTTTTAGAAAAAAATGAAAATGAAACGTAGCGCCAACCGTTGAAAATGACCCTGAGTGAAAATTAATCGTCTACAAATTTAAAATAACGATCCTACCGAGGATTTAACCCGAATTAAAATCTCTTATTACAAAATTACGGGCAAGAGAGAAAAAATGTATGTTTTCAATATCGAGTTTTTTTTTTAAATGTTTATCAAGGCAGCTTTTACTGCTAATAAGCTACAAATTATTATGCTTTCAAAGTGCAACATTGAACTAGTTTAAATTACTTTTTCCTCGGCTTTTTAATTATATTGTTTCCTGTGATTTCGACCATGGCTAGAGGACAATAGCCTAGAGGAGGCTACCGGCAAAACAGCTCTTTACTGCATGCCCCTATTTTAGTGAGGGATGAAGTGGGGTCGGCGGACTCTTTTCATAGTTCTAAATACTAGGGATGATGTTAGACTACCAAACTCCCATCAGCTATCTTTCTCTCAAACTTGCCACAATTCTAAATTGAAGATGATGTTAGACAACGAATCTCCCATCAGCCATGTTTCTCTCAGACATTCCAAAATTCTAGATTGCAGATGATGGTAGACTACCAATCTTCTATCAGCCGTATTTCCCTCAAACTTTCCACAATTCTAAATTGAAGACGATGTTAGACCTCCAATCTACTATCAGCCATATTTCCCTCAGACATTCCAAAATTCTAGATTGAAGATGATGGTAGACTACCAATCTTCTATCAGCCGTATTTCCCTCAAACTTGCCACAATTCTAAATTGAAGACGATGTCAGACCTCCAATCTACTATCAGCCATATTTCCCTCAGACATTCCAAAATTCTAGATTGAAGATGATGGTAGACTACCAATCTTCTATCAGCCGTATTTCCCTCAGATATTCCACAATTCTAAATTGAAGATGATGTTGGACCATCAAACATTCACGATGCCAATTGTTACTTTCCAAGTCTCGTTCCATGAAACCTATTGAGTTACATTTTTTATTTCGTCAACCACAATATTTTTTGTGAAAGCCAAGGCTGCACGTGATTAAAAAATTATTTAGCCCATTTGTAGGAACTCGTGCATTCTGGACCTCCCAAATTTATTTCTACTATATAAAATAATTTTACTAGGATTTATGAATCTAATAGGACAGGTGGAAACCATTCCTCTGGTTTTATCCATTATGATTTGAGTAGTGAGAGCTCTGGTTCAGATCTATAGTTCGATTTTCAGTGGTGAAGTTCATTTTTATCTTCCTCCCTTCTGCTGCCAATTATTTAAACATGATTAACAAACGAAATATGTTATACATAGTGTAATAAAACCACACATTAATTGAATGCAGACAAACTCCTTACGAACTTCTTTACATTTTTTTTCCATTTATTGTATTATTGATTTATTTACCATTTGTTGATCTCAGCAATTGCTCATATTGAGCTATTAGGTATACCTAGTAGCCTGAACCTAAGAGCATTTTCTTAGTCAGGTGCAGTCTGGCTCTCACAAAAGATGTTGTGGCTGACAAAAATAAAAATATTTAACTTACAAAAACCCAGCGGGTTTTTTTTCAATGAATACGAGATTTGGAAAGTAACTAATAGCGGCTTAAAGACTCTAAGACTTTCATTACATGACCATCTATGAAACATCATTGGATTTTGGTTGCCTAACATAAAATAAAGTCAGGCAAATAAAGAAAATGGTGAATCCGACTTACGAATTAGTTGTGGGAACTTTCTAAATTCGCAGATTTAAATGGTTCCCACAACTGATTCGTAAGTCGAGTTTTGTTAGTAGTTATTTTGAGGAGAGGCTTTTGTTTTTATTATACTATTTATATTAACTTCACTTCTGATTGTTCACATTTATTATAAATCGAATAAAAGTATACGTTTGACGAAGAGTAAGAATTAGAAGTGACAGAAAGGGACCATTTGTTCACGTTGTTCGTCCTCAACGAAGGTGAGGGAGCTTGAAATAACTCTCCCCTGTGGAAAACAAGAGAGAAGTACAAAGCAAAAGAGAAAATAGAGGGAGAAGCAAGAGAATCGAGATTCCCGCTGAAAAGAAACACAAGGTAATTAGTTAAGTGGGCGGGTGGATGGTGAAGGGCCACGCGCCCTTATTCCTCCAATTAACCTGAATTGTGGGGGGGTCCGTCGGAACGGAGGGTTGGTTCCCTACTCACTCGCACCCTAAGGCTAAGAGTTTTCTCTGCTTGAAGGTAGTAGAACCTACAGAACCATGAAATACTAACCATTCTCAAGAGATATTGATACTCGACCAGACTAAGAACCTAGGGTCTCCATTCTATACAATCTCTCACCACTTTCACAATATACAAACAAACACCCCTTTTATAAACCCATTCAATCAAACCGGTTGCAACTAAAATTTAATTCTTTATTTTCTTCACAGGCAGCCATTCAAAACCTTAAATTTTCATACATAATTTTATGTTTTACAAGCAGAGAAATATACTTATCATATTTCCATTGCATTTTGGCAGGAGGTTATCATTTATCTCCAAAATATTTCCTATTGTATAGGTTAAAATAAACAATAACTTCATCTTAACAATTACATTATAAATGTAAGTTGAGATGAAGGAAAATGATTAGTATTCTTTGCACGTTTACATCTCTTTACATCAATTGTAAATGTAATTTTGTTAGCAAATGGAATAAAATTACCTGTCCTGGTACCTCCTTTCTCTCTTTAAATACCGATTACAAATTTTCGCTATGAGACTGTGTCGTTTGACTATCTGTTTGATATTATAACAATCATATTAAAAGATTTCTTAGGTAGGTAAAAGCTATTGCTTTATTGCAGATTTTTCTTAATGTAACTGCTTTGTTTGAATTGTATTAGTTTAGGCCAAAAGGTTTCCATCTGGATCTAGATAGGACTGTCTATAGCGAGCCGGATCTGGATCTGGATAGGACTGTCTATAGCGGGCCGGATCTGGATCTGGATAGGACTGTCTATAGCGGGCCGGATGAAGTAAGCAACACTTAGCTATCGGACTTTACAATGACATGCAATATCTGAATAAGTACGATCCATTTAGGCCACAACAAACTTCAATAAGACTCAACAACAAACTTGATGCTTACTCGACAATTTTTGTTGCATTTGAACCATAGAATCCTCCAGTTTCGTTATGCCATTTCATCACGGGTAACCATTTACACATTTGCCAATTTGAATTGAAGAAAAATCAGAAATAAATAATAGTCCAGGAGATACCGTACAAAAAAGTGTCTGACTAATATCAAGCTAGAATTGTGTGTATAAGTAAATGTTTTGGTGCCTTTAAGAATATGTGGTCGGCTAAGTTCAAAGTTCAAGAATAAGTGGGGGCTTGGCAATGGGCATTTGAAAAAACCAAACTGGTGGAGAGCACCCTTTTTGGTGGACAATGTGATTTTCATGATCCTGAGTACTGATCAGTAGACCAAAAATCAAGTTGATGGTAGTCTGCCACTTAGTAGGTGACAACTTTCATTTGGAGTAATATTTGACTCACTAACATTTCAAGTGATGAACTAGCGTCAACTTGATTTTTTGTCTACTAAATAATTTCGTACTCAGGATCATGAAAATCACATTGTCCACCAAAAAGGGCAGAATTCAGAGCTACTTTTTATATTAGTTGCAAAGTATTTTAAACTAGTATAACTATAGTAAATAGTATTTTATTAGTAGTAAAAAATTGCGAATAGAATGTCATCATCAAAATATTTAAAATTCGTACTTCCATGGCATTTACGAACCATATTACTGGAAATAATAGGGCTCAAAGAATGGAGACTCATTAAAAATATCCCGCGGAGTATGGATTCTGTCAAATGCGTATCCTTGCGTGGGGGACAACCTCGCTTTAAATATGAATTTTCATTTTAGTTTTTCTTTAATACGTTTTACAGTAAATATAATTTATACAGAGTTAAAAATTTATTAAGCAATACTTTTTTTTAAAAAAAAGTATATAAAATAAAGGATTCATAAAAGCCCTTTCAACCACTCTACATTTTAATTTAATAACAGACCTTTATACTAAGAGCGGAAGCATTAAAAAAATATCAGTATGGAAGGGGTTGCATAAAAGTGGTTTTTTTGCTCTAATAAATTTGAGAATTTAAAAAATTCCCAGACCCTAGTTAGAAAGAGCGCCCCCTGGAGATAAAATATTTCTGGTAAACTGTTTAAAGAGGGAGGTTTTGTCCACTAAAAGGCTTTTTGGTGAGGTGACTTAAATTTGTTTTGGAGAGGGGGGTCGCGGGGCTCTTAGGCTACAAATTTCAGGGCTTAATTCGCTCTCCGCTTGCCTTCTAGTTTGGCTTTCCCCCTCGTGTCACTTAAGTAACTACATGGTTTCACAATTAAACTTCCCGACCTCTTCAACCTTTGTCTCGAATCTCAGGAGAATACATTAAAAAAAGTTAAATTTTATCTAAACAGGGCGGTTTAAAGACACAAAATTCTGAATTTTTCTCCTTTTCTTTTGAGCTATTTTTTTTTTTTTTTTTTTTTTTTTTTTGATGATGACTAAATATAGTCGGTACTTCTTTAGATTGTTACTCTCAATCCTTTATTATAATATAAATAAATATAATTATTTATACATTCTTTTGTCTAAACAGCTATTATGACAAAGGGATGTTTAGTCCAATGTACGTTGGGACAAAGAAATATCACACTTATGTTTTTATAAGGGGAGTACCAGTCAAAAAAAAACCTTCCGTTCCTTCTTTAGATTGTTACTCCCTTATTTTTTTCTTTATAATGGAAGTAACAGTCTAAAGAAGTGCCGTTGTGTAATTAAGTTTTGATTAACGGACTACTTAATCCATTATTGGTGAATTGTATGTTACCGGCCGTGAACTTATTCGAAGAGAATCTCAATCGATTTTTAGGGATGTTATAAAGAATATGAAGGTGAACAGCTTCGTTTTTAAGATATACGCAAAAAACATTCAAAATAATAATTTATTGACGTCCTTTCTTAAAATTCTCAAATACTACGTTCTTACCATCAACCATTAACGCTCTGGTGCGTAGGCTTCCGCGGGTAGATTCGTCACAAGCAGCTTGGTTTTCCGGTGGGTTGAAGTCCTACGTTTCGCTTCCACTACTGGAAGCATCTTCAGGGGTGTGGTGCAAACACAGGATATACAATATATATTCTGTATAATATATCATTTAGGTATTCAATATATATTCTGTATAATATATCATACAGGTATTCAATATATATTCTGTATAATATATCATACAGGTATTCAATATATATTCTGTATATCTGGTTTGCTTTGAGTCAACATCATGATGCACAACACCCCTGAAGATGCTTCCAGTAGTGGAAGCGAAACCAAGGACTCAAACCTCTTCGTGACGCGGATTGTATAATATATCATATAGGTATTCAATATATATTCTGTATATCTGGTTTGCTTCGAGTCAACATCAGATGCACAACACCCCTGAAGATGCTTCCAGTAGTGGAATTGAAACTTCGGACTTCAACCCCTTCATGACGCGGATTTCACCGGAAAGCCAAACTTTTTATAATTAACGCTCTAATTACAATTTTAGCTCAAATTCCAAACCAGGTTTTTGATGTACAGATTTGGGATTGGTCTCATTCGACGCAAAATTCTCTTCTCTACAACATATTTTTTGGTATGAAGCGCATTATAGAATTTTAGGAGGAATGTTAAAAAATTATTTTCTTTCATTATACGCATATAATTATTCTATTCAATATAAGACATATTCATGCCATTGATGAAAGATGTTGTACAAAGAACATGTATTCATATTAAACATGTATGATATGTACATGGAAAATGTATATTTTTCATATAAAAACAAAAAAAATCTTTAAGATTTAAGATTACTCTTTTATTTGTTGGGAGAAGAGAAAGAGGCTCTTGAAAAATGTTGGGTTTTTGGAAAAAGGAGTGGGGGAATTAGAAGCTTAAACACTAAGGGGTAAATTTTTGGTTGAATCTTTTTGGACGATGAGCAAAGGAGATAAGTCTGAGAGAAGATTTTCTGATAAAGATGGGGTGGGGGTGTCCCCAAGTTGTCTCATTTATTTGGAAGTACCCGCTCCTCTTTAGAGATTAAAGGCTTATTTACCCCTCGCTCTCTAAGAGTCAAAAGAGGGAAAGCTGATGATAGAAGATGAATTTTGGTTCAAAAAGACAGAAAACGTCGAGGGAGCTTTTCTCTATTTAGCGAGCGTTTCCCCCCTTCATCCCCCACCCTAAAAACCCCGTCGATAAAACCATTTTTGGCAATGAAACTTTTGGAAAACCATTTTCACCCTCATTTTATAAGAGAAGGGTCTCTAAAGTCTGTCATCAATTTTAAAGGACAAGAATCTCGAGTCCTGCAGAGTCCTATAGAAGGACTTGAACTGAATTATTTTTTTTAATTATTGTTTTCGAAACCTCTTGCCTTGAATTTTCTCTTAGCCCAAACACAAAAACCGCAAATTTCACCCCTTAATGATAGGATACGACGGGAAGGGGTTGAAGAGAGAATCTTCCTCCGAAAAGGATATTTTGGAAAATGAAATCCCTTTCTGGAATGATGGAAGAAAGACGGACTTTGCTCCACTCTACAAACTATTCGTGAAAAGACGACTACAGTTTGAAATGGCTTCCTCATCTTAAATTTTCTACTTAAAATACATGTTTATAATTCCTTCCAGACTCAGATCTAGAACCAAATAGAGCTTATTTACAGGAGTTAAAGCTATGGAGGTGCATTAATATAAATAGAGTGATTTATACAACCGCTAGCACTGTTAACAAGAATAATTGACAATAACTGACTGACTGACTGACTTACTTACTGACAGACTGACTGACTGACTGACTGACTGGATAACTAACTAACTAACTGTGGTGCAACAGTCCTTGGAGGGCCTGTGCATCCCAAAGGGCTAATATATATATATATATATATATATATATATATATATATATATATATATATATATATATATATATATATATGTGTGTGTGTGTGTGTAATAGATTACGAGAGGTTAGTGTAGCACTTCATCAGCCATATAAACCTTACAATTGGCATTTACAATCAGTCACCACTTTTCACAATTAATTTTTTAAGATTTTGGGTGAACACTGAGGGGGAGAGGAGGGGGTCTGGGATAGTTCCCCTGGGATGTTTCGTCGGACGCTGCTTAAATTACAATAATAATAAATAACAATAATAAATGAAAGCAAATAATAACACAAAAATGTATATATTTCTAAAAATTATCGATTAATAGTGTAACTACTTAAATCTCAATAACCGATTAAATAGACTGCCAATTGGTGTTGCACATAGCTTCCTCGCATCCCATCCACGTACTTTATTGATTTTATTGCTTTATTGCTTTTTGTTTTGTTTGTTTAATTATTTTACATTAATCATAGTATCAATTTAACAAAAGTTAAAGAGCGCAGACGGTTCTAATTAATCAGGGCTATGTGCGGGTTACTTTCGATAAACTATAAAAGTTTTATACCAACCAGATAAGTGGTTTTAAAGCTATAGGTCTAAATAAGTCTATGACTGTGCGCATGTGTCCTACATCCTACACAAGAAGCAAATGAGAGCAGAAGGTTGGAACTTATATGGGACCAACAATGGGCTAATTATGACCTACCACCCAAATTTCATTAAAATTGGACGTGTAGTTGTTAAGATATGTTGGTTCGCAAAAATTGAACGACAGACCGACAGACAGACACGAAACTGAATATGTTCCCTGATTCTGAAACGGATTTCTGTCTTGGAATTTTTGAAATCGGAGATATAAAATATTTTCGTTCTTCAAAACTATCACATAGCTTCCGCTTCCTTTGGTAAGCTTAGAATCAAAAATATTTATTAAAATGTTGTTTAACTAAAAAATAAGTAAAAATACCTCGGTGTTAATGTGTAACCAATACTAGTTGATCTAGAAATTTACTCCCAATTAATTCTTGCTCTCTTGCCTATTATCCCTTAATTATTATTTTCTTGATGGCTTTCAGTTCATAACTTTTTTGAGAAAACCCAAAAAATGAAAGGCAGTTTGAATTAAAGCCACAAAAAAAGCGCCACCTCCCTAATCCTTAAGAAAGCAGAACTAAGATAACATCAAAGTATAAATTTCTGAATAAAGAACTACTTAGATAAATTGACCGCACATCTGAGGCTTACTCAAAATAAAAAAAATAAAAAAAACTTTCCACCCTTACCTTTAAGCTAATAACTATCATTTTACCAAAAATGAAATATAATGTAATATCCTAAATTTAATAGAATCTTTCGTATATGGATAATTTAGAGGTGATTCATCTTTTGATCTTTATTTTTGTGGGATCAACTTGAATCTTTTGATTTTAACGCGTTTAGATAAAATCCATTTCCTTTTATTATTATTACCTGTTTTCCAACATTTACGTGAGACGTTTCGACGTTTTGTTAAACAGCCATCTAGGTTTTATATATATACTACGTTCACGCATCGTTTTGGAAACGATATTCAAAACGATCTGCTAGTTCAAAACGCTGTGTGAATGGAGAACGACTGATCATATTTGTTCAAATCTGTTCAACGAAAAATAGATGATCAGAACGACAGATCTTATTCATAACGCCCCTATGAACATGTCGAAGAGGGGATCGAGGCTCTTTTATCTGGCTATTTTGCTCTTTTCACTTTTAAGTTGTTTGTTTTCGTGAACTTGAAAAATCAAACTGAAAAATGTTTTGATTCAAAAGTTATTACTATAAAGAACCTGTAAAATGTATTAATAACTTTTAAATAAGAAGTGACAAAACTCACGGGCATATTAGGTAACATTAAAAAATATTTTTTCCGTGGTAGGCTGTGAAATAGTAACTTTAGAGCCTAAAAAACATGGCTAAAATCAATTTTTTCATTACGTGGACTTAAAAAATCTTTTCATTACTCCTAGCTGTAAAGAAAAAATTGTTTACGTCCTAGGACGTAAAAAATGTCTTCTTTCGTGCTGGTAGTTATCAAAACTTCCGTTTTAGCGCTGCAATCTTTGTATAAATGCTTCTAGTACGATTACAATCCGCTAGATGTCAATGCGTTTTATTTATCTTTTCTTATAGTGTAACCTCTTTTTAAGGTTTCTTTTTTTAAGTCTTAAGTATGTACTAATATTTTTTATTATTATATTGATTAATATTTAACGTTTTTTCGTTGTCTGCTACCACGGAAAAAATAGCATATGCTACACGACTGTGAAGTGTTTTTTCTTTACCTTGGCAACATTTACTGTCGAGCGAAGCGAGACTTAATATACTATTTCATAATATACTATTTTATGACATAATATACTATTCCTTCTGACGTCACCGTCATGAGATATCGAAATTCATAGTATATTATGATCATCGACTGTGTAGTATATTATGTTACTAAGTATATTAGGTAAAGTGAGTTTTTTCTTTTCCGTGGCAATTATCTGCGGAAAAAACACTTCACAGTCGTGTAGCATATTATGCTATTTTTCCGAGATAACAGACAATGAAAAAAACATTAAATATTAATCAATATAATTATAACAAATATTAGTTCATACTTAAGATTTTGAGAAATAGAAACCTTAAAGAGGTTGCACAATAAAAAAAGGAAACATGTCTAATTGATTGCAGCGCTAAAAACGGCACTTTCGATAACTACTACTAGAATGTAAAAAAATATTTACCTCTTAGAAGGTAAACAATTTTTTTCAATACAGTTTAGGAGTAATGAAAAGATTTTTTAAGTCCACGTAATGAGAAAATGGATTTTAGCTATGTTTTTTAGGCTCTAAAGTTACTATTTCACAGCCTACCTCGGAAAAAAAAATATTTGAATCACCGAATTGGATCCAAAACGCTTTCATGACGATGTGTGAACGTAGTAGTATTCTAGTTCGAATGGATTATGTAGGTCTAGAGAAGGGTTTTACCAATCTGTGTGCCGCGGCGCATAGGTGTGTTGCGGGGCCGGGCAGGTGTTCCATGGAGTTCCTTTTAGTTAGTCCATAGTTATCTCTTACTTGGTTTTATTTACCTTTGATGATTATTATTATATGTGTCATACTAACAAGAATTCCGCGATGAAAGGCAACAAGTAATACTGATACGTAAAAAATCTGTCCAAGACAACTCAGACAATTTTTCTCATATACGAGTTCATAATTACTTAGCCCAGGTTTTCCCATTTATTAGATTTCTAGTTTTGTAGGTTCATTTATATATCATTAAATATTTCATAAAAACACATTTCGTATTTACTTAGACTATATTTTAATCAATATCGCCTCGGGGTATGAGTTTTCTGCGAACATGTATGCTAAATTTCGTCAAAATCGGGCCAATAGTTTAGGCTCCACTCGTCTGCACAGACGACAGACAAACATTATTTAACAACCACTTTTTTGGACTCAGGAGACCTCAAAACGTGTAAATTCATGAAAATCTTGAAATATAATTTTCGCGCCATCACAATACTTTCTCTTTATATGAGAAAGTAAAAAGACTGTCCTTTCTTTCTATTGTATTCGACTATTTTTGCTCAAAAAGTAAAAATAAATGTAGCCTTTTAAGTTTAAAACGTAATAGTTTTATTTTTCCTAATGGAACTATATTATTTATTATGAGAGAAGGTTTTTATCAGGTAAAATGTCAACGCATTACGTCATAAAGCACTCCTCCCTCCCTATCTCAAAACCTTGGTCTGGCTCCTATTTCTAGTAATTTAAGTTATAACTAAAAAATAAAAATTACTAAATAGAAAAATAACAAAAAATTGTCCATTTGAACTAAAAATTATATTTATTCATCTAAGGCCTGATGAAGGTACAGCAGAAGTATTGAATTAAACAGCGTACTATCAAGTATTAATTAAGCTTCTATGATTTATCTTATGTGTACCCTTTTAGGCACTTCTTTAGATTGTTACTCCCCTTATAAAAAAAACAGAGGGGAGTAACAATCTAAAGAAGGTTTACGGAATGTTCTTCTTTAGAATGTTATTCCCCTTAAAAACAGAAGTGTGATATTCCTTTGTCCCAAAGTACATTGGAATAAACATTCCTTTGTCCTAATAGTTATCAAGTCAGTCATTTATATTCTAAAAAAAATATAGGGGAGTAACAATCTAAAGAAGTACCCCCTTTATATGTATTTACCTTGTAGGTGGATCCATGTTCGGGTAAAAAAAAATGTTTACATTAGTTTAGCTGTGGACCTTGCCGGTTAATCTCAAGCCTATAAACAACTTTAAAAAAAAAAAAAAAAAAAAAAAAAACATAGGTTACATTCATTATAATATTCCTTCTTTATATATTTATATTTAACTTAAAAGTATCTCATTATCCATTTTTTCTATCATAAATTAAAATTAGACTTTACCTGGTTAAACGTTTTTATTTTGCTTCATATTTCTTTTTTCTTTTTTCTTTATGCTGTCCCCTATGGTTTATATATTAAGTTTAAGCTTCGACGGTGTGTCTTGAGGGGTAAATAAAAAAACTGTTTTTAGTTGTTTAAAAACATGGTTGATATTTCATCCCTTTTGTTGGGACATTCTCAAAACCTGAAATTTATTAATACTTAAATTAGATCTAATACATTTATGTAAATATTTTATTTTTTAATAGTATAACAATATGAAATTTAAAATTTAAGCTTCTAAAAAATTAGTGAAAAATTTCCTTTTTTATATACATAATAATTATTGAGACTTTCTTTAATAGTTTTATTATATTGATAAAATAAAATCATAAATAACAATTTTTAATGGTTACCTTAAATAGATTTCATGCTGTTCCTTTGTAATAAAAGTTAAAACAAGTGAATACCTTTACTAATTGTAAAGTGGTCAAACATTATGTAAAAAGACATGGAACAGTCTGAAGTCGAGTCATCCAACTCCTGCACCTGACTGACTGTCTACTGAACAGTTAATATTTATTTACATAGTTAAAAACTAACCCAGGTTTGTTCATACTTCTTTGCTTTACATTCCCTTATAGATAAGGGAATGTAATGAAATCTATTTAAGGTAACCATTAAAAATTGTTATTTATGATTTTATTAAAGAAAGTCTCAATAATTATTATGTATATAAAAAAGGACATTTTTCACTAATTTTTTAGAAGCTTAAATTTTAAATTGTTATACTATTAAAAAATAAAATATTTACATAAATGTATTAGATCTAATTTAAGTATTAATAAATTTCAGGTTTTGAGAATGTCCCAACAAAAGGGATGAAATATCAACCATGTTTTTATTTTGTGTTACATCATCTATTTCAATCGTATTACAATAATAGATGTTTTGTTTCAGACATGTAATTATCAAAAATTTTCCTGTGGAGAGCTACTGGACCCCCCTGTCTCCTAAGACAGGGGGGTAAGTATTCCATACCCCCCCCCCCCCTTTCGGCTTTCGGCGACGCTTTAGGCTTCTCTATAATGTGCCGCGGGCTAAACAAAAGTTTGGTGAAACACTGAACTAGAGTCTAGGAAAGAGTGTATAGTAAGGCTACTTATATATAGGTTTTTTAATAACACCCTATAGGTTTATTAAACTGCTTCATGTCATTGTACAATACAATTATTAATTTTTACTCATTAAAATCCAAAAAAAACTAAACTAATAATATAAACCATACAGTATAACTGTGTACGTCATTGGCAACTGCCACCCTCACAAAATTGTAAAATATAATAATATAGTTTCCCATGGAAAAGCATAAGTTTGACACTTCCGAACCGGAAATATTGCCTCGAGCAATATTTCTTAGATGTAATTATCTCTTTGTGATTACAGCACACCTACTACAAAGAATAATTGTGAGAGGAAAAAATTACTTTAAGCAAAAGTATTTTTTTCTAGTTAGAATTTCTATTGAGCTCTTTATTTACGAGTGGGTGTGTATGAGTTGTAATTATAATTGTACTGTATGAGTACTTGTTATGTACTCTCTTGAGTACTTTTATAATACTGTTTATTCTGAAGGGTTGGGTTAGTATATAAGAATGTACCTAGGGTTGTTTGATGTAAGTACCTTTTGTGTATTGTAAAAAAATGAGCGATAAGTGTTATGAACAATGCCCTGTTCATACACCCTTTTCTAGAATTAAAGAAAAAAACTATTGTAAAGTTTATCTTATTCAGGAGGTTAAAAGTGTGTTACATATGCCGCATTAAGCTTGGTGAGTCCAAAAGATTTAATATTCGTTTCCAGTTTATCTTGAGCTGATAGATTGGGTACTGAAAATTTGAAGGAAAAATATAGAAAATCTGATTATTTAGTAAATAATTTCAAGATAAAAAGAACTTTTTATATACTACGTTTTTAAATTTGAAAAACAAAAATAGTTCCAAATTTATTTACTTCACATAAATGATGACCATCTAGAGAGCTAGTCTTAAACCTATAATAGGACAAATCTTTGTACAACGGATCTCCCCAACACCAAATCTAAACCGTGCCATCGATGTATTTGAAATAATATAATCGATAGATAATATAATCGATATATTTCCGGTTTTACTGTCATTCAATGTTTATCTCTTATTTTTATAAAAATCACAAATTTGAAATTGAAAAAAATGAAGATTGTAAATATGGGACATGGCAAAACAAATTAAATAACTTGCGGAATTTTTTCCAAACTAACTTTCCATACAGCAAAAGTTGCTGAAAACCAATTAAATTCTGCTGAAAGATGGCTAAAAGTAATAAAATAATGCATTGTCGTGTTCTGAGCTATGCTAAAAGTTTCAAATGTCTAGTTATTCGGGAAGTTAGTTAGAAATCGATTGCCAGATTTGTACCGGACAAACAAACAAACAAGAAAGCAAGCTAATAAATACGTAGTAAAATAAAGACCGAGACTTCACTGATCTGAACAATTAAGGCAACAAATACTTAAGGAATATAAAATATACAATCTCAAAAAGTTAGTATCAAAAATTTTGGGAATAATAAAAAAACATTTGATGTTATAAATAATTAAGCATTCAAACTTTTAGGATGAAGATTAAGAAAATACCCTAAACTACATAATTTGAGTTAAAAGCTTTAGGACGAAGATTAAGAAAATAACCTAAACTAAATAATTTGAGTTAAAAGCTTTAGGATGAAGATTAAGAAAATAACCTAAACTAAATAATTTGAGTTAAAGGCTATAGGATGAAGATAAAGAAAATAACCTAAACTAAATAATTTGAGTTAAAGGCTTTAGGATGAAGACAAAGAAAATAACCTAAACTAAATCATTTGAGTTAAAGGCTTTAGGATGAAGATTAAGAAAATAACCTAAACTAAATAATTTGAGTTAAAAGCTTTAGGATGAAGATTAAGAAAATAACCTAAACTAAATAATTTGAGTTAAAAGCTTTAGGATAAAGATTAAGAAAATAACCTAAACTAAATAATTTGAGTTAAAAGCTTTAGGATGAAGTTAAGAAAATAACCTAAACTAAACAATTTGAGTTAAAAGCTTTAGGATGAAGTTAAGAAAATAACCTAAACTAAACAATTTGAGTTAAAAGCTTTAGGACGAAGTTAAGAAAATAACCTAAACTAAATAATTTGAGTTAAAGGCTTTAGGATGAAGATAACGAACATAATCTAAATAAATCTTGTGTACATTTTGTGTTGTTGTTGTGTTTTAAATTGTCTGACTAACATCAAGCTAGAATTTTTTGAATAAGTAAATCTTTCAGTGCCTTTTAAGAATATGTGGACAGCTGCTAAAACAAACAAACCGTTGAGAGCAGCCTATGTCCCGGTAGACAATGTGATTTTCATGATCTTGAGTACGAAATTAGTTAGTAGACCAAAAATCAAGTTGATGGTAGCTTGTCACTTGATAGATGACAACATGATTTGGAGTAATTTTTGAAAAACTAAACTATCAATTTGATTTTTGGTGTACTATACTATCTAATTTCGTACTCAGGATCATGAAAATCTCATTGTTCACTATAAAGGGTGGGACATGGCCGCTCTCCCCCGGTTTGTTTTTTTCAAATGCCTATTGCCAAGCTTTGTCCCGCAGATGAACTTAGCCGACCACTTATTCTTAAAAGGCACTAAAAGATTTACTTGTACACAAAATTCTAGCTTGATGTCAGTTAGACACTTTTTTGCACGCTATCTCCTGAACTATTAGGAAGAAGACAAAAAATCTGATAATGTAATAATTAAAAAGAAGATATAGAATCTATGGTTTGAATAATTAATTGACACAACTAAGAAGAAAATAATATCCACATAATAATTATTTCAATAATTAGGAAAAACAAATGATTGAGAGTACGACAATCGAGAATCTAGAGCGGTGAATAATTTGGTAACTAAGCTTAGATTAAAACCGAGAATCTAATGATCTTAATAATTGAATCTTAATGATTGAAAGAAAGAAGAACAAATCAACTAACTGAAAAATAAGAAAAATAATTTGGAAGAAGATATTATGGAATCTATAATCTCAATAATTATGTGACACAACTAAGAAAAAATAATATTAATAATCTAGTAACCTGAATAATTAGGTAACAAAGTATAGATGAAAACGTCAACAATCTAATGAGCTTATCATAATAATAATTGTAGAAATAAAAAGAACAAAAAATAAACAAACTAGAAGTTTGTTACAAACTTGATGGTTGAAGTTTCAGCGACACAAGAGCATTCTATTGAGAGTAAGTGGAACTAAAGTAAAATCAATATAACATCTCATCTTTTATCGAGATTTCAGTTGATTTTGTTATGCTTATTTAAAACGTTCATTACATAGTTTAGCTAAACAATTGGTCATTATCAGTAAACCATTAATTTAAAAAATAAAATCTAGACTATCCGTTAGGAACTATTGTGGTTTTATCCGAGATCTTTACAATATTTTATCGAAGGACGGCAGAAAAAAGAAAGTGATAAACAACAATGATTATTAATTAACTATGTTATTTTAGTAAGATAATAACATAGTAACTAAAATTAATTATATTTATTAATAAAGATCGATTAAGAAGCGGTATACCGTTGGTATACCGTATACCAACGGTATACCAAATAACAATAAGTAAATAGCAATCTGAATCTATAGCAATGAATCAACAACAAAATACAAAACACGTACTTATCAGAAACAAAACTTCTAATAATGCAATATAAAATATAAACTATTTTTCACTAAAAAATTGCTAAAACTATTGAAGATATCTTGCAATTATTTTAATACATTATGAAAAGAAATAATTAGGATATAATTATCAAGAAAAGCAGCTGGTCTAATCAAAAATGACTTAAATAATAATATGCATGTTAGCCAGTTACTCTGCTTTTCTTTTTTCTTTAATTAAAGATCTACTAATCATTGATAACTTATTACTCCGCTTCTCTTCTTTTTTTAATAAAAGATCTGATAATCATTAATAACTTATTAAACAGGGTTAACAAATTATTTTATAAATAAAAAGTTTATTTATTAAAGATTACTTAATAAACTATAATGTATAGTGTTATAAGATAAAGATAATAATATAAACTATTATTGTCAGCATAATAACAATAAAACATTTTCTACATAGGCAGTAAAATTACATTTCCCATTTCCCTGCCCGAAATCAGTACAATCATCCCATTCCTCATTTTGCTGCTGTAAGTATATATAAAAGTGTTTTGTGCCTGTCCATTCTCTATTCCCTGACAAATTTTTGCAGTTAAATACTTCACTGATTCACTCGCCCAAACCGATTACTTAATTTCACGTATTGAAATGGACTACATTATAGAATTTATTAATCCAAATGGTCGGAACCGTTTCCAAGTAATAATTTGTTATGAGTTTTTAGGGAATAGCGCCCCTAAATTTGAAGCTAAATTTAATTTCTCGATTTCCCCTCGGGGTATGATTCTTCTGAACGTGTATGTCAAATTTCGTCAAAATCAGCCCAGAATTTTAGGCTCCTGGCGTCTGCCGTCTGCCCAGACAGACGATAGACAGCCATTTTTTAAAAACCACTTTTTTGGACTCTCAAAACGCGTAAATCCGATAAAATCCAAAAAAATTGAATTTTCGCGCCATCACAATACTTCCTCTACATGAGAAAGTAAAAAGTGATAATCTGAATAATTCGAATTCAAACTTTAGGATGAAGATAAATAATCTGATAGTCTAAGTAATTCGAATTAAAACCTTTTGGACGGAGATAAAGAATCTGATAATCTAAATAATTAGAATTAAAATCTTTTGGATTAAAGAATCTGATAATCTAAATAATTAGAATTAACCAATAACGAATTAAGTTTCCACTTTAGCAATATTTCTACATCTTCTTGGGTTATTGCCAAGATGACTAGAAGATTAAATATTTAATTAAATTCGTTATCATATCATTCTTCAAGATAAGATATCAAATAAAAATGGAAAAATTCATTTTAGCTCTAGTTGTGAGGACGCTGCTAATCAAATGACGAAAGATAATAATTGAACCCCAAGGCAGGTCAAAAGATTTTTATCAAATATTAATGGTGGTCCATAACAATGAAACCGTACAAGTAAATTTTCTGAGGAGGAAAAAAATTTAGAAATAAAAAAAGGACGATCACAATTGTAGTTTTGAATATAGTTCATCCGGCATTTAGTAGTGTTCAATTTAAATAAATATTTTATAAAAAGTATAAAATTAAACAATTTTAAAAAGACTGCCAATTGGTGTGGCAAATAGCTTCCTCGCATCCTATCCACATACTTTATTGAGTTCAAGCTTTTACAAGCCATTATTGTCTAATTGGTTTAATTGTTTCCCCCGTTTTTTTTTAATCTGTCAAAATTGTTTTGAGTTTTTACACGAATTAAAGTATCAATTTAGCAAAAGTTAAAGAGCGCAGACGGTTGATATTAATCTGGGGCTATCTGCGGGTAACTTTCGATAAACTATAAAAGTTTCATTCAAATCGAATAAGTACTTTTGAAGCTATAGGTGTAAATAAATGTATGTTTGTGCGCATGTGAAAGAGCAACAAAGAGGCGCAGAAGGTTGAAACTTATATGGGACCAACAATGGGCTATTTATGACCTACGCACCCAAATTTCATTAAAATTGGACGTGTAGTTTTTAAGATATGTTGGTTCGCAAAAATTGAACGACAAACTTACAGACAGACACGAAACCGAAAATGATCCCTGATGTCTGAAACGGATTTCTGTCTTAGAATTTTTGAAATCGGAGACCTAAAATTTTTTAGTTCTTCAGAACGATTACATAGCTTCCGTTACCTTCGGTGAGCTCGGAAGCAAACAAATATTAATTTATTTTCTTAAATTAAATCAAAAAGCAGAGGGGTAATAGAGTAAATCAAGACGAAGTTAGTTATAATTCGAATCGTTTATTCAAGGAGAGCAGCACTAGCTGGGTAACTCTAGTGTTGTTTCCTCTTCTCTCCAACAGATCGCAGAGGTGTCATTATTCCTCTTTACTTATTTCTACAATAATATTTATGTAGTTGCATGAAAACAATACGATATACGATATATACGATAGTTTTAAAATATTTTGAAACTCTTTTTTTGGATAAATATGTACAAAATTGGTCGTTTATTTATTACGAGTCGTTAAGCCTGCTGTAACGGGCTTAATTTTATATTTTTAGAAAAAAAGTAAATAGGTAAATTAATAGGTAATTAATTAGTAAATTAGAAAATTATAAAATAGGTAATTAATTAGTAATTAGGTACATTAATTTAGATAAGTTATTAAATCTATTTGAAGATTAACAAATTAAAACAAATATTTATTTTTATGGAATAAATGTGGTTGCCTTAGCTTAGCAACAACAAATTATATCGAGGTGAGTCGTCACCGTCGGGACACAACTCGATTATATAAATAATATAATCAAGAAATTATAATCAAATCATAAAGAAGAAGATAAATGTTGAGGTATTTAGTTTGTCTTTTACTCGTTCACTCCAAGGAGAGCAGCACTAGGTGGTAAACTCTAGAATAGTTTCATCTTTTTCCTAACAGATTGCAGTAGGGGTCTCGATTTTCTTCTGTTACTCCATCCAGTAGAAAAATGTAAGAATCTAAATAAAGATGTGATATTACCTCATTTTTATTCTCTTAGCAGTTTGAACAGCAGATTTGCTGTAATATGTTTACTGTCCATAAATTAATCAGATATATAATACTACCAAATAACATCTTTAATTTCTTCAAAAGGCGTTTACACACTGTTTTAGTGAAATACGTCAACACTGTTTTTAAAAAAACACATTTTTCCCCCCGAAATTCTTGTACTTTATAGCAGGTAGGTAGTACTCCAAAAGTAAGAGCAATAAATTAGTCTTTTTGTCTCTTAGTGTTAGAGGTTTGATTTTTTTCTAAATATGTTTACATCATCACTTTAAATTACTTCAGTCTACAAAATGCGGACACCAATAGGGAGAAAACACTTTTTAGGTAAAACCAAGGAAGGACTCTAATATTTTCCTGCGTGTGTCTGTTTGTCCGACTGCTCTCACGGCTACAACTTTTGTCCGATTATTTTGAAATTAGGCACATGTGTGAATAGAACCTATCCACACATTTTAAAAATGTAGCGACTTAAAATAAATTATTTTTCAAAGAAAAGGTAAAGAAACTTTAGGGTTAAAAAATACCTATATACAGTAGAGTCTCGCTTATCCGGACATCCGTTTAATCCGGACGGGCCAAAAACTATGTGCAAATTGGAACCAGAGCCTGTTCAGATTTATGAATAATTAAGATAATTGGAGTTTCTACTTTTATTGTCTATTAAAAATGTATAAAATTGTTCCTAGTATAGTTTACAGGTGTATATTCCAACGTTTTAACACGAGGAATACCCGGTATTTTTGTTAAAAATAAACAAATTTAGAATAATTAGGAATAAGTAAGAACTAAACTAAGAACTAATTAGGAATAAGTAAGAAGTAATCGATAAATCTGTTTCGGTTCCATAGAAATGTAAGGGGCGGAAGATAGAAAGGGAGTGTATTCCAATAAATAAAATTTTATGTGACTGAGATGGGGAGAGAGTTTTGAAACATATAGCGGCGGCTCAACGCAGTTCCAAGAAATGTCGCCAAGCCTCTAATGTCTCTTTGACTCTTTTGTGAAATGATTATCGTTCCTCGAATTTCATATCGGAACACAGGAAGTTCTTCTCAGGAAGTCCCTTCTATACCTGCCACCTGCGTAATAGATTGTCATTTTATTTTAATTCATTTGATATTCGGACTGGTGACAGAACAGCTCTTAACTTAAATAGTGGATTAGTGGATAGTGGACCTACGTTGTAAAAGCATGTTTTGGAGACTAATAAAAGTAATTTTTACTATAAAAACATCGATTTTAATAGTTTTACCCTACTAAAACTTGTTTTACAGACATTTTAAAACTGATTCCGTCGAACCCGGATTAGCGAGACTCTACGTATTTTTTTTTGAGACCGTGTGTGGTATCATATGAAAAGGTACGTCGAGCTGATTACAAAAATATATAATTTTTTGGTTATAAGCTTTGATAGGGTGAGCGTAGGTGAGTTTGAAGTTGGTGCGAAAAGTGTCCCCCCCCCCCCCTTTATCTCGCTTATGTTAAGTGCAAAAACTCTGGAAAAAGTCTTGAACATTTTTCGACCAAAAGTAATGAAACCACTTTTTGGAAATTTCGAAAAAAATATATTTTACTTTTTATTGACAAAATACGGTTTTTTATAATTATGCTCTTTCCGGTGTATTTATATATGTTTATAGTCCGGTTTACTGGCAAAAAATACTTTATCAGAAGTTTGTTAATGTGTTTTGAGAATATCAGACCCACATAGGATAGTTAGAAAAGTAGGATTTTTTGCATTTTAAATAGCACCATCAATAGGTACTTCTTAAACAATGCTGTGTTACCAACAGCCTACGGACTCTGTAGGCTTTCGCTGTATGCAAACAAGCACACTCTTGGGACTTTAAAATCTGTAAAGCCCTCGAAATCTCATGAGAAATAAAATAAAATTAAAGCGTTTGATGGCATTACAATAATTACTCTATTTATTCGATGTACATGAGAATGTAATACAAAAAAAATATTAATATTTTAATAAAATTTGAATGTTACAATATAGAGTAATTATTCTAATATATTATGTGATAGAGGAAAAAGTTAAAATGGTCAATAGAATAATTTCGTTTCTAATGGTTGAATCAAATTTTTTCAAGCATCAAAAGAAGGGGTAAAGTCAATAGCTTTAATTGAGAAAGAAATTAATTGGAAAATCATTTTTGGAACGAAGTTCCTTATGGCACCTTTCACCGTCTGGACCCCGCGAGCGTTCGCGCTTCAAATGCAAAATTGAATTCTTTTCCCGTTGAGGCAAATAACTTTTTTAAATATATATATATATATATATATATATTTTTTTTTAATAAAACCAACACCGACACCGCTATGACGTGTTAAAGATCACTAAAACTAATAAAGCTGACCTAAACGTTTAAAATAGAAAAAACAACGTTTTTACCGATATCTTACGTTCAAAGGTAACGATTTTAATAAAATTTCGTACACATCACAACAACAATGTAAAAAAAAAAAAAAAAAAAAAAAAACAATGTACAATTGAACAAGCTGACGTTTTTGTTTAGTGAAGTGATATATTTTATAATATTTTAAAACTACAACCATCTTCTCTAACTATAAACTCATCTTGATTAACCATTTTCTCAATATTCAATACATATTTATTGCAAGACGCTCGCTTCAATGATAAAACAATGTTTTCCTTTTATTTTTGCCAAAACTCCGCTAGGTACAAACAGTTCGTTACTTTTAATTTTGTCTCTTTTCAAACTCCGCCATATATAAGTATTGTTTGCATCATATTCTAAGCAGTGAGATTTTATAGTTTATATTTAATGATGACGATAAGAAACATCGTTCCTACCGGTTGTCCAACGACACCACACATATTTGTTTTTAAAAAATGTTGGAATCTTTTATTGTTTGTATGGATACTTTTTACTACGTTTTTATTAGCTTGCTTTCTTGTTTGTTTGTTTGTTTGTCCGGTACAAATCTGGCAATCGATTTCTAACTAACTTCCCAAATAGCTAGACATTTGAAACTTTTAGCATAGCTCAGAACACGATGACAATCCATTATTTTAATACTTTTAGCCATCTTTCAGCAGAATTTAATTGGTTTTCAGCAAATTTTGCTGTACGGAAAGTTAGTTCGGAAAAAATCCGCAAGTTATTTTATTTGTTTTGACATATCCCATAGTATTTGCAATCTTCATTTTGACGGGTCTCAAATTTGTGATAGATAAACATTGAATGACAGCAAAACAGAAATATCGATTATATTATTTATCGATTATATAATTTCAAATATATCGATGGCACGGTTTAGATTTGGTGTTGGGGAGATCCGTTGTACAAAGATTTGTCCTTTTATAGGTATAAGATCAGCTCTCTTGATGGTTGTCATTTATGTGAAGTAAATAAATTCGGAACTTTTTTTTTTTTTCACTAACATTATATATTATATAACAATAACAATTATATTATCAACATTACATACGATTCAACAAAAAATTTATAAACGTAGTATATAAAAAGTTCTTATTCTATTCTAATTTGATTTGATTAATTATTCCATCCTTATTTTAATTGATTTTTTATTTTATTAATCATTAATTAAATTTATTTAATGATTAGTATTTTATTTCATTTGATTATTGATTTTATTTATATTATTATTATTATTATTATCGTTACCATATTTTAGTAAAAATTACTAAAGAGTACGAGAACCTTAAAGCAATTTTATATTAGGGATGGGGGAGGGTCTTCACTTAATCTTGAACCAAGAAAAATCAGGTAAAAAGGAAGTAGAAGATGAGGATTAAATTGCCCTCAGAGTAACTTTACGAAATTGCTTCCCCGCTTTTTTTACTTTCCCCCTTCCCACTTACTATTTTATCCTTTTCAGTCGAAAATTGGCAAGTAGAAGCAATTTTATTGCCATCCCTTACCTTCTTTTTTGGTAAATGGTTTAACTCAATCTTCAAGGCAACTCCTTTAGAAAATCTTTTTTTTTCTTACCTCTTGAAGTTACCAAAAGTCCTTTACTGAAGAGATCGGGTTTTAAATGAGCAATTGCTTCAAAAGTTCGAAAGGACTTCAAACTTCACCAATGTATATATATATATATATATATATATATATATATATATATATATATATATATATATATATATATATATATATATATATATATATAGACACAAATAAAACTTCGTTAAAATACCCTTTATTTCAAAAAGAGGTATTTTTTTTAAATCGATTTTTTTTAGTATAGCAATTGTAAGGTTTAAGATTTATAATTTATCTTTTGATTTAAAGTGCCTACATAATATATGTATATATATATATATATATATATATATATATATATATATATATATATATATATATATATATATATATATATATATATATATATATATATATATATATATATATATATATATATATATATATACTCAAAGTTCTTAAATTAAATTGAATAATTTAAAGGATGTCTCTCAATAGTAACTTCCTTTCAAAATCTTAATTGCGTCTTAAAAGTTAAAGAGCAATTATTTCAAGAGACCTAAGTTTTTAAAATGGCACTTAAAGAGATTATTATTTAATTATAGTTATAGACCCGTTAAAATCTCAACAGCAAATATTTAAAACTGTATTTGGTAGTAGCATTTAGCTATACACAAACAAATCGATCAGAGACTACTTAGATCAAATGTATCAAATTCATTTTTTTATTTTTAGAGTTTCCATTCTTCTGTATCCTTGTGAGCTATTATCACAGAAACTTTATTTTTTTCTGAAGAGTTACTTGTATTTTACTACGTTTGTATTAGCTTGCTTTCTTGTTTGTTTGTTTGTCCAGTACAAATCTTGCAATCGAGTTTTAACTAACTTCCCGAGTAGCTAGACATTTGAAACTTTTAGAATAGCTCAGAACACAATGACAATGCAATATTTTAATACTTTTAGCCATCTTTCAGCAGAATTTAATTCGTTTTCAGCAGATTTTGCTGTATGGAAAGTTAGTTCGGAAAAAAATCAAGTCATTTAATTTGTTTTGACATTTCCCATATTTACAATCTTCATTTTGACGGGTTTCAAATTTGTGATTTTTTATTAAGAGATTAACATTGAATGACAGCGAAAAAGGAAAAGTAAACAAAGGAATAAATTAATTGACGTGTGACAACCAGGTTTGTTTACACTTGTGTCCTAGGTATCGGTTTAATTTTTCTGCATCTGTACTTCTTTACTTGTACACATTTTTCTTTCTCTTCTCTTACTGTCCCTACACGGAGGCACGGTTTAGATTAGGTGTTGGCGAGATCCGTTGCACAAAGATTTGTCCTTTTATAGGTTTAAGATCAGCTATCTATATGGGATCTCCTTTATGTGAAGTAAATAAATTCGAACAGAAAATTTAAAAACGTAGTACATAAAAAGTTCTTTGTATCTTGTAATTTTTCATTGCTGTTTATATTTATTAGGTTTACACATTTTAAACAAAAGTGGATGAAAAATTTAATTTTTTTTAAATTATGTTGTTTCGGGTTCTGGGGCAGAGCACTTTCCATTTACAACTAAAACTGTTTAAACAATTTTTTCAGATATCTCAGCTTTCCACGTTTGCACAAACGACACACCGTAATCGTGGCAGGGAGCACTGGGATTGACCTGGCCACGAAGAGGGGTTTAATAAAATATGTAAGAGTGTTGACTGTATAAAGGTTTAATTTAAAGAATATATTTTGCGGGTGTTATACAGGGTGATCCAAAAGTCTCCCCCCTCCCTCTTAACTTTTGAACGCTTTGAGATAAATTAATGAAGTTTGGGGGATCCGGACCATGTAAAGCTTTTCAGATCCAAAGTACATCAAAACTAATACTCTAAAAATCTCTCGTAAGACCAGTAGTATATCGCACACTTGGAAGAAGAGTGTCACAACTCAAAAAACATAACTTTTCAGGAGAGCACTTTAAAGTTTTTAAAAAGTTTACACGTGTCAAACTGTATTATTTGTTTAAATAATCTTAAACTTATTTATTTTATGTTAATAATTATAGTTTTAACTTTCATTACATATTAAGATTTCATAAAATTTTTAATTACCTCTATTAATTTTTAATTATTAATTTAAAAATACCCAAAAGTGTCGTTATTCTTTTAACAATTGGTTTAAAATAAAAATATATTTTAGACTAAGAACGACACATTACCTAATAGTACAAAATAATACTATCATTTTTACCACTAATTTTGAAGATAGACAGACACTTTTATAAATATGTCACTATTGTAATAAAAAAAGTTTACTTACCTTACAGGAAATATTGTTTCAACACCAAAAGTGTCACTCTTTCACTATCATCGCACTACCTTTCTCATTGACAACTTGACGACAACTAAGTTATGTCTCTGTTCCGCCAACTAAATCTTGATATCACTGATAACCATAATGACACTACTGCTATCTAGTGGAAAACTATTAAAATGATAATTCTACCAAAAAGAGGTCGCTTTTTTACACCCATTTTCAAAAAAAATAAAAAAATCGATTTTTTTGAGTTGTGTCACTTTTCTTCCAAGTGTGCGATATATATCTGAAACATGGGTTTTGCTTAGTAAAGAAATAACAAGTCTCAGAGTCTTCGAAAGAAGAATAAATCTAGAAATATATTTGGAGGTGTACACAATACACAAGGAGCACGGAACGGAGAATTCGGACCAATATTGAAGTAGATAATTTTCTCGGCCATGAAGACATAAACAGGTTCATAAAAATCTTGAGGATAAGATGGCTAGATCAGGTAATGAGAACACAGGAAAGAGAAGTAAAAAGCATTCTGGAAGTACAAATGCAAGGGAAAAGAAGAAGGGGAAGACCTAGAAGCAGATGGCTAGACGATGTCAGTGAGGACCTACAGACCCCCGGAGTTGTAGTTTGGAGAACTGTGGTCCAGGATAGGGATAAATGGCGAGAAACGGTTCGAGAGGCCAGGATCCACCATGGAATGTAGAGCCGCCGAAATTAAAGTAAGTAAGGGGGATCCGTACCAAATGAATAAAATATTTGTACTATGTTCAATATAAGATATATCTTCTTTTTTTTAACAAGTGCGCTGAAATCTACCATTTTTATACTTTTGACTCATATAGGGGGCAAAATATTGGTGATAAAAAAACGTTTTGTGTGAAATATTCTTATTTTTCACCGGAGAATCCAAGTGTTGTATCAAAAATATACACTCCAACTTGAAATTTAGAAGTTGGTGGCCTAGGTGTTGCCCCTAGTGCGCGATTGCATGAAAACAAACTTCCCTTTACATGGTACAGATTCCCTGAGATTGATTTCTAAAAGTAATTTAAAGTTTTCTGATGCTGGAGGTAGTAGGATCTGAATAAATTAAGAAAACACGGACACGAGACACAGTGCAATACATAAGAGAAAGTAAACAAATAACATAGAGGAAAATAATGGAGTATGCGCATGCGCATGAATTAAAATATCAATTAAGCAAAAGTTAAAGAGCTCAGACCGTTTAAATTAATCTGGGACTGTCTGCGGGCTACTTTCGATAAACTATAAAAGTTTCATACGAATGAGATAAATACATTTGAAGATATAGGTGTAAATAAATGTATGTTTAAGCGCACGTAGAAGAGAATCAAATGAGCGCAGAAGGTTGCAACTTATATGGGACCAACAATGAGCTAATTATTACCTACCATCCAAATTTCATTAAAATCGGACGTATAGCTTTTTAGATATGTTGGTTCGCAAATATTGAACGACAGACCGACAGGCAGACACGGATCCAAAAATTTTCCCTGAAATTTCAAACGGATTTCTGTCTTGGAATATTTGAAATCGGAGACCTAAAAATTTTTCGTACTTCAGAACAATCACATAGCTTCCGTTACCTGTTACCCTTGGTAAGCAGGTAACGGTGGCAAAATGCTGAACAAAACTAGTAAACAAGAATTCTATAGTGTTAGGAATGTAAATTGATAAACATTTGCCTAAGTTTGTATAGCTTAAGAAAATGAAGCAAATGTACACAAGTAACAAATCTTCAAGGTTGGCTGGAATTGAACTGAGTAATTCATAGGAAGAAATTGGAAACTATAAATATTAAGTAATACGACAAAAAACACCCTCTCAGAATAACAATCTAAATACCCTCTCAAAAAATGTTATTTGGAATAATTTGGTAACAATTATTATTTCAATCAACAAGAAGTACTCGATGTAAATAACAATGGCAAGTTAATTTAACATCCGACCTTGTTATAGAAGGTCGTCGATTTAATAGACTTCACTCGTCCCGAAAATTAAGGGGTTGGACCCAGAAGAAGGGGAGGCAATTTCCTCCTTCTTTTTTCTTTCGAAAAGTGGCAACTCTTTCACTCTTAAAGGATTTTCAGACGAAAAGGAAAAACGTTTCTTTTTTTATTATGTTGGTACGTGACCGTGTTCTAACACCCTGTCGTCTTTTCAAAAACGGTATAAGGTTAAACTGTAATTCGAAGGAGCAAGGATTCAGGACCTTGGCTGAGAGAGAATCTAAGAGGTTAATGGAGCTGAAAGTAAGGGTGTCCTGAACTGAAGACGTCCCAGGATTCTATTCCTCGGCTCCTTTACAATCAGGACACAAAATGGCGGCCAATCAGGACCCCCTTCTTTCTCTCTCCCTCCTGTTTCCTAGATAGAGCAGCTTCGTTAGTGCTCCCTATCTAAAGGACTTGATTCAGGATACTTAACTACAAGTTAAAGCTCGTTTAATACTTAAACCTCTCTCCTATTCTTCAGATAATTATATCGATTCCTTTTCTTTACTATACGCTTCGAAACCTCTCCACTTCATCTTAACAATTTTAAATAGTCTGGAATCAATTAAACGATTTCCAAGGACTCGTTTACTTAAACAATTAGACAGAGTCAAGATTTGAATAAAAGAACACCAACTTCGAGTACATTAAGTAACAGTCTTCCTCGCAATTTTAATTAAAAAATCTAGAGTAGGAGTGACAGAGATGCCTTGGTGGTAAGATGCCCACTTTTTACTTTCTTATATAAAGAGAAAGTATTGTGAGCACGCGAAAATTCAATTTTGATGGATTTACACGTTTTGAGGTCCACTGACTCCAAAAAGTGGTTTATAAAAAATGTCTGTCTCTGCAGACGGCAGACGCTTGGAGCCTAAACTACTTGGGCCGATTTTGACGAAATTTGGCATATATCGATGGCTAAGAAGTGATACCTCGTAACTACCAAAATGGTGATTTTGAGGTTTTCATTATATATTGGCCTTGGGAGGCTTGTCTGCAGACTGTATACATGCGAGATCTCGTAAGTGAAAAAAAATCCTTCACATAGAAAATGGGCAGTCGTGACATCTCGTATCAGGTTCGCAAACTATTTGTTATGTGATAGCTTGAAACTACACCTCGTATGTATTTCTGGTGTGTGTTTTTTGGTGAAGGTTAGTTGTGGTACCTTATAACCAGAGACGGGACGTTTATGACTTTTATTTTTCCATTTCATGACCTTTATTCTATGACTTTTATGACTTTTATTATCCTGTTTTATGACCTCTATTTTAGAAAATCGGCTGTTTTATGACATTTTAGCCAAAAGTATGACGTTTATTTTCACTATGAAAATTTAGCCTATATATGAAGCGTTTTGTTATTTTAGAGGGAAACGGTTCAAAAGAAAGATTTAATACTTCATAAAAACAGAATTATATTTACAATATATATTAAATAATAATAATTAGCAGAATGCTTCAACATTGCAAAAAATAATCATGTGTTGTTCTATATTCTCCAGCGTTAAATTGGTTCTTTTGTCCGCCAGTAGAATTTTCGACGTTTAAGACCTTTCGACATCGGCAGATGAGGTGGGAGCAAATTTCATGCATGACACGTCATTTGCTTTTCATCCTTCTGGCCAACTATCCCAACACTACCCCCCCCCCCCCCCCCCCCCCAACTTGCACCCAACTTCTTCGCCCTTCAGTGGGGCAGCTATGGATTGCCTGGGCGTGTTCCCACCCAGGATTCCTTGAGAAGACAGCAGTCAAGTTTCCTTTCACCTTTTCCCCCACTCTTCATACCCAATCAGTACTGCAAAGGGTCTTCATTTTTTTCGACGCTGTGTGGAAGTAGTATATCTTGTTTTAGCAGACCTTCTATTATGTCAGGAAATGTCCCAAAGTTGTCGTTGATGTAGTTTAGGTGGGTTTCCAGTCCTGGACTTAAGAGCTTCTTTTGCATTGCGAATTGACCGCGCCTCTTCAGCATCCAGTAATGCCAAGACCTTGACGATTTCAGATACAAAGTAGGTATAGAACTTACCTGTTTATCACCTGGCTTACAGAAAAATGTTTCACTTTTCTAAGAGAAGTACGCCACCTCTGACACCCACTTACGCTTAAGCCCTAATTTGTTTGCAGGAGTTTTCGGCATTCTGACACGAGTAAAATCAACCAACAAACTAGTTACACGAGTAAAAAATCAAATGAGCAATTCTACTCCCATACCATGAATATATAAAAAATCTTTCTGGAACAGCCAATCAGGATACTGCCCAAGCCCAACCCAATGGGTTTACTATTGACTGATTAAAGAATCTATCTTGAACTTCCTGGATTCTAAATGGAGGAGTTCTTCCAAGAAGGGGCCGATCAGGAGCCCTGGTTAGGAATTAGGGATGACCGTCGGTGCCTCTCTGGTTGTAAGTATGCATAAGCGCATTAGTTAAGTTCAAAAGTGGTCAGGGAATTAAGAGCCCGGGCCTTTCACTAAGCTGGTGTAAGGATTTTTTGTTCGAACTGAACTTTTACTTAGAACCGGACCAAGAATGTTGAATATAAAAATTTGCTTTAACAAAAAGAAACCTTTTTGCTAAACATTTGGCCATTCTATCCAAAAACCAAAAAAAGGCCATTCTATGACGTTTATTCCAAGAAACCCCCATTTTATGACGTTTATGCGTAAAATGGCCATTTTATGACAAAATCATATGACTATGACGTTTATGACTTTTTCCCGTCTCTGCTTATAACTGAGCTGTTAATTCGTAAGTTAGACCTCGCATGTGTTCAATTTATTAAAGAAGTGACATAGTGAGAACTCGTAACTACATTATTTTATGAACTGTTATAATTTGACAGTTACCAATGTTACAGAAGAGTGCCATGTAATACAAATTTATAAAACACGTAAAAAACTTGGTCAGTTTAGTAATTTTTTTTTTTTTTTAAAGTTTTCTGTTCCTCCTGTAAATCTGGCATTTTGAAGATACGAGGGATCACTTCTTAGCCATCGATACGTTTAGAAAATTCATACCTCAAGGCGAAATCGAGAAATGGATTTTAGCTCTAAATTTGGGAAAACATTTCAATAAAACTAAATTTCAATGAAACTCAAAAAAAACGTGAAAACATATTTTTTCCGTGGTAGGCTGTGAAATAGTAACTTTAGAGCCTAAAAAACATAGCTAAAATCCATTTTTTCATTACGTGGACTTAAAAAATCTTTTCATTACTCCTAGCTGTAAAGAAAAAATATTTTACGTCCTAGGCACTAAAAGATTTTTTCTTTACGGCGGGTAGTTGTCAAAACTTCCGTTAGTAGTGCTGCAGTCTTTGTAGAAATGCTTCTAGTACGATAAAAATCAGCTAGATGTCAATGCGTTTTATTTATCTTTTCTTATAGTGTAACCTCATTTTAAGGTTTCTTTTTTTAAGTCTTAAGTATGTACTAATATTTGTTATTATTATATATTGATTAGTGATTAATATTTAATGTTTTTACTTTCTCATATAAAGAGAAAGTATTGTGATGGCGCGAAAATTCGATTTTGAGATTTTGATGGATTTACACGTTTTGAGGTCCCCTGAGTCCAAAAAAGTGGTTTTTAAAAAATGTCTGTCCGTCGTCTGTCGTCTGTCGTCTGTCGTCTGTCTGTGCAGACGCCTGGAGCCTAAACTACTATGCCGATTTTGACGAAATTTGGCATACATGTTCAGAAAAATCATACCCCGAGGCGAAATCGAGAAATGAATTTTAGCTCCACATTTAGGGGCGCTACCCCCCAAAAACCCTGAAAAAACGTGAAAAAAAAATATTTCTCGAAAACGGTTCCGACGATTTTGATTAAAAAATTCTAAAATGTAGTCCATTTAAATACGGATCCAACGATATAAGCCGTTTTCCCGGGAAAAATCTAGTTCCTGAGAAATAAGCTTAAAACGCGGACGGAGAGAGCCCGGGTTCGATTCCCCGCCCAGGAGAAGTTATTTTTATGATAAATTTTAATGAAATGCTCAATAATAATTAAATTTACATACGAAAACATAATAAATGGAAAACACTGGGCCAAATAATTATGACCTCGTATATGAGAAAGTTTGTCTGAGTTGTCTCGGACCGATTTTTTCATTGTCTGCTACCTCGGAAAAAATAGCATATGCTACGCGACTTTGAAGTGTTTTTTCTTTACCTTGGCAATATTTACTGTCTCGCTTCGCTCGACAGTAAATGTAATTGCCGTGGTAAAGAAAAAACTCACTTCACAGCCTTGTAACATAATATACTATTTTCCGTGGTAGGCTGTAAAATAGTAACTTTAGAGCCTAAAAACATTGCTAAAATCCATTTTTTCATTACGTGGACTTAAAAAATCTTTTCATTACTCCTAGCTGTAAAGAAAAAATCTTTTCATTACTCCTAGCTGTAAAGAAAAAATCTTTTCATTACTCCTAGCTGTAAAGAAAAAATTTTTTACGTCCTAGGACGAAAAAAGTTTTTATTGTACTGCTGGCAGTTGTCAAAACTTCCGTTAGTAGCGCTGCAGTCTTTGTAGAAATGCTTAGTACGATTTAATTCCGCTAGATGTCAATGCGTTTTATATATCTTTTCTTATAGTGTAACCTCTTTTTAAGGTTTCTTTTTTTAAGTCTTACGTATGTACTAATATTTGTTATTATTATATTGATTAATATTTAATGTTTTTTCATTGTCTGCTACCACGGAAAAAAACATATTTGGCAGTACATTTACCTTGTAAATGTAATTGCCGCGGTAAAGAAAAAACTCACTTCTCACTTCACAGCCTAGTAACATAATAAATTATTTTCGCTCATGTGTAAGAGAACCAAAGAGGCATATAGATTAAAACTTATATGGGACCAACAATGGGCAAATTATGATCTACCATACAAATTTTATTGAAATCCGACGTGTAGTTTTTAGTTTTTAGGATATTTTGGGTCTCAAAAAATTATTCACAGACAGACATAAAACCAATAATGTTCCCTTCTCTCTTGGAATTTTTAATATCGGGACATAGAAATTGCTTGTTCATAGAACGATCACATAGCTTCCTTTACCTTCGGTAAGCTCAAAAGCAAAATGATAGCTAACATACTTTAAAACGATTAACAAACATATACATATATTCTCGTTTTGTTTTAACAACATAAAGGGAAAAAGAACTTGTGTTCTAATTATTATTTATAGATCCATTAGTACTCGTCAGAAAAAAAAAATCAAGTGGTTATAAAGTGGAATCATTTCTTAAGTGCTTTTAGATCTATTATTGAATCTATACTAGTTGACTACTTAGAGAATTATAAATAAAAATCTCAGACTCTGCTCTTAGTAGTAGAGCAATCACTTTACAAGAGAGTCATTTACAAAATAAAATTAATATTAAAAAAACAACAACACTGGAGTGGCAAAAGAAATGAGAACAGAAGTAAGAGAAATGGTTATAGCTAGTTTTCAAGTGGACAATTCAAAAACACTTAGGTTCTTACCGTAAAAGTATCTGGCATTTATTCTGACATCTTGTTAAAAAAAAAATCTAGTTATTCAGATATAGCTACTTCAAGGAGAAACACTAGTTATTCTATTTTGTTCTGTGTTGAATTTAGCAAAATTCAACCATCTAAGCAAGTAGTAAGAGAGAAAATATTTTTTTATAATCAGCTGTTAGAAATACAAGATATGTAAATAAAAAGATGGTAATGATTTATTATATTTATTTTAATTTCATTGAAATTACATTTGCACGGTGCCTCCAAAATAATTACTTTGGTTTGCGACACAGCGCTGGAGACGTTTTAACAAGGCTATAATTTTGGCGGACAGATGAAATTTCCATCAGGTAAAAAAGACATGAAAAATGGGACACCCTTAAATATAATTCAAAGAAACAATTTCCTATAATTTATATATCTTAAGTTTATTCCTCAGACGAACGGTTTAGGTGCTAGAGCACTTTGAAATTTTGTGTTTATAAGACGTAGCGGCTGACCCATGTACAGTACAACTCATAATTATATGATGTTGCCAAAAGTTCTTGGCACTGGCATTAGAAGGTCCGAGCTGCTTAACTTTCTCATTTGGTTCACAATGCTCGACAGAAGAAGGGTGAGGCTGCTCATCTGAAAGATCAAAAAGAAAGCTGAAAGATAAGCATGATACTTGAAGAATGAATAGTTGCATTTTTTGAGTATGTATAATGATAATGAAAATACCTTGTGACGTAGTTGCCATAGCTTGTGTCGTTGGTTGATCGTCATTATTGGAGTAATATTTTTCTGTATTGTTGAAGAATCCTTCAGAAGTTTTGCACAAAGCAAAACTTCACAGACAACCACAATACCCTTTAATGTCCTTAAATTTGAAGGAAATCAGTGCCAGAAGTTTGTTGGATGCAGGAGATTCCAAGGTCAAGGTATTGATTGGCATCAAGCTGATAGTTTTCATATTCCACTCCAATAGTTCCGTTTTTTGTGTACTTAGCCACAGCTGAACCTGGTGGTACACTCTTAGCGAATGCTGTCGTGCTGCACCTTCGGTAGGGGAGGGGGGAGTGGCAATATTAGACGTTACTTTATAAGCCGATGTAACGTTCTGCCTGTGCCTTAATTTATAATGACGGCGACGTGGATGATCCTGATGATCATCCACCGACCCAAGCTATGGCAGCTATGACACAAGGTATTTTCATTACTACATAAATACTCAAAAATGCAACTATACATTCTTAAGGAGGCCATACACGAAGAAGAAATTTACAAGGAAAAAGCTTCCGGAATTTCCTTGGGGATTTTTTTCTACCAAACATTCACTTTTCCTAACACTAACTTCAAAAATCTTTGAGGCCCACTTTCGTCAACACAATACACGCCGCATTTGGCTGCGAAGTTGCGGACTCAAGTAGACATTTTTTGTTCAGGATTTCGGGGCCTGTAGTCTACAGGTGGCCTTAAGGCCGCCCCCAAACATGAACAGGAATTCCTCCTGGTTTGAATTGTTCAGTCCAAACCTCAAGGATTTCCTTCTCGTGTATTAAATGCCTTTTAAATATCATTCTTAAATATCAATTATCATGATTATCTTTCTTTTTGATCATTCACATGAGCAGCCTCAACCTTCTTCTGTCGAGCATTGTGATTGTGAACCATATGAAAAAGTTGAGCAGCCCAGAGCAAGTGTCAGCCGGACCTTTAAGTGTCAGTGCCAAGTGCTTTTGGCAACATGGAATCATTATGAGTTATTTGTACATGGCTTAGGCGCTACGTCTTATACACAAAATTTCAAAGTTCTCTAGCGCCAAAAACCGATTGACCGAGGAAAACACTTAAGAGACATAAATCACAGAAAATGTATTTTTTTTTTGTCTCGGGTTACTTTTTTTAAAAGTTTTTTTTTGCAGTTCTAAGCGAAAAACTAAAATATTTTGAACTTTTTATCAAACTTCAATGCGCTCTAGCACGTAAACCGTTTTTAAACAAAAACAACTTACGACACATAAATTGCTTCTGAAAATATTTTAAAATTTAAACGCATAGAGTTATTTGGGAAAGAAAATATCTGTGTTTGTGAGGGACAGAGAATAGAGAGGGGAGACAGACCAACAACATCACTTACTTGTACTGGATAAATTAGACCTGTAGAACTTACTTGGACAGGGGAGACTTGGCTACACCTTTAATCTCAAAACTTTATATGCGAGGTTTGGCTAATTTTTTTAACATACCTAAGTGTTTTTGTCGGGTTGATTTTTTAAAAAAAATTGGGTACACTCACTTTAAAGGCCACTAAAGTGGCCTCCCCTGCTGCTTCGCAGCAGAAGGAAGCAGCAGTGGATGTGGTCAGTACTTGGATGGGTGACCGTTCTGAAAAACTGATTTATTATCATTCTTCAAAAAAATCTTATTTTTACTACGTTTTTATTAGCTTGCATTCTTGTTTGTTTGTTTGTTTGTTTGTTTGTTTTTTTGTTTGTTTGTTTGTCCGGTACAAATTTGGCAATCGATTTCTAACTAACTTCCCGAGTAGCTAGACATTTGAAACTTTTAGCATAGCTCAGAACACGATGACAATGCATTATTTTAATACTTTTAGCCATCTTTCAGCAGAATTTAATTAGTTTTCAGCAAATTTTGCTGTGCGGAAAGTTAGTTCGGAAAAAATCCGCAAGTTATTTTATTTGTTTTGCCATATCCAATATTTACGCAATCTTCATTTAGACGGGTCTCAAATTTGTGATCGATAAACATTGAATGACAGCAAAACAGGAAATATCGATTATATTATTAATCGATTATATTATTTCAAATATATCGATGGCACGCTTAGATTTGGTGTTGGGGAGATCCGTAGTACAAAGATTTATCCTTTTATAGGTTTAAGATCAGCTCTCTGGATGGTTGTCATTTATGTGAAGTAAATAAATTCGGAACTATTTTTTTTTTTCACTAACATTATATATTATATAACAATAACAATAATTATATTATCAATATTACACATACGATTGATTCAACAGAAAATTTAAAAACGTAGTATATAAAAAGTTATTTTTATCTTGAAATTATTAATACCTATATTTTATTTTATTATTTGAAGTTTGGCGGTATTTTGACAGATGTAAACAAACTTCGACGTCATCAAAATTATCGCACTAATAAATAATTATATTCGCTTTTAACTTTTAAACTAATTAATGGAATTTCATCGGGGTTTTTTATATTTGTTCCTTAATTTTTTCCGGCTCCAACGATATGCTATACGTCAAAACCCTATTTATACTTTCGGTATTATTAACCGTCAAAGTTTAAAAAATAAAAAATTGATAACTTCAAAATGGCGGCCAATATCAAAATGAAATTTGGTGGGCTTGTTTTTCATACAGAGAGGTATATTCGTGCCAAATTTCAACTCGATCAGCGATTTTTTAAAAGTTTTGCTGACTCAACAAACTAGGTTCAAGATGGCAGAAAAATTTGATTTTCCGGGCGGCACCACTGCAGTTAAGGACTGATTTTTCTGCCAAGTTTCAACTCTCTAGGTTAAATACCTTGGGCACTACTATGATAACACACACACATACATACATACATACAGACGTCATGCTGAAAACCACTCAGGAGGTCTTAAAAACACCTAAAACGGATAATTCCGTTGAAATCTCGAAAAAAAATTGTTTGGTGAAAACAATACTTTTCCTACTATTAGTAGTGAGGAAAAGTAAAAATCTATAAAAGCGTGTCATCAAAACTTATTTGTTGGAATATATTGTTTGACCAAACATGTAGATTGAGAGAAACTTAATATACATATAAAAAAAAATCAACAAAAGAACAATTATATTTTCTATTTATTTCGAATTTTCTTTTTACAGTAATTAAAAGATTTACATAAATATTATAATCTACAATATAATTAAATTTTAAATAATGCCTAGAGCTACAAGATATAAATAATAAAACTTATAACATTAAATAATAATGAAGAAATTCTTAGCATAATTAAAAAAAATTAAATAAGAGTTTAAATTTCTTGTATTTGCACAATTCCTATACCTATATATTTTTTTAAACGACTGACAATAGTTGTTTATCTACGAGACTTTTTGGAACATACTCTTAGTAATTATAAATTAATTAAATTTAAAATCATTAATAACAATAACATTGATCAGTTTATGGCTAATACAAACACAGTAGCTAATATTTTAATTAAGACATAGTTTCGGCCACTTTGATCAGCAAACAGATTATCCGCTAACTAGTCGAATTATCAAAAGGGCTTTTGAGACATGCGCACTTCCTATGGAAATATTACGTGTTTTTATATTGAATATTTATATTGATCATTGATCGTTTACGAAACAATTCTTTTAAACAGTTTTTTTTAATGTTTCATCCCGTTCCTCATAAGTTCATTTAAGCTCAAAGTTTAACTTAGCTTTAAAATAATTTTAAAACGTATCATCTAACAGGTAACAAAATTTATTTTATTTCCAGTAGGGAAAAAAGTTATGATTTTAAATTAGTTTTTTAGGCGAAAAAGTAAAGTAGGGCAAAAAATTAAAGATTGCAACTTAATTATTTTATAAATAGTAGAAAATGAATGGCTGATGTAATGAAGTTGTTGGAATCAGGTTGGCGGCACTGCGCTTTTTCGACCATGTTTATCTTTGTTTATAACCTGCATCTAAATAACCTTCTATTTGAGTTTAATTCCAATTCTTATTTGTTGTTAATATTGAATCTCTTATATCTGCTATTAAAAGTGCTAATAGTTATTGTAATTTATTAAAATAATAAATAAAAACTATGCAATGGACGAAAATGTGTATTTTCTTCCTACTGAAGATAAAATATTGTATGTACCACGTGAGTAAAGTGCCATTATTCCCCTCGCGATAATTATCTCCCTCGGTTGCGCCTCGGGAGCAAATTAGAGTTATTCCCGAGGCGCAGCCGAGGGAATTAAAGATTCTAATTCCCTCGGCATCGCCTCGGGATTTAGGGACCATGGTTCCTTCGGCTTCGCCTCAAGAACCAACTTTTTCGCTCAGGGAATAATGGCTTACTTTACTCCCTAGGTGCATAAATAACTATTACATACATTATGAAACGATGCTAAAGGATAAATTGATTTACATAATAGGTACATGATACATCGTAAAATTTTTAACATTCTGTCTGTTTTTTACAGTCTGTTTTTTACAGTCTGTCTGATGTTCCTTTAATTTATGATTTTTACTTTTGGCAGAACTATAGAACGTAGGGCCGAATCTATTATAAACTACAGAAATCTATTATTAAACTAAGGGATATTATCACTTCTATAAACAAGGAGAGATAATATTCCTTTGTCAAAATACATTTTGGACAAAGGAACAACACTTGTGAGGTGAGACTATTAGAAAGAGCCCCAGGTTCTATAGCGCAGCCAAAGTTCACTTACAGAAAGGTTGCACAGGTTCATTGTCTGTCATGTAAACTGTAGATGTTTGGAATTGAACTGTAAATAAAAATTAAGTTGGAAAGTTAAGCTTTATTACAATATTGACCAATGATTGAGTTCCAACTTGTTATTAAAAATGAGGTGAACTATTGCATTAACTGCTGATTGCTAATGTGTAAAGATTTGCCGCTATGTAAGTTGGAATTGATTCTTCAGCGAGTCAATCAGTGCTTATTTATGATGGTTGCTGCATATTGCATATGGTAAGAGTGATAAATTAATTCTTTAGAAAGTCAATCATTAATATCTTGTGTGTGGTCTTCATTAAAAGAATTAATAGCTGCTGCATCCAAAATTAACAAATATTCCCAAAACCAATTAAAGAAATATGAACCACTTATATCCCCCCAATAATGACCTATAATTAATGGTTTTCTATTTTTAATATTTGTAAACTACATAAATTATCCAACTTTCGTCAAATTTAAAGTGTTTTTTACACAAAATTAGTGCCTTCACTCTAATCAGAAAAAAACATTCTAAAGCGGTATAAAATCTGATGTCACTAATAAAACAACAATGTACAATAATTGATTATGAAAACAAATGGACTTCAAGGTTGTTTTGGAAATTATTTCTTTAGCTGAGAGATAAAAATAAAATAAAAGTAGGCAGACTGCGATTTGAAACCAATTTTTATGACTTTATTCTAATGGCGTTTGATCCATTTTATGAGATCTTTTTGTCTGATCTAGCTTAATTTCAAAATTGTCCATTGGATGAAAAATAATATTTTATGTGTTTAAATAACATATTTGGCTAGATAAGACTTACAACTCTCAAATGATCAATATTATTAGCATTTATATATTACTAATGACAACTGTTTGTTCTGTTATGACATATGTTTGGGAAATAAAGTTTACATAATTTAAATGCGTTATGTTCCATGATGGCTCTCTTCCATGAATTAATGGTGAGTTTTATTGATGAACAGAGAGATGAAGTAATGGAGGAAAAATTCTAAAAATATGCATGAAAGAGTGATCAATTTTTCTTCGCTGCTTTCTTAATTACATATTTTTTCTATCCAAAATAAGTAAGAGGATCCTCAATTCTCTGGAAGCGTCAATTTTAGATCCAATCATCGCTCAATTGCAGCCAGTACAAGTTTATAGTGAGATCTCTACGGTGCTGGTGTAGTTTAAAAAGCTTAAAAAGGTGGCTGAACAGCAATTTATTGCCTTAACAGAAGCAAGAAAATGAGCATCAAACTTCAGCTCAAAAACTACATCCTATCATTTCGTTTTTTCCAATGACGTCAAGGTTAATACCTTCATGATTGCTATAGGTCATTGTTTTGATCCAGACAATTCTTTGTTTCTTCGTCATTTTTCTTGCTAATCCAGCCAAACTTATCATTTGAAGAAGTCGACGACCTAATCTCGGTAGGTCTGATTAGGAATGGGTTGTCAAGCGATCCCTTGATGCGATGCTAGCGGTGGAGGTGTGTAGTAGAATACTGAACCCCAGTGCTGAGTTGGTACCGGCCTGTCATCTCTTACAAGTACTTTAACAGCCACTCTCTTACCACTTGAACTATCTCCCTGAACCTGTTTTCTCTTCGTCTTATATCTTCTGTTCTGGAACCAGATCTTTACCTAGAGCAAGAACAAAAATCATATTAATGTTTCGACAAGTTTACAAATCCCATTTCCAATTTCAAAAGGTGTGTTTTGAGCTAATTAACAACAAATTGGCTGATAATTTGATGCTTCTGCTACAGCAGCTGATACCATTATTACCACTAAACGGCGAGAACACATTAAACGGTTAATTTAACGAAATTTAACGGTACATTTAACGGTATTTATCGGTAAAGAAAGGTAAATACTATATGTAGCTCTTAATTTAAAGGGGAAGAACGCATCTTAGAGAATGGTAAATCCAATTTTTTAGCATTTACCATTGGAGGCATCTTCATTTTCAGGGTATATAAACAAAGGGCGGTAGTAAACAAAGTATTATTGATTTGGTTAAGATAGGTTTCTTCTGACACTTTGTTTGAATTTATTTAGATATTGTAAATTAAAGCTCAAAGATCATCATTGATCAGATTATTTTCAAAACCCACAATAGCTAATCTACCAGTAGAGTCATCGGCAGGAAATTTTGTTTTATTGAATGCGAGTTCAATAAAGCTCTGTAATATGAATTTTTGCTTTTAACAGTAGAAAGCAAACATTGGAATTATCATACTTTAATTATATACAAATTTGATGATTTAAGGAATGTACAGATTACAGGGCCACTCAACCCACTCAGATGTGATCATCAAAGGTTTATAGTCCAGGAGATAGCGTGCAAAAATAGTCTGACTGACATAAATCGTTTAGTGCTTTTTAAGAATATGTGGTCGGCAAAGTTCGTCTGAGGGACATAGTCTGGCAATAGGCATTGGAAAAAAAACAAACCGGTGGAGAGGAGCCATGTACCACCCATTTTGGTGGACAATCTAATTTTCATGATCCTGAGTACAAAATTAGTTAGTAGACCGAAAATAAAGTTCATGGTAGTTTGTCACTTTATAGGTTAATTATTAAAATATTGCTCCAAATCAAAGTGATCACCTATTAAGTGACAAAGTACCATCAACTTGATTTTTTTTCTAATAACTAATTTCGTACTCAGGATCATGAAAATCAAATTGACCATAAATCAAATCCACCATAATTGGCGAGACATGGCCGCTCTCAACCAGTTTGTCTCCAGTTTGGTTGTGTTTCAAATGCCTATTACCCATCAATGTCCCGCTCATGAACTTAGCCGACCACATATTCTTAAAGGCACCAATAGATAACCTTGTACACAAAATTCTAGTTTGATGTTAGTCAGACACTTTTTTGCACTCTATCTCCTGGACTATTTGAATTTCATCATAATATTAGAAGCTTAGGTTATAACATAAATTTCTAAATTATAAGATGTAAACAAATATAATACCTGCGTCTCTGTTAATTTAAGAGAATGAGCTAAGTCAGCTCTTTCGGGTCCAGAAAGATACCTTTGCTGACTGAATCTTCTTTCAAGTTCGTACACCTGCAACAAAATAATAATCTATAAATTATAATCTTAATCTAGTTTGACAATTAAATATTTATAGTCTCTTCATTATCTTTTCAGGATAAATACTTTCATGGACGATTTACAAATGGAATTCATCTACTCTAAAGGGTGCGTTAGAAATCACTAACCAGGTAGACCGAGAACTGAACCGGTGTGTCCGGAAAAACTAACCTAAACAACCGACCGCCTTCGTAAACCTTCGGTTGATTTAGCTGTTGCGACACTTAAAATCACATTAATATGTTTAATCAGAGTTTTTAGTAGAAGGAAAAAGGAAATGGATGGTGGCTCTATATATGTACAGATGTATCCTTCATGGGTGTCGCTGTAATAGTTTATGCACTTAAGAAGTTTCAATAGCTTCACTTTTTTTCTCACCTCACACCAAACAACAAACAATTTATAACCTCTCTTTGTTTATAACCGTTTCAGTCGACCTCTGCCTTTAACCGGCCTAATTCGCAAACAAGATTGTTACAAGCCCCTATGACACTAACCACAACCAACCTCCAGACCAGCGTTTCCCAACCCTATGGTCGCGACCCTATTCTGGGTCGTGACAAAATATTTTAGGGTCGCAAAAAATCATAATATAAATAAAAAAAGAAAAATATAAAATATAAATGAGTTCAATGGAATTAAAATATGTATGTAAATTTAATTTAACAAAGTAAAAATAATAAAATGTATAGGATAAAGGATAAAGGAATGTTATAAGGAAAATACAAAATAGAATACTTGAAAGGTTGATAAAAAATAAAGCGACAAAATAAGGGGTATATTGCAACGAGGAGTTATAATATTTCCTTGAAATTTCTTTTCATTATACTTCCGGCAAAGGGTCATCAGTCCGCCAACATAAATTGAGGAAGGCGTTTTATATTATAATAAAAAAATGTGTTATTATAAAATAATTGTTATAAAAAATTAACAATCAAGCAATGCCATTATCAGAATTAAGATGATGAGCATGCGTGTTTTTATTGTTTTAAATAAACCAGCCTACTGTCCTTCGTCCCTAATCCAGTAATGATTTTTAGTAGCATTCAGGCTTTAGGCGCCATGTATATCCCTGCAATATTTAGGGTATGCAATATGCAATACACCAAACTCCAGGTAGGGTCGCTAAAATATTGAGGATACATTTTTAGGGTCGGTTAACCGGTTTGTGATTCCAATCCGAACGCACCCATAGAGTGGAGTTCATATGACAAAATCGAACTCATAAATAAGGTTATATAGTATAAGTTATATATAAATATAATATATAGTTAGGTTTGAGGGAACAATTAGTTCCCTAACATGATCAGGGTGTTAATAACCTTAGCCGTCAAACACCCATTAATAAAACAATAACAATAACAATAAATAAGGTTCCATAAAACTAATTCTTAAAAGATTTTCGTATACAATTACACTTATAAAACTTGTTGATTTGTAAAGCAAGGAAACTTCGCTAAATGACACTAAGTAGGTCGAACGAAAACTTAAAAGAATGCAAGATGTGTCATTGTGTAGCTTGAATGAAAGGTGCACATTTGTGTTACAAGAAGGTCAGAGGTTTGATTATTGGGGGCTAAAGACTTTACAAGGTGTTTTGGTTTATTCACCAGCTAGTAGCTAGTCATAGGTTTTTGAGGTTATATTTGTGGAAGCCAAAGACTTATAAGGTGTTTTGGTTTATTCACCAGCTAGTAGCTAGTCATAGGTTTTTGAGGTTATATTTGTGGAAGCCAAAGTCTTTACAAGGTGTTTTGGTTTATTCACCAGCTAGTAGCTAGTCATAGGTTTTTGAGGTTATATTTGTGGAAGCCAAAGACTTTACAAGGTGTTTTGGTTTATTCACCAGCTAGTAGCTAGTCATAGGTTTTTGAGGTTATATTTGTGGAAGCCAAAGACTTAACATGGTGTTTTGGTTTATTCACCAGCTAGTAGCTAGTCATAGGTTTTTGAGGTTATATTTGTGGAAGCCAAAGACTTAACATGGTGTTTTGGTTTATTCACCAGCTAGTAGCTAGTCATAGGTTTTTGAGGTTATATTTGTGGAAGCCAAAGACTTAACATGGTGTTTTGGTTTATTAACCAGCTATAGTAGTTAGTCTACGGTGGTTAGAGGGGATATTAGTGGAGGCCAAAGACTTAACATGGTGTTTTGGTTTATTCACCAGCTAGTAGCTAGTCATAGGTTTTTGAGGTTATATTTGTGGAAGCCAAAGACTTAACATGGTGTTTTGGTTTATTAACCAGCTATAGTAGCTAGTCTACGGTGGTTAGAGGGGATATTAGTGGAGGCCAAAGACTTAACATGGTGTTTTGGTTTATTAACCAGCTATAGTAGCTAGTCTACGGTGGTTTGAGATTATATTTGTGGAAGCCAAAGACTTTACCAGGTGTTCTTTTTTGTAGCAGTTAGTCAAAGTTTAGGTCTATTAATAAGGATGCGGAGAAAGAGAGAGTATCAGAATTTTAAACTATATCACAAAGTGTATTTTTATAACATACATGAATCCAACTGATTTGATTAACCAATCTTAAACCTCTAAATGTGTGATTCTAATATCTTGTAGTTTTCTATTATCAATATTCTTAGTATTTTACTGAAAACCCTTAGTTATTTTAAATACTCAAGAATATTATTACCTGTGCGTGGGTGAAAGCAGCTCTCGATCTTTTCTTCCTCTCTGAATGCGAAGGTTTACCACACCACACACCGTTGCTTAGTAAATCAGTCAGCAAACCACGCACAACTGCTTCTGAAAACAAAGTCACAAGGAACAAATCAAATAAACTTTGTTTTAATGAATTAAAAACAAATTAACTATCATTAAATTCATGAGATAAAAATAAAATGTAACTCAATGAATCAAAGCAGTTCTTTTTTTCTTTTCCTTGAATGGTCTAACTACTGAGCTACACCAGGATTCTTCATCGGGCCGAATAGACATATAATAAGAATTATTAGAAATATTACCTTTTTTTTATTTCAAATTATCATGTTTTGTTACATCATCGACGGCCCGGCCATATCAAGATGGCGACCATATACAACTTTGTTTTAGCTATAACTTTTAAACCATTTATTATATAATGACAAATGTATGTGAAACAAACGCCTTTAAATGCAGTTTTATTGTCCAAACGCAAAGAAACTACTCCTAACTACGTTCAGTCTGTTTCTAAGATAATACATTTTTAAGATTTGGGGGGGGGAAACACTTTTTTTCTCACAAAATATGCAACCTACAAAAAATTCCATAAAAACTCGTTCGTAAAATGAAAGGGGTAAAACTTCACCCAATTTTAAGACTAAAGTGTAGTATACCTACATTCTTTTTCGGATGTAGCTTGCTTTTCAAAATACAGAGTGAAAAATGTTTGTTATAATTTTTTTAATATAATCTTAAATGCTTTACCCGATTTTGTTGAAAATTGGAAGCGTTATGTAAAAAGTGATAAGGGTCTAATTTAGTGCTAACTAGGTATATTCAAGTTATCTTGACACCTGGCGCACGGGCCTAAATAGGGAATCGCGTGCGCACTACCGGGGGATCGCGCCGCCTGTTAGGACGCGATCAGCCCGGGGGCAAATTACGGGGCTGACGTTGACGTCACGGTCGCCACTTCCTCTTTGTCGAGAAGGAAGAAACTCCATGCTCCCTGGCTTTGAATACTAATAAAGGGAGAGATAGAAATATGTAAGTATGTGTAACAAATAAACCTAATGGCTGTCGGTGGTGCCCCGACAGCGGGAGTGGATTAAGGGGGAGAGGGGCCGAGAGTGGTAACCCCTCAGCGGAATATAAAAGGGGGTAGGAGGCTAAGAGTGGTTTCCCCTTAGCGGTAGTGGTCAAAGGGGAGTAGACTGAGAGTGGTGCCCCCTCAGTGGATGTGGCATAACGGGGAAGAGACTGAGAGTGGTCACCCCTCAGTGGAAGTGGTCTTGGGGTCATCCGTGGTACCCGGATGCCGGAATGTCAGAGGACAGGGCTGGAAGTGGTTACCCACCAGCGGAATACAAAAGGACGTGTCCGGCAGTGGTAACCTGACCGGCGCAAACTCAAGACGTGGTTTAGACTAAGAGTGGTAACCCCTTAGCGGTATTGGGTAAATGGTTATCCGTGGTACCCGGATAACGGAAGGGGCAAAAAGGAATGCCAGAAGGTGGTAACCCAACTAGCAAAACCAAGAGGCTAGCAGTGGTAACCCACTAGCGGATGGACGTACGTTTCGGCCGGAAGTGGTAACCCACCGGCGGTATAGTCAAGGCTAGGTCGGGGGCCGGAAGTGGTAACCCTCCGGCGGTAGTGGGCAAGGGAGTGTGTCAATGAGTGGTTCCCCCACTGACGTAACCAAAAGGGCTGGAAGTGGTCACCCTCCAGCGGAAGTGGAGAAGCGGATCGGCCGGAAGTGGTAGCCCACCGGCGGTAAACTCAAGTCAAGGCAAGAGGCTGGTAGTGGTAACCCACCAGCGGAGAGTCAAGACGGGGTTCGGCCGGAAGTGGTAACCCACCGGCGGATACCGATGTCGAAGGACTGGAAGTGGTAACCCTCCAGTGAAAACCAAGAGGTTATGGCCGGAAGTGGTGTCCCACCGGCGGAAACATAGGGCCGCTAGGGATAGGAAGAAAGGAAAGGAGGTTAGGGAGGTCCGAAATAAGAAAACTACTCCATCATAATAATAACTCTATTAGAGGAATAATAATTATAAACGGGTAACATGATAAAAAAAAGGATAATTATAAGGTATAAGGATAAGGTTAGATAGTGAGGGGGAGAGAGAGAGAGGACAAGACCAGGTCCGAGCTCTAGGAGAGAGCTGGAGCTAATGGTGCCCAGTGGGCTGGGAGGCCTGCTTTTATCCTCTCGTCCCCACCCTACCGGCGCCCCCGCCAGGTACTAGGGAGGCAGCCCCCCTTCCCCCAAGCGCGCATGCGCACTGGAGGGAGGGGTCCCTGGCTGCCATCCCCACCACCTCGGCGGTCGCACCCTACTCACTATCCTTCCTGCATTCATACATACAACAACACACATACTAATCTCATTCATACATCGCCCAGTCTTACCAAAATAAATAATTACCAGAATAATAATAATAAAATAATTAAATTATAGAAAAAGAATACATTTCCTCCTAAGAATGATAGTCTTGAATGGTAGTGTTGGCTTAGAGGTAAAATGACTGCTGTCAACTATGCCCCCCTTCGAAAAGCCAACACTACCGTTCAAGATATCTTACATTATTTTTTCAAAATTTATATTATTTTTAAGACAAAATATATTATTATTTCAAAACTATTATTATTTTTTTTTTTACAAAACTTATATTAAACTTAAGAAAAATAAAAATAAAAATCTCTTCTCTCCTGGTCCGTCCTCTGGCTGTTCCAGTCATCTCCCTCAGGGGTCGGGGCCGAATATTTCCCAGGTCATCCGTTTCGTCTCATAGGGGCTGTTCGGGTGCTCTGCCAGAGCGGCTCCTGGTGGAGTGCAGAGAAGCTCTTCCTTCATCTTGTCCCCTTGAGGTAGATGACAGATCAGCGGGGTCGGATGGTGGCGGGGCAGCGGCTGACTGGGTCCTGGGTCGTCTCTGCTTGCTAACTGGTCCTCGGGCAGATAGTGGGAGGGGCCTCCAAAGCCTTGGAAAGCGCTGTGACGTGGCCAGCCTTGGCTTCAGTAGTGGCCAACCTCATAATGAACGCCGCCCATCCTGCAGCGGAATCTAAGCAACATTCCGTCTGGGAGTCAGTGCTTTGGCCTCCGTTCGGGTGTGGCTCCCTGGCGCTTATGCGTGGGCCCCTTGCCGTCTCTATACGCTTTACGACTCTTCTCGGGACCCAGTACCCTGTCTGCGTATACTTCTCCCGGAGACAGCCGGGATCGATCGCTGTCTGCCGCCTTCTGTTGGCCACCCCAGTTCTCTCTCCCCCGGATATAAGTTGACTAAATAAAGGAGGAGGAGGAGGACTACTGAACAGAGGAAGAGGCCCAGGTCCACGAGACGACGACGTAGGCAGTCTCACCACCGGGGCAGATTTAGGGCGAACCATAGATCCTCCCCGGGGTTCTCCCACGTCCGCCGACGTCGGGCGGATCCTAGATCTCTGGGAATAGGAAGATGAGAAGGGAATAACATTTTTAAATAAAGGGGAAGGACTGGTGGACAGTGGTAGAGGTTCAGGGACACGGGACGATGACGGCTTCGGAGCTACATTAGGGGAAGCATGGGAGCCAGGGAGTGAAGCGGGATTACGTAGTAATCCAGACTTTGGCGCTCGTCGCTGAAGCTCCTGGTAAGTCTTCTTCACCTTGGCCAGGTTGACGGCGTCCACTTCCCTGGGGGTGTTGATATTTCTGGACGTGAGAGGAGCATGCTTGGGTCTGGTTAGAGGCTTGGTCCCGAGACATTCTTTGCACTTTCGGACATACTTTCGGATGTCTTGTCTCATGCCGGGCCAATAGGTGCAGCTGCGGATAGCGCGGCAGGTTTCCTCATAGCCAGGGTGTCCCACCTGGTGATGATCATGGTATTGGGTTAATATTTCACGTCGTAGATGCTCCGGTGCGTATATTCGGTGAGCTTCGCCGTTTACAAAACATAGCGCATTATCTAGTATCGCGAAATTTCGACGTTGACGATTCCACGCATGCTTTCTCCTAGCTGTAGGGGGTTGCTTCTCCTCCCGAAGCCATTGTGTTACCTCGACTATCCTAGGGTCGAGGTGCTGTTCATTACGTATGCGGACTATCAAGTTATCATCGTTTTGACCGCTGGTAAGTAAACAGAGCTTTTCTTTACTGTGTCTTTGAAGTGACGGAGAATCATCATCTTGAATCTTCTGCGGTATAGTCCGAGTCCGGCTGATGCCACTAAAACAGGATGCGTGGCTCTTCGTTATATCCCGAATTTTTCTATTCTGACGGGGGTGAAGGATTGTAGGAATTATTTGTTGTGATACTGGGGTTCTTTCTTGTTTGTAACTCTTGTGCCAACTTACAATTGTCCTTTCTTGACGCCCGATAGAACAGTTTTGGCCTTCGTAGTCGATAAGTACGGCGTGCTCGCGAAGCCAGTCGTTGCCTAGAATCAGAGGGTAGGAAGAGTCTTCAAGGACCTTCGCCCGAACAGAGAAAAGCCTTCCCTGAATCTTAAGGGATAACTTCACCTGTCCGCTTGTCCTTCCTTGTTGCTTCGATGTCCCGAAGTTTACAGCTTTCCGGTCATTATTAATTCGTCTCACATCGGGATGTCTTGCTAGTGCGTAGCTAATAAAGGAGGTGGAGGCTTGGGTGTCGATTAGTGCCTTATACTCACTCCCGTCGCTAAATCGAAACGCTAAGGTTGGGCTATGGTCTTTAGGACTGAACTCTAGATGAAGGAGCCGCTCGGGGGGTTGTGAGTTCGAGGCTCCGGCGCGAACCCTCACTTCTTGTTTTTCGGACTGCTCTTTTGGTTGGTGTTTGGTTCGCCAGGTGGGAGTCTGGGTATTCTCACGACGATTATCATAAGGAAACTGGTGGTTTCCCGGGGGACTATAATTATCCGGGCATCTATAGTTGTTTTGTTTCGGTGGTTCTCTGGATGCTTTGGCAGGTTCCTCGGATTGATCTGCCTCAATTCGCCGAGCAAGTCCAATAAACTTAGATATATTATCTGTAGTCCCCAATCGTAATAACTGTCTCAGATTAGGAGCTACTAATTCGATGACTTGGCTAATATAAGTGGGCTCGGGCTCGTAGGGGTACAACCGACGAAAAACAGCGTATTTCTCCTGTAGAAACTTTTCCACGGTTTCGCCCTGCTTCTGTTTGTCGCCGTGGAAACTCGCTCGCAACGCCGACAGTCTGCTTGGGGATCCGTACCTCGTAGTTAGGAAGCGGGTAAAATCTTCCCAGGTCGCGTCCGGGAGGCACTGAGCTTGCCAAATTTTCTTTGCCTCACTGCTGAGGTGTTTGTTGGCCGCTTCCACCCAACAAGAGCGAGGTACTTTATTTTCAGTGAGTCCGATTGTCCACTTCTCTATAACTCTGGCCGGATCTTCCCATGGGCGGCCTTCAAACGGGGTCATAACGAAGTCTAACACCGCCGGATCCCACTTGGTGTCTCTTGTCGGTTGATCCTCCAGTCGCCGAACTAAACTTCGAATAAGCGCCCGATTCTCGGCGGTCTCCTGTAAAAATGCCTCTAAGGCAGAGGAGAGGCCGGTGGCTCTGTCGTCTATCGGGGGCATCGCTGATCCTGTGGGCGCGGTGGATGCTCTGTGCTTTATTGTCACGGGGTTGTAGTGAGTTTCCGAGTGTCTGATGCCGGGATGAACTAGCTCTGAAGATCCTGGTTCTCCACTTGGTGCGGGATTCTGAAGGGGACGACCTGCGTTGTCCGGTGGGTCTTCGAGCTCTAGTAGGTCACCGTTCGGTTGGTTATTGTCTGCTTCTTGAAGACTTTCGTCATGGGCAATTGGACACCAGAAAGAATATTTTTGCGGATCTTGACCCTCTAAACGTAGGGCTTCCTCTAATCTAATGTATACGTCACTCGCGGTTCCACTAATCGGTAAGCCACGTTTGGTTAACTCCCTCCTTACGTCACCGGAGGTTAACTCAATTAGCGTTTTACTGAACATAATGATAAATTATAAGTTAAATTAAATTAAATAAAAATAAACACTCTCAAATAGTCCTCACTAAAAATTTAAAATACCACCTCACTAAACACTCCACAAAGATTATAATGTTTTAACAAAACCGATACATATAATAACGGACCTAAACCTAACCTATTTCCTACACGATCCCTAGCTAACAGGCAAAATAACAATAAAGAATTAAATTAAACAGGATAATAAACGGGTCCTGTCACGGTCGCCATTTTGACACCTGGCGCACGGGCCTAAATAGGGAATCGCGTGCGCACTACCGGGGGATCGCGCCGCCTGTTAGGACGCGATCAGCCCGGGGGCAAATTACGGGGCTGACGTTGACGTCACGGTCGCCACTTCCTCTTTGTCGAGAAGGAAGAAACTCCATGCTCCCTGGCTTTGAATACTAATAAAGGGAGAGATAGAAATATGTAAGTATGTGTAACAAATAAACCTAATGGCTGTCGGTGGTGCCCCGACAGCGGGAGTGGATTAAGGGGGAGAGGGGCCGAGAGTGGTAACCCCTCAGCGGAATATAAAAGGGGGTAGGAGGCTAAGAGTGGTTTCCCCTTAGCGGTAGTGGTCAAAGGGGAGTAGACTGAGAGTGGTGCCCCCTCAGTGGATGTGGCATAACGGGGAAGAGACTGAGAGTGGTCACCCCTCAGTGGAAGTGGTCTTGGGGTCATCCGTGGTACCCGGATGCCGGAATGTCAGAGGACAGGGCTGGAAGTGGTTACCCACCAGCGGAATACAAAAGGACGTGTCCGGCAGTGGTAACCTGACCGGCGCAAACTCAAGACGTGGTTTAGACTAAGAGTGGTAACCCCTTAGCGGTATTGGGTAAATGGTTATCCGTGGTACCCGGATAACGGAAGGGGCAAAAAGGAATGCCAGAAGGTGGTAACCCAACTAGCAAAACCAAGAGGCTAGCAGTGGTAACCCACTAGCGGATGGACGTACGTTTCGGCCGGAAGTGGTAACCCACCGGCGGTATAGTCAAGGCTAGGTCGGGGGCCGGAAGTGGTAACCCTCCGGCGGTAGTGGGCAAGGGAGTGTGTCAATGAGTGGTTCCCCCACTGACGTAACCAAAAGGGCTGGAAGTGGTCACCCTCCAGCGGAAGTGGAGAAGCGGATCGGCCGGAAGTGGTAGCCCACCGGCGGTAAACTCAAGTCAAGGCAAGAGGCTGGTAGTGGTAACCCACCAGCGGAGAGTCAAGACGGGGTTCGGCCGGAAGTGGTAACCCACCGGCGGATACCGATGTCGAAGGACTGGAAGTGGTAACCCTCCAGTGAAAACCAAGAGGTTATGGCCGGAAGTGGTGTCCCACCGGCGGAAACATAGGGCCGCTAGGGATAGGAAGAAAGGAAAGGAGGTTAGGGAGGTCCGAAATAAGAAAACTACTCCATCATAATAATAACTCTATTAGAGGAATAATAATTATAAACGGGTAACATGATAAAAAAAAGGATAATTATAAGGTATAAGGATAAGGTTAGATAGTGAGGGGGAGAGAGAGAGAGGACAAGACCAGGTCCGAGCTCTAGGAGAGAGCTGGAGCTAATGGTGCCCAGTGGGCTGGGAGGCCTGCTTTTATCCTCTCGTCCCCACCCTACCGGCGCCCCCGCCAGGTACTAGGGAGGCAGCCCCCCTTCCCCCAAGCGCGCATGCGCACTGGAGGGAGGGGTCCCTGGCTGCCATCCCCACCACCTCGGCGGTCGCACCCTACTCACTATCCTTCCTGCATTCATACATACAACAACACACATACTAATCTCATTCATACATCGCCCAGTCTTACCAAAATAAATAATTACCAGAATAATAATAATAAAATAATTAAATTATAGAAAAAGAATACATTTCCTCCTAAGAATGATAGTCTTGAATGGTAGTGTTGGCTTAGAGGTAAAATGACTGCTGTCAATCTAGTCCTGTGGCGTCTCGGAAGGTATCTTAATTCTAATAATGGGGGAAAATAATTATTTGTTTTGTATTAAACTAGGCATCGCGTGGCTCTATCATTGAAGCGAGCGTATTGCATAAAATACTGAACATTGAAATTTATTAATCATGATGAATGTCATAGTTGAAGATAAGTGGAAGAGGGTAGTGTGGAGTAGAGTGGGGGTACTCGGTACAAAGCTTTACTTCCTAAACAAACCTATACACTATAAGAATCTTAACCACCCGTGATAGCTTTTATATTATTATTATAAATGTATCACTTCATTACTCAAATACTACTGCTTGTATCACGTTGAAATTTTACATACTTGTTTCAATTGTACTTTAGACGATGTACATGAAGTTTTATTAAAATCGTTACGTTAGAACGTAAGATATTGGTAAAAAGGTTGTTTTCTCTATTTTAAACGTTTAGGTCCGCTTTAATAGTTTTAGCGATCTTTATTAATTCATAGCAGTGTCGTTGTTAAAAATGTTCGTCTCATCGAATAGGTGATGATAGAATTTTTTCCCGTCCTGAAATTCCAATTTTAAATTTGAAGCTCACGTTTACGCGAGCATTGCGCGCGAACTCTTCGACGGATCACGCTGTCCAACGAACTTAGCCTGAGTATTAGTAAAAGGAAGATGTATACCAAATTTCAACTAAATCGGTCAACATTTACTCAAGTTATCGTCGGACACGTAAACGTTACACACAGACAGACAGACAGACAGACAGACAGACAGACAAGATGCATATTTCGTTGAATGTAAGAAGCTCGCTTCAATCAAATATGAATGATGAGTATTTAAAAGGTGGTCCGAATTATTTATTTTTTCGACAATTCATTTAAATGCAAAAAGAACTATTCCACTCCAATTTTTTTGTAGTTAGATGTTATTCATGGACAATATGGACAATAGACCATGCATTAGTGGTTTTTATTTTTTATCTCGGAAACGAAACAAAGAAATAGTTTATAAGACAAATAAACTGTATTTTTAGTTGCTTTACCTAAAAATATATCAAAATCAGAAAAAAGTCAGTGGCATACACTTTGTTCTTTTCAATTATTATTAGTTAAGAAGTCAAGAAACCTCCCGGGATGCCACTATACTTGATAACTTGAATCTAGTTAGTGCTAAATTAGACCCTTATCATTTTAAATAACGCTGCCATGTTTCAACAATTTCAAATAAAGTTTATTTAAGATTATAATAAAAAAAACATTAGCATTCTGTATTTTGAAAAAGAAGCTACATCCGAAAAAAATGAATACTATATTTTCGTCTTAAAATTGGATGAGGATTCACCCCTTTCATTAGGTAAAGAGGTTAGGATACACCCTGTATAGTAATACTAGGTACACGATAAAGTTGAAAGTCAAAGTCATCGAATTAAGAGCCGTAGAGTTTAGGAACAACGTTATGCATAATGATAAAACTTTCACTCTCAAATTCACGTCAGTTAATATTTCAGCCCGTGTTGCGACTGACTTGAGCGGACGCATTGTTTGTTGTTCATGCCACGTGTTTACAGGAAGTTTTCTAAGGGTCAGATGGTTGCTAGGAACAACGTCTTGAAATAGAGGTGCCTCTAATGCACTTTAACTACTAATATATTTTATACCTTTTTGTCTTCTTGGAACAAAATCATTTTCACCGTCCAAAGTATAGTTGAAAGTGAAAAGGCCATTTCCTGTTCGATCTATATTCCCCTTTCTTGTCCTTTAATGTGGTAAATATGATACTCTACGTATTAAAGTTCTTCTCGTGGTAGAAGAGTTTAAAAAGCTTTTAGTAAAATTGGATGATACGATGTGGTACGAAACCATTTAGTGGTTTTAGAACACAATCAATCTTTGAGTTATGAAAATATCACTTTTTTTTAAATCAATTTTTACTTAACACCTTCTTCTTACGTCGCTTCCATTAAAACTTTTTAATCAAAATAAGTTGGATCTACCGATAAATTGTAAAACTTAATCAAAGGCTTTCTACGACACTCCTTTTAACCTTTATTAAAATACAAATTATATTATAGAACTTAATCAAAGGGAATAATTTAATTGCCAGTGAATTTGTTAAAAACGATAATAGCTATTGATGTAAATTTACAATAAGTACCTTCATAAGTTTGCGAGGTAACAGCGCAAAAGGATAATTAAAAGAGATTAGAGCCGGGAAAAAAATTTTCTCGATAAATTATTTAAATACTCTACCAATAGTACAGTCAATCTGTAAATTTGTGCGGAAAAAATTCGAGGATGATTTTTTTTTCGAGGATCGTTTGGGACACATGAGAAAAGCTTAACTTCAACTTTTCGGGAACATCCGGTTGCGGAAGTACGGGGTACGGGGTACAAAAGTCACAAAAAGTATATACCCTTCATGATGCATGTCGTTGTAAATCTCTTTAAGAGTACAGTAATTTTTGTTGTATACACTTTTGTCATATTTTCATTTTTGAGGGGGGTAAAAAGGAAAAACAAGGTAAATAAATAAATAAATAAACAGTAAATCTGTAAATTGTACCGCAAAGATTCGAGACTATTTATTCCCCCCCCCCCCCCCGACTCGCTTGGAGCACATGAGAAAAGCTTACTTTTTTACTTCTGTACCCCGTACCCCGTACATCCGCAGTCCGTATGTTCTCGAAAAGTTGGAGTTAAGCTTTTCTCATGTGCTCCAAGCGAGTCAGGAAAACAAAAAATATAGTCTCGAATCTTTGCGGCACAATTTACAGATTTACTGTTTATCCCCCCCCCCCCCCCCCCCCCCCCTGTTTTTCCTTTTTACCCTTCTCAAAAATGAAAATATGACAAAAGTGTATATAACAAAAATTACTGTACTCTTAAAGAGCTTTCCAACGACATGCATCATGAAGGTTATATACTTTTTGTGATTTTTGTACCTCGTACCCCGTACTTCCGCCACCGGGTGTTCCCGAAAAGTTGGAGTTAAGCTTTTCTCATGTGTCCCAAACGATCCTCGAAAAAAAATCATCCTCGAATGTTTTCCGCAGATACCCTCTTATCACGACAGATTGACTGTACTATAATTAATATGGCACATAGCTTTCTCGCGCCCAAGCTTACCAAAGGTAACGGAAGCTATGTGATCGTTCTGAAGAGCGAACATTTTTTCTATCTCCGATTTCAAAAATTCCAAGACAGTCATCCGTATCAGACATCAGGGAACATTTTTGGTTCCTTGTCTGTCTGTCACTCAATTTTTGCGAACCACCATATCTTAAAAACTTATCGACCGACATAATGAAATTTGTATGGTAGGTCATAATAACCTCATTGTTGGTCCCATAGTATGTTTTAACCTTCTGCGCTCATTTGTTTCTCTTCCACATGCACATGCACACAAACATACATTTATTTACGCTCATATCTTCAAAAGTACGCCACTGATTTTTATAAAATTTGGATTGTTTGTTGAATGCAGTCCGCAGGTAGCCCCAGATAAATTTCAACCGTCTCCGTTCTTTACATATTGCTAAATTAATAATTTATGTCATGTATAAAATCAAAATAATTTTACATATTTAAAAAATGGGTGAAAATTAAACAAATTTGTCAATAAATGGTTGTAAAAACATAAAATCAATTTAGTATATGACATAGGATGCGAGGAAGCTATGTGCCACACTATAATTGGCAGATTATTTTTAATTAGAGTCCTCCATAAATAAATATTAAACTAGCAAACTAAAATAACATTAGCGTTTCAAACTATGTACGAGTATTTAATAGTACATTTCGCGTATGGGCAGAAAGTAGCATTTTGCATAAGCGAGTGTGGAGTTTGCACCCGAGCGATAGCCAGGGTAGTAAAACCACACGAGCAAAGCAAAATGCTGTTTTCGCACGAGTTGCGTACCGTACTTTATCTACGATTGTTAGATTTAAATAATAAATACAGAAATAAATAAACTTCCTGTATGCAAGTTCGTATTTCTCTTTTGATAAAGATGACATTAATTCATTAAGTAGTTGGATTTTGTGCCGAATTAATTATTTCGGGAGGCGTATTATTCTCCACATATTCGTCATAATCATTTAAATCACTCATTGATTTTCACAAAAAAAATCGATATTAACAGTTACTTTTATTAAACAAACAGCAAATTAGTTTTGTTAAGTGTAAACAAACTAGCTAATCTTAACGTATGATAATTCTGAAGAATTCCTCTTTTTTCCGACTCTAGAGCGGGGAAAAAGAGGAATTCTTCACCTTAACGCACGATTACGAAAAGCGCATGCGCAATGAATACAGCTACGAAAAGAATCACTTTCCACACATATCTAAACAGAGATATAATGTTTATATTTCGTATCAATCGTAGATAAAAGTATTTTTAATTTCTCTAATTTTAACGGTAAGATGAAGAGAATGTCTCCTCGATTTGACATTGGATGATAACAATAACTTCATGATGACAGCAATAAGTCTCCAATACTTATCAAATTTCATTAAGTCTCTTGTGATTTGAGGTATCAATCATTTGCCTTGTCAGAGAGTGGGTATGTTCTTGTTTATCCCCGATGTCAGGAGGTTTTGGGGAAGCATTAAGCCAGTATCGTATGTCACCCCGAGGTTATGATGCGTTTAGAGGGTTCTTGGTTGGATTGTTTGTACACGGAACCTACTAATATGTTTACTTTGGCAGGCAGATTGTTCTAGTGCCGACCTCCAGAGTGGTTGGGTCAACAATATCAGTCAAATAGCTTCTTTCCGTCAAAATATTGTTATGAATGATCTGTACTTTCATTTTTTTTTTTCCTTATAATACATACACTCTAAAGTCTAAAATTAAATAATAACTATTTCCGCTTTACCAAGTCATTAGGCTACGCTTCACAGTCCGAAAATTCCTCAAATAACGCTCGGTACATTTGTAAAATTAACAATTTTAAATCAACCTCACTTTTAAACACTTCAATTCATGATCACTTCAATCATTAAACACTTTAATTCTGATCTAGAAAAATCTATATTTATTCTAATTTTATAAAAAGTGCTATATATTTATTTATTGTGTAAAATATGTTAGGGTAGCTATGTGTCCGTTTTTAAAATATGTTTCTCGGTTACCGAGAACGTACCGTTTTTCGGAAAAACGGGAATCACCAATTTTACCTCTTTACAAGACAAAAATGTTCACTGAATTTCATTTTTCATCACATCTCCCGAAATTTTAAATATATCGACTTTAGAACTTTGAAATTTTAACGCTAATTAATTTGGGAACTATTTTGCCGATTGAGCTAACATTCGCACCAATTATACCTTTCTATTAGTTAAATAATTCTTATATATTTCAACTTAGTATCTGCCACCAAGTTTCGAGAACCCCCTTTTTTACTTTCTCGTATACATAGTGTATACATATATATAAAAAGAGGAAGTATTGTGATTTTGAGATGATAGTGTATAGACATGTTTTTTAAAACATGTCTATCTGTCGTCTTCTACTGGACCGTTTTGATCAAATTTGGCCTACAAAGGTTTAGAAAAGTTATACCCTGAGGCGAAATCGAGAAAAGAATTTGACCTCTAAATTGGGAGCTCTACCCCCAAAAACTCTAGTTTCGAGATATTGATAAAATAAAATTGATTTATTTGAAAATCAAAAAGAATAATTACAAGATAAAAATAAATTTTTATATACTACGTTTTTAAATTTTCTGTTGAATCATATATGTAATGTTGATGATATAATTGTCATTGTTATATACAATGTTAGCGAAAAATAAATACATAGTTCCGAATTTATTTACTTCACATAATAATGCCAACCATCTAGAGAGCTGATCTTAAACCTGTCAAAGGACAAATCTTTGTACAACGGATCTCACCAACACCGAATCTAAACCATGCATTGATACGCCTCTGTGTAGGGAGAGTAAGACAAGAAAAATGTGTACAAGTAAAGAAGAAACAGGTGCAGAAAAAATAAACCTATACCTAGGACACAAGTGTAAACAAACCTGGGTGTCACACGTCAATTAATTTATTTTGTTTACTTTTCGCAGTCATTCAATGTTTACCTCTTAGTAGTAGTAGTAGTAGTAGTCTAGTACTTCCTACTAGAACGGGTAGGACGAACCACTTGTTCGAACCTTGCAATTAGGCCATCACTTAAGTAGGCTTTTTACGCCCCGCGGTAGAGAGCTCCAGCCACTTCACACATCATACATATGTACATTTGTACCGCCGAAGCGAGTATGATGTGATCAATAGTGAGCCATATAAATCAGAGTGTCACGGCGAGGAATCGAACCCCGTCTCGTTCCACTCAAGATTCAGTGATGGCCGAGTAGACGTGGTTTAACCCGCACGGCCACGCTGGCTCTCTTGTGTTTACCTCTTAATAAAAAATCACAAATTTGAAACCCGTCAAAATGAAGATTGTAAATACTGTGGGATATATGTCAAAAAAATAAAATAACTTTTTTCCAAACAAACTTTCCATACAGCAAAATTTGCTAAAAACTAATTAAATTCTGCTGAAAGATGGCAAAAAGTATTAAAATAGTGCATTGTCAGAGCTATTCTAAAAGTTTCAAATGTTTAGCTACTCGGGAAGTTAGTTTTAAATCAATTGCAAGATTTGTACTGGACAAACAAACAAACAAACAAGAAAGCAAGCTAATAAAAACGTAGTAAAAAGTAAAGAAACACCTTTTGAACGAATTGAATGAGATATTATGGAATTTAAATTCGATATCACATCTATATGTGAAAGTTCATCTCAGTTGTCTCAGGCCGATTTATTTTAAGCCAACTACAATAATAGTTACATTGCAGTATAAGTGTAACAGATTTTGTTAAATTTACATTGGTAATCATGGGAAGAAGTAGTTCAGCGACTACACTTCTTTAATTGAATTAGTAGTAGAATAATTTTACATTTTGCAGGGTACCTCGGAACTTTTTCTCACTTCAGAGGCCACTAAAGTGGCCTCTGGAAGGAGGAAGCAGCATTGGACGTGGTCAGTACTTGGATGGGTGACCGTTCTGAACAAACTGATTTATTATCATTCTTCAAAAAAACCTTACTTTTAATACCTATATTTTATTTTATTATTTGAAGTTTGGCGGTATTTTGACAGATGTAAACAAACTTCGACGTCATCAAAATTATCGCACTAATAAATAATTATATTCGCTTTTAACTTTTAAACTAATTAATGGAATTTCATCGTGGTTTTTCATATGTGTTCCTTAATTTTTTCCGGTTCCAACGATATGCTATACGTCAAAAACCTATATTATATACTTTCGGTATTATTAACTGTCGAAGTTTAAAAAATCAAAAATTGATAACTTCAAAATGGCGGCCAAGATCAAAATAAAAGTTGGTGGGTTTGTTTATCATACAGAGAGGTATATTCGTGCCAAATTTCAACTTGATCAGGACCATTGTCGATTTATTACGATTTTTTAAAATGTTTGCTGACTCAACAAACTGGGTTCAAGATGGCGGAAAAATTTGTTTTTCGGGGCGGCACCACTACAGGTAAGGACTGATTTTTCAGCCAAGTTTCAACTCTCTAGGTTAAATACCTTGGGCGCTACGATGATAACACACACACATACATACGAGTACATACATACATACAGAGGTCATGCTGAAAACCACTCAGGAGGTCTTAAAAACACCCAAAACGGATAATTCCGTTGAAATCTCGAAAAAAAAGATGTTGGTGAAAACAGTAGGTACTTTTCCTACTATAGGTAGTGAGGAAAAGTAATAATAATAAAACTAAATATCAATAAAGTAGATTAATACAAGAATAAAAAATATTATATAGTAATTGAAGAATAATGTTATTAAATTATGTATATACAATATTATATTAAATTCTCTGCTTCTTTAAACATCTTGGAGGGTCATTTAGGATTAGTTCAGAGACGATATCTTATTCTAGAATTTATTTCTTACCCATTCTTACGTGGGTTAAAGGATCGCACACGTCGCTTTTTTCAAATAAATAACTAACATTTTTACTGAAGGAATAAGAATTATGTTAGTTGGACCGTCAGATTTATGTACGTGCGACGTGCGTATGTTAGGAAGGATCCATACCACTAGTCACTAAGTGGTTTCTCGCCACGAGTTAAGTGGGTATATAAGAGCGCTTTTTTTTCTTAGTGACACAGTCTAGACCTCAGGGTATAAGGGTCAAAAAGTACTTCAAATGTCTGATGCCTTCCAGAAGCTGTAACGAACACTCTAACAATATTCTGTTACAGTGCTGAACAATCTTTATTACATATCGGGTTAAAGCTTGTAAATCAGCTCGCTTGGAATAAATTCACATCAGCTTTCATTATAACTAATATAAATAGACTGTCAATTGGTGTGGCACATAGCTTCCTCGCATCCTATTGTGTACTTTATTGATTTTATACTTTTACCAGCCATTATTGCCTAATTTGTATAATTGTTCCCCTCCGTTTTATGATCTGTCAAAATTGTTTGGATTTGTTTACATAAAATAAAGCATCAATTTAGCAAAAGTTAAAGAGCGCAGACGGTTCAAATTAATCTAGGGCTATCTGCGATTATAAAAAACAATATACAATAAAAGTTTCATACAAATCAGATAAGTACTTTTGATGATATAGGTGTAAATAAGTGTATGTTTATGTGCATGTGGAAGAGAAGCAAATTAGAGCAGAAGGTTGAAACTTATATGAGATCAACAATGAGCTAATTATGACCTACCATCCAAATTTCATTAAAATTGGACGTGTATTTTTTAAGATGTGATGGTTCACAAAAATTGAGCGACAAACCGACAGACAGACACGGAACCAAAAATGTTCCTTGATGTCTGAAACGGATTTCTGTCTTGGAATTTTTAAAATTGGGGACCATAAAATATTTTCGTTCTTTAGAACGATCACATAGCTTACGTTACCTTCGGTAAGCTCGGAAGCAAAAAACAGAGCTTTTCAGTTAAAAGAGCTGAACTTGAAAAATCAGGATTCTGATTTTTCAAGTTCAGCTCCGTGAGTTCGATTTCCAGCGGTTGAGTGCATTTTTATCCGTCTGATTCTCTGAATAAATTTAATTAAAGTCATTAGCTCTGTCTGTAAAAGCGTCTTAATGACATGAAGTAATAGATTCAACTCTCAGTCAGACCACGTAATTTTTATCTTCATACTTGGTAAAATGTTATGTAGTTTTTATTTAACTTGAATCTATATTTACCGCCCCCAAAAAGATTTGCTTTATACCCGAGAAGAATTTATTTATCTTATTGATGGTAGGATCAAAAGGGAAAATAGTTAAGCTCACTTTTGCGTTATTTCGAACCCTCTTTGTGTCATCTTTAAGCTGACTGGAAGATTACTAACTCATCTTGTTCTACTCAAAATTCTGTTTTAATCTAACCTTAGTGGTTATCGTCAATCCAGTTTGTGATCAATTTGTTTTAAATTCCATAGTTTGGTATATTTGTATCAATATTAACCAACAATATAACTGTCATTATAAACTAACTATGGAATTTAAAACAAATAGATCCACTAAGGTTAAATTAAAACAGAACTTTGAGTAGAACAAGATGAGTTAGTAATCTTCTAGTCAGTTTAAAGATGACCCAAAGAGGGATCAAAATATATCGCAAAATTGGACTTTTTAATTTTTCCTTTAAACCCTATCGTCAATAAGATAACAATACAAGGAACAAACTGTACTGGTTTCTTACGGGTATAAACATATTTTAAACAACCATTTTATATAGCTACGCCAATCCTAATACGCGGGTACACGGTTAAGGAAGTAATGTGAATGCGTACTCCTTTTGGTAAATTATATGTATTTATAGCGCCATGGCATCCAGCCGATTTTTTTTTTTAAATTGTTAGACCTGTTTCGTTTGCTAGAGGGATGGTAGTTATTTTTATTCAATTTTAAATATGTGCTGGCAGTTTTAATTAATATGGAAATATCTGTGAGCTACTTTTGACAACTCGTGTAACTTTCTTCAACATCGGATGAGTAGTTTTTTATTTAAGTCCATGTCGAAGAAAAACCAATGGGCATAGAAAGTTAAAATTAGTAAGGACCAAAAAACTAATAGTATATCTATGACCAACCATATAAATTTTCATTAAATTAGGATGATTAGTTTTTAAGATAAATAATGGTTCGCATGTTGTGGTCAAATGTCGATGGTCAAACCAACAGACAGACACGAGACCAAAAATGTGTTCCTGATCTTTGAAATCGATTTCTATCAAGGATTTTAAAATAAAAACAAGTGTTTCAAAGCCTAGACAAATTAATATAACCCTACAGAATAAGGAAAAAATTCCCTGACAAATCAGGCAGTATATTTAAGTCAGAACCCTAATTTACCAAAATAAAGAAACCCTTCTTCTTAAAGGTTTGAGTTACAATGTCAAAATATACGAAGAAGACTAGCGGTGGTGAAACATCACCCTGCGGTAAACCACTTTGACTGATGAGGCCTGTTTGTCAAAACCCTCTCGGTCCCCTGCCTTGTACATACTTGACTTCATCCTTATATTTCAATCTGTTCTCACCCTAACCCTCTGTGCTAATATTGACAAGGGTCAAATTTATAAATCTATTAAGTATGGTCGAGCAATCAGACTAACCCTTTTAACGTGGCGGGTAAAACTAGGGGGATTTTATATACACGTAACCCAATTACACTTAAACTTCAGAAGTGAATCTAAACCCATGCCAAAATTACATTCAGTTACAGACACACTCACGCATAGATATGAGTAAATTTATCTTCAATGTAAACTCTATTATTAATTGAACATAAAATTTGTTTGTTAAATGTACTCTAAAAACAAAAACTCTACCGGACCAATTTTAATTTACCTTACCAACACGTTTTTGATTACCCCAGACTCTTCATGATTCAAAAAATTATTATGAGACTATAAAAAATATAATTCACGATTCTTGTGTGTGATTAATTGTGATATAAGTATATCAATCATGGTAACTAACCCAAAGAGTAAAAGCTAAAGGCAACAAAAGATAACACCTTTTTACTTTCGATGGCTTGAAAATTCGATTTTGAGATTTTTATGGATTTACATGTTTTGAGGTCCCCTAAGCCCCAAAAAAGTGGTTTTTAAAAAAATGGGTGTCTGTCGTCTGTGCAGAAAAGTGGAGCCTAAACTACTGGTCCGATTTTGAAGAAATTTCGTATACATGTTCAGATAAATCATACCCCGAGGCGAAGGCGAAATCGAGAAATGAATTTTAGCTTCTTAATTTGGAGGCGCTAAAGGTCCGGGGGGCACATACTATGTCAGTTTAGAAGGGAGGGGGGTATTCGTAGTGGCAACAAGTAAAGGGAACTACCTATTCAACAAAGCAGCCCCTCCCCCCCAAAAAATGTACAACTAATAAACAAAACAAATCTCTGCGCCCAAGTAACCACAACTGTATTAGAACGTATTCGTTAGAAAATGTTCTGTGCTGATGCTTACTGCAGTACAATATCTTACTGTAAGTCATGGGCGTCGTCTGAAGTTAATTAATGGGGGAGGGATTTATGGCGGGGGGTCCGATTTTGAAAATTTGACCTCTCAAAACAGTGCTTTAATGCATTTCTGAGGGGAAATTGAATATGAGGTGAATGTAAAAAATATGTATTAAAGAAAATATACGAGGGTATTTTTTTTTTACTCTATCGGGTCTGGGGGGGGGGGGGCACGTGCCCCCTGTGCCCCCCCCCTTCCTGGATACGCCACTGCGTCCGATCAATTATAAATTTGGCATATATGTGTCTTGTACCTACCTACACATTTTAAAAATATAGCGACTTAAAAAAAAATATTTTTCTAAAAAATAATGTAAAAAACTTGAGGGTTAAAATGTTTTTATTTTTTTCCGACACCGTGTGTGGTACCATATCCTTTTATCCTTCACCTAATTCGCCCAAATTTTTGACCATAGCCATTTTTAACCTTCTTATCCCTAAAACATATTTATCACTTCGATCTTTTTCCTTTAAATTTTCTTCACACCTTTTATTTCCCTCTTAACTTAAAATTTTGTTTGTCAACCTATATTAACCTGTTCATGCTTGAACCAATCTATCTCTTTTTAAATGTTGTCTATCAACTTTTAGTTCCTTCTTAGACCTAAATGCTATATCCATCTTCTTTTTATTTCAAAATCAAATCCACGATAATTACGACCTTTTCTCTTCCTTTTAGATTTATGACATTTCCTCAAATCAGCACATCTTTTTCTTGCAGCTCTTTGCTCCAGAAAATGGTATTTTTTTGTTCCACATAAGCTAATATAATTATGAAAATAATCTAAGACATTATTTATTTCATAACATGATTGAAAAAAAGTCAATAATTTACATCAAAAATGATAAAACTAACCTGGATGATGGTAGTGATAATAGTTGATATCATTACGATGTGGTTTCTTGAGAATGTCGTCGATAGAGAAGGGTGTCCTCTTGACCGACTGCTCCGGATTGGAGCTCATCTCTTTCTGACATCTCAAACTGATTTGACAAGGACCAATAGGCTCTAGGGTACCAGATGCGCATGAACATTCAACCGACCAATCCCATGCCTCCAATCTCACCCTTCTTCTAAACATGCCTCCCCTCATGTGGTTTTTATTCTTTTTTTTAACAAGTACCCCTTTATCCGTGAATGATTTTGGACAAAATCGGGGTAGGGGAAGGGGGAAAAAGATTCGTGACATCGATTTACAAAAAATACCACTCTCTACTTAATAGGGCAATTTCTAAAGGAAGATTTCCAACGCTAAAAAATGTAGTTGATCAAAATCATAAGCGATTTTTTCCTAAATTACCTTGGTATCTTTTAGATAAAAAGTATATTTCCAAATTAATAAATCTAGTTATTTCCGATGAAATCTTTTTTATTTTGTGTGAATACCGACGTCTTTAATACAATAAAGGGAACATTCAGAAGATTCATGAGCTCCTTCGACTGTCCCTGTTCCTTGTAACGGGTAGGAAACATTTAGATTTACATCAATTTCTTACGGGATGTCTCAGGTCTAAACTTGGTAGACTCTGGCCGAGGCAACATGAGAAATAAAATGTTATATTGAATAAATTTTGAATCTTCTACTATGATAAGAAGATTAAAAGTTGGAGGATCAGGATTAGAGGATGAGGAAGAGAGGATTACGAATTAGAGGATTATAGGAATTAAGGATATGGAACAAAGTCAGGGAATATCTGATAGAACTCAAACATAGAGAACATGGAAATCATTAAGGTATAAGTCAAAGAAATTATGAAAGTTGCTTTGAGGTGCCAACTTGATTATTCTAAAATGTACAAAAAAAAACTGAAATCTAAAAGTTATTTCCAAATATTAATGCAAATAAATGTAAAGTAATGATCATAAACACCGAAACCAATAATAAATTCATTTATAGATATGGAGGGAAGAGGATTGAAGAAGGTAAAGGACTTCACATACTTAGGGGTACTTATAAAGTAATCAAGATCGAAACCAGGAAAGAGAGGTAAGTCGGACGATTGCACAAGGGTGCGGCTTCCTAGTAGCGAGCTTCCTACACTCAACGAAATATGATCCGTGTCTGTCTGTAACGTTCACGCGTGTGACGATAACTTGAGTAAAAGTTGACCGATTTAGTTGAAATTTGGTATACATCTTCCTTTTACTAATACTCAGGCTAAGTTCGTTGGACAGCGTGATCCGTCCAAGAGTTCGCGCGCAACGCTCGCGTAAACGAGAGGTACAAAAATTAAATTGGAATTTCAGGACGGGAAAAGATTCTATCATCATCTATTCGATAAGACGAACATTTTTTTTCAAATAACATTTTTTACTAAAACCAACAGCGACACCGCTATGACTTAATAAAGATCGCTAAAACTATTAAAGCGGACCTAAACGTTTATAATAGAGAAAACAACCTTTTTACCGATATCTTACGTTCTAACGAAACGATTTTAATAAAACTTCATATACACCTTCTAATGCACAATTGAAACAGGTATGCAAAATTTCAACTTGATAGTCTTGATACAAGCAAAATTCTTTGCGTAGTGACGAGATACATTTATAATAATTGTTTAAAAGCTACCGCGGGTGGTGAAGATTGTTATAGTCCTTTAGTGTATAGGTTTGTTTAGGAAGTAAAGCTTTGTACCGAGTACCCCCACTCTTCCCTACACTACCCTCTTCCACTTATCTTCAACTATGACATTCATCATGATTAATAAATTTCAATATTCAGTATTTCATTGCAATACGCTCGCTTCAATGATAGAGCCACGCGATGCCTAGTTATTATTAACAACGGGAGACAGACAGAAAAACATAGACCCCAGCGCCGGGAACCATTATTCTTCAGTGTAGCTTAGTCGGTAAGAGCATCTGTACTGGGAGTACAGGAGACCCGTGGTTTGAATCCCGGCACTGGGGTCTATTTTTCTCTATCTGTCTCCCGTTGTTAATTGAAGCGAGCGTAAGCGAGCTTCTTACATTCAACGAAATATGCATCTTGTCTGTCTCTCTGTCTGTCTGTCTGTCAGTAACGTTTACCCGTGTGACGATAACTTGAGTAAAAGTTGACCGATTTAGTTGAAATTTGGTATAAATGATCCTCTTACTAATACTCAGGCTAAGTTCGGTGGACAGCGTGATCCGTCCAAAAGTTCGCGCGCAACGCTCGCGTAAACGAGAGCTTCAAATTTAAAATTGGAATTTCAGGACAGGAAAAAATTCTATCATCACCGATTTGATGAGACGAACATTTTTTTCAAATACATTTTTTTAGTAAAACCAACAACGACACTGCTATGAATTAATAAAGATCGCTAAAACTATTAAAGCGGACCTAAACGTTTAAAATAGAGAAAGCAACCTTTTTACCGATATCTTACGTTCTAACGTAACGATTTTAATAAAACTTCATGTAGATCGTCTAAAGTACAATTGAAACAAGTATGTAAAATTTCAACTTGATACAAGCAGTACTATTTGAGTAATGAAGTGATACATTTATAATATTAGTTTAAAAGCTATTACGGGTGGTTAAGATTCTTATAATAGTGTGTAGGTTGGTTTAGGAAGTAAAGCTTTGTACCGAGTACCCCCACTCTACTCCACACTACCCTCTTCCACTTATCTTCAACTATGACATTCATCATGATTAACAAATTTCAATATTCAATATTTTATTGCAATACGCTCGCTTCAATGATAGAGCCACGCGATGCCTAGTAATAATTAGGTATAATTTGATTTAAATTAAAATTAGTGTTAAATTGATTAAGATTAACAATCTACGAGTATTAGTCAAGTGGAAAGATTAGAGATAAAGTGTAGCCAAGAGGAAATCGTGTTCAAAGTCACCTTAAACAAAGATCAAACATCAAGAACCAAAAATCAAAGTAACAAAAAAAAAAACTAGAAAACAAACAAGTAAATAGAAAAACATAAAAAAGACTAACAGAGAAACAAGTAAGCATTATAGAGAAACAATCAAACAAAGTAACAAAGGAATAAGCAAACAAACTAACAGAGAAACAAGCACACAAACCAACGTTGTAATTAGTGAGCTTCGTTAATCTGCTGCTGGTGTAGTTGGATTGATAATGCAATGTCCTTCAGGTAACTTAAAAGTTACCTTGTCTGAATTAGAGACTCTTTTTAGCAGCAATTGTTTATATAGGATTACAACCTGCTTCTAAAATTTGCTGATCTAAAAGTCTTAATCCTTAAATTAGCAGTTTGTTTGGCTGATAACAACCTGCTTAGTATATCATAAAAATTATATCAGTGTTACATTTGTGCAAACCAACAAAATATTGGTTGAATGATTACAGCTGATAAACTGCATCTAGTATGAGTTAGCTGATGTAATATTGCATTAAATAGCGATTAGATAGGTTGAATAATAATTACCTGCTTTAAATATAAGCTAGCTTTTCTAAATTTTGTAATACTACATTGAGTTGCAATCCGATTCAATAATGCTTACCTTTTTCATTGAAATCCCACCGGTGGTTTGTGGTGGTAAGTGTCATAGCGGCTTGATGTAATTTTATTTCTGAACGGTGCCGTTCAGAAATAAGATTTTTAGTACCTCTAGGTACTAAGGTACCTAGGTAGGTGGGGGGAGTTTTTTAGTATAACCTTTTTAGTCGTAATATTACCGTTTTATATTATACTAATTTATTAATACCGGTCCCATATTCTATACGACTTCTTTACGCGCCACATCACAGTTCATTATCAAATTTATGCCAGCTATGCGGCCACGAGATCATGAACACAACACCTTAAAACTTGCACAGCTCTATACCATTCTCAGGGGATGACTACTAACCGAAGCCCTTCTGCACTGGTTAACTCGTCACCAAATTGCCAATTGAACGCTTTTGCTAGTAAGTAGGTAATATGTCATTCATGCTTTGTCGAAATAGGGGTATAATGGTGATAATCAAATTAAGTAACGGTTAGCTTGTCAAAATTAGGTAATTTTGATTGACTTAATAGTTTTATCGGTTATATGTAAATTGCACCATTTTTTTTAGTAGAAATAAAAAAGAATGTTTTACGAAGTAAGGAAAACTGTGTAAATTGCACCACTACTTCTCAAAACGAGGTAAGGAAAATAGTGTAAATTACACCACTGCCTTCCAGAACGAGGTAGGTCAAACTATATAAATTACAGCAATTCCTTTGTACGTTGGGGCAAAGGAATATCACACTTCTGTAATTGAAAGTGACAATATCTGTACCTAACAATCAAATAAGAGAAAGGAACATTTAGTGCAATGTGTTTTGGGACAAAGGAACATCACACTTATGTAACAAAAAGTGACATAGTACATTAGTCCAATTATTAAGTTAGACAAAGGGGCTTTTAGGGGTGCAATTTACACTTTCGTTTCAAGAGGAAATGGTGCAATTTACATAGTTTGACGTTTGACTTACTCCGTTTTAAACAGGAGTGGTGCAATTTACTTACTTTGATGTACTTCGTTCAAAAAAATGGAGTAATTTACAGTTCCCCGTTTTGTCACTTGATACAAAACTATTTTTAAAGCTTGATAATTTGATAAATGACTTGTTTCAAATTTGCCAGATGTTAAAAGTGTTCTATAATCGGGTTTCTAATAAGTCCCAATACTCTGCTTCATTTTTGTAACCTTATTAACACGAAAACTTTTTATATTTTCCTCCGATGTGAATCGATAAACAAAAAAATACACAAAATACAGTTTGTTTGATTAGATTTTCTCTGATGTCCTCAACATTTAGACATAAAAAAATAAAACGAATTAACGTGAAACAACAAAAACAAATAAATAAATCCTAAGAAGAAGATTCTTTTTTTCTTTATTCAAAAGTAAGAACTCCTTAGATGTTTTTAATATAAACTGTCTTGTTAGATGTCTTTTAGATGTCTATTTATTGATGTCAGAGTAAATTAAATAAATATGTTTAAGACTTTTAAATCTAGATACAGGGTCGACTCATTTTCAAAAAAGGTTAAAAAGTTTGGTTATGTTTTCTTGTTTTGAAAGCCGAATCATCTGAACTTTTATTACTTTCAATCTCTCTGTGATTGTGATTAGAAGGAAATTGGTATAAAAAGGCGTGGTTCTTTGATAAAACTTGTCCAAACTGGTATAACATCTTTGGACACTTTTTAACTCAATTCATTTGCGCATGTTCTCTTTTTGAGTTGATATTTATTTAATTTTCAAACGAATTTAAAGTTTTTTTTTTCAGTGATTCCTTTTAAAGGAGTGTATCCTACATAAAAGCACAAATAAACTTTCATGTTGCACAATGTTTTACCTTAAAATAGCCACCTGGTGGTGATTTGTAACAATTTCAAAAACGTCCTTCTTTTCCTAAATCACCTTGATGTACAAGGTGGGCCAAAAAAAAACCGCACTCTTTTGAACACTTATAGGTCAGCTTCTGTAATAGATAGAGATATGGGGTTTTCGGGGTCTTAAAACTAAATTCTTCTGTAGTTTTAAAATAAATGTAAAAATAAATGTATAAAAAAAAAAGGAAGGAAAAAATAAAGGATAAAATAAATGTATTAAAAAATGAATATTTATCAAAATTAAACATAATCAAAAACTAATGCATTGTTTACAGATCTACTTATTGTGTGTTGTCCTCTTTCAATTGGATTTAGGTCTGGACTGCCAGCCACTCGTCTGGCTGAATGAAGTCCAGGCAACTCTCTTACAAGAATTGAGTTAATTGTAAGGAGTGATTGAGGAGTGGGGATCGAAGTAGCCTAGTTCACCCTGATATACATTGGGGGATCGAAGTACCTGAGTTTACCCTGATATACATTGGGAGAACGAAGCAGCTGAGTTCACCCTTATATACTCGTACATTGGGGGATCGAAGCAGCTGAGTTCACCCTGATATACATTGGGGGATCGAAGTAGCCGAGTTCACCCTGACATACATTGGGGGATCGATGTAGCCGAGTTCATCCTGATATACATTGGGGGATCGAAGCAGCTGAGTTCACCCTGATATGCATTGGGGGGTCGATGTAGCCGAGTTCATCCTGATATACATGGGGGGATCGATGTAGCCGAGTTCATCCTGATATACAGTGGGGGATCGAAAAAGCCGAGTTCATCCTGGTATACATTGGGGGATCGAAGCAGCTGAGTTCACCCTGATATGCATTGGGGGATCGATGTAGCCGAGTTCATCCTGATATACATTGGGGGATCGAAGTAGCCGAGTTCACCCTGATATACATTGGGGGATCGATGTAGCCAAGTTCATCCTGATATACATTGGGGGATCGAAGCAGCTGAGTTCACTCTGATATGCATTGGGGGATCGATGTATAGCCGAGTTCATCCTGATATACATTGGGCGATCGATGTAGCCGAGTTCATCCTGATATACATTGGGGGATCGAAGCAGCTGAGTTCACTCTGATATGCATTGGGGGATCGATGTATAGCCGAGTTCATCCTGATATACATTGGGCGATCGATGTAGCCGAGTTCATCCTGATATACATTGGGGGATCGAAGAAGCCGAGTTCACCCTGATGTACATAATTCTATAGTTTGAGAATAGTTATATCTAAAATCATTTTAATCCCACATATATCCAATTACATAAACACCTAATATTTTTGTGTGTTTACCTAAGTATCTTTGTGTGTTCAAATAACAAAAGTGTATTTAAATTAATTGCATGTTAAATATTTTGATTAATAATAATAACTGTAAGCCAGTGTCGGTGAGTACTGTTAATGGACAGTTCCTCAATAGGTTTCTATCAAGTCAAGTAAAAGCACACTGTCCTTAATTTAAATGATTTAGTCGCAATTTTCAAATAAAAATTTTAAAAAAGAGAAAGTACTGTGGGGAAAATTTGATTTTTATGGATTTACTCAAAGGTCCACTGTGTCCAAAAAAGTAAACTACTGAGCCGATTTTTATGAAATTTGGCATAGAGGTAAAATCAAACCCCGAGGCGAAATTGAGTCATGAATTTTAGCTCTAAATTTGATGGCCCTACAACTCAATATCTCTGATAAAAGCGTAAAAAAAAATTATTAATTTAAAAAGGTTCCAACTATTTTTATTAAAAAATTCAAAAATGTATTCCATTTAAATACGAATCCATATAAATCGTTTTCCCGGGTAAAATCTAGTACCCGAGATATTGATGAAAATTTCATTTTTGAGTTTTAGGTAGTATTCATACTAAGGAAAGTTTAAATGTTAATTTAAATCAAATTATAATTATTATTAACAATGGGAGAGAGACAGAGAAAAATAGACTCTAGCGCCGGGACTTGAACCAAAGGCCTCTACATTTCCAGTATAGCGATCTAACAACTGAGCTACACTAGAGAATAATTTCCTCTGTCAGTAATGATACCTAGTCCCGAATTAAGCTTTCAATTTTCCACAAGTCTAGATGTCAACATTAACGACAATAGAACTAGACTGAGAAGTATCGCTTATAATTTTACTCCAACCAGTGGACCAATATAAAATTTTAACAACCAACCTAACTTCAGACGATCAACATTGACTTTAACATGGCATATTGAAAACATGGTTGGCAACCAAGTTGATCGTCTAAATTCGCCTGTAAGGTTTTGTTCAAGTTATTTTACCGATATTTTTTTTTAAAAAAATCTGTATATATGTCTAATTTCTTGATGAACTCCTTTTCTTAAAAACATATTAGCTCTGATTAATTTGAATCCTAAAGGAAAGACATTTGAAAATAAAGTTTAAAAAGTGTCAAATATCACCAAATGGCACTTATCACTTTAATTATGTTCCCAAAAAAACGTTTATTTCTTCACCTCTTCATCGCTGAAGGTTTTCTGTCAAACGACAAGAAAAGATTAAATGCAAACATCGTTTTAACAATTCTGACAAATGTCGACCTCTATTTATATATATATTTAACACCATTTATTTTAAAATAAAGTAAAAGAAAAAAAAAAAAAAAAAAAAAAAAAAAAAAAAAAAAGAGAAAAAATATTCCAACCAAAGCAATTCTGTTGAAGATAAATAAAGATCTACAAATCATTTGATTAATTCTTCTCAGTAGAGTTTTTTTAGTTGGTTTAATATGTTTTTTGAGACTATTTTGAGATCTACTTTTTTTCAAAACTGTGTAACAAGAGGAGCGGAAGGAGGGTTATACTAGTAAGACCAAAACAAATGACTTCAAATTTGTATCTTGGATAAATAGAACCAGAACCTAAACTACTCGAATTAGTCTAAGAAGGATTTGTCACACAAGCTAAACGGATTTAATTTTCTTTGCGTAGTAGAACGCGAGGAAGCTATGTGCCACACTAATTGGCAGAGTGTTTGGTTTTATGGTCTGTCGTTCAATTTTGCGAACCAACATATCTTACAAACTACACGTCCCATTTTAATGAAATTTAGGTGGTATAGATCATAATTAGCCCATTATTGGTCCCATATAAGTTTCAACCTTTTGCGCCTATTTGTTTCTCTTCCATATGCGCACAAACATACATTTATTTACACCTACAGCTTCAAAAGTACTTATCTGATTTGAATGAAACTTTTATACTTTATCGAAAGTAACCCGCAGATAGCCCTAGATTAATTTGAACCGTCTGTGCACTTTAACTTTTGCTAAATTTATTCTTTAATTCGTGTAAAAAATCAAAAAAAATTTGACAGATTAAAAAAAACGTGGGGAACAATTAAACCAATTAAGACAATAATGGCTGGTAAAAGTATAAAATAAAGTACGTTGATAGGATGCGAGGAAGCTATGTGCCACACCAATTGGCAGTCTATTTTGTCATAGGTTTTACAAGGGCAGAGTGGTGAAGATTAGATCTTTCATTAAACATTCTATAATATATATTTGTGTCTTGGTTAAGATTAGATCTATCAATGAAAGATATATTATTTTAAGTCATAAAAGCTTGTAAAGTAAATAGTCCACGAAAATAAGGAATAATAGGGGAAATAATTTATAAAGTTTTGAAACTTTGTGAAAACACTTTTAAGGGGTGTAGTAGTAAGAAACAGTAAAGTTCCCCCCACATGAGGGGGCGCGTCCCCCCCCCCCCCCTTAAAGTCCAAAATTTACTTATTTTTCACTTTTTACGCAAAACGGTTTATTTTTTGAAGAGAAGTGTTATTACCAAAATTATTTCTCACATAATTCTGCACAAAAAGGGGCCTATGCATGTTTGAAGTGGGACATACCGTTTTCGAGATATTGTAGTTGGATAGAGATAAAACGTATTTTTGCGAACCAAGATATCTAAAAAAACAACACATCCGATTTTAATGAAATTGGGGTGGTAGGTTATACTTAGCCCATTGTTGATCCCTTATAAGTTTAAACCTTCTGCGCCCATTATTTTCTCCTCCACATGCGCACAAACATACATTTATTTAGACCTATATCTTCAAAAGTACTCAACTGATTATTATGAAATTTTGATGGTTTGTCGAAAGTAGTCCGCAGATATCCTTAAACTAATTTCAACCATCTCCGCTCTTTACATTTTGATAAATTGATACTTTAATTCATAACAGAAAGACAAAAAATTGATCAACAGACAGACAGAAAGGGAACCAATTTAGAAAATGTAAAGAGCGCAGAAGGTTGAAATTAGTTTAGGGATATCTGCGGGCTACTTTCGACAAACCATCTCAATTTCATAATAATTAGTTGAGTACTTTTGAAGATATAGGTCTAAATAAATGTATGTTTGTGCGCATGTGGAGGATAAACTAATGGGCGCAGAAGGTTTAAACTTATAAGGGATCAACAGTGGGCTAAGTATAACCTACCACCCCAATTTCATTAAAATCGGATGTGTTGTTTTTTAGATATCTTGGTTCGCAAAAATACGTTTTATCTCTATTAAACTACAATATCTCGAAAACGGTATGTCCCACTTCATACATGCATAGGACCTTTTTTGTGCAGAATTATGTGAGGAATAATTTTGGTAATAACACTTCTATTCAAAAAGTAAACCGTTTTGCGTAATAAGTGAAAAATAAGTAGATTTTGGACTTTAAGGAGGGGGGAGGGGGGACGCGCCCCCTCAAGAGGGGGGAACTTTACTGTGCCTTAATACTACACCCCTTAAAAGTGTTTTCACAAAGTTTCAAAACTTTATAAATTATTTCCTTCATTTGCTGTTTTGTTTACTAATTTGCCTGGACTAAAATATGTATCATAGTAATCTTTCACTCACTATGTTAACACTTACACTGAAGATGATATAAATGTCGAAACTATTATGATAATTAATATTAAATTGTGATGACAATATTGTTGTATTACATTTTATAAACCTCTCTAGTCATAATTATTAAATGGTATCACAAAATCTTAGTCAAAACAACATAATAAGTAGATAGTATTAATCCTCATTATCATTATTATATATTTTGTATTATCATTATTTTACTATATTTACTGCTAAGGAAGTGTGATTAAACTAGACTACTTCTTGTTCATATCTTTCCTACCACATAACCTATATGTAATATCACTATCACTTGTGACAATTTAAATTTGTAGTTCTGATAACCAATAAAAATTGAAAAAAAAGACTGAACCTTCCTATATACTAAAATTTTACTTGAGATTAAGTTACAAAGAGGAGAAAAAAACTGGAAGGTTCAAAGAAAGGATGCGATAGGATTAGTGGAGAGTGTTGAAAAATGTAGGATCCCTTAGTTTGTTTACATGTTTGGGACATCACCTTGTCGAGAATCTGGTTTCCTTCTTAAGGGCTTCGTGTAAATATTTACACATTTTAAACTGTATATATATATATATATATATATATATATATATATATATATATATATATATATATATATATATATATATATATATATATATATATATATATATATATATATATATATATATATATATATATATATATATATATATATATATATATATATGTATATATATATGGGTATTTTGAAGCAGTGAGACCTTAACGTTAAAACACTTGATCCCTTAAGGGATTCAGATGTTAATGCACTACAAGCAGATCAACTCTTCACTACTTGTCTTGTCAATAAAGCACAGGGGAAAAAAATCTTTCTTGCCTCCTATACCTCCGCCTTTGTGTAAACTAACGAGATGATGACCCGACTCTGAAAAAAAAAAACTAAAAATCTGTTGATGGAACTCCCAAATACACAGGTCTGGTTTTTTGTAAGGATGTCTTTAGTTAATTTGTACTCGATTATTAATTATCTTCTTTTGCAGTGGCGTAAATAGCGCCCCATCACCCGGGGGGTGCTAAAAAATAATTTAGTAAAAAATGATAACAAAATCTCTCTCTCTGTGGTCGGAATTTTTTTTTAAATAAAAATTGACTGGCAATTGGTGTGGACATAGCTTCCTCGCATCCTATCACGTACTTAATTGATTTTATACTTTTATCATTATTGTCTAGCGGTTCAGAGCGCAAACCGTTCAAATTAATCTAGGGCTACCTGCGGGCTACTTTCGATAAACTATAAAAGTTTCATTCAAATCAGATAAGTACTTTTGAAGCTATAGGTGTAAATAAATATATTTTTGTGGGCATGTGGAAGAGAAAGAAATGAGCGCAGAAGGTTGAAACATATATAGGACCAACAATGAGCTAATTATGACCTACCATCCAAATTTCATTAAAATCGGACGTGTAGTTTTTAAGATATGTTGGTTCGTAAAAATTGATCGACAGACCGACAGACAGCCACGGATCCAAAAATGTTCCCTGATGTCTGAAACGGATTTTTGTCTTGTAATTTTTTAAATCGGAGACCTAAAAATGTTTCGTTCTTCAGAACCATCACATAGCTTCCGTTACTTTCGGTAAGCTCGGAAGCAAATAAGTGATTAAATTGGAGTAGAGGATGTCATGATTTAGAGTTCAGAACTGAATTTTTTTACCACTTTAATTATTTTTACTAATATTATGTAGTACATGCCGATTATTATTTAGTAAAACTTTTTATTCCTGTTTTTACTTTATCATATGTACAGAGTGTTTTAATTTTAGACCCAATATTGAAAGAGGTGTCATTTAAAGCAAACAAGTTTTCTATAGTCAAATTCTGAACGGTGTAGGAGCTATTCGCCAAAATAGAGTGTGTTAAAATTAATCGACCATACCTTAAAAATGTAGAATAACTCAATAAATATGAATCTTGAAACAATGAAATTATTTGTTTTTGCTAAGCTTAGGAAACCCCATTTATTCCAATAAAAATAAATATTTATTTTGATTTGTTGATCTTCAAATAGATATAATAATTTATCTAAATATATATATCTGAATTGGTTTACTTAATTTTACTTTTTTTTTCTCTAAATACAGAGTTAACGGGCATAATGGCTCGTTAAGTTATAATCCACCAATCGTTTTTAATAGCGGATCATAAACGTTATGAAATGAATTTCAAAAAAAAGTTAACTTATACTGGTTATTAAGAAATAATTTCCTAAATTTATCATTGCAGAGGTATTATTACTGGCACTTCTTGGATGTTGGATAAGTACCGTAGAATTGCTTATTTAAAGTTGTCAAGTCCCTTGAAGGGTGCTGAGTTGTACGAGTGGAGGACGTTTATCGGTTAGAAAGAAGAGGGTCTAGTTTTCCGGCCGGATTGTCAGGGATAACCACACCTCGTTAGGGTTTATACCAGTTCCACGCCCCACGTATAATTTCTCCGGACATTTACCATTGTGTCGATGGAAACTACATCCGCCGCAACGCAAGCATTTCGCCCTACTTCTACACCCTGCAAAATATTTTATAACATTACCATACACGACGATGGAAAAGGATGGGGGGGAGACTACTAATACGGTGAAATTACCCGGGATAAATCCGACCTTCCTAGTTTCCCCGTTACAATTTGTCCGTCAGACTTGTACTTTGTTCAAGTGCGAAGGGTGATTTCCTTGATGACGTAATGACGTGAACAAATTTCTCTTGAAACGGTGAGAGAAAATTTTAACGCCACACTTGTTTTACCAGCCAATTCTCATTTCATCGCTGCTTCGTGAAAATATTTCCAAAATCAAACTAACCGTAACATCAAAATTGCTGGAATTCAAAACTTATCGCAGAATTTGCGCAACAACGATTTCATTTCTTCAAATGCAAAAAGAATGAACGAGGATGCGTGGCTCCAAGTCTCAGTCTCTGTGTATTTAATTGGGGGCCTTAGTAGCTCGTATTGGAGAGCAGTTGGTTCTACTAACTATATAGTTAAACAGCATTGGGTGTCATCACATCTTGGATGGGTGACCACTGACCACAGTTCTGGATTCAATTCCTAGACCGAGGTGTCTAAAAAATTGTGACTTAAAAAAAGTCTAGAACCGGCCCTGGTCCCGCTTGATGTTAAACCAACATCACCATATAAATGGGAAGCTGCCTATGTAAAGTGGCTACTAACTGAATGTGTATGCCAATTATAAAGTTTATACAGCTGATGAAGCGACTCTCTAACCCCGTTTCACCATTTAAATATAATAGCTAATGTATATGATCTTTGGCTGGCATAGGCCCTCCAAGGGCTGTTGAGCCACTGAGTTAGTAAGTTAGTTATTGCTATCATATCAATGCAAACGAAAATTAATCTAAATTCTTCATTAGTAGTAGTAGTAGTAGAAAGGTACGGGTAGGACGAACCATTTGATCGAACCTAGCAATTAGGCCATAATTTTTACTAGTCCCGTGGTAGAGAGTTCCAGCCACTTCACACCATCATATCTCTGTACATTGAACCGCCGAAGCGAGTATGATGTGTTCATTAGTGAGCCATATAAATCCTTCATTAGTTAATCTCAAAACTTCAAAATAATCTTAAATCAATTTAACGTCTGTAGGTATAGTTAAAATTTTAGAAGTTTTGTTACATGCAACTACCATTAAACCCAATGTTATCATTCTCCTCTAATATTCCGTTATCCCATTATTGATATTTGTCAAGGAATAGTCTAAATTATGGAAAATCTTTTATGCTGTCACAAGATTTGATAATTAAAAATATTTACTTTTTATCTTTAGCCGATCATAAAAAAAAGTGTACTTTCTTCATTTTTTACCTCATCTCTTTCTTTAAAAAAAAATAAAAAATAAAAAGACTACCTAAAAGGATAAAAAGGACAGAGGTAAACAAACAACCAAAACATCTCTGTGAACCTTTTTTCCAAGACCAAACCAGATCACCCTCTGCTGAAGATTTCATCTACTTCCATCATCCTGTGTTTGTCTAATCCTTGATAACGATGAATCAACAATTAAAGGCCACGTGTTGATTATACCCAACAACAACAAAAAAAAAAAGAAAAACTGTTTGAAGAAGTTAAAAGTTTAAGAATCAGAAAGAAACCTTAGTGAATTGTTTATTTTCATGTTGAAAGGGCTTGTCTTTAATACTTGAGGAACGGTACCATTGACTCTATAATCTCCTTCGGTAGATTTAGAGACCACCCTTGTCCTTTTCATAAAAGGTTTAAAATCTTTATTTATTTACTTATTTTTTAGTTTCTTAACTGTCTCACACCTTTTCTCACTCTAGTAGTTTGTTTATGTCAACAAATGTCTGCCAGATTTTTTTCAGAGTTACTATAGGAATTAGAACTAAGTATAGTTTGGAAGAAGTTATAGGTGATTTTTCTTCAAAGAGGATCCCTTTAAGGGAAGCTAAACTATTCTCTCTACATGATACCTCAACATCTCAGCGTTAGCAGCATGAGCTACACGATCGACATGAACTACATGAGTTACACGAGCTAATTGAGTTACATGAGCTACATAAACTATACACGCTACAGAAGCTGTATTGGCTACATGAACTACTTAAGCTTACGAAGTACATGAACTACACGAGCTGCAGGAGCTACACACGCTAAAGAAACTGTATTAGCTACATGAACTACTTAAGCTTACGAAGTACATGAGCTACATGAGCTACACGAGCTGCAGGAGCTAATCTCGCTACAGAAGCTGCATTAGCTACATGAACTACTTAAGCTTACGAAGTACATGAGCTACACGAGCTGCAGGAGCTAATCACGCTACAGAAGCAGCATTAGCTACATGAACTACTTAAGCTTACGAAGTACATGAGCTACACGAGCTGCAGGAGCTAATCACGCTACAGAAGCAGCATTAGCTACATGAACTACTTAAGCTACATATAGTACATGAGCTACACACGCTACAGAAGCTGCATTAGCTACATGAACTACTTAAGCTACATGAAGTACATGAGCTACACGAGCTGCAGGACCTAAACACGCTGTAGAAGCTGCATTAGCTACAGCAACAACTTAAGATACATGAAGTACATGAGCTACACGAGCTGCAGGAGCTACACACGCTACAGAAGCTGTATTAGCTACATGAACTACTTAAGCTTACGAAGTACATGAGCTTCATGAGCTACACGAGCTGCAGGAGCTAAACACGCTACAGAAGATGCATTAGCTACATAAACTACTTAAGCTACATGAAGTACATGAGCTTCATGAGCTACACGAGCTGCAGGAGCTAATCACGCTACAGAAGCTGCATTAGCTACATGAACTACTTAAGCTTACGAAGTACATGAGCTACACGAGCTGCAGGAGCTAATCACGCAACAGAAGCAGCATTAGCTACATGAACTACTTAAGCTACATATAGTACATGAGCTACACACGCTACAGAAGCTGCATTAGCTACATAAACTACTTAAGCTACATGAAGTACATGAGCTTCAGGAGCTAATCACGCTACAGAAGCTGCATTAGCTACATGAACTACTTAAGCTTACGAAGTACATGAGCTACACGAGCTGCAGGAGCAAATCACGCTACAGAAGCAGCATTAGCTACATGAACTACTTAAGCTACATATAGTACATGAGCTACACACGCTACAGAAGCTGCATTAGCTACATAAACTACTTAAGCTACATGAAGTACATGAGCTTCATGAGTGATTTTTTTCCACATACTTGGCCAATTTATTTATAATATCGAATTTTTTATTTTATCCTAATTTTTTTTTTTTTTTTATTGCCTATTTATTGAGTATTTGTAATGTGCGATTAACTTTTATTAAAGTTCCTTTCTGCAAAACCTGCATTGCCTAACATCATAGAATAGATACTATAGGTTCGAAATCCTTTGTTAAATTTAAACAAAGGGATCTTTGCAAAGAAAAGAGTTTTTTTCTTTTCTTAATTCATCTGTCAAACTGTCATATTTGACAGTGGGAATTTTATAATGGTATTTTGTTTTTCGTTATTGAGGATAATGCGATAATGTGTGATGAAATGGTCCGTACTTTTGTTTCTGCCTATAGTCTGCGCTTTTCAGTTGTTAAAAGCCAACAAAAATGAACCTGAATCGTAAGTTTTTTTTGTAGCAATATTTGAGTTAAGAATAAATCGTAATTTCGATGTTTGGCATTAACTTGATGTATAATTTTTTTTCTCAAGATAATATCCATAGAAATATCTGAATACGGACGTTTCATAAACTATAGTTTAATTATTATTTGGAACTACCTAGAGGGTAAATATGTCTTATCTGACCCACTTTGTCTAAATAACTACAAAGATAAAGGGATATTTAGTCTAATGTACATTGGAACAAAGGAACATCACACTTTTATATATACAAAAGTGTGATATTCCTTTGTCCCAATGTACATTAGACTAAACATACCTTTTTCTTAAGAGTTATTTAGTCAAAGTGGGTCAGATACGACATATTTACCCGTTTTTTTTTGTAAACTGTTGCTTTTTACAATTTAACAATTATTCAACCTGGTACCATATCGGTAAATTAAATAGTTTTTTTTTAAATATATATAAAATATCCACTCATGTACATACGGGAAATGTTGGGCTGCAGGGGGTTTCAAAGAGTGGGGGATTCACTCAGGATAGCCAAAAACCTTGGAACTGGATGCACACACACGAAAATTGCCATAAATAATAGTTTTACTTTATAAAAAATACTTCTTGCATACGAGTCCGCAAGACAGTGAGACATTTTCATGTTTTCGCTCTGCGTAAACTACCGACATAAAATGAAATAAAATCGGCAAATTATTAGTAGTAATTGATAAAAGTAGATGGAAGATAATTTTTATTCTTATCTCCACACCGGCACTGCCGTGGCTTGATTACAAACGACTGAATTCAAAGGCGCCGGCCCGTCTTCTACGAATTGTTAATATGCTGAGAGTTGATGTCAACCTCCTGTACTTTCCTAACTCCCTGTCACACGTATAAATCTTTTCAACTTTCTTCGGCCCTTTGACGTGGGGTGGAGGGAGGCCCAAAAGCTGGAGACTGGATTGCACCACCTCCTATTGCTTTTTAACTCCCTGTTATACTTTTCTGAGTTTTTAAGCTAAAACGTTTTTGACTTATGTTACATAGCCTAAACATGAAAATGTCAAAAGAATAAACTCGTAACATCTCCGTCGGCCATTATAAACTATAAACAATGGTATCAGTGAATAACAATGTACAATCGATACATTGGGCGATGTACTCGAGATATATCGATATACACCCGAGACCCGAGAGGAAGTGTGTTCAAAAAATCGTCAGTCTAATTTTAGCGTTAAAGTCGGAGCTCTACAAATTCAAACACCACATTTCATATAATAATAAACTTTCGGCAACCGCATTGATATCAACATTAAAATCAATTGAAACGTCGCTTACTTGTGACGTTCTTCGCAACTTCCCGATACAATCATAGCATGTCAAGAATAGTTTGAATAAGGTGGTTGGCTTTGACCTGACCGTGTCGTGTCTTTAAAAGCGCATTTGCTACGTCCCAGTGTAGAGAAATACATGAGCAATTAATGCCACTCACCAATGGCGTACCTGAACAGTGATAGCCTTATTACTGTTGCTCAGTTTGGGTGAATACAGGGGCCTACACATAGTCACATAGTGTACACTATTATTGACACATAAATAAAATGGCACTTTTTTACTTGCATCCCCCTTGGTTCTAAACAATAGTCTGCCCAATAAAAGTCTCAAAGGTTTCTGAGTTTGTCTCCCCAAGACATTGAGACTCCTGGGGGCAGTTTTATTTCGCTATTTTAAGATCGAGTCTTATCATGTGTAAGACTAAATCTTTTACCGAAATCTGAAGGACAATGAGTTCTACAGTTTTCTTAGCGTATATTTAATATTCCTTTGTTTTTATAGTTAATTAAAATAAGGGATATCACATTTATACACCCAAGAGTGATATTCCTGTGTTCCAAGGTACATTGGACTAAATATCCCTCTGTCTTACTACTACTAGACTAAGGAATATATACTACTCTGTTAATGTTCCTTTGTCTAAATAACTATGAAGACAAAGGGATATAGGTGGGTGCTAAAGTAAAAAAGTACCTAATAATCTACTATTAATAGATATAAAATGTAATGCAATGTTGAATGCTGTAGAAGCTGAATAATCTTATTTACTATTTGCAGAACATCCAAAGTTTCTGATGACTCGAGACAGAAGAGGTCTTTTCCTTATGACGATTCCGCGTTTGAAGATCAGGTAATCATTTATTATGATGTTTCTTCAGGAAAATATCGATGTAGTTGATATATCGAAAGATCATCAGCGATAGAAAATATCGATATTTCTTGGTCCAAAATATGGATATTTTCGATATATCGACATCGACGCCCAACCCTACACGGAATTAGCTCTTGAGCCTTAGATACGTCCATTCCCCTTGTCCGTCATCCTGGGTCCTACCAGTCACCAGTCCTACCGTTCAAAATTACAAGTCCCTGATTATCACATAATTCTCCACAAATCTTTTCCCTCTATTATCCAATAAAGCATCTTTTGCTATTCTCAATTTCTTATGAAGACCACTCGTCATACCATTTATTATTACTGGAGCGACATCTTATTTCTTCTACACGCTCACGTTCACGTCTTCTATCAATAAAAGATGTTGATTGACATTGGTCAATTACGGATTGATATTAGAAAAATTAATTAGCAAATATATATAGGACATGGACACAAATACAGCTCTTTTATGCACGTTGGTCCAACCAGTTTTTCAAAACTTACTCTTAGCTTTTCTTTCTTATAGCTTAAATTCCAATTAAAATTGTACATGCAGAAAATTTGAGGGGTGATACTTTCGGGGGGTCCAGAGGTATGGAATACCCCCCAGTCGCAGAGGGGGGTTAACAAATTTAAATCTAGGTGTTAAATGGTGGGTTTTTAGGCTCTCTGGGACCCACTCCCTCTCATCCTATCACATCAAAATACAAACTTTCGTCAGTGACAACTTATGTTTTGTTTACGTAGGTAAAGAATTATAAAATATTTTCAAATGAAAAATTATCTTCGACGAAAATTTCATCGAACGTATAGTCTCTAAACTAAAATAATTAAAAGTGGTTAAAAAATAATCAGGTACCGTAGGACGATGCAAATAAAGTGTTTATTATTAATATAATTAATTTGATGGATGATTAAGGTGTGGTAATGATATAAACAATTTAGTTTTTCATTATGAGACGTTTCGACCCTTATTTAAGGTCATTTTCAATCATGTTACTTTTATTAATCTAAAATAAAAATAAATTACAATAAATATAAGTTAATTAATAATAAATAACAATTCCAAGTTTTTAAAAAATTATCAAAATACAAATAAATAATTAACAACTATTTTAATTTTGTTAAAAGCAATTAATCTACAAAGTTTTGTTAATTAGCAATAGTTTAAATCTAATGAATATTAAAAATTTATTATTTACTTACAGTATTGATGTCATTGAGGTAAAATTAAAAAGTTATTACTGTCTCTATAAGAGAGCGTCATGAATTAATTAAAAGAAACTATTAAATTTATCACAGAACATTATGATTACATTATAATATATATGTATAAAATGAGAAACTAACATAATTTAATTAGATTAAGATGTGGAACAATTTAAATTGAACAATGGTTATTATGTAATTTTGATTGAAATTTTTCACTGAGATTGTCGAATGTGAATGAAAAATATATAGATTAATAATAAAAATAGTAAGTATTAAACATTTCATAATGAAAAACTAAACGTTCATAATGAACGTCAAACGTCTCATAATGAAAAACTAAATTGTTTATATCATCACCACACCTTAATCATCCATCAAATTAATTATATTAAGAATTATCAAATTAAAAAGGTGTTCATTTTTCAACGGTTTTATAAAGTGTTTATGAAAAAACCTTTGTTTATTAAAAAATACAAACTAAAGCTTAAACAGTAGCTACATGTTTCTTCAGTCTTCTTCACTCCAGTTGACCATTGCCATTGTTCTTTGCTTTTTATTGAAAAACCATTGCTAACCACCCCTAGCCCCCCCCCCCCCCCTTAGATCCACCACTGAAGTCAATGGCTATTATGGCAACATAAAGAAATTAAACGCTGCATCAACGAAATTCAGCCACACTAATGCAAGCAAAATGGTCATGGAAAATTTCGACAAAAGAATTTGTATATGTGCCAGTACGTGGAGGCTATTTGCCCGATGTGTTATTCCATAAATAATACTATTCTATGTACTTTATGATTTAATAAAAAATATAACAATCTAAAGGCTAAAAACTGTGTTTTCTATTAAATTCAAATCGCATTGATTTTGGGACACCCTTTACATCGTCTAAAATATAATTGAAACAGGCATGTAATATTTCAACTAGATACTATATAATACTACTATATAAGTTATTGAGCAGTGAAGTGATACATTTTATAATAGTTGAAATGAAGATGACCGGGACATGTAAGTTAAGGGATATATAGAAAGGCACTCTTCTCCCCCTCTACATGGCTCTCTATTACAATCATCCTCTTTAAATATCAAATCGAAATACACTAGTTTTTTTTATATAGCCACGTTATGCCTAGTTTTTATTTATAGTTTTATTTTATATTAATATATTCCCACCCAACAAAACACCTATATTTTTTTATGTGTTTGGGTTATGGCGCATAACTAGGGAGCTAGCGTAGCCGTGTGGGTTAAACCACGTCTGCTCGGCCATCACTGAATCTTGAGTGGAACGAGACGGGGTTCGATTCCTCGCCGTGACACTCTGATTTATATGGCTCTCTATTGATCATATCATACTCGCTTTGGCGGTACTATGTACAGAGTTATGATGTGTGAAGTGGCTGGAACTCTCTACCGCGGGGCGTAAAAAGGGCCTAAGTGATGGCCTAATTGCAAGGTTCGAACAAGTGGTTCGTCCTACCCGTTCTAGTAGAAAGTACTAGACTACTACTACTATGGCGCATAACATCGCATTTTTTTGTTGATCAGGTGCGTTCTCGACAGACGGACAGACTTACAGACAGACAAAAGCAGGAAATTATAAAGATTCTCGGTTTGGCTTACGTAACCTAATATGAAAAAAAAAAATCTTATGCTACCTTGATTCTAAAAAAATTTTTGGAAATTTTGCAAAGTTCTTTTATGGTGCCACACGCAACATAACATAAACTCAATTTTGGATGCGTTTTGTAATGAGATAGGGTAATTTTAATGTATAATAATTAAAAAATCAAAAAAAAAAATTATTTGATTGCAGGTAGCACCATGCCACATCGCCGCAGACAAAGACCTTCACAAAAGAAATTTATTTATTTGCAAAGACGACCCGGCTTTTGCCGAACCTTCCCAAGATGAGAAGATGATGAACGAGTGGAAAAACGTCGGGCGCACTTCTAAACACGAAACGGTTTCTCTTCTTCCTATATTTGGTTTCGCTTTGTACGGTTCGAACCGAGACCAAGAATTATGTGACAAAAGGTGTCCGGTCAAAGATGAACCCGAAGACTCACAGAGTTTCCCTACTCAAGCCGAAAATCCGTTTTACGATAAAAAATTCACTCCACATTTAGACCGAACTCTTGATCGAAACTACGCGAAAACACTTAACTCTTTCGTCAAACAACCTTTAAAAAATGATCCTTGGAATCAAATTTTTTTTCGAACCAGCAAAATTCTCAGTATCGCAACGGCTATGGCAATGATAATTACGGCAGATATATCAAAAAGAAGAAGAGGAATATTAAAACGAATAATTATCTATGTGACGACTTATTCTCTCGACGCTATTCAAACATGAATCCGTCCAAAAGTTACCCGACTCTAACACTAAATCAAAAATATAATGGACAACTTGACGGAGATCGTTATAATAATTTTCACAAAGTGACACCTGAATTACAAAGATTATGGAAGAAAAGTGTTGAGAACCTGTTTTATACACCTAACGGACATAAATATCCTTCTAAAACTGACGATAGCTTTCTAGAAACAATTGAACGACACGTTGCCGACTACGCCAAATCGCAACAAGATAACAACTTCGTCAATCCACTCACCAGATTGTTCCTACCACCTCGAGATGAAAAGGATTTTTTTCGTAAATACATTAAAGAATTGAATCCAAATTGGGAAAGCCCAAGATTATATATCGATTTCGACCCACCCAATAAAGATTTTAAAAGATACAAACGAAAATGTAATTTAAACAAAAATATCAACGAAACGTCTATAACTCAAGATCATAGTAGAAATAATTCAATTATTAATAATGAAACAGCATTGAATGGTGGATTAAAAGAAGAGTTAAAAATAAGAAACGCTCGTTCAATGGAATTATCTAAACCAGTTCAATTTGGGCAAATGGAGAGAAGTAATCCTTGTTTAAATGAAACAGGGACTAATAACAGTTTTAGCGAATCAACTAACACGGAGAAATTTGGTGATCCATTGATATCAGAAGATAAAAACAGTTTGAAAGAATATTTTCTAGCAACGATATCTCGAGATCTTAGACTGAATCCAATTAATAAAAATAATTTGGATAGAAGTTGCATTTCTAGTGATTCTCCTTTCGAGAATTCTGACATTTATTCGACTTCTGATCCATTTAAAATTGAAAATCTTCAAGTTCAAGCTCCAGAAGTGAATATAGTGAAGAAACAAGGAAATGATGAATCATTTCAAACTTCAATCGTTAACGAGAGGCAGATTGATAGTACGTGTACCGAACCTTTTTCCGACCAAAATATAAAAGATAACGGTGGAATGTTTTGTGATCGAAATGATAATGAATCTGTTATTCGTTTCGCATTTCCGAGGGGAAGCTTGAAACCGGCTTCCGAACTCTCCGAACAGAAAATCGATACAAATAACTGCGCTATCAACGAAGAAGGCAATTTAACATATAGGTTAAGAAAACTACCTTCATCGGTCTACCATTTGCTTGTGGGAAGATTTGACGATTCTTCCACGAAAACAGATAGTTCACAGATTTATTCGAGAGTAGTTAAAAAGAAGCCACTAACCGGGAGAAACGCATCGAGGCCGTTAGGTAAGATGCAACGAAAGAAACCAACAAAGAAATTGGTATTAGCACACAGGGCCAAAAATAATAAAGCCAGACTAAAAAATAAATCTAGGCTGAGATCAAAACCTAAAAGTATTTTGAATGGGGACTTTATTCGAACCATTAAAGGCAGCAATGGTTCATGTTATAGAAATATCAAAATAAAACCAATTAAGAGTAACGACAAATATGTCTACCCAAACGGTACAATAATTACTGGCAATGCTCTTGTTGAAAAAGCCAATTTTTCCGTCAGCAAATTATTAAAACTTATGGATACTTCCAGGGGTAAGCCAGGATTAAAAAAAGTACCTGATGTATTTAGAAGACCATTGAATAAAATACGTTTGACAGAAAGAAAAGGCTCAACTACTGGACCCAATTTTTTGCTTAAATTAATTGATTTCATGGGGTTAAAATCTGCCGAAGTGACGACAGATCATTCTGATTATTTTACAGTTGCTATCGGAAAGCAGATATACTATAATATAAGTAAAGATATGCCACTTATTGGGAAAAAGCAAGAGTTTGAACTTTCTAACGGGACTGTCATCCTTGGAGAAGAATTGTTGAAAAAGACTAATTTCAAAGTTGAAAGAATTAAACAATTACTTAGTACTGATAAGAAGACAACTGAAGATCGTGAATACTTAAGCAGTACTATTGCCTTAGAGGATAGAGCGTATTCTACTGCAGATGATAATATCGTTTATGTTCAAAGTGAAATGATAACGGAATCAGTAAGTGAGAGTAGTGTTTTGGAAACATCTACTGTACAGGAATTTTTAGCACTCACATCTGATACTAACGATTTTGATGCTCCTACCATTATTAGTGATTCTTCAAGCGAAGGTGTTTCAACAGAAGAATTTATAGCTGTCGAGTACATGTCTGCGAATGATAATTCAAGTCCGGCTAATTCCTTTAGCGATAATGATTATAAAGATACTTTATCTGATACAAAGGAAATTCAGGAGGAAGAAGCAACAAATAAAATTTCCATTAGCACCGTAGCCATTACTGAAATTAATGCAAATAATGAAACCTTTATCAATGAAAACATCGAAATAGATAATACTGAAGACGACTCTTTAAACTATAATGATAATTACGTTGCTGAGATTAATTCGACAGAAGTGGATACACTGGTTAGCAGTTCAACTTCAAATGAGGTTCTTGTAGATGAGGACAATGAAATCGAAAACAATGAAAACGAGAACAATTTCTTGGACGATTCCTTTGATAACTCTATTGAGTCTGACATCGATATGATGGATATGGAAAATAGTACATTCTTAAGTAATCCAAATTTATCAGCGGAGCTTTCGATTCCCGAGGTCACTGATGAAGATATCAAATCGGTTTCTTTGATAGAAATGATAGCAACTGATGTGCCAATTTTATTAACTGAAGAGACCGATAATTTACTGATAACCGACAACGTGCTTGCTGAGATTACAGAATCTATTGAGTTAATACCAGAAGTCACTGAGTATGATCATCTAACAGAGAATGAAAACCCTACTGAGGGTGAACATACTACTGAGGAAAATCACCTTACTGAGGATGAACACCCTACTGAGGTTGAACACCCTACTGAGGTTGAACACCCTACTGGAGAAGATCTGCTGTCAACCACAATTCTTTCCTTTGATGAAGCTTTATCCAATGACACTACTTTTTCTGAAGCTACCCCTATTATAACTTCTTCTATAGCTGAGGAGATAATATCAACCGTAACTCAGCATTCACTTGAGACCCAAAAAACAGCAAAAAGTTTACCTGCTGTTGATTTGATGCAAACTAAAGCTACTACTCTTCCAAATTCTTCCGTTACTAAAGTACCTAATATAAATAATTATAATACTGAGGTAAATTCGACGTTTTTTGCTAATTTACTTAACACAACTTTACAACCTGAGATAAAAAAAGTAACAAATGCCCTAGTAACATTACAAAATCCCACTTCGCAATCAATTCAAGCTGCTGGTACTTCTTTACCAAATCAAAATTTATCTCCATATTTCAGTGAGATTACCCAAATTCCTAGTAAGCCTCTTATAAATCCTTCTTACCCAGTAGTACCCCTTTCCCCGCCTGGATATCCAAATCCCGCTGATGTACCTGCCATTCAACAGTACATCTCATATCCAAATGGAACTATGGGATTTCCACCTTCAAATTACTTCTATCCATATGCGCAGAATAATCCTTTACCTCAAGGTTTTCAGTACGACCGTAATCCAACAGATTATTATTATATAAATATGATGCAACAATTATATCCTCAACTTTATCCATATGGTGGCTTACCACAACCACCCCTCAACTTCACATCACTTCCTATCCCTCCAGCATTTAATATAATGAACTCGAATCTGTTCAATCAAAATCCTCCACTAAGACAGCCACCTTTCTTTCAACCGCCAATGTACGCTGGTGAAATAAAGCCTATTGCAAATCCTTTCAATCTTTTCTTTAATAAACGGCCAAATTTAGTAGAATTTGTGACAGAGACTTCAAATACAAAAGAACAACGAAAACAAACGGAACAACAACCCACAACAAACGGAAACAATGTCTCATCGACACACCTTGTGTATAGTACCTTAAGATCATCCTCAGCAGCGTTGCTTCAAGTTGAAAAACAATCGACTACTCCTTGGAAGTCAGACTCAACCGTCAAATTGCTATCTCAAACCACTCCGTCCTTACATGAAAGCCTCACGGAGCCTATTTTAAACAACACCAATTTATTGAAACAGGTATCTCAAACTGTCCATAATATCATTACTTCTACTGGTCTAACATTATCACTTACAGATAATGCAACTAACAAAATAACAACTGAGTCTGAAACCAAGGATGTGACATTTAATACTATCTTAGATAAGATTGAAGAAGTGACGACTTTTCGAATCGAAACAACGACGTCACATTCAATCGATAATATTACTGAACAATTTGATGCTGAAGTGGAAATAACTTCATCAATGCCACGCTTTACAGAGGACAAACAGAAATCAGATTTATTGGAGGGGTTAGAATTAGATATGTCAGAAAACACCACAGATGATTACGTAGTCGAGGTACCAGAAATATCCCTTAATGAAACAAGACATATTGGAACCGTATTGGTTACAGAATTGGCTGATCTATCTGTTTCTCGAACAGACCTTTATGTTAAGATTCAACCGCCAAAAAAGTTAAAGGCTGGAACTCATACAACTGGAAAATCAAGCAATTCCTTTCAATACACTACACTTTTCCAACTTGAAAAAACCTCAACCAATTTTAAGCCAACAACAGCATTAGAAGAAAATATAGAAAATGGCGTTAATTTTTCAACAGCATCTTCAGATGGTGAACAGCTAATTTCAGTGGAAGACACCCCTGAGAACCACCTTATGGAGTCAAATGTAGCAACCGTTAGTAACATTGTCACAGAGGGTAGTTTGCTAGATAAACCTAACTTGGAAATTTTTGATGAATCTCAAACTGAAGAACTAGAACTTGTTACACAACCGTCAGAAGATACGCAAGAAGGAAATGACATCTCACTGGACAACGAAATTACTTCATCATTTAGCTATGACGAAAATGAATTTGTAACTGAGGCTGTTACAGACTTATCTACGAATAAAATTAAAACGAATCTAACTTACGATGATTGGAATATTTTCCCATTAATAATGGTCGAATCAGACTCTGTTCGACCCACAACTAAAAAGGACAATAGTCTGTACGACCAGGAAGACGTGTTCCAAGAGAATAAAAAGAATATTAATGGAAAAAATGACGGGCATAGAGAAGGATTTAACAGAAATGGTTTGAGATCAAATCTTCGTCATCCGAGCACAGGAGATATTCCTTGGTTTACAACTAATAACTTAAATACTACAGAAATTGATAATGCTGAATCTAAGCTCGATGTCGCTCCCAAACCATTGCCACGAACTCGACTCCGTGTGCCCTTAGTTTTGAGTGAAGACATGAAAACCGTTTGGACTTTATCAGATTATATTAAACTTGCACGTCGAGATAACACAATCCGACGACAAAATGTCAACTATTACATTTATGACGGTTGCACTCCTCTGGCTGCTAAAAAGAAAATTCATTTTGCCAACGGTTCCACTGCTCTCCAGGGAAAAATTATCAAAGACGCTTCTTATTCGTATCCAAAATTTCTTAAAATTATCAACAGCAAAGCTGATCTAAAAGCGAGAAATGAGCCAAACACCCCATCTGACGAACAACTAAAAGTTACTGTTCTCTTGAGACCAATCACGCCTGGTCTTAGAGGATCCAATTTAACACCGTACCAATTCACAACATGTGTGTATATAACGAAAATTGGAAGTAAGGTTACTTACTATCCAGAATGCTTAGGTGGTTCACCTCAGCCGAATGATAGATTATTAATAGAGAAAATATTACTTCCGTCAACATTAAACACAAAATTTGATCTTATAAACGACTTTGACAGTAAACAGTATCAAGAGGAAAACACCAATTTCACCAGTTTCAGTTCAAAATCAGCTCTTAATGAAAAACCGCCTTCTGAATCTAAAAATTTGGGTTTTCCTTCACGCACATCACATCCTCAAAACGATAATCCAGATTATGATGTTCAAGAACTCAACCTTCCGTCGACTGACCAATACTTAGCCAGTAGAGACGTCACTTTTTCGGACAATATAGAATTGATCGAATCTACAACCTCGGTGAACTATTTATATGATGAAGATGTCAATTCTTCCGGCTCTATGATTTCATCAGGTTCTCATGTTCCACCAGGAAAAAACAATTTGAATATTCCGAATCTAAGTTCTCACAAGTTTCCAGATGATTACGACGATGAACTTTCTTCAACCCCTACACACGAAAACAATTCGAATAACGATAATCGTTTAATACCCAGTGAAATGGAAATGCCCATCGATTATGTAGAACCGTATGATTTAACTACAACGGCCGTGAAAAATCTTTTAATCCCCGACAAGAACAAACATCGACCTCAATGGATGTCAAGTACAATCAATGCATTTCCATTTAATGGAAACCAACACTTAAATCCCCCAACTGCATTTATTAAAAGTCTTAACTCGCTTAATAAAAAAAATCCTGATATCAACAAACCTAACTTTCTTACACACACAAGTGAAAAGTCTGAGGAGTACGACGAATACGTATACACCACTCCTTTTACTTTGAATATAAATTGGATCAACCCTGGTCACAAAAAAAGACCTGTGACCTTTCAATCAGAATTCTCTCCGGATATTAATTATCAAAAAAAAGGTCTTGTTCGTCTGAGTCATAAGAAGCGTCCGCTCATGAGCGAATTGTTCAACGTTCAAAGTAAGTATTCGAAAGGTATCAGTTCCTTCCGTTCAAAAGAGTATATGAGGAAAGGACAACATAGGAAACACGGACGCAAAAAACATCCTATTATAGATCGACCTGGAACAAAGTTAGGCGCTCAAGAGTGGCTTAGTGAGGATGACAGATCCGTTTCGTCTTCCTTCAACGACACTTCAAGACTCAAGGACACAGGTGAAAAGTTAAGTCCAACATTGACTACAAGCGATTCAATCTACGACGACGGACCGGACTACGAATACACAAATTTAGAAGATGACGATATGAGTGCGACTCCTTCCTTTCAACGTGGTCAAATTGTGAACGACGAGAAACTATTGGACTCCATGACCACTAAAATACGACGAGTACACCCGGCTACTCAAGGACATCCAATTATTCAAGTAAAGGACGAAGAATGGGGTCCGTACTTCGATAGTAATTATCCGATTACGCCAACATATACGAACCATAAGAGTTATCATCCAAATCCACCCCTTATTATGAATCTAGATGAGGCATATAATAACAGTATATCGACTATTGCAAAGAATAAAGGAAGAAGATTTCACTCAGTCCAAAAAAGCAGTAAGAATGCAAACAAAATCCCGTCTTTACAGAAATCCATAAAACCGATCAAACTCAAGTCAACTAAGAACTACCACAGAAATCGGCATTTAGTTCCCACCAACGAAGCAACAACTGATAATGGCAAACAATTAAAAAAGTTAGATCCTCTTGAAGTAGAGGATTAACAAAGCAAAATGTGAAATCGTATTTCTCTGAAGAGGTTATATTTTTAAAAACTGTATTTTAGTAAACAAATATTTTAAACGATATTTTGAATTAAATAAATTTACATATATTAAGATTAATTACTCAGTTAAGGTAAGAGCGTAATGAGACCTTAAGGCTCTACCACCCTTTGAGGTTAGAAAAAAAAGTAAAATTACAATTTTATTGGTTCAAAGCAAGATATCAAAAATCTAAGTACAGGCTTCATTCCCAATTTTAATTCTGCCCAATTTGAACCCTGTTTCAACTTCTATGATAAATAGTACAGGCGCCATTTCAATACAACGATAAAACTCGTTGTATTGAAGTAGTTGTAGTATTTATTGTAGTAGGGAGTTGAAATAGGGTTCAAATTGTGCAGAATTAAAATTAGGATTGAAACCTGTATTTAGATTTTTGATATCTTGCTTAGAACCAATAAAATTTTCATTTTAATGATTTTTCTAACCTTAAAGGGCGGTAGAGGCTTAAGGGTTCCGTTAGGACCAGTGAGGCTTACAGCCCTAATCCAAACACCTAAAAGAATTTTGATTCGATTCCCGAGATTTGAGACAGAGGCGGAACTAGTCAATGGTTTGTGGTATTTATAACTAACCTCAGGTTTCGGTCACAAAAATCGTTGTTTTGTTCGTTCGTTTGTTTTTGACATTGTTCGTTCGTTTGTTTTTGACGTTTACGGCCCCTGAAGAAGGTTTTAAGTAAAAACCGAAACGTCGGGATTGTAACAGTGACGATTTTTGTGACAAACCCGAGATTAGTTTGTTTTTGTAAATACATATTTAGGGTCAAGAATATATTTATATATATATATATATATATATATACTCCTGAGTTGGTATAGGTCCAGAGTTGGGTGGGCATCGTCGGGCCCCTGATGAGTCGGACGCGACGAAACGATGCAGGACATGGCGTAATGCCGAGCCAACATCTTTGTGACGTATAGTCTAATGTTGGAACAGTTCCATGTGTATATATATATATATATATATATATATATATATATATATATATATATATATATATATATATATATATATATATATATATATATATATATATATATGTGTGTGTGTGTGTATGTATGTATTAACTATCAACGTAATGTATATAAATGTATTATTATTCTTGAGGAAATGACAAAATAATTAATTCGAGGAAATATTAAATTAATCATATGTATATTCAAACTTACAGTCCGTGTAGTGTTCGTAAACAATACATAGTTTTATATAACATTTGTTTTTATAATAAGTTATCATTGATAATACTGAGAACCAAGTCATCCATTTAGGTTTCTGTACGAAGTACGAAGAGAAACCTTGTATAACGGCTCTGTCTGTCTGTCCGTTGGCATGTTTCATTCATGAACTACTATAATAGCTAGTTAACTACTATAATAGCTAGGAACATGAAATTTGGCACACAGGTGCATGTCGGCATTTGTGACAACTGTATACTGTTTGGAGTTTTCACACTTAACATTTCCAAGATGGCGGCCAATATGGCGGGTGACTAAAAAAAGTTTTTAGTCACCATGACATGTTATACATCAATTTAATGGTCTTGAAGTGTAGAAAAAGAATATGCAACTATTAAAATTTCTCACTTACTACTAATTTTAACTTAATCGTACAGAAACCGGCGATTATCGCCTCACGTACTTACGTGAAGCAAGCCTTACTTGTTTAGAACTCCCTAAACTTTTGTTAAAGTGTCAATAATAATATAATAAAATTACAATTAACAAAAAAAAACTTCAAAATGTTAATAACAAACTAATATTTAGAGACTTAAATTTCAAAAGCAAATCAAAATCAAAAAAATAAAATACACATAATACATAAATACGTAAAATTAATACATAATACATTTATTTTCTAAACATATTTTGGACTGAATACAAAATAGCCTTAAAAAATGTATTGGTATAAATAATGTTATAAATATTTGTAATTAAGGACTGATTATTAATAATAAATTCGTGGCATACTAAGCCACATTCATTTTAGCAATAACAGTTACTTTTAAAGAAGTATGATAAGTAAGTAATCTATATTAATTGTAACATTTAGTAAATACTTATAATACTCAGGTATTGTAAAAGAATGGAATAGCGTAAAGAGAAATAAACGTTTATAATATAAAATCGGTCCGAGACAACTCAGACACACTTTCTCATGAACGAGTTCATAATTACTTAGCCCAGTGTTTTCCATTTATTAGTTTTCGTGTTTTATAGGTACAAGGTGCATTTAATTATTATTGAACATTTCATCAAAATCTATATAAATAAAATTAAAGTTTTGTCTGTACATTGGTCAGAATTGAAATTTTTTTGGATACTTTTTCATTTTAGACATTCCAAAAACCGAATCCAGCCTTAACTTTTTTCGTGTATGTATGTGGGTATGTATGTGTGTCTGTCGCCCCAGTCAGACTTTATAGGCGCAAAACTGGCTAAATGAAATCGATTAATTTTTTTTCAGGGGTGAGCGCAAACATGTCGCGCAATTTGTAGGCTTGGTTTCATCTAAAAATATTGAGTAGAATAAAAGTTATTAACAATTTTATAAAAAAAAAAAGTATATAAAACATAACCTAAAAAAATAGGTTGACTCGCCGTAAACAAACCCCACAGACTCGCTATTATATTATTACTTTACTACTATTATTATATATTTCTAGACCACCTAGAGACTTGCGGTTTTTATGCGTTTGGTCGGAAATTGGCCTAAGCCCATTGAAAAAATCCGAAAAGTTAAAAAAATATATCCCCCCCCCCCCCCCCCCTAAAAAATTAAAGATGGTGGACGCAATTTAAAGTTTCTTTAGAAGCTTATTGTGGCTAAACGGTAAGTTGTATCGACAAGCTGATTGCGCCAGCGGTAACTAATTTTAAAAGATCTACAACTTTAGATCTATGACTTTTTGTCGTACCTTTATCGGTTCTACATTAAATAGAGCTAAATTTAATTTTTTGTAAAAACAAATTGACTTTGAGCTCTTAAGGCGTCCGCAATTGTTGACCGATTTAATTTCTGATTGGAGTGCTTAAACCTCACACTAATGCTCTTTAAATCGAGTATTTATTATTTTATTAATTGTTTCTAGAACTAGGGTAATTAAATATTTGCTGGTGCAACTGCCGTATTGAATAAAGAGGCTGGTAATTAAATAATGCACCATCATTGTTGATGATTGTTCAATGACTTCCAAGTCTAATTAAAGCAGTCTAAGCAGTCCCAGTCTAATTAGCATTCAAATTCAAAATTCAAAAAAAACTTTATTTCTTTTAAATAATACAAATAAACAAAAATGGACTATTACACAGAAATTACCTCTCCACAAAGGGGAAACCAGAGGGTGGAGAGGGAGCTCTATTATAATTTAATTTGATATAATTTTATAAATTAAAAAATTCAATTTCTTTATAAATATAAAATTAAAATATTTTGGGTCTAGGATTTGAACTTTGGATTCTTGAAATTAAAAATAACTGAAATCTACATGAAATAAACTTTACTTATACACATTATCAATAACGAGTGAAAATTGAAGATGTGACTGTAATAACCATAATTTTGTTTTGATAGCTATATGCTTCAGTCTTCTATGTCACTATTGAGTGGTTGTTGTAGGATGTGCTGTTTTATTTTTATATTAAATTGGTGGTTACTTGCATCTGATCGTAGAGGAGGGGGTAACTGGTTAAACCATGCGGGGCCGGAGTAAGACCAGTGTCTCATTCCGCAGGTCGTATTTTTTCTAGGGACCACAAGTAGACCCTGTGTCTCACCTCTGGTACCCAACCCGTGGGCCACTACACTAAATAGTCCAATATTTTTATGTACCGCTTTGTATACAAATAGTTTATACAATTGGTCCAGAGTAAGTACAGAGAGTTCTGCATACATGGCCGTGGCCGAGTCGGCTCTTCGTCTCCCTAAAATTGATCTTAAAATATTATTTTGCGCTACTACAATAGGACGCAGTACTGAGGAGTAAGCACCTCCCCAGGACAACAGTCCATATGAAAGAACCGACTGGGCCAAGGCGAAGTACACAATTTTTAAAGTTTTTACAGGCATAATACATCTTAGCCTCGCAAATATGTAGGTTAATTTATGAAGCCTTTTTGTTAGACTTAATACATGGTTCCTCCAGCTCAAATGTTGATCTAAATTAATTCCTAGGTACCTAATACTTTTGACCTTATCTATCTTTTGATTACCTAACAAGATTTGCAAAGATTCATCGGGCTGACTATTCGAGTATATTGAGTGGGAGATGTACTTTGTTTTAGCGATGTTAAGTGAGAGTTTGTTTTGGTCGAGCCATTCTTTTATTACTTTTAATCCTTGAGCTGCTAAAGCGAAAGAACTTGACCACGTGAGGGAGGAAAACAACAATACCGAGTCATCTGCAAACATATATATATTTCCGTTTATTGGATTTTCTAGCTTAGCCAGGTCATTAATAAAAATCAAAAATATTATCGGTCCAAGGACCGTACCTTGGGGAATTCCGAAGCGCGTACTAAGTAATTCCGTACTAAGTGTACCACCAAACCGGACTTGCTGCGGTCGCTCATGTAAATAGCTGACGAACCACTGAAGTGCAACGCCTTTGACACCAACACTATACAGTTTTTTTATGAATATGTCGTGTGACACAGTATCAAAGGCTTTAGCAAGATCCAGGAATATACTTAAAGGTTTCATTCCATTGTCTAATTCTTCCTGGATCTTGCTGGTCACACTATCTATGGCGTCATTTGTTCCCATACCTAACCGAAACCCAAATTGCCTAGGCGAGATTATATTATTCGACTCTAAATAGTCGACTAATTGCTTTTTCACTACTTTCTCTACGAGTTTGGCAATATTGGACAACATGGATATCGGCCTGTAATTTGTCACCTGGTCCATGTCACCATTTTTGAAGAGCGGGATGATTATTGATTTTTTAAGGCTCCGAGGAAAAATTGCAGTACTTATACTAAGGTTCACTATGTGACAAATAGGTTTGGATATGTATTCCTTGATCAACACTAAACATCTCACGCTGATCCCATCCCATCCTGGACCTGATCCCCCCCTAAGCTCGGCAAAAGTTTTAAGTATGTCACTTTCCGAAACTAATGAAAACTTAGTCAAGTACCCTGACTGGGCACCGGACACACATGTTGCAGGTTCCTCAACCAACATATCAGGAATTGAGCTGGCCATTTTTTCACCCACAGAGCAAAAGTGTTCATTAAAATAATTAGCACAGGTCCTAGGATCATTTGATACCGAGACATGTTTGCCATTAACCAGTATATTAGACGCAACATTTTGTCTATTGTGGCCTTTTGTTACCTCTGCGATTGTACCCCATATTTTTTTTATATCATTTCCCGCGTCTAGTATTTGTTTACTGTAGTACTCGTCCCTGGCTATTCGAATTAGTTTGCGAAGCTTATTTCTGTACATTGTGTAGTGTACTTTAAGATTTATGTTAAAAGGTTCCTTACATAATTTTTTATGCATTTTATCCCTTTTCCTTAATGAAATCATTAAACCATAAGACATCCATGGCTTAATTCTTTTATGTTTAGAGGATATTTTGACCTCTTTTAATTCAGTTGCTAAACCCAAATTAAAGTTAATTATGTTTATTAATTTATTAGTAGCTTCAGTTACACATGTACAGGAATAAACTTCAGTCCAATTCTGAGTTTTTGTTATTTCAATAAATTCGTCATAATTAATTATTTTATTTAGTAGTACATTATGCACTGGTCTAGAATAGGTTTTTGTATTTCCACTGATCACAAATCCAATCGCCTTGTGATCAGTTACATTCCAATCAAAAACAACTGCTTTCAGTAGTTCTTGAGTGGGTATGTTTACACAGATGTGGTCAATGCACGTAGAATAAGGTTTTAAACTAATAGAGCCGTCTTCATCTCTCACTTGTTTAACACCTTCTCTAGTGGGACAGGTAACCTTATTTAAGAATCCCCGACTGGATAGTAAACTTAAGTATCTACCGGTTGCTTCTGTCATAATCTCTTCACCTAATATATCGATATTTATGTCCCCAATTAAAATACTATTAGGCTGTAGGTAAGGTTCCAATTCATTTAGGAACACGTTTATGTTGTCAGTGGGTGAACGGTATACCGCTAAAACAGTGTAGGTTAAGTTTTCGCTTTTAATCTCAATCCTCATGCAGTTACAGTCAGTCATAGTTATTTCATTAATTTTAGTATTGCTTGAAAAATTATTGTTTACGAAAACAACCAAACCACTGTTTTGGTTAAAATTATTATTTGAACTGAACATAGTGTAATTTTCAATGTTAAAAAGAGATAGTAGGAGATCCCTGTGCCCTAGCCAGCACTCACCTAAAACCACCACGTCAAAAATGAAATTCAAACTTGATAGCGCCAATAAAAATTCATCAAAGTTTTTTGAAATACTTCTAATATTCATATATATACAAGACAAAACATGGTTATTACTTACTTTCACCAAAAACTCTTTATTGCTTAATTCCGGACCTTCGATACTAAAAATATTGTCTAAATTGTTTAACAAATCCATCTATTAATAAAAATAAAAATAATAAATCAAAATAATATTACTAATCAAAAGTCGGGTCAAAAATGTCTATGCAAGTGATCACTCCTGAATCAGATAACTTTGAATATCAGCCCCAGTAGGCACAAATTTAGAAGAAGAAAGTTCATCCTTTTTTATTAAAACCCTCCCATCTCTAATCCAAACAAACTTATACCCAGCGTCTAGGGCCTCTCGTTTTACGTTCTTAAACCACATATTAGTTTCCGCACTGAAGTGTTCATAGCAGGTAATTCTTCCTTCAGGTAGGTTATTGGATATATTAGACACTGCAATGCCCACAGCAGAACGATCCTCACTAGATTTTATTTTAAATTTTTGCAAAAATTTGTTTCTTATTTCTCTTCTTGTGAATTTGACAACAATTTGCTTTGGCAAGGACTTATTTCTGGTTGGCAAACGGTGTGAAATACTAATTTCTTTTTCGTCCATTTGTAGACCAATATAATTGGCTACTTCCTTAATTATTTCGGTAGTAGATTCGTTTTTTGTTTCTGGGATACCGCCTAGTATTAAGTTGTCTCTTCTGGTATAGTTTTGTAAGTTCTCTACTTGTTCCTTCAGTTTCTGATTTTCAAGCTTTATGGCGACATTATCATCTTTAAGTTGTGTTAATTCATCCCTCATTTCTTGTACAACTTGGTCAATTTTTTTATTTAGGGTTTTTTCGAATTGCTTGGCTAATTTTTTCAATAATTGATTGGGAGTTAACTCATCCTCATCAACTTGCTCTGGCTCTTCTTCACTTCCATTTCCCTCGGGTAAATTTAAAATACTCTCACGTCTTTCTTTTACACAAAGAGGACATCTCCAGACGTTCAATTTCTGTTCTTTTTTTAGGAAAGCTAAATCTTGAGGTGTCGTTTGAGAACATTCAATGTTTACGTGCAGTAATGAGTGACACGCTGAGCATTTTATTGAATCAGTATTTCGAGAGATTTGTTTTTTGCATTTGATATTTCCACATACAGGCATTTTAGAGAACAATACGTTAGCTGCAAAATAATATAATGTAAATAAAGTAAATAAATGAACTCACAAAAACAACACCGTATTGTGGTAGGGAAGGGGGGGATTTGTTTTGGTTCACCCTTCTACCTCTTGACTCACAATCGGATCGTATCGGAACTACTCGGAGGTGATCGGCCCTTTGACCTTGAGTGTTGTCGGCAACTAACTGCACTCCGTAAACCTCCAATATCACTGACCACTCAATTTACATTAAAATATCCAAATATTATAACAATATAATTAATTTAAATTATGTATTAAGTCAAAATCTTTTTAAGATTTTTGATGTAGCAACTTATTAAGTTCACTGTTGAAACAAATTAGACTAAAAATGTTTTGAAAAAGTACTCTATTTTTATAGCAAAAGATAAAAAACAGAGACGATCTACACTGTTCGGCAGTCTGAACTGAACTGATTGTTAATTATTACATATTACATTGTTAATTATTACTATATTACTTAGTTTCTACTGGCTATTTTTAAAATATATAGATAGAATCCAAACTATGATTTGGAGAGTATTATATTCTTAATAATGGAATTAATTATGTGTAATATAGTCCTGATTTTATTCCTAGAAGGCTTTGGAAACAAAACTATTTAGGAATTTAATTTAATTGCTAGGCCTACATGATTATAGGAAACACAGCCACTAATACCTAGCATGAGCCCCATGAGGGGTGAAAGCTAGTTTATCATAAACAAAACTTCTCGTGGGGGTGGAATTGAACCCGGCCTCTCTCCGTCTAGCTATTTTCTAAGGAACTAAATTTTTCCCGGGAAAGCGCCTTATATCGTTAGATTTGTATTTTAATGGACTAAATGTTTAGAATTTTTTAATCAAAATCGTCGAAACCGTTTTCGAGAAATAATTTCTCTTTTTTTTCATTATTTTCCAGAAGTTTTGGGGGGGTTTTCAAATTTAGAGCTAAAATTAATTTCTTCGATTTCACCTCGGGGTATGGTTTTTCTGAACATTTGTGCTAGATTTCCTTAAAATTGGGCCAGTAGTTTAGGCTCCACGCGTCGGCACAGACAACAGACAGACGACGGACATAAAAACACCTGACCACGGGCTTAAGTTGGGATTAAACTTGAGGTGGTAATTGACAATGGAGGTAATTCAGCAAGTGATCGAAGAATTAATCCTCGTGGTGAGTATGGGATGCTGAGACCCAAGTGACCAACTGAAATGTTTCTCCGCAGACCACGCACGGGACACTGATGAGACCGGTCGGGAATTAACTGACGCTATCTACCACGTTGTGCGGTGCGTGTGAGGAAAGCAAGTGTTGCGCCGGATACGCTGCAGGGTGGCACAACCAAGACTAGGAGGCAACTCAATCGCTGGTCGGCAATGAGAAAGCTAAGATGGGGCGGGGGAACCCGGGTTTAGCGAAAAAACTTAAATCAACTTTTCATAATTAAATTAATCTAGTTCCAGGCCTTCTTTCAAACTCGTACAAAACAAATCTCATTAGATGAATAATCAGATTTTAGCTAAATCTCAAACAAACCCTATTAGTAGTTATTAACTTTGTTACCCATTCTACTTTTCAACATTTTGTGGATATTAATATAGGTGGGTAACAAAGTAAAAGAGACGTATGGGTGTGCATCTTTTACTTTGTTACTCACCGCTTTCTTTTCTGTTATGGTGGGTAACAAAGTAAAAGAGATGTATGGGTGTGTTTCATTTACTTTGTTACCCACCACTTTCTTTTCTGTTATGGTGCCTCGCGGTACCTCGTAATAATAGTTACGCCCAACTATACACATTGATAAAATGGAAAGAGAGAATGATACAAATTATTGTCACACATTTTTTTTTATTTTTTCGGATGTGAAGTATGGGACGATGTTTTCTTGCACCTGTGACAAAATCTTCTGGTTGAATTAGAGGTAGAATGAGTAGGCAAGTGACATGTACCATCAAGCATCTTGCAGCAGCTATACGAACTTAACATGGAATGTATACTTCTCATTGGCTTCTTTTTCTTCTTCGTTCTTCTTTCTTTTTGTCTTCTATTCCTCTCTCTCTTCCTATCTGCAATTATTAGTAGATTTAGAAATATTAGATTAATAATAAAACATCCTATTAAACAATTAGAAGACGGCCTCTCCCATTATTATACCCTTGATTCTTAGTTCCAATTTTACTCTAAGACCATTCATTAGAGGAAAGCAATAGAAGTTGAATCAAGTTGATGGTAGTTTGTCACTTAATAAAATAACATTAAACATCATAGTTGAACAAGGATATATAATTTAGCGGCTAAATAATGATAAGTAAGATTTGAAGAAAGAAAAACAAATTGATAAATATCCTGATAGTCCAGGAGATAGCGTGCAAAAAAGTGTCTATCATCAAGCTAGAATTTTGTGTATAAGTAAATCTTTTGGTGCCTTTTAAAAATATGGGGTCGGCTCAAGTCTGCAATTGCAAAAAAAAAAAAAAAAAAAGCGGTGGAGAGCAGCCATCTCCCACCCATTTGGTGGACAATGTGATTTTCATGATCCTGAGTACGAAATTAGTTAGTAGACCAAAAAGTAGTTTGTCACTTAATAGGTGACCTCTTTGATTTGGAGTAATATTTGACTAACTAACATATTAAGTGATAAACTACCATCATCTTGATTATTGGTCTACTAACTAATTTCCTACTCAGGATCATGAAAATCACATTGTCCACCAAAAAGAGCGCGGCATGACCGCTCTCCACCGGTATGTTATTTTCAAATGCCTATTGCCAAGCTACACGAACTTAGCCGACCAAATATTCTTAAAAGGTGCCAAATTATTTACTTATACACAAAATTCTAGCTTGATGTTAGTCAAACACTTTTTTGCACGCTATCTCCTGGACTATGATTAAAAAAACAGCACGAAAGCAGCTGTTCAAATTTAAGTGTTATAATCTTTAAATATGTTCCCAGAGGCTGCATCTACACCAATTAATAAAATATTCTTCTAGTGTGTTGTAGGGGATCGACATACACAAGCGATTATCGTTGACGTTCTCATAAAACCATAAACTCCCAACACTATCGCATCTAGTTCAAATCCCAGAAAGTATAAAATAAGTTTTCATCAGCACGTTAAAGAAACTATTTGCTTTTGAAAAATTGTAGTTATAAAGGCTCGGGTGATACTTCTAGCACAAATTGTATTTAATTTATGTTTCCCTCAGAGCTTACGTTCCCCAAAGCCTAAAGGTACACTTTGATTAATATATACAAAAAAGAGACTACTTACCACTTACTCACCCGTTTCAAAGTCGACATCAGACTCAGACGAAGAAGACGGACGACACTGAGCGAAACGTGGTAGATTTGAGAACCTGCCGAAGAGAAGGCGGTGTTCGGCTCCAACAGGACAGAAGTACAAGGAATCTTCACATGCTACTTCGTCGCTTGCTTTATCAGCAACTCTGGGATTAGCCCAGCGACCACGAACAGCCAGTTCTTCAACTCCACCCGGCATCCATTCTCTCAATCTCTGCACAAAAACCATCCAGAGTGTTTTTTTTTTTAATTAGGTTAACATTTTTATACATGCTTGGTGAGCTTCTTATTTATAAAATTTCAAGTTTTCAACAGACGATATATTTGGTGCATCAAGATTAAATGAATTCTAGACCTTCACTGAAATAGCGTTGCTCAAACAGTTTTGAAAACCACAAAGAGTCTACAAGCAATCTACAGCTACTATCAACTTATTCACAGAAAATTATACTCCAACTATTGGCTATTTGTTACCAGATTAGGTTCAACCATGTACAATCTCCCACAACTTTGCGTTAAAAACAATCTACACCTACAATTTTTTACAAAAAGGAAAAGAGTTCAAGATTATAATTCTGTACTTTTACCCCTTTTATATTTATTTTCGTATTTAGAAACAAGACATAATGTTCAGGAAAGATCTATTTAATTTTATCTTTCCGATTACATATCTTATTTGTTCTTTTGGCCATATGCACATTGAGACGCTGGGACGCAGTGGAGGACGCCAGTTTTTTTCAATACGAGATCGCGCGAATTGAGACGCCAGACTAGCGTCGGGTAGGCCACGCGTGGCATAGTACTGCTCTGCGTCTCAATTCGTGCGGTTTCGAATATTTCTGCGGTTGAAAAAAACTGTGGTACCCTGCGCCGCCTGCGTCTGAATGTGCACCCGGGTTAAGCCTCGATTTTACTATTCCAACACTAAGCTTTAACAGATTAATTCATCGAGTACTTTTAACCAAGGCCGAGTAATATGTGTCACTTTTCATTCAATGAAATTGTCCATCCATATGAATCCAATGAATTCATTGATTGACCTTTATTTTAAATCAAAACAAACACATGCTTGAAAGACTTGTCTTTGACTTAGCCCACCTTAGAGCACCTCGTGCATATAAGAGGTTTATCGTTGAGAGGCTGATCACAGAGAAGACATGATTCCTTCTCTGCTTTAGACTGATTGCCATTTCCACAAGATGATTTAGGCGCTGCTTCGTCAGGATCCTCTTCATCGTCTGCCCAAAACTGTTCACTCACTTCACTCGGTTCTGTCACCGAGAACGATTCACCGCTTCCCTTTAAAAAACATTAGAGTAAAATCATGTAACATGAGTGATAAAAAGTACGTAGCAATATCACTAACAGTATGGATAACAATAGTTAATGCTTGCGGCTTCCCTTTTGGAGACCAGGTGGGCCAACATTCAGACGAGCAGTCAGTGCGTGTTTGAACTCGCTAGAGTAAGTTGGTGATCCGTTGTAATTATTTTCATGACCCGGTTATTTGGAGTGTGTTCCGAAAATGAGTGACATCAATTAGAATCAATGGTGCGCTATTAAGTTTTGTTTGAGACTTAGGGACATTGCTACGAAAACTTTTTCAAAACTTCAATAGGCCTATACAGTTTATCCCAAACGAGATTTAGTGCGTTGACAGCGCGGGAAATCGAGTGACACACAGATTGGCCAACCTCTCTGAGGGAAAAAACATTTATCTTTGCCTAGTTGACCCGACCTTTTGTCCAGGAAAATCTCGAGCTCTCATTGGCTCCCCACCCCATTTGCTAGTTTTTCCCGTGCTGTCAACGCACTAACTCTCGTTTGGGACAGACTGTAGAGATAGTGTTTATTAAGGGCCCAGTTTTTCCGCTTACGGCATTCTCAGAAGGCCGAAAATCTATTAAAAATTAACCTCGCAGAAAAAGCCTTTATCTTTAAGAACTGATGAAAATGTCGAAAGATTCCAGATTGCTGTGTTGACTCACGCAATCGTTAATCTGATTTTGATTAATGAAGTGGGGTGGGCATGATAATAATCTAAGCTAAAATTGTCCCATCAAACCTTTCACAGGAACAAAAGGATAAGAGGCTTTGGGGGCAGATTTAAAATTACCCTCATTTTATTAAACATTCATTACCGCAGACGATTTCTTGGATCATTTTGTACAACCCAAAAACAAAGCCAGAATGAGTCCAAATTGATGTCAATCGTTTTCAGAATGCACTTTAACAAACCTGCTCAAGAAAAAATCACAATGACCGCCAACTTAAACCAGCCACTCACAGTCCAACTTGGTCGTATGGCACGGGGTGGGGCTTGTTGGATCCGTGTTGGATGTACGGGGAATCCAACTTCACCTTGTCGTACGACATGTTGCCAACCACCCTAATCACAATCCATATTGGCTCGTTGGAGTGAGTGTCGTACGTCAAGTTGGACCGTGAATGGCTGGCATTACTCTAGCGAGTTGAAACTTGCACTGAATAGTTAGATGTTGGCCTACCTACTCTCCAGAAAGGAAGCCACCAGCGTTGCCAAATAAAACGCTGCACTATTATCTCATTACTCTCTCTTACTTGTGTAATTGCACAAGCCATTACATATTGTAGTTTTATAAGCTTTTAGCAGACCTAAGCCTTACAGGCTTAGGTCAGGTACAGGAATTTCATTCATATACATGTTGACTAGTGTATCTCTCATAAACCAGCATGAACAGCTCCGAAAATGTTGTCTTCAGCGTAGAAGGCGAAACGGAGGATAACTCATCCAACACAACGTGGTCACCACTGAAAGACCTTGAAATCCATGATGACATCAACCCCAGAAGCCTATGCACTAAGATAACTGACGTACTTCTTTATCAGCAATGCTTGCTTCCCAGATCTCAAGAGGAATGATGTCCGATGAATCGCTCTCAAGGTTTTCATCTGATGAAGAATCTTCTGTTATGTTCAACATCCTAATAACAGAAGATTTACACATGAGCGAAACATCGGTTATCATATCTTTCGAGATAAGGAATTATCATTGATAATAAGTAACATTTAGAATGATCAATTTGAAATGTTTAAGATCATTTTTCTATTATTTTTATCAGTTATATAAAGAAAAGGAAGGAAAAGGACCTTTAAAGTTTGATCATAAATGTTGAGAAATTTTGGATTGTCAATCAAATTTTGTAAAAAGGATTGTTTTTTTTTTTTTATTGCATCTTCAATACCAAACATTGTTTTCTGGTGAAAATCGGAGTTAGAGATTAATAAACCTAGATATAAAGCCATACACGTTGTGGTAAACCTGGACAGGTCACCTGTACAGGTGAAACGTATCGTGTGTGCTATCATAACTGTGCAGTTATGTCATAATTTGATAGCACACCCTCCGTCTTTCCTGTGCAGGTTACCTGTACAAGTTTGCCTGTCAGGTATTCCGCAACGTTTATGACCGGCTTTACTGAGGAGACTGCGTCAGAGGTTTTGTGAATCCCAACTTTTTGAACCCATTAAAGGGATCAATCTCAAGACAGTTGGGCACTCTTTAAATTCTTTTCAAATTTGACAGGACCTGGGTGGGTATGCAAATTAGACTAAGGGATATTATGAACAGGTACATAAAACTCCCTTTTTTATAAATATCACTTTTTTAAGATACCTTTAATGTACAGAATTGTGATATTAATTTGTCCCAAAGTACTTTGGACTGTCTTAATACTTACGGAAGGTATTCAACTAAAGGTTTGTCCTGTGTCTCCTATTTAACTTTGGTATCCCCTTTTAGGGGGATGCTAAACTAAAAGAGTATTAATCAGCTCATTATGATTCATTTCCAAATGACTATTAGACTGATTATGAAACTCTAGCAGTGGAAACCTTCCCTATAGGATTAGAGAATAATGCCTATGTATTTATAATGTACTACTTAATACTTTTTGTGAGCGACTGCCATGAAACTGAAACTTTCTTGATGAGACAGAGGTTTAAATCTGAGTCAGATATAAAACTTTGTCATAACTTCTATACTATACTAACTCATAGGTTTTAATTCCTCTTATGGGCACTGATGATAGCCAATAGTGGTTGGAAGCAGGCTTCACACGATAAAGTATTGTGGAGAGACGCTAGTCTTCACTGCTCGTTTGGACAAGAATTGAAACCTTATCTTCCAATTCCTTAAAGGCTAATAAAAAACCCGACAGTCTTAAATTGAGACTACCTCCCACTGTTGCCTTCCATGTACATTATTACAAAATAGAATTACATACTACACATCTAAGAGCCAAAATAATAATTTGGCAACACAACTAATTATTTTAGAGTCTACGTTTTTCATTATCCATCGCCAGCATTTGTAATCGAGGTCATTATGCATCTGACATTTTGAGATTTGATAACCTCTTGTAAGAGCTTAGAGCTCACTTTAGTCATAGTCTTCACCATTTGTCTAAATGGCTCAAATAAATTGTTCATATCTCCATTGGTATAATAATAACTTTAAACATTTGGTTTCTACAAAGGGAAAAACAAATAATGTAGCAGACGAATCAGTATTAAGCTTCTGATATAACAATCTGGGTTTTACAGTGAAAAATATAATTCCAGCCATGGAAGCCAATTTATCGAGCTTCCGTTATGAACAATTATTGTTAACTCTAGAGTAAGAACCGTACAACGGACACGATTGTCTCGCATAAAATTTTTTCTGTCTAAAGAACCATTTTCCAAACTTTCTATTCACTCCACGTTTAAAGTGGCGGCTAACTTACATTTACTCAGCACTGAAATCAAACTTGTATTTCAAAAAGAGGCAGATGTAGCCGTGATTTACTGGGACGGCAGAAATTAATAAATGGCATAATTTACAAAATAGCCACAGGATCAATGAGTAGAATAATACATTTGGCGAAATTTTATTTTGTTTACCTTTTCGTCTGGCCAAAGACCTGTGTAAATAGGATGGATAAGTTTACCCATGATCCTCTGAGTAACTCAAAATTTAACCATTTTATCACTTCCAGAAATTTTTTAAAATGAATTAACTAAATCAATTTTTTAATTTCAATGAAATTTTAATCACATGATGTCAAAAAATATTTAAAAAATGACAAAATAAAATGTTTTATTTTATTTACTAATTTATTTATTGAATTTTATATTTATAATCTATTAATGGAAATGAAAGGCAAATAATTTATTTAAAAATAAATATGATGACTTACATAAATAATATTTGTTTTCTCGCATGTCGTTGCTGTTAATAAGAAAAGATAGTAAAAGTAAATTGTATGGTGCAGTTTACAGAATCGAAGTACAAAATTAATTTTTCTGCCCTAGAATTTTCAACAGTGCTCATCCGCTCATTTTCTGTAGAAAAATAAAAAACAACCCTGCTTATGATTCTGAATCTGAATCATAAAGACCAGGTAGAGCTACAAATCGAAGTTCAAAATTAATTAATGTTTCGATGGCACCGTACTAAAGTTATATAGAATAAACAAGTTGCTGCACTGTCTAGGTTTGACGTTTTAAATCTCGGGTCGAAAAAAAGTCACGCATTTTTATCCCCTAGAGTGCAGGCCAAACAGTAAACCCCCATACTGTTTGGCCTGCACTCTAGCGGATATTTTTACCCGCGAATCCTAGATGTTATGACAGGGTCTCGTTCTTTTCTCTTGCTTTTGTATGTTTTCTTTCATTTCTAAAATTACGTCAATTTATTGAGAATTGTTTAAGAAAAGGATTAATATGAAGACTTGCTATGTTCCTTTTTGTAAAAGTGGTTGTAGACCAAAAAAAAAAAAAATGAAGAAAAACTTAGCCATCCGATTAATCTCTTTTCTAATTCATGTAGACAATGATTATCCCTTGCTTTGAAGATCAAATGTGTAAATTTTTACATCAGAAAAAGAACAGTAGATTTGTATAAACAACACACAAACACACACACATATATATACAAATATATGCACATATACGTTGACTTTCATATATGTAGACAAATTAAACATATTGTCATGAAAAACATAATAATTCTACACTTATTTCGTATTATATTTCAAAAAGTCTTCATACATTAATTTATAAAACCTCAAATATGTTGAAAAATTCGGGACAAATCAGCATCTGTATACGGAAAAAAATATTACATGACAATTAGTTGAAATTCGGGACTGTCCGTAAAAAGTACGGACGTCTGGTCACCTCAATTAAGTTAAAAAAGTTATAGTTTGTAATGTAGTTGTGTAGAAAATTAGCCCCCATACAGATTGCACTGCTGCGTGGTGGGCAAAAAGTAAACTAACCTCACCAAACGAAAAAAAATAATCCAGTGCAACAACTTGTTTATTCTATATAACTTTACACCGTACAATCCATTTTCACCATTTTATTTTATTAAAACCTAATCTTATAATCTACTCAGACAAAGGTTTTGAAAGACTTGGTATATTGGTATATGAAAAGTTGGTTGTCACGCGATAACTGGCGTAAAAATAGATCGATTTCAACGCAATTCGGCACTCATGTGCATCTCAAATCTCAGCATGCAATAATATTTTCAAGATGGCGGAAGACTAAAAAAGGTTTTAATCAACGTGATATGTTACACATCGACATCGTTTTAAGAGTCTTCAAGTGTAAAAAAAGTTTAAGTGATTTTTGCCGGCATTATGAAAACAAATATGGCCGAAATGAAGGTGTTGAAAAAAAGTCTATACTTACAATATAGCATGTTTCTTTGCAAGTCCCAGCTAATGTAAACCGAACTTTTCTCAACTTGTGTTTTACATTATCTAGAATTCACGTGCACAAGTTGTTGAAAACGGTTGTTTAAATTTGTAACTAATTTGAAATGCAACAAGAATTCGATATGGTATGGTGCCAATGAAACTGTTATCAAATCAGCTGCTTTGAGATTTGATAACAGTTTCTGAGTTTGTTTTTTCCGTCTTTATTCTCTATTTATAAATTGTGTTAACCGGCTCTTTTTTATGTATTTTGTTTTATTCGGATGAAAAGAAAGTAATGTAGTTAGTTCTCGTGTATTTATTTAATTTTTGCTTTGTCTGGTACATAATATAAATATAATTTCTAATCTTTATACGTACCCTGAATCCTGGAATTAATTAACCGTAATGCTTAATTTAACAATTGAACAGGTAATAAGTTAATATAACTTTTAGTTTTAATAATTTAATAGTAATTGGTTTAACGAATATAATATTCAAGTTATACCTGATATTTGTAACCTCCCAATAATTTAGAATTCTTACCTATTTAAAATCAAATAAATATTAATTACTATTATTTCTAACTTAAGAAATATTTATGATGACCCTAAGGAATTATTATTATTTAAAATAAATGCTATGATATCAGATTAGTAGTACTGTGTCATCTATCTATCTCAGATTTATCTTTTAATTTACTTTGTGTTTATTTCTAATCGAATGTAACATTCTTTCCCTTGTATGAAGCAATTATTCATTAGATATCAATCAATCTGTATTATATTGTATTTCAGATTTCAAAACATCTTAAAGATGGAATAATTTCAGCACCTGAATTATTGAATTTATGCCTGAAGCGAGCGAAGGATACCGAAAAGTTTAATGCTTTTGTAACGCTCTTGTCAGAAAAGTCTCAAAAGGCAGCTAATGAATCCGAATCAAGATTTAATAAAAGTAAGTTACTTTACTTAATGTAATGGTAGAGAATTATATTATTTATTTTGCATTTCCCCGTAAACTTTGGTAAATTTACAGATATATTGAGTCAACAGATATATTGAGCACCACATCCCTGAAGATGCTTCCAGTAGTGGAAGCGAAACGTCGGACTTCAACCCCTTCATGACGTGGATTTCACTGGACCACCAAGCTGTTTATTATAAATTGACCGATATCAGTATTATTTGATGTAATCGCAGCCGATCAGAACTGTCCTCTAGATGGACCACATTCAGGTTACAATCCTCATAATGGGAGAAGAACTTGCCCCTGAAACATCAATAATATAAAACAATTTAAACAATGAACCATATCCAAATAAAGTAATTTATATTGATCCTCCTATTTTTCAAAGATTATTAGCATACATAGGGTTCAAAAAGCACTCCGGTTTTCACTTTGTTGTTTAGCAACATGGTTGAATATAAGTTGAAATCAGCAAACATTCTGTGTGTCATCGTGGCACACTTTTCAACTGAGCAACATTTGGGTGATTAAAAAAGCTTTGGTTTTAATATCCAAAAAAGGAACTTTATTTTTAAAAAACTTATTTACAAAGGACATAAACCTGTTAATCAAACCTTCCCAATTCAGGTAAGACAAATTATATTGGGCATATGGCCCCTCTACTGTGCTGGCATGTCAAAACTGGTTTCCTGAAATTGCTGATTACCAATTCTACGGACAATTGCTGCAAAACTATTTCACAATTAACACGTGTTTCTCAGTTGAAAAGAGTTCCATGATGACACACAGAAGGAAATCGGAATGTTTGTAGATTCCTACTTTATACTTAACTGTGTTGCTAAGCAACAAACAACAAAATGACGAGCGATTCAATACCGGCGTGCTTTTTTGACCACCCTATGTATATTTTCATGTAAAGTAAAACAGATTATTGCTTCCGAGCTTACCGAAGGTAACAGCAGCTATCTCCGATTTCAAAAATTTCAAGACAAATCCTTTTCCTGACATTAGGGAACATTTTATGCTCCGTGTCTGTCTATCTCTCCGTGTTTCGCTCAATTTTTGCAAACCAACATTTCTTAAAAACTACTCATCTGATTTTAATGAAATTTGTATGGTAGGCCATAATTAGCTCATTGTTGGTCCCATATAAGTTTCAACCTTCTGCACTCATTAGTTTCTCTTCCACATGCACACAAACATTTAGACATTCATTTAGACCAATGGCTTCAAAAGTAAGTACTTTTTATTTGTATGAAACTTTTATGGTTTACCAATAAGTACCTGCAGATTAGTTTGAACCGTCTTGGTTCTTCAACTTTAGCTAAATTGATACTTTAATTCATGTAAAAAATCAAAACAATTTTTACAGATAAAAAAACGGGGGAAACAACTAAACAAATTATACAGTAATGGCTTATAAAAGCATACAATCAATAAAGTACATATTAGTATGTGAGGAAGCTATATGCCACAACAATTGGCAGTCTATTTTTACTATCTTTTCATTAAAGATTGTAAAAATCATATGATTACTTTAAGCTAATAGTCTATAAACAGATAGACATCTACTTCTACTCAGAAATTCTTCTCGCAGATTACTGGGGGAACTATTAGCATTGACACTTTATTAATGAGATAGTAATGTAGATTAACAACATCTTGAGGTTTCCAAATTTTGTGGGTACGGCTGTTCTTATGCAACTCCTTGTTTTTCCGAGCCCCTCCCATCCACTTTATATTTATATTTGTCTGTTACATCATTACATCTCATATATTTATTTGTTTATAGATGAGAGTAAAGGTTTGTTAGATGGAGTACCTGTAGCAGTTAAAGATAATTTCTGTACTAGAGGTGTTAGAACAACATGTTCTTCTCGGATGCTGTTAGATTTTGTCCCTACCTACTCAGCTACAGTTGTTCAAAGATTAGAACAGAGTGGAGCAAACATTATTGGAAAAACTAATCTTGATGAATTTGCTATGGGGTAAATACTGTGTTTTAATTTTATTTTTTTCACACTTACAATCTTTACTTCCTTATTCATACATTATCAACACTGCATTGGGACAAGAGGTCTTACTGCTAAACGTGTATATTTCTTGAAGGAATTAGTGCCAGCTCAGAGCTCTGACTATAGCTTGTCACACAGGCTATCAAAGACAGCTCTTGGAGTTTGTATCATAAGAGAAGGTCAGGTTATTGGGTAACTAGTGAAGGAAAAGTTGAGGCAACATAAAATTATATTTACTCTCCATTGGTGTGTTTGTATCGTAAGAGAAGGTCAGGTTATTGGGTAACTAGTGAAGGAAAAGTTGAGGCAACATAAAATTATATTTACTCTCCATTGGTGTGTTTGTATCGTAAGAGAAGGTCAGGTTATTGGGTAACTAGTGAAGGAAAAGTTGAGGCAACATAAAATTATATTTACTCTCCATTGGTGTGTTTGTATCGTAAGAGAAGGTCAGGTTATTGGGTAACTAGTGAAGGAAAAGTTGAGGCAACATAAAATTATATTTACTCTCCATTGGTGTGTTTGTATCGTAAGAGAAGGTCAGGTTATTGGGTAAATAGTGAAGGAAAAGTTGAGGCAACATAAAATTATATTTACTCTCCATTGGTGTGTTTGTATCGTAAGAGAAGGTCAGGTTATTGGGTAACTAGTGAAGGAAAAGTTGAGGCAACATAAAATTATATTTACTCTCCATTGGTGTGTTTGTATCGTAAGAGAAGGTCAGGTTATTGGGTAACTAGTGAAGGAAAAGTTGAGGCAACATAAAATTATATTTACTCTCCATTGGTGTGTTTGTATCGTAAGAGAAGGTCAGGTTATTGGGTAACTAGTGAAGGAAAAGTTGAGGCAACATAAAATTATATTTACTCTCCATTGGTGTGTTTGTATCGTAAGAGAAGGTCAGGTTATTGGGTAACTAGTGAAGGAAAAGTTGAGGCAACATAAAATTATATTTACTCTCCATTGGTGTGTTTGTATCGTAAGAGAAGGTCAGGTTATTGGGTAACTAGTGAAGGAAAAGTTGAGGCAACATAAAATTATATTTACTCTCCATTGGTGTGTTTGTATCGTAAGAGAAGGTCAGGTTATTGGGTAACTAGTGAAGGAAAAGTTGAGGCAACATAAAATTATATTTACTCTCCATTGGTGTGTTTGTATCGTAAGAGAAGGTCAGGTTATTGGGTAAATAGTGAAGGATAAGTTGAGGCAACATAAAATTATATTTACTCTCCATTGGTGTGTTTGTATCGTAAGAGAAGGTCAGGTTATTGGGTAACTAGTGAAGGATAAGTTGAGGCAACATAAAATTATATTTACTCTCCATTGGTGTGTTTGTATCGTAAGAGAAGGTCAGGTTATTGGGTAAATAGTGAAGGAAAAGTTGAGGCAACATAAAATTATATTTACTCTCCATTGGTGTGTTTGTATCGTAAGAGAAGGTCAGGTTATTGGGTAACTAGTGAAGGATAAGTTGAGGCAACATAAAATTATATTTACTCTCCATTGGTGTGTTTGTATCGTAAGAGAAGGTCAGGTTATTGGGTAACTAGTGAAGGATAAGTTGAGGCAACATAAAATTATATTTACTCTCCATTGGTGTGTTTGTATCGTAAGAGAAGGTCAGGTTATTGGGTAACTAGTGAAGGAAAAGTTGAGGCAACATAAAATTATATTTACTCTCCATTGGTGTGTTTGTATCGTAAGAGAAGGTCAGGTTATTGGGTAACTAGTGAAGGAAAAGTTGAGGCAACATAAAATTATATTTACTCTCCATTGGTGTGTTTGTATCGTAAGAGAAGGTCAGGTTATTGGGTAACTAGTGAAGGAAAAGTTGAGGCAACATAAAATTATATTTACTCTCCATTGGTGTGTTTGTATCGTAAGAGAAGGTCAGGTTATTGGGTAAATAGTGAAGGATAAGTTGAGGCAACATAAAATTATATTTACTCTCCATTGGTGTGTTTGTATCGTAAGAGAAGGTCAGGTTATTGGGTAAATAGTGAAGGATAAGTTGAGGCAACATAAAATTATATTTACTCTCCATTGGTGTGTTTGTATCGTAAGAGAAGGTCAGGTTATTGGGTAAATAGTGAAGGAAAAGTTGAGGCAACATAAAATTATATTTACTCTCCATTGGTGTGTTTGTATCGTAAGAGAAGGTCAGGTTATTGGGTAACTAGTGAAGGATAAGTTGAGGCAACATAAAATTATATTTACTCTCCATTGGTGTGTTTGTATCGTAAGAGAAGGTCAGGTTATTGGGTAAATAGTGAAGGATAAGTTGAGGCAACATAAAATTATATTTACTCTCCATTGGTGTGTTTGTATCGTAAGAGAAGGTCAGGTTATTGGGTAAATAGTGAAGGATAAGTTGAGGCAACATAAAATTATATTTACTCTCCATTGGTGTGTTTGTATCGTAAGAGAAGGTCAGGTTATTGGGTAAATAGTGAAGGAAAAGTTGAGGCAACATAAAATTATATATACTCTCCATTGGTGTGTTTGTATCGTAAGAGAAGGTCAGGTTATTGGGTAAATAGTGAAGGATAAGTTGAGGCAACATAAAATTATATTTAGTCTCCATTGGTGTGTTTGTATCGTAAGAGAAGGTCAGGTTATTGGGTAACTAGTGAAGGATAAGTTGAGGCAACATAAAATTATATTTACTCTCCATTGGTGTGTTTGTATCGTAAGAGAAGGTCAGGTTATTGGGTAAATAGTGAAGGATAAGTTGAGGCAACATAAAATTATATTTACTCTCCATTGGTGTGTTTGTATCGTAAGAGAAGGTCAGGTTATTGGGTAAATAGTGAAGGATAAGTTGAGGCAACATAAAATTATATTTACTCTCCATTGGTGTGTTTGTATCGTAAGAGAAGGTCAGGTTATTGGGTAAATAGTGAAGGAAAAGTTGAGGCAACATAAAATTATATTTACTCTCCATTGGTGTGTTTGTATCGTAAGAGAAGGTCAGGTTATTGGGTAACTAGTGAAGGAAAAGTTGAGGCAACATAAAATTATATTTACTCTCCATTGGTGTGTTTGTATCGTAAGAGAAGGTCAGGTTATTGGGTAAATAGTGAAGGATAAGTTGAGGCAACATAAAATTATATTTACTCTCCATTGGTGTGTTTGTATCGTAAGAGAAGGTCAGGTTATTGGGTAAATAGTGAAGGATAAGTTGAGGCAACATAAAATTATATTTACTCTCCATTGGTGTGTTTGTATCGTAAGAGAAGGTCAGGTTATTGGGTAAATAGTGAAGGAAAAGTTGAGGCAACATAAAATTATATATACTCTCCATTGGTGTGTTTGTATCGTAAGAGAAGGTCAGGTTATTGGGTAAATAGTGAAGGATAAGTTGAGGCAACATAAAATTATATTTAGTCTCCATTGGTGTGTTTGTATCGTAAGAGAAGGTCAGGTTATTGGGTAACTAGTGAAGGATAAGTTGAGGCAACATAAAATTATATTTACTCTCCATTGGTGTGTTTGTATCGTAAGAGAAGGTCAGGTTATTGGGTAAATAGTGAAGGATAAGTTGAGGCAACATAAAATTATATTTACTCTCCATTGGTGTGTTTGTATCGTAAGAGAAGGTCAGGTTATTGGGTAAATAGTGAAGGATAAGTTGAGGCAACATAAAATTATATTTACTCTCCATTGGTGTGTTTGTATCGTAAGAGAAGGTCAGGTTATTGGGTAAATAGTGAAGGAAAAGTTGAGGCAACATAAAATTATATTTACTCTCCATTGGTGTGTTTGTATCGTAAGAGAAGGTCAGGTTATTGGGTAAATAGTGAAGGATAAGTTGAGGCAACATAAAATTATATTAACTCTCCATGACAAGTCTCAAGTCCTGGACTACATAGTTCATGAGATATACAGGTGGACCTTGTGGGTAAATCCACCATACTTTTCCACCATGCAGTTTTCTTTTTCTTCTTCAAGTCATCAGTCATCATCTGACATTGACCAGAATTAAATGTTATCTTTAATTGAAGTGAGCTTCTTAAATTCAGCAAAATAAGTTCATGTCTGTCTGTCAGTAATGCATACGGGTCCGATAATAACTTGAGTAAAACTTGACCTTTTTTGTTGAAATTTGGTATACATGTTCCTTTTACTTATACTCAGGCTAACTTTGTTGGACAGCTTTATCCGTCCGTTCGTGTGCAATGCTTGCATAAAGGTGAGGTTCAAATGTAAAATTTGAAATTTCAGGACATGAAAAGATTCTATCATCACCTATTCGATGAGACGAACATTTTTTTTTCAAATTACATTTTTTATTAAAACCAACAGCGACACCACTATGAAGTTATAAAGGTAGTTAAAACTATTAAAGCAGACAATGTTTTTACCGATATCTTACATTGTTATCTTAAATCTGTTGTGTATCTTAAATTGTTCTAACATAACAATTTTAATAAATTTCACCTACATTGTCTAAAGTACAATTAAAGCAGGCATGTAAAATTTCAACTTGATAGAAGCAGTAGTTATTGAGCAGTGAAGTGATACATTTTATAATAGTTGAAATGAAGATGACCGGAACATGTAAGTTAAGGAATATCTGAAAAGGCACCTTTCTCCCCCCTCTACACGGCTCTCTATTACAATCATACTTTTAAACTACCAACTCATTGAGTCAATATTTTCTAAATATCTACAGTGTAACCCCTGTTAACCGGCCTGGTCGGGACCAGGACTTGGCTGTTTCATCCGAGGTTCTCGTGAAAAATAGAACCAATCAAAAAGAACTACTTTCAAATTTCTTGTCTAAATACCAATCTTAAAGCCTAGTGTCCACACCAGTAGACACGTTACGCAACTTGTCTATAGACGTTCTATGAGACTGTCTATAGACATGTTGGGCAACGTGTCTATAGACGTCTTCTGAGACCGTCTATTGTCTAGGTCTAGCGTCCACACTTGTAGACCCATTGCGCAATGTGACTACCGTTGCACCGTGTCTACCATTTAGAATGGAAAACCATAGACATGCGATTTTTGGTCTAGCAACGAGACCGTAGACGCCGTTTGTCTATAGATAAATCACTAGACATTGTCTCTGAGACCAAAGTCGCGCAACATGTCTACTAGTGTGGACAAGGCTTTAGACTTTGCTTATGAACACCTTTCAATTTCCTTTCTAACTGTCTTCTACTAAAGATTTATATTTATTTTGATTGTATTTTTACAGTATTCATTATTTATTCTGTATCTCTAAATGATAGTTTTAATTGTTGGACAGGTGTGGTACAGTTGATACAATCCATGGAGCCACATTGAATCCATGGAGTCATGATACCGAGTCTAGTGCTAGAGTAGCTGGAGGCAGTTCAGGAGGAAGTGCTGCCAGTGTTGCTTCAGGAGCTGTCTTTGCGTAAGTTTTTATATTACATTGTTACTAATGTGAACATTCTTCTTCATTTATTTTTCCTTTTAGCTGTCCATTGACCTTCATGTTTGTCTAGAGTCTAGACTTGTTTTCTGGTAGCCTCGAATTTTCTATGTGATACAACATGACTTAACTAGTATGGAGTTCTTCACTCTACCCATAATTAGTTATAATATTAATTTGATTGATTTTTTTTTTTTTTTAGTGCACTAGGTTCAGATAGCGGTGGGTCTACTCGTAACCCAGCTTCTTACTGTGGTGTTATTGGATATAAACCAACTTATTCTTCAGTATCAAGACATGGTCTAATTCCTCTAGTCAATTCTATGGATGTACCAGGAATTATTACCAGGTCCGTTAGGGATGCAGCTATTGTTTACAGTGAGTTAAATTTCTTGTATTTGATATGTTAGCGGAATCTAGAAATCTTAATTTTTGTAGATTAATTTCTTGTTTGAAATTGGCCTTTTTAGGGTTTTATTTCTTTTTATAAAATTATATTAAATATAATAAATACACATAAAAACTTCTGCTCTTTTTAGAAACTGCTATATTTCGCCATTACTTTATGGCTTCTTCAGGCTTGTAAATTCCCTGTGAACATTAGTCTTCTTTTGTTAAAAAACATTGTTTTATAAGATGTAAAAATTTTTACACTTCGTCATTTCACAAATGAAACAAGGGAAAAACAGTTATGATTTCACATATATATTGTGGTATCCCAGTATTATACCACATATATGTATATATTTATATGAATATTTGAAATGATTATTATATTAAAGTATGAGTAAGAATATAAAGAGAAGATGTAAATGAACCCTTTAATTTGGTAAATCTCTGTTTAGATTTGTGATTCTTATTGTATTTTATTTAGGGACTTTGAATTTAGGGGGTAACATTTGTAATGACGTCAGAACGTGGAGAAATCCCAATTTTAGTTCAAGTTTTTGCCGTTTTTTGTTAGAGGCTCGTGGTCACCATTTTAGGGACACTCGGCTGGCAACTTTAGACAGGGAAGGAGCATGGAGAGTCCATCGTAGAGATGTAAAATCGTATAACTGTTGCATATGTAATTTTAGTTTTGTTTTAAACTCAAGTGTTTTGAGTAAAGACTCTTTTGGGTCACAAAAATAATGATTTAATGTAAAGCTGCACAATTCTTTTTCTCTTCTGAAGAATATTTTATCTGCCGATACATATCGTAAGTTTTAAACGTAATATTCAGTTAATATGATTTTTTTTTTAACAAGTCAAGTTTTGAGACTCAGGTTGTTTTAAAGTAACTTATTTTTTGTTTTCTTTTGGATTTATTCCAGGGCTCTTATCTTACAGTACCAATACTGTCACCGTTATTGTTACCATTTATCTAACTTACCATCATATACGCCCAGAACTTTAATGGTTAAGAAGCGTCCCTTAAGGCTTCACCTAACAACGGTTTCGACATGATGCCCAGTTATGCGTCAGAGTCGTTATGAGTATTACAACTTTAGAATTTATGCTCTACAGCTTCTTAGTAATATTTTATTACTTTTGTCATCATAAAATATATGATTTCAACCTTTGTCCAGTAAAGTTTTAAAGAATATTTTTTTTTTTTATACTGGAGATGAAATCTTTTCCCTCCAAATTTTAGCAAGCGACCCCACGCTATAATGTATACACCACGCTATAATGTTATAACGGATTTCTACCTGATACATTTTAAATTTTGAGCTTCACTCATATAATGCACTAAAAAGTATTTTTATTAAATTAAATTCAACAAGGGTTCATATAAATAAGTAAATAAATCAAGAAAGAAACATTTTAATAAAAAATATGTATTTTTTTTAAACAAACATATAAGAGAATAATTAATAAAGAATATAAGTATAAAAGCCTAAATGATCTCTACCGCAACTACTATTAAGTTTATGTTAAATGTATAAAAAGAAAGAAATATTGTGTGAAGAAAATTATTTAAATATAAAAGTTTGTTTTATTGAAAATTGTCATGATCTTATTTAAATTTTATTTAGCTACCCTAAAATATTAAGTTTACCCCGGGCACACCACGCAAGAAACCCCGTAATATACACATCCATACACATGTATATATATACTCACAAAAATACCTTTCTCAATCCTCCCTGTTTGGAATCCAGGGAGAGTCTCTCCCTGGATTCCAAACAATGTTTTTTAACAAAAGAAGGCTAATGTTCACAGGGAATTTACAAGCCTGAAGAAGCCATAAAGTAACGGCGAAATATAGCAGTTTCTAAAAAGAGCAGAAGTTTTTATGTTTATTTATTATATTTAATATAATTTTATAAAAAGAAATAAAACCCTAAAAAGGCCAATTTCAAACAAGAAATTAATCTACAAAAATTATAAAGAAGGGTGCAAAATAAAAGATTATTTTATTAAGGAAAAAAAATAGAAATCTTAATTAAATTGTTTTAAATTGTGTTCAAGGTATCAGCACTCCTTGATATTATATAAACTAAACATTCAGTTTAATGTACTCTGTCCTCAGTTCCCCACAGAAATATCTGAAACGGCAGAGCTACAAAGCTGAAATTTGACGTGCAGATAGATTTAATTTTAGCTTATAACATCTGTTCATTTGTTACAGATGCACTTTGTGGTTTTGACTCTAAAGACAGTACTACTGTGGAAGGTATTGAGCCTATGAAAATTCCTGATAAGATTAGTGTTGAAGGTTTAAGAATAGGAATACCTGTTGAATATCACTGTCAAGGACTAGATGCAAGAATTCTTGAAACTTGGAATCAAGTTGCCAAACTACTCAGCAGCAAAGGAGCTTCTGTCAAGCAAGTATTCAACTTTTTTTCTCTCTCTTCTCTTTTTAATAGTCCAGGAGATAGCGTGCAAAAACGTGTCTGACTAACATCAAGCTAGAATTTTGTGTATAAGTAAATCTTCTGGTGCCTTTTAAGAATATGTGGTCGGCTAAGTTTGTCTGCGGAACATAGCTTGGCAATAGGCATTTGAAAAAAATAAACCAGTGGAGAGCAGCCATGTCCTGCCCATTATGGTGGACAATGTGATTTTCATGATTCTGAGTATAAAATTAGATAGTAGACAAAAAATTGGGTTGGACTAGCCTATACGGGGCATCATGTATAGAAATGCAAAAACACTGGCACATATAATTAAAGTCTTTTCTATATATTGATAAAAAATTAACTAATTATGGATTCTTCTTCATTACATAAGTTTTCTCTTAATAAAATTTCCATCTTCAGTCCTCTATTTTGAGACACAGCTGTATACAGGTCGATTTTGGGAATCTTGGGCATATGTACCTGTTATAGATTACCTGGGCTTCGATGTAGAGTATCTGGTTTTTCAAGAGAGTATGAAATGAAAAAGAATACATAAATAATGCAATTTATAGCAATATACAGGAAACACTTTAATTATGTATGCATTATATTTGTCAGTTTTTGCATTTCTATACATGATGCCCCATATAGGCTAGTCCAACCCCTATCAAGTTACCAGTACAAGTTGGGGAGCCAGGGTAGCCGAGCGTCTTAGGGCGCTCGCTCAGCTATCACTAAGTCGAGGCAACTCGAGGTCGTGGGTTCTATCCCATGCCATGATACTCTGAATTGCATCAATGAATCGCGGACGGTAAAGGGCGAGGGACACCCTTTATGGGGACTCTTCCCCCACTCTCTGACGTGGGTCCGATCCGTGTCATGATGATGTGATTTGTATCTATGGTTCGAGGACGGAGCAGGGCGAGGGACACCCTTTATGGGGACTCTTCCCCCACGCTTTGACGCACGCTTATATAGCTTACTAATGACCACACCATACTCGCTTCGGAAGTAACTGGAACTCTCCACCACGGGGCGTAAAAAGGGCCTAAGTGATGGCCTAATTGCAAGGTTCGAACAAGTGGTTCGTCCTACCCGTTCTAGTAGGAAGTACTAGACTACTACTACTACCAGTACAAGTTCAGTCTACTAACTAATTTTGTACTCAATATCATGAAAATCACATTGTCTAACATAATTGGCGGGGCATGGCCGCTCTCCACCAGTTTGTTTTTTTCAACTGCCTATATTGCCAAGCTATGTCCCGCAGACGAACTTAGCCGACCACATATCCTTAGAAGACACCAAAAAATAAACTTATATACAAAATTCTAGTTTGATATTAGTCAGACACTTTTATGCACACTATCTCCTGGACTATTTCTATGATTCAATTTTTTCCCATGAAGTGGAGGAAATTTCAACACTGTCTTAAGGTGTGATTAGATGGTTCAATTTCATTGCTCCATCAAATTCAACAACAAACTTTCAATCTCATTGAAAGTTTCGGTAAAACTTATCGAATGCAATCGAATTGTAAGTTACTGTAGTGTTTATCGAATGCAATCGAATTGTAAGTTTCTGTAGTGTTTATCGAATGCAATCGAATTGTAAGTTTCCGTAGTGTTTATCGAATGCAATCGTATTGTAAGTTTCTGTAGTGTTTATCGAATGCAATCTCATTGATAGTTTCGGTAAAACTTATCGAATGCAATCGAATTGTAAGTTACTGTAGTGTTTATCGAATGCAATCGAATTGTAAGTTTCTGTAGTGTTTATCGAATGCAATCGAATTGTAAGTTTCTGTAGTGTTTATCGAATGCAATCGAATTGTAAGTTTCCGTAGTGTTTATCGAATGCAATCGAATTGTAAGTTTCCGTAGTGTTTATCGAATGCAATCGTATTGTAGTTTTCTGTAGTGTTTATCGAATGCAATCGTATTGTAAGTTTCTGTAGTGTTTATCGAATGCAATCGTATTGTAAGTTTCCGTAGTGTTTATCGAATGCAATCGAATTGTAAGTTTCTGTAGTGTTTATCGAATGCAATCGAATTGTAAGTTTCTGTAGTGTTTATCGAATGCAATCGTATTGTAGGTTTCTGTTGTGTTTATCGAATGCAATCGAATTGAATCACCAGTGGTTGGAAAAACTAGCTAAAAACATAAGTTCATTGATTCAGTTGTGTTTCAATCTCATGAAGCAATGAAATTGAACCGTCTAAACGCACCTTTACTTCTGCAAGAATTTATAAATGACAGGTTATAAACATTGTTTTAACAAACAATTGCAATTGTGATAATAATACTTCTTAGCAATAATATTTTTGATTTTTATAAAACAAATCATTAAAATTCAATGAATAATTTGTTTTAAAGAACTTTATAAGTTAACTAATTAAACGATAGGTTAGTTCATTTTAAACTAGACTACTACGAGGTGTCAACCCTTTTGCTCTTCATCCTCCTTAACAATCTTGTATCTCCTCTTCCAGTTACTAGGTATATAGGATTTTTTTTCTGAATGAGACAATTTATGTGCTATTTTGCATTTAGTATTCTGTACAGCAGGAATAAGTGGGCTCTCCTAGCTACTGGAGTCACTGGCTTAATATGAAAGAATTTAACATCCTTTGAGAAAAATTAGTTAGACATTTTTTCGTTAACATTTAAACTCAGATTGTTATTACAACTTAAGTGTGAGTCACACAATTATGACATTTGTACCTTTTTTTCTAATACTAACATTATTTAATCGCCGATCTTGATTTCAGGTATCTGTAGAACACACGGAATATTCTCTAGCTGTTTACTCAGTTCTGAATCAGTGTGAGGTTGCTAGCAACATGTGCAGGTATGATGGATTGAAATACGGATACAGACATATGGAGAGTCAGAAATCTACTAATGAAATGTTTGCTAAAACAAGAAGTATTGGCTTCAATAGGGCTGTTAGAGCACGCATTTTAGCTGGCAATTACTTCTTACTTAATAGGTAAATTTACATTATTCAATTTTTATTTATTCCTCCCTCTACTATTAATTACTATAGGTTTGTTCCAACAGCCGATTCCAGAACGGTTCTAGAACCAGTTCAGGATTTTTTAATGCGCATGCGTCTATGAGGACTGGTTCAGAACTGATTCAATATCCTGAAGCGATATGTTATTAAAGGTTTAGTTACATATGAACGTACATACACAGACGTATATGAAACGGATTTTAATGATATCCCCGGGTTAGTAAGACCCCTCCTTCACAGAGATCTCGGAATCAAGTTTCGGATGATAAAATGTAAATTTTATCTTGGCTTATTAAAAATAAACCCTCATATAAGAAAAGGTCAACCACACATTAAGAAATATTTACAAATAAAGGGTTCAAAACTACAAAAAAGAAAATTATAAGAACAATTTATCTGGGTTTTTTTTCTAGTCTGTAAATCATCGGCGGATGTACACACAAAAAGATCGGAGGTAATTCTTATAAAGGACTCAAAGTCGCTATGAGAAATTTTAATTATCAAGAGGAATTAATTATATTTTATTATTCCAATATACTATCATGATAAAAAAATAATAATACGTAAAGAAGAAAGAAGTAGTACAAATATTAACTGTGGAGAGAGAAACAAAATACGCTAGGAAACAGAAATATCAAGAAAAGAAACGAAAACAAATGTTAGGTTATAGTTGAATAGTAGTAGTAGTGTAACCTACACGCCTCCGTATATTAGTATTAGTAGTTCTGGTCGAGTTCCTGCTTCAGTCCGGGAACTGTTTTCACGGTTGTAGGACTGTCCCAGAACCGTTCGTCTTTCTGTTGGAACACGGGACTAAAAGTTCCAGAACCGTCCGAGAAGCGTGTAGGAACGGTCTTTCGATACTGCGCATGCTCCCGGCAGTTCTAGAACCGTCCGAGGCTCTGTTGGAACAAACCTTATTTTTACAATTTGTATTGAATTTTGACAAAGGTTAGCCAACCTATGTGAGGGAAAAAATAAAACCATTAGACCTGTAGTAGAGGTAGTACAAGTGGCATTTTTATTTGCCTAGTTGGCCCGACCTTTTCAAATTCACAATCCAGTGCTCTCATTCATTTGCTTCCCTCCATATTTTTTTTGATTTTCCCGTGCTGTCAAAATTCAATACTTATTGTAAGAATAGTAAAAAATTATGGTGTAATTTGCATGGCAATCCATGGCACATGTCTTTCTCGCTTGTCCAAAGACAAAACTATTTTATGTAGTGGTAACACTGAAATGAGATGCATGGATTAGGGCTGTGGAAACATGTAAGTCAGGAACATTTCATTCAAATTTCTCAACTCCAAAATTTATTTAATTAACTTCTTATCTGAAGCTAAATAACTGGAGTACTACAGGCTAGTGTAGGCTAAAAAAAAGTTTTAAATTTAATTTCAAAACCCAACAAATGTAGCAAATAAACAAAAATAATATGCCTCTGAGACATCAAAGGTAAGGCCTGTGAAGACATGTGGCTTCTTTGAATTTGATATGGTACTTCTTTAGATTGTTACTCCATGTTTTCTTCGAATATAAATAACTTTGATTGAAAAACAACTAAGACAAAGGTACTTTTAGTCCAATTTACTTTAGGACAAAGGAATATCACACTTCTTTTTTTTATATGGGGAGTAACAGTCTAAAGAAGAACATTCCGTACACCTTCTTTAGACTGATACTCCCCTCTGTTTTTTTATCAGGGGGAGTAACAATCTAAAGAAGTGCCTTTGATACCATGAAAAATCTCAAATTAAGAACTGTGAACGGACTACAGCTCAACAAACTAACGGAAACGGTCAACAAAAAAGTGTTTGACGAACATCAAGCTAGAATTTTGTATATAAGTTAATCCTTTAGTGCCTTTTAAGACTATGTGGTCGGCTAAGTTTGTCTGTGGGGCTTAGCTTAGCAAAAGCATTTGAAAAAAACAAACCCTGGAGAATGGTCATGTCCATGTCCCACCCATTTTGGTGGACAATGTGATTTTCTAGCGTTGGGACAACCGACTAGAAAAAACAACCGAATGAATAAGTCGATTCGGGAAAAAACAGTCGATTGAATTCAATCGACTGAAAACAGTCTCATAGCGGGTATAGGATATACGAATAAATATATAGACCGAGACTGAACCCGCAAGTCGAATGTTTCAATCGAATGGTTTTTTTTTATATAGCAGTAGTACGGTGGAGGCCGTAAAGGCCTCAGAGCTGAGGGGGGGTGAGAGTGAGAAGGCGCTTGACTCTCGTTATCTCGTCCCAAACTACAGCCTGCTACGACATCGTTTTCATTCGAATGAAAAAATATAGACTGAGACTGAATCCAGTCGACTTTTTCATTCGAATGTTTCATTCGGATGTTTTTTGGTTTTAGGTAGGGGAAAGGAACGACGGTGAAGGGCTCAGAGCGGAGGAGGGGTGAGAAGGCGCATGACACTCGTTATCTCGTTATACACACGTCCACATATACACGTCCGAATTACAACTAATACAACTCCAACCTATAGACTGAAATCATTCGAATGAAAACTAGATATCTACAACCGAATGAATGAATATTTTAAAACAACCGGTTAGTCGACTGTTTTCAATCGATTGGTTCCCAACGCTATGATTTTCATGATCTCAAGTACAGTAAGTTGGTATATTATTAAAAGTCAAGTTGATGTTAGATTGTCACTTGATAGGGGACCTATTTGATTGTGAGGAATATTTGGATAACTAACCTATCAATTAAAAACTAACAACAAATTAATTTTTGGTTTATTGAATAATTTTGTACTCAAAATTATGATTAATCATATTGTCCACCGAATTGGGCGGGACATTGCCACTTTCCTCTGATTTGTTTTTTCAAATGCCTATTGCTAAGCTATGTCCCACAGACAAACTTATCCAACCACATATTCTTAAAAGGCACCAAAAGACTTACTTACACACAAATTTCTAGCTTAATGTTAGTGTGGCACTTTTTTATAAAGCTATCTCCTGGACTATTTGAAGAAGTTACAAAAATGACCCCATATTTGAAAGAAGGTTATAGGCATTGGATTGACCATAATAAAGAATGAGGTATTCTTAAAAAAAAAAAATGTTAAAGAACCTAAAGAGGTGAACATTCTGTTTAACAGTTCTTAAGTTATCATGTTTAAGAGATGAGCAGCCAGAGAGGTTTCCAGCAGAATATTTCCATTACTGTTATAAAATTTAACTTGATGGAAGTTACTTCTATACAAGCGTCAAAAAGGCATGTGTTTGACACAACTACTATAAATATTTGGTACTTCTTTAGATTGATACTCCCCAATGTGTTTTTAGAATATATATATATATATATATATATATATATATATATATATATATGATAAGAGGATCCTCACATATAGGGATACCCTTTATTTAGTAAAATGTTAGATTTGCATATTTGAATTTGGCGGGGATGCAGCCTGGAAACCTCGAGTTGTCTCGGAACCCAGATCCCCTCGACCGCATACTCTCGGAGCCGCCGCCTAATATCTTTCAAAGGAGATTACTCGTATATAAAAGCTCCTGGGACTTGAAGAAGAGGTAATTAAATCGTCGGAAGTACTAATCCAACGATTGGAACCAACCGAGAGAAGACACGGACTTTAATAAATAAGTTTAGCAAATTCTGTCTTCAGCCTAAAGCTACGAGACGTTGTGACGTCACCAGGAGATAAGAGGGAACAGGTGGTTGTCGAGGGAAAAGTCAGTCGGAGGCGAGACTCGTTGCAGTAAGGGTAACCCAGATTCGGGACCCGTAGTTTTTCCGACCAGTGGAATCCGTGATACTAGCTTTTCTTCGAAATCCGGATATCCAGTAAAGTATTAAAGTAGTTAATCAAGTCTTATATCAAGTAAATTCAGTGTACGCCAGTTCCGTCTTAAAAATATCTACGTTGGAATATTTAACCGACAAGCATCAGTGAACCGTCTGCGCCATCTTCCCTTGAGAGGTACCGACTACGAGATCATCAACGAGGATTCTACTCTTCAGTACAGATAAGTTTAATTTGTAGGAAATATAATTCCGATATAAATCTGTAACTGGTCATAATATCGTAAAGTTTCTATAATTAAAGATATTTTCAAATCTTAAATTTTATACCTGAGCATAGTCAGTGTTTGACCCTTTGAGCTCTAAGGATATTGCTAAGTCTAGAATTTTGAAAGGTATATTTTAATAAAGCGAATCAATTTTAATAATTGTTTTTATTAATGCGACGATACAACCTTATTTACAAATTTTAATTAATATTTAAATACAAATTTTCTTGCATCTGTGGGTAAGACAGATTCAAGTCCAGGGGCGAACGCAAGTTCAAACTTGGCGACCCATCCTGAGATTCTCTTTGCTCTTAAAGCTAGTCATCAGCAAGGTGACGTGGAAGAAAGGTAATTTACCATTTTAATTAAATTTATTCAATTTTAAATTTCAGTCTTCCCCCCCCACGTCAGTCCCTGAGAGCCTTGTAATTTGGCACTTTGACGTGGGCCATTTTCCCAGACCTTGCAATTTGGCGTCCAAACGTGGGGCATTTTCCCAAATTACCTTGTAATTTGGCTCCCCAACGTGGGTCATTACGATTTAGTACGTTCCAAATCGTCATAACGAATTAGTACCCCTTTTGTTTAAAAATTTCGTTACGACTTGTGTAAAATTTATTTTAACAACTGTCGAGGAGTGTATGACAGATTTATGCCATCCATCGTCTACCCATACATGCAAGTGGCGCCCTATACGATCGTTGATAAGATCAAAGAAAGGTTGTTGTAAAATTTTTTTTGTGTGGTTGAATAAAGAAGATATTAAGACCAGACCGAAACGTACGGAGTATATCATATTGTGTATAAGTATCTATGAAAGAGTGATCTCACAGACTCAATTATTAAGTAAATTATTGTGTAACTATATTATTTTAAATTTTTGTTTATCGTTTTCAACCTGTCAAAGTATCGATTAAGATTAAAACGACTCCAAAAATATGGAGGAATTGTTAAGTAAATTTAATGAATTAATAAAATCAAATCAAGAGGTCATAAGATCCAATCAGGAACGGCAAAATGTAAACATCGAAAATCAAAAAATTCTCATGACTAAATTAACTGAGTTAATGGATAAGAAAAAGAAAATTAATGACGATACTGTTCCCGATGTGCCATATGAATCTCCTAATGTTAATAATAATAATTCTGATAAGGGTGACCTAACTGATAACGACAGATCATGTCAAAATATGAATAATAACAACGTTAATTTAAACCTCCCCAAGCCCAGTAATGATAGTAGCATAAACCTGGCAACTGAACCCGATTTTAATAGGGAAGTTATTCACATTGCTAATAGCCAAGGTAATCCCCACCCAATGGAGACAATTTCATCAGAAAAGGAAGTCAGTCCTATAAGTTTTTCATTACAAATTGAAAGAAAAATAAGTAGGGAGAAAATCGATGTGAAACCCATGTTTGTTCCAATCCGTCATCCTCAGTCAAATAGGGCAGAAAGATCCATTAGGGATATTATAGAAAAACTGAGAATATGTCTGGACGGACACCATTATAAATGGGCACACCATCTAGGTGATGTAGAGTTTAGTCTAAATGCCACAGAATGTGTAACCACGGGGATGACTCCTATAGAGGCTCAGTTCGGCATTAAGCCAATTAGACCATGGGAACACCACCCATTATTAAGGTATGTTAGAGATAATATTAAAGAAAATAATGAAATTAACAAACTTGTAAAAGAAAGGATTAGATCCTGTAGAAATAATAAAAATTTAATTTATGATCGAGGCAAGAAAATAAAAAAGTTTCACCTCGGGGACTTAGTACTGGTAAAGGCACTTAATGTAAGTCACAAGAATCGTAGAATTGTAGCCAAGTTTCTTCCTAAGTATGAAGGACCATATGTAATAAAGAAATGTTTTGACAGGGGATCCTATTTATTAATCGATCCGGTAAAAATTGACAAAATCAGGGGGATATTCCATGGTTCAATGATGAAACCTTATTATAGGGATGAACAAGGGATGTTTCAAATATAAAAAGGAAAATATGTTAATATAATTTAAAATGTGAGATATTCATAATGCAATGCTTGTAAATGTAATTTTAATTTTTTTATATGAGTTTGTATGACTAAAATCTATATGGATTTTATTTTATTTTATTGAACTTAAAAAAGTTTTACTTTACTATGGAACTTAAAGTGTACCATGAATGATATATATTGAATTTATTGAAAAACAAACTGATAAAAATCAGAAAATGTAAAAATGAAAATGCTTGCCATGACTTGCAAAACTGTAGATGACACAGCAATTATCCTTCTTGTAAATTTATTTGTGTGACAATGTAATGTGATTTAATTTAAAAATTTATTATGACCAGAAATAGTATTCAAGTTGTAGTTATGTAGATGGTAGGACTTAGTAATCGGAATTAGGAATAAAATGTTATTGTTATACAGATAGGGAACTTAAGGTAGGAGCGGACTACAACAGTACTCTGCAAGAGCTTCAAGCGCACCAATGAAAATTGATTCCCCAATTTTCATTTTTCCAGGAGGGGGCAGATAAGAGGATCCTCACATATAGGGATACCCTTTATTTAGTAAAATGTTAGATTTGCATATTTGAATTTGGCGGGGATGCAGCCTGGAAACCTCGAGTTGTCTCGGAACCCAGATCCCCTCGACCGCATACTCTCGGAGCCGCCGCCTAATATCTTTCAAAGGAGATTACTCGTATATAAAAGCTCCTGGGACTTGAAGAAGAGGTAATTAAATCGTCGGAAGTACTAATCCAACGATTGGAACCAACCGAGAGAAGACACGGACTTTAATAAATAAGTTTAGCAAATTCTGTCTTCAGCCTAAAGCTACGAGACGTTGTGACGTCACCAGGAGATAAGAGGGAACAGGTGGTTGTCGAGGGAAAAGTCAGTCGGAGGCGAGACTCGTTGCAGTAAGGGTAACCCAGATTCGGGACCCGTAGTTTTTCCGACCAGTGGAATCCGTGATACTAGCTTTTCTTCGAAATCCGGATATCCAGTAAAGTATTAAAGTAGTTAATCAAGTCTTATATCAAGTAAATTCAGTGTACGCCAGTTCCGTCTTAAAAATATCTACGTTGGAATATTTAACCGACAAGCATCAGTGAACCGTCTGCGCCATCTTCCCTTGAGAGGTACCGACTACGAGATCATCAACGAGGATTCTACTCTTCAGTACAGATAAGTTTAATTTGTAGGAAATATAATTCCGATATAAATCTGTAACTGGTCATAATATCGTAAAGTTTCTATAATTAAAGATATTTTCAAATCTTAAATTTTATACCTGAGCATAGTCAGTGTTTGACCCTTTGAGCTCTAAGGATATTGCTAAGTCTAGAATTTTGAAAGGTATATTTTAATAAAGCGAATCAATTTTAATAATTGTTTTTATTAATGCGACGATACAACCTTATTTACAAATTTTAATTAATATTTAAATACAAATTTTCTTGCATCTGTGGGTAAGACAGATTCAAGTCCAGGGGCGAACGCAAGTTCAAACTTGGCGACCCATCCTGAGATTCTCTTTGCTCTTAAAGCTAGTCATCAGCAAGGTGACGTGGAAGAAAGGTAATTTACCATTTTAATTAAATTTATTCAATTTTAAATTTCAGTCTTCCCCCCCCACGTCAGTCCCTGAGAGCCTTGTAATTTGGCACTTTGACGTGGGCCATTTTCCCAGACCTTGCAATATATAAAATAACTATTAAGACAAAGGGATGTTTAGTCCAATGTACTTTGGGACAAAGGAATATCAAACTTCTGTTTCTATAAGGAGAGTAACAGTCTAAAGAATAACATTGCGTAGACCTTCTTTAGATTGTTACTCCCTTCTGCTTTTTATAAGGGGAGTAACAGTCTAAAGAAGTGCCAAATATTTTTATTTTATGAAATTCTATTTTTAGTAATATGAAGATTTATTTCTTATGGATGTTTTTTATTAGGAACTATGAGAAATACTTTGTAAAAGCAATGAAAGTGAGAAGATTAATATGTGAAGAACTAAAAGAAGCATGGAAACAAGTCGATGTTTTACTGACTCCAACGACTCTTAGTCCTGCACCTCTACTCAACGACTTCCTTCAACTAGATAACAGGGCGCAGTGTTCTACCAACGACTTCTGTACTCAATCTGCTAACATGGCTGGTTAGTCTTTGTCATTTTATTATTGTAGTAATTAGTGATTTAATGTTCAATAGTACAGTAGAGGGTCGATTATCTGAATGTTCAATTATCTGAACTGGCTTCATGGGGAAAAAAAATCAAAAGCCACTACTTAATCAATTCTTAAAAAGAGCCTTGTTAGCTGTATAATTTTCTTTTTACTTTCTCATATAAAGAGAAAGTATTGTGATGGCGAGATAATTCGATTTTGATGGATTTACATGTTTTGAGGTCCCTGAGTCCAAAAAAGTGGTTTTTAAAAAATGTCTGTCTGTTGTCTGTGCAGACGCATGGAGCCTAAACTACTGAGCCGATTTTGACGAAATTTGGCATACATGTTCAGAAAAATTACACCCCGAGGGGGAATCGAGAAATGAATTTTAGCCCCATGAGAAGTTATTTTTATGATACATTTTGATAAAATATTCAATAATAATTAAATGTACCTATGAAAACTAATAAATGGATCACCTTGGGCTGAGTAATTATGAACTCATATATGAAAAAGTTTGTCTGAGTTATCTCGGACTGATTTTAGGTTTCTGTACAAAGTAAAAAAAGAAATCTTATATAACGGCTCTGTCTGTCTGTCTGTCTGTCCGTTGCTTGTTTCAATTCATAAACTACTATAGCTAGGAACATGAAATTCGGCCCACAGGTGCATCTCGGCATTTGAGACAACTGGACACATTTTGGATTTTTCACAAATAATATTTTCCATATGGCGGCCAATATGGCGGGTGAATGAAAACAAATTTTTAGTCACCATGACATGTTATATATAAATTTAAAGGTCTTGAAATGAAGAAGAATAATATGCAACTATTAAAATTTCACACGAAATATTTTCAAGATGGCGGGCAATATGGCGGGCGACTAAAAAAAAAGGTTTTTGGTAACTATGACATGTTATACATCAATTTAACGGTCTTGAAGAGTAGAAAAAGAATATTACTATTAAAATTAGTGTAATTATATTACACTTAATAATTTTAACTTTAATGTACAGAAACCGGCGAATATCGCCCCACGTACTTACGTGAAGCGCGCCTTACTTGTTATCTTCTTTTTTTGGTGAATTTTTATTATCTGAACCACCCTACACAAACATTAGTTTGGATTATCAGTGTTTCTCTGTAATTAAATTTAATGAAAAATCCACAGTTACTAACAAGGAAAACACATCAAATTTTATATAAAGATTTTTTTTATACATGTAAACCTTTTACTTAATGTTATTCTACTAGGACTTAAATTGTTATAGGATGTCCAGCTATTTCAGTACCTATTGAATTATCAAATGATGGACTACCTTTGAGTCTTCAACTGATGGGTCCCAACTACCAAGATGAACCTCTTCTCTCCGTTGCACACTGGATTGAACAACAAGTTAACTTCCCTTACCTTAAACTAGCCGACTCTTAGAATAAACCTATTTTGTTCTTTCTACTGAGATTTTTGTGAAACTTGCACATAATATTGAATGGAGCTAAAAAAGCAAAATTTATTAAACAATAAGTATTGTTTAATGTAGACTGATCTTTATAACGTTATATAACGTACTGGTTGTAATTTTAAAATAATTATCAATTTATCTTTTCTTTTTTCTTTTTGACAATAGCCAAAGCTTTATAGTTAATGGCTGGATTTTGTTATGTTATGTTATGTTATGTTATCTCATTCATTTTTGTTGTCCAACATCTGACATCAATGTACAATGCAAAAATGAAGGAATTGACATTCAATGTGGGAGTAATTTACAGCGGTTCCCAAACTGTGGTGCGCGGGATAATGTCCAGTTGTACGCGCCGCATAAATATTTGCGGTTGTTAGGAGTGTAATCATCTCTTATGTACCTCAAAAGCAAGTATAGAAGCAAACTGTCCTGCGTTGAGGATGGTTTGCATTTAAAACTCAGCCACATCACACCAGACATTATTAGTTTGAGCCAATTTGCAAGCATATCCATCCCACTAACCTGCCTAACCACATTGTTTATTCGGGCATATTCTTTCATGAATTTTTTTTTTTAGACCTTTTTAATATAACAATAATCCTCAAACACCTACTCTCTATCAAGGGGATTGAAGGTAAAAAAAAAAATGATACAGTAACTGGTCTGGTACAAAAAATTTAAAAAAGTTATTGCATTTAAAAAAAAAAGTGATATGCCTACCCTTTTTGTAATAATGAATAGCCCTACGTTTTTGAACCTTTAAAACTCAAAATTTTTCCGGGGGAAGCCCCCCTTTCCTCTGTAAGAACGCCCTGGTTCTTCCTGTATAAACATCAGATGTACATGAAAAAGTCAAGACATATTGTGGTATGCCACCAAAAAAGTTTGGGAACCCCTGATTTATGAGACCTATTCCATTAGCAATGTAGTTAGGTTTCTAAAAAACATTTTCATGGTTTTAATTTTTGTTTGCTATTAATTAAAATATTTTTGTAAATAAAAGTAAAAAATATATAGATTTTTTTTTAAATTGAATTCAATTTTTTATTTTTTATTTTAAGTCCTTTAAATGAGAGATCTCTAATAATAATAACAATATTTATACTGATAATATCATCAGTATTATGAATAAGTGGCTAGATCTCCTGTAATCCTGTCATAACATAATAATGTGATGATTGGGACATTCAAATACAAGTGGCGAGAAGTGCGATGAAGCAAAGGAAGCACTGCTTCAGTTAAATTTTGAAATAAAATGTAAAATTAATTTGTTTACATATTAACTACAGCAAACGTGAAACACTATTCATGTAAATTAAAAAGACTTCCATTTAAAAAGCGCTCCGTCCTCGTGTAACGATCTCTCAAAATATCCCAATCTGGATTCACGTGAAGTGGAACTGTGGTAGCATGGGATAAAGGCAGTATGCACAATAGGGTGGTTCGAAAAACATCAAACTTTTTTTTCCGAGTTGCTATAGGGCGAAAAAGTTGCTTCTGGTGTCAAATATAAAGAAAAAAGTGTTTTTGATTTATTAAAACAAAATTTTCCGATCGCGCATAGCCTTTGAAGTTTTGAAAAAATTAAAAATTTCACAATTTTTCGGATTTTTTAAAAAATATACTCCATATAATATTTTTAAGTGCTATAATCAAAAACCCTTTCTACAAATAGATGTTATTAAGAAAACAAAAAAATATTTGCAGTCTAACAACATTTTCCGATCGCGCATGCGTACTGCAAATATCAGTAAAAACTGTATTTTCGTTCGAGGCTTGTAATTGTGTGAAGTGATTTTTTCGTAAAAAGTTCATTTATACACGTTTATGTTTCTATTTTATCTACTGTATGTGTGTATTATATAAAATGGTTAAAATGTGCAGCTCCTCGCCCGTTTTGACGTTTTAAAACGAGTGGAGGTGGCTGCACTTCAAGTTCTACCCACGCCCTTTCCGACCAACTAACCATGAAGAGAGTGTTTTTACAATACTAACATTACAGATTTTCACTATTTACATTTTACCCTCTTAATCTTTCTCTCAATCACTATTATTTACACATTAATCCTTCATCTCTATGGATGCAAATTTCTATTGTATCATATGGGAAAAGTCTGGCATCAACGATCTTGATTTTAGAGTGGTTCTAATAAAACCATCTCTCGATTGAGAATCGCAAACTTTCAGAAAAGTTTCTGATAAAAGCAGATCCTTTAAGTGAGTTGAGAAAGCGATCCTTTCAATTACTGGATCCACAACTTTTTTCAGGCTATCTAGCAAATGCCGTGAAGTCTGGATAGTCTTAAAAACAAGGTTTGCTTCTTCTGCGATTACTTGATTTTGTAAGAAACCAACATAGCACATTGGACTTAAAAACAAAATTCGCTATCACTTGCTTATTCTCGATGGCTCACGATAGCAAATTAGTGCAAAGACTATATGCCAGTGATCAAGATACGTCTGAAGAATTGAAAGTGAAGCGAATTTTGATTTGAAGTCCTATATGCCATGTTGGTTCCTTACAAGATCAAGTTAATATATATTATATGGGCCAAAGCTTGTTTTTTAGACTATTCAGACTTCACGGTATTACGTACAGAGAATCTGCTTTTATCAGAAACTTTTCTGGAAGTTTGCGATTCTCAATCGAGTGATGGTTTTATTAGAACCACTCTAAAATCAAGATCGTTGATGCCAGACTTTTCCCATATGATACAATCGAAATTTGCATCCATAGAGATGAAGGATTAATGTGTAAATAATTGTGATTGAGAGAAAGATTAAGAGGGTAAAATGTAAATAGTGAAAATCTGTAATGTTAGTATTGTAAAAACACTCTCTTCATGGTTAGTTGGTCGGAAAGGCCGTGGGTAGAACTTGAAGTGCAGCCACCTCCACTCGTTTTAAAACGTCAAAATGGGCGAGGAGCTGCACATTTTAACCATTTTATATAATCTTACAGTAGATAAAATAGAAACATAAACGTGTATAAATGAACTTTTTATGAAAAAATCACTTCACACAATTACAAGCTTCGAATGAAAATAAGACGAAAATACAGTTTTTACTGATATTTGCAGTACGCATGCGCGATCGGAAAATGTAGTTAGACTGCCAATATTTTTTTGTTTTCTTAATAACATCTATTTGTAGAAAGGGTTTTTGAGTATAGCACTTTAAAATATTATATGGAGTATATTTTTTAAAAAATCCGAAAAATTGTGAAATTTTTAATTTTTTCAAAACTTTAAAGGCTATGCGCGATCAGAAAATTTTGTTTTAAAAAATCAAAAACACTTTTTTCTTTATATTTGACACCAGAAGCAACTTTTTCGCCCTATAGCAACTCGGAAAAAAAAGTTTGATGTTTTTCGAACCACCCTAATGCACAACCTATCATGGATACGGAGAAAGGGAAGGGTTGTCATCTAAATAAGCATGCAACTGATGCAAGCTTCTGCTGACAGCGAAGATAGCCGAGTAAATCCAAGTGCGCCCAAACTCAAACGTCTGCACTAAGGGCTACAAGTGTCTTCAGTCTCATGCCTCTGCATTGATACTTTCACGGCACTGTTTTTTTTACTTTGGTGTGTCTACTTGCTTATTTTATTAACTTGTAAACAATTGTTGACATTTTCATGTCTTGGCTATGGCACATAATCTCGAAAAGCGTTACCAAACTAGCATTACACGAGTAGGGAAGATATAGGAACAGGGAGTTAGGAAGATATAGGAGGTGTTCAATCGAGTCTGCCCGTCTCCCACTACCGCGCTGTGCAGTGCCTACCCACCCCTGCCCCTGCCCTCCCGATCGGCTACCTGCCCCACGTCTCACACTCTTCGCTTCTTGCTACTGCTCCAGTAGTCGCTCGAGCCCCAGCAGTATGAAAAAATAGTATTTATAATAGTTGTTCAGAATTACAAAAAAAACTTGCAAATATTAAAAAATATTATTTTTACAAACAAATAAATTTGTTTTACCACTTATACCTAAGCTTAAAACATACATTAGATACTCAAATTAATAAATGTATACAAATTATTTTATAATAGCGTTTATAAAAGAGTATATATTACTTAGACTTCAGTACTCTGTACTTCTCTGTACCAAAATTTAAATTTCGATATCTCATGGTGATGCTCAGTTTAGCTAACTCACAGAAGGGGGAAAAATAAAGCCACTAGGCCTGCAGGAGGGGGGCTATCAACATTTTGTTTGCCTAGTAGGCCCTACCTTCAAGATGGCATTTACTCTCTACATTCTTTTCAATTTTCCCACGCTGTCAGACTTAACTCTAATTGTAAGATGAGTACAATAAAATAAATTAATAAAACACAATCCTTTAAAAAATATATATATATTTATCTTTCTAAAGTAATACAAGATTAAAAAGGAAAGAAAAAAAAAAATGATACAAAAAAAATTACCTAAATATCTGGATGGAAAATTAAATTAATATAATTATATAGAATGAAAAAAAAAATATGAAAACTTATTATCTACACATAGAGAAAACTTGAGCAAATTAAAAAAAAAACAAAAAAAACAGTAATAATAATAAAAATAACAGTATTAAAAAAAATTATAGGAATTAGCTAATTAAATGAATAATAAAATATATTGTATATTAATTATAGAATTCAAATAATATATTTTTTTATAAAAATAAAAGAACTAGAAATACGAAAAATAGAGAAGAAACTAAAAATAAGGGATGTGTGAAAATATTTTTTGGGAAAATAATTTAATTTCAGAAAGATTTATTATTTTTGTGCAAGCTTGTAAACTAAAGACATTGAATTTTTCATTCTCTGTTTCTGTGAACATACTAAGATTTAAATTACTATTTATATAAAAAAAATACATATAATAACATATTTTCATTGGATTTAAGAGATACATGAAAAATGGAACCAGATTCAGAGAACAAGTTAACTGTGAGTAAAAAACAGGGGAATATTTTTTTTCATCTGTTTAGCGTAATAGGTTTTAAGTTTATATGAAGCTTTCTTTGCCCAGAGTTAAGGCAAATAAAACTATAACTGTAGAAAGGGGAAAATAATATAACTGTACAAGACTGGGTCATTCTTTTAAACCAGTTAATTTTCGACAGGATACTAGACCCGCGATTCACAATTGATGAGCGGTTTTAGCATTCTCTATGTTCCAAGTTGTGGCCCCAAAATGTATGCTACAACTGTAAAAGGGTTTTCTTTGCTTTGAATATGTTAACTCTTTGTTTTATTTTATCATTAGTAGTCAGTCCAGAAATTCCTTCTATGAATGCATTTTAGCAAAAATAAAGTTTTGCACGATTCTTATCAAACACTCTACGTTTCCATGAGTTTTCAAAACCATTTTGAAAACTATATTGGTTTCAAACCGAAAGTTTTTCCATGAGGAGTTTTCAAAACAGTTTTCACAATAATTTTGAAAACTATAAACTTCCAGATTAGTTATAGTAGTCAGGTTATCATATCTCTACTTAGCATAGCATACCTACAGCGCATGTCTCAATAAATTCATTGGTAAAATAAAATTTTATCGATAAAATCTTCAAAGATTAGTGAAATGATACAAAATAATCCCGTATATTTCAAAGATGTAGACATCCTGACAGTAAATCATGATGGGTTACGAGGACTGAATTTTGATCAACTTTAACCTCAGTACTACAGCAGTATCTGTAGTACAAGAATGCAATATAGATATATCTAAGCTACATTAAAAAATAAAATAAAATAGCTAAAAAAATTTGTTAAACTGGCACAATCAACTTGTTCATACTTTAAATTTGATCACAATTTTTTTTTTTTTTTTTTTTTTGTAATTCCTCAAGTAAAATTTATGCAATCCACATTTAACAAAATGGGTTATACATTGAGATTTCATCCAAAACCTCAAGAATTCACAAAAGTGCAAGACAGTACATCTTTTTGCAGTACTTTTTTAAAAATAATTTATATCTATGTATATTATCATACATTAACTGTTAACTGTAGGCCAAATAACCTGTATTGATAAATTTTTATAGATTTTTTTTTTTAATAAGACTAATTATAATTTTAAAAAAAAATTAATATTTATACAATGCAACAAAATTTAAACTTTATTTAATATGTCAAATTTAAAAAAAAAAAAAAATTAACACTTTTAAATAAAATATTTCACAGAAATGACACAATTTGAGAAATTGAAATATTTTTAACAGTTATACAATTAATAATTTTAGTATTAATAATATCATGAATAGTATTAAATTATTTGAATTTTTATTATTTATTAAACTAAATTTAGATATGATTTATAATAGGTAAAAATTCATATAAGATAACAGCGTAGTTCCACGCTATTTATTCTTTAAGGAAGTGCCACATACAGAATAAAATTTCATTGTGTTAAATTAATAACCTTCTATAACTTTAAGTTTCTCCTATACTAGTGTTATAATTAGAAATTGAATTTTGACAGAGCGACAAAATGAAGAGAGCAAATGTTTTGATGAAATGTTTTAAGAGCAAAAATTTTGATATTTGACCTCCAAGATGTCGAAATCCCGGTACTTCTTTAAATTGTTACTCCCCTGTGTTTTTTTTTTATAATATAATTGGATATAATTATTTATACATTCCTTTGTCTAAATAACTATTAAGAGAGAGGGATGTTTATGTTTAGTCTAATGTACTTTGGTACAAATAAATATCACACTTATGTTTTTATAAGGGGGGTAACAGTCAAAAGAACATTCCACACACCTTCAGATTGTTACTCCCTTCTGTTTTTTTATAAGGGGAGTAACAGTCTAAAGGAGAACATGCCATATACCTTCTTTAGACTGTTACTCCCTTCTGTTTTGTTATAAGGGGAGTAACAGTCTAAAGAAGAAGATTCCCTACACCTTCTTTAGACTGTTACTCCCTTCTGTTTTTATATAAGAGGAGTAACAGTCTAAAGAAGAACATTGCCTTCACCTTCTTTTAGACTGTTACTCCTCTGTTTTTTTTATAAGGGGAATAACAGTCTAAAGAAGAACATTCCCTACACCTTTTTTTAAATTGTTACTCCCTTCTCTTCATTTCTAATTCCAAGACTAGTATAGTTTATCTCAATGTCACTAACATGATCCAGTCTCTTACTGCAAGGAAGGCAATGGTTGAGTATACTCCCTGTATTTAAATTACATTATATTTTCAGTGTTCATGGCATCACATGGACACATTTAATAAATAAAAAAATTGTGCGGCTGAGGAGGAATATGGTCAAATTTTTGCTCAACCATCCCTGAAAGAGGCCCTTAGAAGTTTTAGGCAGAGATAATTAAATCCAAATAATTTTACTTATTAACAAGTCTGAGAAATTAATGAACCCAATATTAGTTTTACCCCCTTTCAAATCTAGTGAGCATAATTCATTGGGAATATAATGCCTCAACCTCTTAAAAACTATCTTTGTGGTGCAACGCCCATGAAGTGCCCATGTCCGCCAAAAGGCTTATACAACCATATTTATAATGGATGATATTGGGTTAACCTAACAAGGTGTATAAACCTTACAATTAGGATTAGTTTGTTGCTACTCACGCAAGCAGGTACCTATTTATATAGTGACGCTGAGTAAACACCCAGTAGGGGGTGAGAGGGGGTTCAGCATTGAACCCAGATTATGTAGTCACCCATCCAAGATATGACCACGCCCAATGCTGCTTAACATAATTGATATCAGAGCCAACCATTCTCCTATACTAGCAACCAAGCAACCCCCCCCCCCCCCCCCCCCAAAGGTGGAGATACATATACATGCCTGTAGTTTGCATAAAAACATACCAGCTACTTGCATGTAAAACTGCTAATGGTCGACCAAGAAGTCATGAACACGGGAGAAACTGGAAGATTAGCTTAGTTTAAATTCGGAACTTCTGAGTATTGCCGAAGTCAGTACAGTCGGGTGCTAAGACAATACCCATTTCTGGTTTGTATGACATGCGCAGTTATGTCAAACCTCACAAATAACAACAGGAAGGTTTCCAATCTGTTAGGTTTCCTGTTTTGTTTGTTTTTATACAGTACGTTATAGTCACAGCTGCCCTAAACAATTTTTGTACGATCCACAAATCCACGGCAAGATGCAAATGCAAAGGACGCTACAAATAACGGAATCGGAACAAACCTAATATGTATTTGTTATTATAAAAATGATTGCTCTCCATGACAATTAATCAAAATAATATTAGCGAATTTCTAGTTTGGTTTTTCCCCATTATATTTTTTTTAAATAAAATAACCGTGAAACTTATCTTAAAATCTCTTTGTCTTTATTAAAATTAAATTTTTATCATTTCTTCCAAATTTTCGTGTTATTAGCTATGTTTATATTAATACCAGGAAATTTAATTTACCAAAGAGAAAATTCCCAAAAACAATCCTAGAGAGGTAATAGTAAAAAAATAATTCACAAAAAAGAAACAACTAAAATCCAGAAATAAAAAAAGGAACAAATAAAACAGAAATAAAAATGTAACAAATCAAACTCAGAAATAAAGAGGAAGAAAAAAATAGATTAAGAAAGAAGAAAATCAATTTAGATTTAAAGAATATTATTATGAATAATCAATAAATAATAATATAAAGATATTATCATCGTATTTTATTGGTGATTTCTTATCAGGTACAGTGTTGCCTTTTGCAAAAAAATATTTAAAAAATATAGAAGAATAACAAAAGAACAACACTGTGTTTTTAACAGTGATCTATTTTATTAAAAACTGACTATACATGACACCAGAAAAAACGACACTAGCGCACTCCCCAGATTTCTATGACTTCTTGGTCGACCTTTAACTGAACATACATGTTAAATGGCACTCCTGTAGCTGGCAAGAAAGCAGATAAAAACTTAATAAAAATCCTTAGTATGCCAGTTACTGGCAAATACCCTCTTTTGGCATGCAAGCTACTTCCCCAATTTGACGGCATGTGTATCTCCACCTTAAAGCACTTATCATGCCAAATTCCCTTGCCAAATTTCCCTTATCCAACTTTAGCGATGAAAAGATCAAGATAGTAGATCATAGGTAATAACTGGGAGAACAGATGAACATTTCCAATAAATTATTTCAAAAATGTTTTGTTTCGTTTATAACTAAGTAGAAATGGCTAAGGTGGATTAAAGAATATTCATTTTCTAATGTTGGATTTTTTGATATATGAAATTTTTTTAAAAAAACTTATTCAGTATTGTAAATCTCCTCAGTGTTAATAAACAATAAACTTGTTGGTACTTCTTTAGATTGTTACTCCCCCATCTGTTTTTAGACTATAAATGACATTAACTAAACAACTATTAAGACAAAGTGATGTTTAGCCAAATGTACTTTGGGATAAAGGAATATCACACTTCTGTTTTTATAAGAGGAGGAACAGTCTAAAGAAGAACATTCCGTACACCTTCTTTAGATTGTTACTCCCCTCTGTTTTCTTTATAAGTGAAGTAACAATCTAAAGAAAGCACCAACTTTTTTAACTATTAAAAAAAAATAAACAGACAATAAGTGTTTAACATAAAATAAAAATTACAATAAAAAAATATTTTATTATATAAATTATATTTAAAAAAAAAAAAAGAATACATTAAAACTGAATAAAATAATAAAACACTTTCAGAGAGCTAACTAATTAAACAAATTTATATAATCATGAAAAAAAAAAAAAAATACTTTATCAAATCATAAATTACAAAATTAAATCTTTTCTAAATTCATAAGTTCCAGTTTCCGAAAAAAAAAAAATTGAATAAATAAAAGAAAAGTTTAAAGTAAATAATTAAAAATAATAAAATTAAATTTAAAAAGAGATTTAAAATAAGAATAGGGATGGGAGAGACAATATTATACAGAAACACATGACGTCTAATTAATACAATATAGAAGTCAATTTTAGTTGTAATATTTAATTTCTGCTTTCAACTCAATTCATTTTTTAAAATTATATTATATTATAAAATTATGTTCCTTCTAACTGTCCTTTATGTTTTTTCTTCATTTATTTTTTTCGCCCCTTTATTTTTTAATTTGTTTATTTATTATTTTATTTACTTAATTTAATTTATTCTTTTATTTTTTTTTGTCTTTAATTTAATTATTTTTATTTCTTTCTTTTTAGTACGTTATTTATGTCCTTTATTAGATTATTATGTTTATTTCTTTTTCGTCCTTTATTTCGGTAATTCTTTTTCTTTATTTCCTTCTTTATATTCCTTATTTACAGATTTTATTTACTTCTTGGACCATACAAACATCTGAAGATTTGAAAAAATCCACTGACTTTTACCTTTATGCAGGCGATTTATTATTTTATCATTTGTAATTTATTTTTCTTCTTTATACCCTATATTTTATTATTATTATTAATTTATGTATGTCCTTTGGCTTTATTTACTTTTTGCCTCTAAAGCCTTGTCCACACTAGTAGACATGTTGCGCGATTTTGGTCTCAGAGACATATCTAGCGATTTGTCTATAGACATCGGCGTCTACGGTCTCGTTGCTAGACCAAAAATCGCATGTCTATGGTTTTTCATTCTAAATGGTAGACATGGTGCAACGTTAGGCATGATGCGCAACTTGTCTGCAAGTGTGGACGCTAGACCTAGATCATAGACGGTCACAGCAGATGTCTATAGACACATTGTGAGACATTTCTATAGACGGTCTATGAGACCGTCTATAGAAATGTCTCACAACGTGTCTACTGGTGTGGACTAGGCTTAACACATCAGGTTATTACAAGATATAAATCAGCTACTTTACACTAGTAAAGAGATATGTTACCTCTAGAATTATCGCTCTTTAGAGAAATGAGGCATATTTTATGGGTCATAATAAGTATTAGTCATTAACTTTATATAAAGCTTACAAGGTGTTGAACAAAACATATCTCTAGTTTCAATAATAAGAACATTTTTTAAAATAAAATTATACTTAAACATCTCCATCCCTAAATAGGCTTAAGCCAAAAAAATAAAAATATCTCCAAAAATAAAATAAAAAAATAAATTTTAACATTTATTATATTTTTATGACACTACACATTTATTCCTACAGTGTACAAAAAATCAATTTAATTTTATCGGGTTACAAATATTGACCAATTAAAAAAAAAAGTTTTTAAAATATTTACATGCCAAGGAACAATTAAAGTTCAGTAAGAAAAATAGCTCACATTCTCCTTATTTTTATCTTCAAAATAATTATCTTTTTTAAATTCCAATTACAAATATTATTATATAAATATTTTATAGAATATTAATCTAAATTAATAGATTATTTTATTCTTCTTCCTTAGATTCAATGAAAATTATTTGTTTTAAAATTTATATATAATTATCATATTATTTATTATAGATTTAATTATTATTATAGGTATTAATTATAATTGATTTAATCTTTGGAGATGATTAAAAATTATTTGCCAACCTTATAACAATATTACAAAATACCAATTTTTAAAGAAGATTAAAAATGATGTTCCAATAGCTAGAGAAGAATTTTTTTTTTTTATAAGATTAGAAAATTATTTTTCAATCTTTTGAAATTAAATTTAAAAAATTATATATATATATATTGGCCATAAAATATAAATACAAAATTTAAACAAGATAATAATAATAGTTATAAAAAAAACCTACGAAATATCACATCAAAATTGTTGATTGCTCTTTTTTATGTTCTTGAAGGATTTTTGTAGGGGGAACTATGGTGGTGCAAAGGAGAGGGGAGAATCATTTATGGGAGAGAGGTAAGGGGAACATTTTAACTTTTTTTCTAGGAGATTTGGGGGGAAATTTTTTATTTATTTTGAAATTTCAATCAAATAAATTGTATTTAATTTAAAATTTGGAAAGTACGATTGCAGAAATTATGAGAGAGAATAATGGAAAGTATTTGAGAGTGGTTCCATCATTGGCATCGTAGTGGATACAAGGTGTCGATTTCCTTAAGAATTTAAACATACTTTCCACTATGTTGGCTGGAGTTGGTTCTTTACATGTTTCAAGTTCTTGAACTACACACTTCTGGATCGCAGTCATGTCGCTAAAACAAACAAAAAAAATTATTGGAAATGTTATATCTTTTAAGTAGATACTACAATTTATAGAAGAAGGGAGAAAAGCAGATCTACTGGGAATTGAACTCAGATATCTGGGTTAAAACCCTGAAACTAGTAATAGTAGTAAGGTCTAGTACTAGTACTAGACGGGTAGGATAAACCTCTTGTTGGAATCTAGCAATTAGACCATTTTTTAGGCCCATTTTACTATCCCTGTGGTAGAGTTGCAGCCACTTCATACATCATACCTCTGTACATTGTAAAGCCGAAGCAAGTATGGTGTGATTATTAGTGAGCCATATAAATCAGAATATCACGGTGAGGAATCGAACCCATGATCTCGAACCGCTCATGATACAGAGATGGCCAAGCACACGTGGTAAGTAATTTAACCCACACACCCACGCTGGCTCTCTGAATAAGGCTAAAAAAAACTGTGCGTACACCCAAACTGTGAGTCGCCAAAATGGCAATAAACCTGCTTAAGGAACTACAAACAATCCAGCAACAGGGAAAAGTATGCAAAATAATGTGAAAAAGAATGAAGCCGCAAACAAGGCAGCCCAGCCTCTGAGCCTCTAGCAGTAAGTCTAGATGATAAAATTTGCTCCTGAATGGGACAACAAAGCAAAGCAAAATCTTGCCCTACCTAAAGCCCATTATATGGCCACCTTACCTAAGTTAGAGACACATAAAAAAATTACAATACAAAGTGTGGGACCTGGACACACCAGCTCCACCCACAACTTATTTGCTTAAAGTGGTTCAAGACCTAGGTGTCCACAATGCCAAAATGCCCCTTTCGCCCAAGATCACATAATCACAGTAAGTAAAACCAAAAAAAAAATATAGAAATCCCACTTCCAAAATCTAAGAGTATTACTCTAAATATTTGAATCTTCGGCTCATAAACTAATATGCATAATTTAATACTGTATTGCATCAAATATAAGACGCATCCCGATTTTCAAACTAAAAATTTGGAAAAACCATTAATGCATCAAATATAAGACGCACCTTGTTTCAAAGGGAAAATCTTCCGTTCTCTTTTTTAACAACTTGTTAAGACTTCAAATTTAGGCAGTCTACTTGGATATTATTGGAATATTGAATCTTTAATTAGATGTAAGGCGCATTTTAATCGTTATTTAGATGTAAGACAGACACCATACTGGCAAAGAAATAGCATGGTTAGATTTTTAAAATAAAATTTTTAAGCTAACAAGAAATAAGTAGGTACAATGAAACCCTTTCCACCCAAAATCTCATCAGAAATTGAACACTTTAAAATTCCTGAAAATTTCAGAGAATTTGAAATAAAAAGTAAAAACAAAATCTCAGTGGTACTCTTGAAAAAGAAATTCATAGAAACAAGGTTGTTAGATGTGTAACACTTGAATACATTGATTATAAGAGGTACAAATATAAGACCGATTTTCACGATGCAAAAACCAGAAAAAAGTGAGCTTATATTCGAAGCAATACGGTATATTCATATTTAACATTATTTTAATAGACTTACTCGCAGTGTTTCTCCTCGATTACAAGCTGAGGAAGTTTCTCTGGGTCCTCATCTTCAGCTGGTATGTATTTAGTTAGAGTCATATTCAAACAGTTCAGGATTCCATCAAAATTGTCGGCAATGCAGTCAGGACCACCTTCAGCTATGAACACTGAAAAAACAAACAAACCAAAAAAATTAAAACAATATTGGTTGTCATATAAATGAACTAACATTAAAGTAGGAATCAAATTATAATTATTATTAACTACGGGAAACAGACAGTGAAAAATACACTCCTGTGCCGGGATCTCTTATCCCGGCACAGGAGTGTATTTTTCACTGTCTGTTTCCCGTAGTTAATAATAATTATAATTTGATTTAAATTAAAATTTAACTTTCCGTAGTATGAAAACTACCAAAAACTTAAAAAATTGAATTTCGAATTGATTGTACAAGGTACAGGTACTAATTGAGTACTTTATAATTATAAGCGTTAATTCTGGTTTAGTTCTAATGTCATAAATATTGACTGTCTAAATGTATATGAATATTGAAAGCTTGGATTCGGGACTAGTTATCGATTACGGTAGTGAAAAATCATTCTCCTGCGTAGCTTAGATGGAAGAGCGCTATACTGGAAATATAGAGGCCCGTGGTTCAAATCCCGGCACAGGAGTGTATTTTTCACTGTCTGTTTCCCGTAGTTAATAATAATTATAATTTGATTTAAATTAAAATTTAACTTTCCGTAGTATGAAAACTACCAAAAACTTAAAAAATTGAATTTCGAATTGATTGTACAAGGTACAGGTACTAATTGAGTACTTTATAATTATAAGCGTTAATTCTGGTTTAGTTCTAATGTCATAAATATTGACTGTCTAAATGTATATGAATATTGAAAGCTTGGATTCGGGACTAGTTATCGATTACGGTAGTGAAAAATCATTCTCCTGCGTAGCTTAGATGGAAGAGCGCTATACTGGAAATATAGAGGCCCGTGGTTCAAATCCCGGCACAGGAGTGTATTTTTCACTGTCCGTTTCCCGTAGTTAATAATAATTATAATTTGATTTAAATTAAAATTTAACTTTCCGTAGTATGAAAACTACCAAAAACTTAAAAAATTAAAGTAGGATCAAGAAGATAGTTAATTCTGGCAGCTCAGGTTGGCCAACCTAAGGCAGGGAAAAATAAGGTCACTAGACTGTTAACCTGAGGGCCACGTTCCTCTGCCACTGGCATTTTTGTTTGCCTGGTTGGCCTAATCTTCTAGACGTCAAAATCTCAACCTCTCATTGGCTACACCCTAACTTAAATTAAGCTAATAAGTTCAATTTAACTGTCGAGTTCTAGAGGGGAGAACATTTCACACAATCTATCTTAACCCATTCAATGCGGGTGGATCCATGCCGTGCAACCGCGCCTGGCGGGTGGATCCAAGCCCTCCCTTTCAGCCCTCAGTAGCTCTATTCTCCGTGCCTCGAGTAGAACCATCTTGCAAGGCTCCGTCAGGCCCGCTGACGTTTGTATCCACAGTGGATCCAAACATTTTTTTTTATTTTTATTTTTTTTTATTTATATTAACTTTTAAAATTGTGTAAATTTTATTCAGTCACTAAGGTAGGTTCATCATGGGGGCCTGGGTGGCTCGGAGGCTAGAGTGCTTGCTGTAGGTACGATAACGCAAGTTAAGCAGCCTCGAGCATGGTTAGTAGATGGATGGGTGACCGCTTCTGACCACAGCTCTGGGTTCGATCCCCGGACCAGGTCCCCCCCGCTCAATGTCTACCCAGCATAGTTTAAACAAATGGGAAGCTCCTCGAAAGAGTGGCGCCACCAGGTTTCGGCCTGGAAACCATGATGATGACACTCCTGGTTGACATGATGATGACAACCAGGAGGGGAGTCATGGTTAACGACCATATCTTCACACGAGTGTGAAGATTTTGGTCCCTAACCCGAGTTTGTTCAATGGGCCCACCTAAGTGGCCTGCGTCTTCGGGTGTAAAAAGCCCCCGGAATAAAAAAAAAAAAAAAAAAAAAAAAAAAAAAAAAAAAAAAAAAAGGTAGGTAGATTCATAAATTGGATTACGCATTCAATGGGTTAACCTCTACTTGGACTAAGTACAAGTACACTTGGAACATGTAAACCACTTCAAAGTTCTACAAACACTTAGACCAAGTGGATTTGATCAGAGTTACTCGAAGTATACTTGGATCGTGTAAACTAGGCTTTATCTTAAAGATATAAAGCACTGTTATCTATAGAATCTTAACTAAATAATCAAGTTTTCCAACTGTGACCACTCGAATGTACTAACAATCAGTATAACCTATTCTGGAAGGTTTCAAAGAGCACATGTTATTATATCCTTGAAACAGACTTTTTGCCACTTTCCCTAGTAAGTATATATAATAGGTGGTATCTAGTTCAGAGGATTGTTATTAGAGGCAGGGCTCGATTTGAGGCGGAACGGCGTTCCGGGACCTCTCTCTCTCTGATAAATAAAAAATAAAATTATCGGCACTTAAATTTTTTTAAAAACCTTTATTAAAATTTTGTTAGTCAGTGAGTGACTACAAATTTGATTAAGGATATCATGTATTAAACTGGCATTTTTTTTATTTTTTTATTTTTCCAAGTACAAAAAACATCTCTTTTGTTGAGATTATACTACAAAATTATGATAACCTGAAACAACAAAGGTTTTTTTTAATGGCAGGGATCGTATTATTAAGTACCTGTTTATTTATTGAGAGTATTATAACAACATGTGACATGCTAATCAAGAAAAATACTACTTAAAATTATATGTTTCCACTCGAAACCCACCTGATTGAAGTGCGGGTTTATGCCTAAACCCTTAAAATGCTGTTTTTGAACGTTTATTTTTCAACATTTTCCCGGGGAGGACCCCCGGACCCTCCTTCTACAGGGGGGGGGGGGGGTTAGAGAGAGGGCAGGTTGTAGTTCCGGCACCTCAATTTGTAGAAATCGAGCACTGATTAGAGGTATGGATTCCACTTACCCTATTGAAGGGGAAGTGCGTACCATTGACCTTAAACAATATATTTTATATTTTAACTTACTAGTAGCTTGAACTAATTTATTCAATTATAACAACTTAATAGATATCTTTAAAAAAGTAAAATTAGGTTTCAATTCTCTAGAATTTTTTTTTTTTATAAAATCCTCCAAAATCAATCTTTGTAAACTGTGACACACTTGCCCCAAATTATCTTACATGTACTAAAAATTTGGAGAAATTCTGATAAATTGTTTTTATTAGCTCATATTAGGCAGTTTTGAAATTAATTTAAAGACTAATGCAATCATTGATCTAGGAACAAGAGAGTAGCCAATACAGTAGAATACCAATGATTACAACTAGCAGAGTCACACACTACTGTCAAATTGATATAAAAGGGCTTATAGTTCAGAGTGGGATGTGTAAACACAACTCAAAATAATAAGTAATTCCTTTAAAATCCCAGTAACACCAAAATTTCATGTTAGACTCTGTACTATACTTCGATATCAATGTTATTTTCAATTCACTCAGTCCAAGAAAAATATGACTACTTACAGGCAATTCTGTCTCCCTCTTTGAAACAGACAAAGTTAGTTAGAGCTGTGGTGACATTAATAAACACTTCCTTGGTTTCCTGTTCCTCAGGGTCCAAACAGTTCTCAACAACCACTGTGAAGTTCTTAATACATTCCCTCAGTATGGGCGTACGTCTGCAATAAATATCACAAATATTATATACAACATACACTAGATAATACACTTACAAACTATTTTATTCATAGAGCTTTAACTAAAAAAAAAAAAAAAATTAAAAAACAGTAAGGCATTCTAAAGATCATTAGAAAAATATAAAGAGCAAAGATTCAAAAAAAAAATCTGTTACACTGAGTCTAAAAAATGAGGAAAGAATTTAAATGAAAAATTAAAGAGACATTTTTTTCTAATTAGAGATTTGATTATTATTGAACTTATACCCCAGAAGATAGCGTACAAAAAAGTGTCTGACTAACATCAACATAGAATTTTGTGTATAAGAAATCTTTTGGTGCCTTTTAAGAATATGCAGTCAGCTTGGCTTGTATATATGTATGTAATCCACATAGCTTGGTAATTGGCATTTGAAAAAAAAAAAAAAAAAAAAAAAAAAAAAAAAACAGTGGAGAGTGGCCATGTCCCACCCATCTTGGTGGACAATGTGATTTTCATGATCCTGAGTACAAAATTAGTTGGTAGACCAAAAATAAAGTTGATATTAGTTTGTCTTAATTACCTAAAGCACACTATCAATATTATTGAAAATAATATTGTCAATATGCAGTCCAATAACAAATTTTCATCAGTACTGTTTTTTATATCAATACCAACTCCGCACACGGTCAATAGTATTGACAATACTTTTGTATATTGACAATACTATTGACCGTGTGCGGGATTATCACTTTGTTTGAGACACCTACCACTTGAAATGAAATGAAATTTATTTGTTTCAAGCTTTTAACAAGCTTATACAAAGACCTACCACTTTGATTTAGAGTAATATTTGAATAATTGACCTATTAAGTGACATAGAATAGAATAGAATAGAATAGAATAGAATATATTTGTTTTAGATTGTTACAAATCATACAAATAGGAGTTCATGTGTTTACATCATAAGTACATAATAATAATAATAAGCCACATACATTCTTAATAGAGGTCAACAAGTAATTAGGTAGTATTTATATGTGAAAGTACAAATAAATTCTTCTAAAAATACACATAAAATTACTCGTAGGTTCTTAAAAAAAAACAAAAAAAGGAAAAGTGCTTCGCTCAGTTAATTGAAAATAAACTAAATTGAATTTAAGCTTCCTGCATAAAATAAAAAAATAAAAGTAAGATTTTTTTTTTTTCTTTTCTTTTCTTTCTGTCCTTTTTTTTTTATATATATAGAAGATTTTTACCTCATTATGTTTATTTAATTAACATATTATTATTGTTATTTTTAATTCTGTTAATTTAATTTATTTTTAAATTGTTTGTTTGTTTATTAATTTCATTATTTATTTTTCGGTGGGTTTATAAGCTGGAGTGTTCTTATTCATTGAGTAAAAATTATCTGGTTTTTAAGGCTCCTATGGTAAAATAATAAATGCTATTGATTTTGTCCATGGTGGGCTCTTGTAGTAAATGGGTTATGGCATATTTTTCGTCAAAAGGATTGAGTTTATATTTTTCAATATAGTGCTTGCGGAATGGTTCGTAGTGAGGACAAATAAACATGAAGTGAGTTAGGCTTTCCTCCTGATGAAGAGAACATGTCACTATTAAGTGACAAACTAACATCAACTTGATTTTTGGTCAACAAACTAATTATTGTACTCAGGATCATGAAAATTACATTGTCTACCAAAATGGGTGGGACATGGTTACTCTCCACTGGTTTTTTGTTATTTTTTAAATGCCTATTGCCAAGCTATGTCCCACAGACGAACTTAGCCGACCACATATTCTTAAAAGGCATCAAAAGATTTAACTTATTCACAAAATTCTAGCTTGATGTTAGTCAGACACTTTAACGCTACCTCTGGACTATAATTCATATTGAATAATAACTCAGGGTGTAAAATGCATCAAATTTACCTGCTATTGTATTGTCAATTTTCATTATTTCATTATATCATGGGGTACATTAAATTATTTTACTATTTATTATAGACAAATTTCTCTTCCCCAGATTTAGTTGTTCCTAACTGTGAAAAGTTGGCTGTTTGGTGTACCCAGTACGCCGCACGATCATCGAAGGGTTAAATAAATCAATACGACTGAAGATGGTTTTAATAAAAGCCGAAACGTATCAAATATGAATACGTGTCCAACTTTTTTATTTCTATACCTCATCCGCCAACAAAAATTTCTACTTAAGTGTTATTGTAAATGTGGCATATCAAGAACAACAAAAGCATAAATAAAATTTACAAGAAAAACTATGTTCAATAGTTAATATTATTAAACAATACTTCCTCTACTCTAAACGAGGAGAAAAAAAATAGAAGAAAAGTAGTTAAACAATTTAATGACTAATTCTTAGAGAAGAACTACGCAAAATACTAATAAAAATAGTGTGTCAGACAGGCATTGAACTCATGACCTCTGACCCAGACACTTGTATGTGTATAGGAGAGTTAGGAGAGTAAAAAAAGGACAATAAGGTGTGTGAACAAATCTACAAAGAAATTATGCAATTTTCTAATTTATATTAATAGGAACGATAAATCATCATTTCATTGTTTATACAGGGAAAGTATCATTCCATTCACTGATTTATCATCACGGTATATTTTTTTTCTTTGTTTGTTTCAGTAAAGTCATTACCATTACATTATGTATGATTAGTGTCATCAGTCATCACATATATACATTTTCAATTTGTTTCACATGTGTCAAGCATAATGTTCAGTACGTTTAGTAAACACTCATGTTTCATACATCGAAGATACCGTTAAACTTTAAATTACGCTTAGAATACTTTTGTGCCATACAAATCAAATAAGGTAATGTGAGACAAATAAATTTTTGGGGGAAGTGTAGAGTGTAGCTCCGGGTAAAGGGATCCTAAACAAATCAGCAGTTAGAAAACTGAAACCTGTCGAATGTGCTAGAGGTCGACCAAGAAGTCATGAACACGGGAGAAACGGAAAGCTTAACTTCGTTTAAAATCGGAACTTCCGAGTAGTGCCGAAGTCAGTACAGTCGGGTGCTAAGACAATACCCATTTCTAGTTTGTATGACATGCGCAGTTACGTCAAATCTCACGAATAACAACAACAAGAAGGTTTCCAATATGTTAGGTTTCCTGTTTTGTTTGTTTTTATACAGTACGAATTATAGTCACAACTGTCACACAACAATTTTGATTTTGTACCATTCACCATGATGATGCAAATGCAAAGAACACTACAAATAATGGGGTTGGAACAAACCTAATATTTATTTTTTATTATAAAAATGATTGCTCTCCATGACAATTAATCAAAATAATATTAGCGAATTTATAGTTTGCTTTTCCCCATTATATTTTTTATAAATAAAATAACCAGGAAAACTTATCTTAGAATCTCATTATTTGTATAATTTCTTCCTAATTTTGAATTCGTGTTACTATCCATGTTTTTAATAATACCAGGAAATTTAATTTACCAAAGAGAAAATTGACAAAAACAATCCGAGAGAGGTAATAGTACAAATAATAATTCACAAAAAATTAATAACTAAAATCCAGAAATAAGGAAAGTAACAAATAAAACAGAAAAAAAGTAACAAATCAAACTCAGAAATAAAGAGGAAGAAAAAAATCGATTAAGAAAGAAGAAAATTTATTTAGATTTAAAGATTATTGTGATTTCTTATCAGGTACAGTGTTGCCTGTTGCAAAAAATATAGAAGTTATCAAAAATAAAATTATTAATAACAAAAGAACAACACTGTATTTTTTGACAGTGGTCAATTTTAATAAAAACTGACTGTACATGTCGACACAAGCGCACTCCTCTCATTTCCATGACTTCTTGGTCGACCTCTAGCTAGCAGTATACCTTATGGGGGAAGTTTTAAAGTGATAAAGATAAAGAGCACTGTCATCAATGGAATCTTAACTAAACATTCAGTTACTTCTTTAGATTGTTACTCCCCCTACGTTTTTTTTAGAATATAAATGACTTTGACTAAATAACTATAAGGACAAATGTATGTTTAGTCCAATGTACTTTGGGACAAAGGAATATCACACTTCTGTTTTTATAAGGAGAGTAACAGTCTAAAGAAGAACAGTTCATACACCTTTAGATTGTTACTCCCCTCTGTTTTTTTTTTTTTATAAGGGGAGTAATAATCTAAAGGAGTACCAATAATCTGAGGTTTCCAACTGTAACCACTCAAATGTGATAGCCATCAGTATGACCTATTTGGGGAAGGTTTTAAAGTGCACATGTTACTAAACAGACTAGAAAACACTTGCCCCAGTATAATTATCTAGTTCAGTGGGTAGTTCTTTGAGGCATGGATTGCACTTACCCCATTGAAAAAAGAGAAAGTGCGTATCTGACTTTAAACAACAAATTCCATTTTTTAAATTTTAATTTTTTGAAATGAAACTTCTTTGGTGGTGGTAGAGTGAATTTTTTCATATAGTGACATCGTGTAACGAAGTTTGCGATTCGAGACTTGTCCAAGTTTCCAACATTTTTACAGATTAATTGTAATGAAATTTGTGTGACGGAAGTAATAAAACGGAAGTTGTGTTTCGAGACTAATCCTGGTGAAAGATTTATCTGTAAAAAATCTTTCTCCCAGGCGAGTTGCGACCGGCGAGTGCTATCCATTGCTCTAAATACATTGACAGGAAGAGAGAACACAAAATTGGTATACAAGCGTAATATTAGATATATTATAATTAGACTAGGTTCAAGGGAACAGGGTTAATTGTATACTTACAAGAAAAAAGTAAAAACTAATTAAATTAATTTAAATAAGGTATTATATCTATTTAAAGACCGCAAATCAAAACAAATATATATTTTTGTTGGAATAAATGTGGTTGCCTTAGCGTAGCAATAACAAATCATTTCGAGGTGAGTCGGCTTCAGAGGGACACTCCTCGATTGTATAAATCATTGGTTCTTAACCAGGGGGCCGCGACCCCCAGGGGGTCGTCTAGAAAGGTATTAAGGGTATCATTTAGGTAAAATGATTATTTGTATTATATATTTAAAGACCAGCAAATCAAAACAAACATTTATTTTTATTGGAATAAATGTGGTTGCCTTAGCGTACCAATATTTTTTTTTCAATTAAATTTCCCATAACCATTTCTTAACCCTGAAATAATAAATTCGTCAAAAAATGAAAGAGAGCAATGCATTCTAGAACTTAAGTTTCACTTCTAATGCGTGAGGGCCTCACACATATTTTTTAAATAGAATTATTGTTTTTTAATAGATATTTTGAAAAAAAAAGTATCAGGTTTTCATTCTTCCATTAAAAAAATATACTCAGGTACAAAAACGTATTTTTTTTTATAATCCTCCAAAATTCAATCTTGGTAAATTTTGGAAACTTAGCCCCGCATTACCTTATATTATTCAGAATATTACGCATACTAAATGTATTGAAAATAAAATTCAATAATTTATAATACTCTTATTTAACATACATAATTACGATACAAATTCAATGTAGAATTATTATTTATGATAACTTGACAACTATAACCATGTTTTTACTGTGATTTATTGGAATTTTTTCTTAGGGTATAAACAAAAATTGTTTGGTTTTATTGAAAAAACAAATATAACAATTATTTGTTGAAATAATTTTTGCAATATAGTATTGACTATTATGGTTAATTGGCAAAATAACTAATCAATTATTTTCATTGAGTGAAATCAAATTATTAAGTTCCACTTAGTGCGTGTAGAAAAAATTAAAAATTATATTTAGTTAGTTCATAATAATTATTAAGTTAAATTTATGCCTTCACATTTTACTAAACCACCCAATTAAGTAACAAAAACTTTGACCAAGAAGACAAAAATGTCTAAAATATAACATTTAAAAGGTTATACCTGCAGTATTTCTTGAAGACTTCGTCCAAGTCTCCTTTAGGTGTGGCTTCATCGATTTCTCGTTTCATTTCCTCAACATCTACAAGTCCAGCAACACAGACGATGAAATCATCTTTGGCTTTCTGCAAATATTAATAGAGATGTTAGAAATTAACAAACATATCTACTAAATAGAATATTCTACAGTAATAACAAACAGAATCTAATTTTTAATAAATGCTTTTTAATACCCTTAAATACGACACAACAGATAAAGAAATATCAATCGAAAAATAAGAATCTAGATTTACTAAAGGGCAATTCTTTAAATTTTAAACCCTCCTAATCAAAAGGATATATAATGTATAGTTGTAAGTTAGATGCATGCAACTATTGGAAACAACAGTAACAGTACTGTTGTACGGTAAAAACAGTATGATACCATAAACAAGGCGATTCAGGGAGTTGCATATGCAACTATCAATATGATACCATAAACAAAGTGATTCAGGGAGATGCATATGCAACTATCAATGTGAACCATAAACAAGGTGATTCAGGTTTATGTTTCAAGAATTAGATTTATAGTAGAGTCTCGATAATCCAAGTCAAACGAGAGTTCTTGGAAAGAAGGAGGGAAAGTAGCGGCTTCCTTGAATTAAACACAATTAAGACAGGGCAGGACAGTGCTGGTAAAGATGGTTCCGTATGATTTCATGGAATTCCTTTCCTATCTGAGCAGCTGTGTTTACATTCAAATTCAGGGAAGACTATTCATTTATTTCTTCTTCTTCAGTTCTAACTTAGATCTTTAACCGAAAGCATCACGTGACATTTTAACAATAAGTGAACGAAGACATACCGAATCTTCCGTTGGCTGTGAAAGTAGATATGCTTTGTTGTGCTTTGTTGGGTAATGGTGTGTCACTGAAAACAATTGCACAGGTGTTAGGTGTGTAAAAGTGAGTTTTGTGATTGGAAACAGATATTCTTTAAAAACCCAAATGTAAATTAAATAGAATGTAAGTATTATTTTTCAATAAAGACTTCACATTTTTCCTAAATTTCCAATAATCCGAGTTTATTGGTTATCAGAGTTAGTGCCGGTCCCATCCAACTCAGATTATCGAGACTCTACTGTACTATTAAAGGTCCAAATGGATTGATCTACAACTAAGTTGACATAAGTTATTTAAACAAAAAGTAGAGTATTTTTTTATTTCATCCTGACTAAATTTCAAGAGTGAATTCCTAAAGTAGGATATGCAGAACTAATCTTAACTAGATCATTATTAAAAAAAAGTGAATACCTCTCTTAACCTAGCTTTAAAGTGCTAATCAAATAAAATGTTCTCCAATATATTCACCTAAAAATACCAAGCCTGACCTTTAAAAATGACCTTTTAAAATTTCATCTAAAGTTCTAATTTCCTATTCATAGTTATATATGACATACACAAATACTTAATTAATTTCTTAAGTTTATAAATATAATGAAAATACTTAACTTCTTTCTTTCTATTATAATCCAAAACTAATCTGTACTAAAAAGATTAATTTTCTGTTGAGATTTGACAATAAACTAATAAATTAGTTTATTAGGTTTTATTTCCAGTGAAATAGTCAATATTACCATAAAAACAATTAACTTAGTAATACAGTAATCCCTCAATATCAGTTTTATCTTTGGTAAAATATTTAATTGTTACGGAAATATCGCCACTAAAATGTGTTAAATGGAAATGGAAAAAGCCTTGAACTTGTAGGTCAAGGATCAGACAAGGAAAAAAGGTTTCTTTGAGCTCACAAATCATCAGATGAAAGGCCAAAAACTCTTCAGCATCAGTTATCCGCAGTTACTATCCTCAGAACTCTTTGGAATGTAACACTAACGGATATCAAGGAATTACTATGTTCCGTGTCATCAATGACTGTATAGTAAACTGAGTTGCATATGCATAATCGGAAAAAAAATCGGTCCGAGACAACTCAGACAAACTTTCTCATGTACGAGTTCATAATTACTTAGCCACTGTTTTCCATTTATGTGTTTTCGTTTTAACAAACAGTTTAGGATGGACTAGTTAAGAAACAGTTTTGGCCAAGTAAATGTCACTGCATTTTCTAATTATTTAAAAGATTTTATATGTGCCCACAAGTTCTCTGATGAAGAAGAACTTCTTTACATAGTGTCTAAAGGTGAAAAATCGGTCTAAGACAAAACTTTCAGAAAAACTTTCTCATATAAGAGTTCATAATTACTTAGCCAGTGTTTTCCATTTACTTATTTGTTTTCGAAGGTGCATTTAATTATTATTGAAAATTTTATCAAAATCTATCATAAAAATAACTTCTCCTCAGTGTTGGAATAGAACCCGGTCTCTCTCCATCCGCGTTTAAAGCTATTTGTCCAGGAACTAGATTTTTCCCAGGAAATGGCTTATATCGTTAGATTTGTATTTAAATGGACTACATTTCAGAATTTTTTTATCAAAATTGTCGTAAACATTTTTGAGAAATAATTTTTTTTCACGTTTTTTCAGAGTTTTTGGAGGGGTAGCGCCCCCAAATTTGGAGCTAAAATTCATTTCTCGATTTCGCCTTGGGGTATGATTTTTCTGAACATGTATGCCAAATTTCATCAAAATCGGCCTGGTAGTTTAGGCTCCAAGCGTCTGCACAGACAGACGACAGACATTTTTTAAAAACCACATTTTTGGGCTCAAGGGACCTCAAAATTTGTAAATCCATCAAAATCTCAAAATCAAATTTTTGCGTCATCACAATACTTTCTCTTTATATGAGAAAGTAAAAAATTGTTTCCTCTTGTTTAATGCAAAGAAGGACATATTGTACCGATATACAACAAAGACTATTTCAGTAAACTTTTGTTCCTACTATGAACATATAGATTTAATGTATTTAGATAGAGAAACTGACTTCTAGGATAAAAAGATAAATGCAAAAAAAGAACAAAATGAACAGTTAGGCTATGCATGGTAATATTATGTGCATCACCTAACTCTGCATATATTTCCAAGAGAGGTCATCTGGAATTGAAAGTCAGCTGCACTATTATTATCTAGGTAGTGTAGCAATTTATAATGTTTAACCAAGCCAATCCTTTAAAGAACCTCATTAAAGCTGAATATATACATAATATATGTAAATGTTTATCTGTTGGAATAAATGTTGGTAGAATTGTTTCCTGTCCTAAAAACTAACGTTTTATTTCTAAAGGTTACGTTTACATGAGAATATTGTACGATCAAGTGATAATTCTGACCAACAAAACTAATTCCCAAATTGATAAAATGGAATATTCACGGCATATTTCAGATAAAAATTCCTTATCTATGACATTATTATTAATTATTATAAGATAAATGATACCACATTATCTTTTCTCACAAGATTTCCTCGTTAAAATTAGGACTCAACAACAAAAATTAAATTGGTCCATTTTAACTAAATTTATAAAATATTATTTTTATGAATAAAATATTTTTCGATGTTCTCTATCCTCCCGTTTATCTACGACATGATAAATGAGATTAGGTAAAAATTAGGGTACTTCTTTAGTTTGTTACTCTCCTCTGTTTTTTTTTTAGAATATAAATGACTTGGACTAAATACCTATTAAGTCAAAGGGATGTTTAGTCCAATGTACTTTGGGACAAAGGAATATCCCACTTCTGTTCTTATAAGGTGAGTAACAGTCTAAAGAAGAACATTTAGTGCGCCTTCTTTAGATTGTTACTCAAATTTACTTGGCGACAAAGGAATATCCCGCTTCTATTCTTATAGGGGGAGTAACAGTCTAAAGAAAAACAATCCGTACATCTTCTTTAGTTACTCCCCTCTGTTTTTTTTTATGAGGGAAGTAACAATCTAAAGATGTGCCAAAATTAGTTTATTCTACCAAGATTTCATGGAATTTACCCATGGAAAACTCAAGGAGAAAATTGATCAGCACAATGTATGACTAGTTTTGTACTCAACACTAGTTTGAGAGTTGGCAAAAAAGCTTAAAAGATAGTGTGAAAAATCATAAGTTAAATAAAAGCACTTTAAAATAATTAAAAAGCAAATATTTAAAGTTACTTTTTGAAATTTCTTTGGCATAACAAAGCGTAAGATAATATGCCAACCATTCTTATGGGGAGGGGTGGCCACCAAAAGCTGAATGGCCTCTGCAACTCTTGGTTTCCACTTTACCATTTAACTTAACTCCAATTCACTTTTGCTCACCCAGTTGAGCAATAGCATGAAAACATATTCATGGCTGAACAATAGCATAGAAAGCTATTGCTAGCAGCAGAGTCCACTCTACTTTTGGTTTTGAATTTACCAATTAACTTAACTCCAATTCACTTTTGGTCATCCAGCTGAACAATAGCATAGGTTGGCTGCCCATGGCCAATGGCCACTCATGAGATGTTTTGCCATACATTTTAATAATCAAGAAGTAGATATGAAAATTTGTGTTACATTAAAGTACTTTGGCTTTATTAACAGGGAAGATATTTATTTTTCCCATATGAATTTAAATATAGCTTTTCAATACAAACTAGTAGGTGTTATGTTTTACTTAAGTTTCTTACCTGAACTTCATCGTAGGACTGATTGTGTCCATTTTTCATGCATTTCTCTTTGAGAATTTGTTCTCCTTCCCTCAATGGTGGCAGATTGTTCGGGTCTAGTTTGTTTATCATGTCCAGCTCACCGCTTATATCCTTTAGTTTAGGAAATCTAGAAGCCAAATCCTGAAGAACATCGTCAACTTCCTTCGACGATTTTGGCACTGGAACACAACATGAACAAAGGTTGTAGTGGTATAAAGATAAAGAGTAATACTGTCTACTGGAAAAATTATTGAAAAAAAAGAATGAATTTGATTTATGAATGAACAATAAAAACTAAAGGTATTTTGGTTTTATATCAATTGGCACAAGTAGAGAAACAAACTTGTCAATGAACATGGTTTCCACTCTCAGATACCCCCTTGCTTAGATTAGACTCCACCAAATTAGTGTAAAATAGACAAAATAGTCAGTGCCAGATTTACCACTAGGCCATCTAGGCCGTGGGCTTAGGGGGGCCGCAGATATGGGCAATACATTGATATGGCTTGCCGCTCAGCACATTTGACACAGTATATTCAAAGGAGTATTTCTTGAATTTGAGTATGAACAAAATATTGCAATACACCGGTTTGTTATTAATTAAGATTATTGTACACGTTATTATTTAATTTACGTAGTAATTTTTATAGTTTCGTTATACTTTTTTGACACTAGTTAAGTTAAGTTAGCCCTACTAATATTAACTTACCATAACAGTTTTGAAAAAAAAAATTAAAGAAAACCTAATTATAGAACTTCTATAATTCATAAAAACAAAGGATGAAAAAACAATGTTGGGGGGCCACTAGTAAAATATGGCCTAGGGTCTCAAAAATCCCAAATCCAGCACTGCAAATAGTGTAGATATAAAAAAAAATGTAATAAACAATTTATTCGCTCTATTGCTTTAATTCAAAAATAGTTGATTAAAAGACTTTAGGACACTTCTTTAGATTTTAACTCCCCTTATAAAAAACAAAAAAAATAATAAAAAACAAAGGGGAGTAACAATCTAAAGATGTACGGAATGTTCTTCTTTAGACTGCTACTCCCCTTATAAAAACAGAAGTGTAATATTCCTTTGTCTCAAAGTACATTAGATTAAATAACTTTTAAGACAAAGGGATGTTTACATCCCTTTGTCTTAATAGTTAGTTAGTCAAAGTCATTTATATTCTAAAAAAAAAAAAAAAAAAAAAAAAAAAAAAAACCATAGGGCAGTAACAATCTAAAGAAGTATCGACTTTTGCTCAATTGGCCCCTTGCATGGGGTATAGTGGGAATAAGCTTTTAAAGTTTTGTCGAGATGAGTTTTAACTTTTGACTGGGTAGAAAAAATCGAGGAAGAGCCAATGAGAACTTGAGATTTTAATATCTGACATTCTAGACGTCAAAATCTCAAACTCTTTTTATTTTCCCACACTGTCAAAAGTTAAAACTTATCTCGACTAGACTGTAGTTAACAATTAGTTAAGAATAAGGAGAAAAGGCTGATAAAAATAGACCTTGTCTCTGAGAATTGAAAGACTGATCCCTCGCTTGGGTCATTCACAAGCAGACTACAGAGTTGCCATTTTATTATGCAGAATCAATTATAAGGTAATTTTTTCTTTTAATCATGGTAACTTCAAGTAATTGTAACCAGAAAATATAATAATTTACTACATCTACATCTAACTGGCCTGAAGAATGGGCCAAGGAGAGATTAAGAAGGATACATACAAGAGAATATTGAAAAAAATAGACTGCCAACTGCCAATTAGTGTTGTGGCCCATAGCTTCCTCGCATCCTAGCACGTACTTTATTGATTTTTTGTTTTTACAAGCCATTATTGTCTAATTTATTTAATTGTTTCCCCCGTTTTTTTTAATACATCAAAATTGTTTTGATTTTTTACAAGAATTAAATTATCCATTTAGCAAAAGTTAAAGAGTGTAGACGGTTGAAATTAAGCTGGTGCTATCTGTGGGCTACAGTCGACAAACCACCCAAATTTCATAAACATCAAATGAGTACTTTTCAAGATATAGGTGTAAATAAATGGTTTGTGAGCATGGTGAAAAGAAACAAATGTCGCAGAAGGTTGAAACTTATATGGGACTAACAATGGGCTAATTATGACCTACCATCTAAGTTTCATAAAAATCAAACGTGCAGTTTTTAAGATATGTTGGTTTGCAAAAATAAAGCAACAGATAGACCTACAGACAGACACGAAACCAAAAACGATCTCTGAAGTCTGAAACGGATTTCTGTCTAGGAATTTTTAAAATCAGAGACAAAATATTTTCTTTCTTCAGAACGATTACACAGCTTCCGTTACCTTAGGTAGGCTCAGAATCAAAAGTCTTGTAATTCCATTTAGATCTAACTACTCAGTTAATTTTTTGCGAAAACTTCCATCAAAACAAAACAGGTTTGTTTTATTGAAATTTTTCTCAAAACAAAGCTATAATGTTTAATACAAACTGTTTATAAAAAACAACTTCAAAATTATAAATGAATCAATATTTAATATGAATCATTTAATATAATTTTCTTTCTTTACCAATTCACAAAATAATGAATCATTACCATGATTCATTCTACTTTCAGTATCATAATTTGTTTTTGTAATAAATACGTTTTTATACAAACAATCACATTAAAATTGCAATAGAGAACAAAAAAAATATAAAAAAAAAAATAGTTTAATCAAAAAGAAAAAAAAAAATACACAATGGTAGAACAAAAGAAAAAAAGTTATGCTATTTATAAAAGCTATTTTTGCATAATTAATCACTCGACAATAATATTTTATTCCAACTAATTCTATATCAGGTAAGAGTTAACATTTAATTACAAGGTTGTTGAAGTTTAAGTAGAGTAAGTAATTATATTTAATGAAATAGAAGTGCACAAGTTTTTCCTTCTAATATTTAATTAAAAAATAATCTATAATTGACCGACAAATTAGACGTAGATGTCAAACAATTATTAGATTATTTTAAATTCAGTGTGTTTTTGTTTAAGTGTGATCTAATTTCGTTTGATTATCACAAAATATCGGTCACTACAACTAATTTTCAAATATATAAGCTACTTAAAATTTATCATTAAAAAAATAATTTAATTTTTACATTATTCAATATTAGTTTTGACTGAGATTTTACAGAACCTACTTATAAGCAACAAGTTGGATTCACCTGCTTTGCTGAGGAGTGTTTTAAAAAAAAAAAAATGAGGATTTATAAAGAACCATCAAGAAACATTAATTTAAAAGTTTTACTTCTGAGCTAACCAAAGGTAAAGGAAGCTATGTTATTGTTCAATTCAAAGATTCCAAGACAGAAATCCGTTACAGACAACAGGGAAATTTTTAGTACTGTGTTTGTCTGTTAGTCTGTCTGTCAGTCCGTCGCACAATTTATGCAAACCAACATATCTTAAAAACTACATGTCCAATTTAATGAAATTTGGATGGTAAGTCATAATTAACTAGCCCATTGTTGGGTCCCATATAAGTTTCAACTTTTTGCGCCTATTTTTGTCTCTTCCACATGCTCACAAACATTTATCTGATTTTTAAAACCGTAGTGCCATCAAATTTTGCGTTAAACTGAACAAATCCACATCCTGAACAAATCTGTGAGGATGCTCTATCATGGCAATTAGCTAACTGTGAGGAAGGCACTAGCCAAAAACAACGTGGCAAGACTACCCAAACTGCCCTTCTCTCCAAAATTTGATGGGACAACGCTGCTCGATGGTTTGCTAAATTTAACTTTAACTTTGGGTGCGATCTCCACACTTTAAAGGCTGAGGCATCTGAGATGGTCTCCTTGCTTACATGACATCACCCACCAATGACCCTGTTCATAGACACTGCGCTCTACCCCTTTACATTGGCAGGAAAAAATCAGTCTTCATACTTATTAAACAAACTATGCATTTAAAGTATTATGTTTAAAATCGATATTTCTATTTTGCAGATTTTGTTTGAAAGAAACACATTTTGGTAGATAGGTATAATTGAAGAACATAGGAGCACTAATTAAAATTTTAGTACATCAGACATATCGCCACAAAGTAAGTTATTTTAAAACTAAATAAGTAAAGTATATTTAGCTTCTATGGTCAGAAGGAAAATATCTCTGCTTTTGACCTTGACTTCTTTTTGTGCCCTCAGGTTAAAATAAGCCTGAAAGGATATCGTTTCGGGGCGATTGAGACAGCTTAAGGGCTTTGACAGGGTGCTTGAAGAGTACCATTGTAGAGCTAGTACATCAGACATATCGCCACAAAGTAAGTTATTTTAAAACTAAATAAGTAAAGTATATTTAGCTTCTATGGTCAGAAGGAAAATATCTCTGCTTTTGACCTTGACTTCTTTTTGTTCCCTCAGGTTAAAATAAGCCTGAAAGGATATCGTTTCGGGGCGATTGAGACAGCTTAAGAGCTTTGACAGGGTGCTTGAAGAGCACCATTGTAGTGATGCAGGAGGGTTATATTTTGACAAATATTAAATACAGTAGAACTTCGATGATCCGAACCTCTGTTATCCGAACCCTCTATTATCCGAACCTGCTCCGGTGAGGTGGTTAGAGGTACTCGCCACCTTGTTGAGGGTGAAACAGACAAGAATTCATGATTTTTTTAAACCTACCTGAGAAAAATGTAATATAATGTGTTGTTTTACATATGTATTATGCATATCATTTTTATTTTAAAAATATATCTACCTTTAACATAATATTGTATACTTAGTTATATTTTCTCTTCTTTTTATAATGAACTTCAATAATCCGAACTTTTTGATTATCCGACCTACCTCTGGTCCCAATTAGTTCAGATAATCGAGGTTCTACTGTATACACAGTAAATATATCTATTAAATTGATTTTTCCTAAATTCAGTCCCAATATTTATTGAACAAACTATGTATACTTATTGTGTTCAGTATCAATACCTATACACACTAATAGAACTATATAACTTTCTCTCTAAAAAAAATGCTTGTTGCAACTGCTTTATTGATGTCTTTGGGAGATAATAAATCCCATTTTTTGTGAGTGTGTGTGTGTGTGCAAAAACTGACTAAATTTAACCCATATCTAGTGTAAAATATAGCACCATCTGGATTTTTTTTGTCAAAAAAGCAGATACTGAATAAAATTCAAGTTCATATTGACATAAAGAAAGTTATTTTTAAAACTAAAAATGAAATATTCATAGCTTCCACGTATATTTATTGATTTCAAATACAAATAATAGATGAACTTTTTCCAATAGTTTTTTTTTTTTTTTAACTACAAGTCTATTTTTTTAATACTCGTTTAAATTGCATACTGTCCTCACAACAATTAAAACTATGAAAGTATTCTAATAACTAAAATTTAATAAGAAATATTTCCCCTGAATTTATTGATTTTAGATTGCATGCGGCTAAGTGGCAGTACAGCACTTAATTCTTGGTTTTTACCTCTGACTTAGTTCACTCTTAAAGAAGAGGGTGAATCATTCTAAATAATTGAGAGACCATAATATCATATTTTATTAATGTTTTTTAAACTATGTAAGTCCATAATATTATAAAAAAAAAAAAAGGAAAAAGCTTATCAGTTTCAACAGAAATATAGATAAAACGATATGGGACTCCTTTATAGCTAGATAGTTACTTCCCTTATAAAAACAGAAGTGTGAAAATTCCTTTGTCCCAAAGTACATTGGACTAAACATCCCTTTGTCTAAATAGTTATTTAGACAGTCATTTATATTCTAAAAAAAAAACATAGGGAGTTAATCAAAAGAAGTACCCAAAATGTATTTGCTATAAATTTAGTTTCTGAGACGTAAAACTTATCAGTTTGTGGTAAAATTTAATAATTTGGTCAAGAATTCAGGTTCTTTCAAAGGAAATTAAAAAAATTCAAACAAACACAATTCTTGTATTGCCTATAAGGCAAAAACAAATGGTCTAGGAGATAGCGTGCAAAAAAGTGTCTGACTAACATCAAGCTAGAATTTTGTTTTCAAGTTAATCTTTTGGTGCCATTTAAGAATATATGGTCGTCTAAGGCTAGAGACACACTTCGCTACCCGGTCAGCAATGAGAATAGAATGCAACCTGCCACACGAGGTGGCGCCACCCGCTGGGTGGCACTATCCTGTCGACCGTCCTACGGTATCGCTGCCACCTACAGGTGACGCCATCCGGTCAGCCCATTGTTTTCGATTGAGCCTGTCATCAACCAGGTGGCGCTACCCGGGACATTTGAAAAAACAAACCAGTGGAGAGCGGCCATGTCCCATTAATTATGGTGGACAATGTGATTTTCATGATCCTGAGTATAAAATTAGTTAGTAGACCGAAAATCAAGTTGATGTTAGTTTATCACTTGATAGGTTAGTTAGTCAAATTTTTCTTCAAATCAAAGAGATCACCTAATAAGTGACATACTACCATAAACTTGATTTTTGGTCAACTAACAAAGTTAGTACTCAGGATCATAAAAAATCGCATTGTCCATCATAAATGGCGGGACATGGGTGCTCTCCACCGTTTTTTTTTTTTTTTTTTTTTTTTTTTTTTCTTTCTTTTCTTTTCTTTTTTCAAATGCCTATGGCCAAACTTTGACCCTCAGACAAACTTAACCGGCTACATATTCTTAAAAGGCACTTAAAGATTATTTTGTACAAAAAATTCTAAATTGATATTAGAGTCAGACATTCTTTTGCACGCTATCTCCAGACTAAAAGGTTAAATTATCAATTTAGATAAGATAAAAATCCTCAGGAGGAAGAACCCAGAAGAAATCAGTGAGAAGAGGAAATAATATTACAAGATAAAAAGTTCTTTTTATACTATGTTTTTAAATATTCTGTTGAATCATATGTAATGTTGATAATATAATTATCATTGTTATAATAATAATATAATGTTAGTGAAAAAAAATAGTTCCCAATTTATTTACTTCACATAAATGACAACCACCTAGAGAGCTGATCTTAAACCTATAAAACGACAAATCTTTGTACAACGGATCTCACCAACACCGAATCTAAACTGTGCCATTGATATGCCCCCGTGTAGAGACAGTAAGAGAACAAAAAAATGTGTACAAGTAAAGACGTACAGATGCAGAAAAATTAAACCGATACCTAGGACACAAGTTTAAACAAACCTGGTTGTCACACGTCAATTAATTTATTTCTTTGTTTACTTTTCCTTTTTCGCTGTCATTCAATGTTTACCTCTTAATAAAAAATCATAATTTTAAACCCGTCAAAATGAAGATTGTAAATATGGAACATGTCAAAACAAATAAAATATCTTGCGGATTTTTTCCGAACTAACTTTCCACACAGCAAATTTTGCTGAAAACTAATTAAATTCTGCTGAAAGATGGCTAAAAGTATTAAAATAATGCATTGTCATCGTGTTCTGAGGTATTCTAAAAGTTTCAAATGTCTAGCTACTCGGGAAGTTAGTTAAAAATCAATTGCAAGATTTGTACTGGACAAACAAACAAACAAACAAGAAAGCAAGCTAATAAAAATGTAGTAAAAATATCATGTGGATGAGTTACATGGACAAGACTTGCTCTTAGATAGAAATGGAACAAAATATACTGTGATGCAAGGCAACATTAATAGTAAAGTACTATTATTTATTTGATCCACATTAAAAGGCACTTCTTTAGACTGTTACTCCCCTTATAAAAACAGAAGTGAAATATTCCTTTGTCCCAAAGTTCATTGGACTAAACATCCCTTTATCTTAATAGTTATTTAGTTAATGTCATTTATATTCTAAAAAAAGACATAGGGGAGTAACAATCTAAAAAAGTACCCATTAAAATATATGCTATTATGGTTGTTTTCAAACAATAATAATTAAAAAAAAAAAAAAAATCCTAAATATTAGAGACAATAATTTCAATAAAGACAATTTACAGTTTAAAAAAAAAAAAACCTTTACAGATTTAAGTTCCAATGTAATTATTACTACAAACAAACAACAACTAATTAATACCTTAAAAAAATATAATTATAAATTAAGGGTTAAAAAATCTTTTAAAGAAATAATTTATCTTTATTGCACAATAGAATTAGTTAATGATAGAAGAAGGTTAACCTTGAGACAAGGTAGCTTCTAATATATCTAGAAGATATTACCAAACAACCTTAATATGATAACCTTCAAATACTCTACGATATCAAACATGATTACCTCCCTCTTAGAAGACTAGCTTCTCTTCTTCATGCGGAGTTACTAAAACTAACTCCTACAGGAAAACAGTTTATTTGAAACATCTATAGTCCAATAAGCAATTTTTTAATAAACATTTATTTGTTTCCTTATATATTTTTTTGCAGGTAGAAATACAAATTATCTAATGATATACTAGATAAATTCCAAATATAAGACAATTAACTGATCAAGAATATAAATAGACTGCCAAATGGTGTGGCACATAGCTTCCTCGCATCCTATCACATACTTTATTGATTTTATGCTTTTACAAGCCATTATTGTCTATTTTGTTTAAAAAATTGTTTACCTTGTTTTTTTAATAGGTCAAAATTGTTTTAATTTTTACATGAATTAAAGTATCAATTTAGCAAAAGTTAAAGAGTACAGACGGTTCAAATTACTCTGGGGCTACTTACGGGTTACTTTTGATAAACTATAAAAGTTTCATACAAATCAGATAAGTACTTTGGAGCTATATGGAAGAGAAACAAATGGAGGCATACGGTTGAAACTTATATGCCACCAACAATGGGCTAATTATTACCTACCATCTGAACTTAATTAAAATAGGACAAGTAGTTTTTAAGATATGTTGATTTGCAAAAATTGAGCGACAGACATACACACGAAACCAAAAATGTTCCCTGATGTCTCAAACAGATTTCTGTCTAGGAATTTTTGAAATCCGAAACATAAAATATTTTTTGTTCTTCAGAACGATCACATAGCTTCCGTTACCTTCGGTAAGCTAGGAAGCAAAAAAAAAAACATGTAATACAGGGTGGCCCGGGATAAAATGTCTCAACGAAACTGGTCGATTCTATGGGAAAATGCAACAAAAAATTTCGAGAAAGCATACGCCCATTTCTCAATAATTCTCGAGATATCGATTTATTTCTTTTTTCGGTGTTTCACAAAAATTTCAAAAAAATTCATAATATCTCAAAAACTAAATCCGAGAGAAATTGGAAGAAAAAAAGTTATAATAAGTAAATTAAAACAAAATCTACCTTCATATAATACCTACAGAGTAGCCTCGTATTGTAAATCTATCAGTCAACATCTTTAAAAATTAAAAGTAAAGCATAAATTCTTAATAGGTAGGCCTAGAAATTCAAGGAATATCTGACAATTAATCTTTATCTTATAAGAGGATAAATCTTATACGAACTATAACTTAGAAATTATCAATATAGAAATTAATAAAAGTGTCTAATATACAAGGGGGGAGAAGGAAAATCTACAGTATCCTGTCAAACTTTCTATTTTTCTCTAATTTTAATATCTTTTTTTGTTCCTTTTTACCTTTTTTAAATTACTTTTGGACAAAGGAAAATTACTCTTATGTACATAGAAGTGAAAATTGTTAGAATTGTTTCGTTGCACAGGTCTGACGTCACTTGTTATTTTTGGTCAAGTATTTGTTTAGTGTCTGTTAAACCATATGCTAGTTTCTAGTTTTTATATTATAAATGTGTGTTAAACAAATATACGAGAGGAAGTTACAATCTTGTACATTCAATAATGCAAAACCAATAGGTTATGGGCCCAGCACGCTGCCATTTGTTTTAACAGTTGCTTAAACACAGGGTTATAAATCAATTTTATACAATGGAGAAATAATTATTTTCACTGGTCATAATAGCTTTTGGACAAAGGAACATCACTCTTCTAATAATACTAAAAGTTTTCATTACAAATCCTTTATATTTAAGCAATTCGGCTGTGTGAGAAATCGGCAGCTTGTTTGTTTATAAAACACGTTTTGAAAAAGTTTAAAAGAAACACGGTTATTGAGTTTTTAAAAACAGCTTTGTTAGCCAATGCGGTTGTATGGGTAGATAAAATTAGATAGAATGTTTTTGTATTGGTTCAGTCTATGCGCCAAGTTTCATCTTGATTGGATGACTGGAAGAAATAAATTAGCCCTCCAAAGATGTTGACGATAGCCAGCCACAAACAAACTTCTAAACAATTGGTTTATAAATGAACAAAATTGCTAATATACAATGAGGAGAAGGGTAAATCTACTAAATCTAGTCAGACTTTTTTAGCTAATTTTGATCTTTGTACTTGCTCATATAAAGATAATTGTTTTTATTTTGATTATAAAATTTTAATGGATTTACACGTTTTGAGGTCCCCTGAGTCCAAAAAAGTGTTTTTTTAAGAAATGTCTGTCTGTCATCTGTGCAGACGAGTAGAGCCTAAACTACTGGACCAATTTTGATGAAATTTGGCATACAGGTTCAGAAAAAATCATACCTTGTGGCGAATCGAGAAATGAATTTTAGCTCTAAGTTAAGGGACGCTACTTCCAAAAAAAAATATATATATAAAAAATGGTTCTGACAATTTTGATTAAAAAAATTCTAAAATGTAGTCCATTTAAATACGAATCAAATGATATAAGCAATTTTCCCGGGGAAAAATCTAGTTTCCAAAATATGGATGTAAATAAATCTGAATTTGATGAAAATCGAAAACAAAAAATGCTGGGATCTAGGTTATATGAGGAAGTTAGTCTACTGAAAGAATCGGTCTGCTGGGCCATAGAAAAAATAAGAATAGCAATTTGATCTGATTAACCGGCAATCCAATATGGCAGATAATTCATAAGTGAAAAAAAAAATATTTTTCTGAAATTTTGAGTGGGGGTATCAAATGAAAGAATATTAAAGAGTAGATTACAAAAATATAAGACAAGTAAATTGTTTAATTTTCCATGTCATTTTGTCAAAAAGTATCAACATTTTGCGAGCCACTTGAAAGATAATATTCTTTTGCCTAAATAACTTAATGAAAAATTTAAAAAAATCCAAACTACCAATATTAATCTTATATTAGTCACAGCGAAAAATTAAATTTTACAGTCCACAAGATGAGGGTCAAGGCAAACCATGGCCACTAGAGGAAGAGTGTTATAACAGTGCCTTCAATTATCTTATTAAAATTTGATTTTTCGCCTTTTCAATCTGCCGCCATTTATCACCACAACCCCTACAAAAGACACAAGAATGTAAGGCTTATGTGCTGTTAAGAAACTGGGCAAAGGTCATTGGTACAATTGATTTTAAATAATGAATCAGTAATCTAAATAAAATAAAATATAAAAATCTTACAAAAAATAAGATACTGCAATCTTAACAACCACTTATGTATGACCTTATAATTACACATTCTTCTACTGCATATCTAGATAAATGTGAGTAGATACTCATATTTCCCATTGATAATTATCACAATGAAAATTTAATATAATTTAACAAAAAAAAATAATAATAATTCTTTTAAAAATTTTTTACTTTTTAAAATATAATTTTTAATAAAAATGAATTCAAATTAAAAGTATTTAGATTAATCTACGTTATTTTAAAAAGACTGTAAAATGCCAATTAAGAATTTGATTTAAAAAAAAGTAAATCAAATTAAAAAATCGGTCCGAGACAACTCAGACAAACTTTCTCATATATGAGTTTATAATTACTTAGCCCAGTGTTTCCATTTATTAGTTTTCAAATGTACATTTAAATATTATTGAACATTTCATCAAAATTTATCATAAAAATAACTTCTCCTGGTCGGGGAATCGAACCCGGGCTCTCTCCGTCCGCGTTTTAAGCTAATATCTCAGGAACTAGATTTTTCCCGGGAAAACGGCTTATATCGTTGGATTCGTATTCAAATGGACTACATTATAGAATTTTTTAATCAAAATCGTCGGAACCGTTTTCGAGAAATAATTTTTTTTCATGTTTTTTCAGAGTTTTTGGGGGGTAGCGCCCCCAAATTTAGAGCTAAAATTCATTTCTCGATTTCGCCTCGGGGTATGAATTTTCTGAACATGTATGCCAAATTTCGTCAAAATCGGCCCAGTAGTTTGGGCTCCAGGCGTCTGCACAGATGACAGACAGACGACAGACGACAGACGACAGACAGACATTTTTTAAAAACCACTTTTTTGGACTCAGGGGACCTCAAAACGTGTAAATCCATCAAAATCTCAAAATCGAATTTTCGCGCCATCACAATACTTTCTCTTTATATGAGAAAGTAAAAAGAACATTGTTTTTATCATTAGGTACAACAACAAAAAAATCACAAATGCATTCAGTCAGAGGAAGATAACAAATAGCAACATGGTGTTTAAATTGGCATACACGTTGTAAATACATAGAATTTAAAAAAAAAAAAAACATTTTAGGTGTGTAATATTTAAATATATTCTGATTTTATGCAAATCTATCTTCTTCTAGAAACTATCAGACCATTGAGAAGTTATAGGTTTGTATAGACAAACTCCTAGAAGAGAGTTTTATTATGTAGTATAAATAATTCATATAATCTCATATACATTTATCAAAGGCCATTATAATCTTAATCAGAGCAACTAAATTCATAAACACTTTGAAACTTGACATAATTATTATTATTATTATAATGATAAGATACGTAAGTAGAAATTAGATGTCCCTATTTATTTAATAATTATTTTTAAGTAGGTCAATTAGGGTAAAAGTAAGTAAGAGTTAACAACTCATAGTAGTTAAAAACTGGCTATATTTCGTCCCCCTCCGGGACATAATCATGCCTAAAACATCATTACATATAATTAACAATTTTGTTTTAAATAGGATTTTTATAAAAAAGAAGAACACTTAACTTATTTAAACATTGAAAATTAAAATTAACATTGAGATCATTACCTTATGTCCCGGAGGGGGACGAAATATAGCCAGTTTTTAACTACTATGAGTTGTTAACTCTTACTTACTTTTACCCTAATTGACCTACCTAAAAATAATGATAAGATATGATAGATAGGGTTTAAAAAAAAAATAATCGGCTAATCTGCAGTTATCAGAACAGTCGAGAATCATTTGGCGGCACAATTTCGCTTGATTTATACACTTAAGAGAATTACCCCTAGTCAACACAGTTCATTTTTGAGATTTATACATTTGAAAGATTATATCTATATAATTAATACATTTTAAAGATGATACCACTTTGTCTAAAGAGTACATTCGAGTGAGGCCCTTAAATTTTCTAACATCTTCTCCTAGGTGGATTGATAACTGCAGTTTTACCAAATAATCAAATAATTAATAATGAACCCAAGAAATAAAGATAATAATGAACCCTTGATAGGAGAACATTTTTCCCCATTACAAAATTCAAATAAGATAATAAGATGGATTCATAATAGTTAGTTTAACACTCTCACTGAACACTTTGTGACTAAATTATTATAGAAAAATCTGTCTGAGATAACTCAGACAAACTTTCTCATAAATGAGTTCATAATTACTTAGCCCATTGATTTCCATTTATTGGTTTTCGTATTTCCATAGGAACATTTAATTATTACTTCTTCTCAGCGGGGAATTTGTGTCCGCATTTAAAGTTATTTTTTCAGGAACTAGATTTTTCCCGCAAAAACGTCTTATATCGTTAGATATAAGATACGTTTTTCAGAGTTTTTGGGGAGTAAGTCCCCCAAATTTGGGGCAAAAATTCATTTCTCGGTTTCCTCTTGGAGCATGATTTTTCTGAACATGTATGCCAAATTTCTTTAAGGCTCCAGACATCTGCACAGACAGACATTTTTTATAAACCACTTTTTTGGACTAAGGGGACCTCTAGATGTGTTAATCCATCAAAATCTCAAAATAGAATTTTGGCGACATCACAATACTTTCTCTTTCTATGAGAAAGTAAAAAATTAGGGCAACCAAAAAAAAAATACAATGTCAAATTTATTATCATATGCAATTACTTTAGTTGGTTTTGTATAATCAAAATCTCAAAATTAAATCCTTTACTAGGCTTAGAATAGTTGAAAAAAAGAGTTTCAAAGCCCATTTAGGTAAGAGATATTTCACAGTAATGATTACATTGAGATATTTGAAGGATTAAAAATCCACTGCTGTTTTTAAATGACCAAATATTCTGTTGATCAGAAGGTAACAGAAACAGCCAAAAAAAAAGAGAAAAAACTAATAATTCTAAAATGTATAATATACCAGGAAGAAATTAACAAGTTCATATAAATGATTTCCTTTTTTCGCTTATACTTTAGCAAAGCTCTTGGTTTATGGCAATGCACTAAATAAGATTTCTATTAAATGTACAACATTTAAAATAATCCCTAATTAATACATTTTACCTGACACTGTAATTAACAGTTCAGACCAATTCAAAATAATTGCTACAAATCATGAAATGGTAAAACAGGTTTCTAAACAACATATATTATAATCTGTTGTAGGTGACATCTCTTAAATAAGATTAGAATATACTTCCTATTTCGTAGACTTATAATAATTCTAAAAAAAAAAGTGAAAATTAAAAGTGACTCATTTTAATAATTACCACTAGAATACAGTAGACAATTGGTTGCTTATTAACCGATATATTTAGTGAAACTGATTAATGGTTTACCCAGATTTTATGGTAATATAAAAATAGGAAGTAACATGAATGGGGTCCGCATACTCACGCCATTATACTTTTGTAATATATTTTTTCCCTCATTTTATTCAATCACTACAGTAAATAATTTATATTATCATTATAAAAGTAAGAAGCTAGACAAACGTCTATATTAACAACTACAGCCAAGTTCGGTACATACTTATTATAATCAAATTTTAAATCTTTCAGAGGTGACGGCCTCTCGATGGAAGAAGGTGACCTTTAACACCTAGTTTCATTAACATCTTTAGGGTAGTACAAGCTTCACATAGTGTTACCCTACTTATAACTATAACAACAGAAAACCCCTGATTATGCATCTATTTTAAGTAGAGAATCAGTGTTGCTCAGTCCAGATCTGGCCCTGACTTAAACCAAGGTCAAGTACCAACATAACAAGTGATAGTTCAGATCCCAGAGAGATAAGACATTTTGCAATCTAATAATTGCATTTAGCAGATGTGTAAACTAACTCATTCTCTTCTGTCCTGTATTACAATATTTAAATGTAACACAAAACTTTGGGGGAAAATATACATAAGAACAAAACATTGGAAACTATGCTGATTAATTGTAAAGAGAGATAAACCCCAGGAGTCTTCTAGGAGGGAAGCCAATGAGAGATGGTCGTGCCAACTTGAGAAACAAAAATGTCACTGGCGGAGGAGCGTGGCCCTAAGAATAACCTTCTAGTGGCTTTATTTTTTCTCTCAAAAAGGTTGAACAACAAGAGCTGTCAGAGTAAACTGTAATTGTAAGACAAATACGAGTATGGATATGTAAGGATTATTCCTTGGTTTCAGTTTAGTTACAACACTCTTAGGGTGCGTTTAGGGTACTTCTTTAGGTTGTTACTCTCCCTCATAAAAATAACAGAGGGGAATAACAATCTAAAGAAGGTGTACGGAATGTTCTTCTTTAGACTGTTACTCCCCTTATAAAAAGAAGTATGATATTTCTTTGTCCCAAAATACATTGGACTAAACATCCCTTTGTCTTAATAGTTATTTAGTCAAAGTCATTTATATTCTAAAAAAAACATAGGGAGTAACAATCTAAAGAAGTACCGTGTTTAGAATCACTAACCATGTTAACCGTTAACTGGGATGTTTGTTGTGGTTAATGTCATGGCGGCCTTAAAAGTATTACATAGCTTCAAATAATTCTTGTTTGTCCTAGGGGTGCTAAGGAAGGCAGCGATCAGGTTATATAAACTGGGGTTGGTTTTTGTACGAAACTATTAAGAGTGCTCACATTCAAATATTATTCTTTTTATCATTATAAGTTTCTGATTAGTAGTAAATATAAAAAAAAAATACAATTTCACATGTCATTAACCCATTAAATGCCATTAGATCCAAACCGGACTAAAACTGCTGACAGGTGGATCTGCAATGGATCCAAGCATACCCTTTTGGCACTCTGCAGCTCTTTTCCTTGTACCTCAGGTAGAACCTCTTACAAGGCTCCGACAGGCTCGCTGGCGTTAGTATCCACAGAGGATCCAAAAAACATTTATTTTTAAAAAATTAACTTTTAAATCGTGTAATCTCATTTGGTATATTTTATTCCATCGGAGAAATACACATTTCTGAATTGGATGACGCGTTTAATGGGTTATGGTAAAGTTAGGGTTACTAAACAAGGTTTGGACTCGGTCAAAGTGGTTACAGCAGCTTCAATTGAACGTTGAAACAACTGAAGCTTACAAACGATGTTGGTTGTTAGGATGGACTTTCCAGACACACCGATAACTTCCCTGTCAACCTGGTTAGTAATTGCAGACGCACCGTTTTAGAAGTTTGTTCTAATGGTAAATACTGCTGCAACTAACATTATACGAGTATACTTCCTCATTTTGATGAAATTGCAACCTTTATGGACTAAGCTTTAGAATACGGTCATAAAACCTACAGCACACTATTTTTTACCGGATTACACTCGGAAAGTTAGGGCTAAAGTGAATTGTACGGTGTCATCGAATTTTGTACTTCGATTTGGACCTTTACCTGGTCTATATACAGCAGGGTTGTTTTTCTTCAGAAAATGAGCAGAGCACCGCGAAGTGGTGCGGAGCAACCATTGAAAATTCTAGGGCAAAAAAAAAATGTTGTAACTTCGATTCTGTAAACAGCACTGTACAATTCACTTTTTACCAAATTTAGATATGTAAAAGATATTATGCCCCTTCGTCTTTTTAGTTTATTAAACAAAGAAATACAATAATGTATTATATATACAATAGAGATATAGTCCCTTTGTCACAACAGCGATAAATATAGAATACAATAGTGTGCTTTGGGCTTGAGGGGAACTGTATTCTAAAGCTACTTCCAATTATTTTATTTTTAATTAAACTACCTTACGTATTCTTAAGCCACAAATAAGGAAGTGAGTAGAAGCTTAATTCAATAAGGAAAAGCAAAATGCTGTCAATATGAAGACTGTGAAAGAGAGAATATAGTATGTAACAAGTAGCACATAAATATATCACTACAAATTGTAGGTACATAATATAAGCATATACAATTGTCATATCTAACGTTCTTCCGGATTTGTTATCACATTAACAGAAACTAAAAAAATGTTTCTTTGTGCTCCTCAGGCATTTATAATAGCAAAAATAAGTTAAAATGGTATCAACAATAAACAACTTACATGAGGGTGTACTCTTATCAAGATTCTGTAGATCAGATGATGTATCTTGCTCGGCCGAAACTAAAAACATAATAAAATCACATTAATTAAACAAAACAACACTCGTAGAAGTTCTAATTTTATCGTATTTAATTTAAAACTTCAGTAAAAGTAAAAACATCAACATCATTTAAAAAACAAACACTAACCGATAAGAATTAAAGAAACACAAAATAAATAGAACTTCATTTTTTTTCTTTTTTTTAAGTTTTACACTTTAAAAATAAACTTAACTATAGTAAAATATTTAGAGAGATGAATAAAAACTAAAAAGATATTAATTTCACTTTAAACTTTATTGTTTAATTTGTGCGTATTAAAAAAAAAATCGTACGACTGTTGATTGCACTGAATGATATGATTTTAAAACTTTTGTTAAAAATATTAATTATTTACACGTTAAAACTTATTAAATCATCGCTTCACTATTTGATACGAGTATTTATTTAACAATTAATATAAAACTGATTATATATGTTTTAAATAATGATTTAGTTTAAAAAATTGATAGGGGACCGAGCAAGGAGTTGTTATGGAACGAGTGGAATAGAGATGATTAGTGTGACGTCACAAAAGCTTTCGAAAATTTAACTCAGTTTGTTAGGTTCCTTTGTCTTATCACCTCTTATCAAACCCATGTAAAATGAATGGGAGAATTTTCTCAACTTTTTAAATAATTAATTATTAAATTATTATTGATTTATAAGAGTTTTCACCCTTTGAACATTGTTGTACCAAGTCTTTTTTAACGAGTGTAACAAAGAAAACATTAAAAACTTTCGTTTCAGTTATTTAAAATGAGTATTTGTGTGAAGGGTCATAACATCGAAAAAGCTATTTGAGTTAATAATCTTTATACTTGATTTTTTGTATTTCCTGTTGCCATAAAAATTCACAGGGTGTGTTCGTGTTCATATTGTGTGTCCGAAAATGAATTTTCCTCAAGTTTTGAAACTCAATGAAGTATACTCAGGGTACAGGACTTGTAGAAAGATAGTGATACTTAATCTGGCACTGGCAGGTAATAAAAGATTATTAATAGCTAATAATATTTTGTTTCTGGTTACTTACAATGTGCATTATATTTAACCGATGTTGGAACATAATGATATATTATACAATAGATCACTGGCAAGCCTAGGAAAAAGACGTTGATAACGAGACAAAGAGCAGACTGTTATTACTATTATTATTTGTGTATTTTTTGTTATCTATATTAACGAGTATTATAATATAAGATATGAGTGCCTCGCATGTATACTTGTTTAAAATTTTGATTAAAAAATTAATTTAATACATTAAATTAATATTACTTAAGTACTCTGACATACTTTTACGAAGAATAGCTTTGTCCTCCGAAAAAAATGAAGTATAGATGAAATTTTCATAACGCTCGAGAAGGTGGAAGACATAATATACAAACTAAAATAGAAAAACGATTTAAAAAATAAACAATAAATAAGAACGGACCCGGAAAGTATCAACACAATAAAACACACTCACAATAATACTTTTTTAAACCACTAGAACTGCCATTTTTAATGTTTTCTTATCTTACATTGTTAAAATAGACTTCGTATAATAACGTTCAAAGGTTGAAAAGTCTTATAAATCAATAATAATTTAATAATTAATTATTTAGGAAATTGAGAAAATTCTCCCATTCATTTTACATGGGATTGATAACAGGTGATAAGGACAAGGAACATAACAAACCGAATCGAATAAATTATCTAAAGCTTACGCCATCTTGTGACGTCATTACTAATCATCTCTATAAGAACGACTGAGGCTTGTAATCAAGGCGAGATAAGTGTAGGCAACGTAACAAGGAGAAAAAATAAAAGTGGGGGTATACAGGGAGAAACTCCCGTGACTCCGTCCCAAGGAGACGAAATCATTATTTTAAATACTTCGCTAATAAAACCAGAAACAGGTTTGTGATTCTCATTATGACGTAAGAAGGATAAACTACAAAATATATTTTAGTAATTCCGGACATGAATATTTTTGGGGGATTAAAATAGAATAAAGAACTTTTTTTCCTCATAAGAATTGGATCTCTATAAATAGTTTTAAGATTTATTTCTATTACAATTATTTAAAATCGACAAATATTATCAATTTTAATATTATATAAACATTCCGATACAAAAATTGAGTGTAATTATAAGATTCCCGTGTGTTTACTTAAATAATTCCTCAAATAACATTAAATTTATGCAATTAAAGATATTTTTAGAAACAATACAATCGTTAATTAAATGCATATGAAGTTTAATGTTCACTTTAATATTGTAATTTAATATTACTATTATGCTAAGGTTCCCTGTTTCCTGTGTAATTTACAGGTTTGGTATGTACCAACCTCGTGCCACCCTATTTCCTTTTTTATTGATGGCCGAGCAGACGTGACAAGCAATTTAATCCACAGGGCCCGCACTGACTCATGTATTCAGAAGAACGATTATAATTTTCCCAAAATTAAACATTTCCTTGGTAGACATTCGTTTCAGGGGACATTTTTGGGTCTCGTGTCTCGTGTGGGTCACGTAGTTTTCGCTCTGACATCAAGTGTCAAGGTTGTCTGCCCGTCAAACTATTTGCGATTACCCATATTTTAAAAACTACTCGACAGATTTGGATTTGGATGCTTTTTCAAAGTTAGCTCACATATAGCTCCAGATTAATTTCAACCTTCTGCGCACGCGCACGATAATGTGTTTTGAGTTCAATTTCAAATACTACTTACTATCAACCAAACACAGACCAAACCCGTACCTAGTATACTATACTTTAAGTTAAGGTACGTTTTCCAAGACGCGACTTCAGCGATAGTCGCTGAGCGATAATCGCTCAGCGACTATCGCTGAGGACTCCTCTTCTGAGTTTACGTGTAACTGTTTTCCTAGGCGAGCGACTCTAACGATAGTCGCTAGAGACGCTAGCGTCGATCGCTGAGCGATTGCAGCCGTCTGCTCCAGGAGCAGTCATAATCGCAGTCGCTGGCGATCCTAGCAATGCAGTGCTAGAGAAACCAGGCTGTGGCGGTCAAACTGGGAGGATAAATTAAAATAAACGAACCAATTCAAAGTTAAAAATTACTTGAATAAATTAGTATTATAAATACTATATCAAAATATAATTTAATTTAATTGATATAATATAATGTAATATCATAATTAAATTGAATTAATAATATATTATGTAAAATAAATATATATAATATAAATATATATAATATATAAATATATATAATATAAATATATTAATTATTAAATTACTCAGATGGAACCAAAAAAACAGAATATTTATTGTTTCATTTAAATAGATATTTCACTTGCCTTTATTCGATATGAATCCAGTAGATAGAATTATAAATTTAAAGAAAACCACGAGAAGTGAGAATTGTTTCTCGCCGTTTAGAACAATGCGTATTCTGGTTTGCTTGCTTGTAGAAACAGAATATCCGCAGGGAAAGGACAATTACTCGCGCTAAAACACCCTCGATTTCATTGGTCCCCGCCCTTTATTTCCCGCCGGTTTCTTCAAATGAGAGAAATGCCCGCTCTGCAGAAGGTTAGTAACTACTCGCGCTAAAAATCAAAAATTTTCATTGGCTCCCGCTGTTTTTTGCCCGCCGTTTTCTTCAAATGGGAGAAATATAAATAAAAGGATTTTCTTCATAGTTTTAAAAAAGACAATCTTGCCGCGAAAGAAAAAACAGTGCCGCTTCTGCTTTTGTGGTGATTTATTATTTAGTGAACATGTCTTCCAATAAGCTGTATTTTTCCTCTGAGGAAGATGAATAGCTCATCGAATCAGTGCGGTAACATGGAGCTATTTTCGATTTTACAGCATTCGATGTACCAAGATACACGAGTTAAGGACAATATTTGGAAAGAGGTTGAAGAGTGTGTGGAAAGATCGGTAAGTTTAATAATAAATAACCAATAGTTCTTGGCAATTTTATAATAATAGTTTATATAATATTTTTATAGTTATAAAAGTAGCTTTTATTATACAGTTTTTAAAACATCAGTTTTAAAAACGTCTTGCTCCAAATGATTTTTAATCAGTTGCACGAAACAACCCTCCTCGTTTCTTGTTTTAAAAATTTGATGTGCTCCTTTTCGAGAAGAACTCATAATTTCCTCGGCAATAAGATCATCGTCTTCTTCTTCCAATAGTAAATTTGTAATTATTTTTTTCTTAAAACTCATAATTAAATTAAAAACTACCGTGTTCGCATCTACTGCTAGTTACCTACTGATATGTTGTTTACCTGTTGATAAGTAGGAAAACACCTATTATAATTTTGTGCCAGCGACTATCGCTCAGCGTCTATCGCTGGAGTCGCGTCTTGGAAAACTTACCTTTACTGATTTCTATAGATATAACCCTTAACATTACTGGTCAATGTCACTTAACAACAATTAACTATATATTTATCATACCTATTTCATTTTTTAAGTAAATATTTTCTAAGAGAGGGACCCTCGCTCTAGAGCGAGCAAAATATCAAACATTTATCTATAAAAGTAATAAATAGATAAACAAAAACACTGCCAATTAGAGTTGCACATAGCTTCCTCGCGCCCTATCGCGTATAATTTAATGATTTTAGGCTTTTAAAATCCGCATTATTGTCTAATTTATTTAATTTCCCCCCAAATAAAGCTTGGTCGTCTGGTCTCGAGGCCCATAGGCTCGCTGTGCTATTGAAGAGGTAGTTCAACTAGAGAGGTGGGGAAACCAAGCCACTCCTATTCCCCTCGTCTATCTCCCTCCCCGCGTTCTCTCTATAATAAAAACTATTAATAGTTTTAGCGATCTTTAACACTTCGGTAAACTCGGAAGCAATAATGTTTTTTATGCTTATTAAATTCAAATGGATAAATTATTTACAATATTATATAAACAGGTCAAGTGTGTGCTAGTGAGCACACAGCGAGGGTCCGTAGGCCACACTATAAAGTGTTTAACTGTAAAGTGTATAAACAGTGTTTTTTTAAAATGCTAAAAAGCTTACATTGAACCATTCTAAGGGTCTGATATTCTCAAAACACACTCTGATAAAGAATTTTTTGCCACTGAACCGGACTACAACCATATAAATACATCAAAAAGACCATAATTATAAAAAAAACTATTTTGTCAATAAAAAATAAAATAATATTTTTTTCGAAATTTCCAAAAAGTGGTATCTTTACTTTTGGTCAAAGAATGTTCAGGATTTTTTTCAGATTTTTTGCACTTCACATAAGCGAGATAGAGGGGGGGGGGGACACGTTTCAAACTCGCCTACGCTCGCCCTGTCAAAGTTATAACCAAAGAATTATATATTTTTGTTATCAGCTCGACGTACCCTTTCATATGATACCCCTCACGGTATCGAAAAAAAAAATGTAACCCTTAAGTTTTTTTACCCTAATTTTTTTGAATAATATTTTTTTTAAGTCGCTATATTTTTTAAAATATGTGGGCAGGTACAAGACACATACATGCCAAATTTCAGGGTGATCGGACGAAAGGTGTAGCCGTGAGAGCACGCGAGAGGACGGACGGACAGACACACGCAGGAGAATATAAGGGTCCTTGGTTTTGCCTACGGACCCTAAAAATGCGAAAAATTTTGTAATTGGTGAAATAAATATTTCATTTCATTTCCCCTAATAATTGTTATTGAAGTTGACATTAAATATTATATTTTTATCTGCTTTAATTGTTATTTTTCTTGGAGTGAATCTTTTTATAGCGTCCCACTGAATATAATAATCAAAATTAAGAACCAAAATTGAAGTCAATCTTGGAGTAACATTACTACATGTAGATAATGTTGAAGAACTTGAATTGAGCACCGTGAGAACGTTATAACACTTGACTCAGCTTTCTTTATGTAATTGAGCGTAAGCGGAAATGTACGCGACTCAGCGGAAAGAAGGTTATCTAAGATGGTCCAGGGAGTCTGTCTCCCACCTAGTGATTCAAAACTCTACATCTCTGCCTCTGCATATAGGTAGACGACAGTTATCCCCTTCTCTAAAATAATTTTCACTATCTCCTGACCTCTATCTTAGAAAAAAAAAATGCGGCTACGTCACTCAGTGCATGAACAATGTCAATGCTCCTGAGTTTATACGCTATTCTACTATAAAAAGTGAACTAACTAAACTATTAACTAAACCATTTGGTTTAGTTAATTAAACTAAACCGCAAATGGTAACCCAAAGATTAAACTAAAACTATTAACTAAACCATTTGATTTAGTTAACTAAACTAAACCCAAATGGTAACCCAAAAATTAAACTAAACTATTAACTAAACCATTTAGTTTAGTTAATTAAATTAATCCAAATGGTAACCCAAAAATTAAACTAAACTATTAACTAAACCATTTGGTTTAGTTAATTAAACTAAACCGCAAATGGTAACCCAAAGATTAAACTAAAACTATTAACTAAACCATTTGATTTAGTTAACTAAACTAAACCCAAATGGTAACCCAAAAATTAAACTAAACTATTAACTAAACCATTTAGTTTAGTTAATTAAATTAATCCAAATGGTAACCCAAAAATTAAACTAAACTATTAACTAAACCATTTGGTTTAGTTAATTAAATTAATCCAAATGGTAACCCAAAAATTAAACTAAACTATTAACTAAACCATTTGGTTTAGTAGGGGACAGCGCCGGAACTATACTTTTCACTATACGATAACTATTTTCATTTTTATCACCCCCTCACTGCGCCACTTGTCCACCCTAATAATAAAAAATTAATTGTAAAAAGAGAGAATTTTAAAATTGTCAAATAGATCGACTACATACGTATATATTCAATACACTAGAATATTTGACTAGAATATTTGACTAGAATATTTAATTAATGAAGATAAAAATCCACTTAGTCATCTCGATTAGCCATGATTAATAAATTTGAAATGCAACAAGAATTCGATATGGTGCCAATGCAACTGTTATCAAATCAGTTGATTTGAGATTTAATAACAGTTTTTGAGTTAGTTTTGTCGTCTTTCGTCTTTATTCTTTATTTATAAACTTTGCCCAATAAAGGGTTAAAAACAAATGCAAATTATATTTTATACACTATCACTAAATATTATAGTGGTAGCGTAAAGGGGTTTTTAGCAAACAAAAACAGTTGACACTGAGCAACCAAGAACCAATCCGAAAGACGGTTAACCACTCTCCACCAGTTTGTTATTTTCAAATGCCTATAATATAGCCAAGCAATGTCCCGCAGACGAACTCAGCACAGCCGACCACAAACTTTTAGCTTGATGTTAGTCAGACACTTTTTTTCACGCTATTTCCTGGTCAAATACGAACGAATAAATAATACCCTACAGTTTTTAATTAATATGAACGAATCAAAAGTTAACAATTTAATATTCTGTTATTAGGTATGGTTTGTAATTAGTGGGGTCTGCTCTGTCTTCTCTGGGAATTACCATTTCATTTTTAGGGTCCGTAGGCAAAACCAAGGACCCTTATATTTTCCTGCGTGTGTCTGTCCGTCCGTCCTCTCGCGTGCTCTCACGGCTACACCTTTCGTCCGATCACTTTGAAATTTAGCATGTATGTGTCTTGTACCTACCCACATATTTTAAAAATATAGCGACTTAAAAAAAATATTTTTCAAAAAAATTAGGGTAAAAAAACTTAAGGGTTAAAATTTTTTTATTTTTTTTCGACACCGTGAGGGGTATCGAAAGGTATATGAAAGGGTACGTCGAGCTGATTAAAAAAATATATAATTATTTAGATATAACTTTGATAGGGCGAGCGTAGGCGAGTTTGAAGTGAGTGTGAAACGTGTCCCCCCGTCTATCTCGCTTATGTGAAGTGCGAAAAATCTGAGAAAATTCCTGAACATTCTTGGACCAAAAGTAAAGATACCACTTTTTGGAAATTTCGAAAAAAATATTATTTTATTTTTTATTGACAAAATACGTTTTTTTATTATTATGGTCTTTTCGATGTATTTATATGGTTGTAGTCCGGTTCAGTGGCAAAAAAATACTTTATCAGAGTGTGTTTTGAGAATGTCAGACCCTTAGAATGGTTCAAAGTAAGCTTTTTAGCATTTTAAAAAAACACTGTTTATACACTTTACAGTTAAACACTATATAGTGTGGCCTACGGACCCTCGCTGTGTGCTGACTAGCACACACTTGACCTGTTTATTTATTTGCTAATAACTAATATTTTAACATTAGAAATCATATTCAAGCAATGAAACCCAAAAAAATATTGGTTTTTTTTTAATCTGTTGGGTCAAGGACTTGTAGATATGATAAATACCTTGTCACTTTGTCACAGTCAAAACAGTCATTTTAAAATGTTTTAATCTATTGACTTAAGTTTTTTAAACCCGATCAGCAAGGACGTTTCTATAAGTGCCCATCTTTATCATTTATGTTAGATTTAAATCATTTTAATCCGAAATTCAAAATAAATCATACAAATTTTATTTAAATATTTGAAGTGAAACAAATAGAAACAGCTGGATTGTTCAACGTTTAATCAGGGTCAGGACGTACAACTAAAATATTTGTACAAGGAAGGCATCGCGTAGACAATAATAAATATTGATTATTAAATAAATAGTTTAATCATGATGATTGTCATACTTGAAGATAAGTGGAAGAGGGTAGTGGAGTGGGGGTGCTTCGTACCACCCTCACCTTCCTAGATTAACATAATAAAACTGATTATCCTATAACCTATATAGTATAGTCCAGGATATAGCGTGCAAGAAAGTGTCTGACTAACATAAAGCTAGAACTTAGTGTACTTGTTAATTTTTTACTGCCTTTTAATAATAAGTGGTCGGCTAAAGTTCGTCGGCGGGACATAGCTTGGCCTTGGCCTGGGCCTATTTAACAAATGGGCCCGGTGGGCCCCGGCCCAGGGGCGCAGATGTTTTGGGGCGCACGAGGTTAGGCCCAACAAAATCTATTTTCTCAGGAACTAAATTATTCCCGGGAAAACCGCTTATATCGTCAGATTTGTTTTGACTACATTTTAGCATTTTCTAATCAAAATCGTCGGAACCGTTTTGGAGAAATAATTTTTTTCATGTTTTTTCAGAGTTTTTGGGGGTAACGCCCCCAAGTCCAAATTTGAAGCTAAAATTAATTTCTCGCCTCGGGGTATGATTCTTCTGAACATGTATGCCAAATTTCGTCAAAATCGGCCTAGGAGTTTAGGCTCCAGGCGTCTGCATAGATAGACGACACTAGACGTTAGGGAGCACAAAAAAAAGTCGCCGAAGAAAGCCGAAGCAAAGGCAGTCGAGTACGATCGGGTCTAGCCCCGCCCACCACTAGTGTCTATACTGTGCTGTGCAGTGCATTCAACCCTATCTTCTCTTTACGAGACGCAACTAAAATATTTTAGATAAAAATGCTATAAGAACCCCCTCCAAGAAGTCAATCTATTTTTTTTACAAGAAAGTATAATGTAGAACTGATTAGGAGAGAGGTTCTTCTTTGGTGTGACACCACGTATTCTAAGAATTCCCAGCAGTTTAAAATATAAACATAACATATAACATTATTATTAGATATTAATAAAAACCCTTTTCTTTTAATATTCATAAATATCATAACATGATCCACCGGTGGTCATATTAACCATTTCTTACTAATCGATTTAAATTAAAAAAATTATTATGTTAATATATTTACGTAGAATATTATAAAATCTAGAACATAATCTGAGTATTATTTTAATTTAAGAAGGTTGGTTTGATTTTTGCAACATAACTATTTTTTTTAATTAAATATTTAAATAATAAATAATATGCTAAATATGTAAGATATTCAGTTTATTATTTATCATATTAATAAACATTATATTAATAATTGGCAGTATGAAATATGTATTAATAATAATGTAATGCATAAAATGGAATATGCATTAAAATATCTAATAAAAGCGACCTAATTATTATCACTTTTGTAAAAGATTAATTATTTTATTTAAGATGTCTTTATTTTGGTTTATAATAATTAAAGAGGATTAGTAGTTCCACGTAATTAGCATTCTTTTAATCTATGATCTCGTTAAACATTATATGTATAAGTAAAGGGAAGAGTTAAGAAAGAGTGCGCGTTTAAAGTTCTAGAGGAGTAAGCGTAAGGGGGTTGAGGTAGGCTGTGGAGCGTACCCGATGATTCCCGAGTACTTCCGAGTGACTGTCTTCGGCGACTTTTTTTGTGCTCCCTAACGTCTAGTGATAGACGACACCCAAATATTTTTTAAAAACCACTTTTTTGGACTAAGGGGACCTCAAAACGTGTAAATCCTTCAAACTAAAATTTTCTCTTTATATGAGACAATAATAAACTAAACAATTTTATGGTTCTTTTCATTGGGCAGATTTTGAAGATATAATTATTGAATTTGCTATGAAAAAATCTGTCTGAGACAGCTCAGACAAACTTTCTGATATATACGAGTTCATAACACTTAGCCCAGTATTTTGCAATTGCTAGTTTTGGTAGTTACATTTAATTATTATTGAACATTTCATGAAAATTTTTCATAAAAATAACTTCTCCTCGGCGGGGAATCCGTCCGCGTTAAGCTATTTTCTCAGGAAAACTGCTTATGTCGTTAGATTCGAATTGAAACGTACTAATACATTTTAGTTTAAGTTTTTAGTTAAAGTTAAGTTTTTAATAAAATCGTCGGAACCGTTTTTCAGGGCTAAAATGCATTTCTCGATTAGGCTCGGAGTATGATTTTTCTGAACATGTATGCCAAATATCGTCAAAATCGGGGGGGGGGGGGGGGGGTCAAGTGCGCGGGTGTCTCTTGGGCCCAGAGCGCATCACATGCTTAACGCGGGCCTGGCCTTGGCAATAGGCATTTGAAAAAAAGAAACCGGTGGAAAGCAATAACATTATCCGCCCATTATGGTGGATAATGTTATTTTCATGAACCAAAGTACAAAATAAGATAGTAAATCGAAAATCAAGTTGATGTTGTTTGTCACTTGATAGGTTAGTTAGTCAAATATTACTCCAAATCAAAGTGATCACTTATCAAGTGACAAACTAACATCAACTTGATTTTCGGTCAAAAAACTAATATTTTTATTTAGGATCATGAAAATCACATTAAAGATCACCTTTGCAAGCGTTGATAAGCGTCCAAATTTGACCAAATTTTAAAACCACTTTTCGTGAAAAAAAGGTTGTCAATTTTTGAAGGGATGTATCTTGGTAACTATTGGGCTGCGGCTACACCGAAGCTACCTCGCTTGGAGCCTAGTGGCTTGGCGAGTCGCCAGGCCACTAGGCGCCTGAATTGATAGCGGCCACACCGGAGCTACCTCGCTTGAAGCCTAGTGACTTGGTGAGTCGCCAGGCGTGTAATCCATGTGAACCAACCTTCTAGAACATACGAGACCGGCCACACCGCGCGCTTGGTTACTTGGCGAGTCACCTAGCGAGTCGCTAGACGAACAGTCCATTCTGTTCTACATGGCGACTCACCAAGCCGCTAGGCTCCAAGCGAGGTAGCTCTGCTGTGGCCGTAGCCTTAGGCGTACAAAGCTGGTTTTGGCCTCAACATGTAGTAAATTTAATCCACTTTAATAACGTAAATATCATGTTTTATGAAAAAACTCAAAGTTTAGGAGATATAGTGAAAAACCCGCAACAAGTGCGAAAATTTCGCTGTTTTTCGTTCTTTGAGTGCCTCGAAGTTAGCTCAGGTCTTTTGAAGCTGCAAACTTGGATGTACTGTACACTACTGGTAGTGCTTCTACAACATATTAAAAAATCTGCAACATTAAAAAATTGTAACAACATATTAAAAAATCAGAACTAGCCGTTAGTTTGCGATTTTATCGATTTCTAGTGTACAATTTGACTGGCCTAATATACTAATATTCTCATTCAATCGTAGATGTTTTTAAAATGATTTTATTATTTATGATATAATAATAAATAATTTATTAGGAAGGCAGAGGTTATTAGGTTAGCTTGATTGTAACATTAATATTACAAAAACTAAAGATAACGTATCATTATTTAAAAAATAGAATTACTAATCGAATAATATGTTTGTGGCGTACTCTTGAATCTTGAGTTAATAGTTTTTTTTGTCTCTTAAGATTTTGTAATGAATGGTTTCATTTGTACATGAAAGACATAAGAATAATAATTGAGTTATCTGAACTCAGGGTACAACGTGTCAAGTGGTACTCGATAAAATTGACAATGATTTACATTATTCTTTTGCACTTTTCCGTCTAATATTTTAATTGATAGGTTGGTTCGATAGAACAAAAAACTTGTAAATATTTATAGTCAAGAAAATTTATTCAATTCATTTTTTTTTAAATCGATAGTAATATTAGATCATTATAGGGTGGGGGAATCATAAACGAACATTTCTATCAATGAGGTCATTAGTGTTTTAGCATGTGTCATCTTTCAAAGACGATTTAGACCATTGGTAGGGAGCCAGGGTAGCCGAGCGTCTTGAGACGCTCGCTCGGCTATCAATAAGTCGAGGCAACTCGAGGTCGTGGGTTCGATCCCGTGCCATGATACTCTGAATTGCATCAATGAATCGCGGACGGTGCAGGGCGAGGGACACCCTTTATGGGGACTCCCCCCCCCCCCCTACTCTTTGATGTGGGTCAGTCATGATGATGTAATTTGTATCTATGGTTCGAGGACGGAGCAGGGCGAGGGACACCCTTTATGGGGACTCTTCACCCACGCTTACTAATGACCACACCATACTCGCTTCGGCGGTACAATGTACAAATGTATGATGTGTGAAGTAGCTGGAACTCTCCACCACGGGGCGTAAAAAGGGCCTAAGTGATGGCCTAATTGCAAGGTTCGAGTTCGAACAAGTGGTTCGTCCTACCCGTTATATAGTAGGAAGTACTAGACTACTACTACTAGACCATTGGTAATAGATAATAGATAATAACTTTTAGCTATGCCATGAATCTTCAAACTACGGTCCGCCAAGCTGCACATAGAGCGTAACATTGAACGAATGTTAAACAAACAAAAAACCATGAAATAATCTTCATAATCAATGCTATTTTATACTTCGAAGTTAGTTTTGAAATAATACACTTTAGAGATATAACTTAAACACTTATAGACATTTATATGTGTGGATAAATAGTGTCTTAAGCTCTTGGTCAGCGTCCATTTATATACTCATGCCATTATTCAGTGGCGTACACAGAAAATTTTCTCGGGGGGGGGCCCAACCTAATTTAACTTATATGCGGGTTTAGCATACCCCATAATTTATTATAATTGTAATTTCTCCCCCTTTTCAACACTCTAATTTCAATTTCTAACCTCATATTTAATTAAATTAAAATCCTATGAGGTAACACCTCACTATGTGATGTGATCATTCTAAAGAACGATTATGTCTCCGATTCCAATAATTCCAAGACAGAAATCTGTTCAAGTTATCAGACATTCTTGATCCCGTTTCTGGCTGTTAGTCTGTCTCTCGCTCAATCATGGCGAACAATTCTTAAAAACTACTCTTTCGATTTTAATGAAATTTGGATGGCAGTTAATTAGAATATAAAAAGTCCATTGTTGGTCCTATATAAGGTCCAATCTTCTGGTCCCATTTCCCTCCACCACATTTCTCCACCTGCCACCATTTCTCTTCCACATGTGCACACACATACATTTATTTACAGCTTATCTTCAAAAATATTCATCTGATTTTATAAAACTTATCTGATAGAAGCTCACAGATTAATTTTAACTGTCTGCGCTGTTTAAATTTTGGTAAATTGATACTTTAAGTCATGTAAAAATCAAACCAATTTTGACTAATTTAAAAAAGGAGGGAAAACTGAGTAAATTTAACAAGAATAAAATATCAATATAGCAATATTTTAAGAGCGCAGACGGTTGAAATCATTATTGGGTTATCTGCGGGCTACTTTAAACAAACCATTAAAATTTCATAAAAATCAGATGAGTACTTTTGAAGCTATAGGTGTAAATAAATGTATGTCTGTGCGAATGTGGAAGAGAATAGGTGCAGAAGATTGAAACTTATACGGGACCAGCAATGTTATAACCTGGCTAATTATGACCTACCATCAAAATTTCAATAAAATTGGACGAATAGCTTTTAAGATATGTTGGTTCGCAAAAATTGAAGGACAGGCGGACACGGGACCCAAACTGTACCCTGATGTTGAACAGATTTCTGTCTTGGAATTTTTGAAATCGGAGACATAAAAATTGTTCGTTCTTCAGAACTGTCACATATCTTCCGTTTCATTTGGTAAGCTCGGAAGCAAAACGTGATCCATACTGCAAAGCAAACGCGGATTTGGAGCACATACGAATTTCAAATTTTTATCTAGAAGAGAATTCTTCTCTAAGAAAATTAAATACCTATTGCAAAACAAAAGAATCATTCGCTCATTCGCTGGATAATTACATGGGACATTTAACATCAAATGTTTTCTGAACGCTTTTTGAGTTTTTTGATTTAAATTTACTATTACTATGTAATATGAAACATACGAGTACATATTTACACCTATATTTTCAAAAGTACTTAGCTGACTTTTATGAATAATTTGACAATAATGTGCTGTAAAAGCATAAAAGCATTAAAGTATACGGAATAGAACGCGAGGAAGCAATGTGTCACATTAATTGGCAGAGTATTTTTAAGAACACGGATTCTTTTGAATAATGTTAAAAGTTTGATTACAAGTTAATAAAATTTATTATTGTTAAAAATTTGTTATTGTTATTTGTTAAAAGGCAAAGTGACCACTTGGAAAATCGTTGGAGTAAGGTAATGTTTATGAATCATCAATCTGGCTGGAGCCCACGAGTCAATGGTAAATCCTATAGAAGTACGACTTTTTTGACATAGCAACATGCGATGCAGGTAATCAATATGATCCGAGGGGATTTTATACTCACAACATTATGAAATCATTTCTTGTTAATTACATTTAAGAGTTTTTGCTTAATACTTCGTCAACAGGGGTCGGCATCCTAATATGACATATTTATCATGCATTTCTGACTTTGGTTTGTCCAGGTAACATTAACACTACTAAGCAGTTATTAAAAATTAAAAGGAAATATGAAAATCTCTGTTTGAGTAGTCTGCGAAAGCAGCAATTAAAAATTAAAAAAATAGTCCTAATATCACAATATATATTTTCGTCAAAATTGTTTTGATTTTTTGCATGAAATAAAGTATTCATTTATCAAAAGTGAAGAGCGCAGGCGTTTGCTGTGGTTATCTGCTGGCTACTGGCTACTTTCGACAAACCATCCAAAATTCATTAAAATCAGTATTTTTGAAGATATGAGTGTGGCATGTGGAATATAAACAAATGGACGCTGAAGGTTGAAAGTAATATGGGCTAATAATGACCTACCATCTAAATTTCATAAAAATCGCACTTGTACTTGTAGTTTTTAAGATACGTTGGTTCACAAAAATTGAACGACATACAGACACTGAACCTAAAATATTCCCTATTAAATATGTTTGAAATGGATTCCTGTCTTGGAATTTTTGAAATCGGGGACATAAAATTGTTGTTTTTTTAGAACGATCACACATAGCTTCTGTTACCAAAGCTTAAACAATTATTAAGTATTTTTCGTACGCCTCATTTTTTTGAGAACCCCCAAAAATCTTCAAAATGTAAATATTTTTTAGTTAGAGACTTTTTAGAGGTAGTTTACATCATTATAAATTTATAATGAACAATTCAAAAGTTAAATCTAAAACAAACTTTTAAATGGCCGCCATTTTGAAACGGCAGGAGCGATTATGCTGGGTTAACAAATTAGTCCGATTTGTAAAATTGCCGGACCATTTGTGTGCACTAAAAGCACACATCCTTGGCAACTATATTTCAATTTGGTATTTATATTTATATTTAGTATTATAGTATTCTAACCTATAGCATTCTTTCCTAAATAAAAGGATACTGAAAACAAATTATTTTTAATTTATCGTATTGTTAATTGTTGAAATATGTATTTTATTTTCATATAAAAAAATGTTAAAAGTTATTAAGTAATACAAGAAGCAAAATATAGAAACGTTTAATTGAGTTTACGTGAAGGTATCATGTGTCCCTGAGTGAACCTGCAACCTGGCTATTAGTGGATATCAGGTAGAAAAACTCTTCATTGTGAATCGGTTAGAAACGACAGAACGGCCTTGTACTTACACACAACTATTATACCTCTACCACGTCAACCACCACGAGCTAACCTCCTACTTATTGTCCCAATCATTTTAAATTCTTCAGACAAATAATTACCTTTTGTAAGGAGATTAAAACTATTAAACCATCATCAAGAAACAACACAAGACAATAATAGGTATTAAATTATTCCCGATCTTTAACAACTTTAAGTATAATGATGTTATTTATAATTATATTTAAAAATTAAACAAAAACATAAATGAAAACGTTCATATCATACTCTTTACGTAGCAAGGATATCAAGATTATTTATTACTCCAATAACATATCAGTCCGTTGTCTAAACCTTATTAAGTCACGCCTGGACTAAATTACTGAATCCAATTCAATCAAATTTGATGTTCATATCCAAAAAAAATCCATAGAGCCAGATATGATAGAAATATGAATTTTACCTCTTAATGTGAGGATTCTACCATCCCAAAAATATGAAAATCCACAGAAATTTTTCTTTTCCTCAAAAAATTTTGATTTTTAAAATATTGAAAATATTGTAGTGTATTTAAATACCAATGTATTTATATAGGACGCATCCTAGGGATACATCTAGTTTCCGGGATGCCTATGAGTAAGGGGGGGGGGGGGGGGGGGAGGTCATGCCCCCTAGCTCTAAGGAAAAGAGGAAAAATATATATTACTATAGTCAAGTCAAGTGATTTGCTTTCAAGAAAAGATGAACGTATTGGTATAAATATTGCTTCCGAGCTTACCGAAGGTAACGGAAGCATTATTATCTCTTTTGAGAATGAAACAGTTTTAGGTCTAAACTCTCCGATTTTAAAAATTCCAAGACAGAAATCCTTTTCAGACATCAGGGAACATTTTTTGTTCCGTGTCTGTCTGTTTATTGGTCTGTGTGTCCGCGAATCCTGAAACGTGCGACGATAACTTAAGTAAATGTTGACCGATTTTGATGAAATTTGGTAGACATGTTCATTTTACCAATGCCCAGGAAGAGTTCGTTGGACAACGTTATCCGTCCAAGCGTTCGCACGCAACGCTAAGCGTGAACTTCAAATTTACAATTGGAATTTTAGGTCGGGAAAAATCAAACTTCATCTATTCAATGAGACAAGCATTTTTATCAAATACAATTTTTTAGTAAAACAAACAGCGACACCGCTATGAAGTGTTAAAGAACGCTAAAACTATTAATAGTTTATACTCAATAAACAATATAACAATAATGTAATATAACATTAATGTTAATATAACAATAAAGTTGATAATAGAATGCGAGGAAGCTATGTGCCACACTAATTGGCAGACTATTTTGTTTGTGTAGGTTAATTTGTATCAGAATTCGCGCAGAACTTCTGCTTCCGTATAATATCTATTAAAGCATACATTAAGGAACACAATATACTTTCTAGATCACATCAACATCTGACATCTCTTTATTCATAGTTACAATATGTCAAAACCTTAAACAATAATTAACACCAATCTAATAACAAATAATAATCTAAACTAATACATGACATTCCGTGGAGTAACTATGGGCCCACATTGCGGGAGGCCCCCAAATCCAGAAACAACTGGAATTACTACCCTTCCACCAATGTCGAGGGGGGCCACCAGTCCTGAACGCAGAGGTTTCTTTTTTTGCTATCAATTTTCTTTGGCGAGGAGCCCCCAATAAGTTATTGCGGGGGCCCTAATGCTCTAGCTACGCCACTGCTCTGCTTTATATAAATATACATATATATATATATATATATATATATATATATATATATATATATATATATATATATATATATATATATATATATATATATATATATATATACGTGTGTGTGTGTGTGTTTTAAAATAATCGTAGTGTTTAATGATTTCTTTTATTATGTATGTATTAGGTAGTTTTACGAACAACTGCATAGAATAAATTTCAATACTTGAAACAATTGGAGTAATTATTCTTCACTTCCGTTCACTTGAATATGAAATGACTTAAAAATGGGGAAATGTAGTTACCGTCATTTACACCAATATAAATTAGATTAAAATAGCTAATTCGTCCTATAGATGCACTAAATAATTTTTTTCCCCACATTTCATACTTATTTCTGATTTCCATAATAACTTTATGCAACCTATAGCTGTATCCGTTCTTGCTAAGTAGTCAAGAATCGAACACCACTTATCTAATTTTTAAAAATCCAATGGAAATTTCGAGAATTTTACTCTATTTTAATATTTTGACCTACCACACTAAACTGGAAGTTCAATTTTAGGGTCTCAAACCATGTTTTTGAAGGCCTAAAAACTCGAAAAACATCAGGGGAAGCCAAAAACCCCAGCTCTAGGGGCTATAGGTTGGGGGCTTTTGTGGTGGTAGCCCCCCTACAAAAATTCATATGGGTGCCCTGCCCATACACTGAAGGGACCAACCAAAAGTGGTTACCTTACCCAAATTAGGAAATAAGATATTTCTCCCTAGCGACCATAAAAAAAAGTGGACAATTTGACAGGAGGTGGTCACATTAGCATGGATTACTGTAATTTTATAGATTGTAATTTATTATTTTCTATTTTCATGTTTATTTGTATAATTTATAAATATTGCTTACTTATTTGACACGCGATCATAACGACTACTTTCGGTTAAAAGCCAGTTTTAACTTTATAAGTTTACATAATTTATTTATTAGAATTGATTTATTATTTATTATCTTCAAACATTCCTGAGAAGAGCCATTTGTCGCTTATTATTGGACGTTATCTGAATATGATAACACCATAATAATTGACAGATTTATTTTCATTTAATATTTAAAATAATGTTGCAATGAGTGATTGCCGCTCGGGTAGCTGCAGGAGATAAGAATAGGAAACAATGCAAGGACACGTGACGCATGCGCACTACATACTCAACGTCAGAGCACTATAGGCACAATAAAAGTGTTGATAACGATCTGATAATGATTGTTATCAATAATGAACTTTGCTTTAATATAAATATGATACAATCAGAATTGTGTAATTGTTCTTTTAATAAGTTTATTTAACGATATTGTTAATGGTCGTCTTCGTAATTCATTGTTTTCTTAAATTCGTTCCATCCTTATAAATTATATAAATACATTTTAAATTATTTCTTCCATTACTAATTATACTCTTTTTACAATTAGTATTAACTTTTGACACTCAGATTGGCCAACCTATACGAGGAAAAAAATAAAGCCTCTAGCCCTGAGGGAGGGGTGGAACCAGTGACATTTTTATTTGCCTAATTGGCCCAACCTTCTCGAATTCAAAATCCAGTCCTCTCATTGGCTCCCCTCCATATTTTTTTCAATTTTCCCGCGCTGTCAAAAGTTAATAATAATTGTAAAAAGAGTATAGACTTCAAAATATTGAGCTCTATACTCATGTCATTATACTTTGTAAATCTGACAGCTCAGATACGCCAACCTATGTGAGGGCAAAAATAAAACTACTAGGTGGTTATCATAAATCATAAGGTTATCCAGTGATATTTTTGTCTGCCCAGTTGGCCCGACCTACTATCCGCCAAAATCTCGAGCTCTCATTGGCTCCCCTCCCGTTTTTTTCAATTTTCCCGCGCTGTCAGAATAACAAAGTATAATAATTATTGGCTCCTTATCCAAAATACCAATAAACTTTAATAAATTTATTTAATGATATTATTAATGGTCCTTTTCATAATTCATTTTTTTCTTAAATTTGTTCCATCCGTGATAAAATATATAAATTCATTTTATCTACGATTGATACGAAATATAAACATTATATCTCTGTTTAGATGCGTAGAAAGTGATTATTTACGTACTTGTATTCATTGCGCATGCGCGTCTCATAGTTCTGAAGGATTCCTCTTCTTTACCACGCTAGCGCGGTAAAGAAGAGGAATTCTGCAGCTTTACGCACGATTAGCAAGTTTGTTTACATTTAACAAAACTAATTTGCTATTCTTTTATTAAAGTAACTGTTTATATCGAGTTTTTAGTGAAAAACAATGAATGAATCAAGTGGCTTTGACGAAAATGTAGAGAATAATACTCCTCCAGAAATAATTAATTCGGCAAAAAATACAACTCAAGACTAATGTCATCTTTATCAAGAGAAGAGATACGGACTTACATAAAGCAAGTTTATTTTTTTCTGTATTTATTATTTAAATCTAACAATCGTAGATAAAGTACGGTACGCAACTCGTGCAAAATACTACTTTCCGCACTCGATGCGTAATGTACTATTAAATTATTTCTTCCATTACTAAATATTACTATAATCTATTTACAATTAGTATTAATTTTTGACCCTCAGATTGGCCAACCTATACGTAAAAAAAAAAATAATACAATTTTTGAAATCGGAGACATGAAATATGTTCGTTCTTTAGAACGATCACATTGCTTCCGTCTCCTTCGATGGCATCGGGAAAGAATTACGGCCATTCACGGGTAGAGTGTAATGTAAATCGATCGTAATCGAATTGGCGCGTTATTAAATACTTTCTTTATAATTATACTACGTTTATCATGTATCGACCATTCACGGGTAGAGTGTAAAGTAAATCGATCGTAATCGAATTGGCGCTTTATTAAATACTTTCTTTATAATTATACTACGTTTATCATGTATCGACCATTCACGGGTAGAGTGTAAAGTAAATCGATCGTAATCGAATTGGCGCGTTATTAAATACTTTCTTTATAATTATACTACGTTTATCATGTATCGACCATTCACGGGTAGAGTGTAAAGTAAATCGATCGTAATCGAATTGGCGCTTTATTAAATACTTTCTTTATAATTATACTACGTTTATCATGTATCGACCATTCACGGGTAGAGTGTAAAGTAAATCGATCGTAATCGAATTGGCGCTTTATTAAATACTTTCTTTATAATTATACTACGTTTATCATGTATCGACCATTCACGGGTAGAGTGTAATGTAAATCGATCGTAATCGAATTGGCGCGTTATTAAATACTTTCTTTATAATTATACTACGTTTAACATGTATCGACCATTCACGGGTAGAGTGTAATGTAAATCGATCGTAATCGAATTAGCGCGTTATTAAATACTTTCTTTATAATTATACTACGTTTATCATGTATCGACCATTCACGGGTAGAGTGTAAAGTAAATCGATCGTAATCGAATTGGTGCGTTATTAAATACTTTCTTTATATATAATTATACTACGTTTATCATGTATCGACCATTCACGGGTAGAGTGTAATGTAAATCGATCGTAATCGAATTGGCGCGTTATTAAATACTTTCATTATGTACTACGTCTATCAGGAGGCATTGTATTGTCATTATGTTAGTGCGGTTATTTCTTAAATTGTTCAATACATTCTGCTTTTAACAATAAAAAAAATCAAAATATTCGTTTTACACTGTCGAGTTTTTTCTTATTGTTTCTATAAATATAAATTATATTGACGTGGGAACAGGTTTCATAATATTACCTTTGTTCTTGTAGTTGTTTGGTGTATTTATATTTTTATTGTTATAATATAAATCAACAGCAGATTGACTTTTTAACAATTACTTCCTTCTGGTTTTTAATGGATGATTTAATATAATTATAAAAGCACACGAAACTGCCGAAAACCTTTGTAGTTACATAATTTATTTTTATTTACCTAAAAGAAAAAAAAAAGTTGCACGCGCGTGAAAGTCAATACATATTTTTTAAAAGGAGACTGTTAATCTTCGTTTAAAATTAAAACAAAGTTCTCCATCATTAACTTCGAATGAAACTTGGGGGACCTCTACCATGCAAAGGGAAGTTTGTTTTCATGCAACCACCCACTTTGCCCCCAGGCCACACAACTTCAAAATTTCAAATTGGAGTGTATATTTTTGATAGCATATTTGGATTCTACAGTGAAAAATAATAAACTTTTACTTGAAACTATTTTTTCTATCTCCAATATTTTGCCCCCCCGCAGGGGGGCAAAGATAGCAACATAACCCTTCCGATAATACGTTGTAAAATCTAAACGGTTAGAGATAAATTAATGAAACTTAGGGGATCTTTACCATGTAAAGGGAAGTTTGTTTTCATGCAATCGCGCAGTAGGGGCATATTTTTGATAGCAGATTTAGATTCTACGGTAAAAAATAAAAATATTTTACTTAGAACATTTTTTCTATCTCCAATATTTTGCCCCCTATAGGGGGGCAAAGGTATAAAAATCGTAGATTTCAGCGCCTGGGGGCAAAATGGTGGTTGCCCCAAGTACGCGAGTGGATGATTACACACTTCCCTTTACATGGTACAGATCCCCTAAGTTCTAAGTTCCATGACTTTATTTCAAACCGTTTAGATTTTATAACGATCTAAGTGTTATTTTTTTACTATTTCGGAAGGGTTATTTTGCTATCTTTGCCCCCCTGTAGGGGCCAAAATATTGGAGATAGAAAAAATAGTTACAAGGAAAAGTTTATTATTTTTCACCGTAGAATCCAAATATGCTATCAAAAATAATTTTGAAGTTGTGTGGCCTGGGGGCAAAGTGGGTGGTTGCCCCTAGTGGGTGATTGCATGAAAACAAACTTCCCTTTGCATGGTAGAGATCCCCCAAGTTTCATTAATTTATCTCAAACCGTTCAAAAGTTAAGAGGGGGGGGGGGGGGGGGACTTTTGGACCACCCTGTATTATAGCCTTTTCAAACGGTGTAGTGATTGAGGGTAATCAGGTATGGGATATATTTTACGTATAGGATTTTGACCAAAAGCCTAAGAAGACCAGAATTTTTATATAATGTGCATTCATGCAAGCTTGTTAAGGAGTCTGAACAACACAGTATTTAAACAACAAAACGGCGCTAACTAAATGCCTATAAGAACAATATTTTCTTATAACGTATGTGTGCGCTTGTAAGGAGTCTGAACAACAGTGTGGATCTGTACTGAAAATGTGCTGACAAAAAGCCTAAGAACAGTGTTTTCATATTATATTGTATGTATGTGCGCTTCTAAGGAATCTGATCTACAATATGTATTTATTAAAAAAAAAACGCTGACTAAATGCCTATAAGAACAGTATTTTCATATAAGGAATGAGGGTGCGCTTGGCGCTTGTAAGGAGTCTGATCAACAATATGTATCTAGTATCTATACTAAAAAAGCGCTGACTAAATGCCTATAAGAACAGTATTTTCATATAAGGTATGAGTATGCGCTTGTAAGGAGTCTGATTAACAATATGAATTTATACTAAAAAAGCGCTGTCTAAATGCCTATAAGAACAGTATTTTCATATCACGTATATGTGTGTGCCTGTATATGTAGTCTGAACAACATTCTGTATTTTATACTAAAAAAGAGCTGACCAAATGCCTATAAGATAAGAACAGTTTTTTCTTATAACTTATGTGTGTGCGCCTGTATGTAGTCTAAACAGCAGTATGAATTTATAAACTAAAAAATCGGTCCGAGACAAATCAGAGAAACTTTCTCATATAAAAGTTCATAATTACTTAGCTCAGTGTTTCCAATTTATTAGTTTTGTATGCACATTTAATTATTATTGAACATTTCATGAATATTTACCATAAAAATAACTTCCCCTGCGCGGGGAATCGAACCCGGGCTCTCCGTCCGCGTTTTAAGCTATTTTCTCAGGAACTAGATTTTTCCCGGGAAAACGGCTTATATCGTTAGATCCGTATTTAAATGGGCTACATTTTAGATTTTTTTGATCAAAATCATCGGAACCGTTTTCGAGAAATAATTTTTATTCACGTTTTTTCAGAGTTTTTGGGGGGTAACGCCCCCAAATTTGAAGCTAAAATTCATTTCTCGATTTCACCTCGGGGTATGATTTTTTTGAACATGAATGCCAAATTTCGTGACAATCGGCCAAGTAGTATCGGCTCCAGGCGTCTGCACAGACGACAGACGACAGACAGACATTTTTTAAAAACCACTTTTTTGGACTCAGGGGACCTCAAAACGTGTAAATCCATCAAAATCTCAAAATCGAATTTTCGCGCCATCACAATACTTTCTCTTTATATGAGAAAGTAAAAAGCGCAGACCAAAAGCCTAGGAATAGTGTTTTCATAACGTAGGTATGTGTTTGCTCTGGTAAGGAATTTGAATGTAACCACTTTTACTAAGCCGAGTGTACCTGCGGAAGTGCCTGAATTAAGTTCTTTCGAGGGTCATTTCAACCCAAGCCTACAAGAAAGTTCCATAAGACATATTTATATATACCTAACTTAATTTATTACTAAGTTTAGAAACTTTATCTCATATTTCATTTGCACTGCAAATGCAATCACACAGATAACTTATACCTTATAAACTTTCCTTTTTGCATATAGAACTACTATATATAAATCATCGATTGAATTTTGTTTGCATAATTAACACTAGTTTTTTTACAATGCTAAAAGCTAAGAGTACAGGAAACCGAATAACAATTATACTTGACGAATTAAAAACGATAGTTGGTCTATGAGCTATCACTAATAACACATCTAATTGTTACCTGTAGCGTGTCTTCATTACCTTAAATTCAAACTACAGGTCATTACTCTGAATGAAACCATGATAATGCTAATTATAAAATGATAATCGGTCCAGATTGTGTCTTTATAAGTATGTATAGTATAGGAGAAAGTGAAAGTTTTTTTTAGTTAATTCGTTTATGTATAGAACCATGAGCGATTTACATTTTCAGTGTAACATAATATAACTTATGAAAGTAATATCTTGATGTACGTAATAAGGTAAATATAATTATGACCTACATAATGTATATGAACCACCAAAAGAACCAACACTTCCTTATGTTTAATCAAAATTGATTTTATCTTGAAAAAAAAGTCAGCAACAACATTACACAATTTATATATTGGCTCGCGGGGGGTGCCGTAAGTCAATGAACTGATTCATTTTACTCAGTTTCTTAATGTTTTAAACAGTATTAATCTGCTTTAAGGATGCATAATATAAAAGACTATACATAGAGAAGTTTTTGAAGAGAAACTTCTTTGGCGGCGGTAGTGTGAATTTTTTCATATAGTGAAATCGTGTAACGAAGTATGAGATTCGAGACTCGTCCATGTGTAACATTTTTACAGATTAATTGTATTATATCTATTTAAAGACCAGCAAATCAAAACAAACATTTATTTTTATTGGAATGAATGTGGTTGCCTTAGCGTAGCAATATTTTATTTCAATTTAATTTCCCATAACCATTTCTTAATCCTGAAATAATAAATTCGTCAAAAAAAAATGAAAGAGAGCAATGCATTTTAGAACTTAAGTTTCACTTCTATGTGTGAGAGCCTCACACATATTTTTTTTTTTAAACAGTCGCTTCATGTACGGCGCCAAGTGAAATTTTTAACAGTAATAAATCGATAAATTGCAACAGACACTTAGTTGTGCCCTGTGCCTATGATTGTCAACGACTTCGGTTGTGCTTTTAACAAATTCCCAATAATTTCCAACTATATTTGTGCTTAAATAAAAATACAAACATTTTTAACAAAAGAAACTGTGAAAAAAGATAAAATCCGTTAAAAAAAAGTCTTTCTAAATTAAGATTTAATAATAGTTCATAATAAGGCCGCTAGGATAAATCACAGCAGTTTAGTTTTAGTTGCTAGATGAAATAGTTATTTACGCGCACCCGACCGATTAGCAACTATTATATTTTTGGTGGAGAGGATTTAACCCGATACGATCCGTCGATCTCCGTTCGTACAGCGTTTTGAACTAGCGGATCGTTTTCAAAACGATGTGTGAACGTAGGAATTTTGAATTTCCAAATAGGTTTCGCTAAAGCCACGCCCTAGCTTGCTTGTTGCCGCCAATATTTAAATGAAAGTGTATCTGTTTCTTCTACTTCTAAGAGGTTACAGTTGTTTTTGTGTCCGACCTGTTTTTTTCTATCAATTATACACCTTTATTTTCCTCAAAAATGAATAACAAATTTGAAGTAAGTACTCATAACTATGTTATTAAACATATTATTATTATCTGTTTGTCAATCTTGAGTAACTGTTGAATACTAATGTTATAATCTTTTCATTGTTACTCCTCTAAACCGCTTTGAAAAAAATGTTCATACTAAAGTATTGACTGCAGAAATAGGCCTGATGATGCCCAGGATTGGGCGAAATATTGCAAAGCAAATGTAATAAATTAATATAATTAAATATTAATTTTTTTCCTACATCCCTAAAGACCTAAGAAAAAATATGTTATTATCATCTAATATTTACTTACGACCACCTCTAACTTACTTTACTTAGCACCTCTAACCACCTCAAACCTCCCTTCTTTGTCATTTTTGACGGTCCGTTCTCATAATAATTTGTCAGGTGGGCCCCATTTTGTTTTCATCAAAGTCTACTTTAACCCTATAGTGGTACTACCGCGCATTATTACGTTATAGGTCACAATTTTCTTGATTATCACAATTTTCTTTTGATAATTTCGTTAATATAAATTAATTTTCAGCATTGGTGTTAAAATATTATTAAAGGCCTTTAATACGACTATAATCACAATTTTCGTGATTATCACAATTTTCTTTTGATAATTTCGTTAATATAAATTAATTTTCAGCATTGGTGTTAAAATATTATTAAAGGCCTTTAATACGACTATAATCACATTATTAACCAAATTTATAGCTGTTGCCTAAGTATATATAAATAAAAAAACACTCTTAGCCTATACACTTAACAATAATTCGATGTTCGTTACCTTTATATATTTATCACCATCTATTTTGAGCATATATGAAAATAGTTTAACACTGCTAGAGAGAGGATTACTAGCATTCGTCAAATATTAATAAAATATATTAAGTATAAAGTATTAAGTTTAATTGGGCCTCTGAAACATCTATGGCGTTTTGTACCATCATTCCAGCAACTATTTCTATAAATGGGCCAAAATCAGGGTCATTAATGTCGTTATCAGAAGACACAATAGGTTTATTGTTCCAACTACACTTCAAACTGGTTTGGAACTGTCCGACGCATGCGCATCGGACCACATTTGAACATTTTTTGCTAATGCTCATGCGTCGTACAGTTTGAAACTAGTTTGAGGTGTGTTTGGAACAAACCTACTATCGTCTGGTAAGTCTGAATCACTATCACGGCAAAAATCTAAATGGTCTTCATCTTCATCATTATATTCGAAGACAGACATTTCCCTCATAATATTAAACATTTCTTCGACATCACTAACTTTGAAGTTTGACATCACTAACTTGAAGTTTGAAACTAGTTTGAGGTGTGTTTGGAACAAACCTACTATCGTCTGGTAAGTCTGAATCACTATCACGGCAAAAATCTAAATAGTCTTCATCTTCATCATTATATTCGACGACAGACATTTCCCTCATAATATTAAACATTTCTTCGACATCACTAACTTTTTGTCACTTATTTTGTTAATGAAAATAAAAATGCAACTTAAAAATCAAATTAACGACAGTCTTCATTATATCTATAAAGGATACACCAGTAATGATACATAAAAATTACTAATAATATTTTACATGTAACGGTACATCTACGTAAATCCGACGAAGTTGAACTGTTTTGGAAAAACAGTTGTAGCTGACAAACGATGATTCACTGACACGTGAAGGTCTACCTTTATACTGAAAACATTCCAGTGGAGGCATAGATAAGGTCTCAACCCCATCCACATTTCTAGACTTCTGTAATTCACAGAAGAAGACAACCCTTCGTAAAAATTACGAAGCAGTACCACTCTAGGGTTAATAAAAAAAAAGTTGGGGCCTGTCTAAGTTGATTTTGATACCCTGTTTGCACGATCCAAGTAGTTTCAAATTAGAGTCAAAGCTGACTTGGTCAAAGTATACTTTGACCTTGTAAACCTGGCTTAATTGGTGCTTTATGTTGTTGATAATTCCTTCTATTTCTTTATGAGAATAGAAAAATTTACTTTTATCATTAAAATATTAGATACATTTGAATGGACACTTATCAACCTTGCTTTTACAAAGTCTTTAGATTTTAGATGCTTTACTGCAGAGCTTTTAAAGTTGTTTTTTCTCGTCTACTTGACAATAATTGTCCTCGCTGTTAAGATACTCCGTTATCTCTTGCACTAGCATATCTAAGAAAAAGCTATTGTTTTAAACCTATTCACACTTTAATTGCACCATTATAATCAATTATTATTATCACCTTTGACATAAACTGTCTGGCTAATGATGTTGTAAGGTATGTATGATGCAGAATTTAGAAACCATTAAATCGTGAGCTATTGTTCTCTCAAGTTCAATTCTTTTTATTCACATTCATTTTACATTGAATCTGCCTTCGGGTGGAAGGCAGGCCTGATTGCAACCTGGTAAAAAAACCATTTCTCACTATCAAAATTGTTTGGGTCGAATGTTAAGGTATAGTTTCCTGATTAAAACTCGGTAGTATTTAGCATTATTGGAACACAATAAAATATGATAGATATATAATATGAATAGATAGCATAATATAAATAGTAAATATTAAATAAGAATCCACCACATATCATTGTACTTTTGGAAATTTAAGGACAGTTAAAACTACAGGTGGTTTTCAATTTACGACCAATTTAATTTTTTATTTATTTGTGACTTCCACGATTCTTACCATAATATGAATCATGAGTGAAAAAGCAGTACTGAGTTGTCATGAAAACATTTATGCAGTATTCCATTTTACTTTGACCGATAATTATGGTTTATAAAATTTCATTTGTTACTTTCATAAATAAAATAGTTAAATGAACCTAATATACAGGGTGGTTTAAATGAACCTTATATACTGGGCGGTTTATTTTTAGTGTAAAAAAATTAAAATTTAGATAGACCACTCTAAAAAAGATCAATAAAGATGAATCAATAAAGTCCTTTTGAACTATTCCTCAATTTTTACTTTTCAAGAGCCATAGCCACTTTTAAATTTTTCCAACAACATACGTTTTTCAAGAAAAATGTACATATATTTTTTTCTATTTAAAAAAAATTCCCTTTAAAATGACTACTTTTGCCCCTGTAACTTAATTTAAGTAGGAGTTACAAGCTTTGAAATAAAAAAAATGTTGGTCCTCCATTTAAATAATTTGGACTAAATTTTAGAATTTTTTAATCAAAATTGTCTTTACCGCTTTGAGAAACATTTTTTAAAAACTTTTTTCAGAGTTTTTGGGGGGTAGGGTCCCCAAACTTAGAGCTAAAATTCATTTCTCGATTTTGCCTCAAGGTATGATTTTTCCTTAACCTGTCTGCCAAATTTCATCAAAATCGGCCCAGTAGTTTAGGTAGGCTCCATACGTCTGCACAGACTAGACACTATACAGATAGAAATTTTTTAAAAACAACTTTTTAGGATTCAGGGACCTCAAAAACGTGTAAAACCATCAAAATCTCTTAAATGTTTTGATTTTTTTATTATTTTGTTCCTATGCTCTCTTAAATGAAAATAATTTAATAAATAAAAATAACTATTACACTTACACTTCAAAGAGAGATACAAAATCACAGTGATTTTGTATCTCAAATCACATATCTTTTTCCAATAATATATACATAAAATAACTTTACTTAGGTAACAACAAAGTTTATTAAGAGTTATTAAATAAAAATAATTAATAAATTACAAATGTATTTAACACTAAATAAATGAATAAATATCTCTAAATTTAACATCAGTAATTCAAGTAAATTCTAATATAACATAACATTGTTTATATTTATAACAATAATGTTTTAAAAAATCTTTTATCAATAAGGAATGTTTTTAAATTAATACTATCACTCTAAACTTTTTTAGAGTAGAACATTTTTCTTTTAAGTCAAATAAAACTTAATTCATGTAAAATATTGTCAAAGCATATTGCAAGTTATAGTCCATAACATTTTTAATCTGTTTTATGAGCAGCAAATATTAAATAATACACATAAATAGTTTTCCTCTCGAGTATTTCATATTGGTAAATAGTATTTTCTTAAGTCTATATATTTCCTCAGGGGCTACAGTCCCTTCAGCTCTTATCCCTGGGTGGGACGCCCCTGGATACAACCTGATCAATACTAGTGGTAGAATTTGATCAGTATTGCAGTCCAGGAGATAGCGTGCAAAAATGTGTCTGACTAACATCAAGCTAGAATTTTGAGTATAAGTCAATCTTTTTGTGGTTTTTAAGAATATGTGGTCAGGTAAGTCCGTTTGCGGGTCATTTCTTGGCAATAGGTATTTGAAAAAAACAAACTGGTGGAGACATGTCCAGCCCTTTTTGGTGGGCAATGTGATTTTCATGATCCTGAGTACAAAATTAGTAAGTAGACCAAAAATCAAGTTGATGTTGATTTTTCACTTTATCGGTTAGTTAATTAAATATTACTCCAAATCAAAGAGGTCACCTATTAAGTGACAAACTAACATCAACTTGGTTTTGGTCTACTTACTAATTTTATACTCAAGATCATGAAAGTCACATTGTCCACCGAAATTGGCAGGGCATAGCCGCTCTTCGCCGGTTTGTTTTTTTCAAATGCCTATTGCCAAGCTTTGTCCCGCAGACGAACTTAGCCGACCACATATTCTTAAAAGGTACCAAAAGATTAACGTCAAGCTAGAATTTTGTGTATAACTCAATCTTTTTGTGCCTTTTAAGAATATTTGATCAGGTTAGTTTCGTTTACTCATTCACAAAATTCTAGCTTGATTTTAGTCAGACACTTTTTTTGCCAGCTGTCTCCTGGACTTAAAGACATAAGAAAGAATAGCAAAATCAACAGTTCAGTTTTATCATCAAAATTAATCTAACAAAGCTTTATTAATTCTATATCATAGGTTTCCGCGGCCAGAGTCTAATAAATCTAAAAAGTTCCGGAGGAGTCTGCATCCCATTATAGAGATAATTATCATGTGAGTTTGCTCACGATAAAAGTAATTTGCTGTTTAAGTAAATGACTGTTTTACAAACATCTTTCATCATGAGCAGCTCCCTTGAGAATGATGCCTGTAATAGGTTTGAAACGATGGATGCACAGAATCTCTGATGCAGTCTCCTCGAAAAGATATAGATTTATTAGAGCTTTATAAAATTGAGCAATTATCATCAGTGCCTGCCGGATAACTAAACAATGCAAATTACACTCTAGGGCAGGGGTTCCCAAAGTTTTTTTACCCCCCCCCCCCCCCCCCCCCACAGTCAAGAATAAATCTGTGTTGAAAAATCTTTTTTGCACAAGTAAGTGCTTGAAAAAAGTAAATACAATCGAAGTGCTTGCTGTGATATACTGGGGTACACTTTGTAATCCTTAACCCATAACGATGATTTGTCCATTTTATCAAAATCGGCTGCAGAATAATTTTTTATTTCCAAAGCTTGTTATTGAAGTGTTTCGGGCAGGGAATCTATGTTGACACTGAAAAGATCCATTGATAATCTGTAATCTGTTGTCATCGTCATCACATGTGTTAGGAAAGTATCTGTTGAATTCGTCAGTCTGGTTTGATATTTGTTTTTTTATATAAACGCATTAGACATTCGGACGGCAAAGCTATCTTCATCTTGAGGTTCCACGCCCCCCTTGACTTGTCTTCACGCCTCCCTTGGGGGCGCGGCCCCCCACTTTGGGAACAAATGCTCTAGGGCATTGGTTCCCAAAGTGGGGGGCGCGCCCCCCAAGGGGGGCGTGAAGACAAGTCAAGGGGGGCGTGGGACCTTGAGATCAAGATAGCTTTGCCGTCCGAAACGTCTAATGCAATTATATAAAAATCCAAATATAAAACCAGTAGGAGAAACCTCACTGACAAATTCAACAGATACTTTCCTAACACAAGTAATGACAACATTTACAAATTAACAATGGATCCTTTCAGTGTCAACATAGATTCCCTGCCCGAAACACTTCAAGAACAAGGCTTTAGAAATAAAAAAAGGTTTCATAAAAGATAAATTTTGATAAAATGGACAAATCATCGTTTTGGGTTAAGTATTACAAAGTGTACCCCAGTATATCACAGCAAGCACTTCGATTATATTGACCTTTTTCAAGCACTTATTTGTGCAAAAAAAGATTTTTCAGCACTTGTTGCAATAAAAACTAAGTATCGTGGCAAACTTGATGTTGCTGTGCTTGATTTTCGTTGTGCACTTTCTAATACTCATCCAAGAATAGGGAATCTTGTAAAAAAAAAAATACAAGCTCATCCATCTCATAAGATCCCATAAGCTCATCTGTAATAAGATTAACTTGTAATGTTATAAAAAAATAGTAATATACAAATAAGTGAATGGTTATTCAATGTAATAATGGTTTATTTTATTTTTTTCATTATCTCATAAAATTGTGTAAGGGGGGGGGGGGGGGGGGGGGGGGGGGCGTGGGAAGATTTATTCTTGACTGTGGGGGGCTTGGTGAAAAAAAAACTTTGGGAACCCCTGCTCTAGGGCCTTCATTTTCATCGCCTCAGGTATATATCAAGGTACACAAAGTGCTGTTTAATTTGTTATCTAAGACCTCCTATTGAAGTATCAGTAACTGTATTAAATACTTTTATTGCTTAAGTAACATATTTGTGATAATTGTTAATTAAAAAAAAAAGGAAAAAAATTGCTTTAGCTAAGAAGTGAAAGATAAGAGATTAGGAGTGAAATCTTAACAGTTAATAGAGAATTGAGCAAATTATGAAGTCAGTGAATATTAACACTGATAACTAAAAGCACTTAGAAATAAAAAGGAGAGAATTCCATCTCTCCATGAAAAATTAAATTCAATAGTGATATACTAAGGTATTAGGCACACTTTGTCACCGACATAATATTTATAGGCTCACATTATTTATTAATATGACTATTAATCACATTATGTATTAACTGATAATAATTGAAAAGACAAAAGCTGCTTTGATAGGTTAACTGGCACTTATTAAGATTGTTACGCTCCTTATAAATAAACAGACGGGGGTAACAATCTAAAGAAAGTGCACTGAATGTTCTTCTTTAGACTGTTTCCCCTCCTTATAAAAACTGAAGTGGTGATATTTATTTGATGTCATTTGTCCGAAAGTACATTGGACTAAACATCCCTTTGTCGTAATAGTTATTTAGTCAAAGTCATTTTTGTACTAAAAAAAACTTTGGGGAGTAACAATCTACAGAAATTCCGATTAATCAGTACATTTTCCATGAAGAGGCAATTTCTGTCTAATCCTTTAAGATAACTTCCATTAAGGCTCTACCACCCTTTGAGGTTAGAAAAATCATTAAAATGGAAATTTTATTGGTTCTAAGCGAGATATCAAAAATCTAAGTACAGGCTTCATTCCTAATTTTAATTCTGCACAATTTGAGCCCTATTTCAACTCCCTACTACAACTATTTCAATATAAGTGTTATCGTTGCATTGAAATGGCGCCTGTACTATTTATCATAGGAAGTTGAAATTGGGCTCAAATTGTGCAGAATTAAAATTGGGAATGAAGCCTGTACTTAGATTTTTGATATCTTGCTTAGAACCAATAACATTTTAATTTTACTGTTTTTTCTAACCTCAAAGGATGGTAGAGCCTTAAGGCTCCTGCTAGAAATAAAAATGACCAAAGCATGAAATAGCATGGTTATTAAGGGGAAGGGACTTGATATTTTGAAATAAATTAGAGACAAGACTTAAGAAATAAGAGCGTTGATGGAGGTCATCTTAATAAAGAAACAGTCTCTCCACGGAAGATAATACTTGTTTATTTATCACAGCAGCTTTCGGCTTTTATAAAGCCATCATCAGGGCCCATTTTGGAAGACCTAGAATTACATTATATAAGCCATAACCAAGCAGTCTTATGTTAGTCTCCGACATCATATGACTTGCTCACAACATATATTTTTTTATAATATAATTCTTGTTCTTCCAAAATCGGCACTGATGATGGCTTTATAAAAGCGAAAGCTGCTTTGATAAATAAACAAGTGTTATCTTCCGTGGAGAGACTGTTTCTTTGTATTTATTAGAGACAAGAGTTTTTTTTATAAAGTTTGCTCATTTTCCAACACAAAAATTATAATTTTGCACTGATAACAAGAATATTAGGAATCTCTTTATCTTTTTTTGATTACTTTTTGGAATAGGACCACTTCAAATTGATTTAATATCAATTATGTTGCTATTTGTCAACATCTATTATTGTGGTCATGGCTTATATATTATAGCCTCATCTGTCATCATGTGTTTATTTGATGTCCCACATCATTATTTCTTGATCTTCATCACATTTCATCAGTCTTTACATTAGTTTTCTTTCAATCAGTCAAATAATTTATTGGCGTCATCTGTTTCTCAGTATCATCATCTTCTTCATCATCGCTAGTATTTATTTGCCATATGATATTAGGTATTCCGTTCTGACACGTATTATTTGACATTATGAATATTACAGGTGGAATGCCGTGATTAAATTCGGAATAATTTAGGTTTTGTAGACTCAACGGCTGCTTGGTTTTTAAATGTACTGTACTCATTATGGTTCCAAACGGAGTCTCTCCCACTTTAATGTGAAATCCATCTTCGTTCATCACTATTTCACCAAACGTTTTGCTGAATCTTTTTCCTACCTTCGTCGAATGTCTTTTTAGTTCACAATCTATCTGAAAAAAAAAAGGAACACAGTTAGAGTTATAATTTCAAATTAATTTATTCTTAATGATATATATTATATTCTGGAAACCAAAGCTTTTTGAATCTGGTCTTAACTTTTTTTTGTCTGTATGTCTGTTGGCACTAGTCTGACTCTGTAAACAAAAAAACTGGTAAAATGAAATTGAATAATTTTTACCCAGTGGTGTGCTCTAACATGTTCCTTATGTTGTAGGCTAGGTTTCATTGAAACATGTTGAGTAGAACCTCAACACCAGAGTTATAAACAATTCTTATAACATTGTCATAGTCATTGACTTTATACATCAAACCAAAATGATTTTTAAAACAACTATTTTCTATCACTTGCTCTGTCTACATTTAATATGTTTTTATTTACAAATATACAGTAGAGTCCCGCTAATCCGAACTAATTGGGACTGAACCCAGTTCGGATTAGCGAAAATTCGAATTAGGCGGATTTTTGTAAATTAATGTCATATATTGACTTTAGGAGGCAATAATATCCTAATTTAAAAATAACAAATTCTAGAAAACCTTCTAGAAGTCTAATTTATCTTACGATAAATTTGATGAAGCGCTTTTCCTATGGTTTTCTCAAGAAAGACTGAAAGGAATCCCTATCACTGGCCCTCTAATCCAAGAAAAATCCACCTAATCCTGCTCGGATTAGGCGGATTTTCGGATTAGCGGGGTTCGGATTAGCGGGACTCTACAGTACTTCCAATTGGCACATAGCTTCCTTGCATCCTATCACAAGCCATTACTGTCTAATTTGTTTAATTGTTTCCCCCATTTTTATAATCTGTCAAACATTGTTTTGATTTTTTACATGAATTGAAGTATCAATTTAGCATAAGTTAAAGAGTGCAGATGGTTCAAATTAATCTGGGGCTATCTGCAGGTTACTTTCGATAAACAATCAAAATTTCATAAAAATCATATAACTACTTTTAAAGCTGTAGGTGTAAATAAATAAATGTATGTTTGTGCACATGTGGAAGAGAAACAAATGAGTGCAGAAGGTTGAAACTTATATGGGACCAACAATGAAAACTTATATAGGACGTGTAGTTTAAGATACGTTGGTTTGCAAAAATTGAGCTACAAACCGACAGAAAGACACAGAACCGAAAATGATCTCTGATTTTTGAAACGGATTTCTGTCTTGGAATTTTTAAATTGGAGACAAAATATTTTCATTCTTCAGAACGATCACATAGCTTCGGAAGCAATAATTAATTCTGATCTAATTTGATTGCATTTACAAGTGTGTGTTTTTTTTTCTAATTATGTCCTACCATCTAAATAACATTAAAAATCGAACAAGTGGTTTTGAAATAGTGGTTTGCAAAAGTGTTCTCTGAAGTCTGAAACAGATATCTGTCTAAGAATATAATATGAATTTAAGGACTTAAAAAAATAAAATCTTCAGACTGATCTCAAATGCTTTTGTTATAATTCTGTAAGCTCGGAAGCAAAAAAGTGATGTTTTTATTATGTCAGCCTGACTAAATGTGTAAGATTTTGCTTCCGAGATTACGGAAGCATTGTGTTCACTTTTGAGAACGAAAAACTTTTATGCCTCTGATTTTAAAAATTCCAAGACAGAAATCCGTTTCAGACATCAGGGAACATTTTTGGTTCCGTGTCTGTCTGTCTGTCTGTCCGTCTGTGTGTCCGCGAATTATGAAACATGCGACGATAACTTGAGTAAATGTCGACCTATTTTGATGAAATTTGGTAGACATGATCATTTTACCAATGCCCAGGACGAGTTCGTTGGACAACGTTGTCCGTCCAAGTGTTCACAGTTCACGAGCAACTCGCGTAAACGTGAACTTCAAGTTTAAAATTGGAATTTTAGGTCGGGGAAAAAATCTAACTCCATATCTATTCAATGAGACAAACTTTTTTTCAAATACAATTTTTTAGTAAAACCAACAGCGACACCGCTATGAAGTGTTAAAGATCGCTAAAACTATTAATAGTTTTTACACAATAAACAATATAACAATAATGTTAATGTAAATATAACAATAAGGTACATGATAGGATGCGAGGAAGCTATGTGCCACACTAATTGGCAGTCTATTTAAATTGTGCTGTACCCTTTGTAAGTTTTTAGATTACAAATTTTTCTGAGCTTCGGTCTCATATCATACATCTTTATTTCTATAACTTGGAATTTCAATCAAAACTTTATTATTAGATGATACTTTGATACAAAAATTTGCTCAACCAAGTATTGATACTATACAGAAATTATATAAATAATATTATTTTGTGTATTTTTTTATTTTATTTTATTTATTTTTCTTTTTGCAATTCCAACTATTATAAGGGTTTTTAGTAGTGACAAGAATTAAGACACTTTATAATACACATTGCACGATAAAACTTAAAACCATCAATACACAAATGATTTGTAGGTTTAGTGTGATTTAGAAATTTAAGTCTTCATGACTGAATATTTTAAAATTAATAAATTCTAAAAGATATTATTTTTTTTTGTATTAGATATACATATTGCGTATTGTTTATTATCAGAGTAACAAAACCATAATAAAAATTATTAGATTTATTTTTTTTAGAAATAAACCCACATTTAAAAAAAAGTTTTATAATTAAATTATAGAATGCTCTGGAATCTCAATATCCTAAATAAAATTATTTATACAATTATTATTTGGCTCAGCTAATCTTTTGGCAGTAGGAACTATTTATTATCTAGAAATGATCATAAATTATTAAATCCTAAGATATATTGCTGTAATTTTTATTAAAAAAATGATATGTGGTCTATTTAAACCAGCGCTTTCCTAAGGACAATCTAGTTTCCTAGAGAATTATTCCCTAAACACTTATATGGTTTAATATGAATTTAAAAGGGTTCTTTCCCTGTCAAAATAAGTTTATATTTGCATTATATTATTATTGTAGAGTTTTCCCCAAGGTGTCTGAGGAAAATGGAGTGGGGTTGCTATGTTGCCAAATCTTTCATTGTTTACTTTTGTACATCACTCTGTGATAACAGAAATATAAATAAAAGTAATAAATCAGAGCGACAACTCTGGACATTTTCTATTGGCTATTTACCTTTAATTTACTTCCCTCTCAAGTTTACTCAGAGATTCCGTGGGAAATTCTCTACTATAGAATTAGTCTAGGAGATAGCGTGCAAAAAAGGTCTGACTAACATCAAGCTAGAATTTTGTGTACAAGTTAATCTTTTAGTGCCTTTTAAGAATATGTGGTCTGCTAAGTTCGTCTGTGGGACATAGCCTGGCAATAGGCATTGGAAATAGTACATTACGCGTCATGCAGAAAGTAGCATTTTGCATGCGAGTGTGGAGTTTGCACCCGAGTGACAGCGAGGGAAGTAAAACCACACGAGCAATGCAAAATGCCGTTTTCGCACGAGTTGGGTACCATACTTTATCCATATATTTGACGTATACCACACGTTAGATTTAAATAATAAATAAACTTCCTGTATGCAAGTTCGTATTTCTCTTTTGATAAAGATGTCATTAATTCATTAGTTGTATTTTGTGCCGAATTAATTATTTCGGGAGGCGTATTGTTCTCCTCATATTCGTCATAACCATTTAAATCACTCATTGATTTTCACAAAAAACTCGATAAAAACAGTTACTTTTATTAAACAAACAGCAAATTAGTTTTGTTAAATGTAAACAAAATTGCTAATCGTATGTAGTGATGAAGAATTCTTTTTTTTTACTATCCTAGGGCGGTAAAAAAGAGGAATTCTTCAGAATTATGAGACGTGCATGCTCAATGAATACAAGTACGTAAAGAATCACTTTCTACGCATCTAAACCGAGATGCAATATTTATACTTCATAACAATCGAAGATAAAAAAACTAACAACAATGTGATTTTAATCATCCTGAGTACAAAATTAGTTAGTAGATTGAAAATCAAGTTGATGTTATTTTGTTATTTGATTGGTTATTTATTCAAATATTGCTAAACATCAAATATCGACAAACTAACATCAACTTAATTTTTTGTCTACTAACTAATTTTATACTCAGGATCATGAAAATCACATTGTCCACCATAATTGGCAAAACATGGCTGCTCTCCACCAGTTTGTTTTTTTCAAATGCCAATTGCCAAGCTATGTCCCGAGCCCGAAGGAAGCCTACTACATATCCTTAAAAGGCACCAAAATATTTACTTATACACAAAATTTTAGCTTGATGTTAGTCGTACACTTTTTTTGCACGCTATCTCCTGGACTATATGCTATAAGAAAATAATGTTAACAAAAATAAACAATAAATTAAATCACCTGTTTTCAAGTAATGTTTGTTATTAATCATAATAAAAACACTATTTTTTTATCTTTCTTTTGTTAACGCTTTTTTTTAAAATTTTATTTTAACTAACAAAAAGGTAGAATTAAAACAATAGCTGATCTATATTAAATCATCAATTCCACAATCAACAATCAATTCCAACAATCAATTCTGATATGAATATAACATTAAGCAAGAAGTGGTTTTGAGTACTTTAATAAACCAAAGTGAAGTAATCTTATATTTACACCACTTCAAAACACAATGTGGTTCAATTCGTTACATAAAACCTTTTTTTAACATGACTAACCCCAAATCAAATATACAAAATACAATATTATCTCATTTTACTTTCCCAATATTATGTACCATAATACGTAAAGAGGTAGAATTGTTCTGTCGCGAAAATTAAATTTGGAGATCTCAATTGATTTACACTAAGTCAAGGGTCAGAGGTTGCTGTTATAAAAGTTACATTAAATGAAGCGGGTTTTAAATAATTCAACTTGTGGTCATCTGTGTTTTACGCAGACATTTAGGTATTTCTTTAGATTGTTACTGTCCAATTTAATTTTTTTTTTAAATATAAATGACAGACTATATTATATCTATTAAGACAAAGGGATGTTTAGTCCTATGTACCGCGGGATAAAGAAATATCACACTTCTGTTTTTGTAAGGGGAGTAACAGTCTAAAGAAGAACACTCCGTACATCTTCTTTAGATTGTTATTCCTCTCTTTTTTTTTTTTTATAAGGGGAGTAACAATCTAAAGATGTGACAACATTTGGATCGTTTAAATTTTGAGTCGCAGAAACATTTTGTGCATTTAGATACTAACAAATCCATAAGTCCAACCACAAGTCTCTTTCTCAGGAACAATCTAGTTTTTTAGGATAATGACACTTAAGAACGGAGACGATCACTATAAATATATGTCTTTGGTAAGGATATTACAGAATTGGGACTAGCTAAATAAAAGTAAGGTATATGAGAAAGTTTTTTCCATATTATCTCGTACAGAATTTTTTTTATAAATTGTTGTTATTAACTTTGACAACTTTAATAACAAACATTAACGATAATAAATTACTATCAAAATTATTCTTAATAGTGCTTCCCTATAAGTGATATGCTATTGATGTTTGACCTTGGAGGGTTAAAAAAAAGGTGATAATAAGCTTATTTCATCATTATTTAACTATATTTCATCCCTAAATTATCTTTATTTGACAACTTAATGGTGGTACCCTATAAGTGGATACACTATTGATGTCTTTAGTTGTTGGGTCTTGAGGGGTTAAAAAAAAGGTTATAAAGCTTATTTCATTATTATTTAAATATATTTCGGCCATAAATTATTTTTATCTACGATTGATACGAAATATAAACATTTTATCTCTGTTTAGATGCGTAGAAAATTATTCTTTTTGTAGTTGTATTCATTGTGCATGCGCGTTTCATAATACTTCACCTTATCGCACGATTAACGTGTTTGTTTACATTTAACAAAACTAATTTTCTGTTTGTTTAATTAAAGTAACTGTTCTTATCAAGTTTTTAGTGATAAATGACTCTACCCACTCTGTTACCCACCCTATGGTGGTTAACAAATTAAATTAGGGCGGATGTGGCAAGATTTTACTTAGTTACCCACCGTTTGTTTACATTATTGTCTTTGACATTTTTTTTTTTTAAATTAATTGACAATCTTAACTGGGGAATGTTCAAATATTCCTTTGGGACAAAGGAATATCACACTTCTGTAAATAAAAATGGCAATATCTGTTAGTCTAACTATCTAGTAAGGCAAATTAACCTTTAATCCAATAAATTTTGAACAAATGAATAAATAGTTCTTTTGGATTTAATAAAAAATAAATAAATTCATTTGGGTAGGTAACAAAGTAAAAGAGTGCCTATTTGGTACTTAATGATGTTGAAATGTTTTTTTTTTTTTTTTTCTGCATTTATGCGAAAACTGAATTTTGCTTTGCTCGTGTGATTTTACTACCCTTGCTATCGCTCAGGTGCAAACTCCACACTTGCATGCAAAATGCTACTTTCCGCACTAGACGTGAAATGTACTATTATTTGATTTTGATTTTTTTTTTTTTTTTTTTTTTTTTTTTTTTTTTTTTTTTTTTTTTTTATAAAAAGCTAATGTTAACCTTTTAACCTAAGAAAACATCAACTTAAACATATAATAGGTCTGATGATGTCTTCTTAGGGACGAAATATAGCCAAATAATGATGAAATAATTATCTTTTATTACAACTCCTTCTGGATTGAACACTTATAAGCATTAAAATTTACTTTGTTATTTTGGTAATTAATGGCTTTAATGATTTATTAATTTTTGCAATAATTGTATGCAAGATTAATAGTATTTATCAAATTTTACTTGAATTTAAATTTCTTTTTAATCTTAATGATTTAATCAATTTTACTTTCTTCAGTAATAATTTTTAAAGTTTATTGCTTTAAGTTTTCTGCGGTTTTTTCTCAAATCAACAAAGTGAATGCTAGGTTCGTTCCCATATAAAAGTCAGTCGCAGCCTTATTAGAGACAAATTAACTCTGAACTTTGTAAAAACTCCATTTAATACAATTCATCAATGTTATTTTAAATTGCTGCAGTTGTCCTCACTATTGTTTACTTATGGGGGAATTAATTTGTTTAATAACAAACTAAGGGGCTCTGCCCCCTACTCGCTTCGTTTGTCGAAAAGCGGCCGTTGCCTTGAACCTTCGCACAATTTGACAATTTGACAAATTACACATTGTTTGACACATTTGTTTGTTTACAAAACCTTTTTAATAATAATATATAGATAGATAAAAAAATAATAAAAATGTAAAAATGTAAAAAAAATAATAAATAAACTTCTTTTTAATATTAATGACTTAAAATAAGTTAATAACTTACATCAATGATAGATTGATAACTTCAACGGTTCTAAATAACTTTAATAGTATATAAAAACTTGATTCTTTAACTTTTCACTTTAATTAATTTAACTTTTCACTTTAATTAATTTAACTTTTCACTTTAATTAATTTAACTTTTCACTTTAATTAATTTAACTTTTCACTTTAATTAATTTAACTTTTCACTTTAATTAATTTAACCTTTTACTTTCATAACTTTAACTTATATGTTTATTTTATAACTGGTTTGTGTAATTTTTTATCTGTGTTTTATTGCCTCTTATACAATTTCGAATATTACAGTTATCAGTGGTCAAGTGACAACATACAGTGATACAAGGGAGAGGGGAGTTAAGTGTTGGCTACAGTATCAAGTCAATGTGGTAGGGAGGGGGTAAGGCAGCTTGGAGAGGTGGAGGAAGCCCCTCATGTTGAGACCTATATCTGTTATTTTTAGACTTTCATCATATAACTTGAGTTTTAACATCCTATATCATTTTTCTCTTACTTATTTATTTATTTCATATTACACCGGATAACAATAATTATGTTTATTTATAAAAAACAAAGGAACATTTCAAAAAATTCAAGAGCAATACACAGAGGATAATATTTCATATTATTGCGAAAATATTTAAAAGGCATCTGAGAATTTGCCACAATTTGATGAAAATAACATAATATTACCTCCTTTTATTAGGAAGAATAAAAGTTTTTATTGTATAAAATAAATAGTTAGTGCGTGAAGTCTCACGAAAAAAGGGTTTCGTTGGTGTTGTAAACATGAAATTAGTAAGAGGGGGGGGGGGGGGGGCAAGATTTGATGTTTTTTGACAAAATGGCGTAGAAAATTAAACGCATTACTCAAGTGTTATATATTTTTGTAATCTACTCTTCAATTCCTTTCATTTGATACCTCACTCAAAATTTTAAAAAAATATTTTTTTTTCCCGTGACATCAATCAGCCGCCATCTTGGATTCCCAGTTAATCCTACCGAGTTACTATTCTATTTTTTTCTTTGGCCCATAAGACCGCACATTTATCAAATTTTTCTATATTTTTAGTATGAGTGGAAATACGATTTTAGGGGGGGGGGACACGCAAAATTTTGATGTTTTTTGACAAAATGGCGCCGAAAATTGAATACTTTCCCTAAGTGGTATATATATTTGTAATCTACTCTTCAATACCTTTCATTTGATAACCCACACAAAATTTAAAAAAAATATTTATTTTCATGTGACATGAATTATCCGCCATCTTGGATTCCCAGTAAATCAGATCAAATTGCTAATCTTATTTTTTCTATGGCCCACTAGACCACACATTATGCATATTTGTCTATATTTTTAGTATGAGTGGAAATACGATTTTAGGGGGGGGGGGGGGGACACGCAAAATTTCGATGTTTTTGATAAAATGGCGCCGAAAATTGAACACTTTCCCTAAGTGGTATATATTTTTGTAATCTACTCTTCAATACCTTTCATTTGATACCCCACTCAAAATTTAAAAAAAAAAAATTTCGAATGACGTTAGTTATCCGCCATTTTGGATTTGAACAGCTGATAATTTTGAGTTCGCTATATATTTCCTGTGTGCGCGTCAAAACGATCTTTAATATTGGAAAGTTTCATGTTTCTATCTCTTTTTATTCAAAAGTTATTGGAACCGTACAGAGTGACAGACAGACAGACAGACAGACAGACACATGAACGAAACTATAAGGGTTTCTTTTTTTGGTTTTACCAACGAAACCCTAAAAAGTTATAATCTTTCTTCAAGCTGTAATAATTAATAATTGTTATTCTTTATTCTAACATTGAAATGAAGAAATAATAAATCCCATTACTGAAACCTTCATCTCTTAATACAGGTAGTCAGTGGCGTACACAATGGGGGGGGGGGGGGGGGGAGGTGCAGGGTTTATGCCGGTAGAATTAAACTTAAGACCGGCCAGACTGCCGGCTGGGCCCGGATTTTCGATCTTTCTATCTATACTAATCGATTTTCGATCTTTCTAATCTACTCTTCAATACCTTTCATTTGATACCCCACACAAAATTTAAAAAAAAATATTTATTTTCATGTGACATGAATTATCCGCCATCTTGGATTCCCAGTAAATCAGATCAAATTGCTAATCTTATTTTTTCTATGGCCCACTAGACCACACATTATGCATATTTGTCTATATTTTTGATATTGAAAAACATGTTGATGAACACTATACAGATTAAAAACTAACTGTATGAAAAATTTAATGTGCAACTCGAGCTTACTGTGTCTTTGCTGCACTCGAGAAACCTTTCCGCCCTAGCCTGAGCCTCGTGCGTAAATATTTCTCTCGAGTGCAGCAAAGTGATACTTTGCTGCACTAGTTGCTCAAATTACTATTTAAAGCCTATACGCATTCTTATTAGCTTAAAGAAAATATAATTTTCTTTCTCATTATGGGGTTCTCCTATATAATTCTTATTATGACAAAAGAGTTTAATTCTTTAATTATTTCACATCATACTGTAAAAATTCAGGTCAAGTGTGTGCTAGTCAGCACACAGCGAGGGTCCGTAGGCAACACAGTATTATAAGTAGTACCTATTCATGTAGTTTTTTTAAATGCTAAAAAGCCTACTTTGAACTATCCTATGAGTCTGATATTCTCAAAACACATAAACAAACTTCTGCCAGTGAACCGGAATATAAACATATAAATACATCGAAAAGACCATAATTATGAAAAAAAAATATTTTGTCAATAAAAACAAAAATATATATAGGAATTTTTTTTTTTCATAATTTCCAAAAAGTGATATCTTTACTTTTGGTCGAAGAATGTTCAGGAATTTTTTTCAGAATTTTTGCCCTTTACATAAGCGAGATAGAAGGAGGGGACACTTTTCACACTAACTTCAAACTCGTCTATGCTCGCCCTATCAGAGTTATAACCAAAAAATAATATAATTTTGCAATCAGCTCGACGTGCTATACCCATATGATACTCCACACGGTCCCCAGAAAAAACAATTATTTTTTAACCCTTAAGTTGTTTTACCCTAATTATTTCAAAAAAATGTTTTTTTTTAAATTCGCTATACATATTTTTAAAATGTGTGGGTAGGTACTACACACATATATGCCAAATTTCAAAGTGATCGGACGAGCAGGAGACAGACGGACGGATGGACAGACAGACACACGCAGGGAAATTTAAGGGTCCTTGGTTTTGGACCCTAAAAAAAACTTCGTTTATGGTGCAGGTCCCTTGGCAGCCGTTTATATCGCCAATGCCTATAATCCGGCCCTGGTGCTATGAACGGAGCATTATTCTTTAATTTTGTGGTCAATTGGTCTTACAGAATTCTAAAAGATGGTGGAAAGTAGATATATTATTTATGATGGCTGCACAAAATTTTTGTTTCGTACTTTGACATTTTACTTGTTGTGGAGAGGTAAGAATCAGGGATTTACCCGTCCCACCCCTTTTTTCAAATCTATAAATAATATGGGATTTTTTTGTCTTTATTTTATATATACGTGAGTGTAATTTATTTAGAGCACTCGTGACATTTTATCGAACTTTCACAAGTTTAATTTTTTCACCCACTAAAATTAATGCAACTTTTTTTTTTCAGACCCGCCCTATATTATCTACATCCAGACCTTTTTCAACCGGTTTTTTTTTGTTTGTTTTTTAATCCTAATTTTATTTTTTTGCATATTTGAGTTAAATTAACGAAATATTTGTCAAACAGTAGTTCCTCTCTCTGTCTTTTTATTTACATTTACATCAAATTAAATAATCCATTCACTTCAGAGAAATATATTTGATTTTATCTCCTGTTATTTCAATAATATAATATTATAGTCTCTCTCTCTCTCTCTGTATATATATATATATATATATATATATATATATATATATATATATATATATATATATATATATATAATATCTTTAGAATCATTGATTTGTTATTAGTTTAAAGATCCTGCTGTCGATCTGACATTATGTTCCAAGACTCGTTTTTACATTGTCTTTTATATAAGTAATGATCTGAGTTAAGTAATATTGATGCAATGTCATATCGCGTTGTAAGTAATCAAAAAGACGTGAAGTTGGATCGAGTCGAAATGTTTGGGCTCAAAGTTGAAAAACTGGATCAGGGTCGATTGTTTGTGAATACAGTTCAAGCTTCGTTCTGGACCTCTGACAACTCTCCTATATAATTCTTATTATGACAAAAGAGTTTAATTCTTTCGAATATTTCACATCCACATCCTACTGTGATCGAATTTATTCTCCGTTAAGAAAGGCTTAACTTTATATTGATCTTAGTAAAGAGATAAAAAAAGTTTAAAAAATCGGTCCGAGACAACTCAGACAAACTTTCTTTTATACGAGTTTATAATTATTACTTAGCCCAGTGTTTTCCATTTATTAGTTTTCAAATTAACATTTAAATATTATTGAACATTTCATCAAAATTTATCATAAAAATAACTTCTCCTGGACGGGGAATCGAACCCGGGCTCACTCCGTCCGCGATTTAAGCTAATTTCTCAGGAACTAGATTTTTCCCGGGAAAACGGCTTATATCGTTGGATTCGTATTCAAATTGACTACATTTTAGAATTTTTTAATCAAAATCGTCGGAACCGTTTTCGAGAAATAATTTTTTTTCAGAGTTTTTGGGGGGTAGCGTCCCCAAAATTAGAGCTAAAATTCATTTCTCGATTTCGCCTCTGGGTATGATTTTTCTGAACATGTATGCCAAATTTCATCAAAATCGGCCCAGTAGTTTAGGCTCCAGGCGTCTGCACAGACGACAGACAGACATTTTTTAAAAACCACTTTTTTGGACTCAGGGGACCTCAAAACGTGTAAATCCATCAAAATCTCAAAATCGAATTTTCGCGCCATCACAATACTTTCTCTTTATATGAGAAAGTAAAAATCAGTCCGAGACAACTCAAACAAACTTTCTCATATGCGAGTTCATAATTACAATAGCCCAGTGTTTTCCATGTATTTGTTTTCGTGTGAAAATTTAATTATTATTGAACATTTTATCATAAAAATAACTTCTCATCGCCGGGGAATCGAACCCGGCCTCTCTATGTCCGCGTTAAAAGCTATTTTCTCATGAACTAGATTTTTCCCGGGAAAACGGGTTATATTGTTAGATTCGTATTTAAAGGGACTTCATTTTAGAATTTTTTCATCAAAATCGTCGGAATCGTTTTCGAGATATAATTGTTTCTCACGTTTTTTCGGAGTTTTGGGAGGGTAGCGCCTATAAATTTAAATCTACAATTCATTTATCGATTTCGCTTCGGGGTATGATCTATCTGAAAATGTATGCCAAATTTCGTCAAAATCGGCCCAGTAGTTTAGGCTCCAGGCGTCTGCACAGACGACAGACAGACATTTTTTAAAAACCACTTTTTTGGACTCAGGGGACCTCGAAACGTGTAAATCCATCAAAATCTCAAAATCGAATTTTCGCGCCATCACAATACTTTCTCTTTATATGAGAAAGTAAAAATCAGTCCGAGACAACTCAAACAAACTTTCTCATATGCGAGTTTATAATTACAATAGCCCAGTGTTTTCCATGTATTTGTTTTCGTGTGAAAATTTTGTTTCTCACGTTTTTTCGGAGTTTTGGGAGGGTAGCGCCTATAAATTTAAATCTACAATTCATTTATCGATTTCGCTTCGGGGTATGATCAATCTGAAAATGTATGCCAAATTTCGTCAAAATCGGCCCAGTAGTTTAGGCTCTAGGCGTATGCACAGACAGACATTTTTTGAAAAAAAAAAAAAACACTTTTTGGACTCAAAGTATAAATCTATCAAAATAGAATTTTCGCGCCATCACAATACTCTCTCTTTATAAGAGAAAATAAAAAAGTTGTCAAATAAAAATAACGGATATCTGTCTGCGGGGATTATTCTGTAACTTTTTTGACATTAATCTAAATTTGACGAATATTGTTCACGCAAGTGTAGGAGCTCTGTGTTTTGGCATGTATCTTCCAGATAGCAGCACTGCACGGTGTCATCTTCACGTGCTTGATAGGGGTCCCGTTAGATGGCGACACTGGAGTAGTATGCTCTGTATCATGTCTGTTTTCCTTTTTATTTTATCTTATAAAAAGAAAGTATTGTGATGGCGCGAAAATTCGAATTTTTGAGATTCTGAGTCCAAAAAAGTGGTTTTATAAAATGTCTGTCTGTCGTCTGTCTGCGCAGACGCCTGCGGAGCCTAAACTATTGGGCTGATTTTGACGAAATTTGTCATACTTGTTCAGAAAAAGTATACCCCTATGTGAAATCGAGAAATTAATTTTAGCTCCCAATTTGGGGGCGCTACCCCTCCAAAAACTCTTAAAAAACGGGTTTGATTAAAAAAAAAATCTATAATGTAGCCCAATTAAATACGAACCTAACGATATAAGCCGTTTTCTTGGGAGAAATCTATTTACTGAGAAAATAGCTTTAAACGCGCACGGAGAGAGGCCGGGTTCGATTCCCCACCGAGAAGAAGTTATTTTTATGATAAATTTTGATAAAATGTTTAATAATAATTAAATGTATACATACGAAAACTAATAAATGGATAACACTGGGCTATGTAATTATGAACTCTTATATGAGAAAGTTTGTCAGAGTTGTCTCGGACCGATTTTTAAATATGTTCCAACATAAATAAAGAAAATAATACATTGCGGGATTTAAATTTTGTGGTTTTAGGTATATAAGAAAGTTTTGTTCGATTTCGATGTGATTGCTATGGGAATCTGACCCAGCGTCCTGATCTGGTTTTTCAAGGTGCATCGTCAGGTTCTGTAGGGTCCTGTTTTTAGGTTTTGTAAGCATAAATTTACGAGATTTCTTCTGTTGTATGATGCACTCTGGTCTATTTATAAAAATGCTTTTATTTTTCTTTGATGATAAGCGAAATATATTTATTTAATTGATAGGTTACATGGTACTACTGCCTTTCGAACGGTATTGCTAGACCAGTTTTAACTGGCCTTGTAATAACCCGGATGAAAACATAGCTGGATACACGTAAATCCTTATGAAACAATGTTATCATGGCATTTTTATGTTAAAAATTTCAATCGTTTTAAGTTAGCTACTAAAGTAAGAAGATGCTCAAATGTTCTAGACAAAGCATGAATTTATCAGATACATTAATATGCATACTAGGAGTACGAGTAAAATAAATAATAGACAAAACAATATACAAAATGTAGTAGCAACTCCGCTAGACTTATTTCTTCATAATCTCTGAATAACATTATACCTTATATTCAAGTTGTAATTCCGTCGAGGTAGTCACTTGTAGTCACAATCCCACTGAAATAATTTTAAAGCAAATAAACAGGATAAATTTAATTGTAGAAGCGAAATATAAATTTCATAAACTATTGGCCTCATTAAGTACCTGTAAGGGCTATTGCTAGGTAGTTTCTTTTACCGATTTTCTACACCTGTACTACTTATAACGATTCATTTTGTGGTTGTATCAATCCGAAAAAAATCGGTCCGAGACAACTCAGACAAACTTTCTCATATACGAGTTCATAATTACTTAGCTCAGTGCTTTCCGTTTATTAGTTTTCGTATGTAGATTTAATTATTATTAAACATTTCATCAAAATGTATCATAAAAATAACTTCTCCTCGACGGGGAATCGAACCCGGCCTCTCTCTATCCGCGTTTAAAGCTGTTTTCTGAGGAACTAGATTTTTTCTCGGGAAAACGGCTTATATCGTTTGATTCGTATTTAATCGGACTAAATTATTAGAATTTTTTAATAAAAATCGTCGGAACTGTTTTTGAGAAATAATTTTTTTCATGTTTTGTTTAGAGTTTTTGTGGGGTAGCGCCCTCAAATTTGAAGCTAAAATTTATTTCTCGATTGCGCCTCAGGTTATAATTTTTCTAAACATGTGTGCCATATTTCGTCAAAATCGGCCCATTAGTTTAGGCTCCAGGGACAGCACAGACAGACATTTTTTTAAAAAAAAACTTTTTTGGACTCAGGTGACCTCAAAACGTGTATATCCATCAAAATCTCAAAATCGAATTTTCGCGCCATCACAATACTTTCTCTTTATATGAGAAAGTAAAAAAAAAACGAATGAATATTAAATGTGCAACACTGATTTTTTTTTAAAGAAAAATAAATTTTCTGTTCTGTTTACAAATCTTATTATTTTATTACATATTTCTTAAAATGACGTCAGTATTATTAACGTATAAGCTACTGGGGTACTTACTTTCCTCCCTCATTTTTACTTTCCTCCCTCATATTTACTTTCCTCCCTCATTTTTACTTTCCTCTCTCATATTTACTTTCCTCCCTCATATTTATTTTCCTCCCTCATATTTACTTTCCTCCCTCATATTTACTTTCCTCCCTCATATTTACTTTCCTCCCTCATATTTACTATTCTCCCTCATTTTTACTTTTCTCCCTCATATTTACTTTCCTCCCTCATATTTACTTTCCTCCCTCATATTTACTTTCCTCCCTCATTTTTACTTTCCTCCCTCGTATTTACTTTCCTCCCTCATATTTACTTTCCTCCGTCATATTTACTTCCCTCCCTCATTTTTACTTTCCTCCCTTATTTTTATTATCCTCCCTTATTTTTACTTATTTTACTACCTAGGCTTCCCTCAAAACTAGGATACTCCCTATAAACTAGGGTGGAATGTTAATGTTTTCTCCCTTCTAGAGGAAAAATAATTTACAATTTAAATAATCATAATACAATTTTTTAAGTTTTTGGTAGTTTTCATACTACGGAAAGTTAAATTTTGATTTAAATTATAATCATAATATAAAACAAAGTTTAAAATGAAGGCTGATTTAAGCCTTACTTAAAAGAGATTTTATATAACCACTATAGAAGTTAATAGGTTTTAACAATCTTGTAACATATTTAGTTCTTAATCATTATTAATAGTGAGTCATTAGTCATGATTGCATACTAATAAATTTAACTGTCTACATCTCAGACAAAAAAAAACAGACGATGCTTTACATAAATTATAATAAACATAACGAGAAAGAAATATCCGAAGATAGAATGATAATTAGTTATTTTGGAAACGAAACATGATGTTTCGTAAAGTTCAGCGGCTACTGGAATTTAATAAATTAATTCAGATACATTTTTTCTTCCACAGATTCAGTCATAATTTATCTTATTAAGTAAAGGCAGATGTATTCATATTTAAACGAATGTTTTTGAACAAAATTTAACTTTAATATTGCCGAAGAAAGCGGAAGTTTTGTGATAATGATTCTGAAAAACGTTTTTTTTTATGTCTTCGGATTGAAAAATTCATGGGACAGAAACCGTTTAAGACATCAGAGGACATTTTTGATCTTGTTTCTGTAGGTCGGTCTCTTTCCCCCTCATAATTTTTCTTCACCACCGCATATCATAAAAATTCTGTCAAGTACTTGAAAGCAAGCTACTAAAAGGGTTTTTTTCGGTCATACAAATTAATTTATCATAATATATTATTTTTTATATTTATTATTATTTTTTATATTTATTATTATTTTTTATATTTATTATTATTTTTTATATTTATTATTATTTTTTTATATTTATTATTATTTTTTATATTTATAATTATTTTTTATATTTATTATTATTATTTTTTTAACTAAACTATGTATAAAATGTTGCACTTTGGAGAAGCAAAGTGTGCATATATATACTCGTATTAATCCTTAACCATCTTAGTTATGTACTTATTTGGTTCTTTCCGTGAATAATGACCGCCATTTTGGAAACGCGTTATTTATTTGTGATCCAAAATACCTTTGAAATGATAACCAAGATTATAAAAAACCTCTCAAAGATTATAAAAAAAAATGCTTGCATAACATTCTGCAAGACGCAGTGAGACATTTTCATGTAAAGCTTTTTGGTGTCGTTTTTAGGTAACGCTTTTCGAGATTTTATGCCAAGGTAAAGATATGAAAATATCAAAAAATTCGAGCGTGCAGATTCTTGCTTTTGTAAATTAGGAATTAATTCGAACATATGTAGTGCACGATGAAAGAAAGTACTTTTCTTCTTTTCCAGTTTATTAAGAAGTAATCTTTTAGCGTCTTCACCCATGTTTTTATAATAAATGCACTTAAAGCGCGGTAATTGGAGACACTATACCTACTGAAAGCGGGCAGACTCGATTGAACACCTCCTATATATATCTTCCTAACTCCCTATTCCTGTATCTTCCCTACTTGTGTAACGTAGTTTTTGATAACGCTTTTCGAGGTTATGCGCCATAGCCAAGACATGAAAATTTCAATATAAAATATTGCGTTCAGTTCGCAAATGCTCGCTGATCGAAGAAATGTTTAGTGTTTAAGTTCACTATATTCTTCCTGTATTTGGGAAAAAAAGTTCAGCTTGTAGGTATACCAAATTTCCAATCTCTAGCTGCATAGGTCGTAAGATTTACTCCAAGATGCGACGGACGGACGGACGAACTACCAAAATTGTAAGGGTTTCTAGGATGACCTCGAAACCCTAAAAATTACTAGAAAGTTCGATGGATTGTCTAAAGTACCCACAGATCTTTCCATATTAAATAAAACCATCTATGCGCAACTTAAATATTGCTTAATTGATTCTTTTATTTAAGTAAAGGAACAAAACAATTGTTACAGAATTTTTTTTTTAAAGAAATCTCTCCGATAATACAACATATTTAAAAACAATGTTCAACAGTTGGTTGTTTACTTTTGTTTTCGATTTTCAAAAAAATCAGATTTTTTTTCATCAATATACTGGAAACAAGATTTTTCACATGAAAACGGCTTAAGGCCCCCATACACGATCAAAATGTTTGCCCAAACATTTTGACCGTGTATGGAGCTGTTTGATGTTTGCGCAACCATGATGTTTGACGTGTATGGCCTAAATTTTCCCGACATTAGATTCGCGCAAACATTTTGCGCAAAATGTTTGATCGTGCGTATGGGGGCCTTTATACTGGTAAGGCCCCCAAATACACGATCCAACATTTTGCGCAAATCTGATTTCGGGCAAATTTAGGCCATACACGTCAAACATCATGTTTGCGCAAACATCAAACAGCCCCATACACGGTCAAAATGTTTGCGCAAATATTTTGACCGTGTATGGTGGCCTTTAGATGCGTATGCAAATGGACTAAATGGTAGACTTATTTTAAATCAATATCGTCGGGAACCGTTTTCGGTTAATATATTTTTCACGATTTGTGGAGTTTTTAGGGGTTATTTAATTATAGCACCCCACATTTCGACCTAAAATTCATTTCTCGATTTCACCTCGTAGATGTGTATGCCATATTTCATCGAAATAGGTTAATTAGTTGATAATACGTCGCGTCAGAGAGGTTACGTAAAAGTAACAAAGGTTGCTGTGACGTCATGCGCCCTCCACGATTTTTCGTCAGGTTATCTTTTCTGGCTCATAACAAACCATTGTTTACTAGAGTTCTGTGAGCATTTTATAGTTTTTTCCTCTTTTTATTGTATTAAAAGCTTTTTTAACCGTTTTTAACCTTATCATATATTAGTAACATCATTAATAAGCCAACAAATGTATACATTATAGATGATAAAACAAATAATTCTCACAAATAACTCAAATAAGATGTAAAATAACTTGCTTACAAATGTGCTCTTTTTACTCTATTAAAAGCTTTTTTAACTGTTTTTAACCTTATCATATATCAGTAACATCATTAATAAGCCAATAAATGTATACATTTTAGATGATAAAACAAATAATTCTCACAAATAACTCTAAGAAGAAGTAAAATAACTTACTCACAGATGTGCTCTTTTTACTCTATTAAAAGCTTTTTTAACTGTTTTTAACCTTATCATGTACCAGTAACATCATTAATAAGCCAATAAATGTATACATTATAGATGATAAAACAAATAATTGATTAAAAAATAATAATAAAATAAAATAGCACTGATAAACCCCCACCTATATCCAATGTTATGAGCCAGCTAACCTAACTTCACACACTTTTTTACGTAAGTGACGTCACACTTCCCCGGCGTATAATAGGGATGTTTAACCTTGGTTAACCCTACTACTTCAAGTCTAAAAATGATATCTTCAACCGTTTTTAAATTTAAATTATTTTATTTTTTTTGTAAATTAAGTTTTACTTTCAACACTCTATATCCTTTTAATATCTAACATTTGTCAACACATATATTGACTTAAGACTTAATCTTCTTATTTTGATCTCTAGTAACACCTGTTGTTCTGTGGTGGATAAGTTATAGCACACCCTGTACACAATGTACAGTGTACAGTCATGTACATTTTATTTCACTTTAGTTAAAGTTGTGTACATAGAGTTGGGTTCTTCTCCCTATTTGAATGCAAATTAGTTGGTTTTTGTATGCAAATTATTTTATTTTTGATCATATAACCCACCCCTTACTAACTTGGACATGACAAAATGAATGTGCTGGTCACAGTGGTGACACAGTTGTCAAAGTTTAGTATAAGTGATGTTTTTATTTCTCTCATAAGGAACTTGGTACACTATTATCTATATATATAAAATTAAAGTTTTGTCTATACATTGGTCAGAATTGAAAATTTTTTGGATACTTTTTCATTTTAGACATTCCAAAAACCGAATCCGGCCTTAACTTTTTTCGTGTATGTATGTGGGTATGTTTGTGTGTCTGTCGCCCCAGTCAGACTTTATAGACGCAAAACTAGCTAAATGAAATTGATTAATTTTTTTTTCTACGATTGATACGAAATATAAACATTATATCTTTGTTTAGATGCGTAGAAAGTGATTATTTACGTACTTGTATTCATTGCGCATGCGCGTCTCATAATTCTGAATTCTTTACCAAGCTAGCGCGGTAAAGAAGAGGAATTCTTCAGCTTTACGCACGATTAGTGAGTTTGTCTACTTTTAACAAAACTAATTTGCTGTTCTTTTATTAAAGTAACTGTTTATATCGAGTTTTTAGTGAAAAACAATGAGTGAATCAAGTGAATTTGACGAAAATGTGGAGAATAATACTCCTCCAGAAATAATTTACTCGGCAAAAAATACAACTAATGAATTAATGCCATCTTTATCAAGAGAGAGATACGAACTTACATACAGCAAGTTTATTTTTTTCTGTATTTATTACTTAAATCTAACAATCGTAGATAAAGTACGGTACGCAACTCGTGCGAAAACGGCATTTTGCATTGCTCGTGTGGTTTTACCACCCTCGCTATCGCTCGGGTGCAAACTCCACACTCGCATGCAATATGCTACTTTCCACACTCGACGCGTAATGTACTATTTCAGGGGTGAGCGCAAACATGTTGCGCAATTTTTTAGGCTTGGTTTCATCTAAAAATATTGAGTAGAACCAAAGTTATTAACAATTTTATAAAAAAAAAAGTATATAAAACATAACCTAAAAAAATAGGTTGACCCGCCGTAAACAAACCCCACAGACTCGCTATTATATTATTACTTTACTACTATTATTATATACTTCTAGACCACCTAGAGACTTGCGGTTTTTTGTGTTTGATCGGAAATTGGCCTCAGCTCATTGAAAAAATGCGAAAAGTTAAAAAAAAATATAGCCCCCCCCCCCCCCCCCCCCCCACCCTAAAAAATTAAAGATGGCGTTCGCACTTCAAAGTTTTTTTAGAGGATAATTATGGCTAAACGGTATTGTATCGACAAGCTGATTGCGCCAGCGGTAACTATAATTTTAAAAGATCTACTAATTTGGTACTATTACTTTTTGTCGTGATTTCATCTGTTCTACCTTAAATAGAGCTAAATTTGATTTTTTTTTTTAAATAAGTTTCACTTTGAGCGCTTATGGCGTCCGCAATTGTTGACCGATTTAATTTCTGATTGGAGTGCTTAAACATCACACTAATGCTCTTTAAATCGAGTATTTATTATTTTATTAATTGTTTCTAGAACTAGATAGAGTTATTAAATATTTGCTGGTGCAACTGCCGTATTGAATGAAGAGGCTGGTAATTAAATAATGCACCATCATTGTTGATGGTTGTTCAATGACTTCCCAGTTTAATTGGTTTTGTCTACGTTTTTTTTCTTATTCGTTATACCTTTTTTTTTTAGCATTGTTAGTTATTACTATATTACTTAGTTTCTACTGGCTATTTTTAAAATATATAGATAGAATCCAAACTATGATTTGGAGAATATAATAATATTCTTAATAATGGAATTAATTATGTGTAATATAGTCCTGATTTTATTCCTATAAGGCTTTGGAAACAAAACTAATTAGGAATTTAATTTAATTGCTAGGCCTACATGATTATAGGAAACATAGCCACTAATACCTAGCATGAGCCCCGCGCGGAGCGCGGGGTGAAAGCTAGTATTATATATTATCGTCCTTCTATATTTGATAATAGTTTTTAACCTGGAGCAGCTCATTTAAAGAAAATAAATTGAGTTGATGAGGTTAAATTAATTAAGACGTTTACCGAACATATCTTTATTTGGGCAAAGATTCGACCTAGTAAAGCCATATCTGCTGAGCGTAGGCGTTCATTGGAAATATGCAGAACGATGCAAAGTGTTTATCCCTACCATCCTCGACAGTGCCATATGATTCTCAGCTGGTAAAAAGAGTTCCTCAACCTCCTGAAGAAGTAGAGGGGTTAGGACGTAATCCCCACCACGTGGTTCTTCCATCTCCCTCCAAGACACTTTCACTGTACGAGACTGGTGTACTTTCTCCGCGCTGCCAGTCTCAGTCCGTCCGCTTTCCATGGCGCGTCTAACCGCGGGTCCGCGTTTACAGACCGCCGTCCTAACCTTCGCTCTTCTAGTCGGCTCAGCGTTACCAGGTGTCGTAATCAACTTTACCTTATCAAGTTTTGCATTACTCCATTGTTTGTTTTTGTTCTCCCCATTTAATATCTCTCTTTCTTATCAGCATCCTATTACACCATAATTAAAACACAACAATTGCATTAACTGTTCTCGTTAGTTTAATAAATACTATTATTTTAAGATTTAATAACTTTTGAAAAAAAATAAAACGAGCCACTCTTTACAAATATGTAAACAGTATAAAACAACGTTTAATATTAATAGTGCATCTTATTTAATTAAAAAATTTCTTCAGCTTTTGCCATGTATAAAACTTTTACTTATTTATTAATTATCAATTAAACTTTCAAATTCTACATAGAAATAAATTAATTTATAAAACACAACTATATCTTGTGAATTATGCGTACTTTTCTGTATTTCTCAATATTTTGTCTTATCCACTTTCCCTTCAATTTTCATTTGAACTATTTTTCTTTTACATTTCGACATTTTCTTTTAATATAGGAATACATACTTAATTGTATGTTTTAAATACAGAGGAAATTAGTATACCCTATAGGCCCTATAGGGTTTTAGGACTCAGCCTGAAACCAAAGCATAAAAATATATATATATATGTATATATATATATATATATATATATATTATATATATATATATATATATATATATATATATATATATATATATATATATATATATATATATATATATAATATGGCTTCCCTTTCTGCTGAGGAGAAACATATTTCATCAAATCATTTTTTCAGTTGCTACACCTTCTTTCCTGCAATGACATAATACTGTTATCTGTCGTGGATATGATTTGTATATGATCCGGGTATAGTTACCGGTAAAATTGAGTCACACATTTTGTTTTATAAATAACAGGATGGCCACAGACCGGGAAAACCGGGAATACCGGGAAAAGTCAGGGAATTTCGGCCGACAGGGAATAGTCAGGGAAAAGTCAGGGAATTTTGTCATAGGTCAGGGAAAATCTACCGGCAATTAAAATCCTTATTTCATCATTTTAAAGCACAGAAACCTTAACTTTCTCGAAATTTCTAATAAAAATAAAAACTGCTGGATTTGGAACAAAGGCAGAAGGATTAGCGACCTCTATACTTAGAAATTATATCACAAAAATCCTGTCAAGTACTTACCAGCAAGTTACTAAAAGGGTTTCTTCGGTCATAAGAATTCATAAGTATATTATTATTATTTATTTTTATTATATATATACAAAAAAATGTAATATGTTGCTTTTCTTACACCTAAATTATCCTTCATCGAAACATTCATCAAAAATATGTATAAAAATTCACTTTTAAGAAACGAGGAGTGCATATTATTATCCATTACTATAACCCTAAAAATCGGTCTGAGACAACTCAGACAAACTTTCTTATAAACGAGTTCATAATTACTTAGCCCAGTTTTTTTACATTTATTTAATAGTTTTCGTATGTGCATTTAATTATTATTGAACAATTCATCAAAATGTATCATAAAAATAACTTCTCCTGGGCAGGGAATCGAACCCGGGCTCTCTCCGTCCGCGTTTTAAGCTTTTTCTCAGGAACTAGATTTTTCCCAGGAAAACGGCTTATATCGTTAGATTCGTATTTAAATGGACTACATTTTAAATAAAAAAATTACATTTTAAATACATTTTAAAATTTTTTTAATAAAAATCGTCGGAACCGTTTTCGAGAAATAATTTTTTTCATGTTTTTCAGAGTTTTTGGGGGGTAGCGCCCCCAAATTTAGAGCTAAAATTCATTTCTCGATTTCGCCTCGGGGTATGATTTTTCTATGGTTTACGATTAGTTTATACTTTTTAGCGTTGAACAGGAAAACGCTTAACAGGAAAAATCGGTGTGGACCCGACAAAATACTAGACATAAGAAAAATCATACCCCACGACGTAGTCGAGAAATGAATTTTAGCTTGAAATTTGGGGGCGCTACCCCCCAAAAAACTCTGAAAAAAAATTATTTGTAGTCCATTTAATAAATACAAATCTAACAATTTAAGCCGTTTTCATGGGAAAAATCTAATTCCTGAGAAAATAGCTTTAAACGCGGATGGAGAGAGCCCGGGTTCGATTCCCCGCCAAGGCGAAGTTATTTTTATGACAAATTTTGATGAAATGTTCAATAATAATTCATTTTTTCTACGAAAATATGAAAACTAATATATGAAAAACATTAGGCTAAGTAATTATCAGCTTGTATATGTATTCTATTTTAGCTTGATGATCTTTAACTTTTTAAAGGTAAATCTTGTAAAGTAAATATCGATGATGGTCAGGGAAAACTTGAAGTAGGTCAGGGAAATGTCAGGGAAAAGTCAGGGAATTTTGTCAAGCTATATTAGTGGCCACCCTGTAATAGCACTCTGGTTGAGTGCTGATCACAGCAAGAAATAAAAATTGAAATTATTATAAATTTTTAGCATCAACGAATCTTTAAGATGAATTTAAATCCGGTCAATACTAAAATTCCTTTGCATAAATAAGCAGCGGTTCCACCTGATTTATGAGAACGAGCTATCAAATAATTACAAAGATGTGAGTTTGTGCTGGGTTTGGTTTAATAGAAGGTGATATATCACCACTGTTTTAAAACTTAATAAGTACAATTTAACTGGAAAGTTCTAGAGGGAAAAACATTTCACACAATCAATCTTAACCTCTACTTTTATTGTATCAAAGTTCCTCTACTTGGACCAAGTATACTTTGATTGTGTAAACCTTACTTCAAAGTTCCACAAACACTTGGACTAAGTGGATTTGATCAAATTTCACATGGACCGAGTATACTCGTTTAAACCCGACTTTAACAATACAATATAACATGTACTGCGACACCGCAAGTGGACAATTTTATGTATTAAGATATTTCTCAACTGTTTCAATCGATAATCAAAAGGTGAGATGTCCTTTATAGAACCCCTTGTTCACGTTATACACCTCAATAAAACCTGTTAACAAGATGTGTGATTGCACTATCTCTTGACATTTCTAACGTTTCCCTACGTGGAATGTTCATCTAATGCAGAGTCATGAAGTTGTGCGCATGCTATCCTCTCTCTTTATAAGTACAAAGACAGATAAACCTATATATTGGATAATGTCATAGTTCCCTCACTCTATGTAATTTCGTCTATTCCAACGCTAACAACGGTGTACATAATATTCTGAATTTGTTTGAGAATTATTCTTGAATATCATGACATTAGCACTTGATATACTGCACGATCATCTAATTATTGTGCAGAAATGTTCTGTATGAATATATACTGCACTCTTCATGTAAGTTATAGGGACATATCATTTTATTGTCAGCCTCCTTTATGCATATATATACACTTAAGGAAAGCTTATGTCTAAGTATTCTTGGTTAATATACTCTATCCACTGTAAGAATAGAATGGTCGTAGTATCCTTTATCACTACAATTTGCCACTGTAAGAATAGAATGGTCGTAGTATCCTTTATCACTACAATTAGCCACTGTAAGAATAGAATGGTCGTAGTATCCTTCATCACTACAATTAGCCACTGTAAGAATAGAATGGTCGTAGTATCCTTTATCACTACAATTAGCCACTGTAAGAATATAATTGTCGTAGTATCCTTCATCACTACAATTAGCCACTGTAAGAATAGAATGGTCGTAGTATCCTTTATCACTACAATTAGCCACTGTAAGAATAGAATTGTCGTAGTATCCTTCATCACTACAATTAGCCACTGTAAGAATAGAATTGTCGTAGTATCCTTTATCACTACAATTAGCCACTGTAAGAATAGAATTGTCGTAGTATTCTTTATTACTACAATTTGCCACTGTAAGAATAGAATGGTCGTAGTATCCTTTATCACTACAATTAGCCACTGTAAGAATAGAATTGTCGTAGTATTCTTTATTACTACAATTTGCCACTGTAAGAATAGAATGGTCTTAGTATCCTTTATCACTACAATTTGCCACTGTAAGTATAGAATGGTCGTAGTATCCTTTATCACTACAATTAGCCACTGTAAGAATAGAATGGTCGTAGTATCCTTTATCACTACAATTAGCCACTGTAAGAATAGAATTGTCGTAGTATCCTTCATCACTACAATTAGCCACTGTAAGAATAGAATGGTCGTAGTATCCTTTATTACTACAATTTGCCACTGTAAGAATAGAATGGTCTTAGTATCCTTTATCACTACAATTTGCCACTGTAAGAATAGAATGGTAGTAGTATCCTTTATCACTACAATTTTCCACTGTTAGAATAGAATGGTCGTAGTATCCTTTATCACTACAATAATTAATTTGAAGATTATAATGTTTTGTCTTAGCATCCTTTATAAATAAGGACATGCCCTAAGGAGTATAACTACCAAAACATTCATTATAAATATACTGCATCCTTGAAGAATGTAAGATTTTTTCGCATTATTATGAATATCTTGCACATTTGATGATGACTGCAAGATTATACTACATTCTCTATTGATATACTGTATTCTTGAAGAATACAAGATTATATTAAATAATGCATTGCTTCACTAGTATTTGAAGATTTTAGAGCAACAACGATCTTACGAACTCTCACTTTGCGAAAGGTGCGTAAGATCCGTGCTACATTCTTAACTTGTACGGTAAAACGTGTCCTTAACCACGTAACGCTAAAATATGTATATTAAGTTAAAATTATACGGAGCACATGTTCAGCTAATTCTCGGATATGTCTGTACTCTTCAGATTCATCTTGTAAACGGTGATGGTTGACATAGTCAGTGATGTGTGCCATTTATATGTAAGACGTCAGCTTACTTAAAAATTTCGTTCCAACACCTGTCATAAAACAATTTTTGTTATTTATTATTATTATTTTTTTAATGTTCTTTATTTTTCTGTTCGCAGGTACGTTTTTTTTTACTGTTCTACTTTGATCAAAATCATCACAGAAAGTATTCAATAAATTATATTCTATTTCTTCTCATTCATCATAAAAAAACAGGTAATGAATTATTTATTTAATGAAATCCAACTCTGCAAATACGTGATAGATTCCTTCCTGCTTGTGTCATTAATATTTATTGCTAACTAATCCTCTAATAAATATACTTGTGTAAAGAAAAGCACAAAAACTGAAAAATAAAACAAAAAAACTTTATTACGAACTAACTTTAATATTTATTGCTAACTAATCCTCTAATAAATATATTTGTGTTAAGAAAAGCGCAAAAACTGGAAAAAATATAGCTTTATCTTACTAACTCGAAACTATCGGTAAATAAGCTGATATCTGTGATTAATATTTTTGATTCTGTTAGCAATTTATATAAGTGAATAAACTCTTGGTTAATTTTCTTAACTCTTTCTCTATCATTTATATAATCGAGTAGTGTGACAACTTACCTCAAAATAATTTGTTATTGCTAAGCTAAGGCAACCACATTTATTCCAATAAAAATTAATGTTTGTTTTGATTTGTTGGTCTTCAAATAGATATAATTAGTTATCTAAATTAATATACTTAATTTTACTATTTTTTTTCTAAATATAAATAAATCCCTTTGCCACGGGCTTAACGGCTCATAATATATATTTAAATAAATGAATAATAAAAAAATCATTTTTAAAACAAGCTTTTATTCGTATTCTTTCTCAGCAAACCCTTTCATTTTTTACCCATATCATGGGTTAAAAAATGACTAGTCCGCCATATTGGGCTGTCCGCCATATTGGATTTAGAATGAAGTCTCTTAGCTTTTATGCATTGTCATCCAAACTAAACGTGCATGCAACATTTCAATTCAATCGGTTGAGGATAACTGCTTTAAAATTCAGTTGCAAGATTTGACTCGAACATACATACATACATACAAACATTGCAAGTTAAATAAAAGCTTGTAAAAACACTTATAGCTGGTTTTATATATCATATTATGGATAATTTGGTTATGTGTTAATGTTCAATTAATGTTATTGGTCCTCCTTAAAACTCATTTAAAAAGTGGTGAAGAATGAGTAAATCGTTCAAATATTTCCAATTCCCTGATTGGTAAAAGAATAAATGATTTAACATCAACGAAACAGAGGAAATAATATAAGAAGATTAAAACAAAACATTTGTAAATCCCTTAGCAATAATACCCAATAAATTTAACGTTATGGGGACTAATAGCAGATGTTGTCGCCTCGGTTGTCTTTGATCGTAAACAAAAAGTTTATCTGTCGTCTCGTACTTATATAGTTTAATAAGAATGCTCAAGGATTGCTTCATAATCTGTGCAAGAAGTTACAGTTTTATTGCCGTATTTTAACGTCTTATAGTGGCGGGCTCTGTTTTTATGGCAAAGCCGCATAAACTTATCCCAAGTTCAAGGTTCAAATCATAAGGAAGTTCAACAAGAAAAGTTCAGACATTTATGTGAACTTGGTTTCATCAGGTTCATTTGACTATTTAAAAGTGAGAGAGAGAAAAAATCTAATATGACTCTATTGATTTTTATGATTTTAAAAGACGTTTCTTAGATTCTTTATGCAACGTGTTCATTTAATTAATTTTTGAAAAAGTTATGAATTCCTTTTTTAATTAATTTTATTACTGATGAAAATAATAAAATTAGAATCAACGCGTATATTAATGTTAATTTAAAAAAGTAAAACTGAAGTCTCTTATGTTGGTCTCCAACATTTTATAAACCCTCCCTCCTCATATTCTTTATTAGTGTAGTAGTAGTAGTAGTAGTAGTAGTAGTAAGGTGCTAGTACTAGTACTAGACGGGTAGGACGAACCACTTGTTGGAACCTAGCAATTAGGCCATATATTAGGACCATTTTACTAGCCCCGTAGTGTAGAGTTCCAGCCACTTCACGTATCATACACTGTACATTGTACCGCTGAAGCGAGTATGATGTGATCATTAGTGAGCCATATAAATTAGTGCATCATGGCGAGGGATCGAACCCACGACCTCGTACTGCCCTCAATTCATTGATGGCCGAGCAGACGTGGTAGAGGACGTGGCAGAAGTAATTTTAAGGTGGAAACACACTACCATCACGTCACGTAACATCACGTGAAAAAAGTGTGTGGTGCTGATTTAGTAAGGTTTGTATACATTGCAGCTACACTATTATCACGTCACGTGACATCGCGTGGCGTGATAATAGTGTAGCTGCAATGTATACAAACCTTACTCAATCAACACCGCACACTTTTTTCACGTGATGTCACGTGACGTGATGGTAGTGTGTTTCCGCCTTAATTCGCGCCGGCTCTCTCTTAATAGTGTAACTCTTCTTTCCCTATAATCGGCACTGATGATGACCTTGTAGGCCGAAAGTTGCTTTGATACATGAAAAAGTATTATTTTCGTGGAGAGACAAATTGGTGTATTCCTTCAATCCATTATGATAAACCTCCATCAACGACCTAATTCTTGAAACATGCACTAAATATTACTTATTATGGTTGTTTATTAAGTTATCTTTCTTTGCTCAATTTGTCAGGTGCATTTATTTTATACCATGGAAGGATTTTATTACTCCTTGTTTCATTTTTTGGTAATATCACATGAGATTTATTGAGAGAAGAGGGTTAATAGTTAACAAGAAGAAGACAAAGTATCTGGGGGTTGGGGGAAGGCTATAAAGACATTGTTCATACCATGGTGTCATTAAAGCAGTGGACTCTTTCAAATCCCGGGGAACCATATCAATGTGTTGGGTACTTGTCAGATAAGTGTAGAAATCCGAGTTAATCAACCTCGTAAGGCTATAGCTATGCTAAATGGAGTTATGTGGAGCGATTGGATGGAAAGCAGCCCATAGAAATCTATTCTGACCACCGCTGTTGAGAATGCTTTAACATATGGAGCAGACGTGTGTACATCGAGGGCACGACAGAAGGACCGAATTGTTAATGTGGAGATAGAGGGGCTGAGAAGGAGTGGATATCCAGGTTGGAAAGGGTGAGGAATTAGGAGATTCGGTGGTAAATGGCAAATGGAAGTGGAAGGAACGATGATAGAAAGGATTAAAGAGCGAGAACATCATTGGAACAGCAATGTAAGGAGGATGAAAGAGGAGTGTTGGCCTAGTTCAAAAGCAGCCACCGCCGGTGGCAGGAGGATGAAAGAGGAGTGTTGGCCGAGTACAAAAGCAGCCACCGCCGGTGGCAGGAGCAGGAGGATGAAAGAGGAGTGTTGGCCGAGTACAAAAGCAGCCACCGCCGGTGGCAGGAGCAGGAGGATGAAAGAGGAGTGTTGGCCGAGTACAAAAGCAGCCACCGCCGGTGGCAGGAGGATGAAAGAGGAGTGTTGGCCGAGTACAAAAGCAGCCACCGCCGGTGGCAGGAGCAGGAGGATGAAAGAGGAGTGTTGGCCGAGTACAAAAGCAGCCACCGCCGGTGGCAGGAGGATGAAAGAGGAGTGTTGGCCGAGTACAAAAGCAGCCACCGCCGGTGGCAGGAGGATGAAAGAGGAGTGTTGGCCTAGTACAAAAGCAGCCACCGCCGGTGGCAGGAGGATGAAAGGGCGTCCCTGAGTGTCCTGAAGTGGAGGCGTCGTAAGATCAATAAAGGAACGTTATCTTCCTGCACAGGAGACTGGGAAGCTAATGAAAGTGGAATTTAGGAACAAAGGGCTGCCACTAATAATTGTAGAATCCCTGAAATTGATAAAAAAAATTGTAATATCACGAATATAATCCTAATTACATTATATCTTGAATGTTAAATCTACCTGTGACTTATGGATAACAATAGATTATAGGAAATAATAAGCAGTTTGTCGCTCTAACCACCTTTTGCCATTGGCCTGTTTGGAAGCATGCCCAAACTAATCACTTAAGGACAACTGCTTTTTCTTTTACGTTGTCTTTACCTGTAACCTTTTTTTCAGACTCTGACAAATACATATGATGTAGCTCCATTTTAGTTTTTTCCTGCCAACTCTTTTGTTGGTAGACCTTTCACTTGATGGTAATAGCTTGTGAAAAATTTGCATTTGAAGACAATACAAATATGATAAGATTGTACTTAATAAGGATTTTAAAACGGCTCATAAGTAATTTACAAAGATTTGATCTTGATAAAAAATTTACATTTTAAAGCTAATATCTCTTTATATAGATGAAGTTCTGCTGTCTTATATTATTGTTATTATTATTTTCATAATATCTACTTTAATTTAATAATATTAATAATTATTTTAACGTCAAGTGTAATTATACAAATACCACGTTTTAAAGAATTATTTCCTTTATTGCCAAATAAAGAAGCTTTACCAAACTGTTCTCAAACATCCTTGATTGAGGTTAACTTTGTAAGGCATGCGCATAGAAACTAGGTTTACAGCTAGCTCACAGATTACCTTTGTAAACCATTTGAATTCTTCTCAAGACCAAAACTTATAAGTTGTATCGAAGAAATTTTGCTTCCGAGCTTGCCGAAGGTAACTGATGCTATGTGATCGCTCTAAAGAACGAAAATATTTTAATATTTAATATTTTGGAATTCAAAAAATCCAAGACAGAAATCCGATTCAGGCATCAGGGAACATTTTTGGTTCCATGTCTGTCTGTCGCTCAATTTTTTGCAAACCAACATATCTTAAAAACTACTCGTCCTATTTTAATGAAATTTGTATGGTAGGTCATAATTAGCCTATTGTCAATCCCATATATGTTTTAATATCTGCGCCCATTTGTTTCTCTTCAACATGCGCACAAACATACATTTATTTACACCTATAAGATCTTCATAAGTACTTATTTGATTTTTATGAAATTTGGATGGTTTATCGAAAGTAGACCTCAGAAAGCACCAGATTAGTTGCAACCGTCCGCGCTCTTTATCTTTTGTTTAATTGACACTTAAAATTAATTTAAAAATTCAAAACAATTTTGACATTAAAAAAACAGAGGAAACAATTAAATTAATTAGACAATAATGGCTTGTAAAAACACTAAATCAATGAAGTACGTGATAGGATGCGAGTAAGCTATGTGCCACATTAATTGCCAGTCTATGTAGAAAAAGTAAGTTATTAACGGAATTGTGGAACTTTTTTTCTTTTTTTTATATATTTAATCTGTAATGAAGGTAACCATTCGTTATTTAATACTAGCTTCGCATTATAAAACTACTTTAAGTAGAAAGATATATGTTTTACTCTTATTGACTAATGGACCATTGGATGAAAAAACTATGATAAAACAGGATAATACGTCTAGAAAATGGGACTAGTTTCAGTTTCTAATTCCTAACCTACAATATTGTATGCACTTTACATTTCCCCACTTTATAAACGTTAAATCCCTTCATAAAACTTAATTCTTCAATCTGATAACCAGGAAATAATTTTATATAAATGTAAGTGCATGCACTTTTAAACAATCTTGCCAGACGCATTAGAAACATTTTATCTTTAGTATGTTAAGAATCTCTAATCTAACTTAAAACACTGAAAGAAGGTCAATATGACATCTAAAGTATTTTTCTTTATTTCTTTATTATTTTTTTTATTACGGAAAATAATTAAATTCCCATTAATATTAATTATAAGACAATATTTAAGAAAAAAACTTGAAGCATTGTAATTTGCCAGTTCATAATTCAAATAAAATAATTTTTAGTTAAATACACATACACACACACACACACACACACACATATATATATATATATATATATATATATATATATATATATATATATATATATATATATATATATATTCATACATACGATTATAAGGACTGTAAATCAAAATTTGAATTGTTTGTGATCTTAGCCCTGAAAAATCTAACTGCAAATGCTTAAAATAATATATACCTTTATATAAAAAAGACCTATGAAATGCATTATATTCATAGAGGTATTTTTTCTAAAAGAATTCAACTTTTTTTTATTATATATTAAATTATGCTATTGAGCATAAATCGTGTACTTGTGAATTCAGGAAGAGGAAGCTACACTTTATTTTACGTTTAAATAAATATGTAATATATATATATATATATATATATATATATATATATATATATATATATATATATATATATATATATATATATGTATATATGTATAATAAAATAAACATTTATGCGTCTATGTTTATAATCAGTCGTCTGAATGAACGCTGGATGATGTCAGTTGTGAATGACCTTTTAGTAAAATATTTTTTATGACTTTTTAAAAAAGTCCTGATGTATAACTTATCAAGTTCTTGCATTTAACTGAAACTGTTAATAGTTATTTTAAAATTTAAAGAATCTTTCTGAAAAAAAACCATTTATAATTGATCTTAAAATTTTTTAAAAAATGCGAAAAGTATGAAGTATATGGCGTCATACATATTACAAATGTATGTTTAAAAGCAGACATTAAAAAATATATTATTTTATTAAAATATCATTGTGACAGGAGTTTGACAAGTTTAAATTAATTTATGTAAATAATAAATTAATAAATTAGGGCATAAAAAAAAATTATATTCAAATCATAATATGACAGATTTTGACAGTGATTCAAATAAATAATATTTGTCACTGGTGAAGGTAAAGAAAATAAATATATTAATAAATTAAATAATTATCTATGTGATTGAATATTTTAATTAAATATGATAGAGTTTTGATAGATTGATAGAGGTTTTAAAAAAAAGAAGAAAAAATGGAAGCAATTAAGAAATAATTTTAATGAAAATATTATCTGACAGAAGATTTGACTTGTTCATATTGCCGTGAAATAAATTTTAAAACAACTCCGATAATAAAAAATAAATTATGTTAAAATTAATTTTAATTTAAATTACGATATTGACAGTTTTTATCTAAAATCTATTGGCAAGATGAAATCGAGATATATTTTGAACTGGACTTCATTTAGAATTATGTGTATGTGTCTGTCAGTTTAAATAATTTATATTAATCACATAGCTATCGCTATTTCGAACTCGCCTAATTATTATGGGGTTAGGTATAAACATCTTACTTGTTTGGTTAACACTTTCAAAAGTGTAGGTACTAGTATCTATATTCCATTAAGAATGGTTAGCCAATTTAGGTAGGATGGATAGTGAAATACTTCCTCTAAGTAAAAACGAAGACTATACATTGGATGCATAGTGATACATTTTCCTTTATTGAAACTAATTAATAGTCTATTGGATAGATAGTGAAACACTTCCTCTAAGTAAAAACTAAGAGTATACATTGGATGCATAGTGATACATTTTCCTTTAGTGAAACTAATTAATAGTCTATTGGATAGATAGTGAAACACTTCCTCTAAGTAAAAACTAAGAGTATACATTGGATGCATAGTGATACATTTTCCTTTAGTGAAACTAATTAATAGTCTATTGGATAGATAGTGAAACACTTCCTCTAAGTAAAAACGAAGACTATACATTGGATGCATAGTGATACATTTTCCTTTAGTAAAACTAATTAATAGTCTATTGGATAGATAGTGAAACACTTCCTCTAAGTAAAAACAGAGTATACATTGGATGCATAGTGATACATTTTCCTTTAGTAAAACTAATTAATAGTCTATTGGATAGATAGTGAAACTCTTCCCCTAAGTAAAAACTAAGAGTATACATTGGATGCATAGTGATACATTTTCCTTTAGTGAAACTAATTAATAGTCTACTGGATATATAGTGAAACAATTCCTCTAGGTAAAACTAAGAGTCTAAATAGATAGATATGTAATATAGCAAAAAATCCCTCCCCCAAATACAAATGCTAATGGTGCATATAAAGAAAATCATTTCCCTTAGGCCTCAGGTACGATTGTTTTTTAATTGACCTTTATAATAAAAAAAAAAAAAAACTTTATTTCCAGTAGGGAGAAAAAATTATGATTTTGGATACGTTTAGAGGGACTAAAGTAAGTCTTCTCTTCTCTGAACTCAAAAAGTAGGGAGAAAAAGTAAAAGTAGGCCGAAAAAGAAAAGTAGGGCGAAAAAGTAAGGATTGCCAACTTAATTATTTTAAAAATAGTAGAAAATGAATGGTTAATATAATGAAGTTGTTGAAATCAGGTTGGCGACACTGCTTTTTCGACCTTGTTTTGTCTTTGTTTATACCTGCATCTAAATAACCTTCTATTTGAGTTTGATTCCAATTCTTATTTGTCTTTAATATTGAATCTCTTATATCTGCTATTAAAAGTGCTAACAATTATTGTTATTTTATTTATCTCCCTCGGCTGCACCTCGGGAGCTAATTAGCGTTATTCCCGAGGCGTAGCCGCGGGAACGCCTCGGGAATTAGGAACCATAGTTCCTTCGGCTTAGCCTCAAGAACTAACTTTTTCGCTCAGGGAATAATGACTTACTTTACTCCCTAGGTGCATAAATAACTATTATCTCACATATTTGCTGCCCACTATGCAGTATTAACTTTTTAATTTAACCTAAAAAACCTTGGAACATATTTATATACAATTCTTATAAAAATATCGATCTTTTAATAAAGGAAATCTTACCCAACGGATATCATACCTTTTTATAATTTGGAAATAATCTTTAAAAGTTTTATTATAGACAAAAATATGTATCTCTATTTAATAGAAACTACTTTAATTTTTGACTTTCATAACAAACTCGGACAACGATTTTAAATAGGTCTAGAATACATTACACATACTGTATGAATCAAGTATTTATATATATATATATATATATATATATATATATATATATATATATATATATATATATATATATATATATATATAAAGATAGGATCTTTAATATTTAGCATTTACGTGGTATGATTAATAACAAGTATATATCAAATTATTACAGTTGTTTAAACTCAATACGGGTCTGATTTAAATTACTTTTGAACTCGTTATATTGGCAAAACTCCAAGCTATTTGATATCCCCAAGAATGAAACCTTTCAACAATTTTTTAATATACTATAATATTATATTTTTTAATTTTAATTTTTTTTTTTATTATTTATTATAGAAATAGTTGTTGTGTATGATTTAACATCATATTCAATTAAGTTACATACTATTTAAATATTTAACTTCATTTACATAATTAACTAGATTAGGTATATTAATATTATAAATAATAATAAATTAAATTAATAAAGTTAAGAGCGTTTGTATTTAAAAATCCAAACTATTTTTAAAACAAGTTTGTTATTTTTTCACTCAATTTAAAAAGTTTTTATTTATATTTATTTTTTTAAAAAAATGATATTATCAAGAAATTAAAAGGATCTTAATTTTTTAATGCTTGAATAAATATTTTAATATTATAATAATGTTTAAAAATTATTTTTATTATAAAGAAGGATTATTAATTTGATTACTATAAAATGTCTCTCCACGTAAACTGGCTAATTTGTTTATTTTAAATCAAAAAGCAGCTTTCAGCCTTCATAAGGCCATCAAGTGTAAGAATGTGGTAGAAGTAGAGTTACGTCATGTCGTAAATGAAAATGATTGAGTCCAGTCTGCTCTACAACATGTCGGACATCATAAGGTAAGACTTCTACCACATTCTAGCACTGATGATGTGCCTTATGAAGGCTGAAAGCTGCTTTGTGATTTAAAATAAACAAATTAGCCAGTTTACGTGGAGAGAAAAAGTATATTATTCATTAAGATGACCTCCATAGACGCTCTCGCATCTAACGATTATTAATTCGTTATTGTTACTTTAATATCACAATTGCTGTTTTGAGGACTCTTATTATACATTGCTGAGCTTGTACTCACAAATATTAAGCTTACAGTTATGTTTAATAACACAAACCCTGGAAAATTGACAAAACCCACTGTGCCCCCTATAAAACTGTTCGTCAGACGAGCAATCCACGCTTCGAGGATTGCGTGCGGGATTCCTCTTTACACATGCGTTCTTTCCGTCGCGACAACACCGGCCACGCAATCCTCTGGGAAAGCGCGTAATCACTTTTATAGCTACCAAATCTTTCCCACACGCTTACTTGCACGGTATTACTCGCGCGCAATCCTTCGTGATTCAAGCCCGCAGGAAAGAACGTATGTGTAAAGGCCGCTATTGTCGTTTTTCTTCTAATATAAAATCCGCCAATTAGTGTGGCACCTAGCTTCCTTGCGACCTATTTCGTATAATTTTATGTTTTTACAACCTATTAATGTCAAATTTATTTCATTCCCTTCCCCCGTTTTTTAAATCTGTTAAAATTATTTTTGACATTTTACATGAATAAAAGTATCATTTTAGCCACATTTAAAGAGCGCAGACGGTTAAAATTAATCTGAGGCCATTTGCGGGCTACTTTTGACAAACCATCCTAATTTAATAAAAATCAAATGAGTACTTTTGAAGATATAGGTGTATTTAAATGTATGTTTGTGTGCATATTGAAGAGAAACAAATTTGCGTAGACGGTTGAAACTTATATTGGACTAACTATGGCCTACAATACAAATTTCACTAAAATTGGACTAGTAGTTTTTAAGATATATATGTTGGTTCGCAAAAATTGAGAGACAGACAAACAAACAGACCGTAAGACACACAAGGAACCAAAAATTTTCCTTGATGTCTGAAATGGATTTCAGAAATCGTAGTTATTCTTTGTCAAAAAACAAAAACAGTTTTTGAAAAATTTTTCGTAAGAAAAAGTTTTCCCCAAAATTTTAAAATGGATTGGACTATAGACACTTCAGAGTAGTATTGCGTTTGGGCAATGAAAATGCATTGGAAGAACACGTCATTTTAATTATTGGTTCAAAAGTTATAGCTAAAACAAACTTTTTAATGGTCGCCATCTTGATGGCTAAGCCGATTACGCTGGTTATTGATCTCGTCCGATTTTGTTCAAATTTCCTACGGATCCTTTATGTGTGCTAAAACTATTTTAAACATTCTTTTTCTACTTCTAAGAAAACAAAATAAGGTATAATTGGCCATTTCACATAACACTTTCGCCAACAATAATGGCCAATTTATAAAGGAATTCCAAGGTTATAAAAAAACGTATATGGCATAAAGCACTGAAATCATTTTATCTAAACGAACACTCTTGGGATCTTTAACTTAACTGGGAAAAATACGAGCCAATTAGGTAAAAGAGCCGGCCAATTTAAAAAGAAAAAATAATTAAGTCGGATTTCTCTCAACTTACTCATAATGCGCAATGCGCTGGCCAATCAGATATAAGCTCAAATAAGTACAGAACTGAACGATATTGAGTAAACACAATCAGAGCCAATCTTGCGGTGATTCCATGCCTTAGTTAAAACTAATTGGATACAAAAGATAACTTCTACGCTATTTTATCCCCCTTTTGGCAAGTCGAAACATTTCATTTCTTTACAGGTACGAATGTAAACACGACTGAAGCAAGTAATTGGGAGGTTCTTTTCGTGATATATTGTGTCAATCAGTCAAAACATTTTTTTTCTCTCTTAAATCAAGAATAGGGTTCATTATATGCCGTATAGATTGCACGTCATAACGAATCAATATTTATGCAATAACTTGATTGATTGTGATACCTATTTAAAGTATATAGAATTTAAAACCCTTACGGTTAATATACGCTAATTAAAGTTTGAAATTTCACATCTGAAATGTAATAACCCATTTTTTTGGCTCCCATTTCTTATGAAGAGTTATCTACTTTGTTAAAAGTCTCTCCCAATTATGTATTACCTATCGAAGCAGCTTCCGGCCTCAATCATTATCAGTTACTAAACTAGGAGTAGCCGAACTCAAATAATTTTGCTTCCGAACTTACCGACGGTAACGGAGCTATGTGATCGTTCTGAAGAACAATAGTTATTTATGCACCTAGGGAGTAAAGTAAGCCATTATTCCCTGAGCGAAAAAGTTGGTTCTGGAGGCGAAGCCGAAGGAACCATGGTCCCTAAATCCCGAGGCGAAGCCGAGGGAATTAGACTCTTTAATTCCCGAGGCGCAGCCGAGGGAATAACTCTAATTAGCTCCCGAGGCGCAGCCGAAGGAGAGAATTATTACGAGGGGAATAATGGCACTTTACTCACGAGGTACATACAATATTTTATCTCCAGTAGGAAGAAAATACTCATTTTTGTCCATAGCACAGTTTTTATTTATTATTTTAATAAATTACAATAATTATTAGCACTTTTAATAGCAGATATAAGAGATTCAATATTAAAAAAATAAGAATTGGAATTAAACTCAAATAGAAGGTTATTTAGATGCAGGTTATAATGTTGTAAACAAAGATAAACATGGTCAAAAAAGTGCAGTGCCGCCAACCTGATTTCAACAACTTCATTACATTAGCCATACATTTTCTACTTTTTATAAAATAATTAAGTTGCAATCTTTACTTTTTTGCCCTACTTTACTTTTTCTCCCTACTTTTACTTTTTCTCCCTACTTTTTGAGTTCAGGGATGAAAATACCTGTTTTAGTCCCTCTAAACTAATTCAAAATCATTACTTTTTTTCCCTGCTGGAGATAAAAATATTTTATGTCTCCGATTTTAGAAATTCCAAGTCAGAAATCGGTTATAAAACATCATGGAACATTTTCGGTTCCGTGTCTGTCTGTCGTTCAAATTTTTTCAGACCAACATATCTTAAAAACTGCTCGTCGGATTTTATTGAAATTTGGATGATATAGGTCATAATTAGTCCGCTGGTCCCATAGAAGTTCATATAAGTTTCAACCTTCTGCGCCCATTTGTTTATCTTCCTTTTGCTCACAAACATCTATTTACACCTATTTCATCAAAAGTACTCATTTGATTTTTATGAAATTTGAATGTCTTCGAAAGTAGCCTATATTCAGCCCCATATTAATTTCAACCATATAAGCTCTTTAAAGTTAGCTAAATTGATACTTTATTTCATGTAATGAATCAAAACAATTTTGATAATTTGGAGCTTTAAAAAATTGGGGGGGGGGGGGGGAATTAAATATGTTTGACAATAATTTATTGTAAAAGCATAGAATCATCTATGCTTTCATCAAAGTATACGAAATAGGACCACACTAATTGACAGAGTATTTTTATTTTTGGTTATATTTACATCACATTGGAGATTTAACCATCGAAAAGATGGTTAAATGTGGTGGTACATTATTTGATAAGAATTATCCACAACAACATTTTCCCACGAACCCCGAAATGTAAATCACTTGGACAATTATATAATAATAGCAACTTCTGCAATATCTACGACTCAATTCTGAAGAGTTTCAGCCAAAAATTATTATCTACACAATCTTTTGAAGCACAACGCTTCAGCATAAGAACTGAAGTAAAACAATGTTTTGGCTAGAGATAGATCAACTATTGATGTAGTACTTGTTATGTAATTTTTACAATAAATTATTTTATTTTTAGACTCGAAAATGGCTCGAGTAGCCGAAACGTTGCCTCATAGTGTAAAGCAGTTAGTCCTTCATTTTCAGTCTACCCTTCAAGGATCCAATTACTGAATCTCTAATAATTTCTACAGGGTACACTTGGAATTACTATAAATTATTGATCTTGAGTAATAATAAATAAAATTAATAAATTTATTCAAATTAAATAATGTATTATGTTCTTCGTATATAAGACAGTTTACTACGAATTGTGCCGGAAAGATTTTTTAATTTCATACCCAGAAACAAAAATAACAGGAAATTAATAAAACAATTAATTGCGCGTATAATTTCAAGTACTGTATTTTCGGCGTGAGATTAGCTCATTATATAGTATATAGTATATAGTGATTAATGATTACTACAGGAAGATGCCTGAGGAGAATACGTCATTATTCCTGTAGATTTTATATGAAACAAAGAACTTACTTTAAACACATTCTATGACCTTGACACTGACCTTCAACTCTTCAATGACTCAAAACTTAAATAAAAATATAATAAGTTAAAGTTTTATAAGTACCATGTTTAAATGCTTATTATAAAGTTTTTTTAAATACTTACTTTATGCATTTAAAAAAAACATTGTCCGAGAAGTCCCGGAAAATATACATATACCTCATTATTTCTTCCGCTTTAAAACTTATAAAATACCCTTTAAATTATTTGTATGATTTTCAATTTATTATTATTTATATATATTTTTTTTTTCTTCAATTTTCTGAATTTAATTATAATATATTTCTAACTTATTTTATTTGAAATATTTTATGATGTAAAAAAACCATTTAAAAGTAAAATAAAATGGTTGTGCTAAAATTAGTTTAGTTAAAATGTTGATGCTTTTTGACAAATTAGTTTAATTGAAATGTTGATACTTTTTGACAAATTAGTTAAATTGAAATGTTGATACTTTTTGACAAATTAGTTTAGTTAAAATGTTGATGCTTTTTGACAAATTAGTTTAGTTAAAATGTTGATGCTTTTTGACACATAAGTTTAGTTACAATGTTGATGCTTTTTGACACATTAGTTTAGTTAAAATGTTTATGCTTTTTGACACATTAGTTTAGTTAAAATGTTGATGCTTTTTGATAAATTAGTTTAGTTAAAATGTTGATACTTATTGACAAATTAGTTTAGTTAAAATGTTGATGCTTTTTGATAAATTAGTTTAGTTAAAATGTTGATGCTTTTTGATAAATTAGTTTAGTTAAAATGTTGATGCTTTTTCAACAATTCGTTTAGTTATAAAATGTTGATACTTTTTAACAAATTAGTTAAGTTAAAATGTTGATACTTTTTGACAAAATAGCGTGGAAAATTAAACAATTTACACAAGTGTCATATATTTTTGTAATCTACTCTTTAATACCTTTAATATTTACTTGATATTGTCTGTCTGTCGTCTGTGCAGAAGCGTGGAGCCTAAACTGATTGGCCACTTTTGACGAAATTTGGCATACGTGTTCAGAAAAATTATACCCTGAGGCGAAATCGAGAAATTAATTTAAACTTCAAATTAGGGGGCGCGACCCCCTCCAAAAACTCTGAAAAAACGTGAAAATAATTATTTCTCGAAAACGGTTCCGAAAATGTTTAATGGATTCTTCTATTATGTCTACAACTTTGTCTTTATTGACCCCTTATACGTTTTAGCTCAAAGCAAATAAAGGCTAATAATATTTTAGATCGTCTGTTAGCTGTAATCTATACATATTATATAAATATGAAATTTAAATAGGAGTTTAACATAACATACATAGGATTAAAAAATAAGTAATAAGAGGATAAAGGTAATAAATAAACGATAAGCTAGTGGGAAAATTTATGAAGTCAGTACAGCGAGGAATCAAAGTAAATAACAAGTTACATACCAACTTCAATTTGCATTTCAACCTCATATACATATAGAACTAGATACAAAATCAAGATTGTAAAAACAGAGACAAACTTGAAAAATGATTTTTCCGTTTAAATATAATACATTTTAAAAGAAATATATGTACATATATTTATATATATGTACAACATATATTCTGAAGCCAGTAAGTAATGTTATAAATGAGATCAAACAAGAAAAAGAAAAATAAAATCACGATAAGGCAACAATAATTCTGCAAATCCTACATCATTTTTTTTTTTTTTTAAGAAACTTAAATCAGATATGAAATTTCGCTTTGCTTCCATTAAGAATATGAAAAAAGTAGATTATTATAAGTAAGTAATGTTATTAAGTATTTTAAAAGGAATTTAAAAATAAAATTTAGTCGTGGTTTTTAAACTTTAAGATGTAAACAACTTAATTATATAAAACTTATTTTAAATCAAGCCTGAATTAAATACCTAATCTCTGATTATATCATAGTAAGTGACTTAAAAGGAACTTGTTTCATATACATATAGATTAATACAGATATAAAATAGATAGTAGTGTAGATGTGCTTGTATTTAAATGCGATGTGTGTGGACAAACTAAAGCTCTTGAGCTTTTGGCGTAGATTTTTATTAGTGATGGTATTATCATACATATATAGGAATAAAACCAGTAAGTGCTTATAGAAATCTTTACTTTATGTAGATTCATAAGGAAAGCTTAAGAACGGAAAAAATTAAGTGCAACTTTGTTCTGTTCTGTGGTAGTTCTTTTATTGCGTTCTAGCTTACCCTGGGTAATAAGTTCCAGCTTACCCTCGTCTTCGATTGTTTGCCAACTGGACTTGGCTCTTCGTTTTCCTTGTCACAAAGCCTGTAATAATGTACAATTGCCTGGTATTATAGGTACATACTACTTATTTATCGCTTCTGTCACTCCTAATTTCCTGATCTGCAGATCATGATAATGATTTTATTTAGATCGCGGCGGACAGACGTTCTGCCGTCCGTCGGGGACTGGGGTAGTCAAACAAAACGTGGATAAGGTACAGGGTAGTTTTTTCCAACTCGTGTTCTTTTTAGGGTTTCGTTGGTAAAACCAAAAAAAAGAAACCCTTATAGTTTCGTTCCTGTGTCTGTCTGTCACTCTGTACGGTTTCAATAACTTTTGAACCAAAAGAGATAAAAACGTGAAACTTTCCAGTATATAAGATCGTTTTGACGCGCACACAGGAAAAATATAGCGAACTCAAAATTATCAGCTCTTCCAATTCAAAATGGCGGATAATTCACGTCGCCTAAAAAAAAGATTTTTTAAAAATTTTGAGTGGGGTCTCATAGGAAAGGTATTGAAGAGTAGATTACAAATATATATACCACTTAGGGATAGTGTTTAATTTTCGGCGCCATTTTGTTAAAAAACATCGAAATTATGTGTGTGTCCCCCCCCTAAAATCGTATTTCCGCTGTTACTAAAAATATAGAAAAATATGCAAAATGTGTGGTCTGCTGGGCCATAGAAAAAATAAGATTAGCAATTTGATCTGATTTACAGGAAATCCAAGATGGCGGATAATTCACGTCACTCGAAAAAAAATCTTTTTTAAAATTTTGAGTGGGGTATCAAATGAAAGGTATTGAAGAGTAGATTACAAATATATATACCACTTAGGGATAGTGTTTAATTTTCGGCGCCATTTTGTTAAAAAACATCGAAATTTTGCATGTCCCCCCCCCCCCCCTAAAATCGTATTTCCGCTGTTACTAAAAATATAGAAAAATATGCAAAATGTGTGGTCTGCTGGGCCATAGAAAAAATAAGATTAGCAATTTGATCTGATTTACAGGAAATCCAAGATGGCGGATAATTCACGTCACTCGAAAAAAAATCTTTTTTAAAATTTTGAGTGGGGTATCAAATGAAAGTTATTGAAGAGTAGATTACAAAAATGTATAACACTTGTGGTTAACGTTTAATTTTACGCGCCATTTTGTCAAAAATACTTTTCACCCCCCCCCCCCCCCCTCTAATTTTGTGTTCACAATACCAACGAAACCCTTTTTACGTGAGACTTCACGCCTTACCAATTTATTTGTTTTATTGTCACCATGTCTATAGCAGTTCCTCCGACGAATAAATATTGCTCTTTCTGTTCGCTTTGTGGCAAGCATCACCAAAAAGGAATTTTGGGTGCATTAAATAAATTAAAGAAGAGAGGAGTTCGTCGATTTTCACCGTCTGTGCTGTGAATTGAGTTCATTTGATGACTGGTTTTTCTCATATTTGCGATTGTCTGAAGAACAATTTCAGAAGTTAAATACTCTCGTAGAACCTAAAATATCGAAACAAAGAAAAGCCATTCCGTGTGACACATATCATACGGAAAAACGCACTCCAGAACAAGATCAATTAATTGATCAGAAGATTCATCGGTCATGTTGATTCCAGTTCACTGCAAACTCTGTGAAAAATACAACTGAAAATCTATCTGTGGCATGGACAGCCGCCTTATGTTTGACCAGGATCATGCAATATTACAGACCACATAGTCCGTGACGGACAAAATGCTTTGTCCGCTTCCAGTTTGACCGGGCATTTAACCTTCTGGCTAGTGCTCTTCTTTGTAAGCCTAACAGCCTGATGTTGACATTTTGGCTAGGGATTATTGTTATTACTTATGTATTAAACTTCTTACAGCTTAGTATTAAAGACAACATGTTACCACCATTTTGCTTAAATAGTAGATAAACATTTACTACGTTCACACATCGTTTTGAAAGCGTTTCGGATCCAATTCGTTTTCGAAATATTTGTTTTCGAAATCTCGACAGACGACAGACGACAGACGACGGACAGACATTTTTTAAAAACCACTTTTTTGGACTCAGGGGACCTCAAAACGTGTAAATCCATCAAAATCTCAAAATCGAATTTTCCACATCACAATACTTTCTCTTTATATGAGAAAGTAAAATACAGGTGATCGAAATGTTTGTTTTCGATATTTCATAACGGTGACTTCACGAGTAAAATCTTCTTTCTTGTTACCTAATATGACCGCGAATTTTTACATTTTATTTACAAGTTATAAAAGTTTTTACAGGTTCTTTATAGTATTAACTTTTGTTTAAAAACGTTTTTGCAGTTTAAAAAAAAGAAACTGAAGCTCACGAAAACAAAGAACTTTAAAAGTGGAAAAGAGTAAAATAACCTGATATCTCGATCCCCTCCACGACCAGTTCATACGAGCGTTTTAATTTCGATCCCCCGTTCCGATCACGTATTTTTGGTGGAGCGGATTTAACCCGATACGATCCGTCGATCTCCGTCGTTTTGAACTAGCGAATCCAGAGACGGAACTAGATCTGCTGAGGCCCGTGTGATTTGTTTTAGCCCCCCCCCCCCCCCCCCCCTCCAATGACCAAATATTTTTGTCGCCTCATTTTTCAGGATACACATGAGATTTGTTATAAATTGCAACAAAAAACACTATTTTATGATAAAAAAAAACAAAGTAAATTAAATTCGTATTTAAATGGACTACATTTTAGAATATTTTAATCAGAATCATCGGGTCGGAACCGTTTTCGAGAAATACTTTTTTCATGGTTTTTAAGTAGTAGCGCCCCCAAATTTGAAGGTAAAATTAATTTCTCCTCGGGGTATGATTTTTCTGAACATGTATGCTGAATTTCATCAACATCGGCCCAGTAGTTTAGGCTCCAGGTGTCTGCTCAGGCAGACGAGACATTTTTTAAAAAAACTACTTTTTTGGACTCAGGGGACCTCAAAACGTTTAAATCCATCAAAATCGAATTTTCGCGCCATTACAATACTTCCTCTTTATATGTAAAGTAAAAAGAGCAAAAAAGTTGTCTGTAATGGTACATTTTTACTTTAGCACTTTAGCCTTTAGCATCCCCCTATATCCCTTTGTGTTAATAGTTATTTCGCCAAAGGAACATTATACAGAGTAGCATATAATATTCCTTAGTCTAAATTACTGTTACGAAGGGATATTATGTATCTTGGGACAAAGCAATATCACACTTGTGTTTATAATAATTGTGATCATATCCCTTAGTCTAATCAACTATTAAGATAAAGGAATATTAAATATAGAACTTCCCCTGGAGTCTCAATGTCTTGGGGAGATAAACACACAAACATTTTTGACTTTTTTAGGGCAGACTATTGTTTAGAACCAAGTGGGGTGCTAAAGTAAAAAAGAGCCCTTGTAATTAATACAAAAAACTGGATTTCGAGTTTATGGCTCAAAATAAGAACTCATTTTAAATTTTTTTATTAGATCCATTATTTTAGCTGTTAGACTTGAGTTGAATACTCATATTTTGAAACTTCAATTCTTGGAGAAAAAGAAAAGAGTAAAAAGTTCTTATTTTAAGCCATAGAATCTAACTTTAGCCTAAAAAATATGTCTTCTATTAACTTTTTCATATTTTAAGTACTGCTGCAGAGCATTTTAGCGATCAAAGTGCTTAGCTATTTTTCTGTAAGCGCATTTTAAGTTAACATAGAATCCAGCATACCACGTCTTTCTTCCTGCAGTAGATTCCGGAGATATTGAGTGGATCGTGTTAGGTGGCCCCTGTGTAGGCATATTTTACAAGTTAAAAATTTATAATTAATTTAAAAACTTCCTAAAGAAAGTTACATTTTGATGAAACATATACATATACAAGATAATACAAAACATTAACAGTCTAAAATACCCAAATGTATAAAAATCATGTCATTTTGTAAGTCAATTTTTCATATTAATAATATTATCTTAATAAGCATTTAACATCAATTGTCTCAAAAAATATAATAATAATAATTATTATTTGGAAAATAAGATAGACACCTATCACATAAAAATAATAATGGTAATAAATAAAATATAAACTAACTTTACCTTTTTAGTAAAATTATTCTTTATTTTTTATTCATTTATTTTTATTTTATTAATATTTTTTTTTTATAACTGGCGGAAGCGGAAGTGAGGCCCCCCCTTACCCCGAGGCCCGTGTGCGGCTGACCCCATGCACACGGCTAGTTCCGGCACTGAGCGAATCGTTTTCAAAACCGTTTCCAAAACGATGTAAACGTAGTAATTGATTCAATGTAAATACATGTAACTTATTTTAGTCAGGTGTTTCGAACTTTCCAAGAAACCACATTCATACAGTAAGAAAAACTTCACATTTGTCTCAAATTGATTTTAATTCTCGTCTTTTTGCACAAATCTGTAAATCCTTTTTCTATAGTCTTATTAGTCTAACTTTAGTACAAAATTTAAAATAACTAGACCAGTAATATGGGTGCAGTGTTTTTTTTTTTTAAATTTTAGCTTCACTTGTTTTAACATTATAATTAGACATTTAGAGCCAGGTAGCAAACCTCTATCTTTAATCTTCCCTCTAGCTGATAACGTTTTTTTTTTTTTTTTTTTTTTTTGTTTTTATAAGTTCGTGAAATATATTAGTAAATTTTTAGTAAAATGAAAGCACCTACTTACAACTTCAAAATTAATCATTTGAGTTATAATATAAAAAAAAAGTTACTCTATATAAAGTCACCTTTCAACTTCTTACTTTAAGTGTCTTTTTTTTTAAACTTTTATTTTTTTTTATTTAGTCAAGTCAGCAGAGATCTTGATGTTAAGATGGTTTATAATAAGGTTTCAGAAAGACTTGTTTCACCCTTCTGAACTAACCAAACTGAAACACATGATTAATTATTCAGCGTGGAATAATTCTTGCGCCATTTTCATGCGCCATTTCACCTCAGTCTAGTTTTTAGCGCCTTTGTTGTCTTTCTTAGGTTTAACCTCTTAAATCTCATACATAAAAAATCTCTCTTGTTACCTAATACGGTTGTTTTTATTAAGCTATTTCGGTCTAAGAAACTTCATAACGTATATATTTTTTTTTTTAAATTATTCTTTTTTTTATAGAACTTTAAAAAGCCACGCCTTTTACTAACCTCTTTATTTTAACTTTGACGAAGGATGCATTTAAGTCAGGTACCATTTTTTTTTACTTGATTAAGTCATATAATTCCATAATATATACCTTTTTGTACTCTCTTTTATTTTTATTATATATATATTTTCTTTTATTCCTATTACATTACTAGTTACAGAAATATATTACGTTATAAACAAGTTAAAAATAAATTGCTCCTTGACATAAGGATTTTTTGTTATGATCTCAGAGCAAGGAAGGAGTAGAGGGAACAATACTATAGCATCTGGGTCTCAAAAAGGGGTTCATTATGCTCCCCCCATATACTAACACTTTCAAGCGGCAGTTTGGTGAAACAATATCGATATCTCGATAAAAAATCGAAATATATTAGATATCAGCTGATAACTGATATTTTCTTACGACATTTAATATTTTTATTTTTAATACAGTTTTCTTCATAAATATGTACTTTAATGTTTGTTGTTAACCTTATTAATTGTCTGAAGGCTGTAACGTTGTTAATAAACGTGTAACAGTTCCTAGATAACCAATAGCAATCTTCTTTGAGTGGGGTATCAAATAACTGCTACTGATAAGGATTTGTTGACAACCGTCTGTGGTGACAGAAAGACAAGGAATAGACCAATAATACAAGGACCAGTGACCACGTGATCACTTTAGTTTAGATTGAGCTCGCTAGAAAGCGTTAGTATATGGGGGGGAATATAATGAACCACTTTTTAAATCGCATTGCTCCCTCTACCCCTTCCTTGCTCTGAGGTTATGACTATTTTTGTTTTTTGTTATGACTCGCATGTTTTTTTAAGTAAAGACATTTCTCTAGATTAGTTTAAAACACTTAATTATTTAAGGTTTACAATTAATTTTTTTGTGAAGACTGCATTTCTTCAGTCATTTATTAAAAATAATATTTTGCTTTTTCTTCAAAAGGTTTCCAGTAATCAATTTCATTCACTTGAAATAGTAAGTCGGAATTTATAACACGCTAAAGAAGTTAATTGAAAAAGATTATTTTTAGTACCCCTATGCTATTAAAAAAACAAATGCTGCGTTAGAATACAGAAGTCAATGAGAATTGAATTGCATACGGGAAGAGAAACTTAAATTGAATATTATACCTGGCATTGCCATAGCAACAAGATTAAACAAATTTACGATATTTGTCACATGGGCCAAAAGTCAGCTGGCCCCAGTGACCACTTATACTCGGTAAAATTTCTGTATTCAAACAACCTTAAATAATAAACATTCCCAGATATTAACAAATAACCTTATAACTCTAAAGCTTAGAATAATACTATATATAGAAGGAGGATCACTGATAACATTGAAGCCAACTTTGGTTGTGTCCCTTAATCCGCGTTCTAAAAATTCATTTTTGTAATTTGTGACGTCATAACTCTAAAATTATTTGCCTTCGGTTTTTTAATTTAATTTTTTATTAAATTATAATTATTGATAGTCAGTTTAGTTTATTGTAATATTTTTTTTTTGTGTTTTATCTTATTTTATCTTGAAATATGCTAAAAATAATGTTTATTATTATCATGCTGGGCGAGTTGTAAAAAATGACGTCAGAGTGAAACGTAAACAATAACCAATGGCAGGGTTTTTCTTCTTGATGTTTGTGAGCGGGCTTTGAATAGTTACTAAAGCATGGCCAACCTTCTCCTGTTTAAATGAAAAAAAATGAGTGTTGTTATGTTGGCAGCCTGGTCTTAAGGACACAACCTCTCGGCAAAAGTTGGCTTCAGTCTCTTATCAGTAATTGCTTAGGATTCCGATTCTATGCTCCTTCTATATAGAGATGATTAGTAATGACGTCACAAGATGGCGTAAGCTTTCGATAATTTATTCGATTCGGTTTGTTATGTTCCTTTTCCTTATCACCTGTTATCAATCCCATGTAAAATGAATGGGAGAATTTTCTCAATTTTTTAAATAATTAATTATTAAATTATTATTAATTTATAAGACTTTTTAACCTTTGAACGTTATTATACTAAGTCTATTTTAACAATGTAAGATAAGAAAACATTAAAAATTGCCGTTCTAGTGGTTAAAAAAGTATATTGTGAGTGTGTTTTATTGTGGTGATACCGTCCGGGTCCGTTCTTATTTATCGTTTATTTTTTAAATCGTTTTTCTATTTTAGTTTGTATATTATGTCTTCCACCTTCTCGAGCGTTATGAAAATTTCATCTATACTTCATTTTTTTCGGAGGACAAAGCTATTCTTCGTAAAAGTATGTCAGAGTATTTAAGTAATAATTGATTAATGTATTAAATTAGTTTTTTAATCAAAATTTTAAACAAGTATACATGCGAGGCACTCATATCTTATATTATTATACTCGTTAATATAGATAACAAAAAATACACAAATAATAACAGTCTGCTCTTTGTCTCGTCATCAACGTCTGTTTTCTAGGCTGGCCAGTGATCTATTGTATTGTATATAATTATGTTCCAACATCGGTTAAATATAATGCACATTGTAAGTAACCAGGAACAAAATATTATTACAGGGTGGCCACAGACCGGGAAAACCGGGAATACCGGGAAAAGTCAGGGAATTTCGGCCGACAGGGAATAGTCAGGGAAAAGTCAGGGAATTTTGTCATAGGTCAGGGAAAATCTACCGGTAATTAAAATCCTTATTTCATCATTATAAAGCACAGAAACCTTAACTTTCTCGAAATTTCTAATAAAAAAAAGAAAAAAAAAAGCTGTATTTCGAACAAAGGCAGAAGGATTAAGGGCCTCTATACTTAGAAATGATATAAAAAAATCCCGTCAAGTTCTTACCACCAAGTTACTAAAAGGGTTTCTTCGGTCATAAGAATTCATAAGTACATTATTATTATTTATTTTTATTTTTTTTAACAAAAATATGTAATATGTCGCTTTTCTTACACCTAAATTATCCTTCATCGAAACATTCATCAAAACTATGTATAAAAATTCACTTTTAAGAAACGAGGAGTGCATATTATCCATTACTATATCTTCGGTAGTATGCACTAATTTAGTTATTTTAGGGGTAAAATGTCGACCATTTAAAAAAAACTATATATTTTTGTTAGCCAAATACTACCTAATACCTTTAAAATTATACCTTAAAACTAATGAAATGATACCTTAAAATGATACCAAATAATACCCAACTTCGAATTTTCCAATAACAAAAATTTTGGGGCTTCCGAGTTACGGCCCCCTAAAATTTTTAAAATTTGACTTTTTTATATCAACTCCCGTAAATATCATTGGACTACAGAGATGCGTATTTTTTTATTTTTGCCTTATTTTTAGCTCCTGTCCTAATGGGGTAGCGGGGGGGGGGGCATTTTTTTGCGATTTGTTTTAATTTTTTTTTTTATTGGGGGGGGGATATAATTGCTGCCATTTTGGAAACACGATATATCTTTGTGAACGAAATTTCAATACCTTTAAAATGATACCCAACTTTGAATTCACAAATGACAAAAATTTTGGGGCCTGAGTTACTGCCCCCTAAAATTTCTAAAATTTAACTTTTTTAAACCAACTTCCGGAAATTTCATTGGACCACAGAGATATATATTTATGTGTTTTTGCCCTTTTTTGGACCTATCCAAATGGGGTAGTGCAGGGGGGGGGGGGGTACATTTTGGGTTTGTCTTAATTATTTGGAGGGTATAATGGCCGCCATTTTGGAAACGCGATATATATTTCTAATCTACATTTCAATACCTTTAAAATGATACCCAACTTGAAAATTACAAAAAAATATAAAATATGTATTGCGATCTACTCGCAATTGATCGCAGATCGTAGAAATTTGGAGCGTTTAAGTCCGCAATAGTTTTTCTGTTTTTGGGCAAAAAAGTTTAACTTTTATACCAGATTTCAAGTGTACAGCTTCAGTAGGTAGGGAGATATACTCCAAGATGCGACGGACGGACGAACTACCAAAAGCATAAGGGTTTCTAGGGCGACCTCGAAACCCTAAAAATGGGTCTTAGACAACTCAGACAAACTTTCTTATAAACGAGTTCATAATTACTTAGCCCGGTTTTTTCCATTTAATAGTTTTCGTATGTGCATTTAATTATTATTGATCATTTCATCAAAATTTATCATAAAAATAACTTCTCCTGGGCAGGGAATCGAACCCAGGCTATCTCCGTCCGCGTTTTCAGCTTTTTTCTCAGGAACTAGATTTTTCTCAGGAAAACGGCTTATATCGTTAGATTCGTATTTAAATGGACTACATTTTAATTTTTTAATCAAAATCGTCGGAACCGTTTTCGAAAATAATTTTTTTTCACGTTTTTTTAGAGTTTTGGGGGGTAGCGCCCCCAAATTTAGAGCTAAAATTCATTTCTCGATTTCGCCTCTGAAAAAAAGCTTTAAACGCGGACGGAGAGAGCCCGGGTTCGATTCCCCGCCGAGGCGAAGTTATTTTTATGACAAATTTTGATGAAATGTTCAATAATAATTAATTTTTTCTACAAAAACATGAAAACTAATATATGAAAAACATTGGGCTAAGTAATTATCAACTTGTAACTTGTGTATTCTATTTTAACTTTTTAAAGGACTTTAACTTTAACTTTAACTTTTTAAAGGAAAATCTTGTAAAGTAAATATCGATGATGGTCAGGGAAAACCTGAAGTAGGTCAGGGAAATGTCAGGGAAAAGTCAGGGAATTTTGTCAAGCTATATTAGTGGCCACCCTGAATAAGCAGTTGTAATTACTCTTTCTATGTAGATTTTTATTTTTCTATTTAGATACTTTAAAGATCTTTCGGAAGAAGTCGCGAGATTTAATGAATTCCGTCGTTTTGGAACTATATGCTGGAAGAATTGTTTCAACTGACTCTCATGAGTTTCATCTTGCAAATTACTTTCATAATGAGCAACTCCCTTGAGAATGATCCCTGTAATGGATTCAAAAAGTCGGGATTCAATAAATTAATCCCATCATGAGCAACTCCCTTGAGAATGATCCCTGTAATGGATTCAAAACGTCGGGATTGACAAAATATCTGATGCAATCTCCTCCGGATTATCTATACTTAAAATTATATGTAATTTCAGTGTATTGTTAAACGTTTTTAAGTAATATCTCCAACCAACAATTTTGTTTGGTTTTCATAAATTAACCTCTCTAATTTCTTCAGCAATTCCAATCTTGTTACTTTTATTGTTTTGTCACATATTAAGTCGTTAAAGACCTCTTTGTACACGACCTAGTCATATCCATATACTAATCCTTCCATGACCAACATCCCAATCCAACAATTTACAAGATATCATCATCATTTATTCTTGGAAATTCCAAGTTTCGGACCTATAAAGGGAGAATTGTTTACAACTGACTCTCATGATTTTCATCTTGCAAATTACTTTCATCATGAGCAACTCCCTTGAGAATGATCCCTGTAATGGATTCGAAACGCCGGGATTAAATAAATGAATCCCGTAATGAGCAACTCCCTTGAGAATGATCCCTGTAATGGATTCGAAACGCCAGGATTAAATAAATTAATCCCGTAATGAGCAACTCCCTTGAGAATGATCCCTGTAATGGATTCGAAACGCCAGGATTAAATAAATTAATCCCGTAATGAGCAACTCCCTTGAGAATGATCCCTGTAATGGATTCGAAACGCCAGGATTAAATAAATTAATCCCGTAATGAGCAACTCCCTTGAGAATGATCCCTGTAATGGATTCGAAACGCCAGGATTAAATAAATTAATCCCGTAATGAGCAACTCCCTTGAGAATGACCCTTGCAATGGATTCGAAACGTCGGGATTTACAAAATATCTGATGCAATCTCCTCCGGATTATATAGACTAATTGAGTTTGACTTAAAATTAAACTTAAGTTTAGTACTGTTAAACTATTGTTGAACGTTTTTAAGTAAAGTTAAGCAATAAACAATTTGGTTTTCCAAAAATTAACTCCTTTCTCATTTCTTCAGCAATTCCAATCGTGATACTTTATTTTTCTTGCAAATTACTTTTATCATGAGCAACTCCCTTGAGAAAGATCCCTGTAATGGATTTGAAACGTCGGGATTTGCAAAATATTTTATGCAATCTCCTCCGGATTATCTAGACTATAATTGAATTACAATTAAAATTAAACTTAAGTTCTGTACCTATTGTTAAACCATTGTTAATTGTTGAACGTTTTTAAGTATGTTAAACCAAAAAGTTTTGGTTTTCGAAAATTAACTCTTCTCTCTTATGTCTACAGCAATTCCAATCGTATTACTTTATTGTTTTGTCACATATTAAGTCCTTAAAGACTTAAAGACCTCTGTGTACACGACCTAGCCATATCCAGATATTAATCCTTCCATGACTAACATCCCTACCCTTTAAGCTACAAGCTATCACTACCATTTATTCTTGGATTTATTCTCTCCATTTATTCCTACTTAACGTCTTCAGAGGCAGTGGCCACGTGAGTTATTGAGTAATGCTGAACTACTTTAAATTTATGTAATATTTCAAGCAAGTATCTGTGAGCTGTGAGTAATGTAAAATGGACATAGTTCCTCATCATATTATGTCTCGTTAGAAATGTAGTGAAGAACTGTAATAGTGCCTTAATTGCTTATAACATTTTATTATGAATTTTCGTTATGTTATTTTTGTAGTGCATTTTCAATTAAAAAAATACGTGTGGTGTCGCGGGACACCCGGAGGAACGAAGTTCCTTACATTTTTCATTATATAAATTATACAATCACACTGCTAAGTACGTATACATTGCTAACTACTAATACATGGCGGAGTTAGAAAAGAGACAAAATTTAAAGTAACGAACGTTTTGTACTTAGCAGAGTTAAAGCAAAATTAAAAAAACATAATTATTTGTATCATTAAAGCATGTGTCTTACTATAAATATATATTGAATATAAGATAAAAGTTTATAGTTAATGAGTACGTTAGTTAAAGGATGTTGGATTAAAATAGGACTGTTTTCTACCTACCCGGCATATTAATTTAAAATATTATAAGATATATCTCTTCCCTACTCTAAAGCTTCAGCTTGTATCCGGTTGAAATTTTACATGTCTGTTTCAATTGTACTTTAGACAATATGTAAGAAGTGTTATTAAAATCGTTATACGTTAGAACGGAAGATATCGGTAAAAAAGCTGTTTTCTTAATTTTAAACGTTTGGGTCCACTTTAATAAATTTAGCGATATTTATCACTTCATAACAGTGTCGGTGTTCGTTTACTAAAAAAAAAAATTAAAAAAGTTTGTCTCATTAAATAGATGAAGTTAGAATTTTTTCTTGGATTAAGTACGCAGTATTATAATAATATACATAATATATTGAAATAGGCGTCAGCACAGATCAATTTTACTTTTAACAAGACCGTGATTATATTTTCTATATTTACAAAATCAAGTGACATTTTAACATATAACAAAAATAAACAAAACAAGTCAAGGAACAGGCTTCCTTAATAACATTTTTTCCCGTATTTTTGAAGCTTAAGTTTACGCGAGCGTTGCGCGTGACCGCTTGGGTGAATAACGATTTCCAACGAACTCAGCCTGGGCATTGGTAAAATGACCATGTGTACCAAATTTCAACTAACTCGGTTATCTTTTACTCAGTTATCGTCAGATTTCGTGACGGATTTTGCGTGACGGTTATTTTGGTCGTTTTTTCCGGATTCACTCCCGGGTTCCAGAAAGTGCCATAAGGAACTTCGTTCCAAAAAACTAAAAAAAATAGAACAAAATGAATGCATATTGAAGCAAAATATATTGTGCTATATATGAAGCTAAAACAGAAACGGATTATACAAAAAAAAAAAAAAAAAAAATAGTTTATACAAGTCTGAATGATATCGAGATAAGACGGCTGAAAGTTGCAATTTACAAATAAAACCAAAAAATACGGCATGCTGTATATGTGAAGCTAAAAAAGAAACGGATTATAAAAGAATAGTACGTATAAAGTCTGAATGATATCAAGATAAAAGGGACTGAATGGTAACAAACTAGTGTAATATTTCATTGCGTTTGTCGTGAAGGAGACAATGGGTTCTTGAAAGCTAGACATAGTTACCAATATGTATTTTCTTCGATATCTGAACGAAAACAATTACCTGAAATTACAATGAGATTGGACGTGGAGGATAATATGAACGGAATTCGTTATAAATCAAATAATTCGTTATATATATGCATATGCACTGTACAGTCGGACATCCATCTAACGAAATTGATAGTTCCAGAAAAAAATACGTTGTAGAGAAATTTTGTTGTATAGATGTTTTTTGTTTAAAAAAAAAAAAAAAAAAAAAAAAAAAAAAAAAAAAAAAAAATGCTTGCGGTCCTGAAAAAGAAATTTTTTATCCCGTACCATTTTCACCCATTAAAGAACTGCTTCATCTGCGACTTCATACTTAGAATTTATAGATATTATTGCTTCTAAGCTTACCAAAGGTAACGGAAGCTATGTGATCGTTCTGAAGAACGAAAAAATTTTAGGTCAAAATCGTCGAAATCCGTTTTAGACATCAGAGATCATTTTTGGTTCCGTGTCTGTCTGTCGGTCGGTCTGTCGTTCAATTTTTACGAACCAACGTATCTTAAAAACTATACGTCCAATTTTAATGAAATTCGTATGGTAGGTCATAATTAGCCCATTGTTGGTCCCATATAAGTTTCAACCTTCTGCGCTCATTTATTTCTCTTCTACATGTGCACAAACATACATTAATTTACACGTATAGCTTCAAAAGTACTTATCTGATTTGTATGAAACTTTTATAGTTTATCGAAAGTAACACGCAGATAGCCCCTGATTACTTTGAACCGTCTGCACTCTTTAACTTGTGCTTATTTAATACTTTAATTCAAGTAAAAAATCAAAACCATTTTGACAGATTAAAAAAACAGGGGAAACAATTAAACAAATTTGACAATAATGACTTGATAAAGCATAAAATCAATTAAGTACGTGACAGGATGTGAGGAAGCTATGTGCCACACTAATTGGCAGTCTATTGAAGCCGAAGGTAACGGAAGCTATGTGATTGTTCTGAAGAACGAATCAATTTTTTATATTTTTTTAAAAATCTCCACTTGTTTTTATATAGTTTAAATATTGAATTCCGGGTTTTTCAAATTGTAGACATTGAACTCGGATAGATTACATATTTACGGGATACTTCTTTGTTCTTCATTCCTTTATCTACGTCTTTGTCTTTGAATAGATACGTGTTAAAAATGGATCTAAGAAAATATAAGAATGCAAAAACACCGCCAATATTAATTCACAGAAAGTTTGCCGGTCGGATCTTTATCTTTATTTCTATGAATTTTGTTCGATGTAGAGAAATTATTTTCGTTCTACAGAATCACTTTTATATAGAGAATTCGTCGGGCATAAAAAAATCTTTTTTCCGTGGTAGGCTGTGAAATAGTAACTTTAGAGCCTAAAAAACATGGCTAAAATCAATTTTTTCATTACGTGGACTTAAAAAATCTTTTCATTACTCCTAGCTGTAAAGAAAAAAATCTTTTACGTCCTAGGAACTTAAAGATTTTTATTTTCCGGCAGGTAGTTGTCAAAACTTCCGTTAGTAGCTCTGCAGTCTTTGTAGAAATGCTTAGTACGATTTAATTCCGCTAGATGTCAATGCGTTTTATTTATCTTTTCTTATAGTGTAACCTCTTTTTAAGGTTTCTTTTTTTAACTATTAAGTATGTACTAATATTTGTTATTATTATATTGATTATTTATTAATATTTAATGTTTTTTCATTGCCTGCTACCTCGGAAAAAATAGCATATGCTACGCGACTGTGATGTGTTTTTTCTTTACCTTGGCAATATTTACTGTCGAGCGAAGCGAGACAGTAAATGTAATTGCCGCGGTAAAGAAAAAACTCACTTCACAGCCTAGTAACATAATATACTATATATAGAGATTTTCGTTATAGAAGTTAATGTAGTTTCTATAACATAGTTTAACTATATATAGAAGTAAATATAATTTCGTTGTAAGGAGGTCCGACTTAATATGTGTATACACACCAGGCTACTCAACTATAGAACCGTCTCTCTGAGTTAAGATATAGGAGTCTTATATATATATATATATATATATATATTTGTATAAATGTGTTAATGAGGCGACAATTACAGAAATAATGATGATAAATTACATAGTTAACTGATTATTTTCTGTACTATTTAGTCTCTAAAAGTAGGCTTTTAATTAGTTACCATTTATAGCGTGAACTTAATGTTGATTCTAACCTTATTATTGAATCACTAAAATAATTAAATAATTCCATAAAATTGTAACAAATTAATGAGTTTTAATGATCTTGTAGCCTCTTTACTTTCTCATATAAAGAGAAAGTATTGTGATAACGCAAATATTCAATTTTGATAGATTTACACGTTTTGAGGTTCCCTGGGTCCAAAATAGTGTTTTTTAAAAAATGTCTGTCGTCTGTGCAGATGCATGGAGCCTATATAAACTACTGTGCTAATTTTCATGAAATTTGATATACCTGTTCAGAAAAATCATGTCCTGAGGTGAAATCGAGAAATTAACGTTAGCTCGAAATATAGGGGTGCTACCGCACCATAAAAAAAAAAAAAAAAAAAAAAATCGAAAACATGTAGTCACAATCAAAAATGTATATTACGGATAATATGTAATTGGATCATTGAAGGTGAGTAAACATAACAAGTAGTTACTTTGAAATGTAGGTTATATTTCACCCATTACGGGCATCATCAGACAGAAAATAAAAATTATTTTTAAAAAAAATAATACAATAATAAAGTTATAACTAATAAATCTAAAAAATAAAATCACTTTACACATAATATTGATAAGATTTGTACTAACCTGACTATGATAGTGTATAAAATATTACATATTTTTTCTTTTACAATTTGAAATATTTATGATAAAAAAGTTAAAATAAAAACACATGATCATCTTATTAATAAAGTTATTTTATTTTTTAGATTTATTAGTTATAACTTTATTAATCTATTATTTTTTTAAAAAATAATTTTTATTTTAGGTCTGATGATGCCCGTAATGGGTGAAATATAACCTACATTTCAAAGTAACTACTTGTTATGTTTACTCACCTTCAATGATCCAATTATACATTATCCATAAGTATCAAAGGTGCAAACTAGAAAGAATTATCTTCAAATGTATATTACGTTTATATACGAATCTAACGATATAAACAGTTTTCTCGGGAAAAATATAGTTCCTGAGAAAATAGCTTTAAACGCGGACTGAGAAAGGCCGAGTTAAATTCCCAGTCAAGGAGAAGTTATTTTTAACGGAAGCTATGTGATCGTTCTGAAGAACGAAAATATTTTATGTCTGCGATTTCAAAAATTCCTTGCAGAAATCCGTTTCAAACATCAGAAAACATTTTTGGTGTCTGTCTGTCTGTCGATCAATCGTTGTGAACCAACATAATATCTTAAAACTACTTGTCCGATTTCAATGAAATTTGTATGGTAGGTCATAATTAGCCCATTGTTGGTCCCATATAAGTTTCAACCTTCGACGTTCATTTGTTTCTCTTTCACATGTGTACGAACATACATTTATTTATACCTATATCTTTAAAAGTACTCATCTGATTTTTATGAAATTGGAATGGGTTGTCCAATGTATAGATAAATTTCAAATGACTGTACTCTTTCAATTTTTTTAATTGATACATAGTTTAATTTAAGTAAAAAAAAAAACAAAAAAAAATGAAGGTATTTGCTACTCTAATTGGCTGAGTAAGAATTTTAAATTATTCAAGCTTGCTACGCTTTTTTAATTAAAAAAAAAAATAAAAAAAACAAATCTTGAAATTTTATATTATTATCAAAGATTATTTAATTCAATAAGTTGAGAAAAGTGTGTTCTGAGTTCTGATTTTTTTTTTTCTTAAAAATTGCAGTTATTTAGAATGGATTAGATTTTTAGTGTTATCTGAAGATTGATATTCGTTGTGAAATGTTTCTACAAGTATTGTAGTTCATGTACCAACATTTTGTACTCTTTAATAAAATAAGATAATAAAGAGAAGAGAGAATGATGAAAGTGTTTCAAAATCTAAATTATAAGGTACAAAAAGATTTCAATTGTAGTTATTAAAGATCGTAAAATAGTGAAATTATCTTTTTTAAAACAATTTGACTACTTTCTCTATCTTGAACCTTATTTGAACTTTAGTAATTGAGTATTATCACACAAAATATTGTAGGTTAATAGTTACTCAGTTGGGGTAGAGCTGGAAATATCAATGTAATTAGAATGTATTTAGTAAATACATACCATGTTTTTTAAAATTATCTTAATTTTAGTATCTTCTACACCGTAATATCAAAGATAATTAAATTTAAATGGTATTCATTTATTGACTCACTCCAAACTCTGTAACTAGTGATGAAAGGACACGTGAAGCAAAATTTGCTTTTGTCTCTTATATCGGCCATATTGGTATTCAATATGGCTACCAGGAAACTTTTTTTAGGGAAAACAACTTATATTTTCTTATTCTATCTTGAAAAGAGCTTTAAAATGATGTGTACCATGCCATATTTTAAAAAATATACTTTTTTCAACAACCTCATTTTGGCCATTGCTTTTTCAAATTCCGATAATAATGAAAATTTTGTAATATTAGTTATATATTCTTTTCCTTATTTTCTAGACATTTAAAACTATGTATAACATGTCGTGCTGACAAAAAACTCGTCCCCTTTGTTAAAAATATAAAATGTGGAATTTCCAAAATCTGTACAAGTGTCACAAATGCTGAGATGCAATTGTGCGCCAAATTTCGTTCAAATCGGTCTATTTTTATGCCAGTTATCGTTTGACAAACTTTTGAAATCCCATCACTGAAACGAAGAACTCTCTATGATCGTTCAATAAAGCAGCAATACCTCATTCGTAGGAATTTGATGGTACTTAAACCTCGTGAACGGCAACGGCGCGGTGTAGGAGAAGATTAAAGTAAATTCAATTAAGATCGGAATGTTACGATCATAAATCAAAACATTTCATCCGTCATAGCTCATTGGTTACGAGTTAGGAACTTGGACTGAATATGCGGGGATCAGTGTTTCGATTAACGGCAATGAAGTAATTTTTATTTGTCTTTCTCCCTTCCATTTTAATTCATAATTTTAAATTTTCTTTATGCGCACAAACATATTTATTAACCCCTTTACTTTAAAAGTACTCATTTGATGTTTATGAAATTTGGATAGTTGATCGAAAGTAGCTCGTAGATAGCACACCTGATAATTTTCAATGGTACTACCCTATGTTGTTTTAGAATATAAATGATTTTGACTAAATAACTATTAAGAAAAAAGGTATGTTTAGTCCAATATACTTTGGGACAAAGGAATATCATACTTATGTTGTTATAAGGGGAGTAACAGTTTAAAGAAGAACATTCTGTAAACCTTCTTTAGATTGTTACTCACCTCTGTTTTTTTTTATATGAGGAGTAACAATCTAAAGAAGTGCCATTTCAATCATCTCCGCTTATTAAATATTGCTAAATTGATATACCTTTACCCATGTAAATATTAAATAAATTTTGATGCAGTTAAATAATTTAGACAATATGGGTTACAAAAATGCCATTAAAAAGAAAGTAAATGATAACATGTAAATTCGAGGAAGCTATGTGTACACAAATTGGCTATGTGTATACATCTCTGTGGTGTAAAGTGACATTTCCTCGTAAAAATCTATTTTACTACGTTTTTATTAGCTTGCTTTCTTGTTTGTTTGTCCGGTACAAATCTGGCAATCGATTTATAACTAACTTCCCGAATAGCTAGACATTTGAAACTTTTAGCATAGCTCAGAACACGATGACAATGCATTATTTTAATACTTTTAGCCATCTTTCAGCAGAATTTAATTGGTTTTCAGCAAATTTTACTGTATGGAAAGTTGGTTCGGAAAAAATCCGCAAGCTATTTTATTTGTTTTGCTATGTCCCATATTTACGCAATCTTCATTTTGACGGGTTTCAAATTGACGTGATTTTTATAAATAAATTTGAGATAAACATTGAATGACAGCAAAACAGGAAATATATCGATTATATTATTTCTAATATATGGCACGGTTTAGATTTGGTGTTGGGGAGATCCGTTGTACAAAGATTTGTTCTTTTATAGGTTTATGATCAGCTCTCTAGATGGTTGTCATTTATGTGAAGTAAATAAATTCGGAACTATTTTTTTTTCTGTAACATTATATATTATATAACAATAACAATTATATTATCAACATTACATACGATTCAACAGAAAATTTAAAAACGTAGCATATAAAAAGTTCTTTTTATCTTTAAATTTTGTGTCTTTAATTAGTTCCGTATGTTGTAATATCTAAATGAAAAATTCTTCTTTAAATAACTTAATTATTACTTAATTATTATAGTTATTGTTGGTTTATTCTTTAAGAACTCTTTATTAGTTAGGAATTATGTGTGTGATTGCGTGTGCGAGGTGTAAGCCAACAACTATCCCAAGACACGAGCTTACCTTTTTCGGAAAAACAAAAAAATTCTCCAATCTTTTATTATTCGCTTATAAAATGTAAATTTTTTTTATTAGTATGCACTATGCATCGTTTAGCATACCTTCTCAATAAATTTACAATACACGAGCATAGTTAGAAAAAAAAACAATCGTTCTGAATTAATTATATTAACAAATATTTTAATTAACATTATATTTAACATTCTAAGTTCATCTTAAGTTATTATTAAAGAATGGAAACTTAACAGAAATAAAAGTTGATCTATTAATGACTAGTTTTACATCACACATTAAAAAAAACAAATTACATAAAATTAACGACAATTGACAGAAACCAACTATTAATTACACTTATATATGTCACTTATAAAATTTAATTTACTTATGTCAACGTTGTTTACATTACTTATGTATGAGTTAATTTTATGTTGGCTAACCTGCTTTTAAGTCTCTACCAAGTATTTGGTTGTAAATCAGCTTTTTTTCTCTCTTGTATTTTATGTTCTCGATTTTAATGACATAGTTTAGTTTTTTTTTCTTGTAGTTTTGTTGGTACTGCTGGATTAAAGTAGATTAATGTGTATGTGTCTTATTTTTTTTTTTTTCTTATTATTATATTTATCGATTTCTTATGCAATTGTATGACAGGTTTTGTAAAATGAAATTAAGTGTTAAAAATATTCACTGCACGAATCCCGTTTAGAACTTACGCCCATTTTTTATTTTTTATTTAGAATATGAAAAAAAACAAATTTATTTTAAGTACCTGCTTATGATAAGTACCAACTTAATTGGAATTATAAATCAGTTTTTTTTTGTGTAACTTTGCATCTTAGATTATTTCAGAGTTTTTTGTTTTGTTTGGATTGTTTATTTTGAATAATAAATTCTCTTCTGTGCTAATTAATTTGAAAATAATAATAATTTATGTAAAATTTATATTTTATTTTATAATATATTGTTATACTACCTACTAAATGTGCAACTAAAAATTAATTCACTTGTACATATGAACAGTAGAGTTCATTAATTAGGAATAAAGAAAGACTAAATTTAGTTGTTTATATGAGCAGTGAAGTCCATTAATTAGGAATATAGAAAGACTGAATTTAGTTGTATTTATGACCAGTGGAGTCCATTAATTAGGAATAAAGAAAGACTGAATTTAGTTGTATTTATGACCAGTCGAGTCCATTAATTAGGAATAAATAAAGACTTAATTTAGTTGTATACATGACCAGTGGAGTCAATTGATTAGGAATAAAGAAAGACTAAATTTAGTTGTATTTATGAGCAGTGGAGTCCATTAATAAGGAATAAAGAAAGATTAAATTTAGTTGTATTTATGAGCAGTGGAGTCCATTAATTAGGAATAAAGAAAGACTAAATTTAGTTGTATTTATGAGCAGTGGAGTCCATTAATAAGGAATAAAGAAAGATTAAATTTAGATGTATTTATGAGCAGTGGAGTCTATTAATTAGGAATTAAGAAAGACTAATTTAGTTGTATATATGAGCTGTGGAGTCAATTGATTAGGAATAAAGAAAGACTAATTTAGTTGTATATATGAGCAGTGGAGTCAATTAATTAGGAATAAAGAAAAACTAATTTAGTTGTATACATGAGCAGTGGAGTCAATTGATTAGGAATAAAGAAAGACTAATTTAGTTGTATATTATGAGCAGTGAAGTCCAATTAAATTGGAATATAGAAAGACTAATTTAGTTGTATATATGAGCAGTGGAGTCAATTGATTAGGAATAAAGAAAGACTAATTTAGTTGTATACTATGAGCAGTTGAGTACAATTAATTAGGAATAAAGAAAGACTAATTCAGTTGTATATATGAGCAGTGAAGTCCAATTAATTTGGAATATAGAAAGACTAATTTAGTTGTATATATGAGCAGTGGAGTCAATTGATTAGGAATAAAGAAAGGCTAATTTAGTTGTATATTATGAGCAGTGAAGTCCAATTAATTTGGAATATAGAAAGACTAATTTAGTTGTATATATGAGCAGTGGAGTCAATTGATTAGGAATAAAGAAAGACTAATTCAGTTGTATATATGAGCAGTGAAGTCCAATTAATTTGGAATATAGAAAGACTAATTTAGTTGTATATATGAGCAGTGGAGTCAATTGATTAGGAATAAAGAAAGACTAATTCAGTTGTATATATGAGCAGTGAAGTCCAATTAATTTGGAATATAGAAAGACTAATTTAGTTGTATATATGAGCAGTGGAGTCAATTGATTAGGAATAAAGAAAGACTAATTTAGTTGTATATTATGAGCAGTGAAGTCCAATTAATTTGGAATATAGAAATACTAATTTAGTTGTATATATGAGCAGTGGAGTCAATTGATTAGGAATAAAGAAAGACTAATTTAGTTGTATATATGAGCAGTGAAGTCCAATTAATTAGGAATATAGAAAGACTAATTTAGTTGTATATATGAGCAGTGAAGTCCAATTAATTAGGAATATAGAAAGACTAATTTAGTTGTATATATGAGCAGTGGAGTCAATTGATTAGGAATAAAGAAAGGCTAATTTAGTTGTATATATGAGCAGTGAAGTCCAATTAATTAGGAATATAGAAAGACTAATTTAGTTGTATATATGAGCAGTGGAGTCAATTGATTAGGAATAAAGAAAGGCTAATTTAGTTGTATATATGAGCAGTGAAGTCCAATTAATTAGGAATATAGAAAGACTAATTTAGTTGTATATATGAGCAGTGGAGTCAATTGATTAGGAATAAAGAAAGGCTAATTTAGTTGTATATATGAGCAGTGAAGTCCAATTAATTAGGAATATAGAAAGACTAATTTAGTTGTATATATGAGCAGTGGAGTCAATTGATTAGGAATAAAGAAAGGCTAATTTAGTTGTATATATGAGCAGTGAAGTCCAATTAATTAGGAATATAGAAAGACTAATTTAGTTGTATATATGAGCAGTGGAGTCAATTGATTAGGAATAAAGAAAGGCTAATTTAGTTGTATATATGAGCAGTGAAGTCCAATTAATTAGGAATATAGAAAGACTAATTTAGTTGTATATATGAGCAGTGAAGTCCAATTAATTAGGAATATAGAAAGACTAATTTAGTTGTATATATGAGCAGTGGAGTCAATTGATTAGGAATAAAGAAAGGCTAATTTAGTTGTATATATGAGCAGTGAAGTCCAATTAATTAGGAATATAGAAAGACTAATTTAGTTGTATATATGAGCAGTGAAGTCCAATTAATTAGGAATATAGAAAGACTAATTTAGTTGTATATATGAGCAGTGAAGTCACATGATTAGGAATAAAGAAAGACTAAATTTAGTTGTATTTATGAGCAGTGGAGTCCATTAATAAGGAATAAAGAAAGATTAAATTTAGATGTATTTATGAGCAGTGGAGTCTATTAATTAGGAATTAAGAAAGACTAATTTAGTTGTATATATGAGCTGTGGAGTCAATTGATTAGGAATAAAGAAAGACTAATTTAGTTGTATACTATGAGCAGTTGAGTACAATTAATTAGGAATAAAGAAAGACTAATTCAGTTGTATATATGAGCAGTGGAGTCAATTAATTAGGAATAAAGAAAAACTAATTTAGTTGTATACATGAGCAGTGGAGTCAATTGATTAGGAATAAAGAAAGACTAATTTAGTTGTATATTATGAGCAGTGAAGTCCAATTAAATTGGAATATAGAAAGACTAATTTAGTTGTATATATGAGCAGTGGAGTCAATTGATTAGGAATAAAGAAAGACTAATTTAGTTGTATACTATGAGCAGTTGAGTACAATTAATTAGGAATAAAGAAAGACTAATTCAGTTGTATATATGAGCAGTGAAGTCCAATTAATTTGGAATATAGAAAGACTAATTTAGTTGTATATATGAGCAGTGGAGTCAATTGATTAGGAATAAAGAAAGGCTAATTTAGTTGTATATTATGAGCAGTGAAGTCCAATTAATTTGGAATATAGAAAGACTAATTTAGTTGTATATATGAGCAGTGGAGTCAATTGATTAGGAATAAAGAAAGACTAATTCAGTTGTATATATGAGCAGTGAAGTCCAATTAATTTGGAATATAGAAAGACTAATTTAGTTGTATATATGAGCAGTGGAGTCAATTGATTAGGAATAAAGAAAGACTAATTTAGTTGTATATTATGAGCAGTGAAGTCCAATTAATTTGGAATATAGAAATACTAATTTAGTTGTATATATGAGCAGTGGAGTCAATTGATTAGGAATAAAGAAAGACTAATTTAGTTGTATATATGAGCAGTGAAGTCCAATTAATTAGGAATATAGAAAGACTAATTTAGTTGTATATATGAGCAGTGAAGTCCAATTAATTAGGAATATAGAAAGACTAATTTAGTTGTATATATGAGCAGTGGAGTCAATTGATTAGGAATAAAGAAAGGCTAATTTAGTTGTATATATGAGCAGTGAAGTCCAATTAATTAGGAATATAGAAAGACTAATTTAGTTGTATATATGAGCAGTGGAGTCAATTGATTAGGAATAAAGAAAGGCTAATTTAGTTGTATATATGAGCAGTGGAGTCAATTAATTAGGAATAAAGAAAGGCTAATTTAGTTGTATATATGAGCAGTGAAGTCCAATTAATTAGGAATATAGAAAGACTAATTTAGTTGTATATATGAGCAGTGGAGTCAATTGATTAGGAATAAAGAAAGGCTAATTTAGTTGTATATATGAGCAGTGAAGTCCAATTAATTAGGAATATAGAAAGACTAATTTAGTTGTATATATGAGCAGTGGAGTCAATTGATTAGGAATAAAGAAAGGCTAATTTAGTTGTATATATGAGCAGTGAAGTCCAATTAATTAGGAATATAGAAAGACTAATTTAGTTGTATATATGAGCAGTGAAGTCCAATTAATTAGGAATATAGAAAGACTAATTTAGTTGTATATATGAGCAGTGAAGTCACATGATTAGGAATAAAGAAAGACTAATTTAGTTGTATATATGAGCAGTGAAGTCCAATTAATTAGGAATATAGAAAGACTAATTTAGTTGTATATATGAGCAGTGAAGTCCAATTAATTAGGAATATAGAAAGACTAATTTAGTTGTATATATGAGCAGTGAAGTCACATGATTAGGAATAAAGAAAGACTAATTTAGTTGTATATATGAGCAGTGGAGTCAATTAATTAGGAATATAGAAAGACTAATTTAGTTGTATATTATGAGCAGTGAAGTCCAATTAATTTGGAATATAGAAAGACTAATTTAGTTGTATATATGAGCAGTGGAGTCAATTGATTAGGAATAAAGAAAGACTAATTCAGTTGTATATATGAGCAGTGAAGTCCAATTAATTTGGAATATAGAAAGACTAATTTAGTTGTATATATGAGCAGTGGAGTCAATTGATTAGGAATAAAGAAAGACTAATTCAGTTGTATATATGAGCAGTGAAGTCCAATTAATTTGGAATATAGAAAGACTAATTTAGTTGTATATATGAGCAGTGGAGTCAATTGATTAGGAATAAAGAAAGACTAATTTAGTTGTATATTATGAGCAGTGAAGTCCAATTAATTTGGAATATAGAAATACTAATTTAGTTGTATATATGAGCAGTGGAGTCAATTGATTAGGAATAAAGAAAGACTAATTTAGTTGTATATATGAGCAGTGAAGTCCAATTAATTAGGAATATAGAAAGACTAATTTAGTTGTATATATGAGCAGTGAAGTCCAATTAATTAGGAATATAGAAAGACTAATTTAGTTGTATATATGAGCAGTGGAGTCAATTGATTAGGAATAAAGAAAGGCTAATTTAGTTGTATATATGAGCAGTGAAGTCCAATTAATTAGGAATATAGAAAGACTAATTTAGTTGTATATATGAGCAGTGGAGTCAATTGATTAGGAATAAAGAAAGGCTAATTTAGTTGTATATATGAGCAGTGAAGTCCAATTAATTAGGAATATAGAAAGACTAATTTAGTTGTATATATGAGCAGTGGAGTCAATTGATTAGGAATAAAGAAAGGCTAATTTAGTTGTATATATGAGCAGTGAAGTCCAATTAATTAGGAATATAGAAAGACTAATTTAGTTGTATATATGAGCAGTGGAGTCAATTGATTAGGAATAAAGAAAGGCTAATTTAGTTGTATATATGAGCAGTGAAGTCCAATTAATTAGGAATATAGAAAGACTAATTTAGTTGTATATATGAGCAGTGGAGTCAATTGATTAGGAATAAAGAAAGGCTAATTTAGTTGTATATATGAGCAGTGAAGTCCAATTAATTAGGAATATAGAAAGACTAATTTAGTTGTATATATGAGCAGTGAAGTCCAATTAATTAGGAATATAGAAAGACTAATTTAGTTGTATATATGAGCAGTGGAGTCAATTGATTAGGAATAAAGAAAGGCTAATTTAGTTGTATATATGAGCAGTGAAGTCCAATTAATTAGGAATATAGAAAGACTAATTTAGTTGTATATATGAGCAGTGAAGTCCAATTAATTAGGAATATAGAAAGACTAATTTAGTTGTATATATGAGCAGTGAAGTCACATGATTAGGAATAAAGAAAGACTAAATTTAGTTGTATTTATGAGCAGTGGAGTCCATTAATAAGGAATAAAGAAAGATTAAATTTAGATGTATTTATGAGCAGTGGAGTCTATTAATTAGGAATTAAGAAAGACTAATTTAGTTGTATATATGAGCTGTGGAGTCAATTGATTAGGAATAAAGAAAGACTAATTTAGTTGTATACTATGAGCAGTTGAGTACAATTAATTAGGAATAAAGAAAGACTAATTCAGTTGTATATATGAGCAGTGGAGTCAATTAATTAGGAATAAAGAAAAACTAATTTAGTTGTATACATGAGCAGTGGAGTCAATTGATTAGGAATAAAGAAAGACTAATTTAGTTGTATATTATGAGCAGTGAAGTCCAATTAAATTGGAATATAGAAAGACTAATTTAGTTGTATATATGAGCAGTGGAGTCAATTGATTAGGAATAAAGAAAGACTAATTTAGTTGTATACTATGAGCAGTTGAGTACAATTAATTAGGAATAAAGAAAGACTAATTCAGTTGTATATATGAGCAGTGAAGTCCAATTAATTTGGAATATAGAAAGACTAATTTAGTTGTATATATGAGCAGTGGAGTCAATTGATTAGGAATAAAGAAAGGCTAATTTAGTTGTATATTATGAGCAGTGAAGTCCAATTAATTTGGAATATAGAAAGACTAATTTAGTTGTATATATGAGCAGTGGAGTCAATTGATTAGGAATAAAGAAAGACTAATTCAGTTGTATATATGAGCAGTGAAGTCCAATTAATTTGGAATATAGAAAGACTAATTTAGTTGTATATATGAGCAGTGGAGTCAATTGATTAGGAATAAAGAAAGACTAATTTAGTTGTATATTATGAGCAGTGAAGTCCAATTAATTTGGAATATAGAAATACTAATTTAGTTGTATATATGAGCAGTGGAGTCAATTGATTAGGAATAAAGAAAGACTAATTTAGTTGTATATATGAGCAGTGAAGTCCAATTAATTAGGAATATAGAAAGACTAATTTAGTTGTATATATGAGCAGTGAAGTCCAATTAATTAGGAATATAGAAAGACTAATTTAGTTGTATATATGAGCAGTGGAGTCAATTGATTAGGAATAAAGAAAGGCTAATTTAGTTGTATATATGAGCAGTGAAGTCCAATTAATTAGGAATATAGAAAGACTAATTTAGTTGTATATATGAGCAGTGGAGTCAATTGATTAGGAATAAAGAAAGGCTAATTTAGTTGTATATATGAGCAGTGGAGTCAATTAATTAGGAATAAAGAAAGGCTAATTTAGTTGTATATATGAGCAGTGAAGTCCAATTAATTAGGAATATAGAAAGACTAATTTAGTTGTATATATGAGCAGTGGAGTCAATTGATTAGGAATAAAGAAAGGCTAATTTAGTTGTATATATGAGCAGTGAAGTCCAATTAATTAGGAATATAGAAAGACTAATTTAGTTGTATATATGAGCAGTGGAGTCAATTGATTAGGAATAAAGAAAGGCTAATTTAGTTGTATATATGAGCAGTGAAGTCCAATTAATTAGGAATATAGAAAGACTAATTTAGTTGTATATATGAGCAGTGAAGTCCAATTAATTAGGAATATAGAAAGACTAATTTAGTTGTATATATGAGCAGTGAAGTCACATGATTAGGAATAAAGAAAGACTAATTTAGTTGTATATATGAGCAGTGAAGTCCAATTAATTAGGAATATAGAAAGACTAATTTAGTTGTATATATGAGCAGTGAAGTCCAATTAATTAGGAATATAGAAAGACTAATTTAGTTGTATATATGAGCAGTGAAGTCACATGATTAGGAATAAAGAAAGACTAATTTAGTTGTATATATGAGCAGTGGAGTCAATTAATTAGGAATATAGAAAGACTAATTTAGTTGTATATATGAGCAGTGAAGTCCAATTAATTAGGAATATAGAAAGACTAATTTAGTTGTATATATGAGCAGTGGAGTCAATTGATTAGGAATAAAGAAAGGCTAATTTAGTTGTATATATGAGCAGTGAAGTCCAATTAATTAGGAATATAGAAAGACTAATTTAGTTGTATATATGAGCAGTGAAGTCCAATTAATTAGGAATATAGAAAGACTAATTTAGTTGTATATATGAGCAGTGAAGTCACATGATTAGGAATAAAGAAAGACTAATTTAGTTGTATATAACAGAAGTTATTAAATCTAGAGTAACAATCTAAAGAAGTACTTCTTTATGTTGAATCTACTTGGAACTAAGCTGTTTTAACAATGGCCTTATTTAAAAATTAATCCTTGCCTATATTTGTTATTATGTCGTTTTGATAATTTCCTAACACAAAACTTTTTTTGTCTGAATATTTGTTGTTGTGCGGTAACGTCGTCTTAGTAAAAAGAGTTGTTGCTCTATTTACATTTTTTCCGTGTTTTTAGGGTCCGTAGGCAAAGCCAAGGACCCTTATATTTTCCTGCGTGTGTCTGTCCGTCCCTCCGGTCGCCTGTTCTCACGGCTACACCTTTTGTCCGATTACTTTAAAATTTGGCATGTATGTGTCTTGTATCTACCCACACATTTTAAAAATATAGTGACTTAAAAAAATTAGGGTAAAAAAACTTAAGGGTTTTTTTTTTTTTTTTTTTTCGACACCCCTCACTATCATATAAAAGGGTACGTCGAGCTGATTACAAAAATATATAATTTTTGGTTATAAGCTTTGACAGGACGAGCGTAGGTCGAGTTTGAAGTGGGTGTAAAAAGTGTCCCCCTCTTCTATCTCGCTTATGTGCAGTGCAAAAAATCTGAAAAATTCCTGAACATTCTTCGACCAAAGGTCAAGAAGAAGACCACTTTTTGGAAATTTCGAAAAAAATATTATTTTATTTTTTATTGACAAAATAAGTTTTTCTATAACTATGGTCTTTTCGATGGATTTATAGGGTTGTAGTCCGGTTCTGTGGCAAAAAAAATACTTTATCAGAAGTTTGTGTATGTGTTTTGATAATATCAGACCCATAGGATAGTTCAAAGTAAGCTTTTTAGCATTTTAAAAAACACCATCAATAGGGTACTACTTAAACTATACGCAGCAGGGTTGCCTACGGACGTTTCAGAAATCTGAGAACATTTTAGGTCCCTTGTCTGTCCACAATATTTATGAACTAATATACATATCTTATAAACTGCTCGTCCGATTTTAATGCAATTATGTGTGGTAGGTTATGATTAGTCTATTGTTGGTCCCTTATTAGTTTCAACCTTCTGCGCCCATTGTTATTTTTAGCTAATTTCAATTATATAGGTTTGATTTGCTTCATTTTTAGATCTTATTCAACTTAATATTTGATTTCGAGAAAAACATGATTGACCAAAAATTAGAATTAAAATAATACTTTACATTTTTAAAATCTACTATATTGTCCGAAGAATTAATACAGAAAATTGAACTATTATGAGGTAAGATTATAATCAAAACAATATAATTTTATCTTTGTATGAAAAATTATATTTATTTTTTTATAATTGATTAATTATGTCATTTGAGAGTATAAATATGTAACAGTTCACTTCCGAATCAGCTGATTGATATTATCCATTGAATTGATAAAGAGAGATTAGTTTTATAAATGAACATATACATACATACATACTTTAGACATTTATACACTTTGTGTATTGCCTAAAATGTGTTAATATTGTTTGTTTCATCATAAAATTATATAAATTTATCGTTATTCAATGTGAATGCGACATTGATTGTTTGATTTAGTCAAGTAAAACTCACCAAGCTGTTTTAAGTCTTATTTTCCGTTTTCAGCCTACAAATTTTTTGCGAATGCAGTGATTTTATTTGTTAAAAATTAAAGCTAGGTCAGCATTTAAAAAAACGTTTTTTTTTTTGTTTTTTTAAATTAAATACAGCTTTATTTCACTCAAGAGCGTTAAAGAGCGTAGAAGATTCAAATTTATCTGGGGCTATCTGCGGGTTACTTTCGATAAACTATATGAAATTTTCATACGAATGAGATGAGTATTTTTAAAGCTATTAGAGCAAACAATGGGCGCAAAAGGTTGAAACTTATATAGGACCAAAAATGATCTAATTTTGACCTACTATATAAATGTCATTAAAATAGGACGTGTAGTTTTTAAGATCTGTTGTTTTTTGTAATAATTGAGCGACAGACAGACACGGAACCAAAAGTGTTCCCTTATGTCTGAAAAGGATCCCTGTCTTGGAATTTTTGAAATCGAAGACCTAAAACTGTTTCTTTCATCAGAACGATCACATAGCTTCCGTTACCTTTGGTAAGCTCGGAAACAGTAAATAGTTAGATCATCTTTAATATAAGTACATATAAGCAGTTATGATAACTAAAATTTTCCATTCCATTCTTTTTAAATTGAAGGCTTCAGCTTTAAAATGAAGCCGTGTATGTTTATCAGTCTGAAAATTATTCCTAACATCTTCTAAAGCAATAAAGAAAGTATTTGATTGCAAAGTTTGTTCAAAAAAACACTTTTAAATTCAATTGATCGATGAATTGCCGTCACAATGCATATTATGGATTGAGAGAGAAAAATGGGAATTTTTTTTTTGTTGGGTAAAAGCACGAATTAAATTTTAAAGATAATTAAGGGGTTTGAAGCCCCTTAAGGTGTGGGGATCACGTACAAACGATAGTTAGAACCCCATCATCAAAATGTCAAACTGTTTAAACTTATGGAGTTGCGGCAACTTTGTTAAACTTCTCTAAATGATCTCTTACCGTTATTTTGAATGTATGGGTTTTTCCAATATTTGAATGCAAAATGAGTGACACAATAAGCCACCAATTAATGCAATGTATGTATGTATACTTATATGTTTTTTATCTATTAAAATATTTATTATTAAAGCGGGCTACACACATGGGAACTTGGTTCGCCGAACCAAGTTCGTGGGGTCCGCTCTCTACACACAGTGGAGAGCGACACGAACAACGGTTCGTCCTAATCGTCAGTTTCCCTCTGAACTGAGCTGAAAGCTGAAACAACGTGAAAAAAAAGCGTTAAAACACTGAGTTAAAAACGGAGTTAAAAGAAACAGCTTTAGAAGAACAAGGGGAAAAAACAGAAGAAAGCGTTAAAAACACAGTTTTAAAACAGAGGTAACAAGGAAAAACAGAAAAAAACAAGGGGAAAAAAACAGCGATATAAATCAACGTTAAAATAAACAGCGATAAAAAAAACAGCGTTAAAATAAATTGGTAAGGCGTGAAGTCTCACGTAAAAAGGGTTTCGTTCGTATTGTGAACACAAAATTAGAAGAGGGGAGGGGGGGGGGAGAGAAAAGTTTTTTTGACAAAATGGCGCCGAAAATTAAACACTATCCATAAGTGGTATATATATTTGTAATCTACTCTTGAATACCTTTCATTTGATACCCCACTCAAAATTTAAAAAAAAAATATTTTTTCGAGTAACGTGAATTATCCGCCATCTTGGATTTCCAGTAGATCAGATCAAATTGCTAATCTTATTTTTTTTATGGCCCAGCAGACCACACATTTTGCATATTTTTCTATATTTTTAGTAACAGCGGAAATACGATTTTAGGGGGGGGGACACGAAACATTTCGAGGTTTTTTGACAAAATGGCGCCGAAAATTAAACACAACCCCTAAGTGGTATATATATTTCTATTCTACTCTTCAATACCTTTCATTTGATACCCCACTCAAAATTTAAAAAAAATATTTTTTTCGAGTGACATGAATTATCCGCCATCTTGAATTTCCAGTAAATCATATCAGATCGCTAATCTTATTTTTTCTATGGCCCAGCAGACCACACATTTTGCATATTTTTAGTAATAGCGGAAATACGATTTTAGGGGGGGGGACACGCAAAATTTCGATGTTTTTTGACAAAATGGCGCTGAAAATTAACCACTATCCCTAAGTGGTATATATATATTTCTATTCTACTCTTCAATACCTTTCATTTGATACCCCACTCAAAATTTAAAAAAAATATTTTTTTTCGAGTGACATGAATTATCCGCCATCTTGAATTTCCAGTAAATCATATCAGATCGCTAATCTTATTTTTTCTATGGCCCAGCAGACCACACATTTTGCATATTTTTCTATATTTTTAGTAATAGCGGAAATACGATTTTAGGGGGGGGGGACACGCAAAATTTCGATGTTTTTTGACAAAATGGCGCTGAAAATTAACCACTATCCCTAAGTGGTATATATATTTCTATTCTACTCTTCAATACCTTTCATTTGATACCCCACTCAAAATTTAAAAAAAAAATTTTTTTTCGGGTGACATGAATTATCCGCCATCTTGAATTTCCAGTAAATCAGATCAGATTGCTAATCTTATTTTTTCTATGGCCCAGCAGACCACACATTTTGCATATTTTTCTATATTTTTAGTAATAGCTGAAATACGATTTTAGGGGGGGGGACACGCAAAATTTCGATGTTTTTTGACAAAATGGCGCTGAAAATTAACCACTATCCCTAAGTGGTATATATATTTCTATTCTACTCTTCAATACCTTTCATTTGATACCCCAATCAAAATTTAAAAAAAAAAAATTTTTCGAGTGACATGAATTATCCGCCATCTTGAATTTCCAGTAAATCAGATCAGATTGCTAATCTTATTTTTTCTATGGCCCAGCAGACCACACATTTTGCATATTTTTCTATATTTTTAGTAATAGCGGAAATACGATTTTAGGGGGGGGGACACGCAAAATTTCGATGTTTTTTGACAAAATGGCGCTGAAAATTAACCACTATCCCTAAGTGGTATATATATTTCTATTCTACTCTTCAATACCTTTCATTTGATACCCCACTCAAAATTTAAAAAAAATATTTTTTTTCGAGTGACATGAATTATCCGCCATCTTGAATTTCCAGTAAATCATATCAGATCGCTAATCTTATTTTTTCTATGGCCCAGCAGACCACACATTTTGCATATTTTTCTATATTTTTAGTAATAGCGGAAATACGATTTTAGGGGGGGGGACACGCAAAATTTCGATGTTTTTTGACAAAATGGCGCTGAAAATTAACCACTATCCCTAAGTGGTATATATATTTCTATTCTACTCTTCAATACCTTTCATTTGATACCCCACTCAAAATTTAAAAAAAATATTTTTTTTCGGGTGACATGAATTATCCGCCATCTTGAATTTCCAGTAAATCAGATCAGATTGCTAATCTTATTTTTTCTATGGCCCAGCAGACCACACATTTTGCATATTTTTCTATATTTCTAGTAATAGCGGAAATACGATTTTAGGGGGGGGGACACGCAAAATTTCGATGTTTTTTGACAAAATGGCGCTGAAAATTAACCACTATCCCTAAGTGGTATATATATTTCTATTCTACTCTTCAATACCTTTCATTTGATACCCCAATCAAAATTTAAAAAAAAAAAATTTTTTCGAGTGACATGAATTATCCGCCATCTTGAATTTCCAGTAAATCAGATCAGATTGCTAATCTTATTTTTTCTATGGCCCAGCAGACCACACATTTTGCATATTTTTCTATATTTTTAGTAATAGCGGAAATACGATTTTAGGGGGGGGGGACACGCAAAATTTCGATGTTTTTTGACAAAATGGCGCTGAAAATTAACCACTATCCCTAAGTGGTATATATATTTCTATTCTACTCTTCAGTACCTTTCATTTGATACCCCACTCAAAATTTAAAAAAAATATTTTTTTTTCTCGACGTGAATTATCCGCCATTTTGAATTTGAACAGCTGATAATATTGAGTTCGCTATATTTTTCCTGTGTGCGCGTCAAAACGATCTTTTATACTGGAAAGTTTCACGTTTTTATCTTTTTTGGTTCAAAAGTTATTGGAACCGTACAGAGTGACAGACGGACACAGGAACGAAACTATAAGGGTTTCTTTTTTTTGGTTTTACCAACGAAACCCTAAAAAACCAGTGTTAAAAGAAGTAAAAAGAAACAAATGAGTCGGAGGTGTAGAGTCAGGGCGTCTTTTCTGATAAAATGACAAACATCGGTTCGTGTACTCTACACACTGGCGAAACTGGTTCGCTCTGCATGCCGGCGAACCGAAAAAATGTTTTACCTCCTGCGGGGAGAAAAAGTGGACTTTCCTCCCTAGTTTACAGGGAGGAAAGTTACTCATTGCACCAGGGAATCATGAACTCTCATGATTCCCTCCAGTGTTGCCCTAAATAAAGCACAAGTAAATAAGGTTGGTGCTAATACACATTTCATTTAATAACTTTTGTTTAATGTCTAAATCTATAATGTCATCTTCACACATGTCATGTAACCTCTACAACGGTTGCCATAGTGATTCATCAGTAAAAGAAACAAACAAGTTAAAAGTGGAAACATAATTTCTAAATTTAGATTAACTAATCCATACTTAAATACATCAGTTGTCAACACCATTCAATACACGACTCAGCTTCCAGCTCCCTTGGTGCGTAAATAACTATTCCTACCCGACGGAAGCCCTACCCGATCGGATCGTTTACCTCTACACACATAGGAACTTGGTTCGTTCGAACCAAGTTTCCATGTGTGTAGGCCGCTTAACTGAATATAGTAAGATAGGATATGGAGCGTTTGTGGAGATCATCATTGGTAGAAGGGAAAGTCTCTCTAAGTAAAAACGTGGAGAGACATTTACGTGGAGAGACGCTTTACGTGGAGAGACTTTCCCTTTTACCTTGAATGCAGTAAGTCATTAACATGTTAATATACGAACTTCGCGAGAATTATTGTGAGAATGAAAATTGAGAATTATTAAAACGAAAATTATTGTTCTACTTAAAAAGAAGTTGTGTAAGCGAATTCCTAAAGACACTAAGAGTAAATAGTTTCCCCCAGTATAATTATTTAATTTGTTAAAAGCAAGAAATTTCGTCTTATTTTAAAATTAATAGTTTAATTTAAAAGCTTAACTTACACCGAATAAAGTTATTTACCAGATTTTATCTCTTCCCTTAACAGGCTTCCAATTATCTTCTCTTCCAAATCTGTTCATTATACATTAATAAAAGTATAAAACGCAAAATAAATTGTCTCGCTATAAGAACTTAATAAGTATATTAAAAATAAATATAAAGCACGAATTAAAATTTTTATTGTAAAATAAAAAAAATGTATTACATTTTAAAATAAATAAACAGGTCAAGTGTGTGCTAGTCAGCACACAGCGAGGGTCCGTAGGCCACACTATATAGTGTTTAACTGTAAAGTGTATAAACAGTGTTTTTTTAAAATGCTAAAGAGCTTAATTTGAACCATTCTAAGGGTCTGATATTCTCAAAACACGCTCTGATAAAGTATTTTTTTGCCACTGAACCGGACTACATCCATATAAATACATCGAAAAGACCATAATTATAAAAAACGTATTTTGTCAATAAAAAATAAAATAATATTTTTTTCGAAATTTCCAAAAAGTGGTATCTTTACTTTTGGTCGAAGAATGTTCAGGAACTTTTTCAGATATTTTGCACTTCACATAAGCGAGATAGAGGGGGGGGGGGGGGGGGGGGACACGTTTCAAACCCGCTTCAAACTCGCCTACGTTCGCCCTATCAAAGTTATAACCAAAGAATTATATATTTTTGTAATCAGCTCGACGTACCCTTTCATATGATACCCCTCACGATATCGAAAAAAAAAAAAAAAAAAATTTAACCCTTAAGTTTTTTTACCCTAATTGTTTTGAAAAATATTTTTTAAGTCGCTATATTTTTAAAATATGTGGGCAGGTACAAGACACATACATGCCAAATTTCAAAGTGATCGGACAAAAGGTGTAGCCGTGAGAGCACACGAGAGGACGGACGGACAGACACACGCAGGAAAATATAAGTGTCCTTGGTTTTGCCTACGGACCCTAATAAAAATGAACTCATTAATAAAAATAACTATAAATAAAACCAAAATAACTATAAAAGGACACGAAATACAATATAAAGAATGAATAATACTCTGTAGGATGAATTATCACATAAATATTTGGAAAAAGTTAAATAAAAAATGATTAAATAATATAAATTTAAAAAAGTATAACATAGTATTCAAGACGGGCCTCTCTCTAGGTATTTAACACTTACTTAGGGCCCTCACTAATTATTATTGTAATACCTATAAAAATAAGAAAAGAAAAATATAAATAAAAACTGTTTGTAAACTACTTGTAATAAGTGGTTTTCTATGGTGGAAATAAATTATTATTACATTTTTTATATTTTTTTTAATTTTTTTTCTATGCATATTCAAAGAAATTATTAAACAAATATAAGATAATATAGTGTGCCAATTTTTGTGGTACATATAGCTTCTTTGAGTTCTATAATATTGTACGATTTGAAACGTGAGAATTGGATGCGTTTCGATTCCCAGTGATGTCACGTTTATTTTTTTTATGCAATGTGAAATTTGCGCACATTGCAATTAATATGGCACTAGTAGACTAATTATATCATACATATTACCCTCAAAATGTCATATTAAAATTGGATGATCGGTTTTTAAGTTATGGTGTATCGTAAAAATGTTTGAAGACAGACTATAACAGACAAGAACGAGACCATAAATACTGGATTTTAGTCAGAAATTGGTGAATTCGGAACCATAAAAGAATTACAGTGCTCAGAAGCACTGTAATTTACGGACGGAATAATTAATATATATACATATGATGGGATAATTAATATTATATAATGTATAAAAAATCCTTTGCTCAATCCAGGGGTTATATATATATATATATATATATATATATATATATATATATATATATATATATATATATATATATATATATATATATATATATAAAATATGTGCGTGTGTATGTTATGTACACGAGTATATATAATGGGATATATTAAGCTTAATTTCAATTGATTTCTTTAATTTTTTGTTAATATCTTAATTTTTTTACGACTATTACTTTTGTCTGGATCCTAATCTTAATCCATTTTTTCTTTAAAATGTAATAAGACAAATAAATAAAATAAATTGGTCCAGATAAAACAAGATCAAGTTCGTTGGGGGATTTCGTAAGTAATAAAGGTTGAGAAATAAAATTGCATTTAAAAGGTTATATACGATAAAGAATATATATATATATATATATATATATATATATATATATATATATATATATATATATATATATATATTGATTTCAAAGAAAAGCGTTTCTCTGAAATCGATGTACTCGTATATTTATTGGTATCGCTATATTAGTGTTGGTTTAGAGTTTAGAGTATTTATATTTTTATACCTCTCTCTTAAGTCATTCATTCAAAGGACTGGTAGTTTATTAATTTTCAGAATAATATAAAATGGAATGGTCAAGATTGTCCGAGAAAAGATTGTCCATTTTTTTTTTGAGATTTAAAATATTTCCATTTCCAAATCGATCACAATACTATTGTCACCTTCGGTAAGCAGGAAAGCTAAAATTAAAAAAAAAAAAAAATGTTTGGAAGATACAAAATGTCAATTATTTTATCTTGAAAAAATACATTATTATTGACTAAATATTTACTCTGATAATATAAAATGGATTTAAAAATGAAATATCTTTCTTTTTTCAATCGTGTAATTCTTGAAAACAAAGATATGATCTCATGAATGAATGTATGTTTCGATATTACATCATTCTATAATCACATATGATTCTTAGTAATGGTTTGATGAATGAACATGATGTAAATACGAGTATAATAAAAAATCAATCAGTAAATTGTTAATTTATTTGTATTTCTATCGTTCGATTGTTTATCTCCTTAATGTCGACAGTTCTTTTTAAGATTTGAGAAATATTTTTATTTATTTAGCATTTTTAAGCTAAGGATAAGGATTATAATGAATTATAATAATTCTAGTATCATTATTTATCCTCATCCTTTATTATTATTATTATTATTACTATTTATCCTCAACTTTGTAGTTTAATAATTATTATGTCCAAAGTAGTTATTCCCAAATATATTTTGTATAAGTTGCTCCATGTTATAATCAAAGAGCAAAATAGTCTGCCAATTAATGTGGCACATAGCTTTCTCGCGTCCTATTTCGTATACTTTAATGATTTTATGCTTTTACAACCTATTTTTGTCGAATTTATTTAATTTTCCCCCGTTTATAAAATTAGTCAAAATGGTTTTGATTTTCATATGAATTAAATTATCAATAACAAGTGCAGAATGCTGAAGTTAATCTGGGGCTATCTGCAGGTTACTTACAATTAACGAATGTTTTATAAAAACAGAAGTATACTTCTGAAGGTATAGGTGTCAATAAAAGTGTTGTGCGCATTTAGAAGAGAAACAAATGAGCGCAGAAGGTTACATTTTATATCGGACCAACAATGGGCTAATTATGACCTACCATACAAATTTCATTAAAATCGGAAGTGTAGTTTTTAAGATATTATGTTGGTTCGAAAAAATTGAACGACAGACAGACACGGAACCAAAAATGTTCCCTGATGACTGAAACAAATTTCTGTCTCGGAATATTTGAAATCGGAGACCTAAATATTTGTTTGTTCTTCGGAACAATCACATAGCTTCCGTTACCTTTGGTAAGCTCGGAAGCAAAAACGGGGGAAACAATTAAATAAAAATGAGAAAATAATGGCTTGTAAAAGCATAAAATCAATTAAGTACGTGGATAGGATGCGAGGAAGCTATGTGCCACACCAATTGGCAGTCTATTTTATTACGTGTTCGTTTTCTTTCACCAGTAAAATGGAACTTTCTTTCTGGGAGTACTTTTGTACTTTTTGTTGTTTTGTTTGTGGAAGGGAGCAAATGAAAGCACTAAAATTTGAATTCGAGAAGTTCGGGCAAACTAGGCAAATAAAATTGCCACTGTCTCTACCCCTACAAAAGGCCTAGTGGCTTTATTTATTCCCTCAGATAGGTTGGCTAACCGAAGTGTCAAAAGTCAATACTAATTGTAAAAAAATAATATATATATATAAACCCACTCTCCTATTAAAGGTAGTTCTATAGAAACCATTAAGTTCTATTGCGTCATAAATTTTGCAGATGCGAACATTCGAATTGATATACTCGTATATTATATGTAACAAATATTTATTAGTTTATGTTTAAATAATAATCGTGATTATAATTTTTACGTATGTACAAATATAATAATGTTTTAGATATTATAAATAGTATGGGTATACAAGTAAAATGAGTTTGTACTATCTATAAAGTTTCTAATGGTAGCTATATAAGATTAAAGCATTATAATTAATGATATAATTGTAATAAGAATTAAGCAATATAGTGGCTCAGTCCGTGCACTAACTCTTAAAATGGATGTGTTTTTAATTTATTTTTCACTTCTTTACTGTTTCGTGTCGAGTGAGTTATGGACTGTGTGATCTTTAACATGGCTTCGACTTGTGATACCTGAAGAAGAAACTGAGAAGTTTCGAAACTTTTATGTAATGATCGGTTATGATTAGTTGTTTCAAACCTAACCTTACATATAATGATCTTTTTATAGAATAATATTAAAGTTTATGTTTGTGAAACATTTTTTTTTTTAAAGTAAGTATTAGATATTACATTTCATATTCTATAATACGATAAATGGCGGAAACTAACAAATAAGTTTACATTTATATATATATTATATATATATATATATATATATATATATATATATATATATATATATATATATATATTCGTATATCCTGTTATGATTATAGATATCCGTTGATCAATGTAATCAAATCACCTGTAGAGTGAAACATAATATATTTAAATATAAATAACATACATGGCTGCTCATTTATAATGAGTTGCTAAATACACAGCTTACTAAATCAATCTTTTTACACACAATAACTTATTGAATAGTGCAAAATTTACAAGAAATTTAAGTATATAATCATCATTATACATTTGTCAAAATAATAACTTTTAAAAATTAACTTATAGTTTTGTCAAAAAAAAATAAAAAAATAAAAATAAAATAAAATCAAGTTTAGCCGTATATATATGATGATTTAAAATGCTAAGCGAATTTAAAATAATTGACTGGGCTATTCTTGTCAGTTCCTTTTTATCTATACTTATCTCATCAAAGAAATCATTGGTAAACTTAGGTATAGTGCCTCTTGAACCAAACCAAAGTCCTTTAACATGAAAATCTCTTAGACCGTGCTTCTCCAAAAACTTTTCTCGGTAATAATTAAGACATCTGTCATAAATTCCCTTTTTTTCAAGATGGACCTTCTCTCCTTGCTTTAGATCATTGCTTTCATATCTAACCGTAGGGTCTTATCACCAAAGCGTCCTTGATATTTTCTTTAAAAGCAACAATGCCAGCATCCAGCATACCTAGTAGAACCATTAGAATCAATGCTATAGACCTCTTCATAGCAAGTATACCCCTTTTGCTTCATTAAATCAATGATCGATGATCGACGTTATGGTGACGGCGAGTAACGAGGAGCATGTTATTTGGACAATTACCAAGCACATGTGCTGGTGTTTCAGTCTCTCTGCTGCATCTGCGGCAGAGGGGTCCTAACTCTCCTGTAGACTGGGCGCCACTTGTTGGTACACAGCGAAGAGGGGCATAATTGATATTCAATTTTATAGCGTTGGTCCATTCAGATCCCGTTAGTATCTGTCTATTGCTTATAAATTTGTTGGATTTTGTGTTATCTTTAAAGTGACTGACACCGTTAATCTTCTTAAACAGGTATCAGTAATAACTAATTTTTTTAAAAAACATTTAGTTAGACAAGCAAAAAAAGAAGAATAGGAGAAAGTGATAAATTGACAGAGAAAAAATAGAATTAAAAACAATTGTTTAATTGGCCTGCAAAATAATAGAACCGTCCATATGACCCCCGTCTGATTTACCATATGAACCGTCCGTATGATTTACAATAAAACAATGTAACAAGTGAACTAATTAACCACTAAATGCAAAGAAACTAACAAGTAAACGAGCTAACGAATACACTAATAAACAAGTACAAATAAAATAATCTATTATGTATTAGTATACTTAATTAATTGGTAAACGAATAAAGTAGTATATAGTTCAACATGCTATAAATAAAAATGTAACACTTAAAGAAGCAAACAAGTAAATGAGCTAACGAGTAAACTATTATACAGTAACAATGAAACAAAGTAACAAGCTAACAAGTAAACAAAGTAACCCACAAAGAAGCTAACAAGTAAACGAGGTAGCTAAATAGTTAAGTAATATACAATAAATCAAGTAAACAAGCTAAAGGGCGAGCTAAAGAAACAGTATACATACTACAATAAAATAAAATAACACGCAAAGAGGCTATCAAGTAAACTATCTAACGAACCAACTAGTAAACAAGGTAAAAATATAACAATCTACCAAGTAAACTAATAATGTTGTTTACAGTATAACATGCTATAAAAAATAAATAAAATAAAAGTAACACGCAAAGAAGCTAACAAGTAAACGATTTTAAGAGTAAACTATTTAACAATATAAAAAGTAAGATAATTATTAAACAGGCTAACAATAAAACAAAGTAACAAGCTAACAAGTAAACAAAGAAACCTGCAAAGAAGCTAACATATAAACGAGCTAGCTAACAAGTAAAGTAATAAACATTATAACAAGTAAACAAGCTAAAAGGCGAACTAAAGAAATAGTATACATACTATCAATAAAATAATGTAACACGTAAAGAAGCTAACAAGTAAACGATCTAAGGAGGAAACTAATCTACAAGATAACAAGTAATTACAATAAAGTAACAAGTGAACTAATTAACAAGTAAAGAAACTAAGAAGTGAACTAATAAACGATTCAACAAGATAAAAATAAAACAAAGTATGATGTATGTACCTGTTGAATTTGAGGATTAACTAAATCGGCACTTAGTGGTAAGAGCTTAAGTTACCTTCGGTAACCATACTCACATTTATCGGTCTTCTGCGTGTGTAAGTGTAAGGGGATATAATTTACTTATGTATTTTAATAGTATAGTATGAAGGAAATACTGATTGACATAAAAAGTAATAATTTAATAAACATTTTTGTACAGTTGTTATTTTCTGGGAAATCACCAATTATGAAAGATGTTTCCATTGTTTTATCACATATATTTAGTTTTGATGTTTTTATTTTGTTTAGATATATTTATTTTTCAATGTCCCGTACAACAGTATTAGAATTGTATTATTGTTTATTTCAGTATTTATGATTGAAAGAAATTGTGCATTTAATATCTTATTTTAACAATAGAATTCAGGTGTAACCATTACATTATTTGTATTTATATCGATAATTTTATTTCGTTTACTTTTCAATTTAATTTAGGATGATTTTTTTCTTTTAAACTTTTTTGAAAGTTTCGTATAGCAAAGCAGCAAAAAAGTATTGTATATAAATGCACCTATAGTGCAGGGTAATTTAATTATATGTCTCTAGTAGTAGGTACAATTAATGTTTTTGGTACCCTTAAAAATCATTATACTTATTAGATATGAAATCTTATTCCTATTAGTTATTATTATCACAGTGTTTTTCGTATAATTACGAAGATATCAATAATAATAGATTACAAAATAATTTTATTTAATGTTTTTGTTTGTAGTTTTGATTACAACTGTCTCATATTTTTAATTAATTCCATCAGTTTGCAGCGAATCATTTTTAGATAAGCACGTGATTTTTGGTTTTGGACTCCGATATGACTATTTTTAATATTTAGAAATATTTATTTTAATATAATATTTTATGGGTAATATTTATATGAATACATTAGGGGTTATAAAATATTTATATGAATAAATTAGGGGTTATAAAATATTTATATGAATAAATTAGGGGTTATAAAATATTTATATGAATAAATTAGGGGCTATAAAATATTTATATGAATAAATTAGGGGTTATAAAATATTTAAATAATAATGAAATTATAGATTTCCGCGTCTTAATTTCAATTTTTTTTCTCCAAGTATAACTGGTTTAAACTGTTTCCCTAAAGAAGTTTTTACTTTCATATATACAGAGTAAGTATTGTGATGGCGCAAAAATTCGATTTTGAGATTTTGATGAATTTACACGTTTTGAGGTCCCCTGAGTCCAAAACACTGTCAAAAAAATGTCCGATACTATAGCCGATTTTGACAAGCATGTTCAGAAAGATCATACCCCTAGGGGAAGTTGGGAAATGAATTTTAGCTCCAAATATGGGGCACTATCCCTCAGAAGCACTGAAAAAACTTGAACAAAAATATTTATGGAAAATGGTTCCGTCGATTTTAATAAAAAAAATTCTAAAATGTAGTCCTTTTAAATAAACATCTAACGATTTAAGCCGTTTTCTCGGAAAAAATCTAGTTAGAGAAAATGGCTACAATCATGGACAGAGAGAGACCAGGTTCGATTCCCCACCAAGGAGAAGGTGTTTTTATGATAAATGTTTTAAATTCAGCTAAATACTAATAAATGGAATACACTGGGCTAAGTAATTGAAGCGAGCGTAAGCGAGCTTCTTACATTCAACGAAATATGGATCTTGTCTGTCTGTCTGTGTGTAACGTTTACGTGTCCGACGATAACTTGAGTAAAAGTTGACCGATTTAGTTGAAATTTGGTATACATCTTCCTTTTACTAATACTCAGGCTAAGTTCGTTGGACAGCGTGATCCATCCAAGAGTTCGCGCGCAATGCTCGCGTAAACGTGAGCTTCAAATTTAAAATTGGAATTTCTGGACGGGAAAAAATTCTATCATCATCTATTCGATGAGACGAACATTTTTTTCAAATAACATTTCTTAGTAAAACCAACAATGACACTGCTATGAATTAATAAAGATCGCTAAAACTATTAAAGCGGACCTCACCGTTTAAAATAGAGAAAACAACCTTTTTACCGATATCTTACGTTCTAAACTAACGATTTTAATAAAACTTCATGTACATCGTCTAAAGTACAATTGAAACAAGTATGTAAAATTTCAACTTGATACAAGCAGTAGTATTTGAGTAATGAAGTGATACATTTATAATATTAGTTTAAAAGCTATTACGACATTTATAATATTAGTTTAAAAGCTATTACGGGTGTTTATGATTTTTATAGCCGTGTTGAGTGTAGGTTTGTTAGGAAGTAAAGCTTTGTACCGAGTACCCCCACTCCACCCCACACTACTCTCTTCCACTTATCTTCAACTATGACATTCATCATGATCAACAAATTTCAAGTCAGTATTTTATTGCAATACGCTCGCTTCGATGATAGAGCCACGCGATGCCTAGTTATAAAATGTATATGAGAAAGTTTCTCTGACTTGTCTCAGACCAAATTTTTAAACTATAAATCTATTTCTTTTGCACACTCAGTGTAATTTATTAGCAAGAAAAACGATCGGCGCAATAATTGAATTCCTTTTTAGCAATAAAATCATTATATTTTATTACAGACATTCCTGATATTATAATGACTTTAATTTTTATATTATTATAACTAAACCTTTTATGGCGTGTAATGAAATGGTCTTGGTTTAGTCCCATCTGTATTATACAATTTTAATCTACACTGTATGCAATTTATGCTTAAATATATGTCTCGCTTGTATTTAAAACGGTCAAAAGCTGTAAAATTATTTTCTGTTCAATATTTTTATCTCCGTGGACCCTTTCTTTTTTTTTCTGCATCGCAAATTATCAAAAGAATATTTATTTCTTTTTAAATTACTAAAGTAGTCTTAAGTCATAAAAACAGCGTCTGTAATAAACGGCAATCAAATTAAATAAAGTGACTTATTATTACTCATTATCGCATAATTTTCAAGTGACGTAAATGTTTTTATATATTTTATCTTTCGTTAAACTTCGGTAAGTTGAAATCAAAAACAAAATAAAAATGTAAAAATAAAATCGTGATTTCTTCTTCTACGATTTGTTTTTATATAACTCGATGATAACGTCATTGATAACTTGTAACGTAGTGAAGGGACATCGCCCACGAACTAGAAAACCTGAGTTGGAAATCAGGTCGCTACTCTCGCAGTTTTAAAACTTTACGATGCTAGGAAGTTTTTTTTTTTTTTAGAAAGTTGGTATAACCGTAGATCATATTCCTTCAAGATGCTTCTAAGGTTCATCTCTTGCCAAAGTTTATTGAGGTCGTGACAAAGACATTCGGTAAGAATATGGGAGTTTTGCTCCCTAGAGTGAATCTCTTAGTGTCTTAATGATCCTCGACAAGAGCTAGTAATAAAAAAGATTATATTGCAAATTAAAAACCAGTACATGAGTGGAACATATATCATTTATTATTGTTTGGCTCCTTGTTTTTGAAGTGAATCCTTCTTTAGCCGCGGCGGTAGAGTAAAATTTTCTTGGATGAAACGACACCGTGAAACGAAGTTCGCGTTTCGAGACTCGTCCAAGTGAATCATTTTTGATGTGAAGTTGTAAGTTTTTGTTTTGAGACTCGACCAAGTGAGAGATATTTTATCAACTGTCGGTCTAAGTTGGCAGTTGCTTTACGTTTAAAAAATCTTTCACTTGGACGAGTTTCGAACCTTTGACCTCTGAGTTTAAAATCAGACGTGCTATCCAATACACCATGGATGTAGATGGATTAACCTACACACAAAATACATATTGATAATTAATATATAATAAATGTTGTTTTCATATTTTTTTCTTCATTATTCGCTAAGATTTTATAAACATATTTTACTACGTTTTTATTAGCTTGATTTCTTGTTTATTTGTTTGTTTGTTTGTCCAGTACAAATCTTGCAATCGATTTTTAACTGACTCCCCGAGTAGCTAGACATTTGAAAATTTTATAATAGCTCAGAACACGATGACAATGCAATATTTTAATACTTTTAGCCATTTTTCAGCAGAATTTAATTAATTTTCAGCAAATTTTGCTGTATAGAAAGTTAGTTCGGAAAAAATCCGCATGTTATTTTATTTGTTTTGACATATCCCATAGTATTTACAATCTTCATTTTGACGGGTTTCAAATTTGTGATTTTTTATTAAGAGGTAAACATTGAATGACAGCGACAAGTAAACAAAGAAATAAATTGATTGACGTGTGACACCCAGGTCTTTTTGCATTTGCGTCCTATTATCGGTTTAATGTTTCTGCATCTGTACTTCTTTACTTGTACACATTTTTCTTTTTCTTCTCTTACTGTCCCTACACGGGGGCATATCAATGGCACGGTTTAGATTCGGTATTGGCGATATCCGTTGTACATAGATTTGTCCTTTTATAGGTTTAAGATGAGCTCTCTAGATGGTTGTCATTTTTATGTGAAGTAAATAAATTCGGAACTATTTTTTTTCACTAACATTATGTTATAACAATGGCAATTATATTATCAACATTACATATGATTCAACAGAAAATTTAAAGTAGTATATAAAAAGTTCCTTTTATCTTGTAATTAATAATAATAATAATAATAATATTTCTTTATTGTTGAGACATAATAATTATGTATACAAATTGTCAAACTAATCTAATCACTTATCACATATAACTGCTACTTGACTAAATAGTAGAATAACAAACACTAAATAGTAGAATAACGATGAAATAGAACAATACAAATAACAATAAACTAGAATAATAAATTAAACACGGAACACAGTAACTAACCACAGGCTAACAAATAATTTCCAAATTTAAAAATTCTTGTAAACTATAACACGGATTGGCTAATAAAAATGTTTTCACTCTAGAGCAGGGGTCGGCAACCTTTTTGTGTATAAGGGCGCAATATAAGATTTGAAAATCAGCGAGGGCGCATATCAATCGGTAGGTATAAATAGGCATTGAAAAAAAATCCCCTTTTTTTGTGAAATGAACATATATGAATAAAGAACAACATGTATCCTCCTTATTTACAACATATTTTTGTATCTATCAATATATATATATATATATATATATATATATATATATATATATATATATATATATATATATATATATATATATATATATATATATGTATATATAATCATCTGAGGATATCCCTACCGTCGATGCTTGCCTGATCTGAGGATCACTGGACCGGTTGCAGCTAAACGCCATCTTTAGCAGAGTCGAAGTCTCTCGTAGCGCTCATGAAGTCTACATGAGAGAATGAAGTTGGAGAACTTCATTCTTTCATGTAGACTTGAGGAGCGCTATGAGAGAATTCGACTCTGCTAATGATGGCGTTTAGCTGCAACCGGTCCAGTGATCCTCAGATCAGGCAACTAACGACGGTAGGGATATCCTCAGTAGATAACTTACGAACTTGCGGTATTAACTTAAAATTTGACATATATATTTATATTTACATGATATAATATAAAAACAAATAAAAAATGTAGTCTCCCATTATAGTCGAATAGGGGAGATTCAAATTACATTATAATATATTTTTACTGTTCATATTATCTATAAATTAAAAAGAAAGAAGTTTGTCCATGTAAATTTTTGTGGAAAAAAGTTTAATTATTTTCTAACTCGAATATCAATCTGTTCTGCTTAAGTTTAAATTAATAAAAGACTCGTTAAGTTAAAAAAAGACTCGCAATTGTTATACTCGACTCTGTGGTCCAGAATTAGCAATTAAGGATCCTGGACCCCTCAGCCATTCGCGATGGTTAACCTGTGGCGACCGGGTATTAAGACTTTATATGTCCCAAACTAGTGCAACAAGCGAGATGGTTTTATAGGGACAACTTTAAAAACAAGGTCTCTGATGCCAATAGGTTTGTTCCAACCACACTTCAAACTGGTTTGGAAATGTCCGACGCGTGCGCACTTAAACGTTTTTTGCTAATGCAAATGCGTCGTACAGTTTGAAACTAGTTTGAGGTGTGGTTGGAACAAACCTAATATTTGTATTGAAGTCTAAATTTAAAGGGTCTTAAGTGGAAATAGCACACCCAAATTGGTTAGTTTCGCGACTTGCAGCCACCTCTACGTGGTGAGTCCTGGCTCATTGCAGCTGAAAAAAAATCATCTTGTAATGGGCGGAGAGCTGCAATATAGTATTTTCCTTTTATACATTTGTTAAGTTCACCTGCTGTTTCTTTGTTTGGTCACTTTCAAGAACCAAATTCAAAACCGCAATGTGTCAAATAAATACTTTGCATTACCTCAGACAGTCAAAAATATCACTATTTTTTTCAAAAAAAGAGGTATTCGTAGGATTTTTTTGCGATGTCAATTGTACGGCAAAGGGTCTAAAAAGTATTTTTCGTGGATTTAGATAACTTCAAAGAATAGTTTTTTTTTTACAATTTTAAATAAAATTAACATGTCTTTAAAAATGACCAATGTTTTGATTTTTTTCAAAACTTTAAGCCCTTTGCGCTATTTCAAAAAAAAAAAAAAATTATTTTATTTTTCCCGTTATTACCTAGTCTTTTACCCTACTATATAGTCTTTTAATCTTTAGGTCAGTGGGGGCGCATTAAAAATCCACCGCGGGCGCCGTGGCGCCCGCGGGCGCAGGGTTGCCGACCCCTGCTCTAGAGCAATACTCTGAATACGGTAGCTCTTTGGTAACTGTACTTAAATTATTAAAAAACTTCATTCCGAGATTCTGCCATTATTATTAATTGAAATTGCGTTTCTTTGAGAAGTTATCTGACTGCGGCGGCATTGTAAACTCTTGTTTATAAATATGTTTGTTGCGTATTTAATAAATGATTTATACAATGTGTATTACTTAAATAAAGTTTATAGTGCTATTTCATTATTAATGAAATCTAAGTAATAACAATTTTTTTTTGTTTTCTTTATCTTGGAACCTACAAATCCTCATTTCAATGAACTAAGTGGAGCAATTTGATTTGATATACGAGTAACATTGAGCTACTTACTTCTTCTAGGAACGATTTAAACTCTGAATTATGTATAAAATGACTTATTTATATAATTATATTGTATTAATATTATGTAGGCGGGAACATAAAAGCAACTTTTTCTAGAACTTAAGTATTACTTCTAATGCGTGAGAGTTTCACACATATTTTTTTAAATTAATATTTATTTTATTAATATTTCTAAGATCTATCATTACATAATTTTTAAATAATCCATCAAGCACCTTTCATAAAAATTATTTCTGCAATAAGTTCGAAAACTTTTCGAACGAAAATAGGAGATTCCTGCCAGAGTTTCACAAGTAACTAACCAATTATCACAAACGTATAAGTAGGATTTGAACACAATCAGAGAAAAACTGAATTTTAAAATATCGTTGACAACCTCATTATTTTTAAAATTCAAATGGTGATATTCTATGGATTAGTGAATAAACATGTCGGTGAACTTTTTGTTTTTGACAGCCTATACAGCATCTGGCCCAATTGTTGATGTCCTTATTCATTCTTGACAAAAAGTAATTTCCACAGATCTTAGTACTAGTTGAGCGAAAACCTGGGTGGGATAGTCCGTGAATCCTCTGAAAGATTACCTTCCTAAGTCGCGAGGCGACGAACGGTTGATGAGTGCCCGTAGAAGTCTTGATTCGAAACTCGTATTTATCCAGGCACTGGAATACTTTCCGCAGATCCTGTTCATGTTCCTTTTGCGATTTACTGAACACTAGCACACATGTCGGTGAACTTTTTGTTTTTGACAGCCTATACAGCATCTGGCCCAATTGTTGATGTCCTTATTCATTCTTGACAAAAAGTAATTTCCACAGATCTTAGTACTAGTTGAGCGAACACCTGGGTGGGATAGTCCGTGAATCCTCTGAAAGATTACCTTCCTGAGTCGCGAGGTGACGAACGGTTGATGAGTGCCCGTAGAAGTCTTGATTCGAAACTCGTATTTATCCAGGCACTGGAATACTTTCTGCAGATCCTGTTCATGTTCCTTTTGCGATTTACTGAACACTAGCACACATGTCGGTGAACTTTTTGTTTTTGACAGCCTATACAGCATCTGGCCCAATTGTTGATGTCCTTATTCATTCTTGACAAAAAGTAATTTCCACAGATCTTAGTACTAGTTGAGCGAACACCTGGGTGGGATAGTCCGTGAATCCTCTGAAAGATTACCTTCCTAAGTCGCGAGGCGACGAACGGTTGATGAGTGCCCGTAGAAGTCTTGATTCGAAACTCGTATTTATCCAGGCACTGGAATACTTTCCGCAGATCCTGTTCATGTTCCTTTTGCGATTTACTGAACACTAGCACACATGTCGGTGAACTTTTTGTTTTTGACAGCCTATACAGCATCTGGCCCAATTGTTGATGTCCTTATTCATTCTTGACAAAAAGTAATTTCCACAGATCTTAGTACTAGTTGAGCGAACACCTGGGTGGGATAGTCCGTGAATCCTCTGAAAGATTACCTTCCTAAGTCGCGAGGTGACGAACGGTTGATGAGTGCCCGTAGAAGTCTTGATTCGAAACTCGTATTTATCCAGGCACTGGAATACTTTCTGCAGATCCTGTTCATGTTCCTTTTGCGATTTACTGAACACTAGCACACATGTCGGTGAACTTTTTGTTTTTGACAGCCTATACAGCATCTGGCCCAATTGTTGATGTCCTTATTCATTCTTGACAAAAAGTAATTTCCACAGATCTTAGTACTAGTTGAGCGAACACCTGGGTGGGATAGTCCGTGAATTCGTGAATCCTTTGAAAGATTACCTTCCTGAGTCGCGAGGTGACGAACGGTCGATGAGTGCATGAAGAAGTCTTGATTTGATGCTCGTATTCATCGAAGCGCTGGAATACTTTCCGCAGATTCTGTTCATGTTCCTTTCGCGATTCACTGAATACTAGTATCATCATTCACAATAAAGTTCTATATTTTTAAAACTCAAAATAAAAATGAATAATATTAGAGAAAAAACCTCCACAAGTCGTTAAAACCGGAGAGCCTTATACCTTTTTCCTGCGTTTGTCTCTGTGTGTCTGGAGGTCGTTAATCCACCTGTATCTTCAAAAACCCAGTATATGTAACTTTTCAATTGTTATATGATTATGAGGAATTGGTTTATTAAAAATAATAAAACACTACAAACATAAACTTTCGAGCCTTTACTTGGCTCTTCCATTAGGTATATTGATAAAAAATTTGATCTAAATAAACAACACAAAGACAGTGAGGTTTTAAGTTGTAAGACAGGTTATAAACAGTGTTGTCGAATAAGTACTTAAAGACTAAAAAACTATATAAAGATGTACAAATCATGGTTCTCTTGACACTCTCATTCTTTCCCTCCCTTTTCCAATATGTTCCGACGAAATATGTATTTATCGGGTGATATAAAAGGTTACAGAAGAAACAAACCGAAATACACTTGAGTTCCGTGGAGAGACAACAAACCACGATTCTACGTTTAGGCTTTTTGTCATTATTACAATTTATTTTTTTTAAATGTGGTATCATCTAACGAATTGATTACAATACCGAACTATTCTTGTTACCATTTGCAATTGCTCATGGTTTAATAGTCATGTTGTAAAAGATTAACTCGAGGCCATCCTTTAAGTGGAAACACATTGTCCGCGTTTCGTGCGCAACATTTTTTTTAAACAAAAATACGCGCAACATTTAATTGCAAGGTTCCCTTCTTCAGGGATTGCTTTCTTTCACTTCCTTTGATATAAGCAGTCCTTGATATCCAATACTCTGTTCTCTTACCCCTCTAACCGACCTTAATTGATTCTCTACGGATCTATTTTTATTTATTTATTTTTTCATAAAGGCGTCTCAACTGGGGCATCTTATATGACCTTTAAGGTTCGATTTTGAATAATAGATTCTGCCCTTCATTCGGCGTCTCTCGTTACTTTTCTATAATACTTATGAAGGTCGATCTTTACACATTATTCCGTGGTCTAGTTGGTATATTCCTTTTGATCATAACTTGCGTGCTATTATTATTATTTATTATTTTCAAGTTTTTGTCGTTGAAAAAGTAGAGCATATCCTCCCATATATATTTTTTTTACAATTCGAAAATGTTTTGAAATTGCAGATCTACTAAGTCATTAAATCACTTGCATTCTCCAATATAAAAAAAATGGTTGTGATCTAAAAAAAAAAATGTATGAAAGAATTATTATCCTTCTATTTTAGGATTACTATCAAGCCTCGTTTACACGGTGATAGTCTCTCACCTTCAGAGCCGTCTTAAGATATTCGGCGCCCGTGCGGTACTACAAATAATGCGCCTCTCGAAGGAGCAGGACATAGTTATAATAAAAAAGAAGGAGAAAAAGTGAATTTATTACCATTATAGACTAAACAAAAAATATAATTTATACAAGATTAATAAAAAAACCCGTATGAACAAGAACAAAATTTGAAAATTGATTAATAATATCATACGTATTTAAGTTATTAAATATGTTTTTTTTTTTTTCATTTGCATATTCGTTTGCACTCATTACATCTGGACAATATTATACCTTCAGATTTGAAAAGGTTAAATTATTCTGTATTTTTTTGGACTGTACACATTTTTCTAATGAAGTGAATAATCTAACAATGCTTTCAATTGTAGTATCAACTTTTGGTCATGGACACCTTAGCGTGGCCCGCTCTTAGACGTCCGTTTTAGAGGCTTTTTCGGGGGCGTGTATCTTTTTTCCTATTCACTTTAAAAAAAAAAAAAAAAAAAAAAATATTTTTTCCCTTTACGCAAGGCCTACAAAAAAGGTCCTTTGCGTCGGACCGCTGCGGTCGACCGTATTCGAGTTATGCGGAAAAAAACGGTTTTTCGGGGGAAAAGAAACAGTTTTTTCCGCATAACTCGAATACGATCGACCGCAGCGGTCCGACGCAAAGGACCTTTTTTGTAGGCCTTGCGTAAAGGGAAAAAATATTTTTTTTGTTTTTTTTTTAAAGTGAATAGGAAAAAAGATACACGCCCCCGAAAAAGCCTCTAAAATGGACGTCTAAGAGCGGGCCACGCTAAGGTGTCCATGACCCAACTTTTTGAAGTGATATATTAGTTTTATCTATGATTTCTAATATTTTGCTCCATAATGCTACCATAATAGCAGTTTCCAGAGAGTTGAACTCATTTAATAATCCCTCAGCTTCAACTTGTGAAAATTATCTTCGTATTTTTTTTATTCAAAGAATCTTTAAAATTTTCATAATCGGAAATTTAATATAACATTAATACAAATTGCCGCCCCCAAAAGGCTTGCGCCCCTGGGCTATAGCCCATTTAGCCCTGTGGTTAGCCTTAGAACTACGAGTATGATGTCAGTCAACGTCTAGAACTATCGCGGAGGTGTACCTACAGTCTACAGGGCGAGAGTAAACATACTTCAAAACTGACTTTTCTTGTATACTCAAAGTGGTATCCAATAGTATCCATATATCCAACATGTCTGAATCGAAAACAGAAATAGAGCATTAAATATATTATAATATATAGAATATTTAGATTGTAGTAAAAAACAAGATTTGATATTTAATATGAAGTAAGCTATCATTTTTTTTGGCCTCCTAGATCTGTTATCACGTGATATAAAAGTGTAAACTAACAATAAACCAATCAGAAACTAGAGAAGAAATATGTGTGTTGTTCCAGGGTTAATAACTTATATATCTTGTTTACCGGTAAATTCTTTTCGCTGTTCCTTGAAATCATGAACTTAATATCTATTTATTTAGTTTAGTTTCCGCGAACTTCAAGAGTAATAACCTTTAAGTTTAATAACCTACACGCGATCAAAAAAGAAGGTTAAAGAAAATATATGTGACTGCCGATGGAACTTACCGCTCTGGTTGTCGTAAACCAGTCAGTCAGTTAAATCAAGATAATTATCCAACGACAAATCAAAGGAACGTTCCATAAACCAGCTTGACATCAACCCGTTGACAATCCTCACCAGAATCCAACATGATCTGATTAAAAAAAATCCAAAAACCATTCAACTTCTTCATCAAAATTCACCACCATGATCTATAAAACCGACATAAATCATCAAGTTGAAAAGGGCTTTTAAAGACGGAGAAAATTACCCATCAAAAATTCACCGAGGTTTTAAATTATCCATCAAGAATTCATCACATGTTTCCACCCAACTCTTTTAACTGTTCATCAGGAAATATATCGGTCGATAAAACAGTTTACGTTTGAGTTTTTTTTTGTGTCATCAACATTCAACTTTTATTAGCTCCAAACCTTTTTAAGTGAAATGTTAAGCGATTTTTTTTTTCTTTCAAACCCCATATCTGATCATAATATATCAATTTCTTAAAAAGTCTTTGGTTTTCCTATTAAATTTCCTTTTGGAGTTGCATCAGTATCAAAAGGAAACAAAAAAAAAATTAATGGTAAGGGTGTTGCCACCGCTTTATCTGCCAGCAATATCTTCATTATTTTACTGCACCTTTCATAGTTAGTTTTTTTTCCTCTACAAATTCTTCCCGATACGTTTTACAAATGTTTCTTTTTTTTTTCATCTTTGGTTTCAATAAGGAATCTTATAACGATCTAGTGCTAAAACCAAAAACGTTATTTTCTTTCTCTCCCGTATTCTTCCTTTCCCACTTCTTTTTTTATTATTTTCCATATCTGTAGTTAGTTACAAGTTGAATTTCCTTGTTAGTTGTTAGCTCGTGCCTTAAGCTTCGTCTCTTAACATTCGATCCATCTACAGTTTGTATCAGATTTATAAAACGAGAAAGGTTTTTTTAAAAAAAAAAATAATACTGTGTTATTAAAAGAAGAACTGAAAATCGTTTTATTCGTTCTTGTTTCAAGATGACAACCTGTTGCTATTTATATAATTATGTTAAAGAATGTCTAGAATGGACTAGGGCTAGAATATTCTTCTAGAATAGTCTTATGTAAGTACTACGTCCGTTCATTATTATTTTTTTTTTTTTTATTTACTTGTTTTGTTCATTTTTTTTTCGAAAAGGAATTTTGTAACTAAATGCGTTAAAAGAAATAAAATTATTTGAAGTAAATAACTAATTTTATGGTCATTTGATTTGGATATTTGTAAAATAATATATTTTATGAGAAGGCAAAAGTAATACATTATTTAAGTTGTCTTTATGTAAAATCTATATAGATGTTTTACATAAAAATAACTGGGATCTCGCTATGCGTCTGAAAAATAAAAAAACAAACTCGAATTTTAAATCGATTATTTCATTAGTGAAATGTTTCACATCATCAATGGTGACTAAATAAAACTTTAGTTAAATAGTGATTGTTTGTTACGGAAATGTGACAAATTAAAACTTTAGTTAAATAGTGTTTGTTTGTTACGGAAATGTGACAAATTAAAACTTTAGTTAAATAGTGTTTGTTTGTTACGGAAATGTGACAAATTAAAACTTTAGTTTAATAGTGTTTGTTTGTTACGGAAATGTGACAAATTAAAACTTGTTTTAAACACTTTAGCTAAACTAGACCTGTTTTTACGAGACTTTATGGTAAGACAGTTTTTGTAACCTCGAAAGCTCCAAACACTTATTTGTCCAGGAGGCGTGCAAAAAAGTGTCGGACTAACATCAAGCTAGAATTTCGTGTACAAGTTAATCTTTTAGTGCCTTTTAAGAATATTTAGTCGGTTAAGTTCGTCTGGGGAACATTGCTTGGCAATAGGCATTTGAAAAAAATGGTGGAGGGCGGCCATGTCCCGCCAATTCTGGTGGACAATGTGATTTTCATGATCCTGAGTACAAAATTAGTTAGTAGATCAAAAATCAAGTTGATGGTAGTTTGTCACTTAATAGATTAGTTAGTCAAATATTAATCCAAATCAAAGTGGTCACCTATTAAGTGACAAACTACCATCATCTTGATTTTTGGTCTACTAACTAATTTTGTACTCAGGATCATGAAAATCACATTGTCCATCAAAAAGGGCGGGACATGGAGTTCTCCACCGGTTTGTTTTTTTATCTACGATTGATAAGAAATATAAACATTATATCTTTGTTTAGATGCGTAGAAAGTTATTATTTACGTACTTGTATTCGTTGGGCATGCGCGCGTCTCATAGTTCTGAAGTATTCCTCTTCTTTACCACACTAGTGCGGTAAAGAAGAGGAATTCTTCAGCTTTACGCACGATTAACGAGTTTGTTTACATTTAACTTTGCTGTTCTTTTAATAAAGTAACTGTTTATATCGAGTTTTTAGTGAAAAACAATGAGTGAATCAAATGACATTGACGAAAATGTGGAGAATAATACTCCTCCAGAAATAATTAATTCGACAAAAAATACAGCTCAAGAATTAATGTCATCTTTATCAAGAGTAGGTATAAATAGAGAGAGCTGCCCCAAGGGCTAATGTGCAGGTCGGCCAAGGTCGATGACCTCCTCTTCCTTTATTTTTTTCTGTATTTATTATTTAAATCTAACAATCGTAGATAAAGTACGGTACGCAACTCGTGCGAAAACGGCATTTTGCATTGCTCGTGTGGTTTTACCACCCTCGCTATCGCTCGGGTGCAAACTCCACACTCGCATGCAAAATGCTACTTTCCGCACTCGACGCGTAATGTACTATTTCAAATGCCTATTGCCAAGTTATGCCCCGCAGACGAACTTAGCCGACCACATATTCTGAAAAGGCACCAAAAGATTTACTTGTATAGACACAAAATTCTATCTTGATGTTAGTCAGACACTTTTTTCACACTATCTCCTAAATTAATAGGTTAGTTATTAAAATATTACTCTAAATCAAAGTGGTCACCTATCAAGGGACAAACTAACATCAACTTGTTTTTCTATCTACTAACAAATTATGTACTCAAGATCATGAAAGGTCGTATGAGCTCCCCGAATTCGAGTTCTACCTAATTCAGACTCTATTTGTTTCGCGTGTCGATTTTCATAGAATTTTTAAGCGCCAATCTTTGTAGTAACTATTCATTTTTACAGTTTTATTTATACAAAACTCTAAAGTTTAATAATAATATATCATCCAAAGATAAGAATTAGGCATAGAACATTCAAGTAAAGCATCTTTTTACACATGAAATGGTTCACAATGAAATGATAAGACACCACTTAATAGATGACATTTAAAGGATTTAGAGCAATAGAAAGTATTTCGTTTAAACCTTTCTAAAAGATAAGAATCCAAGGGGCCGATTCTGTAACTTTTTTGATATATATCAACTGTGTTGTTATATATCAAACATTGTTATATATCAAAGTGTTGTTATATAATGTAGTGAATCTGTAAAGTGATGCCAGCGCTGCATGTGGCCGAATGCCGAACTACGCGTCCCATTTTGAAGCTGTCAAGTTTGTTTTGATATCGTTCTACGAGTTTAGACCTACACTTAAATACATTGCTCTCTATCTTTAAAGCTTTTTTTTAGTTTGCTTAGTGTTAACTTTTACTGTTATTACCGTGTGATAGTTTATAATAACTTTTTAAAGTGTGTGAAGTGAATAGTTGAATTGTTTTAAGTCAAAACTACAAAGAAGATGGAAAAAGTGAAAGGTAGGTAAAACGTTTTGTCTTGTTAATACTTGTATGTTTTCAAATATATATTTAATAATGAGAGTTTAAGAAACTGAAATATATATAGCAGCTTTTCAGGATTTAATTCATCTGCGTTTAAAGATCTGAACGATGTTTTATGATATTTCCGATAACAAAATAATGATTCAGTTTTTCATTAGAGATGTGGCATTACACAAAGTTTGTTTGTAAACAATTTATACCTAGTTGCACTTAGTTTCCTCAATGTATTTTGAACTTGTAACCACCTTAAAACCAGTATGTACCTACTTTACGTACTTCCTAAGCTTATATTTTTGGGTAAATCGGTACTTCTTTACTTAGGTCAAGTAGGTAGGATATGGCAAGATTTTACTTTGTTACCCATCGTTTGTGAACATTTACTACGAATATTACACCTCTGTTATTACAAGTGACAATATCCAGTTAGTCTAACTATCAAGTAAGACAAAGGGACATTTAGTCCTATCTATTTCGGGACAAGGGAATATTTTATTTGGATTTAATAATAAATAAATTAGGGTGGGTAATCAAATAAGAGTGCCCGGTAAATTCAGTTACCGTTACTTGCCAATAGGCAAACTTTGTTTTCACCCAGTTAGAGTTGTAATATAATAAATTAGTATTTCCGCCCCTTATAAATTGAATGTATAGTTTACCTCTAATGTTTTAACATTATTTATTACAGGTGCCAAAGGTACAAGGGACGTTGAAAGTCACCGAGGTCCAGAAAAAGATGTTGCTGACATTTGTCAATGACCACCCAAGCCTTATCAGAGGGTGGCAAAACCTTGGGCCTCAAGCTAAAAAAGTAAATGTGCTGTGGCAGAATTCGGAAACTCTGCTAAATGCTGCAGGCCCATAAAAAAATGAAGTGGCAAAGAGTAAGTATGACATATATATGTGTATCACTTCCTCTGTTAATGTTTATCATCTACCTAATGTTGATTGACTTCCTTTGCCTGGCCTAATGTTATTATTACCGTTTTCTTTATTTCAGGTCTTGACTGACCTTAAGTCAAAAGTTAAAAAAAAGGCGCCTAGTAGCACCCACCCTATGCTGACACAGCAGCCATCACGAAGCACCTACCCCATGCCCACTCCGCAGCAACTATTGAATTTCCAAATAGGTTTGTCTGATGCCACGCCCACCTTACCTCTCATTGGCCAGCTGTTCCTAGCTTGCCTTTTGCCGCCAATATTTAAATGGAAATGTATCTTATATGAGTTTTATGACGTTACAGTTGTTTTTGTGTCTGATCCGATTTTTTTTGTTGAATTCATTATACACCTTGATAATCCTAAAAAATGAATAACAAATTTGAAGTAAGTACTTATAACTATGGTATTAAACAAATTACATATTATCTTTTTGTCAATCTTGAGTAACAGTTGAACACTAGTGTTATAAATCTTTTCAATTGTTATTCCTCTAAATTGCTTTGAAAAAATGTTTATACTAAAGTATTGACTGCAGAAATAGGCCTGATGATGCCCAGGATATGGCGAAATATTGTAAAGCCAATAAATTATGTTAAATGTAATAACTTAATATAATTAAATATTAATTTTTTTCTTACATCCCTAAAGACCCCTAACAAAAAATATCATATTATTATATCATCTAATTAAACATATTAAGATAGTTTTAAGTTATTCAAAATGTGTCTAACAGAGTTAATGACTAAAAGGATCGATGAGGTAAATGCCAATGTATAAATAATTAATCATAACAAGTATATATATATATATATAGTGCAACATATATATTTGGTTGTAACATTCACTGGTTTTAGTTTTAAATTTGTAATATAATATAAGTGATGCCTGAGAGCCAACCATTCCAAAAGCCTAGGTTTCCTCTATCCCTGAGATGTTGTCTTTACGCATTATGTTTGATGATATTAACAAATATTTCTTTGAGAAGTGTTTTTTGTCAATGCTTTTTATATAATTTATTTATTTCATAAGTTGTATCCAAGCGCCTCATTTCTTAAGACTAATGAAACCGAAGATGGTCATGTGGCAAATTTTAGATTAAAATGTGCGACTGTGGACGAATTTAAGGAATGGTTGCAGCATCATCAGCAGTTATCAGGGGTTACATACAGAGTTCAGACTACGACTCCCTGTACTGGAAAAAAAAGTCATTTAAGGTAGGTTCATTTTTTTATCATTAAGATGTGATACAATGATTGATTGATTACCATTTATTGATACAATTTCAAAAACAAATAAATGTACATTTTTTGCATAATAAATAAATACTATACACTACTATAATTTTAATTTCTTTTTTTTCTTCCTGGCTACTTGGCTTACATATTAGTTTGTTGAAGGCTCTGAGAAGACCAATTGAGTGGTTTATATAACTTATACATTACTTTTTTTTATCATTAGGTAAATCAATAAAATAAAAATATATACATCAAGTTATCAATAATCTAACAACAATGTAATTAAATCTATATATGTGTGTATAAATTATTCTATAACTAACAAAAATTATAAATAGAGGTAATAAAGAAACAACGTTACAACAAAAAACATATTGGCTACTAAATTCTTTAGATTTTACTCCCACTAGTGTTTACCAAACAAATTGATAAAATATTTTCTATTAAAATCATCTACTCTCAAGTATTTAAATAGTGACCAGTTATTTAATTTAACTCATGTATTGTCAGTATATATATACACCATTTAGACAACTTTACTATTTTTTATATACACTTACACACACATGCATACATTTATTTTATTATTTAATTTACTAAAAATAGTTTATTAGTATAATAATCATTTGTTTCCTTATTGCTTCTAAAACCTAATATTCTTATATACATTTTTGATACACTGCCTACTCAGAATTGCCACACTCTGGCCAGTCTCTCGTGTCTCCTCCACAGCTCTTCCTCTCATTGAGCCGGTGGTTTGCCTCTTTTCCTCACTCTCTCCCAGGGACACCATCCTATTTGGGCTCAATGTAAAAGAACTTTAATTAGAGGGAATAACACAAATAATATGGTGCAGTCTGCAATAAATGTTCTAAAAGAGCGCATCTTAAATACGACAAGAGCCTATAATATCAAACAGTTATTCCATTATTTGACTGTAGATATGGAAAATTACTATAAAAGAAAAATAATAGACATAATTAGTGGAAGGTACTCTAAATACAGGCACATGAGGTATCTTCCATGCACCAAAAAGATAAAAGATTTGCAACTAGTTGGTCAAGAAGATGAAGTGTTTGTTGTGTATAACAAAGCTTCACAAACAGAATATGAAGTAAATTTAATTTTAGGAATTAGCCCACCCCTTCTCACTTCAACGTATTTTTTGACAATGGGATATCAACTCTCCTATGAACAAACCATACATATATAATTATTATATACATATATTATTATATACGAATGGAAGGGATGAACTGATATGTCGAAGCCAACTGTACGACTTCGAAAGACATCGATTACATGTAAGGGGTGGGCTATTGCCGAGTTTAGCCTTTTATTTCTTTTGAGCATACATGATTTTCATGTAACAAGTACCAAACATAAAGTAAAAATATAGTATAATATTAAAGATTCATTGTATTCGTTATAGCTAATTATTCTTTTAGCCATACATTTTGGTAAACATCCCATTTCTTCCCCCACAATTCTGTTTCGAGCAACTCTCTGCCAAGCCTCTTCACCGCACACCTTTTTCATCCAATTGTCGCAGAGGTCTTCCCTTGCTTCTCTTTTTCTCCCAAGGGAACCAATTCAAGTTTCTTGGACCATCGGTAGTTCTAAACCGAATATGGAAATATGTCCAGCCCATTTCCATTTTCTCTTCAGCATTAGTTCTCCTAACCATCCATTCCCGATTCTTTTCTAATCCAAAGATTTGATATGTTATCTCTTCTACTAAAACCAATCATGCTTCTCTCCATCATTCTTAAGCAAATTCTTTGGTTTTACTGAAAAAAAATTAATTGGATATATGTCTGTCTCAAACAATAGATTAATTAACTTTCACCAACGAACAGTCTTAGCACTAATAAAACTTTAGTCTTAGCACTGATAAAAGGAATACGTCTTAATGTTTTGTTTTTTTTAATAATAAAAATAAATACTTTTTCAATAACTAATAAAACATATTTTTGTAAATTCACAAATTCTATTAACTGGTAAAATACAATACTTTAAAACACATTTGCTTCTCTCTGTCTCTACATAATAAACATAACAAATAACAAACAATAACAATAAAAAAAAGTTCTCTTCTCTCCTTCTCCTCATCTTTGCTTTTACCCAGTTTCTTGTTTCATCTCTCGTGTATTGCGGGTCAAACTACCTTACATAATATCATCCATGTTCATTACAACGTATACCAAATTAAATCGGCCAATTTTTACTCTGAACTGAATCATCGTCATGCGTAAATATATTTATCTGTTCGCATAGCTCATACAAACTGGGGTTCTTACTGTTGGCTTAGGTCCTAGCAACAAATAAACAAATTAGAACGACTTGACCTTTTACAAAGTCGAGCCCTTTTTAGTGTTTAATTTGACTAGACTACAAGGAATACGAAAGTATTTTTTAAAAATATTGAAACTCTTTTAATTTGTACGTAAAAAATATTTAAAAGGTTAGGTTAATTAGCTATAGAGACAATGTAACATTTTAATTTAAATACTGGCGGGAATAGGCAAGCTAGGAACAGCTGGCCAATGAGAGGTAAGTTGGGCGTGGCTTCAGACAAACCTATTTGGAAATTCAATAGTTGCCACTCCGCAGCCATCTGGCAGCAGCCACTCCCCCCACCCCAGACAGTTGAGGATACACCATCTCTTAGGACATTCTCACCAACTGATAGTGACTTCATTGAAGAAGCCCTGGATGTGGAGTTAGTCTCTCTTTTGTAGGGGTATGTGTCATTTCTAAATATTTAATTAAACAGGGGTTTCCTTTAAGCTACCACACTCATCAATCAAGCAGGGTTGTTGTGTGTGTCGATACTGCCTTAAACATTGAATTTTTATAAACATATAATTTTTTAAGCCTTGGGATAATTCTTATGTTCTCCTTTTTAGATATCGAGTGAGGAAGGCAGCCTGTCAGATGGTCGTTCCGAGAGGTTTTTGTTGGGGCCTGTCAGGAAGAGTAAGCAATTGTCTTTATAATTTACTAATAATCTTCTTGGGTCATTATAAAGTTTCAATCATTTTGTTGAATAAAACACAATAATTTTAATTAATCAGTTTATTGTCTACCACAATAATTAAAAATGTACAATTTAAGCTCCAGTTGCGGCTTTTTAGAAAAAATAAAAATATTGAACAATTAATGATAATTTCCGAAACACTGTCATCTTCAGTTAACTAAAGATGACAGTTACTTACAAATAAAGACTCAGCCATCTTCAGTTAACTGAAGATGACAGTCTTTATTTGTATATTTTTAATTATTGTGGTAGGCAATAAACTGATTAATTAAAATTATTGTGTTTTATTCAACAAAATGATTGTTTTTAAGTACCACAAAATCTCTGTCAAAGCAACCAATGAATTATCAAGTTTAATATTTATTACAGATGCAATTCTTCCTTTGTGACACATTATCACTTACTTAACATTATTGTTTTATACATAAAGAACTTTATTTTATTTTCTCTAAGAGAATATATGTTGTCAAGTGTAAGTTTTAAAATTTAACGCATGGCTTAAATCTTAATACTCAAGTACGTGACAATGTGTTGGCACACAGTATTTATTTAAAATAAAGTTCAAAAAGATGAAGAAGTCAGGGTTTAAATATGAAACTTGATAATGACCCAAATATGGATCGATATTTCACAATAAAAATTACAACAAACTCTCTTTTTACATCAAGATAAAACCACTGGAAATATATAGTTTAGTGTATAACTTATTACATTTTATGTATTACTATCTCATTGTAAATTTCTTCTTCTTTGTTTATAGGAACTAGGAAAGATCCAGAGTGGGAGCGGAAGTTCCTCGACAGTCACAAGGACTTAAAGAGGTCAGTCGATTCTCTGACTGACAAGGTGGGGAAGATTGCTGATAATGTGGGAACACTGAACAGGCTGATGGCAGAGGCAGTGGAAACGCAAAAAGATATTGCCAGAAGTTTTAATGTATTTTTAAACGGTCCGCAAATGGACAGAATAAATATTTTATTTATTATATAATGTTGTTACATTTTCTTAAACAGTACCTTTTTAATATTAATATCATCACTAAATATTACATCTGAGGATAACTCCATTTTGTTTCTTTTGAAAAGTCCTGTGTTAGTATTAAATATGAATTTAATTCTAAACTTATTGAATATAATCAATATAAATATTATCTTTAGGGGTCACAGTTTGGGATATCTTCTTGAAAGGGAGTGTAGAGATGACATTCTTCATTAATTTGCAAAATGGATCATATAAACGCCATTTTTTGAGAATCATTAAATTGTAGTATTATGGCATATCTTATGTTAAGAGATTACCTTTTTGAAACAGAAAAAGGGATGATTTCATTCCAGTTTTAAGCTTAATAGAAAACAACATGGATCACAGATAGGAAATTAAATTGGTGGTAAATTAAAGAAACAAAAACTATTTATCAATTAAATTTCCATATATTAAATTAAATATTTGATAAAAAGTTATCGGAAATTATTTGCTATATATTCAGCACGAATAAGCTGACCCTCCCTCCTCAAAACTTGATCTTGCTCAAGTTGGAGCCTGTCGTACTCACGTTGGAAGTCATCCTCATCCTCAGGGCAAAATTGTCTTTCCTGAAGGTGATGGCAACATTATGCAGTAGAGCACATGATAATATAATTCTTCCTGCATTCGGTGGTGTATAATGGAGGGTCCTCTTTGAGGAGACACCGGAATCTTGCTTTGAGCAAGCATCGGCTTGCTCCTCTCTACACAATACCTCACTTGGCAGTGCCTCCTGTTAAAAGCTGCCTCTGGAGTCCTCTCTTGAGCATTGGCTACGGGTGTAAATAGCCATGGAAGGAGAGGATATCAAGAATCCCCTGCAACACACAGACAATGCATTTATAAATAATAATTACTTTATTATATCAATCAAGATTAATTCTGTGGCAATAATAATTGTTAGCATGAAATACAAGGTAATAGATTGGGTGTTGCCTGACTGAATTATACTGATAGTGTGACTGACATTTGCATTAGAGAAATAACGAAGAACACAAAATAAATAGTCGTCTATAAAAAATTACGAGCAAAACTACTTTAAGCAATTTATTCGCATGTTTATAAATGCATATGCGATTTAATTACAATACTTTAACATTCGGTAATTTGGTATAGCTAAATGAATGCAGTCATCCTGTCAAAAAATGTAAGTATGTATTTGTTTTTTTACAATTGTAGGTAAAGCAACAAAACGAGATAATAAATGTTCATTTTATATAGAACACGTATATTGTGTTACATCGGTAATATGTATAGGTACTCATACAAAAATTAATATAAATTATAATACTTCATATAAAAATACAACACGCAAGTTTCACTTACCTTTATCTCTCAATATGACGGGGACGGGTATTACAATTATTATAGAGTAATTAAAAAAGTTCAACACAACACAAATAAAACTACTGAAAGTAAATAAAGTCGTAAAAAAGTGAAATGAAAAGTATTTCAGTCCAAAAACAACAATGGCTTCACTTTGTTTTCATTTCGACTTTGATTTGATATATAACAACATAACCTGACGAATTATATCAAGAACAATTTTGTGTTGCTATATATCAATCGTTATATATCAACTTTCTCCTTATATAACAACAGTCAAAGTTACAGATTCACGTGACAGGTTGCGCGCGCATCTTCATATCAACTTTTTGATATATATCAACAGGAAAAGGGAGGTTTCAAAGTTACAGAATCGGCCCCCAAGTACCAAACCATTTCCGATATAATTGGTAAAATGTACATTGACGATGCATGAAGTAAAAATTTACTATGAACTTAACGCGAGCTTCCTTTTTTTCCCTCTCTCTTTTCTGAAACTTACATCAGTGTTGTAAACATTCAAGCAATAAACGAGTAACGTTTTCTAAAAAAAGAGTTAAAACTACGTTACCAACATGGTATATAATGGATTTGATAGTGACCTAACTCAGATCCTGACTTCTGCTAAACCCAGTTTAATTGCAAATTGTAATCCTGTCACGGTTCATTGCTTTTAAATCTCTCCCTTTACATAAAAGTACTTTTCGAACTTCACGTGTTTATGGAACAAAATAAACTATCTATTCTTGTTACAGATCATAGATCTTATAGATTCTTCGCTCTTATTTTTTTAGAAAAAAAATACGTTTACCTTTTTTGTACAGAGGTAAAAAGATTCCGTGATTCTTTTTTAACTCTCTCATATAAGTTTCGAAGTTATCTTGTCCCAGACTATGAGTTAGCTTTGATCTTGTTCAAGAAGATTTAAACAAATAGGTTTAAAACGTTTATGGTTAAAGCGCGGATCGTTTTAAAAACCTCTTTAAATGGATCTTTACGAAGGATCTAGTTTACTGCAACCTTGTTATCTGATTGCGAAGGAAATATATATTTTTTTTTTCTAAAAAAAATACAATCGACTAAAGAGGAATGCACACATTACTAATATGCATCTCCTAAAACAGATAAACTTTCTTGTTTCAGAACATGGACATTATCCAGGATCAAAAACAAATCCTTTGTTCTTTGCGACAATTCCGTATTAAAATCAGTGTAGTTTCATTTCTTCACATCTGGCCGTAAAATAATACAAATAGCCTTAGATATTAACACTGATATGCTCAGATTTAGATGCACTTAAAAGAGGTGGAAAACCCGTTCTTTAGAATGGTACCCATAATGCTTCCCTTAGCTCGGAAGCAATTTATTGTCATAAATTAATATACCTGGAATATAGAAGGTTAAATTCAATTTTGTAAGAATTGAATTTCAATACAGTTAATAGTTGTAGCATTGCACTTTCCATTGATTGATCATCATCATCCGTGGCGCTACAGCTCTCGAAGGGCCTGCCTTTCCTGCAATACAGTTTGTCTCCATTGGTCTCTCTGCCCTGGGCCACAGTCTTCCATCATCTGACTCGTATACGTCTGAGGTGGTCCTCCACCTGATCTCCCTATCTCAGCCTTGGGCGTCCTCTTAAGCGTTTTCCCCCAGGATTTCCTATAACCATTTTCACCACTCTTTCCTCTGCCATTATCTTTACGAGGCCAATCCATCTCTGTCTTCCTTTACGAATTTCACGACCAATCAGGTCTTCTATAGATATCATATATATTTCAGCATTTGTTTAACTTATTTTAAACTTTTTTAAATTATATGTGTTATTAGTAATTTCGTAATCGTTACCACTTTTAATTGTCACCTTTTTTAATGCTTATAATACCATATCAACTGTCTAATTTGCTTTTTATTTATCACTTATTTTACTTATATTGAATTGTATCCTTTTTAATTCTTGTTATTCTATGTTTTACGTTAATCTTTTGTTAATCTTTTTGCTCATCTATCTATTTATAATGTCGCTGTGTGAGAGTGCCTCTCTTGTGGTATAATATTACTGTAGAGGACTCTATAAATTATAATAAATAAATAAATAAATTTTTCTGTCTTCTCCACTGGGCCATAGATATGGCGCAACACTTTTCTTTTTTCTAGTAGCGTAACTATTACTCATCTCTACTGGTCAGTCAGTGTCCATATTTTTGACCCGCATCCATTGATTGATAGAGCAATGTCTACAGACACCTAGGGTCTGCGATAAAGTAATGCTGGTTCTGGAGGCATCAGTAATACGAATACTTCAGAGTGCTGACGCATTAGCACCACCTTTTAGACACCGGGAAACCTATGACAGGTGAGTCCTTACCCCTGTCACTAAGGGTACGTTCAGAATCACTAACCAGTCAAACGGTCGACCGACGGTAAGTTGTGGTTAGTGTCATGGCGGCTTGAAATCATCTTGTTTCCAGGAAGGCAGCAGTCAACAAAAATGGTTAGAAACAAATTGAGGTTATAAATTGGTTGTTATTTGGTGTAATATGAGATAGAAGTGAAGCAATTTCGATTTGTCGTAAGTGCATAAACTATTGTGGCGGTACCCATGTAGGTTAAATCTTTATGTAGCCATCATCCCTCCTCTTTTTCCTTCTACTGAAAAGCTTGATTACGCATATTAATGCGATTTTCACTCGCCCCCCTGAAATCAGCTTGTTACCGGCGCCTCACCCACACAGTAGAAGCAGCAGAAGGAGCACCTATCATAGCATAAAGACGCATGGTACTATTTGTCTTTATGACCCATCTATTGCTGTCTGAAACGTCGCTTACATATTTTTTAAGAAGTGAAAATTGTGCTGTTGGATCACTAGCGCCGCACTGATGCAATAGCATATTGATATAAGAAAGATTTGTCGGACCAATATCTCTTTTTTATATAATTTGCTTGGCGGCGTTTCGGGAACCCGCTAAAAATCAAGCTTGTCCATATCAACAACTACCTTTCAATTTCGTGTGGGTTCACATTGTTTGTTATGGATATTTTTACATAATGTATTTTAGGGACGTAAATTCAATATCAGTATGTATATGAGAAAGTTTTCTTCGATTTGGTCAGAATGTGTTTTTTTTTATTTAATATTATCATTAATATATATTATAAATAAAACTGGTCCAAGGCACAACAGCTTACCCTTTTTTTTTATATAATTCATTGACATAATTAAATCACATTTATTTTAAAAACATGGATAACCAGTAACAAGTCAATTGAAATTAATTATATATATAGAAAAAAAAAATGCAGTCCCATCAATATGTTTTTTCTGGGTAAATATAAATAAAAAAGAAACTGGGTTACACGTACAAAATAAATAATTGCAAGCGAATTAAAAAAATAAAATGAGAAAATTAATTTTAAGTAGAACGGAACAAGTAATATATAATTAATTTCTTATATCATTAACAAAAAATTCAATAAATTATTATATATATATATATATATATATATATATATATATATATATATATATATATATATATATATATATATATATATATATAGAGAGAGAGAGAGAGAGAGAGAGAGAGATAGAGATACATATATAAGTAGAGAGATAGAGATATTTTTACCAACTCACCCTCTCACTAAATAAATTAATAAAATAATTTAATAATATTTATGATATTTTCTCAGTTTAATTAAGCAACTAATTCTTATTTTGGATGTTTTAATATAATATTTTAGGGTTTATTATTTTCTATTATAATTTTTAGTATTTTTATAAATCTCAATGTAATATTTTAAACTTTATAATCTTATTTAGGTAATAAAATAAATTTGATACATAAAATAATATCCCTTAAATGGATTGAATCAAAATATTCTGATGATACAATATTTTAAGTATAAACAAAATAGATTTAATTATCTAATGTTAACCAAAAATGTTGCTTGACTGAAATCAGGCAACAACGGATTTCATTCTTGGAATTTTTGAACTCTAAGACATAGAATATTTTAGTTCAGGAAGCAAAATTCTAAAATGTAGTTAATTTAAATACGCTTTTAACTGAATAAGCTGAATACCGAATAGCAATATAGCAAATAGTGAGAGACCGTTTTCGCTTCCCCTTCAGGAAGGATATTTTTATGGTAAATGTTGATAAAATATTCAATAATAATTAAATGTAACTTGAACAAACAAGTTTATTTTAAAACGTGAAACAAATTAATTAATGAAAAATACTGGAACAAGAAATGATTTCCTTGTTTCTGAGAAAGTGTCCGAGGAGTAGCATTGGACATATAGTTTGAAATTTATATGTACATAGTGTTTAATACTTAATGCTATTTTGGAGACTGATTATGGCGTTATAAAAGTCACTAAGGAGATTTTAAGTCATAGGAATACATATTTTACTATTTTGGTAGTATTCATACTACAGAAAGATTATATAGAGGCCCGTGGTTCAAATCCCGGCGCTGGAGTGTATTTTTCTCTGTCTGTTTCCCGTAGTTAATAATAATTATAATATGATTTAAATTAAAATTTAATCTTTCTGTAGTATGAATACTACCAAAATAGTAAAATATGAATTTCTAATTGATTGTACTAAGTACAGGTACTAATTGGGTACTTTATAATTATAAGCGTTATTTCTCGGTCTAGTTCTATGTCATTAATGTTGACTTCTAAGACTTATGTGGAAAATTGAAAGCTTAAATTCGGGACAAGGTATCATTAACGTCAGAGAAACTCATTCTCCTGCGTAGCTTAGTTGGTAGAGCGCTATACTGGAAATACAGAGGCCCGTGGTTCAAATCCCGGCGCTGGAGTGTATTTTTCTCTGTCTGTTTCCCGTAGTTAATAATAATTATAATTTGATTTAAAAAAAAAAAAAGTCATAGGAATATTATTTCGCTAGATATACTACCCATATTAGAAAGTAATAGAAGAGAAAAAAATAATAATAAAACTTTAAAACTCCATATATTCATAGATAAATCTACTGAAAGACAATCTTTTATTACTACGTGTTAAAGATCTTTCATAAAAATTCCATTAAATCAAACTCAATAAAGAAAAATAGAAACCATAAAATCACGAACTTTTTTAAACACTAAGTCATGAAAACCCTTTTTACAAAACATAAGACACAGGATGAACGAATTCAAATGTAAAATAATCATAAGAAAATATAATAAAGAAATATTATGTATGTATGTATATATATATATATATATATATATATATATATATATATATATATATATATATATATATATATATATATATATATATATATATAAATATTGTTGTGTTAAAATATGTTTAGAATTTGAGTTCATTAAAAAAGAATTCTCGCAATCATGAATTATTTATCAGGTTGATAAATTTAAATAAAAGTAACTACTGGACTTTAGCATCTTTGCAAACTTCTTTAACTTTTTCGAATAATAGTGTGTTTCTTAATTATCCTTCAACATGAATGCAAAATATACGTCTTCAAGAATTATTTGCAGTCTGTGTGTGTGTTTAGAGACATATACATATATATATATATATATATATATATATATATATATATATATATATATATATATATATATATATATATATGTGTAATAAATAGAAAGTGGAATTATAGACAGCAACTCCTGTTTAGGAATAACAATATCCTGGTTGATGTATAAATTACCTTTTGCAAATTCTTTTTTGGTTTTGTAGTTGTTTATAATATATAATTGCGGAAAAATATTCTGTATTTATAAACAAATATTATAAATCAAGCATAATTATATTAATGGGTCCTAGGTATACCAGCCTGAAGCCATTGTTTAATTGAAGATCATTAAAACAAAATAATGTTGTAAATATAAATAAATAACTTAAAATACTGTAATTCTCTACCCCATCTTCGACTCCTTCTTTCTTACTATATGACCATACCACTTAAACTATTACCTCTCCGTTTTTTGTTGTTTGGGCGTTTGATTCAAATTTTCTCTGATGCGCTCATTACGTACCCTGGCTTTTTGTTTGGTAGGCTATGCGACTTACAAAAAACAAGTAAGGCGCGCTTCACGTATGTATACGTGAGGCGGTAATCTCCGGTTTCTGTACTTTAAAGTTAAAATTATTATGTGTAATATAATTACACTAATTTTAATAGTAATATTCTTTTTCTACACTTCAAGACCTTTAAATTTATGTATAATATGTTATGGTGACTAAATTTTTTTTTTTTTGTCGCACGCCATATTGGCCGTGATCTTGAAAATATTAAGTGTGAAAACTCCAAAAAGTGTATAGTTGTCTCAAATGCCGAGATGCACCTGTGTGCCGAATTTTTCTACACTTCGCAAGACCTTTAAATTGATTTATAACATGTCATAGTTACTAAGAACCTTTTTTAGTCGCCCGCCATATTGGCCGCCATCATGAAAATATTACGTGTGAAATTATAATAGTTGCATATTCTTTTTCTTCATTTCAAGACCTTTAAATTGATATATAACATGTCATGGTGACTAAAAACGTTTTTTTAGTCGCCCGCCATATTGGCCGCCATCTAGAAAATATTAAGTGTGAAAAATCCAAAATGTGTCCAATTGTCTCAAATGCCGAGATGCACCTGTGTGCCGAATTTCTTGTTCCTAGTAGTTTATGTTGTTCCTAGTTAATTTCTTGTTCCTAGCTATAGTAGTTTATGAATTGAAACAAGCCAACGGACAGACGCCAATGGACAGACAGATAGGCAGTCTTTTTGTACTTCGTACAGATACCTAAATTGTTTAATATTATTTTAATTCGGTTGTTTACATGAACTATCCAGCATGTAGCACATTATTTTTGTTTAATATATTTAGAAACTATATTTTTAACCGGGATAACGATTTCTTTGGTTAAATTCGTATTTATACGGACTACATTTTTAGAGTTTTATTAATAAAAAAGTTCCAGTCATGCACCATGCCTTAATGAGCAAATTTTCAAAGCAATCTGCTTATTATTGGCTTATAATAATATAGGAAAATTTTGGTTAAGAATTTGGATGGGGAAAAAAAAAAATTGGTACACCGGGGTACGAGGTACAAAAGTCAAAATAGTATTTACCTTTCAAGATGCATGTCGTTGGAAAGCTCTTTAAGAGTACAGTAATTGTTGTTATGTATACTTTTGTCATATTTTCATATAAAAGGGGGGGGGGGTAAAATGGAAAGAACACGTTTTTATAGTATTTTTGACCCTAAATTGTAAAAATTTAACCCTTAAATGAACTCCAAAAATTCTGGCCAACAAACTCATCCTTTATTTTGATATTATTGACATTTTAAAATTTGTTTGACATTTTTAAGTGTATTCTAAGGGGAGATATCGTCTGGAGTGACACATATATACATACATACATATATACATACATATATACATACATTTATACATACATATATACATACATATATACATACATATATACATACATTATATACATACATACATAAAAAAAAGTGTTAAATTCTAGGAATCGATTCAGAATGGTCTAAAACGGATTTCCATGAAAAAATTTTTCAAAAATTCGCATTACAAAAATGTTGAAGCCATTGCAATAGCGTAATTTTGTTATAAAATTCGCTAAAACTGTAGGCTACTATAACAATAACAAATAAGTAAAAGGGATGAAATTATTTTTGTAAATAAGTTTAAAAGAATTACGTTCATTCATCATCTCATACGTGATTTATTATATTTTTTTTAATAAGTTCGTCATTGAGATAGGTCAAATTCGGTCAAGACTAGAATACCTCTTTGTAAATCATGCGGGTTGTTAGCATACAGACACACATTTCTAAACCTATATAGAGATAACTGACTTTCCACCGCGTTCACTTTCCCCTGAAGAAGTTGTCGACCTTGGTCGAAACTTGGTGGATCATCGAGAACAAGAACCAACGACCTTCCAACAACAACTTCCCTATAAAAATTCCTTTTAACTCGAATCCGTGAAAAACAACAACTTTTTTGTTTCTTACATACACGAGAATTTGAATGAGATGTCATATGAATTTAAAGGGAATTATTAACATTTTTTTACAAAAAGTGTTGAAATAATTCTGGTTAGTAATTACACAATATCATCTGAAGTTTGTTCAACATCCAATTTTTAATTAAATATATGATAGTGTTATCATGGATATATATATATATATATATATATATATATATATATATATATATATATATATATATATATATATATATATATATATATATTAAAAAAGAATAAGTGTAGTAGGAGTTAAAACTTATGTAACTTTAACTATCCTTTACTAGGTTAAGGTCATTTATGAGTCATTTTATTTAAATCTTATAAAGAGAGTTAAATACTCAAATAGCAATTTACTCATCGATTAGTTTATTCGGAAATTGGCATTTGAGTTCCATGTGTAATTTTATGAGTAACGTCGTTAAAACTTTCCCATATTCGCTTAATGCTTTTTTTTTTTTTTTATTCCGAGGGGCTTTTACACCCGAAGACGCAGGCCACTTTAGTGGGCCCATTGAACAAACCCGGAAAGACCGAAATCTTCACACTCGTTTGAAGATATAGTCGGTAAACATGACTCCCCTCCTGGATGTAATACAACCAGGAGTGTCATCATCATTGTTTCCATGCCGAAACCTGGTGGCGCCACTCTTTCGAGGAGCTTCCCATTTGTTTAAACAATGCTGGGTGGACCTTGAGCGGGGGCCTGGTCCGGGAATTGAACCCAGAGCTACGGCCACCTTCTGACCCGGCTCGATGCTGCTTAACTTGCGTGATTACACGGCAAGCGCTCTAGCCTCCGAGCCACCCAGGCCCCATAAAACCAGGCCCCATTAATGCTTTTGTTGCGTTAATATGAAATCCAAATTGTCTCGAATCAAATCCCCCTCAGTTTATTTGTAAAACCCGTCAAATGATAATAAACTATCAGATGATTTATTTTTCGTTGAAAAGACGATATCCTTTTAGAAATATTGTAATGCTACAAGAAAAAACGATTTTTAAATAACGAGTGTTCTAGGATCAACTTGATCATCCAACCATACACCTTTAAGTGAAGGTAATGCACCCTGTCATAAACATAATTATTAATATTTATTGAATCGCCATCTCGTTTTCTGTTCATTGTACCTTTTATATGATAATGAAATTAATTCTGAACTTGATTCCTCAATATATTTTTGGAACAAAGTTCCTTATTCCTTATGGCACGTTATGCCGTCTGGAGCCCGGGAGTGAATCCGAAAAAAACCGACCGTCACTAAATCTACCGCCACAAAACCGACTGTCACAAACTCGACCGATGACGATACCTTGAGTAAATGATGACCGATTTAGTTGAAATTTAGTACAAATGTTCATTTTACCAATACCCAGGATGAGTTCGTTGGACAACGTTATCCGCCCAAGCGTTCGTGCGCCACGCTCGCGTAAACGTAAACTTCAAATGTAAAATTGGAATTTTAGGACGGGAAACAATTCCAACTTCATCTATTCAATAAGACAAACAACTTTTATAATTTTTTAATTTTATTTTATTAAAACTAACACCGACACCGTTCTTAATTGATAAAGATCGCTGAATTTATTAAAGTGGACCTAAATCTTTAAAATATAAAAAACAACGTTTTTACCGATATCTTATACGTTCTGACGTAACGATTTTAATAAAACATCATACATATCGTCTAGAGCAGTGGTTCTTAACCGGGGGGCCGCGGCCCCCCAGGGGGCCTCGAAAGGTAGTTAGGTACTAGATATATTATATTTGAAGATTTTAAGGGGGCCGTGGTTACCAAAAGGTTAAGAACCACTGGTCTAGAGTACAATTGAAACAGTCATGTAAGATTTTAACCTGATACAAACAGAAGTTTTTGGTTGGGAAGTGATATATTTTAAATTAGTAGGCCGGGTAGGTAAAGAACAGTCCTATCTAATAAGTTCTAACCTACAACCATACTCTTTAACTATGAACTCATCATGACTAACTTTTTTCTCAATAATCAATACATATTTATTGCAAGACGCTTGATTTAATGATAAAAATAATGCTTTTCTTTTAATTTTGCCTTGACTCCGCTAAGTACAAACAGTTAGTTATTGCTTCCGAGCTTACCGAAGGTAACGGAAGCATTGTGTTCACTTTTGAGAACGAAAAACTTTTATGCCTCCGATTTTAAAAATTCCAGGACAGAAATCCGTTTCAGACATCAGGGAACATTTTTGGTCTCGTGTCTGTCTGTCTGTCTGTCTGTCGGCCTGTGTGTCCGCGAATTATGCAACGTGCGACGATAACTTGAGTAAATGTCAACCGATTTTGATGAAATTTGGTAGACATGTTCATTTTACCAATCCCCAGGACGAGTTCGTTGGACAACGTTATCCGTCCAAGCGTAAACAAGAGCAACGCTCGCGTAAACGTGAACTTCAAATTTAAAATTGGAATTTTAGGTTGGGAAAAAAATCTAACTTCATCTATTCAATGAGACAAACATCTTTTTCAAATACAATTTTTCAGTAAAACCAACAGCGACACCGCTATGAAGTGTTAAAGATCGCTAAAACAATTAATAGTTTTTACACAATAAACATTATAACAATAAAGTACATGATAGGATACGAGGAAGCTATGTGCCACACTAATTGACAGTCTATTTTTAATTTTGTCTATTTTCTAACTCCGCCATGTATAAGTTGTAAGCAACGTATCCTAAGTAGTGTGATTTTATAATTTATATTTAATGAAAAGCTTAAGGAACTTCGTTCCTACCGGGTGTCCCTCGACACCGCAAGTATTTTATATTTTATTATTCTCTATACTTCTAAGATTTATGTGTGTTTTAACCTAGGCATTATTATTTAGTATAATAATATATATATATATATATATATATATATATATATATATATATATATATATATATATATATATATTGCGTAGCTTGCATACTTTGATGCAAATTTATCCGTACGTCTTCTCAGCTAATAAATCCATGTTTGTACCTTATGGGAAAACATAAATAAATTGTTATTTGAGTTTTCTTTCATAATGTTTTTATAATTTTAATGTTCTTGAGAATAGGATTTTAAAGACATTTACCATATGAGTACAAAAAGAGTGTAGTATATGGGATTAGGAAATCATCCTTCTAGAGGTGGCTGGTTAGGAGAACAACAGTATACTTGAGAAAGGCAATCTTTATATTCCAACTGCGAACCGTACGACCAAAAAGACGCCGTAACCTGCCAGAGAACTTTGATCTCAGCCGGAGAAACCTATTAAACGTTTGCACACTTATGTTAAAAAGATGCCGCGACAAACTTTGAAATCTTATTGTGTTTAAATGACATAATTTTCTGACTAGCAGCAAACGTCCTGCTTTAGATTACACCTACAAAAGACTTAATAGCTTTCTGGTTGAGTGCTGATCACAGCAAGAAATAAAAATTGAAATTATTATAAGATTTTTAGCATCAACGAATCTTTAAGATGAATTTAAATCCGGTCAATACTAAAATTCCTTTGCATAAATAAGCAGCGGTTCCACCTGATTTATGAGAACGAGCTATCAAATAATTACAAAGATGTGAGTTTGTGCTGGGTTTGGTTTAATAGAAGGTGATATATCACCACTGTTTTAAAACTTAATAAGTACAATTTAACTGGAAAGTTCTAGAGGGAAAAACATTTCACATAATCAATCTTAACCTCTACTTTTATTGTATCAAAGTTCCTCTACTTGGACCAAGTATACTTTGATTGTGTAAACCTTACTTCAAAGTTCCACAAACACTTGGACTAAGTGGATTTGATCAAATTTCACATGGACCGAGTATACTCGTTTAAACCCGACTTTAACAATACAATATAACATGTACTGCGACACCGCAAGTGGACAATTTTATGTATTAAGATATTTCTCAACTGTTTCAATCGATAATCAAAAGGTGAGATGTCCTTTATAGAACCCCTTGTTCACGTTATACACCTCAATAAAACCTGTTAACAAGATGTGTGATTGCACTATCTCTTGACATTTCTAACGTTTCCCTACGAGGAATGTTCATCTAATGCAGAGTCATGAAGTTGTGCGCATGCTATCCTCTCTCTTTATAAGTACAAAGACAGATAAACCTATATATTGGATAATGTCATAGTTCCCTCACTCTATGTAATTTCGTCTATTCCAACGCTAACAACGGTGTACATAATATTTCTGAATTTGTTTGAGAATTATTCTTGAATATCATGGCATTAGCATTTGATATACTGCACGATCATCTAATTATTGTGCAAAAATGTTCTGTATGAATATATACTGCACTCTTCATATAAGTTATAAGGACATATAATTTTATTGTCAGCCTCCTTTATGCATATATACTTAAGGAAAGCTTATGTCTAAGTATTCTTTGTTAATATACTCTATCCACTGTAAGAATAGAATGGTCGTAGTATCCTTTATCACTACAATTAGCCACTGTAAGAATAAAATGGTCATAGCTTCCTTTATCACTACAATTTTCCTCTGTAAGAATAGAATGGTTGTAGTATCCTTTATCACTACAATTTGCCACTGTAAGAATAGAATGGTCGTAGTATCCTTTATCACTACAATTAGCCACTGTAAGAATAGAATGGTTGTAGTATCCTTTATCACTACAATTAGCCACTGTAAGAATAGAATGGTTGTAGTATCCTTTATCACTACAATTTGCCACTGTAAGAATAGAATGGTCGTAGTATCCTTTATCACTACAATTAGCCACTGTAAGAATAGAATGGTCGTTGTATCCTTTATCACTACAATTTGCCACTGTACGAATAGAATGGTCGTAGTATCCTTCATCACTACAATTTGCCTCTGTAAGAATAGAATGGTCATAGTATCCTTTATTACTACATTTTGCCACTGTAAGAATAGAATGGTCGTAGTATCTTTTATCACTACAATTCGCCACTGTAAGAATAGAATGGTCGTGGTATCCTTTATCACTACAATTTGCCACTGTAAGAATAGAATGGTCGTTGTATCCTTTATCACTACAATTTGCCACTGTAAGAATAGAATGGTCGTAGTATCTTTTATTTATAACTACAATTTGCCACTGTAAGAATAGAATGGTCGTTGTATCCTTTATCACTACAATTTACCACTGTAAGAATAGAATGGTCGTAGTATCTTTTATTTATAACTACAATTTGCCACTGTAAGAATAGAATGGTCGTAGTATCTTTTATTTATAACTACAATTTGCCACTGTAAGAATAGAATGGTCGTAGTATCTTTTATTTATAACTACAATTTGCCACTGTAAGAATAGAATGGTCGTAGCGTAGTATCCTTTATCACTACAATAATTAATCTGAAAAGTTTGAGTTTTTGTCTTAGCATCCTCTAAAAATAAGGACATGCCCGTAAGGAATATAACTATCAAAACAGTCATTATGAATATACTGCATCTTTGAAGAATATAAGATTATGTCGCATTATTTTGAATATACTGCACATTTGAAGAGTGCAAGATCATAATGCATTCTCTATTGATATACAGCACTCTTGAACTATAAAAGATTATATTAATGAATGTATTGCTTTACTAGTATTAGAAGATTTTAGAGAAACATCCATCTTACGAACTCTCACTTTGCGAAAGGTGCGTAAGATCCGTGCTACATTCTTAACTTGTACGGTAAAACGTGTCCTTAACCACGTACCGCTAAAATATGTATATTAAGTTAAAATTATACGGAGCACATGTTCAGCTAATTCTCGTATATCTCTATGCTCTCTAGATTCATCTTGTAAACGGTGTTGGTTGATATAGTCAGTGATGTGTGCCATTTATATGTAAGACGTCAGCTTACTTAAAAATTTCGTTCTAACACCTGTCATAAAAACAATTTTTGTTATTTATTATTATTACTTTTTTTTAATGCTCTTTATTTTTCTGTTCACAGGTACGTTTTTTTTTACTGTTCTACTTTGGTCAAAATCATCACAGAAATTAATCAATAAATTATATTCTATTTCTTCTCATTCATCATAAAAAAACAGGTAATGAATTATTTATTTAATGAAATCCCACTCTGTAAATACGTGATAGATTCCTTCCTGCTTGTGTCATTAATATTTATTGCTAACTAATCCTCTAAATAAATATACTTGTGTTAAGAAAAGCGCACAAACTGGAAAAAAATATAGCTTTATCTTACTAACTCGAAACTATCGGTAAATAAGCTGATATCTGTGATTAATATTTTTGATTCTGTTAGCAATTTATTCAAGTGAATAAACTCTTGGTTAATTTTTTTTACCTCTTTCTCTATCATTTTTATAATCGAGTAGTGTGACTACTTATCTCGAAATAATTTGTTATTGCTAACCACATTTATAAGGCAACTACATTTATTCCAATAATAATAAATGTTTTTTTGCTTCCGAGCTTACCGAAGGTAACGGAAGCATTGTGTTCACTTTTGAGAACGAAAAACTTTTATGCCTCCGATAATAAAAATTCCAAGACAGAAATCTGTTTCAGACATCAGGGAACATTTTTGGTCTCGTGTCTGTCTGTCTGTCTGTCGGTCTGTGTGTCCGCGAATTATGAAACGTGTGACGATAACTTGAGTAAATGGCAACCTATTTTGATGAAATTTGGTAGACATGTTCATTTTACCAATGCCCAGGACGAGTTCGTTGGACAACGTTATCCGTCCAAGCGTTCACGAGGATCGCTCGTGTAAATGTGAACTTCAAATTTAAAATTGGAATTTTAGGTCGGGAAAAAAATCTAACTTCATCTTTTCAATGAGACAAACATTTTTTACAAATACAATTTTTCAGTAAAACCAACAGCGACACCGCTATGAAGGGTTAAAGATCGCTAAAACTATTAACAGTTTTTACACAATAAACATTATAACAATAAAGTGCATGATAGGATGCGAGGAAGCTATGTGCCACACTAATTGGCAGTCTATTTTTATTTTGGTCTTCAAATAGATATAATTACTTAACTAAATTAATATACTTAATTTTACTATTTTTTTTTCTATATATAAAATAAATCCCGTTGCCACGGGCTTAACGGCTCTTAATATATATTAAAATAAATGAATAGTAAAAAAATCATTTTTAAAACAAGCTTTTATTCGTATTCTTTCTCAGCAAACACATATCATGGGTTAAAAAATAACTAGTCCGCCATATTGGGCTGTCCACCATATTGGATTTAGAATGAAGTCACTTAGCTTTTTATGCATTGTTATCCAAACTAAACGTGCATGCAACATTTCAATTCAATCGGTTGAGGATAACTGCTTTAAAATTCAGTTGCAAGATTTGACCCGAACATACATACAAACATTGCAAGTTAAATAAAAGCTTTTATCTACGATTGATACGAAATATAAACATTATATCTTTGTTTAGATGCGTAGAAAGTGATTATTTACGTACTTGTATTCATTGCGCATGCGCGTCTCATAGTTCTGAATAATTCCTCTTCTTTACCGCACTAGTGCGGTAAAGAAGAGGAATTCTTCAGCTTTACGCACGATTAGTGAGTTTGTTTACATTTAACAAAACTAATTTGGTGTTCTTTTATTAAAGTAACTGTTTATATCGAGTTTTTAGTGAAAAACAATGAGTGAATCAAGTGACTTTGACGAAAATGTGGAGAATAATAATCCTCCAGAAATAATTAATTCGGCAAAAAATACAACTAATGAATTAATGCCATCTTTATCAAGAGAGAGATACGAACTTACATACAGCAAGTTTGTTTGTTTCTGTATTTATTATTTAAATTTAACAATCGTAGATAAAGTACGGTACGCAACTCGTGCGAAAACGGCATTTTGCATTGCTCGTGTGGTTTTACCACCCTCGCTATCGCTCGGGTGCAAACTCCACACTCGCATGCAAAATGCTACTTTCCGCACTCGACGCGTAATGTACTATTACAAACACTTATAGCTGGTTTTATATAGTATATTGTGGTCAATTTGGTTCTATAGTAATGTTCAATTAATGTTATTGGTCCTCCTTAAAACTCATTTAAAAAGTGGTGAAGAATGAGTAAATCGTTAAAATATTTCCAATTCCCTGATTGGTAAAAAAAATAAATGATTTGACATCAACGAAACAGAGGAAATAATATAAGAAGATTAAAACAAAACATTTGTAAATCCCTTAGCAATAGTACCCAATAAATTTAACGTTATGGGACTAATAGCAGATGTTGTCGCCTCGGTTGTCTTTGATCGTAAACAAAAAGTTTATCTGCCGTCTCGTACTTATATAGTTTAATAAGAATGCTCAAGGATTGCTTCATAATCTGTGCAAGAAGTTACAGTTTTATTGCCGTATTTTAACGTCTTATAGTGGCGGGCTCTGTTTTTATGGCAAAGCCGCATAAACTTATCCCAAGTTCAAGGTTCAAATCATAAGGAAGTTCAACAAGAAAAGTTCAGACTTTTATGTGAACTTGGTTTCATCAGGTTCATTTGACTATTTAAAAGTGAGAGAGAAAAAAAATCTAATATGACTCTATTGATTTTTATGATTTTAAAAGACATTTCTTAGATTCTTTATGCAACGTGTTCATTTAATTAATTTTTGAAAAAGTTATGAATTCCTTTTTTAATCAATTTTATTGCTGATAAAAATAATAAAATTAGAATCAATGCGTATATTAATGTTAATTTAAAAAAGTAAAACTGAAGTCTCTTATGTTGGTCTCCAACATTTTATAAACCCTCCCTCCTCATATTCTTTATTAGTTTAGTAGTAGTAGTAAGGTGCTAGTACTAGTACTAGACGGGTAGTACGAACCACTTGTTGGAACCTAGCAATTAGGCCATCTATTAGGACCATTTTACTAGTCCCGTAGTGGAGAGTTCCAGCCACTTCACGTAACATACACTGTACATTGTACCGCTGAAGCGAGTATGATGTGATCATTAGTGAGTCATATAAATTAGTGCATCATGGCAAGGGATCGAACCCACGACCTCGTACTGCCCTTGATTCATTGATGGCCGAGCAGACGTGGTAGAGGACGTGGCAGAAGTAATTTTAAGGTGGAAACACACTACCATCACGTCACGTAACATCACGTGAAAAAAGTGTGCGGTGCTGATTTAGTAAGGTTTGTATACATTGCAGCTACACTATTATCACGTCACGTGACATCGCTTGGTGTGATAATAGTGTAGCTGCAATGTATACAAACCTTACTCAATCAACACCGCACATTTTTTTCACGTAATGTCACGTGACGTGATGGTAGTGTATTTCCGCCTTAATTCGCGGCGGCTCTCTTTTAATAGTGTAACTCTTCTTTCCCTATAATCGGCACTGATGATGACCTTGTATAGGCCGAAAGTTGCTTTGATACATGATAAAAGTATTATTTTACGTGGAGAGACAAATTGGTGTATTCCTTCAATCCATTATGATAAACCTCCATCAACTATCAACGCCCTAATTCTTGAAACATGCACTAAATATTACTTATTATGGTTGTTTATTAAGTTATCTTTCTTTGCTCAATTTGTCAGGTTCATTTATTTTATGCCATGGAAGGATTTTATTACTCCTTGTTTCATTTTTTGGTAATATCACGTGAGATTTATTGAGAGAAGAGGGTTAATAGTTAACAAGAAGAAGACAAAGTATCTGGGGGTTGGGGGAAGGCTATAAAGACATTGTTCATACCATGGTGTCATTAAAGCAGTGGACTCTTTCAAATCCCGGGGAACCATATCAATGTGTTGGGTACTTGTCAGATAAGTGTAGAAATCCGAGTTAATCAACCTCGTAAGGCTATAGCTATGCTAAATGGAGTTATGTGGAGTGATTGGATGGAAAGCAGCCAATAGAAATCTATTCTGACCACCACTGTTGAGAGTAATAATAATATTTATTTCCTCCAATAAAAACATATTTCACAAAAATAATACATACAAAAAATGTCAACAATGATATGTATAATTTGTTTACATTATTTTTAATTTAAAATACATCTTGTTTCCCTTAAATTTTTGAGAATATATTTTGGAGAGAGACCTCAGTAAGTGCGAGTGTGAGAGACCTCAGTAAGAGTGCTTTAACATATGGAGCAGACGTGTGTACATCGAGGGCACGACAGAAGGACCGAATTGTTAATGTGGAGATGGAGGGGCTGAGAAGGAGTGGATATCCAGGTTGGAAAGGGTGAGGAACAAGGAGATTCGGTGGTAAATGGCAAATGGAAGCGGAAGGAACGATGATAGAAAGGATTAAAGAGCGAGAACATCATTGGAACAGCAATGTAAGGAGGATGAAAGAGGAGTGTTGGCCGAGTACAAAAGCAGCCACCGCCGGTGGCAGGAGGATGAAAGAGGAGTGTTGGCCGAGTACAAAAGCAGCCACCGCCGGTGGCAGGAGGATGAAAGAGGAGTGTTGGCCGAGTACAAAAGCAGCCACCGCCGGTGGCAGGAGGATGAAAGAGGAGTGTTGGCCGAGTACAAAAGCAGCCACCGCCGGTGGCAGGAGGATGAAAGAGGAGTGTTGGCCGAGTACAAAAAGCAGCCACCGCCGGTGGCAGGAGGATGAAAGAGGAGTGTTGGCCGAGTACAAAAGCAGCCACCGCCGGTGGCAGGAGGATGAAAGAGGAGTGTTGGCCGAGTACAAAAGCAGCCACCGCCGGTGGCAGGAGGATGAAAGAGGAGTGTTGGCCGAGTACAAAAGCAGCCACCGCCGGTGGCAGGAGGATGAAAGAGGAGTGTTGGCCTAGTACAAAAGCAGCCACCGCCGGTGGCAGGAGGATGAAAGGGCGTCCCTGAGTGTCCTGAAGTGGAGGCGTCGTAAGATCAATAAAGGAACGTAATATTCCTGCACAGGAGACTGGGAAGCTAACGAAAGTGGAATTTAGGAACAAAGGGCTGCCACTAATAATTGTAGAATCCCTGAAATTGATAAAAAAAAAAGGTAATATCACGAATATAATCCTAATTACATTATATCTTGAATGTTAAATCTACCTGTGACTTATGGATAACAATAGATTATAGGAAATAATAAGCAGTTTGTCGCTCTAACCACCTTTTGCCATTGGCCTGTTTGGAAGCATGCCCACACTAATCACTTAAGGACAACTGCTTTTTCTTTTACGTTGTCTTTACCTGTAACCTTTTTTCAGACTCTGACAAATACATATGATGTAGCTCCATTTTAGTTTTTTCCTGCCAACTCTTTTGTTGGTAGACCTTTCACTTGATGGTAATAGTTTGTGAAAAATTTGCATTTGAAGACAATACAAATATGATAAGATTGTACTTAATAAGGATTTTAAAACGGCTCATAAGTAATTTACAAAGATTTGATCTAGATAAAAAATTTACATTTTAAAGTTAAGAGAAAGATTATTATCTCTTTATATAGATGAAGTTCTGCTGTCTTATATTATTGTTATTATTATTTTCATAATATCTACTTTAATTTAATAATATTAATAATTTTTTTTATAATTATTTTAACGTCAAGTGTAATTATACAAATACCACGTTTTAAAGAATTATTTCCTTTATTGCCAAATAAAGAAGCTTTACCAAACTGTTCTCAAACATCCTTGATTGAGGTTAACTTTGTAAGGCATGCGCATAGAAACTAGGTTTACAGCTAGCTCACAGATTACCTTTGTAAACCATTTGAATTCTTCTCAAGACCAAAACTTATAAGTTGTATCGAAGAAATTTTGCTTCCGAGCTTACCGAAGGTAACTGATGCTATGTGACCGCTCTAAAGAACGAAAATATTTTAATATTTAATAATTTTAATATTTTGGAATTCAAAAAATCCAAGACAGAAATCCGATTCAGGCATCAGGGAACATTTTTGGTTCCATGTCTGTCTGTCGCTCAATTTTTTGCAAACCAACATATCTTAAAAACTACTCGTCCTATTTTAATGAAATTTGTATGGTAGGTCATAATTAGCCTATTGTCAATCCCATATATGTTTTAATATCTGCGCCCATTTGTTTCTCTTCAACATGCGCACAAACATACATTTATTTACACCTATAAGATCTCCATAAGTACTTATTTGATTTTTATGAAATTTGGATGGTTTATCGAAAGTAGACCTCAGAAAGCACCAGATTAGTTGCAACCGTCCGCGCTCTTTATCTTTTGTTTAATTGACACTTAAAATTAATTTAAAAATTCAAAACAATTTTGACATTAAAAAAACAGAGGAAACAATTAAATTAATTAGACAATAATGGCTTGTAAAAACACTAAATCAATGAAGTACGTGATAGGATGCGAGTAAGCTATGTGCCACATTAATTGCCAGTCTATGTAGAAAAAGTAAGTTATTAACGGAATTGTGGAACTTTTTTTCTTTTTTTTATATATTTAATCGGTAATGAAGGTAACCATTCGTTATTTAATACTAGCTTCGCATTATAAAACTACTTTAAGTAGAAAGATATATGTTTTACTCTTATTGACTAATGGACCATTGGATGAAAAAACTATGATAAAACAGGATAATAAGTCTAGAAAATGGGACTAGTTTCAGTTTCTAATTCCTAACCTACAATATTGTATGCACTTTACATTTCCCCACTTTATAAACGTTAAATCCCTTCATAAAACTTAATTCTTCAATCTGATAACCAGGAAATCATTTTATATAAATGTAAGTGCATGCACTTTTAAACAATCTTGGCAGACGCATTAGAAACATTTTATCTTTAGTATGTTAAGAATCTCTAATCTAACTTAAAACACTGAAACAAGGTCAATATGACATCTAAAGTATTTTTCTTTATTTCTTTATTTTTTTTTATTACGGAAAATAATTAAATTCCCATTAATATTAATTATAAGAAAAAAACTTGAAGCATTGTAATTTGCCAGTTCATAATTCAAATAAAATATTTTTTAGTTAAATCACACTATATATATATATATATATATATATATATATATATATATATATATATATATATATATATATATGATTATATAGACTGAATCAAAATTTGAATTGTTCATGATCTTAGCCCTGAAAAATCTAGCTGCAAATGCTTAAAATAATATATACCTTTATATAAAAAAACCGGTACTCTTTTAGTTTGGTACCCCCCAATAGGGGGGTACCAAACTAAAATAGGCGCCATGTGGCAGCACTTTAGTTTGGTACCCCCCGTTTATTTTATTTAAATACATGATGAAATGGTATTTTATATAAATAAAAAATTAACAATCTTAATAGGGGAATGTTCAAAAGCAGCGGGGCTTTTGTGTGGGGTTGAGAAAGGGGAAAGAAAGAGAAGAAAAAGATAGGGGGTACCAAACTAAAAGAGGCGCCCCTATACGCCTCTTTTAGTTTGATACCCCCCAAGAAAAATGAATAATCTAGTAGGATTATTTAATTAAATTAATTTAGGGCAGGAATTAAAATAGAAAAGTGAGAAACACCTCTCTAATGTCATAGACAAAGGGAGTATTATGTATCATTTCTTGGGGATTTTTTTTTTTTTTAATTGAATGACCTGTTATGTCAAAATAATTAAATTTTATTTCGTTGACAGAAAAAATATTAGATTTGTCTAAAGCGAAATTAAAATAAGTTGAGTTTTAGAGGAATAGAAAGGTCTAAATTTCCGAAGTGTATTTCTGTTTAATGGACAATTAGATGAGAGGGAGTTATTCCAATGGATGCAAGGTAAGGTACTTAAAATTTGGATTGTAATTTTTGTGAAAGTTTGTTTGAGGTATTTTATTTCTTAAAATTTGAACATATTAAAATGAATGAAAATAACCTAGTATCGCTCACTCACACTCATATCTTCCGGTAAATATGTCTGCCCAACTTTGACTAAATAACTATTAAGATAAAGGAATGTTTAGTCTAATGTACATTGAGACAAAGGAATATCACACTTTTGTATATAAAAGTGTGATATTCCTTTGTCCCAATGTACATTAGACTAAATATCCGATTATCGTTGTAGTTATTTAGACAAAGTGAAGTCTTTTCTTTCCCATTTCGGGGAAAGAAAAGATTATCAGAAACAATGTTTTGTAAAAGTATGTAAAATCCACTCATTATATATTATTAATTACTGGTCCATTTCATTGGAAATTTAAGATGACCTGGGTGTTTAAATTTGGTGGGCATAGTACTAACTGTCTAACAAGGCAAGTCAGAACTATTTCTCACTCATTTACCCACCCAGGTCTTCTCAAATTTGCAATAAAGTAGGGGGGTACCAAACTAAAAGAGTGCCAAAAAACCTATGAAATGCATTATATTTCATAGAGATATTTTTTCTAAAAGCATTCAACTTTTTTTTATTATATATTAAATTATGCTATTGAGCATAAATCGTGTACTTGTGAATTCAGGAAGAGGAAGCTACACTTTATTTTACGTTTAAATAAATAAGTAATATATATATATATATATATATATATATATATATATATATATATATATATATATATATATATATATATATATATATATATATATATATATATATATATATATATATATATATATATATATATGTATAATAAAATAAACATTTATGCGTCTATGTTTATAATCAGTCGTCTGAATAAACGCTGGATGATGTCAGTTGTGAATGACCTTTTAGTAAAAATATTTTTTATGACTTTATAAAAGACCTGATGTATAACTTATCAAGTTCTTGCATTTAACTGAAACTGTTAATAGATTTTAAAATTTTAAGAATCTTCCTGAAAAAAAACATTTATAATTGATCTTAAAATTTAAAAAAAAAAAATGCAAAAAGTATGAAGTATATTGCGTCATACATATTAACAAATGTATGTTTTAAAGCAGACATAAAAAAATATATTATTTTATTAAAATATCATTGTGATAAATAATATTTGTCACTGGTGAAGGTAAAGAAAATAAATATATTAATAAATTAAATAATTATTTATGTGATTGAATATTTTAATTAAATATGATAGAGTTTTGATAGATTGATAGAGGTTTTAAAATAAAAAGAAAAAATGGAAGCAATTAAGAAATAATTTTAATGAAAATATTATCTGACAGGAGATTTGACTTGTTCATATTGCCGTGAAATAAATTTTAAAACAACTCCGATAATAAAAAATAAATTATGTTAAAATTAATTTTAAACTAAATTACGATATTGACAGGTTTTATCTAAAATCTATTGGCAAGATGAAATCGAGATATATTTTGAACTGGACTTCATTTAGAATTTTGTGTATGGTCTATGTGTCTGTCTGTTTAAATAATTTATAGGTAATTTGTAGGATGGATAGTGAAATACTTCCTCTAAGTAAAAACGAAGACTATACATTGGATGCATAGTGATACATTTTCCTTTATTGAAACTAATTAATAGTCTATTGGATAGATAGTGAAACACTTCCTCTAAGTAAAAACTAAGAGTATACATTGGATGCATAGTGATACATTTTCCTGTAGTAAAACTAATTAATAGTCTATTGGATAGATAGTGAAACACTTCCTCTAGGTAAAACTAAGAGTCTAAATAGATAGATATGTAATATAGCAAAAAATCCCTCCCCCAAATACAAATGCTAATGGTGCATGTAAAGAAAATCATTTCCCTTAGGCCTCAGGTACGATTGTTTTTTAATTGACCTTTATAATAAAAAAAAAAAAAACTTTATTTCCAGTAGGGAGAAAAAATTATGATTTTGGATACGTTTAGAGGGACTAAAGTAAGTCTTCTCTTCTCTGAACTCAAAAAGTAGGGAGAAAAAGTAAAAGTAGGGCGAAAAAGTAAAGTAGGGCGAAAAAGTAAGGATTGCCAACATAATTATTTTATAAATAGTAGAAAATGAATGGTTAATATAATGAAGTTGTTGAAATCAGGTTGGCGACACTGCTTTTTCGACCTTGTTTTGTCTTTGTTTATAACCTGCATCTAAATTACCTTCTATTTGAGTTTGATTCCAATTCTTATTTGTTTTTAATATTGAATCTCTTATATCTGCTATTAAAAGTGCTAACAATTATTGTTATTTATTAAAATAATAAATTAATTTATCTCCCTCGGCTGCACCTCGGGAGCTAATTAGCGTTATTCCCGAGGCGTAGCCGAGGGAATTAGGAACCATAGTTCCTTCGGCTTAGCCTCAAGAACTAACTTTTTCGCTCAGGGAATAATGACTTACTTTACTCCCTAGGTGCATAAATAACTATTATCTACGATTGATACGAAATATAAACATTGTATCTCTGTTTAGATGCGTAGAAAGTGATTATTTACGTACTTGTATTCATTGCGCATGCGCGTCTCATAGTTCTGAATAATTCCTCTTCTTTACCGCACTAGTGCGGTAAAGAAGAGGAATTCTTCAGCTTTACGCACGATTAGTGAGTTTGTTTACATTTAACAAAACTAATTTGCTGTTCTTTTATTAAAGTAACTGTTTATATCGAGATTTTAGTGAAAAACAATGAGTGAATCAAGTGACTTTGACGAAAATGTGGAGAATAATACTCCTCCAGAAATAATTAATTCGGCAAAAAATACAACTCATGAATTAATGCCATCTTTATCAAGAGAGAGATACGAACTTACGTACAGCAAGTTTATTTTTTTCTGTATTTATTATTTAAATCTAACAATCGTAGATAAAGTACGGTACGCAACTCGTGCGAAAACGGAATTTTGCATTGCTCGTGTGGTTTTACCACCCTCGCTGTCGCTCGGGTGCAAACTCCACACTCGCATGCAAAATGCTACTTTCCGCACTCGACGCGTAATGTACTATTACAAGTTTTATTATAGACAAAAATATGTATCTCTATATAATGGAAACTACTTTAATTTTTGACTTTCATAACAAACTCGGACAACGATTTTAAATAGGTCTAGAATACATTACACATACTGTATGAATCAAGTATTTATATATATATATATATATATATATATATATATATATATATATATATATATATATATATATATATATATATATATATATATATATATGAAGATAGGATCTTTAATATTTAGCATTTACGTGGTATGATTAATAACAAGTATATATCAAATTATTACAGTTGTTTAAACTCAATACGGGTCTGATTTAAATTACTTTTGAACTCGTTATATTGGCAAAACTCCAAGCTATTTGATATCCCCAAGAATGAAACCTTTCAACAATTTTTTAATATACTATAATATTTTTTTTTTTTCATTTTAATTTTTTTTTTTATTATTTATTATAGAAATAGTTGTTGCGTATGATTTAACATCATATTCAATTAAGTTACATACTATTTAAATATTTAACTTCATTTACATAATTAACTAGATTAGGTATATTAATATTATAAATAATAATAAATTAAATTAATAAAGTTAAGAGCGTTTGTATTTAAAAATCCAAACTATTTTTAAAACAAGTTTGTTATTTTTTCACTCAATTTAAAGTTTTTATTTATATTTTTTTTTTTTTTTAAATGATATTATCAAGAAATTAAAAGGATCTTAATTTTTAATTTTTTAATGCTTGAATAAATATTTTAATATTATAAAAATGTTTAAAAATTATTTTCATTATAAAGAAGGATTATTAATTTGATTAATATAAATTGTCTCTCCACGTAAACTGGCTAATTTGTTTATTTTAAATCACAAAGCAGCTTTCAGACTTCATAAGGCCATCATCAGTGCAAGAATGTGGTAGAAGTAAAGTTACGTCATGTCGTAAATGAAAATGATTCAGTCCAGTCTGCTCTACAACATGTCGGAAATCATAAGGTAAGACTTCTACCACATTCCAGCACTGATGATGTGCCTTATGAAGGCTGAAAGCTGCTTTGTGATTTAAAATAAACAAATTAGCCAGTTTACGTGGAGAGAAAAAGTATATTATTCATTAAGATGACCTCCATAGACGCTCTCGCATCTAACGATTATTACTTTCGTTATTGTTACTTTAATATCACAATTGCTGTTTTGAGGACTCTTATTATACATTGCTGCGCTTGTGATATTACTTTCGTTATTGTTACTTTAATATCACAATTGCTGTTTTGAGGACTCTTATTATACATTGCTGCGCTTGTACTCACAAATATTAAGCTTACAGTTATGTGTAATAACACAAACCCTGGAAAATTTACAAAACCCACTGTGCCCCCTATAAAACTGTTGGTCTGACGAGCAATCCACGCTTCGAGGATTGCGTGCGGGATTCCTCTTTACACATGCGTTCTTTCCGTCGCGCCAACACCGGCCACGCATTCCTCTGGGAAAGCGCGTAATCACTTTTATAGCTACCAAATCTTTCCCACACGCTTACTTGCACGGTATTACTCGCGCGCAATCCTTCGTGATTCAAGCCCGCAGGAAAGAACGTATGTGTAAAGGCCGCTATTGTCGTTTTTCTTCTAATATAAAATCTGCCAATTAGTGTGGCACCTAGCTTCCTTGCGACCTATTTCGTATAATTTTATGTTTTTACAACCTATTATTGTCATAGTACATTACGCGTCGAGTGCGGAAAGTAGCATTTTGCATGCGAGTGTGGAGTTTGCACCCGAGCGATAGCGAGGGTGGTAAAACCACACGAGCAATGCAAAATGCCGTTTTCGCACGAGTTGCGTACCGTACTTTATCTACGATTGTTAGATTTAAATAATAAATACAGAAAAAAATAAACTTGCTGTATGTAAGTTCGTATCTCTCTCTTGATAAAGATGGCATTAATTCATTAGTTGTATTTTTTGCCGAATTAATTATTTCTGGAGGATTATTATTCTCCATTTTTCGTCAAAGTCACTTGATTCACTCACTTTTTTTCACTAAAAACTCGATATAAACAGTTACTTTAATAAAAGAACACCAAATTAGTTTTTTTAAATGTAAACAAACTCACTAATCGTGCGTAAAGCTGAATTATTCAGAACTATGAGACGCGCATGCGCAATGAATACAAGTACGTAAATAATCACTTTCTACGCATCTAAACAAAGATATAATGTTTATATTTCGTATCAATCGTAGATAAAATTTATTTCATTCCCTCCCCCCGTTTTTTAAATCTGTTAAAATTATTTTTGACATTTTACATGAATAAAAGTATCATTTTAGCCACATTTAAAGAGCGCAGACGGTTAAAATTAATCTGAGGCCATCTACGGGCTACTTTTGACAAACCATCCTAATTTAATAAAAATCAAATGAGTACTTTTGAAGATATAGGTGTATTTAAATGTATGTTTGTGTGCATGTTGAAGAGAAACAAATTTGCGTAGACGGTTGAAACTTATATTGGACTAACAATGGGCTAACTATGGCCTACAATACAAATTTCACTAAAATTGGACTAGTAGTTTTTAAGATATGTTGGTTCGCAAAAATTGAGAGACAGACAAACAAACAGACCGAAAGACAGACACGGAACCAAAAATTTTCCTTGATGTCTGAAATAGATTTCAGAAATCGTAGTTATTCTTTGTCAAAAACAAAAACAGTTTTTGAGGAATTTTTCATAAGAAAAAGTCTTCCCCAAAATTTTAAAATGGATTGGACTATAGACACTTCAGAGTAGTATTGCGTTTGGGCAATGAAAATGCATTGGAAGAACACGTCATTTTAATTATTGGTTCAAAAGTTATAGCTAAAACAAACTTTTTAATGGTCGCCATCTTGATGGCTAAGCCGATTACGCTGGTTATTGATCTCGTCCGATTTTGTTCAAATTTCCTACGGACCCTTTATGTGTGCTAAAACTACTTTAAACATTCTTTTTCTACTTCTAAGAAAACAAAATAAGGTATAATTGGCCATTTCACATAACACTTTCGCCAACAATAATGGCCAATTTATAAAGGAATTCCAAGGTTATAAAAAAACGTATATGGCATAAAGCACTGAAATCATTTTATCTAAACGAACACTCTTGGGATCTTTAACTTAACTGGGAAAAATACGAGCCAATTAGGTAAAAGAGTCGGCCAATTTAAAAAGAAAAAATAATTAAGTCGGATTTCTCTCAACTTACTCATAATGCGCTGGCCAATCAGATGTAAGCTCAAATAAGTACAGAACTGAACGATCTTGAGTAAACACAATCAGACCCAATCTTGCGGTGATTCCATGCCTTAGTTAAAACTAATTGGATACAAAAGATAACTTCTACGCTATTTTATCCCCCTTCTGGCAAGTCGAAACATTTCATTTCTTTACAGGTACGAATGTAAACACGACTAAAGCAAGTAATTGGGAGGTTCTTTTCGTGATATATTGTGTCAATCAGTCAAAACATTTTTTTTCTCTCTTAAATCAAGAATAGGGTTCATTATATGCCGTATAGATTGCACGTCATAACGAATCAATATTTATGCAATAACTTGATTGATTGTGATACCTATTTAAAACCCTTACGGTTAATATACGCTAATTAAAGTTTGAAATTTCACATCTGGAATGTAATAACCCATTTTTTTGGCTCCCATTTCTTATGAAGAGTTATCTACTTTGTTAAAAGTCTCTCCCAATTATGTATTACCTATCGAAGCAGCTTCCGGCCTCAATCATTATCAGTTACTAAACTAGGAGTAGCCGAACTCAAATAATTTTGCTTCCGAACTTACCGAAGGTAACGGAGCTATGTGATCGTTCTGAAGAACAAAAATATTTTATGTCTCCGATTTTAAAAATTCCAAGTCAGAAATCTGTTGTAAACATCATGGAACATTTTCGGTTCCGTGGCTGTCTGTCGTTCAAATTTTTGCGGACCAACATATCTTAAAAACTGCTCGTCGGATTTTATTGAAATTTGGATGATATAGGTCATAATTAGTCCGCTGGTCCCATATAAGTTTCAACCTTCTGCGCCCATTTGTGTATCTTCCTTTTGCTCACAAACATCTATTTACACCTATTTCATCAAAAGTACTCATTTGATTTTTATGAAATTCGGATGGTTTCTTGAAAGTAGCCCATAGATAGCCCTAGTTTAATCTCAACCATCTAAGCTCTTTAAAGTTATCTAAATTGATACTTTAATTCATGTAAAAAATCAAAACAATTTTGACAGTTTTAAAAAATTGGTGGAGGAAAAATTAAATAAATTTGACAATAATGGATTGTAAAAGCATAAAATCATCTATGCTTTCATCAAAGTATACGAAATAGGACCACACTAAATGGCTTTTATTTTTGGTTATATTTATCACATTGGAGATTTAACCATCTAATAGAGGGGACATTGTTTGATAAGAATTATCTACAACCACATTTTCTCACAAACCACGAAATGTAAATCACTTGGACCAAACAATGATATGATATAATAGCAGCTTCTGGAATATCAAACGAACTACGATTCAATTCTGAAGAATATCAGCCAAAAATGATTATCCTAAAGAATCTTTTGAAGCCCAACTCTTCAGCTTGAGAATTGGAGTAAAATATTTAGGATAGAGGTATTTACGGGATCATTTCCTAAACGTTGTCAACAAATGATAGAGTACTTGCGGTTTGTCATTCTTAAGGCGCGTCCACACTATGCCTCGCAATGCCAGTTGACAAGGCCAAGCGGCAAAGCCGTCTGGCCGACTGAAGCGCGTCCACACTATGCCGCGCAATTCCAGTTGGCAAGTCTGGCCGACTTACGACTTCTTGCCATCTGGCTTTCTTTGATCCGGACCGACAATCGTCGGGTTCGGCTTGGCATGTCAAGTGGCACGTTTTGTGCCAAGCTTGGCAAATAGCAAATGCCAAGGGAGACGTCCACATTACACTTGGCAATGCCATTTGGCCTTGCCATTCCTTGCCGCTTGGCATAGTGTGGACACGCCTTTACTATAAATACTTATATTTTTAGACTCGAAAATGGCTCGAGTAGCCGAAACGTAGCCACATAGTATGAAGCATTGTTAGTCTTCTTTTTCCTTATACTCTTCAAGGATCCAATTACTCGATCTATAACATTTTCTACGGTGTACACTTAGCATCAATATCAAATATTAAACTTAATTATAATAATTTAAATTAATAAATTTATTAAAATTAAAAAAAAAAGAAAAATTTGTGTCTTCGTTTATGAGAAAGTTTACTGCGAATTGTAGTATCGGATAATTTTTTTTCATTTTATACCCAGAAACAAAAATAACAGGAAATTGATTAAGGATTAATTGCACGTATAATTTCAATTCAAGTACTGTATTTTCGGCGTGAGATTAGCTCATTATATAGTATATAGTGATTAATGATTACTAGAGGAAGATGCCTGAGGAGAATACGTCATTATTCCTGTAGATTTTATATGAAACAAAGAACTTACTTTAAACACATTCTATGACCTTGACACTGACCTTCAACTCTTCAATGACTCAAAACTTAAATAAAAATATAATAAGTTAAAGTTTTATAAGTACCATGTTTAAATGCTTATTATAAAGTTTTTTTTAAATACTTACTTTATGCATTTAAAAAAAACATTGTCCGAGAAGTCCCGGAAAATATACATACCTCATTATTTCTTCCGCTTTAAAACTTATAAAATACCCTTTAAATTATTTTTATTATTTTCAATTTATTATTATTATTTGTATATTTTTTTTCAATTTTCTGAATTGAATTATAATGTATTTCTAACTTATTTTATGTGAAATATTTTATGATTTAAAAAATAATTTAAAAGTAAAAATAAAATGGTTGTGCGTGAAGTCTCACCTAAAAAGGGTTTCGTTGGTATTGTGGACCTAAAATTAGTTTAGTTAAAATGTTGAGGCTTTTTGACAAATTAGTTTAGTTAAAATGTTGATGCTTTTAGACAAATTAGTTTAGTTAAAATGTTGATGCTTTTTGAAACATTAGTTTAGTTAAAATGTTGATGCTTTTAGACAAATTAGTTTAGTTAAAATGTTGATGCTTTTAGACAAATTAGTTTAGTTAAAATGTTGATGCTTTTAGACAAATTAGTTTAGTTAAAATGTTGATGCTTTTTGACAAATTAGTTTAGCTAAAATGTTGATGTTTTTTGACAAATTAGTTTAGTTAAAATATATTTATGCTTTTTGACACAATAGTTTAGTTAAAATGTTGATGCTTTTTGACAAATTAGTTTAGTTAAAATGTTGATGCTTTTTGACACATTAGTTTAGTTAAAATGTTGATGTTTTTTGACAAATTAGTTTAGTTATAAAATGTTGATACTTTTTAACAAATTAGTTTAGTTAAAATGTTGATACTTATGACAAAATAGCGTGAAAAATTAAACAATTTACACAAGTGTCATATATTTTTGTAATCTACTCTTTAATACCTTTCATATTTACTTGATAATGTCTGTCTGTCGTCTGTGCAGAAGCGTGGAGCCTAAACTGATTGACCACTTTTGACGAAATTTGGCATACGTGTTCAGAAAAATTATACCCCGAGGCGAAATCGAGAAATTAATTTAAACTTCAAATTAGGGGGCGCGACCCCCTCCAAAAACTCTGAAAAAACGTGGAAATAATTATTTCTCGAAAACGGTTCCGAAAATGTTTAATGGATTCTTCTATTATGTCTACAACTTTGTCTTTATTGACCCCTTATACGTTTTAGCTCAAAGCAAATAAAGGCTAATAATATTTTAGATCGTCTGTTAGCTGTAATCTATACATATTATATAAATATGAAATTTAAATAGGAGTTTAACATAACATACATAGGATTAAAAAATAAGTAATAAGAGGATAAAGGTAATAAATAAACGATAAGCTAGTGGGAAAATTTATGAAGTCAGTACAGCGAGGAATCAAAGTAAATAACAAGTTACATACCAACTTCAATTTGCATTTCAACCTCATATACATATAGAACTAGATACAAAATCAAGATTGTAAAAACAGAGACAAACTTGAAAAATGATTTTTCCGTTTAAATATAATACATTTTAAAAGAAATATATGTACATATATTTATATATATGTACAACATATATTCTGAAGCCAGTAAGTAATGTTATAAATGAGATCAAACAAGAAAAAGAAAAATAAAATCACGATAAGGCAACAATAATTCTGCAAATCCTACATCATTTTTTTTTTTTTTTAAGAAACTTAAATCAGATATGAAATTTCGCTTTGCTTCCATTAAGAATATGAAAAAAGTAGATTATTATAAGTAAGTAATGTTATTAAGTATTTTAAAAGGAATTTAAAAATAAAATTTAGTCGTGGTTTTTAAACTTTAAGATGTAAACAACTTAATTATATAAAACTTATTTTAAATCAAGCCTGAATTAAATACCTAATCTCTGATTATATCATAGTAAGTGACTTAAAAGGAACTTGTTTCATATACATATAGATTAATACAGATATAAAATAGATAGTAGTGTAGATGTGCTTGTATTTAAATGCGATGTGTGTGGACAAACTTAAGCTCTTGAGCTTTTGGCGTAGATTTTTATTAGTGATGGTATTATCATACATATATAGGAATAAAACCATTAAGTGCTTATAGAAATCTTTACTTTATGTAGATTCATAAGGAAAGCTTAAGAACGGAAAAAATGAAGTGCAACTTTGTTCTGTTCTGTGGTAGTTCTTTAATTGCGTTCTAGCTTACCCTGGGTAATAAGTTCCAGCTTACCCTCGTCTTCGATTGTTTGCCAACTGGACTTGGCTCTTCGTTTTCCTTGTCACAGAGCCTTTATACTGTACAATTTACCGGTAATGTAGGTACATACTACTTATTTATTATCGCTTCTGTCTTTTCCTAATTTCCTGATCTGCAGATCATGATAATGATTTTATCAAGATCGCGGCGGACAGACGTTCTGCCGTCCGTCGTGGACTGGGGTAGTCAAACAAAACGTGGATAAGGGACAGGGTAGTTTTTTCCAACTCGTGTTCTTTTTAGGGTTTCGTTGGTAAAACCAAAAAAAAGAAACCCTTATAGTTTCGTTCCTGTGTCTGTCTGTCACTCTGTACGGTTCCAATAACTTTTGAACCAAAAGAGATAAAAACGTGAAACTTTCCAGTATAAAAGATCGTTTTGACACGCACACAGGAAAAATATAGCGAACTCAAAATTATCAGCTCTTCCAATTCAAAATGGCGGATAATTCACGTCGCGTAAAAAAAAGATTTTTTAAAAATTTTGAGTGGGGTCTCATAGGAAAGGTATTGAAGAGTAGATTACAAATATATATACCACTTAGGGATAGTGTTTAATTTTCGGCGCCATTTTGTTAAAAACATCGAAATTTTGCGTGTCCCCCCCCCCTAAAATCGTATTTCCGCTGTTACTAAAAATATAGAAAAATATGCAAAATGTGTGGTCTGCTGGGCCATAGAAAAAATAAGATTAACAATTTGTCTGATTTACAGGAAATCCAAGATGGCGGATAATTCACGTCAAAAAAAACTTTTTTTTAAAATTTTGAGTGGGGTATCAAATGAAAGGTATTGAAGAGTAGATTACAAATATATATACCACTTAGGGATAGTGTTTAATGGTTAACGTTTAATTTTACGCGCCATTTTGTCAAAAATACTTTCCCCCCCCCCCCTCTAATTTTGTGTTCACAGTACCAACGAAACCCTTTTTACGTGAGACTTCACGCCTTACCAATTTATTTGTTTTATTGTCACCATGTCTATAGCAGTTCCTCCGACGAATAAATATTGCTCTTTCTTTTCGCTTTGTGGCAAGCATCACCAAAAAGGAATTGGGTGCATTAAATAAATTAAAGAAGAAAGGAGTTCGTCGATTTTCACCGTCTGTGCTGTAAATTGAGTTCATTTGATGAATGATTTTTCTCATATTTGCGAATGTCTGAAGAACAATTTCAGAAGTTAAATACTCTCGTAGAACCTAAAATATCGAAACAAAGAAAAGCCATTCCGTGTGACACATATCATACGGAAAAACGCACTCTAGAACAAGATCAATTAATTGATCAGAAGATTCATCGGTCATGTTACTTCCAGTTCACTGCAAAATCTGTGAAAAATACAACTGAAAATCTATCTGTGGCATGGACAGCCGCCTTTTGTTTGACCAGGATCATGCAATATTACAGATCACATAGTCCGTGACGGACAAAATGCTTTGTCCGCTTCCAGTTTGACCGGGCATTTAACCTTCTGGCTAGTGCTCTTCTTTGTAAGCCTAACAGCCTGATGTTGACATTTTGGCTAGGGATTATTGTTATTACTTATGTATTAAACTTCTTACAGCTTAGTATTAAAGACAACATGTTACCACCATTTTGCTTAAATAGTAGTTAATTAAACATTTACTACGTTCACACATCGTTTTGAAAGCGTTTCGGATCCAATTCGTTTTCGAAATATTTGTTTTCGAAATCTCGTAACGGTGACGTCACGAGTTAAACAGTCTTTCTTGTTACCTAATATGACCGCGAATTTTTACATTTTATTTACAAGTTATAAAAGTTTTTACAGGTTCTTTATAGTATTAACTTTTGTTTAAAAACGTTTTTGCAGTTTAAAAAAAAGAAACGGAAGCTCACGAAAACAAAGAACTTTAAAAGTGGAAAAGAGTAAAATAACCTGATATCTCGATCCCCTCCACGACCAGTTCATACGAGCGTTTTAATTTCGATCCCCCGTTCCGATCACGTATTTTTGGTGGAGCGGATTTAACCCGATACGATCCGTCGATCTCCGTTCGTACAGCGTTTTGAACTAGCGAATCGTTTTCAAAACCGTTTTAAAAACGATATGAACGTAGTAATTGATTCAATGTAAATACATGTAACTTATTTTAGTCAGGTATTTCCAACTTTTCAAGAAACCACATTCATACAGTAAGAAAAACTTCACATTTGTCTCAAATTGATCTTAATTCGCGTCTTTTTGCACAAATCTGTAAATCTTTTTCTATAGTCTTATTAGTCTAACTTTAGTACAAAATTTAAAATATCTAGACCAGTAACAAGGGTGCAGTGTTTTTTTTTTTTATTATTACTGGTCTTATATTACTTTGCTTTGTAAGTTTCATCGCACATTTCCGTTTCCCCAATTTTGAACCACTTCCCGAAATTCAATCTTCCCCAAATTTTGCGCACATAGAAACAACTATGGCGAAGAATACAGAAACTAAAAAAAAAAAAAAAAAAATGGCGTCAAATATATTTGCTTTTTAAGTTTCATCGCACACATATTACCCCAATTTTGAACCACTTATCGTCATTCAATCTTCCCCAAATTTCGCACATAGATAAAACTAAGGTGAAGAATACAGAAACCAAAAAAAAAAAAAAAAAAAAATTGAAAAATTTTTGCCAGTTTTGAAAAATGGCATTTTTATATTAATTATTAATTTTAGCTTCACTTGTTTTAACATTATAATTAGACATTTAGAGCCAGGTAGCAAACCTCTATCTTTAGTCTTCCCTCTAGCTGATAACGTTTTTTTTTTGTTTTATTTTTAGTTCGTGAAATATATTAGTAGATTTTTAGTAAAATGAAAGTACCTACTTACAACTTCAAAATTAATCATTTGAGTTATAATATAAAAAAAAGTTACTCTATATAAAGTCACCTTTCAACTTCTTACTGTAAGTTACTTTTTTTTAAACTTTCATTTTTTTTTTTTATTTAGTCCAAGTCAGCAGAGATGTTGATGTTAAGATGGTTTATAATAGGGTTTCAGAAAGACTTGTTTCACCCTTCTGAACTAACCAAACTGAAACACATGATTAATTATTCAGCGTGGAATAATTCTTGCGCCATTTTCATGCGCCATTTCACCTCAGTCTAGTTTTTAGCGCCTTTGTTGTCTTTCTTAGGTTTAACCTCTTAAATCTCATACATAAAAAATCTCTCTTGTTACCTAATACGGTTGTTTTTATTAAGCTATTTCGGTCTAAGAAACTTCATAACGTATACATTTTTTTTCTTTTTTTTAAATTATTCTTTTTTTATAAAACTTTAAAAAGCCACGCCTTTTACTAACCTCTTTATTTTAACTTTGACGAAGGATGCATTTAAGTCAGGTACCATTTTTTTTACTTGATTAAGTCATATAATTCCATAATATATACCTTTTTGTACTCTCTTTTATTTTTATTATATATATATTTTCTTTTATTTCTATTACATTACTAGTTACAGAAATATATTACGTTATAAACAAGTTAAAAATAAATTGCTCCTTGACATAAGGATTTTTTGTTATGATCTCAGAGCAAGGAAGGGGTAGAGGGAACAATACTATAGCATCTGGGTCTCAAAAAGTGGTTTATTATGCTCCCCCCATATACTAACACTTTCAAGCGGCAGTTTGGTGAAACAATATCGATATCTCGATAAAAAATCGAAATATATTTGATATCAGCTGATAACTGATATTTTCTTACGACATTTAATATTTTTATTTTTAATACAGTTTTCTTCATAAATATGTACTTTAATGTTTGTTGTTAACCTTATTAATTGTCTGAAGGCAGTAACGTTGTTAATAAACGTGTAACAGTTCCTAGATAACCAATAGCAATCTTCTTTGAGTGGGGTATCAAATAACTGCTACTGATAAGGATTTGTTGACAACCGTCTGTGGTGACAGAAAGACAAGGAATAGACCAATAATACAAGGACCTTTGACCACGTGATCACTTTAGTTTAGATTGAGCTCGCTAGAAAGCGTTAGTATATGGGGGGAACATAATGAACCACTTTTTAAATCGCATTGCTCCCTCTACCCCTTCCTTGTTCTGAGGTTATGACTATTTTTGTTTTTTGTTATGACTCGCATGTTTTTTTAAGTAAAGACATTTCTCTAGATTAGTTTAAAACACTTAATTATTTAAGGTTTACAATTAATTTTTTTGTGAAGACTGCATTTCGTCGGTCATTTATTAAAAATAATATTTTGCTTTTTCTTCAAAAGGTTTCCAGTAATCAATTTCATTCACTTGAAATAGTAAGTCGGAATTTATAACACGCTAAAGAAGTTAATTGAAAAAGATTATTTTTAGTACCCCTATGCTATTAAAAAAACAAATGCTGCGTTAGAATACAGAAGTCAATGAGAATTGAATTGCATACGGGAAGAGAAACTTAAATTGAATATTATACCTGGCATTGCCATAGCAACAAGATTAAACAAATTTACGATATTTGTCACATGGGCCAAAAGTCAGCTGGCCCCAGTGACCACTTATACTCGGTAAAATTTCTGTATTCAAACAACCTTAAATAATAAACATTCCCAGATATTAACAAATAACCTTATAACTCTAAAGCTTAGAACAATACTATATATAGAAGGAGGATCACTGATAACATTGAAGCCAACTTTGGTTGTGTCCCTTAATCCGCGTTCTAAAAATTCATTTTTGTAATTTGTGACGTCATAACTCTAAAATTATTTGCCTTCGGTTTTTTAATTTAATTTTTTATTAAATTATAATTATTGATAGTCAGTTTAGTTTATTGTAATATTTTTTTTTGTGTTTTATCTTATTTTAGCTTGAAATATGCTAAAAAATAATGTTTATTATTATCATGCTGGGCGAGTTGTAAAAAATGACGTCAGAGTGAAACGTAAACAATAACCAATGGCAGGGTTTTTCTTCTTGATGTTTGTGAGCGGGCTTTGAATAGTTACTAAAGCATGGCCAACCTTCTCCTGATGTTTAAATGAAAAAAATGAGTGTTGTTATGTTGGCAGCCTGGTCTTAAGGACACAACCTCTCGGCAAAAGTTGGCTTCAGTCTCTTATCAGTAATTTCTTAGGATTCCGATACCATGCTCCTTCTATATATAGTACTAGCTGAATACCCGTGCTTCGCTACGGGGTGTTTTATTTTCAATTTAATGGATTTATAAACTACAATCAAGAAACATTTAAATTATTTTACAAAGCGAGAATATCTAGATTCTATCCCTCCCCTTTGATAAGATAATTTGCTGATATCCCAAATTAGTTATTCATTCCGACTAAATTTTTAAAAAGGAAAAGCAGTGGTATTTTCCTTCTGAACCCCCCCCCCCCCCCCGTGTCATTTTACATCCCTTGGTTGAAATTGGAATTATCTTTTATTAATATACATGCTTACATCCAAAATAAGAGCTCTTTCTCAAGTATTAACTTCCTAACTTTAGGAGATCGGTCTGGGCTCAATTCCCTTCTCAATTTTCTGGGCTTATGTTCCCACTCTTCACTGACGTTGACATTTCCTTTTTACCCCTCTCCTAAATGAAAATAATGACAAAAACGTACATTACAATTACTTTTCTCTTAAAGAGCCTTTCAACGATATGCATCATAAAGGGTACCTATCAATTACTTTGACATTTGTACCCCGTACTCCTGTGTACCAACATTTTAACTTTATAATCTCATGTAAGCAGTACACTCATAGACACTCTTCATTTATATAAGAAGAAAGAAAGAAAGAAAGAAAAGACATTTATTGATAATAAATATTTACAAGGTTATTGTTTTGTTTTTTTCATGTGAATGTCAGTACCCCACTGCTGTACAGCTTCGGGGGGTGAGCTCGTTTACATTTAACTTCTTTTACACTGCTCTACTTACAAAAATCAGATACGATACATCCTTTAGTTATTCTATTCTATATATTATATTATTTAATTTATACATCAGCAAGTTATTAATCAATTTATATAGAGATTTTAAGCATTATTTCATTTTATTTTTTAACATTAGTTTATTTGAATTTTCATGTAAACGTACATACACATACACACCCATACATACATACACTTACAAATAAACCCATACATACACAAATCTATAATTTTTTGTTTTGTTTAACTATTAGTAGTGGAGGTAATAAGGTTGATTTGGCTGGTTTTACTTGAATTCAGTTTCTATTAGTGTCCTGTAGTGCCAGGCTTCTTTACTAAAAGATACCAAACAAGTCCAATTTTCCCGCTTTCTCAGTAGCTCTATGAATTTGCCATAGTTTAACTCATTTTCTCCGAGTTTTCTTTTTCTTATGTACCCCAGCACAGGACATTGTGCTATAAAATGGTACACATCATCCTTTGCGGCTTGGTTGCATATTGGGCAAACAGCGAGTTTCATTTATATAAGATAAAAGACACTCATAGACCCTCTTCATTTATATAAGATGTAGTTATACACATTTTTCCATTTTACCCCCTCCTAAATGAAAATATGACAAAACTGTACATAACAACAATTACTGTACTTTTAAAGAGCTTTTCAACGATATGCATCATTAAAAGTATTCATTACTTTGACATTTGTACCCCGTACCCCTGGGTACAAAAATAAAAATTTCGCAAAATCCTTTCTTAGTGGATGCCTATGATGCCGAGTATATACTCAAAATTTCAAGTCTCTCGGTTAAGCAGATTTTGCTGTGCGTTATTCTATGTCAGTCAGTCAGTCAATCAGGACATTGCCACTTATATTATAGATTATTCTAAGCTCTAAAGAGAGAACACTTATCTAAGATAATACTATTTTTAATTACAGTAAATTAATTCTCTAATGAATTTAGAGTTGCTCTTGGGTAAAAAATTACATTTAAATTTCACATTACATAGTTCATATTAAGACTTACATTTACATTCCAACAAAAACAATTTATACGTGCAATATGGTGACAATCACATTCTATCGGAATGAGTTTGTAGATTTATGTGCAAGTAATTAATTACTCGTATAATTGGTTTTATAAATGGACTAGCTAAAATTCAGCTTTAAAATTTATTAAACAATTCATTTTTAAAACTAATGACAAATTCTTAACTTCTCGGTAAATGCAGTAGATTATATATTTTCTCTCTCAAACTCAGCTTGGTTAGTTATAAATGCAAAGAGATTTCTTAAGTGCTAAGTGCATGTGATTTATACGCGTACATTATTGTTAGCATTCAGCTCATATGGTTAAGTTTGTCGCACTTTCCAAGTATAAATATTTTTATTTAATAATCAGAGTTTTCATTCTGTCCGTAAATCATGCGATTTGTAAATTTTTTTTGTAAATTTGCGATTTTTTTTTCTTCAATTGTATTTTAAAATTTAAAAAAAAATTACCTCGACCTCATTATAATTTAATTTATTTTTTTTAAATTTTTGTCTTGTTAACTAACATATGCATGTATATATTATATATTTGTGTGTCTGTGTTAATACTTGTATACATAAATAATTTATCGATAAATTCCAATGTGTACCCTTTGTGATAATTTGCAATGTAGTGTGGATCCGTTAAGGGTAATAATAAAACTCTTATTTGGTTGGCAACGTTTCGGCCCGACAAGCCATTTTCAAGCCTAAAAAATATAATCTATATTTAGAAAAAACATCGTACTTAATTGCTTACATATATTCCTTGATTAGTGTTAAGAGCCTACCAGTGATTAAGATAGTGAGGATCGTTCTAAGTTGTAAAAATAAGTAAGATCATCGAATTGGGAATACACATATTCCTTCGTCATACACTACTCAAATCTCCTCACTCACAGATTACTAACATAGTATGCATAAAGCATTGACCAAAAAATTAAATCTTAACAACTACATAACCATTGGATAACAATAACAATCTTAACATTTAAAACAAAAAAAACAGTGGAAAATTAACAATTTTTTTTTTTTGTTTTAAATGTTAAGATTGTTATTGTTATCCAATGGTTATGTAGTTGTTAAGATTTAATTTTTTGGTCAATGCTTTATGCATACTATGTTAGTAATCTGTGAGTGAGGAGATTTGAGTAGTGTATGACGAAGGAATATGTGTATTCCCAATTCGATGATCTTACTTATTTTTACAACTTAGAACGATCCTCACTATCTTAATCACTGGTAGGCTCTTAACACTAATCAAGGAATATATGTAAGCAATTAAGTACGATGTTTTTTCTAAATATAGATTATATTTTTTAGGCTTGAAAATGGCTTGTCGGGCCGAAACGTTGCCAACCAAATAAGAGTTTTATTATTACCCTTAACGGATCCACACTACATTGTAAATAATTTAACAATATACAATATATTAAATTACTTTAGAAGTACGATACAAAACATTAGAAGTAAAGTAAGTGAGGTCTTTTGAAATAATTTTAACTAATTTTAATTTTAACATAATGAATTCCAACCTTATGTTCCTTGATGACTTCTTATGAACTATTAATCTTATTTTTATGTCTTTTAAAAACTAATGTTTTAGTTAGCTTCAATGAGCTTCAAATTTAAAATTGGAATTTCAGGACGGGAAAAAATTCTATCATCACCTATTCGAAGAGACATTTTTTTTCAAATAACATTTTTTAGTAAAACCAAGAACGACACTGCTATGAATAAATAAAGATCGCTAAAACTATGAAAGCGGACCTAAACGTTTAAAATAGAGAAAACAACCTTTTTACCGATATCTTACGTTTTAACGTAACGATTTTAATAAAACTTCATGTACATCGTCTAAAGTACACTTGAAACAAGTATGTAAAATTTCAACTTAATACAAGCAGTAGTATTTGAGTAATGCAGTGATACATTTATAATAATAGTTTAAAAGCTATTGCGGTTGGTTAAGATTCTTATAGACGTGTTGTGTGTAGGTTTGTTTAGGAAGTAAAGCTTTGTACCGAGTACCCCCACTCTACTCCACACTACCCTCTTCCACTTATCTTCAACTATGACATTCATCATGATTAACAAATTTCAATATTCAGTATTTTATTGCAATACGCTCGCTTCAACGATAGAGCCACGCTATGCCTAGTTCAATTAAATTAATTGCTACTTTATCTGTCATCCCCTGAAGAAATAAATGGGTCCAATTTATTATTTCGTTCATGTTATTAGCTTATATTATACATTTGTAGATATAAAGCGTCCCCGAACGAAACTGCATCACTTCAGGATCTAATTGGAAATTTGGCGCTGAGCAAAAAAAGTTATGAACCTATGAACATGGGTTCTTAATATGAACAGTTGGTTTTAGAAATATTTGGATAAAAGGATCTTTTTTTTACCTTAATCCTTAAATAATATAATATAAATTGTCTCTCCATGTAAACTGGCTAATTTTCATGGAATTTAATTGTGTTTATTTTATGGTTTGGCCATCATCAGAAACATTCATGTCATCAGAAAAAAAGGCCATCATCAGTGCCTAGGAACAAACAAAAGTTAAACTAAGTACTGAAACCTACACAATAATCAGAGCGAAACATGGAACTACACAACTGTCATTAAATTTTAAGTAGTATATTTTATGTGACGTTTTATGTAGTTTATTTTTATGTAGTTTTATTTTATTTATGTAGTTCTATGTTTCGCTTTGATTATTGTGTATATTGCAGTACTTAGTTTAACTTTTGTTTGTTCCGAGGCACTGATGATGGACTTATGAAGGCTGAAAGATCAGTCTTTACCTGCAGTGGTGCCGCCCGGAAAATCAACTTTTTCTGCCATCTTAAAACCCAGTTTGCTGAGCAAAAATTTATTAAATAATAATTATTTTATTAAAAAAGCAAAAAATTAATTTCTGAGCGAAAATGATCCTGATCGAGTTGAAATTTGGCACGAATGTACCTCTCTATATGAAAAACAAGTCCACCAAATTCCATTTTGATATTGGCTGCCATTTTGAAATTATTAATTTTTGAATTTTTAAACTTTGACGGTTAATAATACCGAAAGTAGAAATACGTTTTTGAGTTATATTATAGCATACCGTTGGAACCGGAAAAAATTATGGAACAAATATAAAAAAAAAAACCGATGAAATTCCATTAATTAGTTTAAAAGTTATAAGCGAATATAATTATTTATTAGTGCGATAATTTTGATGACGTCAAAGTTTGTTGACATCTGTCTAAGTCTGTAATACTGCCATCTGTAATATCGCCAAAATTCAAATAATTAAATAAAATATATTAAAAATAATGTTTTTGTTTTTTTAAATATGTATAATAATAAAAAAAATCACTCAGTTCAAAACGGTCACCCATCCATGTACTGACCGCGCCCAGTGCTGCTTCCTCCTGCTGTGAAGCAGCAGGAGAGGCCACTTTAGTGGCCTCAAAAGTGGGGAAAAGTTCCGAGGTGCCCTGTACCCGATCTTTTGTTTTATAACATTAAAATTAAATATTGGTTATTCAATTTATTTTATCCTGTTCTTGTATTTTAACTGTTAAAAATCCGTGTTTTTTTTTTTTTATATTATCTAATATGATTATACGGTGGGGGGGGGGGGAATACTGAGATAAACTAATTAATTAATTATACGGGGGAGGAATACTGAGAAAAACTAACGATTTTAACAAGGGAAGAAATATAGTTTATATTAATTGTAAAAAAATAAGATTACCTCATATTTTTTCCTGTACTTTAATATAATTTTTTTTCAAGTTAAAATAATTTAAGTATTAAAGTGAACTTTATAAATTTACGGTACTTGAATAAGTTCAAGTAATCTTACATTTACTAACTTTTTTTAAAGATCACGTTTCGTCGGTTAAAAGTGCAGCACTTAACCCATTCGTTCGTCTCTTATGTGAAGCGGATATGATTTTTTTTTCTTTTAATGTCCATAATGATTTGTCTGACATTTTCAAAAAAATAGTTTTAAGAAGTAGGTTTAACGAAATTGTTATGTTTAGTACTTAGTTTTTATTGAACTTCCGCTATTTTTGTATTTATCAAGTTCAATGCCTTACTGCTTTTTGATGACAATAAAAATGTAATCGTAATTAAATGTAGGAAGCATTGTATAACAATTGTAAATGTACTTGTTGTTTGTAAGTGCACAATAAGAATGCAATTAAACTTGTTTTAACACGACAATTTCTTTGACCTTTTTTGCTGTACAAAAGGTGAATTGTACTATATATTTTTTTATAAAACAAAATCACATCTGTGATGACATTTAAAGATGATATTTTTATTGTTGATGCTTTATTTTATTTTTTTTTTTCTATTGATAACTGTAAATATAGTTATAATAGTGTTTTTTAATGTTATATATATTTTATTTTTTTCTGCATCATTTTTTTCAAATGAACAATGATTCATTGCGAGGAAGTTTGAGTAGAAGGTTTGTCAATGTTTAAAATGTCATTTATTTTGTTTCATTGGTTACTCCCTTGTAGAATATAGAGGAATAAGATGCATTATTCTGAGGTCAGTTTAAATGACATTTATAAAAATGCTATTTCAGATAAGAAGATTAATATCGACTTACATCGGTATTATTTCCTGTTCTCTTTTAAGTGGGATGTTGGGTTGCATTTAAGATCACCATCTAATGTGATTCTTTCTAATGGATTTAATTTGCACCCAGGACTTCCTCATGTTTATCAACTGCTCCTTGATTGTTCGTTCATGTTAAGCTAGAGCATATCCTTCTCCTTCTGCATCCATGCGTGCTTCAACGCTTTTCCAGTGATGATGTGGTCGCATCTTTTAATATGCTCTAATCCTAATCACCTCCGCTTCCTTCTTGAATGTGCCCTAGTCCTAATCACCTCCGCTTCGTTCTTGGATGTGCCCTAGTCGTTCATGTTAAGCTGGAGCATATCTTTCTCCTTCTGCATCCATGCGTGCTTCAACGCTTTTCCAGTGATGATGTGGTCGCATCTTTTAATGTGCTCTAGTCCTAATCACCTCCGCTTCCTTCTTGAATGTGCCCTAGTCCTAATCACCTCCGCTTCATTCTTGGATGTGCCCTAGTCGTTCATGTTAAGCTGGAGCATATCTTTCTCCTTCTGCATCCATGCGTGCTTCAACGCTTTTCCAGTGATGATGTGGTCGCATCTTTTAATATGCTCTAATCCTAATCACCTCCGCTTCCTTCTTGAATGTGCCCTAGTCCTAATCACCTCCGCTTCGTTCTTGGATGTGCCCTAGTCGTTCATGTTAAGCTGGAGCATATCTTTCTCCTTCTGCATCCATGCGTGCTTCAACGCTTTTCCAGTGATGATGTGGTCGCATCTTTTAATGTGCTCTAGTCCTAATCACCTCCGCTTCCTTCTTGAATGTGCCCTAGTCCTAATCACCTCCGCTTCCTTCTTGAATGTGCCCTAGTCCTAATCACCTCCGCTTCTTTCTTAAATGTGGCTCTACTCCTAATCACCTCCGCTTCCTTCTTGAATGTGCCCTAGTCCTAATCACCTACGCTTCCTTCTTGAATGTGCTCTAGTCCTAATCACCTACGCTTCCTTCTTGAATGTGCTCTAGTCCTAATCACCTACGCTTCCTTCTTGAATGTGCCCTAGTCCTAATCACCTTCGCTTCCTTCTTGAATGTGCCCTAGTCCTAATCACCTCCGCTTCTTTCTTAAATGTGGCTCTACTCCTAATCACCTCCGCTTCCTTCTTGAATGTGCCCTAGTCCTAATCACCTACGCTTCTTTCTTAAATGTGGCCCTATTCCTAATCACCTCCGCTTCCTTCTTGAATGTGCCCTAGTCCTAATCACTTCCGCTTCCTTCTTGAATGTGCCCTAGTCCTAATCACCGTCGCTTCCTTCTTGAATGTGCCCTATTCCTAACCACCTCCGCTTCCTTCTTGAATATGCCCCAGTCATAATCACCTCCGCTTCCTTCTTGAATGTACCCTAGTCCTTATCACCTCCGCTTCCTTCGTGAATGTGACGTTTCCACTATGGTATTCTGGCTTTGGTTGACGGAGGACAGAATTCTCCTCCTAAATGGCAGTCGTTTCCTTTCACGTGGCTGCAAAAAATATAACAAAAAAAGCGATATGAATTTATGATCAGTCATCATGAATCTTCATTTTTGGCAAACTATCATCAGCGTGGAAAGGATATAAATCAGAACTAATACTTATAATTTAGCCATGAGAGTTTTACATCATCATCTCGATACATCATGATCAAATCATTAATGGAAACCACTTTTACAGTCAAAAAGAAGATTAGGAGGACGCATTGATCAGTACCAATAACAGACAACGAAGATGTTACTTTATCATCTATTTAGATACACCATGACCAAACCATAATGAAAACCACCGACTGCCATGAAAGGAAAATTTTTGTTCGTGCATTGATTTGTATCAATACTAGATCACGAAGATATTACATATTTTATTAAACAAACCATTATCAGCAGGAAAGGGTGTGCAGAAGTTAATGGAATAAAACTAGCCAATTAACAATTAAGCCATGATGATGTAACATTGTCAGCTACTTAGTTATTCCAGATTTAATCATTAAGGCAAACCATCATCATTTTTTAAGGGATATAGTCGTGAATGAATATAATCAATAAGGCACAGGCAATTATGAGCCTCGAAAGGATATATTATTTAGTGGATACAAGCCATTAATTTAGCAATAAGTGTATAACACATAATCTATACTTATGCGAAAAACGGTTTACTCATATCAGTTTTGAATTACACCTATTAATTTTGACCAATCCGGAAATTCCATCATCAAAGTTAAATTGACTCAGTGTAGTGGGGAAAGACTTATGATGAAGAGCCATGATGAAATTATTTAACAATAATTCAGTCATTCATTGCAAAAATAAACAAACTACAATATAGATAGTGAGCAACTAAAGTGGTCGATCATTAGCGATTGTGGTTTTTCGAAAAATAAACTGACCAGTTTTGTTCTGATGAGTTTTATTAAGACTATGTAATGAACGTCTGTCACCTTCATGATAATAGAACCGAAAAATATTTACTTTTTGACTCCAGTTTGTTAAGTAATGTGCCATTCATGTTTGGGAAAATAATAGCTGAATTATACAAAATAATAAAGGACTACGCGCTGACTTGTGATGATCATTGATCATTATAATTACAAAAAAATGGTAGTACTCATCTCGGTAAAAGATCAAAAATACTCTGTTGATGAAAATCCACCAAAAATGGAAATAGTTTTTTTATGATAACAAGGACATTAGGCAGACAGTGGCGCATTCTATCTTTATTATTTTTTTTATTATGTTGTTAGAATTGTCGATTGTAGCTTACCAACTTGCTACCGTGAGATTCCCTAACCCCAGACAATGAGTTGAAATCTTCCGACCACCTCCGACCTAAAATTACGAAACAGTTTCGTCTTTTTTCGCAAGTTTATATATATATATATATTTATATCTTCTTCTCTTTTCTACACGTCTTTGTTATCGGCAACAAGAGAATCTTTTCCTACCTTGTCTGAAAACGTTACATCACCTGAAACTCTTGTTAGTTAGTTTTTTTTTTATTCTTTCAAACTCTTTTATATTATTTTTGTGTGGTAGACTGGTTATGTGTATAGAAGAGATTACCTGCTATACAGCAGATCCAGAGGTCCCGGGTTCTAATCCCAGTCACGATCTGCTCTAGTCAACACGACGTCTTCGGGTCCTGACCCCGAAAAACAAAAAAGTTGACGAAGGTTTGCGATGTCCTCATGTCATTTTTTGTTGGTTTCTTCATTTAAAAAAATCAGTTTCTTCGTGAGATCCGGCATCTTTTTCATTTATATTTTAACGGCCTGTTCATTTTTTTTAACACAACTATTAAACAACCATCGTGTCATGTTCCTTTTAATATTAACATTTATGGTTTACTTTTTTGAAGTAGTTTTAACATATTGGTTTTCTTTTCGCTTCTCGTTTCCGGTCTCAAGTTTCCTTAACTGGATAATTATATTTAATTTAATATTGTTTATTGATACCATTTTTGTAAATACACCCTCAGAAATATTTGCTTTAAAATCGGTCTGTTTATTTAATTAATAATTAATTCGTAATTTAAATTGATTTACTTATTGATTATTGATTTACTTAAGTTTAAAAGAGAATGCAAATAAATCCAATCAAAATTATTAATTTTGCTTCTAAGCTTACCGAAGGTAAACGGAAGCAATGTGATCGTTCTGAAGAACGAAAGATTTTTATTTCTCCCATTTCAAAAAGTCCTAGACAGAAATCCGTTTTAGACGTCAGGGAACAATTTTGGTTCCGTGTCAGTCTATCGCTAACCAACATATCTTAAAGACTACTCGTCCGATTTTAATGAAATTTGGATGGTAGGTCAGTATTAAGTCACTCCGCCGATCGACAATTGAACCATGTTGGGCCGAGTGGCACTCAACCCGAATCAAGTCGGTACGGATCAAAGGAAGTCGAATCAACAACAGTAGTTTGGACGTGTCAAAACATGTTGCTCAACTTTTCACTAGCTACAAAATATTCATTATGTTCAGTTTTATTTTGCTTTGTGCATTTATTAGTTTTTAGTTTGATTAATTTTATCGTGATGAATTGCTTGCTTTGAAATCTTTAAGAGGTAGCCTAATGAAGTGTAAAAATTAAGAATATCCAGTTACTAAAAAACAGCGTTACTGCAAGGCACTGGCTCACTGGAATGGCTTGTCTGTATGACGTTTCTTCTTTAATTATTTTCGGCGCTATCATACTTTATACATTTTCAAAATCGGAATTATTCATTTTAAAAAGAGTTTCCAAAGTCCATAACACACCTTTACTTCAGATTCAACTCATCAAGCAATAAATTCTTCATAAATTTCTTCGTACAATTCTTTTTTCTACCTCGGACAAGGCTGGGCCTTACTCAAACGACGAAGATCTTGTTGGCTTCTGACAAATTTAAGATAATTGCAGCAGCCGCTACTGCAGTATCTTCTGAATCACTCATTTAAAAGTTTTGCTACTCAAGCTTTTATGACTTAAAATAACAGCTTATAGTGGGGGGTCAGGGGTAGAGTATGGCTGTAAAATAATAAGGAACCAGAGGTAAGGGACATAAAGTTTGGGGTCAGGTATAACGTTATTTTTCAACTGCTTAAAGCTAAACGACAATTTAATCTTTTTGTTCATGATTATGATCCGCAAAATTTCAAAGGGATAACAAATTTTTGAGGAATTATTTGGAATTTAACCACGAATTATCTAAAATCCTAAGAAAACTAACAGACTTGTTAAAATAAAAGCAATTCATCAGTAAAACATCGTAATAAAGTGTTAAATATTGGTAGGTGATTATGACTAGGTGGCGCCTGACCTGGTGATTACATCATATAAAATATAAACTTAGCTGTGCTTCGACGTCCCTGAGCGTCTATCCAGAAGTGGAAGCGAAGCTTTGTAATTAATTGCTTTTTCTCTTTTCCATGAACGTGATTTATTGGTGAAATATGAAAGCTGTTTTGTCAGTTGAAAACGATAATTAATTGATTGATAACTATAATAGATAATTTGCAGAGTTTAAAAATATATTCATTAAAATTATTTTTGATTATAAGGCATTTCAACGCCCTGTAGATCGGTAACTAAGCGTTTGCGGACTTTTTTTTTTTTTAATTTTTACTACGTTTTTATTAGCTTGCTTTCTTGTTTGTTTTTTTGTTTGTCTGTCCAGTACGAATCTTGTTATCGATTTTTAACTAACTTCCCGAGTAGCTAGACATTTGAAACTTTTAGAATAGCTGAGACAATGCATTATTTTAATACTTTTAGCCACCTTTCAGCAGAATTTAATTCGTTTTCAACTGCTGTATGGAAAGTTAGTTCGGAAAAACAGTTATTTTATTTGTTTTGATATGACCCATATTTACGATCTTCATTTTGACGGGTTTCAAATTTATGATTTTTTTATTTTAATACCTGGTATGGCTGATAAAATTGTTAAAATGTTCAAGAATGATTATATCAGGCCCTTTTGTTTTGTAAAAACTAAAGAGATAAACATTGAATGACAGCGAAACAGGAAAAGTAAACAAAGAAATAAATTACTTGGCATTTGACAGTGACAACCAGGTTTGTTTTCACTTGTGTCCTAAGTATCGGTTTAATTTTTCTGCATCCGTACTTATTTACTTGTACTTATTATTCTTCTCTTATCGTCCCCTACACAGGGGCATATCGATGGCACGGTTTAGACTCGGTGTTTAAGACCAGCTGTAAGGGGAGTAACAGTTTTAAAGAAGAACATTCTGTGCACCTTCTTTAGATTAGATTGTTACTCCCCTCTGTTGGTTTTTTTAATAAGGGGAGTAAGAATCTAAAAAAGTGCTTATTGAAGTACCTAAATATTCAGCTGGCAAAGTTGTACTATAATTTGTTCGATATTTGCTGAGTTTGCTATTCGGTATACTTGGAGTCAAGTTGAAATTACAACAATTGGCAAAATGCAATATACCGAATATTCGTAACGAAAACTCAATCACACTTTTCTATGTACTTTATTCATTGTTACTCGGGACTTTGCCGAAGAATGAAAGTGTTGCTATACCTTTAGCTCTATTAAATTTAAAACGCACATCTGCGATGGCAAATGAATGTTTAAAAAGTTGTATAATATATATATATATATATATATATATATATATATATATATACATTGTTTTTTCTTTTTTTTATAGATATATGCTGGAATCTTAAATCTTATTAATTATTTTTATCATGATGACGATGAATCCCACAAATTCTTAGTCGCAACAAGCTACTTAGATTTAAAGCCACTATACTTAATACAAAGTATGTTATTAATAAAGGTCTTCCTAACGTTAGTTCTTAAGTCAGATATAAAAATGTAACTGGCATTTACCAGCTGGTAAGTCCATAATGTGCCTATCTACTGGTTCAAGTGGTGAAAGCCGTTTTGGCTGCTATCTCACGTTGACAGCTGACATCTCACTCTATGATTTATGAACTAAAAACACCATAAAACTTACATCAATTACAATTCTACATTACGGAATGTAACCAGGCACTAACATTTATTAATTTATAATTACCTTTCCGTCTTATGAAATGTTAATGCTGTTCTTCATGTTCTTTTATTCATTTCTTTTATTATTTATTAAAGATTTTTTTTATTTTTTATTGAATGCAATTTCACAGAAATAGAGTAAAAAATAATTATGAAAATTAAAACATTCGTTTAACTATGTGCTTGGAATCTATTCTTTACAGTGTGCAATAAATTATTATTGAATTCTTATTCATCTATTGAAACTGTTAGCACTATATATTATCTAGCATTCTATAATATTTTTCTTGTTAATCATTCTTTTTTTCTTTTTTGACCTATTCATGTCTTGACTTTGGCACATAAACTCGAAAAGCGTTACCGAAAAGCGTTACCAAAAAGCGTTACACACGTATCAGGAGGTTAGCAAGAGGTAGAAGGTAAGTGCAATCAAGCCTTGTCTGCTGTCTCTAGGGCGTCTCATCCCCAAGCGACTCTAAAACGCGCGGTATACTGTATTACTTAGTATATTCTTACCTTCTTTTGTAAATTGTTCAATGATGCCAGTGATATTCCAGAGGTATTTATTTTGTAATATTATTGATTGAACTGTAAAAATACGAACCCATTAGAAGCCAAGTTACAATATGAAATGCAACCGAATATGGGTTTTGTAATCAAATGAATACTGTTCATGTCAATAATAGAATTTAAAGAATAACGCGATTATCGTGTTATATCACGATTTATTCATCACGATCTTGTTCACTATCATTTTTAAAGTTTTTCTCTGCGAATTAAGTCATTAAATCATAGAAGTTATCCAGTTTAAATTTCAAAGCTTTTTATTTTTGTGAAAGGGGAACATCTATTACTTTTTTCTTTTGCAAAATTGAAGCAACCTCCATTATATAGCGTGCAATTGTAAAGAATTGCAGTTATCCCTGTAAGATCCACTGGTAATATAAAAAGTAGTGATTTATAGTTTGGTCTAACCATAAAATTATTATGAAAAAGTGTATAATGTTTTGTTTTATTGTTAAAAATTATAAACTTGGTATTTGAAGATAAACTGTATGAAAATATGTTGAAAGGGTACACTTTTATGAAGTCTTGTTACAAATATAGAAGGTACTTTTCGAATCATTTCATATATTATGTATTGATGGAACTTAGCATCCTATGATGTATGAACTATATTTTGGTTCCAAGCTTTACTGATGGTAACAAAAGTATTGTGATCGCGATGATAGAATTTTGGGCACTTCTTTAGATTGTTACTCCCCTTATAAAAAAAAACCAAGGGGAGTAACAACCTAAAGAAGGTGTATAGAATGTTCTTCTTTAGATGTTACTCCCCATAAAAAAAAACAAGAAGAACAGAAGAAACAGAATTCCTTTGTCCCAAAGAAAGTTGGACTAAAAATCCCTTTGTAATAATAGTTATTTAGTCAGTCATTTACATTCTAAAAGCAATATAGGGGAGTAACAATCTAAAGAAGTACCGAATGTTGTTATGTCTTAGAATTAAAAAAGTTCTACTTCCTTTCAGATATCAGGGAATACTTATATCATCGAGTAGAGAAGAACGTATATGAGGAAGAGTGGTTGTATATTATAACTGAGATGGTTTATTACAGTTTATGTGCTGGTAGTATACTACCTATAGGCACATATAAAGACAATTGTAAACTTGAGGGGTTTGACAGAGTGCAAATCTGAGAATTATACATATAGACCATAGTCCAGGAGATTGCGTGCAAAAAAGTGTCTGGCTAACATCAAGCTAGAACTTTGTGTATATGTTAATCTTTTGGTACCTTTTATTGATATGTGGTCGGCTAAGATCGTCTGCGGGACATAGCTTGGCAATAGGCATTTGAAAAAAAAAAAAAATGTTGGATTGTCCATGTCCCGCCAATTATGATGGACAATGTGATTTCTATGATTCCTGAGTATGAAATAGTTAGTATCAATCAAGGGACGAACTTAAACGAATTTGATTTTCGGTTTACTAACTATTTCTATACTCAGGATCATGGAAATCACATTGTCTACCATAATTGGCTGGACATGGCCGCTCTCCACTATTTTTTTTTATTTTTTTTCTCAAATGCCTATTGCCAAGCTATGTTCCGCAAATGAACACAGCCGACCAGGTATTCTTAAAAGGCACTAAAATATTAACTTGTATTCACAAAATTCTAGCTTGATGTTAGTCAGACATGTTTTGCACGCTGGACTATCAAGCTGATGTTAGTTTGTCTCTTGATTAGGTACCTAACCACTTTGATTTGGGGACTTTTACCTAGATAATCAAGAAAAAAGAAAAATCAAGTGAACGCTATCTCCTAGAATAATAGCTCCTTTACTATATTTGTCTAAATAAGTATATTTGACTTTAGTCTAGTATAATGTCAGAGTTCTCTCTAGTATTCGAACTCACCCGATATTAGTTTGGACAATGCAAACCACTTGGGTACTCCTACCCCTCTAAACGCTAGTGCATCAGTTCATACCATATGACAAAACAGCTTATTTGTGTGTTATGGTGAAAGTAATTTTTAATTAATTTTGTGCGGTGGGAAATTAATGGAATAATCTGTTAACAGTTACTATGATAGCTTACACATTGTCCAATCAAATAAATATATAGCTGTTTAGTTATATTGTTTGACTTTGGTATGTTTTCTTTTAAAGTTATAGTAGTTTAGTTATATTGTTTGACTTTCGTATGTTTTCTTTCCGACTAATAGCTGTTTAGTTATATTGTTTGACTTTCGTATGATTTCTTTTAAAGTTATAGTAGTTTAGTTATATTGTTTGACTTTCGTATGTTTTCTTTTAAAGTTATAGCAGTTTAGCTATATTGTTTGACTTTGGTATGTTTTCTTTCAAATGTTTAGCAGTTTAGTTATATTGTTTGACTTTGGTATGTTTTCTTTATAGCAGTTTAGTTATATTGTTTGACTTTGGTATGTTTTCTTCCAAAGTTATGGCAGTTTAGTTATATTGTTTGACTTTGGAATGTTTTCTTTCAAAGTTACAAAAAGCCAATTAGATAGACTTGGAGTTAATGAGGTATGCTTGATCGAGTTGATTGAGGTAGCGAACTTGTTCTGGGCAAACAAATATCTTACACCTTCTAGGCTTGCATGTGGCACTATCATAAATAACATTCAAGGAACGGGTATTTCAGCAGCTATAATATATTGATTTTTAAGCTTTTTAACTTTACTGTATTGCAATTTAAATTTTTCTTCTACTTTCGCATTTGTAAGTAAATTAGAAATTATAATTTTTTTTAAAAGAAGTTTAGAAATGAGTAATATTTACTGTCGTGATGTTCCATTTACCACGAGAAAATTTTAAGTCCTTATGAAACAGTTACAATAATCTAAACAAAGTACTTGTACTTAATCTTGTATTACGTCATTGCATAGCTCAATACTTGGTTCTGGATTGACAGATCTAGGTCACATTTTGACTTTCTTTTAGCCTTTTCAATTGATTAAGTTGGGTAAATCACACGAACCCAATCAGTGTTTTGTTAGATTCCTCGTAACTGATTGCTGATTGGATATGTAAGATATGCTTTGAATCTGACTTTGAACTTAATAGTTCTTTACTTATATACTTCTTTGTATTCTCGAGACCTCACTCCCATTCTTAATATTGGCATTTACTTGTCACTACACGAAATCAATGTGTTGTTACATGATCAAATATTTCTAAGTTCTCTGACTTACTTCGTTGATTAATGCATTCATATGTTACTCTTGTGCAATTTGCATTTTTTTTTTTTTTTTTTTTTTTTTTTTTTTTGTATTATATAACTATGTAGATTGTCTTCTGTATTCATTTTTTATGTTCTTCACATATTTTAAGGTGTTTGATAATATAAAATACAAAAACCTGATTATTATTTAAAATATAAATTATAATAATTATTACATTTATCTTATTAAAAGAATTTCAAAGAATTTGGATCTGACCCACAAAATTTGCTTATATTTAGATCACTGGATTGTTAAAATAGTTAACAATGTTAAAAATGTAAAAGTTGGTTGAATTTTCCTGTCACACTCTTCAAGCAGTTTATCTTATTTATCAGAAAGTTTGTCAGTGTTTCAGTAAGTTAATAATTTTATTGTTTATCTTGTTTATTAGTTTATAATCAAGCAGTTTATCAGTCATTTTAATTATAAACAAAACTTTCAAGCAGATTATCTTTTATTAGTCTTATCTTTTATTTTTACTTTCTCATATAAAGAGAAATATTGTGATGGCGTGAAAATTCCATTTTGATTGATTTACACGTTTTAAGGTCCCCTGAGTCCAAAAAAGTTTTTTTTTTTTTTTTTTAAATGTCTCTTTGTCGCCTGTCTTTGCAGACGAGACGCCTGGAGCCTAAACTACATGTTCAGATAAATCATACCCAGAGGCAATATCGAGAAATTAATTTTAGCTCCAAATTTGGGGGCGCTGACCCCCGAAAACTCCAGAGAGAACGTGAAATAGAAATAGCACATTTTGCGTTTAGTGCGGAAAGTATAATTTTGCATGCGAGTGGGGAGTTTGTACTGAGCGATAGCGAGGGTAGTAAAACCACACGAGTTGCGTACCGTACTTTATCTACGATTGTTAGATTTTAATAATAAATACTGGAAAAAATGAATTAACTTCCTGTATGTAAGTTTGTATTTCTCTTTTGATAAAGATGACATTAATTAATTCATCAGTTGTATTTTGTGCCGAATTAATTATTTCGGGAGGCGTACTATTCTCCTCATTTACGTCACATCACCTAAATCAATAATTGTTTTTCACTAAAAACTCGATATAAACAGTTACTTTAATTAAACAAACAGCAAATTAGCTTTGTTAAATGTAAACAAACTCGCTAATCGTGCGTTAAGGTGATGATTTTTTTTCTTTTTTAACGCACTAGGGCGGAAAATATGAGGAATTATGAAACGCGCATATGCAATGAATACAAGTACTTAAAGAATCACTTTCTAAGCATCTAAACAGGGATACAATGTTTATATTTATTATCAATCGTAGATAAATATTTTTTTAAAATACATTTCCGACTATTTTGATATGGGCAAATCGAATAAGATACATTAAAGCAACTGGAAATGATTTATTGAAAGAAATTGAAAAGATATTTCGAAAGAAAGGGAAACGATAAATTGAACGAAATAGAAAAATGATAAATTGAACAAAATTAAAAAATTAAAATAGGACGAAATGGAAAAATCATAAATTAAACGAAACGCAAAATGACAAACACTTATGGTCTCAGGAGACTTAACAGCGTGTAAATCTATTAAAATCTAAAATGTAATCCATTTAAATACGAATCTTCAGTATAAGCCGTTTCCCCGGGAAAAATCTAGTTACTGAGTAAATAGCTTTAAACGCGGACGGAGAGAGGCTGGGTTCGATTCACCGCCGAGGAGAAGTTATTATTACTGAACATTTCGATATGTTCAGTAATAATTAAATGTATCTACGAAAACACGAAAACTAAGAAACGGAAAACACTAGGCTAAGAAATTATGAACTCGTTTGTAAGAATGTTAGTCTGAGTTGTCTCGGACTGATTTTTTATTTATTGTGAACTTTGTGATTAGTATTATCCTACCGACTGGTGTTATTATTTTATTTTAAGATGAATGAATTTGCATTTTTCTTTTATTAAAGGTTTACAATCACTACTGATTTAATTTGTTGATTATTTATAGATAGAGGGTTTGTCCTTCTTAGAAGTATAATAATGGTAAATTAAAGTTTAATGAAACTATATCCTGGTTTGTATCCTAGTTGCCTGGTTTTTGATTGATAATTGTTAAAGGATTTTTGATTGTGAGATGAAACTAGTAGTTTGATTATGTGTAATAAGTAAGGTGAGCGTAACTTTCTACTTGAATTCTTGGATTGATTAAATCCAAGACTCAAGGTTGTTTCAAAGGCTACTGTTACACCCTCGCTTGCAGCGAGTGAGAAGATTTCGACATTGTAGTGTTCTTACAGCACCTGGCTTCACTTGTTACTACAGTAGTAGGGATACAACTTCCCGACGTTTTACAACTACTACTCTGTATGACCGCAACAACCTCTTTGCATCGTTCACTCTTACATCCGTCTTCTCAATCAACTTTTGGTCTTTATGAGCCATTCAAAATCAGCACGTATTCTTCCGTCTCTACTTTACTACCATCTAATTTATGGTATTATAACACTTTAGAGTAAGGGAAGGTTCATTGCATGCGTTATTTTTTTTTCGTATGTTTGGGCTATATAGGTAAAAATAAACTCATGAAGCCGTTGGAGACTTCATGAGTGTTTTCTCCCACCCTTCAGGAGTGAAGAATTGGCATTTTTTGGAACGAAGTTCTTTATGGCATGTTTTGGAGCCCGGGAGTGAATCCAAAAATAACGACCAAAATCACCGTCACAAAATAACCGTCACAAAATCATCGTTACAAAATCATCGTTACAAAATCACCGTCACGCAAAATCCGTCAAGAAATCTACAGATGACGATAACTTGAGTAAATGCTCTCATTTTACCAATGCCCAGGCTGAGTTCGTCGGAAAATGTTATCCGCCCAAGCGTCCACGCGCGACGCTCGCGTAAACGTAGGCTTCAAATGACGGGGAAAAAGTGTTATTAAGGAAGCCTGTTACTTGACTTGTTTTGATTATTTTTGTTATATATGTCAAAAATGTCACTTTGTTTTGTAAATAAATAAAACATAATCATGTAAAATTTCACCCTGATACAAGCAGAAGCTGTAGAGTAGGGAAGAGATATATTTTATAATATTTTAAATTAATTGGCCGGGTAGGTAGAAAACAGTCCTATTTCAATCCAAACTCCTTTAACAAACATACTCTTTCACTATAAACTCATCATGATCAACTTTTTTCTTATAATTAATATATATTTATAGTAAGACGCTTGCTTTAGTTATACAAATAATGATTTTCTTTTAATTTTGCCTTAACTCTGCTAGGTACAAATAGTTTGTTACTTTTAATTTTGTCTCTTTTCTAACTCCGCCATGTATAAGTAGTTAGCAATGTTTACGTACTTAGCAGTGTGATTTTATAATTTATATTTAATGAAAAAATGTAAGGAACTTCATTCCTACCGGGTGTCCCGCGACACCACACGTATTTTTTTTTTTTTAATGTTTTTCCATGAAATGGAGAAAATGAGTATTTTATTTTTTATTTTTTTTTAAATTTTATTTTATATTTTATTTAGTAAACTATTATCTCAGAACACACATTCTTAGAACATGATCTTCCTTAACTTAAAGTGCTCTATTCCAGACTTCCTTACACGTTGTATACGAAAGATTATAGTCTCAGTATTAGTATGAGTCATTGAGTGGAGTCATGCTACCTCACCACTGCATTGTCAGTCACGGTTCCTTCACGATTTAAACGTGTATTTTTTCAATTAATGATTTCAGTACCAGCTGTATACAACACGTTTAAGAAATTAAGCAATGCTCAACATCATTTACATTCTTCAAATGACATAGCATGTAAGAATACCATCTCCGGTAAACGCGATAAATACCTAAAAGTGACTATAAAATGATATTAATAAGTATAAGATTAGTAAGGTCTGAAGCATCATCCAAGCAATCTAAAAAAAAAGATTAAAATATTGTTGTTTTTTAGTATTAAAAAAAATTGATATGCACTTCTATACTGATAAAAATTCTTGAAACATGTATATTTTATCTTTGTTAACTTTAATAACACTTAAATAGCTTTCGATTTGATTTATTAAGCCCACACGCATTCACAGGTGCAAATTGCATATTTAATTCTACACGCTTTTTTGGTTTTGGAACGAACACTAAAAAGAAGAAGATACAATTAATTGTTGATTTATTTTAGGATCTGGCATAGTACATGGCGATTTCGTTCAACAGTAAATCTTCGTTAGAAAAATAAAGTTACAACATAATTAAATGTCGAAATCATTTTATTATGTAAATGAAATATAATTAATAAGAAGAATATTTTCGAGTGGACGCAGGCCATCTTAATTTTATTTAATAGCTTCTACCTTAAATCGAGCTTTATAATTGAAATATAATTAAGAACTTATATTAATGAGAAAAGAATGGTTATTTTTGTAAAATAATTTCGTTCATTAATTAAATAAGAAGCAAAAATGAAATTAGTGTGTCACGTAGTAGAGAAAGTTGCAAGAAGTCATTAACATTAATTAAATTTTCTACTGTGGCTTTCAATCAAGTTGTCTTTTACAAGCTTATATTTAACTTGCAATGTATGTATGTATGTATTTATGTATGTATGTATGTATGTATGTATGTGTGTATGTATGTATGTATGTATGTACGTATGTATGTGTGTTCGGGTCAAATCTTGCAACTGAATTTTAAAGCAGTTATCCTCAACCGATTGAATTCAAATTTTGCAAAAAAAACGTGTGTATGCAAAAACATTTTTTTTTCATACACGTTTAGTTTGGATGACACTGCATGGTTAGATGAGTGACGTCATTCTAAATCCAATATAGCGGACATAGTTAATAAATAAAAGCTTGTTTTTTAAAATGTTTTATTACTAATAATTTTTTAATTTATATACTAGGCGACCTTGCCCCTACTGGCAACCTTTGGATCCACTGCGCGGCCACTACCCAGTCCAATTTACTTTGAGAAAAAGGAATATCACACTTCTGCTTTATAAAGAGAGTAATAGTCTAAAGAAGAACATTCCGTACACCTTCTTTAGATTGTTACTACCCTCTGTTTATTTTAATAAGGGGAGTTACAGTCTAAAGAAGAACATTCCGTACACCTTCTTTAGATTGTTACTTCCCTCTGTTTATTTTTATAAGGGGAGTTACAGTCTAAAGAAGATCATTCCGTACACCTTCTTTAGATTGTTACTACCCTCTGTTTATTTTTATAAGGGGAGTTACAGTCTAAAGAAGATCATTCCGTACACCTTCTTTAGATTGTTACTACCCTCTGTTTATTTTTATAAGGGGAGTTACAGTCTAAAGAAGATCATTTCGTACACCTTCTTTAGATTGTTACTACCCTCTGTTTATTTTTATAAAAGGAGTTACAGTCTAAAGAAGATCATTCCGTACACCTTCTTTAGATTGTTACTACCCTCTGTTTATTTTTATAAAAGGAGTTACAGTCTAAAGAAGAACATTCCGTACACCTCCTTTAGATTGTTACTACCCTCTGTTTATTTTAATAAGGAGAGTTACAGTCTAAAGAAGAACATTCCGTACACCTTCTTTAGATTGTTACTACCCTCTGTTTATTTTTATAAAAGGAGTTACAGTCTAAAGAAGAACATTCCGTACACCTTCTTTAGATTGTTACTACCCTCTGTTTATTTTTATAAAAGGAGTTACAGTCTAAAGAAGAACATTCCGTACACCTCCTTTAGATTATTACTACCCTCTGTTTATTTTAATAAGGGGAGTTACAGTCTAAAGAAGAACATTCCGTACACCTTCTTTAGATTGTTACTACCCTCTGTTTATTTTTATAAAAGGAGTTACAGTCTAAAGAAGGACATTCGGTACACCTTCTTATAGATTGCTACTACCCTCTGTTAATTTTAACAAGGGGAGTTACAGTCTAAAGAAGGACATTCGGTACACCTTCTTATAGATTGCTACTACCCTCTGTTAATTTTAACAAGGGGAGTGACAATCTAAAGAAGTGCCTGACAGCCCTAAACAGAGGCCAGTCACACATTGAGACCTCCTTACAAAATAATAAAAATGTACTTAATTATTTCCTACTTCTATGAAACTAATAATAATAATATTATTATTATTTTTTAAATATTATAAAATTTTATGATTTATTAGATAATTTAAAATGGTTCGGTGAATGACTCTATGTGTTGTTCATTAAGAAACAATTATTCATTTTCTTACGAACAAAACAATTAATCTTATGCAGGGTTCAAAGGTTATATCATATTAAGTTAACTTAGAAATACTTAAATAATAAAAGTCAAAAAGGTTATCAGTTTTTGTAACCAACATTTGTCGTGATTTATTAAGAAGCTTCAAACCGTTTTTTTTTTTCATAAATTTATTATATCGTCTTTTCTCTATTTATATATATATTATATTGTAAAATATAGTATATTTAAAAATATCTAGAAAGTAAAATTAAAATCTAGATTATTTATGTTTTTGCATTTTTACTATTATTATAGATTTGTAAAGGTAAATTAAATAGTCGGTTTGACGCCCATTAACAAATATATATATACTATATATACTATATATATATATATATATATATATATATATATATATATATATATATATATATATATATATATAATTTATAATATGTATATATGTATAAATAAAGCATTTTAACCTTTAAAGTGAAAAAGTATCTTCCTATGCTTGGCTGCATTTTGCCCCACCCCTTAATTATTATTTTTCTTCTTCCCTACTTTAAATTAAATAAAAATAAATCACGAGCTTTAACCTTTTACGTGTTTTATTTGATGTTATTTTTTTCAAAAACAAGAAGAAAATTCACTTAAACAACAAAGAGAAAAAATTAAAATTAAAAAAAAAAAGTTAGTATAATCGTGACTTGATGTTGTCGAATATTACACGGTACCACAAAGAACCAAAGACAAGCAGAAGAAACGAATTAGACAAGGTGTTTTTCAAAAAAACTTTAAAGTTCGTGCACGTGGTCAAGTTCTTCAGGTCTGACAGAATGGTAAGGATCAAATAGAAGGATAGGACAAGGATGTTTGGGAAAAAAACCAACTTGGTATCTGTAGAGGATGTCTTCAGGGCATTGACAGAAATAAGAAAGGATTTCAGTGAACCTTGAAGAATACTCAGAAGTTTATAAAGGTGTGGATCAAACTCACTGTCAAGGATTTATAAGAGGTTTAAAAGGTATGGGGAATACCACTTATCCAGGATAGATTTTAGACAATGGACTATGGTTAGAAGGATACAAAGAAGGATATGGCCAGATGTGTGCTAATAATCATGCCGGAACATGGTCCTAAAATGTCCTGAACGTCCTGAATTGAATAAATGGAAGCAACAAACAAAGGTAAAACTAGATACTGTTTCAGTTTTAATTTATGAATTAAGTTTTTGAAAATACATTCAATAAGATGCATTATAGGAAATTGAACTTATAATTAAAATTTCGGCACTTCTTTTGATTGTTACTACCTTTATAAAAAATAGAAGGGAGTAGCAATCTGAAGAAGGTGTACAGAATGTTCTTCTTTAGACTGTTACTTCCCTTGTAAAAAACCGAAGGTAGTAGCAATCTAAAGAAGGTGTACGGAATGTTCTTCTTTAGACTGTTACTACCTTTATAAAAAAACAGAAAGGTAGTAGCAATCTAAAGAAGGTGTATGGAATTTCTTCTTTAGACTGTTACTACTTTTATAAAAAGCAGAAGATAGTAGCAATCTAAAGAAGGTGTACGGAATGTTCTTCTTTAGACTGTTACTACTTTTATAAAAATCAGAAGATAGTAGCAATCTAAAGAAGGTGTACGGAATGTTCTTCTTTAGACTGTTACTACTTTTATAAAAAGCAGAAGGCAGTAGCAATCTAAAGAAGGTGTACGGAATGTTCTTCTTTAGACTGTTACTACTTTTATAAAAAGCAGAAGGCAGTAGCAATCTAAAGAAGGTGTACGAAATGTTCATTAGACTGTTACTACCTTTATAAAAAACAGAAGGGAGTAGCAATCTAAAGAAGGTGGACGGAATGTTCTTCTTTAGACTGTTACTACCTTTATAAAAAAACAGAAGGTATAGTAGCAGTCTAAAGAAGGTGTACGGAATTTTCCTCTTTAGACTGTTTCTACCTTTATAAAAAAACAGAAGGTAGTAGCAATCTAAAGAAGGTGTAAAGAATGTTCTTCTTTAACTGTTACTCCCCTTATAAAAACAAAAGTGTAATATTCCTTTCTCCCAAAATACATTGGACTAAATTCCTTTGTCATACTAGTTATGTAGACAAAGGAATGTATAAATAGTGATACTCATTTATATTCTCACAAAATCTAAGGGAGGATCAATCTAAAGAAGTACCATTAAGTCAAGTGTAAGATTTAGATGAAGCAAGCTACTGATGCAATACAGGCTGTATTATTTCAATTATCTTACAGTCGGTGTAAAGATTCTCCACATTGTACTAGGCAGTTGAACTCTTTTTATTTTCTCATAGAATAAGAAAGAATTGTCATTGTGCGAGAATTTGATTTTGGGATTATGATGGATTTACACTTTTGTTAGTTTTGAGGTCCCTTGAGTACAAAAAAGTGGTTTTTAAAAAAATATCTGTCTGTCGTCTGTATGAGCAGACGCGTGGAGCCTAAACTATTTGGCTGATTTTTATGAAATTTGGCTTACATGTTCAGAAAAATCATACCCCGTGGTGAAATCAAGAAATAAATTTTAGCTTCAAATTTGGGGGCACTACCCCCCGAAACTCTGAAAATAAACTTAAAAAAAAATATATTTCTCAAAAACGATTCTGACTATTTCGATTAAAAAATTATAAAATGTAATCCGTGTAAATACAAATCTATCCGTATAAGCCATTTTCCCGGGTACTTGAGAGGATGCGAGGAAGCTATGTGCCACACCAATTGGCAGTTTTTGGCTATTTTTATTCACATTTACGTAGTGCACATATTCAAACTCTATTATTAAGAATTAAAAGTTTTTTTTTTTGTTTTTTTAAATATTATAAATAAAGGGGAAATATCTAAGAAAAATATCGTTAAAATGTATATATATATAATATATATATATATATATATATATATATATATATATATATATATATATATATATATATATATATATATATATATATATATATATATATATATATATTTATAGAGTAGAACCTCGATAAGAAGTGTCTCAAGGGGATTAGGAAAACAGTCTTGTTATCGAGGTGCTCTTTTTGTTGAGGGTCGTGTTATCAAGGTTATTTTGGCTATCACTCGTGTTATCGAGGTTGCAATAGGTGGGGTTTTTAAGTCTAGACTTGTTCAAGGTCGACCCATCCCTGTATAGAGTCACGTTATACACATTATATTCGTTAGGTTGACTTCTTAATACGACTTGTTATAGAGGTTCTGAGTTACGTTGTGAATTAGAAAAAATCCGTGTTGTAGAGGTTGTTTGGATAATAATAGTCGTGTTATAGAGGTTAATTTAACATTATGTGTTATGGTAACCTCAAGGGGATTTTAAAATTGCACTTGTAATTGAGGTTGCCGTGTTATCGAGGTTCATGTAAGCGAGGTTCTACTGTATTTAGCTCCATTTAGTTACTCCATTTATTGGTTTAGTATAACAATGCATTTACGAGATATTCTACTTTAAATAATCTCAGGTTCTTTACGCTGCCGCTAAATTCTTTCAGACTTCGATTAATACTGATTTGGGTTAGTAAAAAAAGAAACTTAATATGCGTCATCATTTAAGCCTAAAACTATTATTTATTTTTAGAATAAGGTGTAACTTGTTGCAAATTTCACCTTCCAAAATAGAATGCTAGTAATATATATACGAAGAACTGACCTTTTCATTTAATGGTACCTCATCAGGTTTATAATACTATAATGCTAAAGAGCGGCTAGCTATAGATTTCATTATACCAATAGTCACAAAAAACTTTTATATGAGTAACACATAGTCTTCATCAAGAATATAGAAACCATGTGATGTAAAATCTCTAATAAATCATGTTACAAAGTATATCAGTCATGCACCAGTAGATAGACTTTAGTCTATGAAAGGAAGAAATCCGACGATATAGATTATCTATAAAATTTCTTTCGACATGATAAAGAGGTCGCTATTTCTACTGAAACAAATTCCTTGCTGAATAGGTGTGACCATTATTTATCGAAGTGATAATAATTATTATCGAAGAAGCTAAACTAAGGAGTGTTATCGTCAAAGAAATAAAGAAACCTTCTCTCCTTTTATAAGTTTATTTTAGCCAAAAATGGTCATCAACTGTTGGAAATGGGAAGAAGAAATAGATGTAGCTATGTCTGACTGAGTTGATGCTCTTATATTTTGACACTGTCCATTCTTTTGCAGACATATTTGTAGAATATTTTCATTATATATATATATATATATATATATATATATATATATATATATATATATATATATATATATATATATATATATATATATATATATATATGTATATACTATAAATAGGTAATGTGGTCAACCTGATGCTTTTGGAAGAAGATAACAATAAAGGCAAAACCAGTTTCAAGAAACGGAAAATTCCTTTTGTCCAATTCGGATTTAAGACACTAAACAAAAGTACATAGACTGAAGAATATGAAGGTTATGACCAGAAGTGGGGATTATTATTAGCACTTCTTCAGATTGTTACTCCCCTTATTAAAAACAATCTAAAGAAGGTGTACGGGATGTTCTTGTTTAGACTGTTACTCCCCATTGCATTGGACGTGGTCAGTACTGGGATGGGTGACCGTTCTGAACTAACTGATTTATTTTCATTCTTAAAAAAAAACCTTATTTTTAATACCTATTTATTTAATTATTTGAAGTTTGGCGGTATTTTGACTGATGTAAACAAACTTTGACGTCATGAAAATTATCGCACTAATAAATAATTTGATTCGCTTATAACTTTTAAACTAATTAATGGAATTTCATCGGTGTTTTTTATGTTTGTTCCTTTATTTTTTTCCGGTTCCAACGATATGCTATACGTCAAAAACCTGTTTACACTTTCGGTATTATTAACCGTCAAAGTTTAAAAAATCAAAAATTGATAACTTCAAAATGGCGACCAATATCAAAATGAAATTTGGTGGGCTTGTTTGTCATACAGAGAGGTACATTCGAGCTAAATTTTAACTCGATCAGGACCATTTTCGATTTATTACGATTTTCTTAAATTTTTGCTGACTCAGAAAACTAGGTTCAAGATGGCGGAAAAAGTTGATTTTCCTGGTGGCACAACTACATGTTAGGACTGATTTTTCTGCCAAGTTTCAACTCTCTAGGTTTAATACCTTGGGCACTACGATGATAACACACATACACACATACATACGTCATGCTGAAAACCACTCAGGAGGTCTTACAAACACATAAAACGGATAATTCCGTTGAAATCTCGAAAAATAATTTTTTTGTGAAAACAATACTTTTCCTACTATTAGTAGTGAGTAAAAGTAAAAAGAAAATATTAAAGATAATAAACAAGATTGTGATTAAATTTTATTTGTAGAATATGAGTAGAAGGTTAAATCGAACTAGATAAATTAAAGGAAATGGAAAGATTTATTAAAAGCAATTGAAAAGATATTTCGAATGATAGGGAAACAATGAATTGAACGAAATGAAAAATGATAAATTAAACGAAATGGAAAATGATGAATTAAACGAATTTGAAAATGATAAATTGAACGAAATGGAAATACACTGCCAATTAGAGTGGCACATAGCTTCCTCGCGTCCTATCGCGTATACTTGAATGATTTTAGGTTTATAAAATCCATTAATGTCTAATTTATTTAATCCCCCCCGAATGAAGCATTGTCGCCTGGTCTCGAGATCCCTAGGCTCGCTACTAGGGATACTACCTCCTATTTACCTCGTCTATCTCCCTCCCCGCGTTCTCCGTAATAAAAACTATTTAGTTTTAGCGATCTTTAAAACTTCAGCGGTGTCGCTGTTGGTTTTTTTTAAAAAAATTGTATTTGAAAAAAAATGTTTGTCTCATTGAATAGATGAAGTTAGATTTTTTTTCCCGACCTAAAATTTTAATTTTAAATTTAAAGTTCACGTTTACGCGAGCGCTGCGCGCGAACACTTATGCTGATAACGTTGTCCAACGAACTCATCCTAAGTATTGGTAAAATTAACATATCTACCCAATTTCATCAAAATCGGTCCATTTTTACTCAAGTTATCGTCACACGTTTCACGGTTCGCGGACACAGGGACCGACAGACACGAGACCAAAAATGTTCCTGACGTCTGGAGTTCTAAAATTGGAGACATAAATCTTTTTCGTTCTCAAAAGTGAACACTATGCTTCAGTTACCTTCGGTACGCTTGGAAGCAAAATTATAAATTGAACGAAATAGATAAAAAATAAATTAAGTAAAGGAGATGAAAAGCAGTCAACAGCAGACATTAAAAATAACACTTTTTGGTTTCTGTGGACTTAACAACGTGTAAATCCTTGAAATTTCAGAATCTAATTTTCGGGGCTTCGCAATACTTTTCACTCTAAGCATACTGCGAATATGAAAAAAATACGTGTGATGTCGTGGGACACCCGGTAGGAACGAAGTTCCTTACGCTTTTCATTAAATATAAATTATAAAATCGCTGTAATAACTACGTATACAATGGTGGAGTTAGAAAAGAGACAAAATTAAAAGTTACTAATTATTTGTACTAGCGGAGTTAAGGGAAAATTAAATGAAAATATTTTTATTATCTTTGAAGCGAGCGTCTTTCAATAAATAATGTATTGTATATTGAGAAAAAAGATAATGATAAATTTATAGTTAAAGCAAGATGGTTGTAGAACGAAAAAGAACTGTCCTCCCAGGCCCCGTCGGCATATTAGTCCAATTAAATATTAAAATAAAAAATATAAATCATTAACTCACAAAAACTTCTGCTTGTATCAGGTTGAAATGTTACATGCTTGTTTCAATTGTACTGTAGGTGATGTATACAAAGTTTCATTTAAATCTTTACGTTAGAACGTAAGATATCGGTAAAAACGTTGTTTTCTTTATTTTAATCGGTTTGGTCCGCTTTAATAAATTTAGCGATCTTTATCACTTCATAGTAGTGTCGGTGTTCGTTTTACTAAATAAAATTATTTAAAAAAGTTGTTTGTCTCATTAAATAGATGAAGTTAGAATTTTTTCCCGTCCAAAAATTCCAATTTTAAATTTGAAGCTTACGTTTACGCGAGCGTTGCGCATGAACGCTTGACAACGAACTTGTCCCTGACATTGGAAAAATGAACATGTGTACCAAATTTCAACTAAGTCGGTCAACTTTTACACAAGTTATCGCCATCGGAAAATTTCGTGACGGAATTTGCGTGACGGTGATCTTGTGACGGTGATTTTGGTCGTTTTTTTCGGATTTACTCCCGGGCTCCAGAACGTGCCATAAGGAACTTCGTTCCAAAAGTAATAACACTGGTATTTCTTCTTAAGGGGGAAAAAGCTCTACACTGAATTTTAAATAAAGGTACTAGGATCACATTGTCTATAAAAACGTTCCTAAAGTAAATAATTAAAAACAGAGCTTATGAACTGTTATTTTGTTTATTGTATATATAAAAGTCTAAAAATTGTTTTTGATTTTAGACTATTTTATTTTCTACACTCATAGGTTATACGATATACTTAGTTGATGCAACTCATTATAGCTGCACTATCTAATTGCTAAGTTGATGGCGACACCTAATCCTTATGAAACTAAGATAAATGCTCCCATTCTACATCCTTATTATCATTGTAATCCTATACGATACATTTTGTACTGTGGTACTAACAAATAGGTCTCTATGTCGCCACTTTTGCGGTGAATATTGTGGAAACGAAAAAATCGTGCCTTCTTTACATCTAGGTCAAACTTTCGACCTTGATACCGTTTAAATATTTAAATCTTGCGGTTCCTTTATCCTCTACTCATATGTATGTATATATATATATATACCGACCACCCACACCTATTTATATTCATACCCTTTCTCATTTATATTTAGATTTTATGAATAATTCTTTAAATTGTTTTTAGAACTTTGAAATCTGCAAATTAAGGCTATCTGTTAAGAATTTTTCTATATTTAGAATTGTTTTTGATAGGCATCCTTGATTTTATTTGTTTAAAGTATATCAGTCGAGCATTTATATATATATATATATATATATATATATATATATATGTTTTTTATTAAAAGATAAAGGTATCCAGTAAGAAGAAATATAGAATAGTATTCAAGGGGTTCGTTTAAAACAAACAAATCTGGTGAGTTAGAATCCTAGACCGGTAATAGCAATAGCTATTTACGTACCTTGAGCAGTAAGGGCGTTTTTACAGGCCGAGGGCGAAGTTTGAAAGCACGAGTGTGTTCAACGCCCGAGGACTTACTGCTCGTGGTGCGTACACTATTTTATCGTCCACCACATGTAAACTAATTACAAAACACGTAAACTATTTTGCCGTAATCTTCAAAAACAATAAATGCATATTACGTTTATATCAGTACCAAAACAATCCGCAGTTATAAAAATATTGATTGTTTACAAATTGAACAGCTGACGCTGAGAACTACTAGCGCTTCTTGCACGCAGCGGCCCGGACAGGAAGCGGCCGCTTCTCGAACTACTAGTGGCCCTGTAATGAAAAAGCATGCATTTTTACAGGCCCCAGGGCTGTAAAATGGAACTTTACCGGCCGCTCAGGATAAGAATGTTTACAAGTGGAGGGCGGTAAACTCTTTTTTTACACTGATGATCCCCTTGAATGTATCGATGTATCGGTCGATTCAGTTGTATCGATGTGTTTAAGCGACTGATCCTTCCTCCTGTAATAGCCTATAATGTTGTGTTGATTAGGACTTAATGGAAACGCCATAAACAGAAAACGAATATGTCCTACTTGTAGACTCAACTATTACTTTATTTCTTTATTATTTAGCCTTTTTTACTTTCTCTTATAAGTAATATATATAAAGAGAAAGTATTGTGTTGTGAATAATTTATTTCTCGAAAACTGTTTCGACGATTTCGAAAATCATTTTCCTAGGAAAAATCTGGTTCCTGAGATAATAGCTTTTAAGGGTGAGAGGCCAGATTCGATTCCCCGCTGGGTAGAATTTATTTTTATGGTAAATTTTGATAAGATGTTTAGTAACAATTAAATGCAACTTTGAAAACTCGAAACAACTAATAAATGGAAAAAGACTTAACTATATAATTACGTACTCGTATTTAAGAAAGTTATTTTAAGTTGTCTCGGACCTATTTTACTACATTTTTATTAGCTTGCTTTCTTGTTTGTTTGTTTGTCCGGTACAAATCTGGCAATCGATTTCTAACTAACTTCCCGAATAGCTAGACATTTGAAACTTTTAGCATAGCTCAGAACACGATGACAATGCAATATTTTAATACTTTTAGCCATCTTTCAGCAGAATTTAATTCGTTTTCAGCAAATTTTGCTGTATCGGGTTTCAAATTTGTGATGTTTTATTAAGAGATTAACATTGAATGACAGCGAAAAAGGAAAAGTAAACCTCAGAGAAGTAAACAAAGAAATAAATTAATTGACGTGTGACAACCAGGTTTGTTTTTACTTGTGTCCTAGGTATCGGTTAAATTTTTCTGCATCTGTACTTCTTTACTTGTACACATTTTTTTTTTCTTCTTCTCTTACGGGTCCCTACACGGGGGCATAACAATGGCACGGTTTAGATTCGGTGTTGGCGAGATCTGTTGTACAAAGATTGTCCTAATAGGTTTCAGATCAGCTCTCTAGATCAGCTCTCTAGATGGTTGTCATTTATGTGAAGTAAATAAATTCGGAACTTTTTTTTTTCACTAACATTATATTATAACAATGACAATTATATTACATATTAACATTACATATGATTCAACAGAAAATTTAAAAACGTTGTAATATAAAAAGTTCTTTTTATCTTGTAAATTTTTTTTTAATTTTATATTGACTGATTTTCTCCACCCTATCACTCATTTAATAGTCAATAACTAATTCATTATCTGTATTATTAAGAATCCTAAACATTGTAGAAATTATAGGAAAATTTCTTCTTTGTCTTATTGCTTTAGTGGTATCTTGTATTCATTTTTATTTATTTTTTTGTTTCAGGTAATCAGGCTTTGCAAGTTCTAGTTGGTTTTATGAAAAGATTACTTATTTGGTTCGTTATGATTATTCTGATTACTTATAAATAAGAGGTATCATTATATGTCTTATCATTAAAAGGTATTTATCATACATATTAATAAAGTATATCAATTCTATAATAAACTTCAAACCTTAAATCAAAATATTCGGATCTACAATTATATCTAATTAATATTCGAAATGTTTGTAAAAATTTTACCACAATAGTTATTTCTGCACTGCGGGGAATAAAGTAAGCCATAATTTACTGTCCGACTAAATTGGTTCTTGTGGCGAAGTTCAAGAAACCTTGGTCCCTAAATCTCGAGGCGTAGCCGAGGGAATAACCCTATTTATCTCCAGAGGCGCGAATTAGCGTGAGGGAATTATAGCACTCTACTCCTGAGGTCAGGCCCGGTGACAGGATTCTCGGGCCCCTGGGCAAATGAGAGGTCCGGGCCCTCTACCCCCTCCAACTACACACATCTGTAGGGGAGGGATGGAAAGTGATAGGGGGAAATTTAGGTAATAAAAAAATCAGTTAGTAAATTTTAGTTTATTATAGTTTTCATCATTGATCAGCAGAATAATCTGATGGTTATCGGCTATAGATATATTTGGGATATATTAGTATTACTTCCTCAGTCTATTCAAAAGTTGTAGAAGTTGTTATGGTGTCTCCCAAGTTGGTCTTGTGCATTGATTTTAAGAGCTTGATCTCATTAAAAATGTCAGTCAATGTCTTCTTTGTACGTTTAACAAAAAGTTAAACACTGCTCTTTAATTTCATTGCCATGTTCAATATCAGTATGTCCAAAGACATTTTTACAACAAATGACACGACCACCTTGCACGAGAGCTATAACTGTACAGAACTGAGCTTGATAATTTTATTTGATTAAAAGATTACAATAATTCTTAAATAACTAAGGGAAGGGTAGAAAAGATAACAACTCTAAAGTGAGGTAAAATTAGCTAGGTAAGAAAATAGTTAGATATTAAATAAAAAGAGGTTGTGATAAGGGAAAACAAGTAAGGGGGATTAAGACAGAAAGAGAAATACATTATTATTATAATACAGCAAAAACAATTGACAGAGATAGAAATGAAAGTATGATTAGTTAAGTTCGTAACAGTCTTCCTTATCTAGTAAAGCTAAAACTGGATTAAATAACTTTTAGTTGTAATAAACACTTGGATCTCCTTCCAGTCCAAAATGAAGAACTCTGAGGTCTATACCATAACATCCTCATAATATTTCTCACCCTGATTTAAACTCTTTATTGGTTTTATCTCCCTTACTCATTTTTATCGCCCAAAAATAATTTTATTAAAATAATTCCGCCCACAGAGGTATTATTATAACATTTTTCACACTCCCGGGCCCCCTAAAAGCCCGGGCCCCTGGGCAAATGACCCACTTGCCCCCCCTTGTCGCCGGCCCTGCCTGAGGTACAATATATTATCTCCAGAAGAAAGAAACTACATGCAAGTGTATCTTATATTGATAACAAACAATGTTAGCACTTCTAATTGCAGATAATTAAAAGTCTCATTTTAAAACTAATAAAAATTGTAATATAATGCAAATAGAAGGTTATTTAAGATGCAGGTGTAATGAAATAACTCATCATTGATAAGCACAACTTACAAATGAGGGCTAAAAAGCAGTGCTGCCAACTTGATTTTAACAACTTCATCAAAAAGTAAAATTAAGTAAATTAATTTAGATAGGTACCTATTTAGATAAGTTTATATCTATTTAAAGACCAACGAATCACAGCAAACATTTATTTTTATTGGAATAAATGTGGTTGCCTTAGCTTAGCAATAACAAATTATTTCGTAATAATATGTAATAATAATATATTAAGTAAGATAATTGATATTGCTTATACTTAGCGATAATAAATAATAGATAATATATAATTATATTATCGTGATAATATTGTGGATGTCAATATAATGTGTTGTAAAACTTAATTCTTATCCGTAACTTCTTTGATTTACTGTTCACCAGTTGTGTTGTTTTGATTGAACACATCGGACTTATCCATCAGAAACATCAATCAAATTAAAGCCGCTTTCTATCGTTAGGTGAATGAAAGAACACTGTTTGAGAAACTTCCATCTTATAGTGTATTTTATGATTTGATAAATCGATGTGAACATCATTAATCCATCAAAAAAAGCCAGATGATTTTGATGGATTTATTTCTTATCATTATGTTTTCTTACTAATGAATTACTGAAGTTGATCAGTTTTGTCGTGACCACGTCCAGTGGGTCAAATAATTTTTTATTTTTTTCGGTTGAACGTCCTTGTCAGGTATTTATTTTTTATAGTTAAACGTGCTCAGGACCTTTTTAAAATATTTGACCTTTATGCCCTCATAAAGTGGGTTGGTTTTTATTAAACCTAAAAATTAATAGGCTATGCTTATCACCCAAAGTTATGGATTCTTGTCAGATAACTAATTATTATTGAAATTTTTTATGATCGAATATTGGCTGTTCAAAATTACAACGTTGGCAAAAATTAACCTTTAATTTAAACATAATTTGTAAAATGAATTTGTCATATTAAATAATTTATGCTAACGCATTAAAAACGCAAGCTTTTCAATGATTCGTATTTTTTGAATGATTGATAAAGTTTGGAATAATATAATTAAATATTAACTTTCGTATTGAGACTCCATCTTTCGTTGCATAAGAAACAATTTGCATTTCTTAAGAATGATTTTTTTTAATTTCTCCGAATTCAACAGAAATCTGAAATGTCGGTCGAACAATCTTTTGAACCAACATATTATCTTGAAAGCTCGCCCGTATTTTACATAAATATTGATGGTAGGTCATACTTAGCCTATTGTTGGTCTAATAGGTTCGTTGAAATAACATGCATTTTATAAAAGTTACGTGTCTGTGATTAGAAATGAAAGATGGATCCTATTTTTGAGAATAAAAAAATAAGTTAATTTAATTTAATGATGATGGAGACTATTGTGTTGTAATTTTGGTACTTCTTCAGATAGTTGCTCCCTTCTGTTTATTTTTTAGAATATTAGTGGTACATTTATTTATACATTCCTTTGTCTAAATTAGTATATTAAGACTTAAGTCAAAGGGATGTTTAGTCCAATGTACTTTAGGATAAAGGAATATCACACTTCTGTTTTTATAAGTGGAGGGACTGTCTAAAAAAGAACATAGCATACACCTTCTTTAGATCGTTACTTCCTTCTGTTTTTCTTATATGAAGAGTAATAGTCTAAAGAAGAACATAGCGTACACCTTCTTTAGATCGTTACTTCCTTCTGTTTTTCTTATATGAAGAGTAATAGTCTAAAGAAGAACAATAGCGTACACCTTCTTTAGATCGTTACTTCCTTCTGTTTTTCTTATATGAAGAGTAATAGTCTAAAGAAGAACATAGCGTGTACCTTCTTTAGATCGTTACTTCCTTCTGTTTTTCTTATATGAAGAGTAATAGTCTAAAGAAGAACATAGCGTACACCTTCTTTAGATCGTTACTTCCTTCTGTTTTTCTTATATGAAGAGTAATAGTCTAAAGAAGAACAATAGCGTACACCTTCTTTAGATCGTTACTTCCTTCTGTTTTTCTTATATGAAGAGTAATAGTCTAAAGAAGAACATAGCGTACACCTTCTTTAGATCGTTACTTCCTTCTGTTTTTCTTATATGAAGAGTAATAGTCTAAAGAAGAACATAGCGTGTACCTTCTTTAGATCGTTACTTCCTTCTGTTTTTCTTATATGAAGAGTAATAGTCTAAAGAAGAACATAGCGTTCACCTTCTTTAGATCGTTACTTCCTTCTGTTTTCTTATATGAAGAATAATAGTCTAAAGAAGAACATAGCGTGTACCTTCTTTAGATCGTTACTTCCTTCTGTTTTTCTTATATGAAGAGTAATAGTCTAAAGAAGAACATAGCGTACACCTTCTTTAGATCGTTACTTCCTTCTGTTTTTCTTATATGAAGAGTAATAGTCTAAAGAAGAACAATAGCGTACACCTTCTTTAGATCGTTACTTCCTTCTGTTTTTCTTATATGAAGAGTAATAGCCTAAAGAAGAACATAGCGTACACCTTTTTTAGATCGTTACTTCACTTCCTTCTGTTTTTCTTATATGAAGAGTAATAGTCTAAAGAAGAACATAGCGTACACCTTCTTTAGATCGTTACTTCCTTCTGTTTTTCTTATATGAAGAGTAATAGCCTAAAGAAGAACATAGCGTACACCTTTTTTAGATCGTTACTTCACTTCCTTCTGTTTTTCTTATATGAAGAGTAATAGTCTAAAGAAGAACATAGCGTACACCTTCTTTAGATCGTTACTTCCTTCTGTTTTTCTTAGATGAAGAGTAACAGTCTAAAGAAGAACATAGCGTACACCTTCTTTAGATCGTTACTTCCTTCTGTTATTCTTATATGAAGAGTAATAGTCTAAAGAAGAACATAGCGTACACCTTCTTTAGATCGTTACTTCCTTCTGTTATTCTTATATGAAGAGTAATAGTCTAAAGAAGAACATAGCGTACACCTTCTTTAGATCGTTACTTCCTTCTGTTTTTCTTATATGAAGAGTAATTGTCTAAAGAAGAACATAGCGTGTACCTTCTTTAGATCGTTACTCCCTTCTATTTTTCTTATATAAGGTGTAACAGTCTAAAGAAGAACATAGCGTACACATTCTTTAGATCGTTACTCCCTTCTGTTTTTCTTATATGTGTAGTAACAGTCTTAAGAAGAACATAGCGTACACCTTATTCAGATCATTACTCCCGTATGTTTTTCTTATAAGAGGAGTAACAGTCTTAAGAAGAACATAGCGTACACCTTATTCAGATCATTACTCCCTTATGTTTTTCTTATAAGAGGAGTAACAGTCTTAAGAAGAACATAGCGTACACCTTCTTTAAATCGTTACTTCCCTCTGTTTTTCTTATATAAGGTGTAACAGTCTAAAGAAGAACATAGTGTACACATTCTTTAGATCGTTACTTCCTTCTATTTTTCTTATATAAGGTGTAACAGTCTAAAGAAGAACATAGTATACACATTCTTTAGATCATCACTTCCTTCTGTTTTTCTTATAAGAGGAGTAACAGTCTTAAGAAGAACATAGCGTACACCTTTCTGTTTTTCTTATATGAGGAGTAACAGTCTAAAGAAGAACATAGCGTACACCTTCTGCTTTTCTTATATGAGGAGTAACAGTCTAAAGAAGAACATAGCGCACACCTTCTGTTTTTCTTGTATGAGGAGTAACAGTCTAAAGAAAAACATAGCGTACACCTTCTTTAGATCGTTACTTCCTTCTGTTTTTCTTATAAGAAGAGAAACAGTCTAATGAAGTGCCGTTATATTTGTATATGAGTTCTGTTGGATTATATATTTTTAATTAAATCTAAAAATTAAAGTATGTAGATTTAAATATAATATACAGCTATATTGCTTTCGAGCTTACTGAAGATAACGGGATCATTGTGGTCATTCTGAAAAACGAAATTTTATTGTCTCCGAACTCAAAAATTCATACAGAAATCCGTTTCTCACCTCAGGAAACGTTTTAGTTCTCTCGTCTGTCTGTTGGTTGGTCAGTCAGTCTGTAGTTCAACATTTTTGCGAACCACTATATCTTATAAACTACTCGACCGATTTTAATAAAATTTATATAGTGTGTTATAATTATTCTAATGATAATTTCACTTAGTGTACTAAGTGAATATACTTAGTAAATACTATGTATTTAATCACTTACTTTCATTTATTTTTTTAATTAAGGGCTTAGTAAATTTATTACTCGTTTTTCATGCGAATGTGCTTTAAAACTTTTTAAAAAATACAAGGGTTGAAGTTATTACTTCGCTAGTAAGTCATGAAGTTACCTTTTAAAGTAAGATGAACTTGATGCTCGATTTAAAGCTCTTCACACCACACCTTCTGTACTCATTGAAACTTTACCAGCCTTATTGAAGTAACGCAGATAGATTTACGACTTTATGATACATTACCTGTAAAGTACTGACTTCAAGACATTCCGAAGCCTCTATTAAAAACCTTAGTAGACTGATATTAAATCACTCACTAGATTTTCCTTTAATGGTCACAGTAATAAATCACATGGACCATTCCTTCAACCATCTTCATTTTTTTTATTAATTCTATTTTTTTGCCATTTCTTTTCCACTATTTGAAAAGAAGTCATCCCTTATTAAATTCTTATATTCGCTTTCTCCCATTGTTCGTTTATTCTTCTTTCTAAAATGTTTCTATAAATTCAATAAAAAATAACAATAACAGATTTTTGCTTCCGAGCTTACTGAAGAGCGGAAGCTATGCGATCGTGATCTGATCGTTCTGAAAAACTTAATAGCCCGCAGATAGTGCTAGAATAATTTCAACCATCTGCCCTCTTTAAATATATCGCTAAATTGATATTTTAATTCATGTAAAAATCAAAATAATTTTGACAGTTTTAATAAATTTGGGGGGAAAATTAAATAAATGTGACAATAATGGACTGTAAAAGTATATGATCATTAATGTATACGACATAGGATGCAAGGAAGCTATGTGCCACACTAATTGGCAGAGTATTCGTGTCTGTTTTTCCTTCAATAAATTTATTATTTCTTAATAGTAGATTGCAATCTACATTATAATTTGGATGTATGTAATTAATTAATCGTTAATTTATCATTTGAAATGTTAACATATCTACACATTCGCGATCGTGACTCACCGCCACTCGCAAGTGGCATATATCTACTCGTTTACACCATAAAGTGAACAGACCATTTTCACACTTGCCGAGTGTTCGCCTTATCAATACAATCCTTTTTTTTATCGGTTTGTCTACAGACGACATGAACGTGAACAGACCATTTACACACTCGCCGAGTTTTTGCCTTATCGATACAATCCTTTGACTCTTTCAGCAGCGCAGCGAAGCGAATGACGAATTAACCGATCCGCCTTTAAACATAAATTCGCACGAATAGCACGCCATTCGATTTACAATTATGTGAATAAATAAATCTGAATTTTGGCCGAATCAATTCTGTTTTATGACACATGCGTTTAAAGATTAATATTCCTTGATTCATGATTGAGCTAATACATTTTTTTTTAGCTAATTCATTTTATTTATATCGTTGGTAAAACAAAAAAATAACCCTTTTAGTCTAGGTCCTGTGCCTGTCAGTCAGTCTGTCACTCTGTCTGTATGCTTCCCCAAAGCCACTCCCCCCCCCCCCCTAATTCTAACTAATTTTATGTTCACTACCAACGAAACCCTTTTTATGTGAGACTTCACGCACAAAGATTTTTCTTCTACTTGATTTGAAGGCATATTAGTTTATTCTATAACTCTAAACCAATAATTAATAAATGATCTTTAAATCAAAATAATGTATTTTACTTTTTTTAACTCGGCTAGTCTATTATAATTCTAAGACGATTATATTTTGATACTTACACAAGTAAAAGATTAACTCAGTCATAATTATTTATAATAATAGTTATCGATTAGCCAGGATACTTATTATTATTATTACATATTGTTCTTACAATACCATCGTTAATTTTCAATACAACGTTAATGATTTTTACACAACTTTTCTTAAGTCGGTTAAAGCGATATACTCTCGTACAATTACCATGGATTTCACAACCACTAAAATATGAAAGTAATAATTAATGATAATCCGAACTTCTTTTTATTTCTTACGTTGATGATTCAGTTCAGACTTAGTTACGAAATGTTTCAAATCTGTACTGCTCATTAGATTTATTAATCTTTTTGTTCTATAAAATATGATGGATTATTGTTATATGATATTTAGTCAAATCTTAGTATTGAGATGGGCAATAAAAAGCAATATTATCGATTTGTAATCATTCTTGATGGTCTTTTCTTTTATTTTTATGAGTCTTTTGTAATGTTCTGTAGGATCTGTTATATATTTTAAATTAGATCTAAAAATTAAAATATGTACATAAATCTTAATATAATATACAGCTATATTGCTTCCGAGATAACCGGAGGTAAGCTATGTAACGGAAGCTCATATAATCGTTCTGAAGAACGAACATTTTTTATGTCTCCCATCTCAAAAATTCCATGACAGAAATCCGTTTCAGAGATCATGGAACATCTTTGGTCCCGTGTATGTCTGTCTGTTTGTAGCTCAATGTTTGCGAACCAATATATCTTAAAAACTGCTTGTCATATTTTAATGAAATTTGCATTGTAGGTCATAATTAGCCCATCGCTGGTCCTAAATAAGTTTCAACCTTCTGCGCTCATTTGTTTCTCTTTTACATGCGCACAAACATACATTTATTTACACCTTCATCTTCAGACGTACACATCTGATTTTTAGATGGTTTGTTGAAAGTAGATCGCAGATAGCCCCAGCCTGCGCTTCTGTAGTAGGACGTTGTAGGTTTTGCTTCGCTCTTCTTTGATATTCCTTATTATTTTCCATGGAGAGACTGTGTCTTTGTATTTATTATGTTGATGAGTGTTAACATCAGTTCGTAAAAGAAACAAACAAAAATCAAATCAATAATAATCGGCATCATATCAGTAATATTGCAAGAACTAACTTGGAACTTTCTATATCATACTTGATATTATTAATATTCACGATCTACACACACAAACACTGCACATTCTTTCTCATAAATGTCGATTTATTGATATAAAAAAAATGAAGTATGATGCTTGAGATCTATTAAGAATATGATATTAAACTGATGAGCGTTTTATTAGTTGAAAAGGTCAGTTATTCAGATCTATATTTCATGTATTCCTGTTTGGAAAGCATAATGTACTAACATGACCTACTAGCTAGTACTAACATGACTAATATTTCCTATTTAAAACTCATATGTCAGTGTTTTATATGTTGTAGAAATTTTGAAGTATATTGACCAATATACATATTTATAAAATGATTCATTTTCTTTACTGATTAAATAATAGTAAGATATTGATATGTTAAGAAAATATCTGTCTAAACTTTTTCATATACAAGTACATAATTACTTGGTCTAGTCTAGTGTATTTAACTTTTATAATTCTTTTGAATTTTCGTGGTTAAATTAAATTATTATTGAATTAAAATTTTTCATAAAAATTATTCCTTTTCGGCGGGGAATCGAATTCAGCCTTAACCTGTCCCCGTTTAGAGTTACTTTAACAGGAAATAGAGTTTTCCCAGAAAAGCGACTTACTCGTAAAAGGTTAGATTCGCATTTAAATAGACTAAATTTTAAAATATTTTTAATCAAAATCGTCGGAACTATTTTTGAGTAATATTTTTGCTTCCGAGATTACCGAAGGTAATGGAAGGTAGCTATGTGGTCGTTCTGAAGAAATCCGTTTCAGACATCAGGGAAAATTTTTGGTTCCGTGTCTGTCTGTCGGTCTGTAGCTCAATTTTTGTGAACCAACATATCTTAAAAACTATACTTTCGATTTTAATGAAATTTGGATGGTAGGTCATAATTAGCCGATCCTTTATAAGTTTCACACCTTCAGCCCCTGTTTGTTTCTCTTCCTCATGCGCACAAACATACATTTATTTACACCCATATCTTCAAAAGTACTCATCTGATTTTTATGAAATTTGGATGATTTGTTAAAAGTAGACCGCAGATAGCACCAGATTAATTTCAAACGTCTGTGCTCTTTAACTTTTGCTAAATTCATACTTTAATTCGTGTAAAAAATAAAAAGAATTTTGACATATAAAAAGATCGGGGGAAAGAATTAAATAAGTTATACAATATTGGCTTGCATAAGCATAAAATAAATAACGTACATGATAGGATGTAAGGAAGCCATGTGCCACACTCAGGGCCGGATATAGCTACCGCCAGCCCCCGCGGTGCGGGGGGGCCCACGGTCCTGGGGGGCCCAGTCAGAGATGTTGAAAAAGGTTTTTTTACAACAAAAAAGGCAAGAAGGATATTGTGATCAGTGGCGTAGCTGTAGGCCCGAATTGCGGGCACGTCCCCGGTGCCAGGGGCCCACAAAGAAAAAAAAACATGAAACTACTATCTTTGTACCGCAATGTCGATTGGGGCCCCTTTAGAGTATAATTAATCTAAACTGGAATTATATAATTAAATCTAATCTGGAATTATACTCATATATACCTTTGTCATGGGGCCCCATTCAGTGCTGAACGCAAATGTTTCAATTATCTTTTTTTTGGCGAGGGGCCCACTGCCCTAGGTACGCCACTGATTGAGATAAACTTGAAATTTTTCCTAACGTGCCATGAGTACGGAAGTTTGATTTTTTTGTTTCATTTAGTTACTCAGATTTCTGTGATGTTTTCACCTTATTCAATATGGCCAATGCTAATTTATAGGAGAGTAACTGACTGACAAATTATATTAACTGATATTAATACATGTTAAATTTTTTTACTTTTAATGCAATTTTTAAGCTTGCCAGCTACAAAACAACTTAATTATTTGTTTTTTAGCCCACCTTAGTTAAACTTCAAAATTCGTCCCCGTGCCAAACCTCTTTTCCTGTAAAGACAAACTTGCCCTCAGAAATCCTTAAAACTCATCTTCTTGTACTTAAATTATAAAAAAATTCTACGGGGGTGGACCCCCGGACCCCCAGCCGTTGTTTGTTCAAAGGGGTCCAAATGCTAACTTGCTCTGGGGCCCGTAAATCCTCTGAGTGGCCCTGATATATAATACATATATCTGGTCATTATACATAATAACTAAATCAGCTCAGTTTTTATTTTACCTAAACGATAAAATAGGTATCTTCGAAAAGGACTCACGAAAAAAATTTAAGACCCCATTTTCGGATAAGCTTGAAATTTTTTTATTTGAAATATTGCAAAATTTAATATGGAAGGGAAGTAGTTATAGGACACCCGGTATAATATTGTTGTTGTTGTGAGGAGGTTAATTGCATTTTTATTTATTTGAGAGATATTCGCAGTATATTACTCTTCATTTCCGTACTATATGCTTATTATTCTTATTTAGGTCTTATTTATTTATTTAGGCATTAATAACTCCAAAGTCAATCCGTTTTTGGCTATATTTCACCTCCTTTGAGGCATCTTCAGGCCTAAAATATTTTTAAAATTTTATTTTTTATATCTCCATTAACTTTTAACCTTAAATAACATGTTGACACAACTTTTAAACAAAACGTAACACTTTTTTTAAAAAAAAAAAATACGTGTGGTGTCGCAGGACACCCGTTAGGAACGAAGGTCCTAACGCTTTTCATTAAATATAAAAATTATAAATTCACACTACTAAGTATTCGATGCTAACTACTTATACATGGCGGAGTTAGAAAAGAGACAAAATTAAAAGTAATTAACTGTTTGTACCTAGTGGAGTTAAGACAAAATTAAGAGAAAAACATTGTTTATATATCATTGAAGCGAGTGCCTTATAATAAATACTTATGTATTGAATATTGAGAAAAAAATTAATCATGATGATTTGATATATAGTTATAAAGGAAGGTGGTAGTAGGTGGGAAACAGGACTGTTTTCCCCCTAATTTAAAATATTATCTCTTCCCTATACTCAAAAACGTCTGCTTGTATCAGGTTGAAATTTTACATGCCTGTTTCAATTTTACTTTACTTTACTTTGTGTATGACGTTTTATAAAAATCGTTACATTAGAACGTAAGATACGGTTAAAACGTAGTTTTCTCTATTTTAAACGTTTAGGTCCGCTTTTAATAAATTTAGCGATCATTAACCCTTCATAGCAGTATCGGTGTTGATTTAACTAAAAAAAATTAATTTAATAAAGTTGTATGTCTCATTGAATAGAATAAGTTATAATTGTTTCCCGTCCAAAAATTTCTATTTTACATTTGAACGTTTTCGCGAGCGTTGCTAAAATAAACATGTCTTCCACGTCGGTCAACTTTGGCTCAAGTTATCATCATGGGTCGATTTCAGTTTTGTGACGGTGTTTTTTTCGGATTCACTCCCGGGCTCCAGGCGCTGTAACGTGCCATAAGGAACTTAGTTCCAATAAATATGAAAAATCAACATATAACAGTGGACTAACCTTTAACAAAATCTCCTAACACATAAGTTAATATATTTTCTTTCCTTGCAGGAGAATTGTCATTTGTCATGAAAGAAAATAACTAATAAAATAAATAAAGTAATGTTTTAGGGGAAGTTGTTAAAAGTTATGTCAACATGTTATATAAATATAAAGATAATGTAAGTTAATCTAGATATAAAAAAAATAAAAATTTAAAAACTTCTTTTAGGCCTGAAGATGCCTCAAAGGAGGTGAAATATAGCCAAAAATAGGTTGATTTTGGAATTATTAATACCCTGAAGACCTAGGATATAAGCTTAACCTAGGATATAAGCTGCTTATAGGAATAAGCATTTTTTTGAGGCAATTACCTCTTTCTTATTTCGTCGAGGTAGTTCAAAAGTCAAAAGCGAATTTGAAATGAATAATGAATGCGGTGCGTGTAAAATTAGGTTGTGGTGTGTAGTTTTCTTACTTTCTTAGGCCATCACGAGGCTCACCAATTGTGTAGGACTCCCATTCTACGGTGCACTAACCAGTAAACTCCCTCCCCCTCCCCTTCCGAATAGGACCTGGCCTGGGTAGGTTGGGGGCCCATTGGAGTTTTTCGCGGGGGGGCCCAAAAATTGAAAATCCGGCCCTGGCCACACTAATTGGCAGTGTATTTTTCTCACATTTTCTGGGGTAGCGCCCCCAAAGTTGGAGCTAAAAATAGATATTAGTTTTTCGATTTCGCCTTGGGCTATGGTTTTTTTCTGAACCTATATCCTAAATTTCATCAAAATTGGTTCTTTAGTTTAGGTTCCACGAGTGTTTACAGGCTAAAGATGACATAGGAGAGACAGAAATTGATTAAATATCTCTTTTATAGACATGGGTGTAGAAAATACAGACATATTGTTATCGCAGTCTTTTTAAAAAAAACCTAAAATTAGCATATTTAAATGATTTTAACCAAGCAATTTAAAATTGAAATTTATAGAAATGACACCATTTAAATTTTACGTTTGTGATGTTTAAACTGTACTCAAATATACTGGGTTAGTGTTGCGTAAATTCAAAACCTGTAATACACTGCAGAGGTAAGCAATGGTTATGTTACGTAAAGTAAATGTCGAATCCGTTTATTTTTTACACTTTTATTGTAGTCAAGATTATAGATAAGAGAGATAAGAGATCGAACTGTGAGCGCGCCTGGCGGCGGTTTTATCAATTACTCTTTGTTAAGAATGCTTTGTTATGTGTTCCGTAAGTAATATAATTGCTTTTGCTTTATGCCTTGTTTGTTATAGTGTGTATTATTTTGTTTTAATCTTTCCTAATCTAGAAAGATCGTGATTATGAAGGTAGAGTCTTTAATCCTGTGTGACAGTGGCAATAGCTATATACTGATAATTTGTCATGTCTCATTATTTTCTTTATTGTACATGGATTTTAAATTGCAGTAAATTGTAATTTAAAAAAGGTGTATTCATTCTATTGAATGGTTATTCAATTGTATAGAACTATAAAACTGTTGTAGGTTTCAAAGCGTAGACATTGTCTTCTAAATTATCCCTACAATAAAAATACGTGTTGTGTCGCGGGACACCCGGTAGGAACGAAGTTCCTTACACTTTTCATTAAAATCACAATTCTAAGTATACGTTGCTAACTACTTATACATGTCGGAGTTAGAAAAGAGACCAAATTAAAAGTAACTAACTGTTTGTAACAAGCGGAGTTTAGGCAAAATTAAAAGAAATGCATGATTTTTAACATTAAAGCAAGCGTCTTACAATAAATATGTTTTGAATATTGAGAAAAAAGTTAATCATGATGAGTTTATAGTTAAAGAGTATGGTTGTTGTACTCGTAGGTAGGAAATAAGACTGTTCTCTACCTACCCGGGCTACTAATTTAAAATATTATAAAATATATGTCTTCCCTACACAAAAACTTCTGTTTGTATCAGGTGGAAATTTGACATGCCTGTTTCAATTGTGCTTTAGACGATGTGTATGAAGTTTTATTAATATCGTTACGTTAGAACGTAAGATATAGGTAAAAACGTTGTTTTCTCTATTTTAAAGATTTAGGTCCGCATTTTAATTAATTTAGCAGATCTTTATCACTTCATAGCGGTGTTGGTGTTAGTTTAACTAAAAAAAGTATTTATAAAAGTTATCTGTCTCATTGAATAGATTAAGTTGGAATTTTTTCTGCCCTAAAATTCCAATTTTACATTTAAAGTTCACGTTTACGCGAGCGTTGCACGTGATCGCTTGAGCGGATAACGTTATTCAACAAACTAGTCCTGAGCATTGGTAAAATGAACATGTGAACCGAATTTCAATTAAATCGGTCAACTTTTACTCAACTTGGTTTTGTGACGGTCGGTTTTTTTCGGATTCACTCCCGGGATCCACACGGTCTAACGTACCATAAGGAACTTCGTTCCAAAAACACTAGTGGTAAGAGGTTTGGTGAACTCGCAGGTTATTCTACAAATCCCCTTCGTTCAATTTACCTGTTTGGCAAGATCCATCAAGGTAAGAACTAACATCATGACGGTAATGTGGGAGTGCCTCATGGTGAAAATAACAACTATAAACAGAAAATTTATAATTTTTTAAAAAATATTATAAAATACTTGTAAGGTATGTTAATTTGTTTTTATTAGTCACGTAAAATACTAATAAATGGTCTACGAGGCAATTAGGACGAAGGTAATCAAAATTAATATGGATTTTTCTTCATAAGACACGAAATATTATATTTAAATGTATTAATAAATTATTTCTTTTACGAAATGTTTTTACAAAAGATGGATAGTTTCGTCAGAGATGAGGTAGTGAAATGAATTTATGTTATTAATTTTAACATATTTTATTTTTATAAACATCTGATTATATTTCAGAATAAATAAGTGTTTTCAATACATTTTATGTTTATTATGTATTGGGTTAAAAATAATATATTATTGTATACTCATTAATTATGAACCTACTAAAATTAATTAAAATTCAGTTCCAAAATTTAATGAGTATATAGCGGTTGTAGTGAATTTGTTAAAAAATCTTGAAATTCGTCCAAGGATTTAAATACATTGAACCACAGGAGTTCCTTAATAATTATCTTGGTGTGATTAAGTCTTATGCTAATAAGTATTTGCCATCTATATTTTCTCGAGGAGAATACCCAATAGGACAATACCCAATAATATTTGTTAAGCAGACCCTACACGGTCAAGCCGCTTGATCAAAACAGCGCGTCAAGCAATGGTGTCAAGCCATGATTGATAGTCAAATTATTAAGTCTATAAAACTAACATTATTAGAAGCAATATTTAGCTTAATCAGTCAACTTTTCGCCAATCAACTTATTAATTAACTACTCGTCAGATGAGCAAACAGCCGTTAAGTTAAATAGCATTTAACTTAACTTTCCTCGTCAGAAGAGTAAAGAAACGAGGTACGAAGCACTAAACATAGACAATATTTATTTTCTTATCAGATGAGTAAAGAAACTTTGAGTTAAGAAGCACTAAACATAGACAATATTTATTTTCTTATCACATGAGTAAAGAAACTTTGAGTTAAGAAGCACTAAACATAGACAATATTTATTTTCTTATCGGATGAGTAAAAAAACGTTGTGTTAAGAAGCAGTAAACATAGACAATATTTATTTTCTTATCAGATTATTAAAGAAACGTTATGTTAAGGAGCACTAAACGTAGACAATATTTATTTTCTTATCAGATGCTTAAAGAAACGTTGTGTTAAGAAGCACTAAACGTAGGCAATATTTATTTTCTTATCAGATGAGTAAAGAAACGTTGTGTTAACAAGCACTAAACGTAGACAAAATTTATTTTCTTATCAGATGAGTAAAGAAACGTTGTGTTAAGAAGCACTAAACGTAGACAATATTTATTTTCTTATCAGATGAGTAAAGAAACGTTGTGTTAAGAAGCACTAAACATAGACAATACTAATTTTCTTATCAGATGAGTAAAGAAACTTTGTATTAAGAAGCACTAAACATAGACATAATTTATTTTCTTATCAGATGAGTGAAGAAACGTTGTGTTAAGAAGCACTAAACGTAGACAATATTTATTTTCTTATCAGATAAGTAAAGAAACGTTATGTTAAGGAGCACTAAACGTAGACAATATTTATTTTCTTATCTGTGGAGTGAAGAAACGTTGAGTTAAGAGGCACTAAACATAGACAATATATATTTTCTTATCAGGTGATTTAAGAAACGTTGAGTTGAGAAGCACTAATCATAGACAATATTTATTTTCTTATCAGATGAGTAAAGAAACTTTGAGTTAAGAAGCACTTAACATAGACAATATTTATTTTCTTATCAGACGAGTAAAGAAACCTTGAGTTAAGAAGCACAAAACATAGACAATATTTATTTTCTTATCAGTCGAGTAAAGAAACGAGTTGAGAAGCACAAAACATAGACAACATTTATTTTCTTATCAGATGAGTAAAGAAATATTGAGTTAAGAAGCACTAAACATAGACAATATTTATTTTCTCATCAGACGAGTAAAGAAACCTTGAGTTAAGAAGCACAAAACATAGACAATATTTATTTTCTTATCAGTCGAGTAAAGAAACTTGAGTTGAGATGCACAAAACATAGACAGCATTTATTTTCTTATCAGTTGAGTAAAGAAACTTGAGTTGAGAAGCACAAAACATAGACATAATTTATTTTCTTATCAGTCGAGTAAAGAAACTTGAGTTGAGAAGCACAAAACATAGACATCATTTTTTTTCTTATCAGTCGAGTAAAGAAACTTGAGTTGAGAAGCACAAAACATAGACATCATTTATTTTCTTATCAGTCGAGTAAAGAAACTTGAGTTAAGAAGCACAAAACATAGACATCATTTATTTTTTTATCAGACGAGTAAAGAAACATTGAGTTAAGAAGCACAAAACACAGACAATATTTATTTTCTTATCAGTCGAGTAAAGAAACTTGAGTTGAGAAGCACAAAACATAGACAACATTTATTTTCTTATCAGATGAGTAAAGAAATATTGAGTTAAGAAGCACTTAACATAGACAATATTTATTTTCTTATCAGACGAGTAAAGAAATATTGAGTTAAGAAGCACTAAACATAGACAATATTTATTTTTTTATCAGATGAGTAAAGAAATATTGAGTTAAGAAGCACTAAACATAGACAATATTTATTTTCTTATCAGACGAGTAAAGAAATATTGAGTTAAGAATCCCTAAACATTGACAGTATTTATTTTCTTATCAGATGAGTAAAGAAACGTTGAGTTAAAAAGCCCTTAACACAGACAATATTTTATATATTATCTTGTCAGACGAGCTAAGACATGTTAAGCTAAGAAGCACTTAACGAAGACAATTATTTATTTTCTTCTAGGATTTATGTCGGTTTAATGAAGCTAAAAAAATGTTCTAGACTTTCTAAAACTATTATTACCGTTTGTGAATTACAGATATAACAGAAATGCATTCACCTCATTTTGCATTGCACTTTAAAAATAACAGTTGTGGAATCCCATTTTCTTGTTCTTTAAAATCTCGTGAAGATCTTTTCAGTTCAGTGAATCTTGAACTTTCATTTGTATTCAGTCATTGAATATATTGGTATTCTATCAGGTCTGAAATTTAACATAAATAGGTACTTAGTGAATAGCATTAACGCTGTTTAAATCAAGACAACTATCTTTATAGTAGACGTGTGCCAGAGCTTTAGACTTTAAAAGTATATATAACCTCTTGAGCTGAACTTAAGTAACTAAGTAAGTTCTTAATGAATAAATTACTTTGTTTTTATTTTATTTATTCTTTTTTTTTAGAACTTTGTCTCGAAACGTTTGCTATCATTGCTTTTTAAACTTAGGGAAGTGGAAAAAACAGCTGAACTATTTTAATTTCAAATGACATGCACACCGTATCTTCGTTTAAGATCTTTTTTTTTATTTATTTTTTAACTTCACTTTGCATTCTAATTAAGAATTCACAAAATCAGGTTTTCTTGAACTTAGAGCGAGTTCATTTAGTATTTAATAGACATTATATTTATATATATATGTATATATTTTACTGTGTTTGTATAAATATTAAATAAATGCTAATCTTATATAAATTATGATAAAGGTATTTTAAGTTTAAGGTATTCGGATATTAGGGCGTCGACCTTGCAACAAGGTGTACAGATGTTTTATTTACAATCAATAAAACATACTCAATCCGTCGATCTATCATGGTATTAACAAATTAATTGTTCCAGCTTACCCCGAGTGCCAAACTGATCAGTATTATATTTTGTAAATAATCTGATTTTTTTTTTCTTTTTACTTGCTTTAATGATCCTCAATTTTTTTCTGTCTTTTCGCAACTTTGAAATCGTAAAGTAATTTGATTTATTTGATTTTTCTTGCCGGATAATCTTACGTTAATTAAACCCTTGCCCCGCTCTGTAATAGGGTATTAAGTTATTAAGTACATAATTGCTCTGAAAATCTTTGATCAGAGAGGTCAACTTGAGATGGAGTTAAGAATTAATCCTGTATAAATATTAAGAAATATTGAGACAATCTTGACAGTTTCTTCGTTAATACAAGTCCAGATTTATTTCATGACAATTTAATTTGAATTTAAATTATTTTCTATTATTTTTTAGGGTCCGTAGGCAAAACCAAGGACCCTTATATTTTCCTGCGTGTGTCTGTCCGTCCGTCCTCTCGCGTGCTCTCACGGCCACACCTTTCGTCCGATCACTTTGAAATTTGGCATGTATGTGTCTTGTACCTACCCACATATTTTAAAAATATAGCGACTTATAAAAAATATTTTTCAACAAAATTAGGGTAAAAAAAATTAAGGGTTTTGTTTATTTTTTTTCGACACCGAAAGGGGTATCATATGAAAATGTACGTCGAGCTGATTACAAAAATATATAATTCTTTGGATATAACTTTGATAGGGCGAGCGTAGGCAAGTTTGAAGTGGGTGTGAAACGTGCCCCCCCCCCCCCTTCTATCTCGCTTATGTGAAGTGCAAAAAATCTGAAAAAATTCCTGAACATTTTTCGACCAAAAGTAAAGATACCACTTTTTTGAAATTTCGAAAAAAATATAATTTTATTTTTTATTGACAAAATACGTTTTTTTTTTATAATTATGGTCTTTTCGATGTATTTATGTGGTTGTAGTCCGGTTCAGTGAAAAAAATACTTTATCAGAGTGTGTATTGAGAATATCGGACCCATAGAATGGTTCAAGTAAGTTTTTAGCATTTTTAAAAAACACTGTTTATACACTTTACAGTTAAACACTATATAGTGTGGCCTACGGACCCTCGCTGTGTGCTGACTAGCACACACTTGACCTATTTATTTGTAATTATTGCAAATATTTATTATTAGATGGAATAGAGGTAAAAGTAAAGGAAATTATCTTTGTAAATTTGAAATTTGCTTCCTTTAGATTCTTGATGGATCTGATGACTACTATTGGTTCGGCTATGACTAAAAGCCATTAACAGCAAGGAGTGTAGTTTAAATAGAAAATGGAGACCACGTTTTGGCTAGGAATCATCATCAGCAGAAGAATCTAAGTGGAGTAAAAGAGGGGTGAGTATAATATAAGTGGGCTAAAGAAGGTAAACAGTTTAAAAAGGAGAAGGAGACAACGTTTTAGCTAAAAGCCATCATTAGCATCAGAAGAATGGTGGCCTAAAAAAAGAGTAAAGTTATAAATAGAGATGAAGGCACCGCACCGTTGTTTTGGCTAAATGTCATCATCAACAGAAATCATATAGAACTCTAAGAAGAATCTAGTTAAACTAATGAAGGAGTAAAGTTATTAAAGAATATGGAGGCACCGCACCGTTTTGGCTAAATGCCATCATCAGCAGAAAGATATATAACTTTAAGAAGGATCTAGTTAGACCAATGAAGTTATGTTTTGGCATATTTGCTAGTCAAATAATTGAGGATAATATATCTTTATTTTGAAAGTAAATTTATGCAAAGTAAATTTATGGATGCGTTCGGAATCCCTTACCAGGTCGACCAAGAAGTAACCGGAGTGTTCAGAAAGACCAACCTAATCAACCGACCGCGTTCATAAACCTTCGTTTGACTTAAGGGTCGATCGAATCCAGAATACGGTTAGTCAGATTATTTAACCATAATATTACCTTTTGGTTGTATTTCATTGTAATTTTAAAAGCGCTGTCTCTTGTTGCGTCGGTTTTTTACTATTCTTTAAAATTATGTTTTAATATTTAGTTATTGTAAAACATGAACATTTATCGGCTTTTTTTTACCCACCTTTTTTATTTTGAAATTGAGATAAATTTTGTGGGTAATTTTGTGACTTATTATCAGAATATATCAAAACTGCAAGATGAAAAATGTGATATTAATTTTTTTTAATTTTAATTTTAAATATTTTATGGATACCAATACCAATATAGGTGCATATAAACTAAAAAAGAACCCCTTTATTGATGTGAACATTACGATGCAATGCTTGAGGAGGAAGATGCTGCTGAAATTCACATTAAATTGTGAATTAAGAGTTTGCAGTAGAAGGAAAGAGGAAAGGGATGATGACTATATTACAGATTTAACCTATAGGGGTGACGCTACAATAGTTTAAGCAGGTACTTAAGAAATCGCAATAGCTTCACATCTTTCTCACCCCAATTTATAACCTTTCTTGGTTTATAACCTTTTCGGTCGTCCGCTTCCTTCTACCGTTCGAAAACAAGATTACTTCAAGCCGCTATGACTCTAACCAAAACAAACCGCGGGTCAACCGACAGGTTGACTGGTTAGTGTTTCCGAACGCACCCTAACAGGTTATATAAGTAACAACTGTGTATTTTGTAGTATGCATGATATACTACAATATAGTCACAGATCTGCTAAAGTTAAAATATATTTGAAACAAACTTAAGCGAAACCTCTTGGTCGTATGAATATTTTATTGTGGAGAATTTACTTGATTTTCAAGTTATGTTAGTCTCAAGTAAAAGTAGAAGATACAAGTAAAGTTAAGTTGTCGGAATAAAGTATTAGTTTTTTTCCAGATCGTGATTCTCAGTTATTCTATCTGACTTAGTTATTAATCACGATACTTCTCCAAGCAAAGTCCTGTAATATTCCCCACTTGACTAAGCATAAATTATCTTCTGACTTATTAAGTCCGCCCTCGCTTCTCTAAAGTCTACTGCTTTAGAATCTTTCTCTCTCTCTAACGGTTGCAATACAGGTTTTTTTTTTAATATAAAAAGATTAATGGTCAAAACTTGACTTCGGGTAAATTGAAATACTACGACTGGTACTTGGTGGCGTTTTCTCACACGCCTATATACTACTTATTGGATAATTTTTCATGTACAAGAAAGCGCATTGAAATATAGGTTTGGTCATTCGTATATGCGATATTGAAAAACCCAGGGTGAAGCAATGGACATCTTGTATCGAATATACTTGTACTAAATGAAATCTGAAACGTAAGTGAATTTTTCTCTTTACTGTTGGGAACTCAGTTGGGTTTTAAACTACCACACCTTATTTTTTAGTTGTTCAATTGATTATTTAACGATTACGTGGTAAAAATTAGTAGTGTGCATAACTGAGTGTGTAAGTAAAAGTGAATTTGCCACTTGCTAGGTGACCATTATGATTTGAATAATATATCAAATGGCCTACTAAAATTAATTTAATTTTGTTCTGCTAATTTTGACTCGAGATAATGAAAATCACATTGTTCACCAAAATGGATGGAATATGGCAGCTCTTCATCGGTCTTTTTTATTAACAGCCTATAAACAAAAGCAAACTATGTCTTGCAGATGGACTTAGTCGACCACATAGTCAAAGGCACCAAATTTTGACTGATACAAAAATCTTGTTTGATGTTAGTCAGTCACTCTTTGGCTTAGGGTACGATTCGAGTGGTGAGCGGTGGTTGGTGAGCGGCAGAGTGGTGCCGCTTATGTTTATGTTTACATTGAGTACAATGGAAGGAGAGGACGGCCGGCTGTTACAAGCACATAAGCGTCTGAGCAAAACATGTTGCCGATTGCCGCTCACCCTAAACATTAATATTCGCTCACCGCCCAGAGTTTAGCTAGTTCATTTGACGACGCCATGTTGAAAACTATGGAACATATCACCCTTGCTATTATTATATTTGCCCAGTGCTGCTCACCGCGCTGACGCTATGCCGCCAGTCGTTCACCGCTCGTATCGCACCCAAGACTTTGTACACGTTATCTCCTGGAGTATATGTATTGTGATTGAGATAAATAAACCAGGAATTATAGAAACAAGTTCAATCCCATTTTATTTAAATATTGACTGTTAATAATTGTTCGTCAACTATGATCAACACTCATTACTACGTTTTTATTAGCTTGCTTTCTTGTTTGTTTGTTTGTTTGTTTGTCCGGTACAAATCTAGCAATCGATTTCTAACTAACTTCCCGAATAGCTAGACATTTGAAACTTTTAGCATAGCTCAGAACACGATGACAATGCATTGTTTTAATACTTTTAGCCATCTTTCAGCAGAATTTAATTGGTTTTCAGCAAATTTTGCTGTACGGAAACTTAGTTCGGAAAAAATCCGCCAGATATTTTATTTGTTTTGCCATGTCCAATATTTACGCAATCTTCATTTTGACGGGTCTCAAATTTGTGATAGATAAACATTGAATGACAGCAAAACAGGAAATATTGATTATATTATTTATCGATTATATTATTTATATTAGTTCAAATCAAATATATCGATGGCACGCTTTAGATTTGGTGTTGGGGAGATCCGTTGAACAAAGATTTGTCCTTTTATAGGTTTAAGATCAGCTCTCTAGATGGTTGTCATTTATGTGAAGTAAATAAATTTGGAACTATTTTTTTTTTTTTACTAACATTGTATATTATATAACAATAACAATTATATTATTAACATTACATACGACTCAACAGAAAATTTAAAAACGTAGTATATAATTGTTCTTTTTATCTTGAAATTATTTCTATCTGTTTTCGAAGACCTATTTTCGTTTCCGGATGTAATTGAAGCTAACTTTCTACAAACAAATTTGAAGAGCTCAGGGAGACTAATTCCGATACTTCTTTAGATTGTTACTACCCTGTTGTTTTAGAATATAAATGACTGACTAAATAACTATAAAGAAAAAGGGATGTTTAGTCCAATGTTACTTTTGGACAAAGGAATATCATACTTCTGTTTGTATAAGGGGAGCGACAGTCTGAAGAAGAACATCCCTTACACCTTCTTTAGATTGTTACTCCCTTCTGTTTTTTTATAGGGGCAGTAAAAATCTAAAGAAGTGCCCTAATTCCAGTATATTTAATCTAAACCAACAAAATTATATAAAACAAAGTTGTAACCAAGGTAACAATAATTTAGTACAGTTTTGGACAAAACATAATATATTAAATAGTCTGATTTATCCGTCTTATAATGACCTCTAAGAAGTCAAACAGGCACAGGCTGGAATATATATATATATATATATATATATATATATGTTTATGTATAAATCACTTGTAAAATGAAATATTCTGTAAGATAGTTGAAAGATATTGATCTTGAAACTGAAAGTTCATAACAGGTTGCTCACACCTACCTTCACTCCCAAATCAGATCTTTTTTAACCTGAACTAACCAACTAACTATTTATCTTTTTTTCCCTTCTTCTACTAGACAGGTTGTCTCTACGCTTGACAACGGACTCCGACTCTCTTTCATATACGAGAATTAAATCACGTCGAAATATCAATCATTTGCTGCTTCGAGTGTCTGACGAGTTTGTTGCAAAAAGTACGGACGATTGATTGATAGTTAGTCCTCTGTGAATTAGAACTGGTCTGATCTGATGTCAAACTATTCTGTCAAAGTTTCTTAATCTTATGTATGACAAAGTTAAAGTATAATTTTTCATAATGTTACATCCACTTTCTATTAGCTTGAGATAGGAATAAAGATTTTTTTTTTAAACGTTGTTTCATTATGTTAGATTTTTAAAATAGATAAATAAGTTTTCAAGACGAATTAGTGCTCTTCAACATTTAGAACATTCTATATTTTATTTTTATGTTTTTTAAACCTGTCTTACTTTTAGTACTTCAGCCTCGAGTTAGACGTATCATAAAAAAACAAAATATAATATTTAGTGTTAAATGAACAAAGAACATTAAATTGTTCAGATACCGTTTTACTATACTTAAAGAGTAAAGTATTTTAACAAAATAGGGGGGAAGATATTTTCAATATTATTAGGTTTTACAATTAATTTCTAAGTTAACTCGTTCTAATACTTTTTTGTCGATTGTCAACTTTGCAAAATCTTGCTCTTACTTTGTTGTAGATAGTCAACTTGGCTAAATCTTGCTCATACTTTATAGTCAACAATTAACTTTTTTAACTCTTGCTCTTACTTTGTTGTCGATAGTCAAATTTGCTAAATCTTGCTCATACTTAAGAAAAGAATTAACTGTGTTAATTCTTTGCAATCTTTAAACTAAAGATACACTCTTACTTGTCTCATTATTATTATTATTATTTTTTTTTTTTTTCAAATATTTTTTTTTCAATGATTTTATAGAGGAAATAAACTTTTACACTAATACTTATGTCAAAGCATGTTCACTAATAAGAATGGAAAATAGATAGACAAAATTAGGTAAAAAGATCGCGATTTGTTAAAAAATAACCTTCTTTTCTTTTGTTGGCAAGCAAATGATGCTGACCCACCCCTCCCACAGCCCTAGTGGCTTTATTTTTTCCAGCTCATACAGATTGGCCAATCTGAGTGTCAATAGTCAATACTAGAGGTCGACCAAGAAGTCATGAACACGGGAGAAACGGAAAGCTTAACTTCGTTTAAAATCGGAACTTCCGAGTAGTGCCGAAGTCAGAACAGTCGGGTGCTAAGACAATAACCATTCCTGGTTTGTATGACATGCCCAGTTATGTCAAATCTCACGAATAACAACATAGGTTTCCGGTTTTGTTTGTTTTTATACAGCACGAACAGTCACAACTGTTCTAAATCCAAATCAACTCAGAAATAAAGAGGAAGAAAAAAAAATAGATTAAGGAAAAAGAATATCGATTTAGATTTAAAGAATATTATTATGAATAATCAATAAATAATAATATAAAGATATTATTAGTGATTTCTTATCAGGTACAGTGTTGCCTGTTGCAAAAAATTTAGAAGTTATCAAAAATAAAATTATTAATAACAGAAGAACAACACTGTGTTTTTTGACCGTGGTCTATTATATCAAAAACTGACTGTACATGGCGACACTAGCGCACTCCTCACATTTCCATGACTTCTTGGTCGACCTCTAGTAGTAAGAATACTATATATTGGTGACGATATTTACCCTTGATTATTCCATTTGACGTATTAGATAAGCTTTGTTCAGGCGGCCGAACAGAGGAAACGAGCAGATCATTTGTTTCTGCGCATGCCCAGTCTGAGATGCGCAGGCGCACTTTAGACTGGCCATGCGCAAACCCCCCGTTTTCAACTCATGGCAAATGCTCTGCTCGCTTCCTCTTTTTGGTTCGGCAATCTGCATGAGGCTTTAGTCGTTGACTTAGTATTGTTATCCTGATTAATATAGTTTAAATCTTGTCGTCTTCCTGTTTTAATTTTGTCAGAATCGTTGATAAATCTCTGTAAAAATCGTTCATTCTTTTTTAAATCGATGATTTACCGTTACTCTTTAATTATTAAATTTAGAATATGCAATGAATTTTACATTTATTTGTTTCTATTCTATAACAATATCCAGCAAAACATAAATCTACATTTATTAGCTAATAAAATGAAGAGAATTGAGCAAATTCCCAAAGGGTTTTAATAAACTTACTCTTTTATTTATTACAGTAAACGGATAAATAAAATACTTATTTTGTTTTAATTTTATGCGTGACCCCATCAAAACTTTGATTGCCTGGGAACTAAAAAATAAATGACAGCACCATCTACTTGAATATAAAAATAATATTTAGTGATGTGTTAAAAGTCGTATTCAAATTATTGATTTTTTACAGAGATACCATAAACCATATTTATAAGAACTTAAAATTCCTCCCAAAACTTAAATATATGAGTCAGATCAATGATACGAAATATCACGCGATGCATTTTTCGTAATTTAATTGTACAATACTGATATGGAGAGGTATTGAAAATTATATATTAATATACCTATCGATACTTTATGGCTTCAATATAAACAGTTTGTATAAGAAGATTATATATTTACAACGTTTCGTAACTTATTGTTCTGCTGTAACTTCTTTAGCCTTCATCAAGGTGAATTTACTTCATTGTATGCAAATCAGATGTTTCAGCGATGCTACGGACTTAAAAATCTATTTGTTTTCTTGCGCTATTGCACGTCTTAAAGAAGAAATTTATGTAAACAATTTTAAAGTTGAGATAACATTGATACATTGTATTTTTAAATCGTGATTCTTTATTGTCATATGAAAACTCATCTGGGTTGTGAGTAACACTCTATTGAGCATTGAATTTTACAGGGTTTAGGAGAAGAATAGCAATTTAAGAAAAATATGTATGGAGTAATACAGAGAATCAACCAATTGCTCTAGAAATAGATTAGGTTTAAAGCGGACTAGGAAATCTCAATTAATCAGGAGAATATTTACAAGGAAAGAATATTTTCCTAGGAATAAAATTTTCTGAGTAAAAATTGAATTAACATTTAACCAAAATTACCTGTTGATTTCTGGACAGGATCTAGGAAGAGAACAGCCAAATATCTAATAACTCCATGCAGGATTTAGGAATAGAAAATAGAATGCTTAGAAGAGTAGAACAGGGTTATGAATGAGAGGGGAATAATTATATTTAGATTGTGAACCATTTTAATAATTAGATGTAGATGTTATAATATTTTGTGACCTAACCAGGATCTACAGTATTGAAATTACAATTCTCCGATACAAGACCATCCCGACGATCCTTAAGTCGCGTCCAAATTATGCCAAATGACATTTGTCAAGTGTGATGTGGACGTCTCACTTGGCATGTGCCATTTTCCTATGGTTGACATAAACGTGCCATTTGCCATGCAAAACCGAACCCGAAGACTGTCGGTCCGGATCAATAGAAGCCAGATAGCAAGAAATTGCTGTGAGTTTTGGTAAAGGATAAGGAAGTTGTCGATAGAAAATTTGTCCCTCATAATCAATGATCTTCATGTAGCAAAAGTTCCTGAAACCAGTTCCACTTCCGTACTCTTCATTTAGTAAGTCCATATCGTTCGTCCTTCGTGATTAACTCATTATTTATTTTATTTGCTGGTTATCGACTTCTTCCTCTAAAAAGTTGAACATTGCGATTCACGGCGTTTCTCATTTTCAACAAATAATTACGACAGCAGTAGCAACAAATTCATCATCTCGTCCTACACCACGATTGAGTTGGCCAGTTGTATTCTGGTCAAATAAATTTTATTTGGTGCCATCCAAAGAAAAGCTGGCTTTGCCAAGTAGCTTTGCCATTTGGCCTTGCCAACTGGCATATTGCAGCATAGAGTGGACGTGGCTTAAGACCTCATGTAGCATGTATCGTTATATACTATACATTATCTATGACCTATGATGAGAACAAAAGTTGTTTAGAACATAACTTCTTAGAAAAGAAGCAGCGTTACATGAAGCATCCTCAAAGAGCCGTCTTCTAACTTTGTACTGTTCACCAAAGAAGACAGTTTCTTGGTTTTAAATCAATAAATTCATTTATTGCTCTATAGATCATGCGGATTGAGTAATAATTTGTGGTTAACTACAAATTCAAGGAAAATGTCAGCTTTAAATCTGTACAATACTAAGTAACTTTTTTGTGCATTTGTTTTTATATCTGTGATGTTGATTAGGTAGAATGAAGTTATTATTAAGAACAAATTTAAGGGATGGAGTAGCGTTAAATCTACGATACATTATGATTATGTCTTCGGCCTATATAAATTTAATCAAACTGTTTTATAAAATTTTTAATCTGTTGACGTTCTACAATCCTATACTTTTATAATAATTAAATTAAATGTTTATAACAGTTATCATTTCTCATATCTTATTAAGAATTAAATGCATTGTACAAATTATAAAAGTTAAAACTGACTACAATAAATAAAACCTCCAACCACTTTCAACATTATTCTACATTGTCGTTGTTCCAGTTAGTTTTTTGGTTTATTTAATTTTATAAGGTATTCCATTACTGTTATCTTTTAAGTGCCGACGGTTTGGTATGTGAGTATATAAGTTAAGACACGACTTAGTTCTGCCCGGATTCTGCTCGAATTACACATTTTATAAAATGCGATATTTCAGTTATATTGTTTTTTTGTTACTCATTTGTTCTACTTTTACTTGTCCTTAAGTGTTAATATATTTTAAGGTCCTTAATCCTGTTGTAAAATGTCTGTCTGTTGGTTCAAATCCTTTCTCTTAGTTACTTTTTTTGTTAATGTTAACCTTTATTGGAAGAACGTTCTTCTAAGCTTATGATACTCAGCTTAATAGTTATTGGCTATTACCATAAAATCTCAGGCAATGCAATTAACTTTACACCTGTTTATTTTCAATTTATTGAAACTTATACGCATAGGGAAAATAAATCTAAAAAAAATTGGTAAGGCGTGAATCTCACGTAAAAAGGGTTTCGTTGGTATTGTGAACACAAAATTAGTAAGGGGGGAGGGGAGAAAAGTTTTGATTTTTTTTTGACAAAATGGCGCGCAAAATTAAATGTTAATATCAAGTGTTATACATTTTTGAAATCTACTCTTCCATACCCCACCTACATACCTTTCATTTGATACCCCACTCAAAATTAAAAAAAAAAATCGGATAACATGAATTATCCGCCATCTTGGATTTCCAGTAAATCAGATCAAATTGATAATCTTATTTTTTCTATGGCCCAGCAGACCGCACATTCTGCATATTTTTCTATATTTTTAGTAATTGCGGAAATACGATTTTAGGGGGGGGGGGGGGGGGGGCACGCAAAATTTCGATGTTTTTTGACAAAATGGCGATGGAAATTAAGCACTATCCCTAAGTGGTGTATATATTTCTATTCTACTCTTCAATACCTTTCATTTGATACCCCACTCAAAATTTTAAAAAAATACTTTTTTTCGAGTGACATGAATTATCCGCCATCTTGGATTTCCAGTAATTCAGATCAAATTGCTAATCTTATTTTTTCTATGGCCCAGCAGACCACACATTTTGCATATATTTCTATATTTTTAGTAATAACGGAAATACGATTTTAGGGGGGGGGGGACACGCAAAATGTCGATGTTTTTTAACAAAATGGCGCTGAAAATTAAGCACTATCCCTAAGTGGTATATATATTTCTATTCTACTCTTCAATACCTCACTCAATTTGATACCCCACTCAAAATTTAAAACAATTTTTTTTTTGCGACGTGAATTATCCGCCATTTTGAATTTGAATAGCTGATAATATTGAGTTCGCTATATTTTTCCTGTGTGCGCGTCAATCGATCTTGTATACTGGAAAATTTCACGTTTTTATCTCTTTTGGTTCAAAAGTTATTGGAACCGTACAGAGTGACAGACGGACACAGGAACGAAACTATAAGGGTTTCTTTTTTTTGGTTTTACCAACGAAACCCTAAAAACAATACACACACGGTTTATTGTCTAAACCTAAACCAATATTTTTTTAACCAGTCGTCAAATATTTTTGACTGTCTAAAACATGTCACATTGAAGAAACTGTTGCAATGTAGAAGTGCTAAGACATAAAACTGTGTAATCAATGTTTTATTTTATTTATGTTTTTTCAAATTTAAATGTTTCATATAAATCTAAATGTTTACATATCAAATTATTAGAAAGTGGTCCTGTGGAATAAATTAATTACCACATCTGCACGGCTATCAATGAATTAAGGGCAGCACGAGGTCGTGGGATATATTGCTCTGATTTATAGTGCTCACTAATAATCACATCATGCTCGCTTCGGTGGTATAATGTACAGAGGTATGATGTGTGAAGTGGCTGCAACTCTCTACCACGGGGATAGTACAATGGGCCTAAGTAATAAGTAAGGCCTAAAGGTTAGTTTTAAAGATGTGGTTTTTGACCTACCAAACTTTTGTATTGTATTTTGACATTTTAATGTCTTGGCTATGGGACATAAGCTCGAAAAGCGTTACACGAGTAACAGGGAGTTAGGAAGATATAGGAGGTGTTCAATCGAGTCTGCCCGCTCTCGGTAGGGCCTATCCACCCGTGCCCTCCCGATCACCTACCTGCCCCACGTCTCACTCTCTTCGCTTCTCGCTACTTCTCCAGTAGTCGCTCACGCGCCCCAACTACAACTTCTTCTACAGCTCCGATTTGCATCGGGCAAACGCCATAACCCTTAGAATTTTATTCCTAATAAACTTGCATTCATATAATTTATTTTTTACATTATTTTTTTTTTATTTTTGTTATACTATAATTTTTTGCATTTATTATAAAAATATGGGTGAAGAAGCTAAAAGATTACTTATTAATAAACTGGAAAAGAATAGAAGTACTTTTTATCATCGTGCACTACATATGTTCGATTTAATTCCTAATTTACAAACGCAAGAATCTGCACGCTCAAGTTTTTGACATTTTCATGTCTATACTTTGGCACATAAACTCGAAAAACTTTACCAAGAAAGACACTAAATAGCGTTACACAAGCGTTATCAAAAATCGATACCAAAAAACGTTACACAAGTGTTACCAAAAAGCGACAGCAAAAAGCGTTACATGAAAATGTCTCTCTGTCTTGCAGACTCGTATGCAAGCAATTTTTTATGATAAAATGCGCCCAATAACATTAAAATTAAGTATATTTTTGAAAACCAAAAACAACCACAAATGGAATATATATATATATATATATATATATATATATATATATATATATATATATATATATATATACACTATTTTATATACACTATCAAGGTTTAGAACAAGTTCTGTGATCCTTTTTTGACAAAAGTCTAAAAACATATATTTTTAGTACTTAGTTGGTACTTCTGTAGATTGTTACTCCCCTATGTTTTTATAGAATGTAAATGACTTTGATTAAATAACTATTAAGACAAAGGGATATAAACTTATTATAAGTTGAGTTTTTATAAGTGGAATAACAGTCTAAAAAAGATCATTCCGTACACCTTCTCTAGATTGTTACTCCCCTATGTTTTTTTCTATAAGGGGAGTAACAATCTAAAGAAGTGCCACTTAGTTTACTTCTAAAAAAAGCTGTTATATATTTGTTTATTTACTTTTAACACTTAAGTGTGCAAAAGAAAAACAGCATAACTGGAAGTATAACAAACAAAAAGTAAAAAAATAAATTCTATAGTATTAAGTCAGAAATGCCTTATGAATACCATAAATTTCACATCTTTATGATCATACATTTTTTTCCTCGACATGTTATAGTGAGAAAAATGTGATTTTTTGTTTTTTTTGTTTTTTTTTTTAAATACAAACTAGTTCTAAAAAGATAAACGGCGTCACATTCCACAAAAGCTTCAATAAATTCCACACAAAAAAAAAAAAAAAAAAAAAAAAAAAAAAAAAAAAAAATCCTATAAAACTTTTCATAAATTTATTTACGAAGTCAAGAATTTATTACTTTATCCCCTTTGGGGATCTTCAAATCACCTAAGTTCATATAATTTTTCTTTCTGTTTGTATTTTGTACTATAAAAATTAGTTGCGATTTTTTTTAAAAAAAAACATTTTATACCCATAAAATTACTAAGTAAACAAAATAATGATTTTGCTGTCACAACTTGTTATGACAGAAATTTTGAAATATGATTTCAACGCCTTACAAATAATCCTTCTTATGCCAGCAAAAATCTAGTTTAAAATAAAAATAAAAGCGATGAAATATTTCATAAAGATTTATATTGCTGTGAATTTTTACACTTGTCTAGAATATGTTTTAAGAATGTTATTTACATAATATTATTTAAATATTTTAAAATTATTTCATAATATTATTTCTAGTTTACGATTTGTTTAAAGTTATTTTGCCTTATTTATAACCATTATGAAAAAGTAAGGTTTGATTTTTGACGATAACAATCTTTGAATTTTATAATTACATTCTATGAAATTTGTTATTTTTCACATGCTTTTATTTTAAACTTGATTTTTACAAATATTTTAATCTATATTTGACCCAATTCCCAACTCCCTAGAAAGCTGAAACTTGCACAGTACAATAAATAATCAATCTTTATTTAATTAATTCTCATTCAAATTATTGAATTAAGAAAATCTATAAATGCTTGACATCAAACAATTCAATTGGCTTTGAATTTTCTTACTGTATTTTTATTTTTGCTTCCAAGCTTACCGAATGCAACGTAAGCTATGTAACCGTTTCCAAGAACAAAAATTTATTGGGTCTCCAATTTCAAAAATTTCAAGACAGAAATCCGTTTCAGACATCAGGGAACATTTTTGGTTCCGTGTCTGTCGCTTAATTTTTGCTAACCAACATATAATATCTTAAAAACTACACATCTGATTTTATTGAAATTTGGTTCTTACGTCATAATTAGCCCATTGTTGGTCCTATATATGCGCGCAAACATACATTTATTTACACCTATATTATCAAAAGCACTTATCTGAGTTTTATTAAATTCAGATGTTTTTTGATTTTGACAGCTTTAAATACTCTGCTAATTATTGGGGTACATAGTTTCCTCGGGTCCTATTTCGTAATATTCAATGATGTTATGTTTTTAAAACCTATTATTATCCAATTTATTTAATTTTTCCTGTTTTTTTTTTTTTTTTAAATCTGTCAAAATTGTTTTGATTTTTTACAATGTATTAAAGTATCAATTTAGAAAAATGTAAGAGTACAGATGGTTGAAATTAATGTGGGACTTTTTGCGGGCTAAAAGGGCTACTTTCGATAAACCATCCAAATTTCATAAAAATCAGTTATGTCCCTTTGAAGATATAGGTGTTATTAAATGTATGTTTGTGCGCATGTGAAAGAGAAACAAATAGGCGTTTCTTGCTTTTATCAGGAGAATCAGTCACTATTTGACATCATGCTTGATTATTGATTATACTTCCAATTCTTTGCCCATATTGTCCTGACTGGGGACGCGCACCACTTTCACTTAAATTTTATTTCCATTTTTTAAGTTTTTGGTAGTTTTCATACTACGGAAAGTTAAATTTTAATTTAAATCAAATTATAATTATTATTAACTACGGGAAACAGACAGTGAAAAATACACTCCTGTGCCGGGATCCCGGCACAGGAGTGTATTTTTCACTGTCTGTTTCCCGTAGTTAATAATAATTATAATTTGATTTAAATTTAAATTTTATTATTAAGCTAACTTTAGTGAAATTTCTACATATAATACAAAATAAATTAATATTGTACAAGTATTCAAAAATAAAATAATAAAAATATACATACAAAATTAAAAACATGTAAACTATAATTCTGACTGACTGATTTTGTGCTTGCAAATTATGACAGTAAACAACGGTATTTTAAAATAATAATAAAAAAAAACCATATGTTCTAATAATATGTGTATGAAATAATAATAATATGTTCTATAATATTTTGCTAAAATGATTTCACGTTTATATTTAGTTTACCAGGTGTGTGGGCTTATAAAACAGATTAAGTCCTATCAGGGGTCCGCACCTCCTCATGTCTCTATTTAACCTCCCACACCAAGGTTTAATGCCCCCCCCCCCCCCCCCCCCTACAGACAAGGCACACATTTAGCGATGGTCAAATTCCTTATAAACTCGTTGAACATGTCGACCGTAATCAAGTTAAAGGTGTCTCTAATGAGATTTTCTTTTTTATCAAGATTTCTTGGAAGGTGAGGAATTTAACAGTGTAGCCTAGACCCTAGACTGTATAAGGTCCGTAGAATGGGGCGACCAAAGCTAAAGTGAAGCGTCGGCAGCGCCGCAACGACCGAAAATATAAACTAATAGAGGAGCGTCACTCTCCTGAGGTATACCTCAGATGGTTGGTGGTTAACTCACCACAACGGGTTTAGGATTATAGTGTACTAAAATCAGATTAATCTTCTTGGGACACCAACCCACATACTCATTTTACTCTATATATATACTTCAATAGGTTTAATAATTTCTCTTATTATCTATAATATAAGTGGCAATGTCCTGATTGACTGACTGACTGACATAGAATCAACGCACAGCAAAATCTGCTTAACCGAGAGACTTGAAATTTTGAGGATATACTCGGTTCATATCATAGGCATCCACTAAGAAAGGATTTTGCGAAATTTTTATTTTTGTACCCAGGGGTACGGGGTACAAATGTCAAAGTAATGAATACTTTTAATGATGCATATCGTTGAAAAGCTCTTTAAAAGTACAGTAATTGTTGTTATGTACAGTTTTGTCATATTTTCATTTAGGAGGGGGTAAAATGGAAAAATGTGTATAACTACATCTTATATAAATGAAGAGTGTCTATGAGTGTACTGCTTACATGAGATTATAAAGTTAAAATGTTGGCACACAGGAGTACGGGGTACAAATGTCAAAGTAATTGATAGGTACCCTTTATGATGCATATCGTTAAAAGGCTCTTTAAGAGAAAAGTAATTGTAATGTACGTTTTTGTCATTATTTTCAATTAGGAGAGGGGTAATAAGGAAGAGTCAACGTATGTGTGTGTGTTCTTTATTCAAATCTAACGTTTTATTCCGATTTGAATGAATATTTGCACACTTGTCCTTCAAAGCAAGGGGAAAAGGGGAAGGTCACTGACTTCATGCATGTTCGAAATTTTGATTTTGGTACACAGGGGTACGGGGTACAAATGTCAAAGTAATGAAAACCCTTCACGATGCATACCGTTGAAAAGCTCTTTAAGAGTGCTGTACAATTATTGTTATGTACATTTAGGGGGGTAAAATGGAAAAATATATCTATAGCTATGGATAAAAAACTAATAATTGTTGTGTCCGTACATTTATCCGATTGGCTAAAATTTTGTATTTTTTTATTTTTTTTTTTTATTATTATTTTTTTTTTTAAAATACCTTTATTGAATAGTACAGAAAGAAAATACCACTGCTTTTCCTTTTTAAAAATTTAGTCGGAATGAATTACTAATTAGGGATATTAGCAAATTATCTTATCAAAGGGGAGGGATAGAATCTAGATATTCTCGCTTTGTAAAATAATTTAAATGTTTCTTGATGGTAGTTTATAAATCCATTAAATTGAAAATAAAACACCCCGTAGCGAAGCACGGGTATTCAGCTAGTATATATATATATTTAAACAATCAATTGATTATATGTTATTTCGTTGCAGAATTAAGGACGAGTTATACAGAGAAGCAGCGCTATGATGGCTGGTTTAACAATCTGGCTCATCCACATTGGGGATCAATCGGTGAGTTAAATTTCTTTGATGGTAATTGATGTTTTATTTAACTATATATAAAAAAAATCAGTCGGTATCGGCTGGCCTACGGCCATCTAGCTCCCAGGAACATATGTGCTAGGTAATTGTATTAAAGCAGGTTCTTTATGGAAGCTAACAATTGTGCAGGATTACCAGGTTGTAATTACATTCTCACGTTTAAGATTACTTGTTGCATATTATAAAAAAAAAATATATATATATCGATTTTTAGATTTTTTTTCTTTTTTGTTATTTCAAAACACTTAATCAATTTGATAGTATTGCTGAATCATCTTGATTTTACTACGTAGTGGTTTTTTGTTTATTGTTTATGGAATTTAATTTTAGCAATATTTTGCCATTTCCTGGGATTTTTAATTATCATCCAAATTCATCAAATCTGGCTTAAATCATAGTTCTCTATGATATCAATTTGATTATGTCATGTGAAAACATGTCTCACGTCTGTGAGATATGTTTCACAATTATGATGAAATCATTGAGAAGTGAGAAATGTTTCACAATGATGATGAAATCATAGAGAAGTAAGAATTGTTTCACAATGATGATCAAATCATAAGAGAAGTGAGGCAAGTTTCACAATGATGGTCAAATCATATAGAAGAGAGTCATGTTTTACAATGATGATCAAATCATATAGAAGAGAGTCATGTTTTACAATGATGATCAAATCATAGAGAAGTAAGACATATTTCACAATGATGATTAAATCATAGAGAAGTGAGGCATGTTTCATAATGATGATCAAATTTTAGAGAAGAGAGATATGTTTCACAATGATGATCAAATCATAGAAAAGTGAGACATGTTTTACAATGATGATTAAATCGAAAAGATGCTAGGTGTAAAAGTAGCGTTTTATGAATCTCGTCACTTCTTACGTATATTTAACAAAAATATTACATCTTGTAATTATTTCAACATACGTACCCATATATATGTTAATGGAAATACGTATACATTTGTATTTCTTACTCTGGAGTAGGTATACGTATATGTAAATGTAAGGGGAACTGTAAATTGCACAATTTTTTTAACGAAGCAAATCAAAGTATGTAAATTGCACCACTCCTGTTTAAAACAAAGTACGTATAGATCAAACCATGTAAATTGCACCACTACCACTACCTCTTGAAACGAATAAGTAAAATAGTGTAAATTGCACCACTACCTCTTGAAACGAAGTAAGTAAAATAGTGTAAATTGCACCACTACCTCTTGAAACGAAGTAAGTAAAATAGTGTAAATTGCACCACTACCTCTTGAAACGAAGTAAGTAAAATAGTGTAAATTGCACCACTAAAAGTCGCTTTGTCAAACTTAATGATTGGACTAATGGATTTTGTCACTTTTTGTTACAAAAGTGAGATGATCCTCTGTCCCAAAACACATTGGAATAAATGTCCCTTTGTCTTATTTGATTGTTAGGCTAACAGATATTGTCACTTTCAATTACAGAAGAGCGATATTCCTTTGTCCCAAAATACATTTGACTAAATGTCTCTTTGTCTAACTTAATGATTGGACTAATGGATTTTGTCACTTTTTGTTACATAAGTGTGATATTCCTTTGTCCCAAAATACATTTGACTAAATGTCTCTTTGTCTAACTTAATGATTGGACTAATGGATTTTGTCACTTTTTGTTACATAAGTGTGATATTCCTTTGTCCCAAAATACATTTGACTAAATGTCTCTTTGTCTAACTTAATGATTGGACTAATGGATTTTGTCACTTTTTGTTACATAAGTGTGATATTCCTTTGTCCCAAAATACATTGGACTAAAAGTCGCTTTGTCTTATTTGATTGTTAGGCTAACAGATATTATCAGTTTTAATTACGAAAGAGTGATATTCCTTTGTCCCAATGTACATGTATAATTTTACTTACGATGGAACCATTGAAATGAGGTTGAAAGGAATTGGTGCAATTTACATAGTTTGACCTACCTCACCTCGTTCTGGAAGGCAGTGGTGCAATTTATACAATTTTCCTTACCTCGTTTTGAGAAGCAGTGGTGCAATTTACACTGTTTTTCTTACTTCGTAAAACATTATTTTTTATTTCTGGCAAAAAAATGGTGCAATTTACGTACACCCAAATGTGAACATATTAGCTTTGCTTTTTTACTGTCGATTGTAATATTTTAAATGTAAATACGCGTCCCATTTCCTTTCTTACTTTGTAGTGTATGTAAACTTATACATAATATGATATTATGTATTAACATATTATTTTTCTCTTTAACTGTTCAACTCTTTAACTGCAACTCTTAACTCTTTAACTGTTTAAGCTCTTACTCTGGAGTAAGGAAGGAAAGATATGTATTTATATGTATATATATACATGCAAGTTTTAACATACCTATTCGTTTTTTTCTCTTACTGTTAATTGTGAAATATAAGAAAATGTAAATAAGTAGGTATGGATTTCTTAATTACTGCCGAATGTGTACGTAAACGTATTTCTTTCTTAGTGTGGAGTGTATACGTACACTTATTTCTTCTTTTACTTTGGTGTAAATGCGTACACATATTTCTTTCTTACTGCCAAGAGCATAATTGCATGCATTTCTTTCTTGCAGTCGTGTGTACACGTAAACGCATTTCTTTCTTACGTCGTGTGTATACGTACTACGTATTTATTTCTTACAGTTAAGCAGTATTTAAAATGCATCCATATTTTAAGTGTATAATCAACTATTTTATAGGGATATCAAATTCTTCTTTAATTTATAAAATAAATAATTTAAAAGGCTATTGCACAGTTAGTTTGAAGAAACAAGTTTAAAAAAAAAAAAAAATATTAAATACAACTTAAAACGGTAATATAACTATAATAATATAGAATAGAAAAACCCTAAGTATGTACATTCATTTTAAATAGAAAAAACATTTTAGCAGAAAAATAAATTGATCATTGTGATATACTTAAATATGTATTTTTAAATTAACATTTTAATGGGAAAAAATATATAATTGATTTATATTAATTTTTAATAAAATATATAATTACCTTTTAATCTGATGGCTTTTAAAGAAATAAGTATATGGGTTCTTTCTTCATGAAATATAATTACTGGATTTTTTGCCGTCAACTACTAAATATAATTAATAGCGTTTGTAAAATTAAAATATTTATTGTTGGTTAGAATTTACGAAGGATTCATCTTGGATTTTTTTATTTTTTTTCTCTTGTTAGAAATCGTAAATTTCTCTCTCTTGATCTTCAGTGTGAAGTTGAAAGGTGAAGCATATTTAATTTATAAGGCTTAATGAGGGAAGAATCATCAAAGACGTTGAATTCGTGCTTTTGTGCCCGCGTGCCTTCTCTCTTATTATCTAGCTAAAATACATCGTTATAAACAGATTAACAAGCAAACAGGTGCAACACATTTATAAAAAGAAAATAAAATATTATTATACTTAGCTATAAAGTTACTTAAAGACATTATGCCTGTTTAGTTTAGAGCATCTTGAATAAATCTAAGTATAAAATCATGCAGAAATTTCAATTACAAATATGCACATAATTACTACTATGCACTCTCTTTAAATTCATTATATTTGTAGCTATATTTGTAAACATAAATTATTTACAATTGAGCAATTGCTTTTGCTGCTCTTGTACGCAGGCACTTTCTTTTAACTTACTGTCCTCAAGGTTTAAACAAAATGAATCAATCTTGTAACTAAATGAATTAGCACTATAATTATAAATTATCCTTAAAATTAGTGAGGTACGGTTTAAATAAAACAACTACATAGTTTGACCTACTAGTTTCGTGTAATTTGTACACATCGTCAGGGTATAACTACAGATAATAGACGAAATATACTGAATTTAAAGTATATACATGTTGACGTTAGGAATAGGACTGGTCAAGAAATGATAGAGTAAATAGAGGAGTTAGAAAGGATTGAAGGTGGGAGGCAAGAAGGATGTGAGAGGATTAACAGTAAAAGAAAGGCCGGGTGTAAAGGGTGGTGGATCCAGGTAAAGGAAAGGGGCTACATTATTTATTCAGTATATTTCGTCTATTATCTGTAGTTATACCCTGACGATGTGTACAAATTACACGAAACTAGTTGGTCAAACTATGTAGTTTTTTTTATTTAAACCGTACCTCACTAATTTTAAGGACAATTCATAATTTAACGGTTGCTAAATTTATACATCTTACTATAATTGAAGCGAGCGTAGCGAGCTTCCTACTTTCAACGAAATATGCTCCGTGTCTGTCTGTCTGTCAGTAACGTTTACGCGTGTGACGATAACTTGAGTAAAAGTTAACCGATTTAGTTGAAATTTGGTATACATGTTCCTCTTACTAATACTCAGGCTAAGTTCGTTGGACAGCGTGATCCGTCCATGAGTTCGCGCGCAACGCTCGCGTAAACGAGAGGTACAAAAATTAAATTGGAATTTCAGGACGGGAAAAGATTCTATCATCATCTACTCGATGAGACGAACATTTTTTTCAAATAACATTTTTTACTAAAACCAACAGCGACACCGCTATGACTTAATAAAGATCGCTAAAACTATTAAAGCGGACCTAAACGTTTATAATAGAGAAAACAACCTTTTTACCAATATCTTACGTTCTAACGAAACGATTTTAATAAAACTTCATATACACCATCTAATGCACAATTGAAACAGGTATGCAAAATTTCAACTTGATACAAGCAAAATTCTTAGCGTAGTGACGAGATACATTTATAATAATTGTTTAAAAGCTACCGCGGGTGGTGAAGATTGTTATAGTCGTATAGTGTATGGTTTGTTTAGGAAGTAAAGCTTTGTACCGAGTACCCCCACTCTTCCCTACACTACCCTCTTCCAGTTATCTTCAACTATGACATTCATCATGATTAATAAATTTCAATATTCAGTATTTCATTGCAATACGCTCGCTTCAATGATAGAGCCACGCGATGCCTAGTTATAATATAATATTAAATGTCTGTTTCCAGCATGTTTGGATGCGGTAAAGGCCCATTTCACACGAGGCATCTTAGCGTTACCGGTCACTTATCTCCCCACTTTTATAACCACCCATTTTTTTTATTACCCATTTTGCTTCCGAGCTTACCAGAAGGGAACGAAAGCTATGTGATCGTTCTGAAGGTCGAAACATTTTATGTCACCGATTTCAAAAGTTCCAAGACAGAAATCCGTTTCAGACATCAGGGAACATTTTTGGTTCCGTGTCTGTCTATCACGTATCTCGGAAACTATAATACCTGAAGATATTTCGTTTGTTCACCTTCTAGGTCTCCCTGCGAACTAAAAAGTAGTGTGAAAATCCTACTACCTATTAAGGCGGAAATACACATGCTAGTTACTCGCTCAAAAACATACGAGTAGCTCGCAGAGGAGAGCTACTGGCATGTGTATACATCAAATAGCATGCGAGTAAATCGCATAGGTTTGATTTTTGTCTTGCCAGTGGCACGAGTCGAGGGGAGGGGGAACTGATATGGCACGTGCGTAGAAACAGGCCTGCCAGCGCAAGGTTGCTAGTAGCTAGCACGAGTCTCCCTCAGCCCTTCAGTCTTCAGTTGCGCGTTCCTTCCTTTCGCGGGTATCTGACAACAACTCATAAACTTTTTCTAGATGCATTCGCAATTGATTCCTAAAACCATTGACGTCCCCGAACCGCATTTCATTTAGTAGGCACTGACTCGCTCCATGTACCCAATTCCCTTCTAGCTATCCAATCTTTACCCACACTCTTCGTGTCTTTTTATTATTTTTCAAATATTTTAAAACACAGTTCTTTGCAAGGAACAGAACAATCTGGTTAATTTCATTCCTCACCGATACATTCATAAGGTACATTGAAATAATTAATAAAACTATCAAAATTAATTAAATCAAATACAATTATTTCATCATTTATTCCGGATAAAAGAAGGCAAGAAACGTGTGCCTGTTTCAAAACTAGAACTGTGACTGGAATGTGTATATTGTCTTGTGCTAGTAGCTCTCACAAGACCGATTATCCGGATGATACAAGCATACTGGCAAATGTACACAGCGTCTGCAGCATGCCAGCTACTGACGTGCTAGTAACTCGCCACTAGCATGCTTTTTTACTAGTATGTGTATTTCCGCCTTTACTATTGTGCCTTCTTGTCACAGAAATATCAACCCCTTGTTTTTAAGGGGTGATTTTTTGGTGGGCTTCCCTGTATTTTTCCTGTTTGGGTTATTATAGATTGCATAAATAGAAAGTTTTAACTTTTATGTTGGTACTTTCGGAGATGCAGGTGCGTAAACGACTGACAGACAGACAATCGCAGTATTATAAGGTTTCTAGGCTTTGCCTAAAGACCCGAAAAAAGTGGCAATAAGTACAAACTTTTAGTTTGATTATATTTTATTTAATAGCGTGAATAATAAATTACCCTCATGGAATTCACAAAGAAATTGAAGTCATTATAAATATAAATCAAGGTGAAATTTATAACTAATGAGCGTTATTTTCTTTAAAAAAAACAAACTACTTTAGCTCATTATCTACTAAACTGTTTGACTAATATAGCAACAATGCGCTCAATTTTAACAACTCGTTTTTTTCCTTGTCTTATATTACGTAATTTTTGAGCAATACTAAAGCGAGATCTAAACGTTCATTAATTCTTAGGAGAACAATAAGTGAGGACAAGACAAGCTGTGACTGGGACGCAACAAGTGTTCTGATAGAACGCAACAAGTGTCCTGATTTTAAAACGTGTTCGCATTGTTGTTTCTTACTATCATTTATTTTATTTTCGTTTGTAGGTCATTTGTTAAACATTTTTCTTTTCTTTAAATTTTTAAAGTTGTACTTCGTACACCATTCTTTTGATCCTTATCTTTGATTTATGTTGTTATGATTTCTTTGATCTTTAATCTACAAATTGTTTTTATTTTTTTTCTATAACTATCTTAGTGCTCTTATCTTATAATCTTTGTACTATATTTATTTATTTTTTCTTGTTGGTAGTTATTAAGAAAAAGTCTTAGATAAGTTTAAGTATGGTATGGTTAGCCAATGTCACAACATTTTACGCGAAAGCCATCTCGCGTTTTTCTACCCAAGTGATATAGTTGGGATTTTACTTATAAGTTACTAAGTACTACTAAGTTAGGGATTACTTTATAAGTAATTTTTCGTTTCTTAGAGCCTCTTGTTCTTTTTTGAATATATAATATTTATTTATTATATAATACCTAATAATATAAGAAAATATAGGAAAGATTAGGGAAGAACATAATAGGAAATAAATATTAAAGTTTAGAAGAAGGGGTATAATAATTTCAAGATAAAAAAAACTTTTTATATACTACGTTTTTAAATTTTCTGTTGAATCGTATGTAATGTTGATAATATAATTGTTATTGTTATATAATATATAATGTTAGTGAAAAAAGAAAAATAGTTCCGAATTTATTTACTTCACATAAATGACAACCATCTAGAGAGCTGATCTTAAACCTATAAAAGGACAAATCTTTGTACAACGGATCTCCCCAACACCAAATTAAAACCGTGCCATCGATATATTTAAGAAATAATATAATCGATAAATAATATAATCGATATATATCCTGTTTTGCTGTCATTCAATGTTTATCTCTTATTTATAAAAATTACAAATTTGAAACCCGTCAAAATGCGAAGATTGTAAATATGGGACATGGCAAAACAAATAAAATAACTTGCGGATTTTTTTCCGAACTAACTTTCCATATAGCAAAATTTGCTAAAAACCAATTAAATTCTGCTGAAAGATAGCTAAAAGTATTAAAATAATGCATTGTCATCGTGTTCTGAGCTATGCTAAAAGTTTCAAATGTCTAGCTACTCGGGAAGTTAGTTAGAAATCGATTGCCAGATTTGTACCGGACAAACAAACAAACATACAAACAAACAAACAAACAAGAAAGCAAGCTAATAAAAACGTAGTAAAAATATCTGGTGTACGTGTGCGGACGAGCGGGAAGTGTAAGTATGTATACATTCTTCGAGCTCATTACTCAATAAAGATACATTTGTCTTATTTCAATATAAAAATCTATTAAAATGAGTACTTTAGTTTCAAAGTTCTTTACTAGAAAGCGCTAGTAGTGCAAATTATAATTTTTTAATTAATTTTGCATAGCCGGTTTTTCTTATAGCCTTAAGAGGGGCAAAGAATCTGCTTTTTAAATTTTTTTTTCTTTATTTGTTCATGAAACTCTATCTATATACAAAATTTCAAGTTTCTAGGATTGCTAGAAGTACCTTAGATTTATGATGAGTCAATAGATCAGTGACAAAATTACAAAACTTTGGCTCATATATCTTATATGAACTAATATAGGTATAGGTAGAAGTGTGACATTTTTATTTCTGGTTGTGTTTGTAATGAACTCTAATTTAAAACTAATTTTATATACATATCTAATTATCTTGAATAAGATAATAGAGGGGGGGTCCAAATTTCCTTGAGATTGGTTCCAGTAAATAATGGTACGGATGTGCTCGACTTGGCCGGGGCACTGCTGTGCCCACTGATCACTGATTGTTGTGTAAGTATTTGCTTAGTTCGAAATTTCTTTTTTCCGTGGTAGGCTGTGAAATAGTAACTTTAGAGCCTAAAAAACTTAGCTAAAATCCATTTTTTCATTACGTGGACTTAAAAAATCTTTTCATTACTCCTAGCTGTAAAGAAAAAATCTTTTTCGTCCTAGGCACTAAAAGATTTTTTCTTTACGGCGGGTAGTTGTCAAAACTTCCGTTAGTAGTGCTGCAGTCTTTGTAGAAATGCTTCTAGTACGATAAAAATCCGCTAGATGTCAATGCGTTTTATTTATCTTTTCTTATAGTGTAACCTCATTTTAAGGTTTCTTTTTTTAAGTCTTAAGTATGTACTAATATTTGTTATTATTATATATTGATTAGTGATTAATATTTAATGTTTTTTCATTGTCTGCTACCTCGGAAAAAATAGCATATGCTACGCGACTTTGAAGTGTTTTTCTTTACCTTGGCAATATTTACTGTCGAGCGAAGCGAGACAGTAAATGTAATTGCCGCGGTAAAGAAAAAACTCACTTCACAGCCTTGTAACTAGTGATGTAAAATACCCGGGTATTTAAAACTGCGGGTAAATACCCTGGGTATTTACCCGGGTAAATACCCTGGGTATTTACCCGGGTAAATACCCATTTTGGGTAAATACCCAGGTATTTATGATAATTTTTAAATTTATGACTGCTATGAGTTTAATTTCAAACTTATTAATTGTAAATAAATATATTATGAAAGAGTTCAAGTAGTTATTAAGTGATAGTATGTCTCAATAATATTGTTGAATGGATATTAATTACTTAATAAGAATAATAGTCGAAGAGATAGCTTGCTAAAAAGTGTCCAACAAACATCAAGCTAGAAATTTGTGTATAAGTAAATGTTTTGGTGGCATTAAAGAAGTTTTTAATCCTTTTGTATACCTCTTCATTATTTTTGTATTGACTGTGATATTTTGGACTAATTGTCTGTCATCATTATACACAAAAAAATAAATAAACAAATATTTGGTCGGCTAAGTTCGTTGGCTGGACAATCCGGTGGAGACCGGCCATATCACACCCTTTATGATGGACAATGTGATTTTCATGATCCTGGAATATGAAATTAGTTAATAGACCAAAAATCAAGTTGATGATAGTTAGTCACTTAATAGGTTAGTAAGTCAAATATTACTCCAAATCAAAGAGGTAAGGCATATTAAGTGACAGACTATTATCAACTTTATTTTTGGTCTACTAACTAAGTTAGTACTCAGGATCTTGAAAATAGCATTGTCCACCAAAAGGGGCAGGACATGGCCGCTCTCCACTGGTTTGTTTTTTTCAAATGCATACTGCCAAACTAAGTCCCACTGATGAACTTAGCTGACCACATATTCTTAAAAGGCACCAATCATTTACTTATACAAGCAATCGCCTATACACATACAGTAACAGTATAAGAATTGAGTAGCAAGGGTATAAAAATATGCCAATTAATAATAATGTGTGTTCATATTATTTACATATTTTAGACAAATATGAATTTATATTTAGACTGCATAATATAAGGATGCATAACCTAATTTTAAAAATAATAATGCTGTGCTTTTACTTCAAAATGGTGGTATTTTCATTGCACAGACCTTCAACATAAGCATTCTTTTTGAAATCATTGAATCTGCATATCAGATATTAATATAAACTTAGAAATAATAAATACCCGTACGCTGGGTATTTTTGAAGACTATTTTTTTAGGAATTAAGTGAGCTTAACACATCCTATACTCTCTAAATGACATTTATTAAAGCCATAAGAGTATGGAAAATGCTCAGAACCTCTAAAAACACTTTTTAAATCAATATTTGTCATAAATACCCTCATTTTGGGTATTTACCCTGGCCTCGGGTAAATACCCAGGTAAATACCCATTTTTATTTACCCTACCCGCTGGGTATATACCCGGCCCACATCACTACTTGTAACATAATATACTATTCTTTTATAGGCACTGATGGTAGCCTTTTAAAGGCTTAAAGCTGCTTTGGCATTAAAGTAATTTCAGTTTACGTAGAGAGGCAGTTTGTGTTATTCCTTTATACTTTATTTAATTTGTCACAAATATCAAAATTAAACTATTTGTTCTTGATTCGACCGTCAGGAAGTCAATATAGAACATTTTAGTTGTAGTGTGCTGTAGTAGCTATACTAGGTATTCTTTATCATCCCTTTATCTTTCGAAATGGACACTTCTTTAGATTGTTACTCCCCTTATAAAAAACAGAAGGTAATAACTCTCTAAAGAAGGTGTAAGGAATGTTTTTCTTTAGACTGTTACTCCCCCTTATAAAAACAGAAGTGTGATATTATTTTGTCCCAAAAAAGTCAAAGTCAAAGTCATTTATATTCTAAAACAACATGGGGGAGTAACAATCCAAAGAAGTACCTCGAAATGATGCTGCGGAGGAATCAAAGCATACCCACTTTTTAATTCGAATCTTTGAGCGAATTGAATACATAAATCTTATCTTATCTTCTGTATATTATGTATTATTAAACTTTTATATCCATTCATAAAATGTCTATACCTTTTTATAAGACACTGTCATATTATATTTAAATATTAACTCCATTAACATATTATATCATTCATATTTAAATTAAGTCTCATTAAAAATCAAGTTGACACATTGATCTATCTCACCCGACACAACTTGATTCTTATCTCATAACGATGTGACAAGCTTCCAAACATTTTATATATATATATATATATATATATATATATATATATATATATATATATATATATATATATATATTTGAAGTACCTTTGCATAAAAATATATATATTTAAATCAAGTACTGTCCTTGATCTATATTCGCTAAAGAACCGCTATCAAATAACTAAAATATATTTCATATTATATCTGCATCTATAATTGTCTTTTACAGCCCACATGCTTTAATACATTGATCTCGTTACATCAGATTCAATTCAAATACAGTTGTTTTTTTTAAATTTCTAACTTGAATACATATGATACATTTATGTATGCGAATTAATTATTTATCGGGATTATTTTTTTAATAATAACACGTTAATAAAAAAAATAGTTTGTTAATTACTACGCTACTGAATCAGAACAAGCTATAATTTATTAATCTATTGAGTTTGATTTATTAGCTGTAATAACTAAGTACATAATATACATATATGCGACAGAAACTTGCATTAATTTGCCGTCGTGTTTTTATTATGTAAAAACAAAGATGTAGGCCATTGACACAAGAATGGTACAATATGACGATATAGAAGGTCCTTTGCAACAATGTTTTTTCCTTCATTGTTAAATGTGATGTAATTATATAAGGAGTCGTGAATAAATTAAATCTTTATTTTTTTTAGTCGATAATAGTCCAGGAGATAGCGTGCAAAAAAGTGTCTGACTAACATCAAGCTAGAAATTTGCGTACAAGAAAATCTTTTAGTGCCTTTTAAGAATGTGTTGTGGATGGTCGGCTAAGTTCGTCTGCGAGACATAGCTTGGCAATTGTCATTTTAAAAGACAACCCCCTGGAGAGCGGTCGTGTCCTGCCCTTTTTGGTGGACAATGTGATTTTCATGATCCTGAGTACAATATTAATCAGTTGACCCAAAATCAAGTTGATGGTAGTTTGTCACTTAATAGGTGACCTCTTTAATTTGGAGTAATATTTGACTGCCTAACTTATTAAGTGACAAAGTATGACCAACTTAATTTTTGGTCTACTAACTAAGTTTGTACTCAGGGCCATGAAAATCACATTATCCACCATAAAGGACGGGACATGGCCGCTCTCCACCGGTTTCTTTTTTAAATTTTTTTTAAATGCCTATTGCCAAGCTATTTCCCGCAGATGAACTTAGCCGACCACATATTCTTAAAAGGCACTATAAGATTTACTTATACACAAATTTCTAGTTGGATGTTAGTCAGACACTTTTTTCATTCTATCTCCTGGACTATAGTGATTAATAATTAAATTATTTTATGCATAAACACACTTCGTGGGCTCTTAAAGTTCAATTCTCTATTATAGTTTTATATGTATCGAAATCTTCAGCGTTGTAGAAATAATTTAGCTTATTATTGCAGTTCTCTACTAGAATGCGTTGGTAGCGTAAGTTATAATTTTTTATTTAAATTTATCTTTTCGAGTGAGCGAAAATCTTTTCTCCCCAATTTTATTCAGAGGTTTGTTTTGGGTTACTATTAGTGTTTGGACTGAAGATTCAGACCGCTATTAAACCTCTTGGACTAATCTTCTACTCTAAAATGAATTTGTTGTTACTAATATTTTACTATTTCCCTGAAAGGAACAATGTCACTTGACGCGTTTTGTGCGGATTATGATCGAATTAAATTTAAACATCTGCTTTAATTTCTAATCTGAATATTTCTCATGCACATTTCGATAGTTTCTTTTTCACTTAATCACGTTTAATTTCACTAATAAAACTTTTAGTTGAAAAGTTTAATTTGTAAAATAAAAATAATTTTGGTAGATAATTTTTTGTTGTATAGGACCTTAATATTCCAGGTAAACAAATTAGACTGTAGTATACAGGGTGTTTCAGAATATGTGTCGGAAAATAAAAGTGTTATCCCTTGATTAATTTAAAAAAAAAAGTTCTAATAAAAATGTTGTCAATCAATGCATTAAAACAAACGACTAGATCAAAAACAAATGTTTTTATAAAAAACAAAACACGTTGCTACCTTGTTCATGTTTTTAATTTTAAAATTCAGTTTTTCTCTAAAACGGGCTACGTTAGAGCTTTTGACCAAGAGTATATATTTTTAGTGTGGAAAACATTGGCGGTAGAAAATGTGCTTTTCCGACACATGTTTTGAAACACCTGATATTGCTGTTAAAAAAATTGTGTTCATCTCTTTAAATAATTCTTTATTGTTCATTTTATTTTGTAGAATGTAATAAGTTTACTTTAATAAACAGCTTGGTTTTCCGGTGAAATCCGTGTCACGATGTGGTTGAAGTCCGACGTTTCGCTTCCACTACTGGAAGCATCTTCAGGAGTGTTGTGCATCCTGATGATGACTTGATGCAACCACAAATGGTATGTCTTGTTGTTGCTTCAAGTAAACATCACGATGCACCCAAACCCTTAAGATGCTTCCAGTAGTGGATGCGAAACGTTGGACTTCATCCCCTTCGTGACTTTGATTTCCCCGGAAAACCAAGCTGTATTATTATGAGTCTACTCGCGGAAGCCTACGCACCAACACACGCATGTTAAGTTTACTTTAGCTGAATATCTCTGAAAGAAGCGAGATTCTACCTTCTCCCATTATCATTAATTTTCTTTAAGAAATGTATTAATAATTAGGCTCAAAGCGTAATTTAGCTAAGAAAATTATCATTTTACCTTCTCCCAATATGGTCCATTTTCTTTGAGCAATGAATCAACTTCATTAACAGAATCAGCATTTTACCTTCTCCCAATATGGTCCATTTCCTTTGAGCACTGAATCAACTTCATTAACAAAATCATTTTACCTTCTCCCAATATGGTCCATTTCCTTTGAGCACTGAATCAACTTCATTAACAAAATCATTTTACCTTCTCCCAATATGGTCAATTTTCTTTGAGCAAGTGCATCAACTTCATTAACAAAATCAGCATTTTACCTTCTCCCAATATGGTCAATTTTCTTTGAGCAAGGTATCAACTTCATTAACAAAATCAGCATTTTACCTTCTCCCAATATGGTCCATTTTCTTTGAGCAAGGTATCAACTTCATTAACAAAATCAGCATTTTACCTTCTCCCAATATGGTCAATTTTCTTTGAGCAAGGTATCAACTTCATTAACAAAATCAGCATTTTACCTTCTCCCAATATGGTCCATTTTCTTTGAGCAAGGTATCAACTTCATTAACAAAATCAGCATTTTACCTTCTCCCAATATGGTCAATTTTCTTTGAGCAATGTATCAACTTCATTAACAGAATCAGCATTTTACCTTCTCCCAATATGGTTCATTTTCTTTGAGCAAGGTATCAACTTCATTAACAAAATCAGCATTTTACCTTCTCCCAATATGGTTAATTTTCTTTGAGCAATGTATCAACTTCATTAACAGAATCAGCATTTTACCTTCTCCCAATATGGTCCATTTCCTTTGAGCAATGTATCAACTTCATTAACAAAATCAGCATTTTACCTTCTCCCAATATGGTCCATTTTCTTTGAGCAAGGTATCAACTTCATTAACAAAATCAGCATTTTACCTTCTTCCAATATGGTCAATTTTCTTTGAGCAATGAATCAACTTCATTAACAAAATCAGCATTTTACCTCCTCCCAATATGGTCCATTTTCTTTGAGCAAGGTATCAACTTCATTAACAAAATCAGCATTTTACCTTCTTCCAATATGGTCAATTTTCTTTGAGCAATGAATCAACTTCATTAACAAAATTAGCATTTTACCTCCTCCCAATATGGTCCATTTTCTTTGAGCAAGGTATCAACTTCATTAACAAAATCAGCATTTTACCTTCTTCTAATATGGTCAATTTTCTTTGAGCAGTGCGTTAACTTCATTAAAAGAATCATCATTTTACCTCCTCCCAATATGGTCCATTTTCTTTGAGCAAGGTATCAACTTCATTAACAGAATCAGCATTTTACCTTCTACTTAAATAAAATGGACCATATGGTCCATTTTATTGAAGCCATGTATTAAGTCTGCAAAACACCGACCGATCTTTGGATCATGGCAATCTTTGGAGTGTGCAAGTGTTGTTGTTTTTGTGCCCTTTTCATTAATTGTCATGGAGATCTTTATTTAGAAAATTAAATTTTTAGCACCAGACTGTACTATCTGTACAGTCTGGTACTAACAGTTCTTCAGTCTGGTACTAACTTTACCAGACTGAAGAAGGGAGTACTGATTTTTAAAAGAAGATAAGCTTTCAGATTTCCCGACTGCCGTAATTTCTTCGTTGGGATGTAGTGCAATTCTCTTACGAAAGTAGCATTCTACTTGCTTCCCCTATGATCAACTTTTCATCTATCTATAATAATGAATCCCGACTACTGATTGCTTAAAAAGCATCAGGTTACAGTGAATAAAAACTACCTGTGACATCTATAATTAATAAACTTCTAATTATTACACTTATCTAAAGTTTAAAGTTACTTAGAAGATAAGAAGTTGATTTGTAATCATTAGATGTTAGCGTGGTTTAAACTAACCTCAAGACTGTTAAAGGTTATTGTTGCCAGACTTTGTGACCTTAAATTAACCTCCTCAATCGGTTTACAGAGAAGTTATATCTTGAACTTTGAACTCTATTAGTACAAGAGTTAAACATGTTTTAAACTTGTAATAGGATTTTTTTTTAATTCTCGTTAAAATTGTATCTAAGTAATTTGAACTTATAAATGTGCGTAAATTATAAACAACCACAAACTAGCAGTTTATACTGTAATTTGTGAATCATTTTATTATCAGCATTACTCTTCTAAGTATGGGATATTAAGTAAAAGGAGTATTACCTTAGTATACAATGATGGAGTGCCGCCATTATTGATAATTTAAATTATTTTGTATCAAAATATTATTGGTTCATATACTCATTTTATTTTAGATAAAAACTAGACGATTATAACTATCTTTAGAATTTAAACGAGAATATTTTTCTTATTTCTAAATCAATCAAAAGTAAACGCTAACGCATCTAGAATTCCCTTTAGATAGACGGAATAGACAGTTTCAGACGGAAATACGACTTTAAGATTTTTTTGTTCTTTTTGTGAAGAAATTTTAGCTTTTATATCAACACTTAGCGCACTTATTCTATTCCAGTTTTTAGGGTCCTTAAGCAAAACCAAGGACCCTTATATTTTCCTGCGTGTGTCTGTCTGTCCGTCCGTCCATCTGTCGCCTGTTCTCACTGCTACACCTTCCGTCCGATCACTTTGAAATTTGGTATATGTGTGTCTTGTAGCTACCCAAGATGGTAGAATAGAGGGTTAAACCATTTTTCTTTTTTTTTTAACACCGTTTATCATATAAAAGGGTACGTCGAGCTGATTATACAATTATGGTCTTTTCAATGTATTTATATGTTTGCAGTCCGGTTCAGTGGCAAAAATACTTTATCAGAAGTTATTTTATGTGTTTTGAGAATATCAGACCCATAGGATAGTTCAAAGTAGGCTTTTTAGCATTTTAAAAGCACCATCAATAACAACAATTCAGTTTTGCCAATATTCAATACATTATAACCAGTGAACTAACTATAGAATATCAACACAATGAGTGACACATCTAATGTTAAGTACATTATCATTAGTGAACTGATAATTGAATATTAGAATATCAACACAATGATTGTCACATCTAATATTGAATACATTATTACCAGTGGACTAATTATAGAATATCATCACAATGATTGTCACATCTAATATTGAATACATGATTACCAGTGGACTAATTATAGAATATCATCACAATGATTGTCACATCTAATATTGAATACATTATTACCAGTGGACTAATTATAGAATATCATCACAATGATTGTCACATCTAATATTGAATACATTATTACCAGTGGACTAATTATAGAATATCATCACAATGATTGTCACATCTAATATTGAATACATTATCACCAGTGGACTAATTATAGAATATCATCACAATGATTGTCACATCTAATATTGAATACATTATTACCAGTGGACTAATTATAGAATATCATCACAATGATTGTCACATCTAATATTGAATACATGATTACCAGTGGAATAATTATAGAATATCATCACAATGATTGTCACATCTAATATTGAATACATTATTACCAGTGGACTAATTATAGAATATCATCACAATGATTGTCATATCTAATATTGAATACATTATTACCAGTGGACTAATTATAGAATATCATCACAATGATTGTCACATCTAATATTGAATACATTATTACCAGTGGACTAATTATAGAATATCATCACAATGATTGTCACATCTAATATTGAATACATTATTACCAGTGGAATAATTATAGAATATCATCACAATGATTGTCACATCTAATATTGAATACATTATTACCAGTGGACTAATTATAGAATATCATCACAATGATTGTCACATCTAATATTGAATACATTATTACCAGTGGACTAATTATAGAATATCATCACAATGATTGTCACATCTAATATTGAATACATTATTACCAGTGGACTAATTATAGAATATCATCACAATGATTGTCACATCTAATATTGAATACATTATTACCAGTGGACTAATTATAGAATATCATCACAATGATTGTCACATCTAATATTGAATACATTATTACCAGTGGACTAATTATAGAATATCATCACAATGATTGTCACATCTAATATTGAATACATTATTACCAGTGGAATAATTATAGAATATCATCACAATGATTGTCACATCTAATATTGAATACATTATTACCAGTGGACTAATTATAGAATATCATCACAATGATTGTCACATCTAATATTGAATACATTATTACCAGTGGACTAATTATAGAATATCATCACAATGATTGTCACATCTAATATTGAATACATTATTACCAGTGGAATAATTATAGAATATCATCACAATGATTGTCACATCTAATATTGAATACATTATTACCAGTGGAATAATTATAGAATATCATCACAATGATTGTCACATCTAATATTGAATACATTATTACCAGTGGACTAATTATAGAATATCATCACAATGATTGTCACATCTAATATTGAATACATTATTACCAGTGGACTAATTATAGAATATCATCACAATGATTGTCACATCTAATATTGAATACATTATTACCAGTGGAATAATTATAGAATATCATCACAATGATTGTCACATCTAATATTGAATACATTATTGCCAGTGGAATAATTATAGAATATCATCACAATGATTGTCACATCTAATATTGAATACATTATTACCAGTGGACTAATTATAGAATATCATCACAATGATTGTCACATCTAATATTGAATACATTATTACCAGTGGAATAATTATAGAATATCATCACAATGATTGTCACATCTAATATTGAATACATTATTACCAGTGGAATAATTATAGAATATCATCACAATGATTGTCACATCTAATATTGAATACATTATTACCAGTGGACTAATTATAGAATATCAACACAATGAATGCCACATCTAATATATTTACCAGTAAATTGACAATCACCACTTGTTTTAGTGTGTTATTTAACATAAATGACAAAATATATATTCTCTTTTTGATTCTTTAATGCTGCCTTTGTATGAATTGTAGGGATATTTTGCATTTCCATGGGCAACCCTGCTTGAAGGGCCCCCTACTTTCCCCCCTTTTTTATAGTGTTTGAATGTAGGCTGTCTGTGTCTTGAATTCGTCCATGTTTCGTCGTTCGTTAGTAAAATACTTATTATAACTAGGCATCGCATGGCTCTATCATTGAAGCGAACGTATAGTAATAAATATGTATTGAATATTTAAAAAAAAGATTATTGTGAATCATGATGAGTTGATAGATAATGGGTCTGGTAGTAGTGCAGCGGCTAGTAGTAAGGGGACCACCCCGCATTCTTACTATTCCTCTAACCACACATCTCTATTTCAATATTTATAATTTGTATCTCTTTGCTACAAACAAACTACTGCATGTATCAAATTGAAATTTTGCATGCCTGTTTCAATTGTGCATCAGATGGTGTCTATGAAGTTTTATTAAAATCGTTACGTTAGAACGTAAGATATCGGTAAAAAGGTTGTTTTCTCTATTTTAAACGTTTAGGCCCGCTTTAATAGTTTTAGCGATCTTTATTAATTCATAGCGGTGTCGCTGTTGGTTTTACTAAAAAATGTTATTTGTAAAAAATGTTCGTCTCATCGAATAGATGATGATAGAATCTTTTCCCGTCCTGAAATTCCAATTTAATTTTTGAACCTCTCGTTTAAGCGAGCGTTGCGCGCGAACTTTTGGACGGATCACGCTGTCCAACGAACTTAGCCTGAGTATTAGTAAGAGGATCATGTATACCTAATTTCAACTAAATCGGTCTACTTTTACTCAAGTTATCGTCACACGCGTGAACGTTACTGACAGACAGACAGACAGACAGACACGGAGCATATTTCGTTGAATGTAGGAAGCTCGCTACGCTCGCTTCAATTATAACTAGGCATCGCGTGGCTCTATAATTGAAGCGAGCGTATTGCAATGAAATACTGAATATTGAAATTTATTAATCATGATGAATGTCATAGTTGTAGATAAGTGGAAGAGAGTAGTGTGGGGGAAGAGTGGGGGTACTCGGTACAAAGCTTTACTTCCTAAACAAGCCTATACTCTATACGACTATAACAATCTTCACCACCCGCGGTAGCTTTTAAACAATTATTACTAGGCATCGCGTGGCTCTATCATTAAAGCGAGCGTATTGCAATAAAATACTGAATATTGAAATTTATTAATCATGATGAATGTCATAGTTGAAGATAAGTGGAAGAGGGTAGTGTGGGGAAGAGTGGGGGTACTCGGTACAAAGCTTTACTTCCTAAACAAACCTATACACTATACGACTATAACAATCTTCACCACCCGCGGTAGCTTTTAAACAATTATTATAAATGTATCTCGTCACTACGCAAAGAATTTTGCTTATATCAAGTTGAAATTTTGCATACCTGTTTCAATTGTGCATTAGATGGTGTATATGAAGTTTTATTAAAATCGTTACGTTAGAACGTAAGATATCGGTAAAAAGGTTGTTTTCTCTATTTTAAACGTTTAGGTCCGCTTTAATAGTTTTAGCGATCTTTATTAAATCATAGCAGTGTCGACGTTGGTTTTACTGAAAAATGTAATTTGAAAAAAATGTTCGTCTCATCGAATAGATGATGATAGAATCTTTTCCCGTCCTGAAATTCCAATTTAATTTTTGTACCTCTCGTTTACGCGAGCGTTGCGCGCGAACTCTTGGACGGATCACGCTGTCCAACGAACTTAGCCTGAGTATTAGTAAGAGGATCATGTATACCAAATTTCAACTAAATCGGTCAACTTTTACTCAAGTTATCGTCACACGCGTGAACGTTACTGACAGACAGACAGACAGACAGACAGACAGACAGACACGGAACATATTTCGTTGAATGTAGGAAGCTCGCTACGCTCGCTTCAATTAAAATATTTAATTTTGATTAAAACTAGGCATCGCGTGGCTCTATCATTGAAGCGAGCGTATTGCAATGAAATACTGAATATTGAAATTTATTAATCATGATGAATGTCATAGTTGTAGATAAGTGGAAGAGAGTAGTGTGGGGAAGAGTGGGGGTACTCGGTACAAAGCTTTACTAGTAATAATATAACTAGGCATCGCGTGGCTCTATCATTGAAGCGAGCGTATAGTAATAAATATGTATTGAATATTGAAAAAAAAGATTATTGTGAATCATGATGAGTTGATAGATAATGGGTCTGGTAGTAGTGCAGCGGCTAGTAGTAAGGGAACCACCCCGCATTCTTACTGTTCCACTAACCACACACCTCTATTTCAATATTTATAATTTGTATCTCTTTGCTACAAACAAACTACTGCATGTATCAAATTGAAATTTTGCATGCCTGTTTCAATTGTGCATCAGATGGTGTCTATGAAGTTTTATTAAAATCGTTACGTTAGAACGTAAGATATCGGTAAAAAGGTTGTTTTCTCTATTTTAAACGTTTAGGCCCGCTTTAATAGTTTTAGCGATCTTTATTAATTCATAGCGGTGTCGCTGTTGGTTTTACTAAAAAATGTTATTTGAAAAAAATGTTCGTCTCATCGAATAGATGATGATAGAATCTTTTCCCGTCCTGAAATTCCAATTTAATTTTTGAACCTCTCGTTTACGCGAGCTTTGCGCGCGAACTCTTGGACGGATCACGCTGTCCAACGAACTTAGCCTGAGTATTAGTAAGAGGATCATGTATACCAAATTTCAACTAAATCGGTCAACTTTTACTTAAGTTATCGTCACACGCGTGAACGTTACTGACAGACAGACAGACAGACAGACAGACAGACAGACAGACAGACAGACAGACACGGAGCATATTTCGTTGAATGTAGGAAGCTCGCTACGCTCGCTTCAATTATACTACATATTATATTTCAGTTTGTTAAAGCTATGTGTTCGTTTTATTTGTAAAGTTGAGCCATCCCTTACAAAATATTGTTCTACATGGTAGCCCCACTTTATGTTTAAACAAAAAATTACTCAAGAAACAATAAAAACCTGATTTTCATTGATCTAAAAAATAATTTTTGCCAACACAAATTGAAAAAATGTTTTTTTTTATTTGTCGTTTCAATTACAATCACGTCCGTAAGAAATTATTTTTAACTTTAATCTTTCCTCTTATGTAGAAATATTTGAAGAAGATACTCATATTTTTCACTTTGTCGAGAATGTGGTAATACTTGTAATTGTTTCTTATTCTTCAGGTTACACCCCGCGTATATAAGATATACATTATGTAGCAGGTACCTCTGATTGTTTTATTGCCGTCTACTCTTAATATAAATCTTTTCATGACCTTAATTCTACGCTTGGCTGAACTCTCTCGCACGTGTTACCAACCACGAATACCCTATTAGAAACATTATATATATATATATATATATATATATATATATATATATATATATATATATATATATATATATATATATATATATTATATATATATATATATATATATAGCGATAGATCATTCACACCTTGATCAGATTGTCTTGCACGATTTGATTGCAAGATTCGGCTTAGTGTAAAAAATTGCTTTCCAGTAAATGGGAAAAAATGTTTTTTTTATTTATTTACTTATTCTTTATTTTATTATGTTTTACTCATTTATTTTATCTTTGTTTTGTGGATTTTGACGGGTTTTTTATTTACTTTTTTATTAATTTATTATTATTTTATTTGTTATTTGGCTACAACGATTTTCATAGTTATTTGTCAAAGGATCTATCTCGGAGGTTATAATGGCCAAATGAAAAAAAGGAAGTATAAACCCGGTTACTAAATTTTTTGTTTTAACAGAACTCAATTTTTCTTTAAGTAGTCGTTCGGTTGTCTTATTTAATGAGTAGTGTAAATCTACTCGTTTACTTCGTGTGTTAAGATAAAAGATTTAATTTATAAAATAATGTTAGTCTGGTTGGATTAGTCGAGTTAGTGAATAATGATAAAGTGGCAATACATTTTTAGTGGCAAACATGTTTAGAAAAATCATACCCCGAGGCGAAATCGAGAAATAAATTTTAGCTCCAAATTTCGGAGAGCAACCCCCCAAAAATTTGAAAAAACGTGAAAAAATTATTTTTCGAAAACGGATCCGATGATTTTTATTAAAAAATTGTAAAATGTAGTCCATTTAAAATTACGAATCTAATGATATAAGCCGTTTTCCCGCGAAGAATATAGTTCCTGAGAAAATAGCTTAAAACGCGAGCGGAGCCTGGGTTCGATTCCCCGCCCAGGTGAAGTTATTTTTCTGATAAATTTTGATGAAATGTTCAATGATAATTAAATGTACATACGTAAACTAATCAACGTAAAACACTGGGCTAAGTAATAATGAACTTGTATTTGAGATCTGTGGGTTACTTTCGATGAACTATAAAAGTTTCATACAAAGCAGATAAGTACTTTTGAAGCTATAGGAGTTGAACTTTTGTTTATATGAGGGAAGCTATAGAGAAGTGTATGATGGTGGACCAGTGGAAGAGAAGCAAATAGACGCAGAAGGTTAAAACTTATATGGGACCAACAATAGGCTAATCATGACCCACCATCTAAAATTTTATTGATATCGGAAGTGTAGTTTTTAAGATATGATGGTTCGCAAAAAGAGACAGATAACAGTCCGATAGACCGACTGACAGACACGGAACCAAAAATGTTCCTTAACGTCTGAAACGAATTTCGGTCTTGGAATTTTTGAAATCGGAGACCTAAAATATTTTTGTTCTTCAGAACGATCACAAAGCTTCTGTTACTTTCGGTAAGCTCGGAAGCAAAGTTCCTTTATCAAAAATAAAACTATAAATAGATAAAAATAATCCTTATTAAAAAAAAAAAAAAAAAAAAACTATATATAGATAATTAATTCTGAATTGACTGCCACAATTTAATTCTATTTGACTTACAAGTAGATTTATGATAATATATTCTTCAAATAAACTTATCAACAAGTCTGAATAGATAAATATATTAAATAATTTATTGTGAAATTCTATGTCATTAAAAACATCTTGCTTTAAGATATACTTTATTTTGCTCAGCATTTAATAAATAATTGGCTACTAGTTTATATATATATATATATATAATTCTGTTAGTGGCTTACAGTTCTAGTAATTGGATATATTCACTCACTTATGTGCACTATATAATTGTATATATATATTTTATATTTATGTGTGTGTGTGTGTTTTTGTATATATATATTATATGTGTGTTTGTGTAAAAATGTATTTATATATTATTAGGTCGCGTACAGAGGTAATTGGATATATATATATATATATATATATATATATATATATATACATTTGTATGCAATTACCTGTTGGGATGAGATCTAGGTCTAATGAACCCTCATGTCAAGGATATTAAATCATATAAACTAGTTATTTATTATATTTTGTTAAGCTGCTCTAATGAAGAAAGCTATATTGTATTTCTGTTAATGGCTCTTGTTTCAGTGCCCTAAGGCTAGCCTCAGTGTAACCTTACTTTTAAATTGCTGAGTTTCGCCTTATTACTTGGATTTTCTTGATGTTCTCGTTATAATGAGGCATCTGAGTAAGGCAAAAACAGGTTGATTACCCCTCTTTTTTTGGGGGGGGGGATTTAATTGAAAAATCTAAATATCATTGCCTTAATAATATGTAATCTATAATGTTTATGCCCTCTTTTACTTTCATTATAGTTAGTAGAAAACCTTTTACTCTGCTGGATTTGGATATATGTAAACTTGTTAAAAAAGTACATAAATCAATTTATAAAAACAAGTAAAGGTTTTGTGTAAACGAAGAGTATGAAACTCGACTTACATTATTCTTATCTACATTGACTTCTAGAGAGGTTGGATTGGTCGAAATTGTCATAATCATCATAAAGGTATGTCTAAGCTCGTCCATTCAACAATAACTTCATACGAGTATTTATTAGATACACAGTCAGTTTTTTCTACTGAGATTTTTTGGAGCTTAATCGTTGTAAAGTAATAATAAAAACTGTTTCTCCGCGTAAATTCAAACTTTTTATTAGTCAAAGCAGGTTTCAGCCTTCATAAGGTCATCATCAGTGCTAAAATGTTAAATGTAAAAGAAGACTTGTTACATTAGTAGCAGGAAATATTGATAGTGATTCTACTTTATGTCGGAGATCTCTTAATCGTAGAAGTTAAATAAAACTTAAAGATATCAGTCATAATGTATGAAATGTCTCGTGAAAGAGACCAGTCATAGTGAATGAGATCAGTCGTAGTGAATGAGATGTCAAGTGAAAGAGATCACTCATAGTGAATAAGGCATCAAGTACAAGAGACCAGTCATAGTGAATTAGATGACAAGTGAAAGAGATCACTCATAGTAAATAAGACATCAAGTACAAGAGATCAGTCATAGTGAATGAGATGTCAAGTGAAAGAGATCACTCATAGTAAATAAGACATCATTTACAAGAGACCAGTCATAGTGAATGAGATGACAAGTGAAAGAGATCACTCATAGTAAGTAAGACATCATGTACAAGAGATCAGTCATAGTGAATGAGATGTCAAGTACAAGAGACCAGTCATAGTGAATGAGATGTCAAGTACAAGAGACCAGTCATAGTGAAGGAGATGACAAGTGAAAGAGATCACTCATAGTAAGTAAGACATCATGTACAAGAGACCAGTCAAAGTGAATGAGATGACAAGTGAAAGAGATCACTCATAGTAAATAAGACATCAAGTACAAGAGACCAGTCATAGTGAATGAGATGTCAAGTACAAGAGACCAGTCATAGTGAATGAGATGTCAAGTACAAGAGACCAGTCATAGTGAATGAGATGTCAAGTACAAGAGACCAGTCATAGTGAATGAGATCAGTCGTAGTGAATGAGATGTCAAGTGAAAGAGATCACTCATAGTGTTCCCTAGAAGGCTACAAACTCAATACTAAAACTCAAACACTTTAGAGAACATATCTTGAAAAACTATATATTTATACACTCGAATTATTATAATCAACTCAACTCTGTTTGACTTGACAACGTAAACATAAACATCAAAAACTAATAAATCCAGGTTCTGTCACTCGCATCGCAACATCCTCCACCAGGCGAAATCTGGTCTCCGGTGGAGACTATGATATGACAATACCTGACTTCTCCTCTAAGGATTTCTTGCTCCTCTCCGTCGACCTCAAGCTTCACAAACCTCCTTACTGGTCTTATAAGCTCCCCAGTTGCCATTTTCAGTTTAACAACTCGTACTCGGCCATCACGCCCTGGCAACGTCTCTGTAACTCTTGCTAAAGGCCAGCTGCTCCTCTTAACGTTGTCATCCCCTACCAGGACCATGTCCCCAACTTGAATGGGGGGAGTATCCGGTCTAGCTTTTCGCTCTCTGAGCTGTCCCAAATACTCAGTCCTGAACCGTTTCCTTAAATCTTCCACCAGCCGGACTCTATGCTTGAATTGTCGTCCTAGATCCACCCGTTCAATGTGGTATAGATCAGGTACACCACTTTCCCGGATATCTTGCAAAAAACCTAAAAAACTTAAAGGTGCTAAGTCTTCCACCTTTTGGAATAGATACGTTAAGGGACGTTTATTAATAACTGACTCGATATCACATAACAGGGTTAGTAGTTCTTTGTAATCAAGCACTGCCCGCCCCAGCACTCGCCGCAGCAGATTTTTTACTAGCCCATTTAGCCGCTCCAACCATCCTCCCCACCAAGCTCCGCTAGGAGGACTGAATTTCCATTTTACTCGTTCACTTGTGCAGAATCCATCAATCTGCTCCCACTTTACTTTTGACAACGCATTTCTCAGGCCTTTGAAGTTTTTTAATTCTTCCTCTGGTACCTTCTCAATAAATTTTTTCTCGAGCCCTTCTTTGAAACCCTGATCATAACCATCATACAGTCCTTCCTCCTTAAGCTTCTTAGTTATTATATGAAGTCTCTTAAAACCATCCTCTCGCTGACTCCCAAGTGGTGGATGATCCTCTTTCCAAGGTAAGTGGGTCTCATATCTTTTTTCCTCAGTGAACCTTACAGTGTCCTCTGAATGCTTCAACGAAGCTCGATCGTGTTCATCTTTTAAGTTTCTTTCAACAGAATCTTCTATACCCAAATCATCTAATCGCCACAATGTTGATACATCAGCATGTGATATAGTCTGAGAAAGCAATGCTGCCTCTACAGCCTCTTCACCCCTTCCTTTGCCTGGCACCTTACCCAACCTTGTTTCTACTGCAACCAAACCTCTATCCAGCACATCTTTTTCTCCAGTTAGAAGTTTACCTGCGACATCTGCTCCAATTAACACTTCTATTGGCCTGATTCCTTTCTGGAAATCTGTTACCTGAACGCCTTCATTAGCTAATTCGTCAGTCCACGGCCCAGCTGGAATAGAAGGTACATCACTATAGATAACGTTTTCATCAAATATCTCAAAATTACGTAGTGACAATATTTTACTTTCATTCATATTTTTTTCTTTCATTAAATATGTTTCATCATTTTCTAAAGCCGTTACTTGACTTTTTAAACACTCAAACTGGATGGTGTACCTCATCGCTGACTCCATATCCTCCTCCAACCTACCATCTTCTGCTTCAAGTAATAGAGCCTGCATCTCCAAATCCATCCTATCAAGTTGATTGCTATATTTTGACAGAGTTGCCATGTAACCACTTATGACCGTAATCTCTACTTCTGGCTTTACCAACTCAGCCTTAAGCCGAGTAGCTGCTTTGGTAAAAGTGGTTCTAACTCCTTCTCTGTGCTTTCCTATTTTTTCCATTATAAAAAATAAAGAAACAGATAATAACTTTTAAAAAGTATTTCTACACACTTACGAATGTCTCTCGATTATTTTTCTGTCAAAAGGTTTTCCAAGGTTGTCACAAAATAATTCGAATTTTATTGTCACGGTCGCCACTAAATATGTTCCCTAGAAGGCTAAAAAAACTCAATACTAAAACTCAAACACTTTAGAGAACATATCTTGAAAAACTATATATTTATACACTCGAATTATTATAATCAACTCAACTCTGTTTGACTTGACAACGTAAACATAAACATCAAAAACTAATAAATCCAGGTTCTGTCACTCGCATCGCAACACATAGTGAATAAGGCATCAAGTACAAGAGACCAGTCATAGTGAATTAGATGACAAGTGAAAGAGATCACTCATAGTAAATAAGACATCAAGTACAAGAGATCAGTCATAGTGAATGAGATGTCAAGTGAAAGAGATCACTCATAGTAAATAAGACATCATTTACAAGAGACCAGTCATAGTGAATGAGATGACAAGTGAAAGAGATCACTCATAGTAAGTAAGACATCATGTACAAGAGATCAGTCATAGTGAATGAGATGTCAAGTGAAAGAGATCACTCATAGTAAATAAGACATCAAGTACAAGAGACCAGTCATAGTGAAGGAGATGACAAGTGAAAGAGATCACTCATAGTAAGTAAGACATCGCATGTACAAGAGACCAGTCAAAGTGAATGAGATGACAAGTGAAAGAGATCACTCATAGTAAATAAGACATCAAGTACAAGAGACCAGTCATAGTGAATGAGATGTCAAGTACAAGAGACCAGTCATAGTGAATGAGATGTCAAGTACAAGAGACCAGTCATAGTGAATGAGATGTCAAGTACAAGAGACCAGTCATAGTGAATGAGATCAGTCATTGTGAATGAGATCATTCATTGTGAATGAGATGACTAATGAATGAAATCAGTCATTGTGAATGAGATCATTCATTGTGAATGAGATGTCAAGTGAAAGGGAACAGTTTATTGTCATAAAACCGCAATTGCCATTGTCTAAATGAGATTTGTTTGGGCAACTACCGCTACCGCGTCAAGTATGTACACTCTAAGAACTCAGTAACTATACTATAACAGATAGTTATTATTTATTAAGAACAGATTAATTATTATTTTACTCTTATAACGACCATATTTGTTTTTAATATGGCTACCAGATAAAATTTTTCTGGGAGAAACTTATGTATTTTTAATCTACCTGAAAAATGATTTATTAAAATGGTATCTATAAGCAAACACATACGTTATACATTTATACATTACATCTAACCATAAACTTAGTTTTCAACATTCTCATTTCGGTCATATTTGTTTTTAAAATAGCGGCAACGAATTATGTAACATTTATACGCATTACGCATGCGCATTTAAATGTTTAACTGCTCAATATGATTCCTATGTGTGGATAAAAAAGTTACGTCAGTATTTCAAATTTCACATCTCTATATGAGCGGGGGAAATAAACCAAATTACGACGGACAGGCAGACGCATCACCCTCGGCATAAGGGTTTGGTGAATGTTCTACGAAACCCTAAAAAACGACCTTAAAATCGAATTTTTACCCTATCGCAATTTTTTTATCCTCCTTATAAATATGTGCGTATAAAGAGGATATAATGTGAACGTCCTTAAGTTGAATGAATCAGTTAAGTGTAACAAACATAAAGTAAGAAAAGATTACATGATTGAAAGTGAGTCACTAATTTATATGAAAAGTTACCAGTAAGGTGTTGAAGTATGAAAGACTTGAATACTGATCAATAGAGTGTTGAAAGTGACTTACCAGTGTTGTGATGACTTAGTCAGGTGGGTTTCACTAAATTACACTCATGTTATGTATATATAGGGTAGTCATCTCACTGAGTGAGTTTAAAAAACAATATAGCTAGTGTGAAGGTCACTGTCGTCTTCTGAGTCCTGAGTTAGTCTAGTCACATCCTGGATCTCTTGTAGGTCCTTAACAACATTGCACTCTTTATTTTCTAAACTCGACTCTACCCACGTTATTACATCCGGGACTAAATCACCTTCTTACAACTGGAGCGAAAATTTCATTCAGTCAAATTATTAGTTCTTATGTGCATTGCATTTCTGCAATATTACTGGGTGGAGCGTAGGGCGCGCAAAAGCGAATGGGAGTTTAGTCTTAATTGTTTCAATACGAGATTTTTGTGGAACTAATTACCTATTACTAAATAATTGTTGTAGTAGTAGTCGTATTAGGGTTCTAGATCTAGTACTAGACAAGTTGACGAACCTATAATTGAGGGCCTTTTTACTAGCCTGTGGTAAAGAGTTACAACCAAATTAAAATTAGGCCAGCCTTGGGGAATCGAACTAAGAAGCCTTGCTTTTACCATAAACACTGTGGTCTGACGGAGGAATGATCTCAATATAAATGTATCTATGATAAATAATAATAGAGAATATGTACTGTGACAACATAAATATGCCTATGATTAAGGATAAAATAAAATGAGTACAATCACTACATAAATATGTCTATGATAAAGAAGACAAGAGAATGGGTACAATCACTACACAAAAATACGTCTATGATAAAGAATACAAGAGAGTAGGTACAATCACTACATAAATGGATCTATGATAAATAATAATAGAGAATAGGCACTGTCACAGCAAAAATATGCCTATGATTAAGGATAAAAGAGAATGAGTGCAATCACTACATAAATGTCTTTGATAAAGAATACAAGAGAATGGGTACAATCACTAAAAAAAATATGTCTATGATTAAGGATAAAAGAGAATGAGTACAATCACTACATAAATGTCTATGATAAAGAATACAAGAGAATGGGTACAATCACTAAAAAAAATATGTCTATGATAAAGAATACAAGAGAATAGGTACAATCACTAAATTAATATATCTCTGATAAAGAATACAAGAGAATGGGTACAATCACTAAATAAATATGTCTATGATAAAGAATACAAGAGAATAGGTACAAGCACTAAATAAATATGTCTATGATATAGAATACAAGAGAATGGGTACAATCACTAAATAAACATATCTCTCTGATAAAGAATGCAAGAGAATGGGTACAATCACTAAATAAATATGTCTATGATATAGAATACAAGAGAATGGGTACAATCACTAAATAAACTAAATAAATATATCTCTGATAGAGAATTCAAGAGAATAGGTACAATCACTAAATAAATATATCCAGGGCTCGATTTGAGGCGGAACGGCGTTCCGGGACCTCTCTATCTGATAATTAACATAAAAATTATCGGCACTATGATTTGCACTAAGAGTGTGGGTTTATGTCTAAAACTGCTTAAAATGCTGTTTTTGAACGTTTATTTTTCAAATATTTCCCGGGGGAGTACCCCCCTTCTATAGGGGGGGGGGGGGGGGGGAGGATAGGTTGTAGTTCCGGCACCTCAATTTCTAGAAATCAAGCACTGAATATATATGATATAGAATACAAGAGAATGGGTACAATCACTAAATAAATATATCTCTGATAAAGAATGGATACAAGAAAATATTACTGACCATGTTGTCATTGTACAAGGATATATATATATATATATATATATATATATATATATATATATATATATATATATATATGTGTGTATGTATGTATTTGTCTAAGATATGAGAAAATGGGTGCAATGACCATAAATATATATTTCTATGATACAAGATACAGGACAATGGAGACAATCGCAACATAAATGGGTCTTTGGTGAGGAGCGAGGAGCAATCAGAACATAATGAATAAAGAAACATCAGAGACTTATGATAAAGAATACAAGATAATCCTTACTATCGCAACATAAATATGTCAGTGATAATAGATAAGCAAATGCTTAGATATGAAAATGCATACACTAATAAAAAAAATTAACTTCATAAAACATAACTGTCTTAAATCCTTTAATTAGGTCCTTATTCGTTCCAAAGCCATCTTAAAAGTGTTAAAGAAAATGTTGGACATAACTCATAGTTGTACATCTAATACCGAAAATAATAATGAGCCTTATTTGATTTAGAATACCTTAAAATTCGAAGATAAAATCGCTAAAACAACTCTTAACTACGTTAGTTCACGCATAAATTTAATGAATTGGCTATGAAAGTTCAAACTTTTGACAGTTAAATTACTAAACTACAAAAATTAAAAAAACCAAAAACAAACTATAAACCAATTGATCACATCATCGATCATTTATGATCAGTATTGATTAATTGTTTAATGGTGCTTGTTTAATCTCCTAGTAAGGAGTCAAATAAATCTCTTAAGGATATGGTTTTATCTTTATGGATCAATTTTAGCTTCTAATTTTAATTTTTGGTTTTTATTTGAGCTTGTTTAGACTTGTATAGATGATGGATTAGGTGAAATCAAAGGATACAGGATGGTATTTGGAATGTGTTTATCCTGAATTTGTGAAGTCTGGTCTGATATTTTAAAGGATCAAGGACCCTCGCTTTGTATTTTCGTAACATTTTCGACCTGACCAAACCAACGCCCTCCGGCCAACCTTCACGAATATATATATATATATATATATTATTGTAGAGTGCGTGTGGTTTTATAAATGGTTGCTAAATACAATAATAATTGCAAACTGATAAAAAAATAAACTGCCAATTGGTGTGGCACATAGCTTCCTCGCTCCTATCACGCACTTTGCTCTATTTATATTTATTATTTCACTAGCCATTATTGTCTAATTTCTTTAATTGTTTCCCCCGTTTTTTTAATCTGTCAAAATTGATTTGATTTTTTACATGAATTAAAGTATAAAAGTTTCATACGAATCAGATAAGAATTTTTGAAGCTATTAGTCCACAGGCCACCATAAGAAGTGAGTCGCTGATTGATAAAGTTTTCTTACCTTATGGAATCGCTTATTTATGCCTTGTCCACCGATGAATTGGGTATATGGCAACTGGGCGCTGGGCCATTTCTTTTTTGTTGACATGCCAAACTTGCCCTTCTGCGGGAACATTGAAGAGAGATAGATAAAGTTTTGATTTTCATAGGATCGTTTAATTAAATTATTTCAAAAACAGTGGTACACGTGGCCACCGATATGAGTGGGCCGTTTGGGGTGGCCACCGCCCCAAACATTTCGCTTTGCGGGGACGTTGAAAAGAAAACGGCCCACTCGTATCGGTGGCCACCTTTACCACTGTTTTTGTAATAATTTAATTAAACGATCCTGTGAAAATCAAAACTTTATCTATCTCTTTTCAATGTTCCCGCAGAAGGGCAAGTTTGGCATGTCAACAAAAAATAAATGGCCCAGCGCCTAGTTGCCATATACCCAATTCATCGGTGGACAAGGCATAAATAAGCGATTCCATAAGGTAAGAAAACTTTATCAATCAGCGACTCACTTCTTATGGTGGCCTGTGGACTATATACGTATAGTCAGGGTGCCCATAGGCAAAAAAGTCAATTATACATACTCTTTCCAAACCTTTTTGTATGGCTTGTTTAGGCCAAGTCTATGACACCGTTTTCCTCTGTGACTTATTTTGGTTTTGGGGCGTTTTTCATTATTTGGGCCCTATAACTTTGACGCTTAGACTGGAAAACCGGAAAAAGTTCTGCGTCAGACAATATTAAAATATTGAGTTATAGGGTTCAAATAATGTATCTTGAGAAAATCAGCTGGATAGTAATTAATATTAATTGATAATAATTAATAGTAATTAATATTAATTATTATTAATTAATGATTAATAACCATCTGATTTTCTCAAGATACATTATTTGAACCCTATAACTCAACATTTTAATATTGTCTGACGCCGAACTTTTTTCGATTTTCCAGTCTGAGGCGTCAAGTTATAGGACCCAGATAATTAAAAAAGCCCCAAAACCAAAAAAAGTCACAAAGAAAAAAGGTGTCAGACTTGGCCTAAACAAGTCATACAAAAAGGTTTGGAAAGAGTATGTATAATTGACTTTTTTGCCTATGAGCACCCTGACTAGTATAAATAAATGTATGTTTGTGCGCATGTGTAAGAGAAAAAAATTAGCAATGAAGGTTGAAACTTATATGGGACCAACAATGGGCTAATTATAACGTAATATCCAAATTTTATTAAAATCGGACGTGTAGTTTTTAGATTAGATTAGATTAAATGTTTATTGAGTAGATACATATTTAATTTACATTAGAAAATAATTAAATAAACACAGCACAGCTTAGCCTTGGCCGTGAGCTGGCTAGTTTTTTAGATAGGTTGGTTCGCAAAAATTTAGCAACAGACACACACGGAACCAAAAATGTGTCCTTATGTCTGAAATGGATTTCTGTCTTGGAATTTTTGAAATCGGAGACATAAAATATTTTCGTTCTTCAGAACGATCACATAGCTTCCGTTACCTTCGGTAAGCTCGGAAGTAATACAATTGTAGAATTTGTGATCCGACCTTACCTGAGGTAACTGCAGCATTGTGATCATTGTTAAGGCGGAAATACACATGCTAGTAAAAAAGCATGCTAGTGGCGAGGTACTAGCACGTCAGTTGCTGGCATGCTGCAGACGCTGTGTACATTTGCCAGTGAAACAGCATGCTAGTATCATCCAGATGATCGGTCTTGTACGAGCTACTAGCACATGACAATACACATTCCAGTCACAGTTCTAGTTTTGAAACGGGCAATCGTTTCTTGCCTTCTTTTAGCCGGAATAAATGATGAAATAATTGTATTTGATTTAATTAATTTTGATAGTTTTATTAATTGTTTCAATGTACCTTATGAATGTATCGGTGCGGAATGAAATTAACCAGATTGTTCTGTTACTTGCAAAGAACTGTGTTTTAAAACATTTTTGAAAAATAATAAAAAGACACGAAGAGTGTGGGTAAAGATTGGATAGCTAGAAGGGAATTAAGAACATGGAGCGAGTCAGTGCCTACTAAATAAAATTCGGTTCGGGGACGTTAATGGTTTTATGAATCAATTGCGAATGCTTCCGGAGAAAGTTGATGAGTTGTTGTCAGATACCGGCGAAAGGAAGGAACGCAACTGAAGGGCTGAGGGAGACTCGTGTTATCTACTAGCATGCTTGCGCTGGCAGGCCTGTTTACACGTGCCTTATCAGTTCCCCCACCCCTAGACTTGTGCCACTGGCAAGACAAAAATCAAACCTCGTGCGATTTACTCGCATGCTTTTCACTCGCATGCTATTTGACGTTTACACATGCCAGTAGCTCTCCTCTGCGAGCTACTCGTATGTTTTTGTGCGAGTAACTAGCATGTGTATTTCCGCCTTTAAGAATGAAATTTTCTTGGCAGAAATGGAATAAAATTGGTCTCGTGTCTGTCTATATTTAAACATTTTTGCGCACCACCATAACTTAAAAACCTCTCATCTGATCTAAAATTTAGATGGTAGATCACTATAATTGTTATTGGCAATAATAATTGCTATCGTATGCATCTATTGCTTTCTCTTCTGCATGCGCACAAAACTTTTATCTATTAACTCTTTATATCTTTTAACAGAATTAATCTGATTTTCTAAAAATTCGGATGGTTTGTTAAAAGTTGCCCAATGATTCATTTTAACCGACTGAATAAAAATAAGTGACCCCACTGGGAAACGAAACAGGTCAAAACAACTACACTTTCAATTCCTATGTAACCATTCCTCCAATTACTTATATAGGACTCATACGTATGTGACTCACTAATTAGCAGAATATTTCTACTCTAATTTGCTTTCTTTAAATATAAAAGAGGGTACATTTTATCTCTAATGATAAAGTTCTATGTGATTTCTACTCTAGTGACTAATTACCCTTATAGGATTAATTAAGACTTACTTAATAAGCGTGATTGATTTATCCTCAAACCTTAATTGTAAATATTTAATGTAAACCGGTTAGAATTATTTTAATTGGTTTCTATCAGTTAAGTAGATATAATAAGTTAAATATAATAAGTGTTATTATTATTAGGTCATACACTATATTGATGACCAATAAGTTGGTAATTATTTTTATCTCCAGTAGGGAAAAAAAGTTATGATTTTGAATTAGTTTAGAGGGACTAAAACAGGTCTTTTCATCCCTAACTCAAAAAGTAGGGAGACAAAGTAAAAGTAGGGCGAAAAAGTAAAGTAGGGCAAAAAAGTAAAGATTGCAACTTAATTATTTTATAAATAGTAGAAAATGTATGGCTAATGTATTGAAGTTGTCGAAATCAGGTTGGCGGCACTGCGCTTTTTTGACCATGTTTATCTTTGTTTACAACATTATAACCTGCATCTAAATAACCTTCTATTTGAGTTTAATTCCAATTCTTATTTGTTTTTAATATTGAATCTCTTATATCTGCTATTAAAAGTGCTAATAATTATTGTTATTTATTAAAATATTAAATAAAAACTGTGCAATGGACGAAAATGTGAATCTTTTTTCTACTGGAGATAAAATATTGTATGTAGCTCGTGAGTAAAGTGCCATTATTCCCCTCGCGATAATTAGCTCCCGAGGCGCAGCCGAGGGAGCTAATTAGAGTTATTACCTCGGCTTCGCCTCGGGATTTAGGGACCATGGTTCCTTCGGCTTCGCCTCAAGAACCAACTTTTTCGCTCAGGGAATAATGGCTTACTTTACTCCCTAGGTGCATAAATAACTATTTCTTCCTTTCTCTACACATAATTATTTTTCTTTCAGTAAAAAAGAAGTGGCATCAATCTATTTCTGGTTTAGCAGTTAAAAGTAATTTCAATAAACCATTTGCCTAGTTTTATAACGAAGCGAACTTATGTCATTCTTGTTAACACGTTGATTAATTATTAGTAGATTGATTAATTAATAGTATAATTTCTTTGGAAATTACATTAAATATTTTAATAAATTAGTTGATTGTTCCTTGTAGTATTATTTCTTGATTAGTTGGATCTTTTAAGGAAAATTCAAACTCCTCACATTTACGATGTTTGGATCCCCCACTACATTTACTACGTTCACACATCGTTTTGAAAGCGTTTCGGATCCAATTCGTTTTCACAACGATTCGCGTTCATACAACAAAAAAATCGGTCCGAGACAACTCAGACAAACTTTCTCATATACAAGTTCATAATTACTTAGCCCAGTTTATTCTATTTATTAGTTTTCGTACGTACATTTAATTATTACTGAACATTTCATCAAAATTTACCAAAAAATAACTTCTCCCGGGCGGGGAATCGAACCCGGGCTCTCTAAGTCCGCGTTTTAAGCTATTTTCTCAGGAACTAGATTTTTCCCGGGAAAACGGATTATATCGTTAGATTCGTATTTAAATGGACTATATTTTAGAATTTTTTAATCAAAACCGTTTTCGAGAAATAATTTATTTTCACGTTTTTTCAGAGTTTTTGGGGGGTAGCGCCCCTAAATTTGGGGCAAAAATTTATTTCTAGATTTCGCCTCGGGGTATGATTTTTCTGAACATGTATGCCAAATTTCGTCAAAATCGGCCCAGTAGTTTAGGCTCTAGGTGTCTGCACAGACGACAGACGACGGACAGACATTTTTTAAAAACCACTTTTTTGGACTCAGGGGACCTCAAAACGTGTAAATCCATCAAAATCTCAAAATCGAATTTTCCACATCACAATACTTTCTCTTTATATGAGAAAGTAAAATACAGGTGATCGAAATGTTTGTTTTCGATATTTCATAACGGTGACTTCACGAGTAAAACCTTCTTTCTTGTTACCTAATATGTCCGCGAATTTTTACATTTTATTTACAAGTTATTAAAAGTTTTTACAGTTTCTTTATAGTATTATATTAACTTTTGTTTAAAAACGTTTTTGCAGTTTAAAAAAAAAGAAACGGAAGCTCACGAAAACAAAAAACTTAACAAAGTGGATAAGAGTAAAATAACCTGATATCTCGATCCCCTCCACGACCTGTTCACACGAGCGTTTTCAATTCGATCCCCCGATCCGATCACGTATTTTTGGTGGAGCGGATCTAACCCGATACGATCCGTCGATCTCCCTCCATACAGCGTTTTGAACTAGCGGATCGTTTTCAAAACGATGTGTGAACGTAGTAATTGTCACAGTTATTGCTGTTTTATATAAAAATTCTTGAAACTACATAAATACTTATTTAAATCTTACAGATTGTCGTCAATTCCCCAAAAATCAGGTACTAATAATTACTAATACTAACAAAATCTCAGATTCGAAGTACATGAACCTACCAAAAATAACACATTTCTACTATCAACATCAATTAAAACATCAAACATCTATTAACATTAAAACATCTATATATTTGACCTTAACCCGAGCCTTAAAGGCTTAACTACTAGTTCGACTGATTTGACCTTAACTACTTCAGTCGACTGAGTCGTTGTTTTGATGTTTACGGCCCCCGAAGAAGGTTTTAAGTAAAAACCGAAACGTCTGGATTGTAACGTAATGACTTTTTTGAGACCGAAACCAGAGATTAGTTTCTTTTTGTTCATATTTGAGGTCGAGAATTTATATATTTATATATATATATATATATATATATATATATATATATATATAAATATATAAATTCAAGGTCGAGAATTTATATATTTATATATATATATATATATATATATATATATATATATATATATATATATATATATATATTATGTGTGTATGATTATTTCAGATTTAAGAAATCTGTAGCTACTGGTTTGTTAGTTGAAGGTTGATATAAGTTGAATGTATTAAAGAAAAATCTATCCATGTGGGTTTAACATTATACTCAAGCAGAGTTAGTCACGACTTGTCGTGAACTTATTTCTCTTCCATGTCATTCATAGAATCAAATGAATGAACAAATACGAAATCTGTCTGCTTTTTACAACTTTTGACTTTACTACTTATTATTTTACTTTCTTATTTAAGTAATATAGAAGACGGAAGTATTGTGTTACTAAAACAATTTGGTATTGACATTTTAAAGATTTAACACATTTTAAGGTCTTCTGAGTCCAAAATTGCGTTGTTTAAGCGGCCCACGCAATACACGTACACTGCTCGCCGGGCAATTTTTTATTTTTGCGCACCGTGCTTAGAATGGCACGCCGAGCGCCACACACTGTAAATGCAGTTCGCTATCAGACGTGCTAGAAGTCGGTGATAATACTGTGCTATTTTAGTAAACAACAACAAGAATAAAATAAAAAAACTTTTTTATTTTGAAATTTTGTTCCATCAGTAAGACAGAGATGTTAAAATTATGACATTATGAGCTATAGTTGTCTACACACTTTAGAATACCTGAAACAAGAATAAAATAACATAATATTGTTAATATACAGTAAAAAAAAGTTTTGTTTAATAAGTAAGATAGAAATGTTACCATGATATCACTATGAGCTACAGTTATCTGCACACTTTAGAATACCTAAAACAAGAATAAAATAAAATAATTTTGTTAATTTACAGTAAAAAGAAGTTTTGTTTAATAAGTAAGACAGAAATGTTACCATGATCTCACTATGAGCTATAGTTATCTGCACACTTTAGAATACCTGAAACAAGACTAAAATAAAATAATATTGTTAATATACAGTAAAAAGAAGTTTTGTTTAATAAGTAAGACAGAAATGTTACCATGATGTCACTATGAGCTATAGTTATCTACACACTTTAGAATACCTGAAACAAGAATAAAATATCATAATATTGTTAATATACAGTAAAAAGAAGTTTTGTTTAATAAGTAAGACAGAAATGTTACCATGATGTCACTATGAGCTATAGTTATCTACACACTTTGGAATACCTGAAACAAGAATAAAATAACATAATATTGTTAATATACAGTAAAAAGAAGTTTTATTACAGTAAAATAAGTAAGATAGAAATGTTACCATGATCTCACTATGAACTATAGTTATCTGCACACTTTAGAATACCTGAAACAAGAATAAAATAAAATAATTTTGTTAATTTACAGTAAAAAGAAGTTTGTTTAATAAGCAAGACAGAAATGTTACCATGATGTCACTGAGCTATAGTTGACTACACACTTTAAAATACCTGAAACAAGAATAAAATAACATAATATTGTTAATATACAGTAAAAAGAAGTTTTATTACAGTAAAATAAGTAAGATAGAAATGTTACCATGATCTCACTATGAACTATAGTTATCTGCACACTTTAGAATACCTGAAACAAGAATAAAATAAAATAATTTTGTTAATTTACAGTAAAAAGAAGTTTGTTTAATAAGCAAGACAGAAATGTTACCATGATGTCACTATGAGCTATATAGTTATCTGCACACTTTAGAATACCTAAAACAAGAATAAAATAACATAATATTGTTAATATACAGTAAAAAGAAGTTTTTTTCAATAAGTAAGACAGAAATGATAACATGATGTCACTATGAGCTATAGTTGTCTACACACATTAGAATCCGTAAGATTTAAGAATACCGGAATGAAGGGGTAATAATAATGAAGTAAATTTCTAACTACCTATGTGTAAAGCAAAGAGAGGTATAATATACTTCTTATTTTTTGGCTAATCTGCAGTTATCCATACAGTCGAGAATCGCTTGGAGGCACAATTTCGCTTGATTTTTACACTTTAGAGATCATATCCCTGGGTCAAAACTGTTCATTTTTAAGATTTAGACTATTTATAAAATTATTACACTTTTGGAGATGATATCTCTTTGTCTATACAGTACAGTCGGTTGAGGTTCCTTCATTTTTCTAACATCTTCTCTTTGGTGGCTGGAAAACTGCAGTTTTACCTTTTCTTTTTCAATTCAATTTTTTTTATTGGGAATAATTAACAATAGTAAAGGTAACTGCAGCCATTTCTGGAATTAATTGGATAAGGTGGGTAATTAAAAACTTTAAGGTCATTTTGTTCCAAAAGTAAATTATTAGTAACTTACATACCTTGGGTACTTCTTTAGATTGTTACTACCCTATGTCTTTTTAAAAATATAAATGGATATAATTATTTATACTTTCCTTTGTCGAAATAACTTTTAAGACAAAGGTTTATTTAGACCAATGTACTTTAGGACAAAGAAATATCACAGTTTTGTTTTTATAAGGGGAGTAACAGTCTGAAGAAGGACATTCCGAACACATTCTTTAGATTGTTACCACCTTCTGTTTTATTGTAAGGAGAGTAACAGTCTAACGAAGTGCGCATGTCTAGTGCGAAGTTAGAAATATATTACTTTGATTGGTTGAAGATGTTACCATGATATTCTTATAGGCTCGAGTTTTCTTCAGAATCAAGAGTTATCAAAGTCTATTAAGGTACTTATTTGTCCAAGAATTCCATTTCAATAATTGTCCAAGAACTTCCTAAAACATGAACGGAATAAATAGGAACCATTCATTCATTCTTAAAGAATGGTTTCTTTAAATGACTTCGACAAATTACCTTAAAAAAAAACAATTTTTAAGTTTTTGGTAGTTTTCATACTACGGAAAGTTAAATTTTAATTTAAATCAAATTATAATTATTATTAACTACGGGAAACAGACAGTGAAAAATACACTCCAGCGCCGGGATTTGAACCACGGGCCTCTATATTTCCAGTATAGCGCTCTTCCATCTAAGCTACGCAGGAGAATGATTTTTCACTACCGTAATCGATAACTAGTCCCGAATCCAAGCTTTCAATATTCATATACATTTAGACAGTCAATATTTATGACATTAGAACTAAACCAAGAATTAACGCTTATAATTATAAAGTACTCAATTAGTACCTGTACCTTGTACAAGTATATAGAGGCCCGTGGTTCAAATCCCGGCGCTGGAGTGTATTTTTCACTGTCTGTTTCCCGTAGTTAATAATAATTATAATTTGATTTAAACTTAAAAAAAACCTTATTCACTGCACTATTTATAAATAAATTACATTTAATATTACTTAAAATTAAACTGTAAAGTATTAAATGAAAAATAAAAATGTTAAACAAACAAAAAAAGCGATCACATAGCTTCCGTTACCTTTGGTAAGCTAGGAAGCAATAAAACTATAATTTTTGTCATTTTAAACAATTTTTGAAATCGCTGAAAACAATTAAATAAAAATAAAACTTTTAAAAAGTTCGTTATTAAATCAACAATAACATAAAGAACTAAAAATAATTTTCAAAAATAACAATAATTAAGTTTACCAAAGATTTCGAGTATATATGTAAAAATATGTAAAAGCGAAACGCGTGATATAGTTGATTCGAAGATATCTACTGAAAATGTTCTATCAAATCACCTGTTTTAATTATTCATTTCTTCTCCTCATTTTCCTGTATTGAATCAGCTGTTTTAATACCTTTGTTTACATTAAGAAATAAACTTACGTGACCGTTTTATTTATTTTTTTTTTTTTTTTCGCCGCAATTTATTAAAAACATATATGTACCTACTTCGTTATAACTTTGAACAAAAATATAATATTTTGAATAATTCATTTTCGCTATGTTATACAAAACTTAACATAATTCATATTTTCTTATCAAAACATAACATTTACAACGTTTCCATTGGTTTTAAAAACCTTTTTGAGTTCAAGGTCACAACAATAAATTTTCGGTGTTTTATTGCAACTGTTTTGAAAAAAATACAATACATAATTGAGACATGCGCAGTAGGTATGATGAGGAGAGATATGATAACCTGACTTAACTATAACTAATCTGGGAGTTTATAGTTTCCAAAATTGTTTGAAAACTGTTTTTATAACTCCTCTTGTAAACACTTATAAATTCAATTTAAATTTATTTTATTATTTATTCTTTGATTTAATTGTGGCATTTTATTTGTGTGTTTATTTTATTTTAAAATAGAATTTTTCTATAATTGCTTTTTTTTAATGTTTTTTTGTTGGTTATATCTTAATGTTTTTAATATAGCTTTTTTCTATGATTGAAGTAAATTTTAGAATAACGTATATTACGTATTAGTGTACTTACTTTTAGAGAAAACACTTTTAAATGTTACTTTCTATTTATTTTAGTTGTTAATGAAGTATTTTAAGACAAAACTTTCACAATGAGAATTACATTTGTTATCATTTGAAGCAAAGAATCCCTTTTAAGAATTAACCTTATCAATGATCAAGAAAATTACTTTAAAAGGTTACGTTTTTTTTTTATTTTAAATTATCGAGTTTTATTTATTGAGGTACGTATAATGAAACATTTTATCTTTTGCCTTTTATATTTATTTCTCTAATATAATCTGAGAGTTGAATGTTAAATTATTTCTTTTTAACCAAATTTATATCAATCCTTAGGAAATACAAAATACATTAATTGCTTTTGCAAAAACAAAATACATATTTATTTATTTAATCTTTTTTTTTTTTTTTTGAGTATATGGAGTTCAATGTAGGAAAATCTATAATTTTTATGTTTTTTACACTTGTTTCAATTTAAATTTATTTATCTCCAGTAGGGAAATAAAGTTATGATTCTGAAATAGTTTAGAGGGACTAAAACACAGGTCTTTTCATCCCTGAACTCAAAAAGTAGGGAGAAAAAGTAAAAGTAGGGCGAAAAAGTAAAGTAGGGCAAAAAAGTAAAGATTGCAACTTAATTATTTTATAAATAGTAGAAAATGAATGGCAAATGTAATGAAGTTGTTGAAATCAGGTTGGCGGTACTGCGCTTTTTTGACCATGTTTATCATTGATTCATTGTTTATAACCTGCATCTAAATAACCTTCTATTTGAGTTTAATTCCAATTCTTATTTGTTTTTAATATTGAATCTCTTACATCTGCTATTAAAAGTGCTAATAATTATTGTTATTTATTAAAATAATAAATAAAAACTGTGCAATGGACGAAAATGTGTATTTTCTTCCTACTGGACATAAAATATTGTATGTAAGTAAAGTGCCATTATTCCCTTCGCGATAATTATCTCCCTCGGCTGCGCCTCGGGAGCTAATTAGAGTTATTCCCTCGGCTGCGCCTCGGGAATTTAAGAGTCTAATTCCCTCGGCTTCGCCTCGGGATTTAGGGACCATGGTTCCTTCGGCTTCGCCTCAAGAACCAACTTTTTCGCTCAGGAAATAATGGCTTACTTTACTCCCTAGGTTCATAAATAACTATTATTACTGGCTATGTTTTCTATTATCATGTAGGCCTAGCAATTAAATAATATACCTAAACAGTTTTGTTTACAAAGCCTTCTTTAGAATAGAATCAGGAGTATATTATAAATCATTAATTCTATTTTTAAGAATAAATTCTCTCCGAATCGTAGTTTAAAGTCTATTTGTATAAATGCAAAAAGAATACTCTTTTTTATTATAAGGCACAATAAATTATTATTTTTTTATTATTAAGATTTAATCTCACTATACTCATTTTCTAATAAGTATTGTTTTTTGACAGCGCGGGAAAATCCAGAGAGAGCCAATGAGAGCTCTGGATTTTGGATTTTAGAAGGTCGGGCCAACTAGGCAAATAAAAATTCCCTTGTGGAGGGGCGTGGGCCTACGGGTAACCGTTCGAAGAGCCTTTATAACCTCCACCGCTTGAATCTTTATACTTCTTAACTGTTCCCTGTCTATTAGGGTTTATTGTTTATTTACCGATAAATAATTACTATAACTTTTTCACACTGTACATTAATTCAAAACTGATATAGATTAAAATGTAAACCTCGACTGAATTAACTAAGCTTCTTACACTTCATTTCATTATAATTCATCATCTGTTTGGTAAATTTATTCTTCATCTAAGTAGTTTTAACTCTACACTTTTTATAAAATTTGATTACCGACATTAAATTTTATGATTCTATAAATGAAATAAACTCTTACATTAAATTTCGAAACATATTCGTAAATAAGAAGTGAAAATCTAAGCTGGTAAAAAGATCGCGATTTGTTGAAGGAGTAAAATAACCTTCTTTTATTGACAAACAAATGATGCATTTCCCTCTCTCACACAGGCCTAGTGGCCTGTGGGATTTTATTTCTTCCCTCACGTAGGTTGGTCAACCTGAGTGTCAAAAAACAATACTAATTATAAAAAGAGTATATAATCTTAATAGTGCGCGTACGAAAATATATTCTTAATCTACTCCTCAAGATCTTTCATCCTTCAACCCTCATGTAACACGCGTTTAAGTTGAAGATGTTACCATGGTAGTCTTACAGGCATGCGAGTGAAAAGCATGCGAGTAAATCGCACGGGGTTTGATTTTTGTCTTGCCAGTGGCACGAATCGTGGGGAGGGGGAACTTAAGGCACGTGTAAACAGGCCTGCCAGAGCAAGGTTGCTAGTAGCTAGCAGAGTCTCCCTCAGCCCTTCAGTCTTCAGTTGCGTTCCTTCCTTTCGCGGGTATCTGAAAACAACTTGTCAACTTTTTCCGGAAGCATTCGCAATTGATTCCTAAAACCATTAACGTCCCCGAACCGCATTTCATTTAGTAGGCACTGACTCGCTCCATGTTCTTAATTCCCTTCTAGCTTTCCAATCGTTTACCCACATTCTTCGTGTCTTTTTATTATTTTTCAAATGTTTTGAAAAACAGTTCTTTGCAAGTAACTGAACAATCTGGTTAATTTCATTCCGCACCGATACATTCATAAGGTACATTGAAACAATTAATAAAACTATAAAAATTAATTAAATCAAATACAATTAATTCATAATTTATTCCGGCTAAAAGAAGGCAAGAAACGATTGCCTGTTTCAAAACTAGAGCTGTGACTGGAATGTGTATTGTCATGTGCTAGTAGCTCGCACAAGACCGATCATCCGGATGATACTAGCATGCTGTTTCACTGGCAAATGTACACAGCGTCTGCAGCATGCCAGCTACTAACGTGCTAGTAACTCGCCACTGGCATGCTTTTTTACTAGCATGTGTATTTCCGCCTTAATATTTTTGATGTATAAAATCAATTACCGACTATGGTTATGAATAGTCTATTTGATAAATTTGTTAGTAACATTGGGTCTACTCAATTTTTTGAATTTTCCTGAATAAAACAAAAACTGTTACCTTTATTTCTATGTTTTGTGTCCTTTATCTTTGTTATTTTGTCTGCATAAATTTTCCATCTTAATACGTTTAGATGTGTTTATTTAGCCATTCATATTGCATCATACTGTTGTTCAGATAATGAAGATAACGTTTTCCTTTTTTAATTTGTCTGAACAAATTTCTTTTATGTTTAATGCTCATATTTTGTTGTATTTGTTCATTTGCCTAATCTATTTTTTTTTTTTTTTTTTTCTGTTACCAGAGAGTCACATGACGAGGAAGGCTCCTCCTGCCTACTGGGACGGTGTCTACATGATGGCAGGACAGGATAGACCTAGTGCAAGAACAATATCCACCCTGTTCATGAAAGGACAGGACGGCCAGCCGTCCCAGAGAAATAGAACAGCTCTTCTAGCTTTCTTTGGTAATTAGCTATATCTGTATATTAATCCGTTTTTGATTTACCAACAAAAAGAGAGCTGGCGTGGTGTGGCCGTGTGAATTAAATTACTTACCCCGTCAGCTGGCCATCAATGAATCAAGGGCGGCACAAGGTTGTGGGTTCGATCCCGCGCCGTGATGCTCTGATTTATATGTCCCACTAATGATCACACCATACTCGCTTCGGCGGTACATTGTACAGAGGTATGATGTGCCTGGAACTCTCTTCTCTACTAAGGGGATAGTATATTAACCCGTCTACTAATGCTACTACTACCGACCAAAAACACTTCTAGTTCATACGTTGAAGAAGGAAATTATTTTATTTTTTGAAACGTTAGTAAATCCACTACTTTTATTTTAAATTTTATAATTGATCCTCTATTAGTCTAAGATCCGGTATAAGGAATATATACCCTCATCTGGTATTTAATTATAATAAAGAATATATGATAGAGAATTTATAGATTGATACATCGCAAATAGGTTGCTTAGCTAAATCACGTACCGATGATGCTGAATAATAAACTGTTTATTACCTTCCCCTAACTTCAACTTCCCCGATGTGTTATTTATGAAAATTGAACATTAACTGAGAGAATTCACCCCAAGGAATTCAAAAAATAAGGGTTGCCTACTTTCCCCTCTGGACAACTATGGAGTTGCCAGGTATAAACAGGTGAGTAACGTAATTAATATACCCTCATCTGTTATTACATCGTTATATATATTAAATAAAAGGTAATTTTATTCCCAATCCAACCGTATTAGCTTGCCTTAAATTCTAAATTAAAATTCAAAATTTTAGATCTAAAATCTAGGCAACCATGGATCCAACCAACTTTTTGATAAGGTAACCTAATACGGTTGGATTGGGTAAAATTACCTTTCATTTGTTATAAATTCGATATAATAACTGATGAGGGAATATTAATTACGTTACTCACCTGTTTATACCTGGCAACTCCATAGTTGTCCTGAGGGAAAAGTAGGCAACCCTTATTTTTTTAATTCCTTGGGGTGAATTCTCTCATTTAATGTTCGATTTTCATAAATAACACATCGGGGAACTTGAAGTAAGGGGAAGGTAATAAACAGTTTATTATTTAACATCATCGGTACGCGATTTAGCTAGGCAACCTATTTGCGATGTATCAATCTATAAATTCCCTATCATATTATATTCTTTATTATAATTAAATAACAGATGAGGGTATATATTCCTTATACCGGATCTTAGACCATATATCCTAAAATTGTTTTTAATTCACAGTATATAGTTACCTATATAGTTAACTATAGTAATTTTGGCTCACTTTTTTTGCTTGTTCTTTAACTTCGGAACTAGATAACGTTCCGGGAGCAAGTACATTGCTGGTTTTCAATATAATTTCACACCTTAATGTAGAGTGGGGACAACAATGAAAATAATATTACAGTAGAGTTTCTTGATAATTCAAATTGAATATAGGACCGGCACTAACGTGGATTACCAATAAACTCAAATAGTTGAAAATTTACGAAAAATGAGAATTCGGAATTCTTCTTTTTAACTATTTATTGAAAAATAATAATTCATATCTATTTTATTTCCATTAGATTTTCAAATAATTGTATAATAATCTGTTTCCAGTCACCCACTGTTACACACCTAACTCACGTGCAATTGTTTTCAGTGACACACCATTATCTTTAAGCAACAACGCATCTATTTTACACCTAAAGGAAGCTCGGTATGTTTTCCTTTACTCATTATAAAAATGTTACTAGATGATTTCGGTTTGATATCTGATGTTTGATCCTCTGGATTAGAATGGACTGTATCAGGGGGATTACCTGTAAGGGGAAAGGTAAAGAACAAGTAAAAGGTAAAGAAGGAAAGTTTAAGAAAGAAAAGCCAATTGGCACTCACGAAAATTTCTGTATAGACGCTCCTTGTCACTTCCGGGTCTAGCACGGGACTCCTACCGGATCTTGGCCGGGGAGAGCAGAGGCGACCGGTGATAACACTTCCGTTGAGTGGGGGCAGGTGAATATATTAGTTCACGCCCTTTCTCCAGAGATCGCGCCTCTAGTTCCGTTTAGGAAAAGGAAAGGTTTCAGTAGAGAGATGAGGATCGTACATCTGACTTAAATAAAACTGAAGAAAAAAGAAATAAATTAATTGGCTTCTCTGAAGTTGAATATAAACACAGCTGCTCAGACAGGAAAGGAATTCTATGAAAGCTTACGGAATCATCTCTTAGCCCTACTTCTTTCCTCGAACTTCGAACTCTCTTTTGACTCGGATTATTGGAAAATCGGATTATCAGAGCTCGAACTATCGAGACTACTGCATTTTGATGAAAAAAAAAAAATATTTTTTTAAAATTACTTCGGACAAATTTGATTTTTTTTTTTAGTTTAAAAAAAAGACAATGCATTTATTACTACATATGTATTTGCATCTTGACCTCTGAACTGTAATATATTCTACGGGCAAAAGTTTACCACGTTTCTGGCTCGATTCCCTGATCGATAAAACAATCGTCATGTATCATAAATTAAATATGTTTTCAATCTACTAGAAGATTCTAAATAATACTTGGTTCAAGATGGCCATCTTGACGTGTCAGGCATAAAAGAAGAAAATATGTTATGTGTATTTACTCACCTTGGTGCCTGTAAATAAATAAATAAATAAATAGCTATTTATTTCAAATAAAATATCAAATTAAAATTACATAACCTTTAAATAAACTCATAATTGGATTAAAATATAAACTTAAAAACTTTCTTATTGCAAATCGGCAATATGCCGTGGCACCGATGAAGGTATTTCGAGTTGCCTTTTTTGTAGTATACTCAGTTTCTAAACTCAATATATAAATTAGTATTACATAACCTTATTTTTTCAATGAAAATTTCATTTTCGTTTAGTTCTTGTAGAGCCATACCTCAGAGTATACTTTCCTCGTTCTACACCTTCCATCCTATCCTCAGCCACCCTCCTCCTGGTAGCTCCTCCACATGATTTCCTCATCTCCTCGTCCCACCGTACACAACGTCTTCCTCTTTTTCTCTTGTAATCTCTCGGGTACCAGTTAATTATTTTTTTGTCCATCGATCATCCTTCGTCCTGACAATGTGACCCGCCCAATTCCACTTTCTTTCAAGTATTACTCTACCTATGTCTTCCAGTTTTGTTAGATATCTTATCCAGTTATTACTTTTCTTGTCTTTCCTTGATATCTTTAACATGCACCTTTCCATCTGCCTTTGGGCTATTCTCATCTGCCTCACTACACTTTCCTTTAGAGTCCATTTTTCTGATCCGTATGTCATTACAGGTCTTATACAAGTCGTCCACAGTTTCTTTTTCAATTCCATGCTTATATTAGATCTAAATATATTTCTAAACTTATTGAAAGCTCTCCATGCCAATGTTACTCTTCTATTTACTTCTCTATCTTTATCCTTGCTTTCTATACATAACAGGCTCCCTAGGTATATAAATTCCTTTACTATGTCAAATTTCATATTCTCTAGTTCAATGAATGGCTCTATGTCTTCTTCTATATTCCAGCTCATAATTTTTGTTTTTGACTGATTTATTTCCAATCCTACATCTTTAGCTACTGAGTACAGGTCCTTTAGCATATTTCTTACCGCGTCTTTATTCTTTGATATTATGACAATGTCGTCTACTTGGTGCCTGTAGTTGCTTGTAAATACATAATTGTTTTTCTTTAGTATTAGTAAACATCAAGGCAAAAAAGTCTAATGCAGGCCATAGATTCTGCAAGCTGCTTGACCAGTGGCTCTCGAACTTTCCTTTGAACTACTTTTAAAAATGGAAGACCTAGTTGTCTGACGCCCTCATAAAACAACAAATAAAATAAAAATGGAAGTAACCGATTAGTAAAGAGATGACATAAGGATGAATAAGTATATAATCGCAACCGTTAACAGAATTATTTTGAAAATATCTGGTAGGCTAAATATTTCAGTTTCGTGGTAAAAATAAAAGAATAATTAACTTTCAGCAAGCATCTGAAAAATTCATCAACTTCTTTAAACCAGAACATATTTAAATTTTGACGCACACTACAATATCCAGACGGGGCCTCAAAATCTCCCATCTCCGGAACATTCCATGTTGTACAAACACTAGACCGTCTAGACTCGGTCTCGAAATCTTCCGCCTCTGGGACATTACATCTTTTACATGTTGATTGACACTAGACCTAGACGGTCCAAACTCTGCTTATAAATCTTCTGCTTCCGGTACATTACATGTTGTCACACACTTGGCTGTTCAGACTCGGTCTTTAAATCTGCCACCTCAGGGACATTTGATGTTCATAAACACTTGGCTGTCCTGACTCGGCCTAGAAATCTTTCACTTCCGAATCATTTCATGTTGACAACTACTAGTCTGCCTAGATTGGGCCTCGAAATCTCCCACTTCCGGAACATTCTATGTTGACAAACACTAGACTGTCTAGGCTCGGTTTTGGAATCTTCTTTCTCCGAGATATTTCATGATGACTCACCCTAGACTATCTAGACTCAGTCTCGAAATATTTCGCTACCGGAACATTTCATGTTGACAAACTACTTGACCGGCTGGTTTTAGGAAAATAATTCCATCGGCATTAAACAGGATCAACTCGGTTCAGTCTAATATGCATCGCAACCTTTAGAAAAAACAATAAAACTTAATCTGGAAGCTCACGATCTTCAGATTATTCGAAGCTGAATCTTCATCCAAATAAAAAGGTTTCCCAACTGACTCAGTCTCACGTTACTGACTCTTTTAAAGAAGCCAATGGTCTGCAAGATAATTTATTGCTACTAAAACAGCAATTATTTCAGTTTTCTTTGCCTTGAGACCTCAAGAGTCAAGAGTATTATCTTTCCATCTGAAGTGCCTTACAGTCTGTCCTTTCACTCATTTCAAATCTCGTCCTCTCTATTAATTATCCCAAACAAACAATTTATAGTTGAACAATTCTCTAATAGCCTCTCGGAACAGTCTCAATTAAACCCCATTAATCTCTTTTTTTTGTTCTAAATTTTCTTATAAGTTTACATTAAGATGTTTTATCTTGAACGGAATGATTTATTTATGCCTGTATAAGAATCTCCGACTTCTGTTAGAAAAAAAGGAGTAAAAATACCTTGAGCTAGTAAATTCAAAGTTCTTTGATTCACGTTATCTTTGTCTTTATCATTAAGTATACTATGGGAAACAAATTACCTTGAATATTGTTTTTATAATACATAATACATTTTTGTCAAAATTTCAATCCAACTATTATTATAATTATTTAAACCTTCTTTTAAATAAGATGCATATCATGTCCTATTTAAATAAAGACATGCACTCTTATAGCACATTAGTAGGTATTATGTCACTTGAGACGGATGCAAAACCCGCAATACACTTTGCCAACGAGTCGAATTAGTAGCGATAGCGAGCAAAATCTAGACCTCGACCATCGGATACCAAACCAGCATTACTCGACAATTATTAATGATATATTAATTAATTTTATTAATTAATTTTATTAAATAATTATTCTAACTACATTAATTATTTTATTAATAATTACGATTATCTACCAAAAATACCCCTAGTCCGGCCCGGTGGAATACTAAACATTATTATTAAAATTTTAGGTTAATATTACCGTTTTGTAAAAATTTTTAAATGTGCATACATGTGGAGTAAAACATTTTCTCCGATACTAACTACCAAGTTACATGTGGAACACCATACATAAAAACAGTACTTAATAATTGTTTTAAACAAATCGACATCAGTTGTTCACAGACTAGATAATGGCTAACAACGTGTTATCTGATTTAATTACTGTCAAATACAGTTTGAAAAGAAGAAATTACAAGAATAAAATTATTAAGAATGATAAAATAAGAAGTATGATTGAAACATATGTACCTTTTATTCAATTACTAGAATCGAGTTTGAAAGATAAAAATTCATTTTCAAAAGCTGTAAACGTAAGTAACATAAAGGAAAATGCTTCTGAGAGTGTAGGTTCTCAGACAGAGACACCGAAAATTGAACAACCCAAATTTCTGGAGGATAATGAAATTGTGGAATACAACCCGGAAAAATCGGTTCAAGACATTTTTGCAGAACAATCTTACATAGAAAAATCTCTGCTGCTGGAAGAACTGCCAGAGAATTCAAGACCCTTTATTGAAATGGTTCTGACAGATGATCCTACGCTAGATGAAGTATATGGAATAAGTTTAAATGAAAATAACGAGCTCCAAATCGGTCAAAGTGTTGTTGAGATAGGACGTTTAGACGGGGATATACTTCTTAAAAGAAATACAGAAGATAACAACGGATATACAACAAACGAAATTATTGGCGAGTTTGAAGGAACTGATGGGCTGTATTCGCTATTATTTAAAAAGAACCCTGGTTATTATACTGAAGATGATAAAAATAATTATAAGACTATATTATACCTATCAGGAGCTATTAAAAAAGCATACAAAGGAATTGACAGGTGCTCTCACAAATTTAAAACTGTTATTAATACGTTTTTAAACAGTTAATAAATATGTACTATAATGTTTGTTGCACCAAACTTACAATATTAAATAATGTTCCTTACTAAATAAATTATTTATACTGTTGTAAAAGTATACGTTTTTGTAATTAACAATTGTAACTAACCGAAAAACAGTGAATTGAAAATGTATTGTTTGAGAATAAATATATAAAATATTTGTACGATTATTGTTTTATTTACTAACCCCCGCATTACCTCATTATATAAAAATGAATATTACAACATGTTATATTAAAAAAATAAAGGTTTTCTACTAGAATAAATAGGGAAATACATTAACATAAGGTCTGGTGTATTACTTAGATTATTGAGTCTTATTAAAACAAAATTATAAGTCAAAATTTTAAAAATATTCTTATATTATAATGTTGGGTTTTTTCCTAGTAAGTATTTTTAAAATATAATTAACAAATGATTTATTGCATACCGGAGGTCATTGACCTGGAAATGTGGCACGTGTCTGTACCTTGTTGTTTTGTCAAAATATTGCTGATGTCGCAGGTTTTCGTATAATGGACACTTAAACTAGGTCATCGCCACGCCATATTTTTTTTTTTCGACACAGACATCCGTTTCATTAGCCAGTTGAATTTCAACACTCAACAAGTCAACATAAATTTACGTGAACCCTGTGTTAACAGTTTTGTGTAAACTATTTTATTTTCTTTGTGAATATTAAATTTAATATTTATTAAAAATGGAGAAAATTACAATCGTTAAGGAGGTTATGAAGAATGTCCGTCGTTTCAATCTTCGAGGAAGGACTACGGACTTCAAAATTAACCCTGTACCCGAGGACGCCGACGCTGTGGAGTGGACAAAAGAAGCCGTAAAAGAAATTATCCAGTACGTCACCGAAGATGTGCAACCTAGTGATCAGGTAGGATTATCATTTTGTTCAAAAGACTTTAAAAACGGCGAGGGCTGGTTAAAATTCAGGAAAGCCTCTGAAATAACTTTTGACAACCTGTGGGATATTATTAGTGGCATATACCAGTCCAATTCTTTAAGTCTAAATACAGAAACCTTTTGTTTAAGTGTAACAACTGTAGCTATGCCTGTAGGGTTAGGTAGAGTTAAACGTTATAACACTTTTGCCGAGGAATGCGCTCAGCGGAGAGGTATCGTGGTAATAAATAATAATGATAATTTATGCCTACCCCGTGCATTAGTCGTAGCCCAAAGCTTTATTGATAAGGACCCTGATTACAATAAAGTAAGGAGAGATATAGGCAAATTACAAACTAATCGGTGTCATCAATTATTAACAAATACCCGTGTAAACATACCAGAAGAGGGGGCCGGTATTCCCGAACTGGAATTTTTACAAAACTATTTAAAAGATTATAAAATTACTGTGTACAGTTACGGAAACAAAGGTCGCGACGTAATTTTCGAGGGAAATACCAATAGTAAAAAACACCTTAACCTTTTGTACCATCAAAACCACTATAATGTTATAACCTCCCTGACGTCTGCTTTTGTTTGTACTTATTATTGCGAGGCATGTCATGTACCATATAGCAATAGGAATTATCATAGATGTGGCGGTACTTGCCCCGGTTGCCAACAATCACCACCTTGTTCTGACAATGACAAAATTAATTGCGATATGTGTAAAAGATGGTTCCGTGGTCAGGCTTGTTTTGAAAACCATAAAAAATTAGGTTCGCTCGGAACAAAATCGGTTTGTAGTGAAATTAGGTGTTGCCAAGAATGTTGCAAAACCGTACGAAGCAACCGAACACATGTGTGCGGGGAGGTTTATTGTAAAGTATGTGAAAAACACCAACCGGCCGGGCATTTATGCTATATGAAACCTGATCACGGGAAACCAAAGTTAAATGACATTCTTTTTATTTTTTATGATCTCGAAACAAGGCAAGAAAAGCAATTGAGTGATGGCTCGCTACTACACGAACCGAATTTATGTGTTTTTAAACAATGTTGTAGCGAGTGCATCCAAACCGATCTGGAGATATGTCAGAAATGTGGCATACGCTTGCAAAAAATTGTATGTAGCGACCCCATAACACCATTTTTACATCACATTTTAAATATAAGGAAAAAGTTTAAACGTGTAATAGTTATAGGTCACAATGCAGGCGGGTTTGACCACCAATTTATTTTAAATTATATTTTAACTCAGACCGATTTAACCCCCGAATTAATAACGCGCGGTACAAAATTAATTTTAATGACATTAGAAAATATTAAGTTTTTAGATAGTTTAAATTATTTCCCCATGGCCCTATCTAAATTACCAAAAGTCTTTGATTTGATTGAATTAAAAAAAGGTTACTTTCCACATTTATTTAACACAATACAAAACGAAAATTATATTGGTCCACTCCCGGCAATTGAATTTTATTCTCCGGACACAATGAAGTCCGACGACAGAGAAAAATTTATCAAATGGTATGAGGATAACAAAGGTAAACATTTTAATATGAAACAAGAAATTGTGGATTATTGCGTTTCTGATGTTGAAATTTTAACTCAATCGTGTCTTAAATTTAGGAAAATGTTAATTCAAGAGGGGGGTGTTTGTCCGTTTACCGAATCAACTACTTTGCCGTCTGCCTGTAACAAAATATTCCGTAGAAATTTTTTAAAACCCGAGACAATAGGTATTATCCCTAAGAATGGTTACAGGTGGCGTGACAATCAATCTAAAATTGCAATACAATGGTTGTTATGGGAGGAACACGCTAGAAATATAACTATAATTCACGCGGCAAAGAGTAGTGAGGTTTCTGTATTAGGCGTAAAGGTTGACGGGTTTTGTAGGGAAACTAATAATATCTACGAATTCCACGGTTGTTATTACCACGGTTGTCCGAAATGTATATCTCAAAATCGAAATATCCAGCTACACGATGACCCGTCGGACACACCAGAAAGTCGTTTTGAGGCCACCACTGCCAAAACACAACGCCTACGGAATCACGGCTACGACGTGATAGAAAAATGGGAGTGTGATTTCCGTAGGGAATTAAATGCAGATAAATTAATGGCTGACTACGTAGAAAACCACCCTCTTCTTGTCCATTTACCTTTGAACCCCAGAGATGCTTTTTACGGAGGCAGGACCGGTGCCGTAAAAACCTACTACAAAGTTACCGCTGAAGAAAAAATCAAATATGCTGATGTTTGTTCGCTGTACCCCTGGGTAAATAAGTACGGTAAATACCCTATCGGTCACCCGCAGGTAATCATCGGCAACGATGAATGCATAAAACTAAATTTAAACAATACAGAGGGAATTATCAAATGCCAAATTTTACCACAACAACTCTACCACCCAGTGTTACCGGTAAAAATGAACGACCGGTTAATGTTCCCCTTGTGTCGTTCGTGTTGCAAAGATATGCAAAATGAATACACGTGTAACCACAACGAAGAAGAGAGATCGTTAACCGGTACGTGGGTGATCGATGAAGTAAGAAAAGCTGTAGAAAAGGGTTACAAGATCATGTACATCTACGAAATTTGGAAATACGAAGTTGTACAGTACAATCCCGTCACTAAGTCAGCCGGACTCTTTAGCGACTACATAAGTAAATTCTTAAAAACGAAACAACAATCATCCGGCTGGCCTTCTGATTGTCACACGCAAGAAGACAAAAATAATTACATCACAGAGTATTTCGAAAAGGAAGGTGTGCGACTTAACCCTGCGGAAATATCGGTCAATCTAGGCCTAAGGCAAATTGGGAAAAATTTGATAACATCGTTTTGGGGGAAGCTCGGTCAGCGAGAAAACCAAGGACGCACCAAAATTGTCAACAGAACCGAGGAGCTGTACAAACTTCTATCCGATCCGGCCGTTTATGTCAACACAATCACACCCATTAACGAATGTACTCTACTGGTTAATTGGGAATTTAAAGAGGAAAGTTACGACATACTAAGTACAACCAATGTCTGTCTGGCTGCCTACACCACCTCGCAAGCCAGGTTAAAACTTTACAGCTACTTAGAACAGCTAAATGAACGTGTACTTTATTACGACACAGACAGTGTCATATACATTTCCAGGCCAGGAGAGTACGAAGTACCGCTAGGTTCGTTCTTGGGTGAGATGACTGACGAACTAGAGGGCTACGGAAAAAATAGTTTTATTACAGAGTTCGTGTCTGGAGGTCCGAAGAACTACGGCTATATAGTTTCATCTGGTCACAATGAATTCCACCAAACCTGTAAAGTCAAAGGTATTACCCTTAACCATTCATCGTCAAAAATTATAAATTTTGACAAACTGAAGAACATGATGACTAATGACGACCCCCCTGTATATATTGGCTACAATTCCATCAGACGAACGACCGAGCACCAAGTAGTAACTACCACCGAAAGAAAAATATACAGGCCTAGTTTTAAGAAGCGTAAACTTTTAGAAAACCATGATTCGGTACCATGGGGGTACAAAAAACCAAGATTTGATTAGCTTATAATTGTAAATTTTTAAGTATGTTACAGTAGCTATTTTTTATAATGTATTATATAGTTTGTAAGTTTTGTAATTATTAATTTAAAACTAGGTAAGAAATATAAGATTAGTATTTGTTTTTTTATTCTGTGATAACTGTATATTTATATCAAGTAAGTAAATTTCTAGTATTTTAAACATTTTAATCACCTTGGTTACTACATTTTTCTTTTATTTTTTTTATTTTTAAAACAAGAATAACTTGTAAATATTAGTATTTTTAAATTTTCTGTGATAACTGTATATTTATACCAAGTAAGTAAATTTTTAGTATTTTAAACAATTTAATCACCTTGGCTACTACATTTTTCTTTTCTTTTTTTTTTATTTATTTTTAATTATTTAAAACTAGGCCTGTACGGGTAACTTGTAAATATTAGTATTTTCTAAATTTTCTGTTATAACTGTATATTTATGTAAAAAAATAGGTAAATTTTTAGTGTATAGCTTTAAGTATTTTAATTATTAGCCGCAGTAAATACTTTTTATTAGCATTTAAAAAAAATTTAATTAGGTCTGACAGAATAACTTTTTTATGTATAGCGGCTTTGTTTTTGATGTAGGGCTTTATTGTTAAAAATAGTATATAATTATAACCTCACTGCTAACTTTTTGTTTAACTTATTAGTTTATATATATATTTTTTAAACTAGAGCTATTAACTAGTAAGTAGTATTTATTAACGGCTAGGTAAAATTGTGTATTTTTTGTTTTCTTTGTAAATTAATTTAGTTTTAAAACTCCTCGATAAGATATTTACAAAATATATATATGTTTTTAATAACCAACATTACTGTTTAACGTTAAGTATAATGAATACATATAATACAGATGTATTATTCATCTAACTTTTATTATTTTGTAAAACATACCATAAAACAATGTAATCCAAAATCGATATCCATTTTTACAAAGTTAATAACTTCACTTTTATCCACAGTAATAACTTCACTTTAACCCGTTGTAATAATAAGTAAGATTTTAATAACTTAAAACTTAGTTCTAAAGACAGACTTATAGAGAGAACACATGATGTACTAATGTGTGTGTGTAGGTCATTCATTTTAGATAAGTATATAATGCCCGCTTTTGATTGGTTGTCTCAATCAATGGCCACTCAGCTGGAATTTGCTGAGGTTGTGTTTTGAGACTTTATTTTCTCGTTTAAACATCACATCTTAGAATATTTAATCCAAGGGGGATATTGGAATAAAAAAAAATAACAGTTATTAACAACACTTTTTATTGTTTAAAAATGTAACTACAATAATATATATTTGTAAATAGAAAATAAGTTGACAATGTACATTATTTTTATATTAATACAATTAAATATACAAAGTACAAATTAATGTTTTTTTCATTTTGTCAAGATTTTCCCAACTATTATCTTTAGAAGGTAACCCCCACCATTTTATTAATACGTCCTTACCGTTCTTTTTTAAAATAGCTTCCACAAGGTAAGAATCGGGGTATTTAACAGAAGTCAACTCAGGTTCATAAAAGGAGCCGATTATCGGGTTTCCTCTGGAGTCTTGAAGCAGGTAGGTCACAGGTATAGAGTTTCTTTTAATTTCACTAACTTGAAGTATCTCGGTGCTAAAATTCGCCTGGTAGCCTTTTTGAGACTACACTCTTGAATTTTGAAATCCGCACATAGTCTCCAACAGAGAATTTAGGTGTTCTGATGTCAAGTTTTACTTTTCTGTACAAGTTAATTGGAGTCTGAGGCCCCACTTCAACGGGTTTCATTTTTGTTGTAGAATGGAGAGTATTATTATATTCTGTAACTAACACAGGTAAGATATCTAACCATCTAAAACTTCCCTGGATAGCAAACCTCTTCCACATTTTAGTTTTTAATGTTCTGTTGAATCTCTCTACCATTGTGGCTTTTAGCCCAGAGTGGGTGGTATAGTGGTTGATACCAAGGCTGGTAATTAAATCTTTAAATGTTTTGTTAAAAAAATCAGTTCCCTTGTCTGTATGGAGGTTCTTGGGGGTTTGTTCTTTAAATATTTTTCTAAACGCAGCAGTTACAAGAACACCCGATTTATTCTTGAGAGGTGCTGCCATACTCACATACTCCAGGTATACTGAACTTACCTAAAATGTTTATGTTTTTGTGCAAACATTTAACTATATATAGGGCTGTATGATGTTTGACAAACAAGATGTTTGACAAGATGTTTGACAAACAAGTAACTGTATATAGGTCTGTTTGATGTATGATGTTTGACAAACAAGATGTTTGACAAACAAGTAACTGTATATAGGTCTGTTTTGATGTATGATGTTTGACAAACAAGATGTTTGACAAACAAGATGTTTGACAAACAAGATGTTTGACAAGATGTTTGACAAACAAGATGTTTGACAAACAAGTAACTGTATATAGGGCTGTTTGACAAACAAGATGTTTGACGTTTGATGCTTGACAAACAAGTAACTGTATATAGGGCTGTTTGACAAACAAGATGTTTGACAAACAAGTAACTGTTTATAGGGTTGTTTGACAAACAAGATGTTTGACAAACAAGATGTTTGACAAACAAGTAACTGTATATAGGGCTGTTTGGCAAACAAGATGTTTGACAAGATGTTTGACAAACAAGTAACTGTATATAGGGCTGTTTGACAAACAAGATGTTTGACAAACAAGATGTTTGACAAACAAGTAACTGTATATAGGGCTGTTTGACAAACAAGATGTTTGACAAGATGTTTGACAAACAAGTAACTGTATATAGGGTTGTTTGACAAACAAGATGTTTGAGAAACAAGATGTTTGACAAACAAGATGTTTGAGGAATGATGTTTGACAAACAAGTAACTTTATATAGGACTGTTTGACAAACAAGATGTTTGACAAACTAGGTGTTTGACAAACAAGATGTTTGACAAACTAGGTGTTTGACAAACAAGATGTTTGACAAACTAGGTGTTTGACAAACAAGGTGTTTGACAAACCTGGTTGTTTGATGTTTGACAAGTAACTATATTTTTTTTTGGGGCTGTTTGGTACGGTGGCTACTAGACAGACCAATAATTGGCACGGTGGCTACTAGATAGGCCAATAATTGGTACGACTGCTACTAGACATGGCAATAATTGGTGGTTGGTACCTCTGAATTTACATTATATTATTTTTCTAATGTTGGTACCTCCGTCACCTTTTTCGATATAGTTGTCTGTGTTGTGTGAGCTGCCTTAGTGTACGCATCGAGTGTAACACTGTAACAACCTTTGTAAAAAAAGTACAACTAAATTTCGGTAGAGTTAAACTAAAAATCAATCAAAATTTGTTTTGTCAAATGGCATAGAACCAATATTGGAAAACTAGTAACTTATACGAATTGTGCTGTGTTGTATACAAATAATTGGCTGTCTAAGAAAGTTTAATGATTTAATAATATTTTGTTACTAGGCGTACTGGTGGTCGATATACAGAACATTGTGCGTGTGTAGGTAGAACTTGCACGTTGGTTGTGGAGATCAGAGGTTTAAAAATCAATACAACTATATTTACATGATATTCTAACCTATAGGAGAACGAAGGTTTAAAAAAAATCAACACAAAAAAAAGTACAACTAAATGTTAGAGTTAAACTAAAAATAAAAATTTGTTTGTCAAATGACATAGAACCAATATTGGAAAACTAGTGCGTACGACGAATTGTATTGTATGTACACTAAAATTTAAAAGTCAGTCTACAAATTAGTTTTATTGATTTAATAATATTTTGTTACTGGTGGTCGATATACAGACCATTGTGTGTGTGTAAGTAGAACTATGTTTTGGTAGACTACCTCAGCTATAATGTAATCATGTGCATGATCATTTGGACACTTGTTGTTTGTGGAGAACGGAGGTTTAAAAAATCAACACAATTAAATACAAAATTGGTTTGCCAAATGACAAATATGGTAGGTGGCTTTGAGTACACGTTAAATTGAGACTACAGAGTAGTAATTTTGTAAGTAATGTACATGTAATAATAATTAGTTAACAATAAGTAAGTAATGTAGCAATAATGTAAAAAAGTAGTAATCTTGTATGTAATAATGTACAAGTAATAATAAGTTTACAATAATATTGTAATATTGTAGTAATGGTAGTTATATTGTTTAGTAAGTTATAGTAAGGAGATACAGAATAACATAAATATTGTTTTATTACAGTGTAAATCTAACCATGCAAACAATTAAATTGTTAGACCTGTACTTTTAGATAATTTGTTATAAATTAATTACTTAAACTAGCTAATGTGTGTACAAAACAGCAGTTGGTTGGGTGTATGTGTTAAAATGGTGTATGTCTGTAACAGTATAAAATATAACAGAGCTAAATTTGGTGTACGCTCGTGCAACCATTCGTAAAACCTCCATAAAAAAGCTATAAATCTTACGGCTCTATGCTATATCTAAAACTTTGTCAACTCAGTTTGTGATATTCCTATTATTGTCCGTGATTTTGTTAAACTAGGCCTGTATGTATATTATATTTTCAATAGTACTTGATGGTCAGCTGTTTGCCTATGACAGATGTTATGCTTAAGATTGTTGCCTATGACAGATTTTACCAGCTTATTTCTTATCGACATTTTATAATTTTGGATGTGGTGTAATTAAGTACCACTTGCAACAGACAGTACACCCCTTAAAAAATGTACATCTAAAATTTTGGTAGTAAAGTTAAACTAAAAATCCAGTTTGTTTGTAACAATCGGTATGTTCCCTTCAAACAGGTACAACTAAATGTTAGAGGTAAACTAAAAAATGGCAGAACCAATATTGGAAATAAATAGTACATTAAACGAATGGTATGCACACTAGAATGTAAATTAATTGGTAGTCTACAAATTAGTTTTATTGTTTAATAATATTTTGTTACTGGTGGTCGATATACCAGACCATGTGCGTGTGCAGGTAGTTTTGGTAGACATTCGAACTGTCATAATGTAATCGGGTATGTGTATGATCATTTGGACAGTGGAATCTAAACAATAAACAGTACTTACGAGGAACATTCTCTAACTACTATACTAGAATAAGTAAGTAATGTAGCAATAATGTAAAAAGTAGTCCATAAATCTTATGGATCCATGCTAAATCTAAAACTTTGTCAACTCAAATTGTTACGTGCCTATTGTTGTCCGTAAGTTACAAAAATATTTAACAGAAGTGTAAGCGAACTAAGCCGTGTATAGAAATAAATGGAACCGTCTGCAAGTTATATAAATGCTAGAAAAAACATGTTCGTACAGTATACATGTGTATGGGTTCGATACAAGTGGGGTCGGAATCTAAATTTCTTCGTCTAAATTTTGGAGAACTTGTCAGTAAGTTTTTCTAATAAGTATCGCAACAGAGTATAATATATTTTGCTTATATTTAAACACAATAAAACGGCAAACCACTGTAAGTACGCGTGGGGAGTGTATCTGGTTAAGAACTAAATTGTAATATTAATGTATAAATTATTACAACAAAACAACATGTTTAAGAATTTGTAACCCAGGTTATTGACCCTAATAGATGACACTTCCGGTCTATTACCACACAATTTTAATATATTTTAAAAATATCTTGTAGGAACACTTACTCTTTTGCACACTACTTGTAACCTATAGAATTAAAAGTCTATATATTTGGCTTACATATATTGTTCTATCAAGTTTCCAATACAAGCTTGTTTCTGGAGAGTGTATACACATTATACTATTGTCGACTAGATATTGTACCACATGGAATTAGTCTGTAAGTCTGTGTCGAGAAGAAGTAAACTCAGTGTGCTCGCAAAGGTGTGGTAAAACACAATACAAAATAGTTTATACGTTTTTTAATTCGTAAATATGTATACTGAGAGAAGCATAAATAGTAAAACTCAACTTTAAGTATTGTATCCTTACTTGCCAAGTTGTATACATTAACTTACACAGAAATATTGTTACAGCAAGTTGGTTATTAAGAAAAAGTTTGTCAGATAGACATTTAATTAAAATTTATTGGAATTGTAAACCTATAGGTATAATAGAATAAATTTATTATTGCATACAAATTGCATAGATAAAAGAGGGAAACTCTATTATATAAAATTGAATACCAGATATAAATTGCATGGAAACATTACAATCACTGGACTCTAAAAATTCTGTGTATATAATTGTGCATTTTAATAGTATTATGGAGGTATGGTTAAACAAATTATAAATATATACTATAAGATCTACCATCTACATATTACAGACGAATAATACAACAAAAACTAGTTTACCAAGGGGATATATTGAATAATTATAAAATAGTTCTACATTTTATTTTCGTAATATTTAATTTTGTATCTCTTGTTTATATTTGTTAGCCATTTTCAACCAACTGATCAACTACCTTATTTTGCAAGTAAAGATAATGTGATTGAATTGATTTTAAAATAATAATAATTTAATTAAATAACTCATACAACTCGAACTATTTTAAATAGACATTTTTTGGTTTTATTTTTATATATGTAGGATTGTTTAAATTTGTATTGTATATGCAGTTGTATAATTGTAGTTAAGGGATATTAAATTAGGAGTTGAAGTTAGGAATATAGTTTTAGGTAAAATATATGCATGTATTATAAACCTGTTATCTAACAAACAAGAAAACAAATAATATAGATGTACAAAATTATCGGGTATATATTATAATATGCATATTGGATATTTTTAATAAGACTCTACCACACACTTGTTTCGAGAATTTTTAATTTTTAGTAAAATGTACAGAAAAGAACAAATCTTTGTATAATATCTATATACATAGGGTTCTATATATTATCTAAATTCTGTACATGGTTTCTCTAATTTCTATAAAACTTTAAGTAAGTTAGATTGTATATGCCTGTATAATTTATTATTTCTCTGGTTTTATTAATTTATAGTTTTGTTTTAGAGGTAACAATCAGGCTAACAAATAAGCACATTATTTTATTTTTATTTACCACGAACGTACACATACATTTAAACAATACCAATATTTTTAGTAATATTGTTTTGGTAAATTGTTTTAGGTATACCAGCGAAAGAAAAATATTCAGACGTACAAAATTAGTGCATGTATAAAATATGTAGGAATATTGTTTTAGTTGTATTGTTTAATATTGAGTTAAGAGACATTAGAGAATTTATAGTAAACAGAGTGTGTATGTGAGTATAACGGCTACATATATATAAAGTAATCACAAATGAGAAGTGTGAAATGCTAAATAAGCCTCGGTAAAATTAAATATTAGGCAAATTTACTATGCACTTAACTTAACTACGATTAAACTTGTTAAAATATACACTACTTTGTTAGAATTATTGTGAGAATGACTGCTAAAATAGACATATGACAAGTGATTGAGATATGTACACTACAACACATATTTAGACATACATGTTTTATAACCCGGGTAATATTAAAAAGTCTGTAAATTCGGTTGTAAATCATGGGTATAGGCTAAACAGGTTAATAATAATTATTCTTTAATTTTGCGCGGGACAATGTTTAAATTCAAATTAAAATATACTATTTAATATTATATATATATTGTATGTGTGTGTGTGTATGCGTGTTAGGTATAGGCGGGAACAGGGTTTGAATTCAAATTATTAAAACTCAACTACAAAACAAATATATATAATACATATAAAAGAAAAACATTGACCGGGAAAAAGTTTAAATTCAAATGAATAAGTTAAAAACAAAAAACAGATGTTTGTATTAGCTAAGAAAATAAAAAAAGAGAACGCCGTTTAAATAATATGTAAGAGTTAGAAAGAAACTATATATATATATATATATAGAGGTGTAGATAATATTTTTAAATATTAATTTTCAAAAAGAGCGAGAGTAAGAAAAGTGCATAAGTCAGCAGTGTAGACTGGAACGAGTGTAGACTGGGAACTAGGTCAGACTGCCGCGTGTCGGTAACCTCCCACTCCCCTTCGAATCGTCCAGCCAGTATGACACCCAGGCACGTGCCGCCTTATATTCTACTTCTGGGTTGTAGAATATCAACTGGTTCCGTAGCTCTGTGGTAGAGCGCTGGCTTCACACCCAGTAGGCCCGGGTTCGAATCCCTGGCTGTACACATGGATTATTTACGAATTGTATCAAGCGATATGGCTTATATACTACTTCTGGGTTGTAGATTATCAATTGGTATGCTGGTGTAGTGGTTAGCGAGTTGGACTCTCACCCAATAGCTCGGGGTTCGATACTCATCAAAGGCACAGCTTTTTTACAGGTATTTCTCTACAAGATGGTGGACCAGGATATTCGAAAAAGGACCGGGAAATTTGAAAATTAAACAGGACCGCGAAATTTGAAAAATTCAAAAACCAAGATGGCTGACACGTGACGTCAGAGGGTGGTACACCTGGAGGGTGGCAGGGGGTGGCAGACCTGGAGGGGGGTGGTAGACATGGAGGGGGGTAGTGGGGGAAGGGGGGAGGAGTGGGGGGTAGTGGGGGAAGGGGGGAGGAGTGGGGGGTGGGCGTGGCCTCGAGGAGTGGGGGTATGACGTAGGGGGTCAGGAGTGGGGTTGGACTCAAGTGACATATTACCTACTCACATTAAGCCAAAAATTCGATATAACGAAAAATATATTTGTGCATTCGGTATATGTGTTAGTTTGGAATAGGGTGATGTCGCTGTTGCCACTTCGCGGAAATAATTGTCTCTTATTATAGTTTCCATGAAATCTTAAATCACCATCCCAATTCTCTATCTGAATCCATGACATCCCTCCATATCCCTGATAAACACCCTGTCCTGTGGGCTGAAGAGGCAATGACCTTGAGTCGTCCTCGTGATCTGTTACTCATTCAGTGTACTGAATTCATTCAATGCATAATAGGAGTGTTCCCTCTAGGTAGCCTCTCCTCTTAAAATAAACCATGCCACATGCTAACATTGTTATTGCTATTACAACAAATTTAATTACAATTAATTTATCTGTAAATAATAATAAAATAAAAGAATGAAGTAGAATGGATCTTTGACTTCTTTTGAATCTTTCATTTAAATTTTATTGTGTTTACCTTCTTTTATTTTGTAAAAAACTACATTGAAAAAATATGTTCATCTTTATGTGAAAATCAAATTTATCCTAAAATGTCTCGTGCGTTTGGTTAATGATAAATGATTTACCTTTTAGCTAAAATATTTGTATTTCTCTCTCCGCCGCGCTGATTTCTAACTACTGATGGATTGGAGTTGACCCGCTCTGATTTCTAACTACTAATGGATTGGAGTTGACCCGCACTGATTTCTAACTACTGGTGGATTGGAGTTGACCCGCACTGATTTCTAACTACTGTTGGATTGGAGTTGACCCGCACGGATTTCTAACTACTGTTGGATTGGAGTTGACCCGCACTGATTTCTAACTACTGATGATTGGAGTTGACCCGCACTGATTTCTAACTACTGGTGGATTGGAGTTGACCCGCACTGATTTCTAACTACTGTTGGATTGGAGTTGACCCGCACTGATTTCTAAGTACTGGTGGATTGGAGTTGACCCGCACTGATTTCTAACTACTGTTGGATTGGAGTTGACCCGCACGGATTTCTAACTACTGATGGATTGGAGTTGACCCGCTCTGATTTCTAACTACTAATGGATTGGAGTTAACCCGCACTGATTTCTAACTACTGTTGGATTGGAGTTGACCCGCTCTGATTTCTAACTACTAATGGATTGGAGTTAACCCGCACTGATTTCTAACTACTGTTGGATTGGAGTTGACCCGCTCTGATTTCTAACTACTAATGGATTGGAGTTAACCCGCACTGATTTCTAACTACTGGTGGATTGGAGTTGACCCGCACTGATTTCTAACTACTGTTGGATTGGAGTTGACCCGCACTGATTTCTAACTACTGTTGGATTGGAGTTGACCCGCACGGATTTCTAACTACTGTTGGATTGGAGTTGACCCGCACGGATTTCTAACTACTGTTGGATTGGAGTTGACCCGCACTGATTTCTAACTACTGTTGGATTGGAGTTGACCCGCACGGATTTCTAACTACTGTTGGATTGGAGTTGACCCGCACGGATTTCTAACTACTGTTGGATTGGAGTTGACCCGCACGGATTTCTAACTACTGTTGGATTGGAGTTGACCCGCTCTGATTTCTAACTACTAATGGATTGGAGTTAACCCGCACTGATTTCTAACTACTGGTGGATTGGAGTTGACCCGCACTGATTTCTAACTACTGTTGGATTGGAGTTGACCCGCACTGATTTCTAACTACTGTTGGATTGGAGTTGACCCGCACGGATTTCTAACTACTGTTGGATTGGAGTTGACCCGCACGGATTTCTAACTACTGTTGGATTGGAGTTGACCCGCACGGATTTCTAACTACTGTTGGATTGGAGTTGACCCGCACGGATTTCTAACTACTGTTAGTTAAGAGTTCACGAATCTTTGAACTAGTTGGTTTTCTCGTTGGTTGTTCGTTCGCCTTGTTAATGTACTCAGTAGTATGCCCTAGTACTAGTACTAGACAGGAAGGACGAACCACTTGTTCCAACTTTGTAATTAGGCCTTATTGATGCTCTTTTTACCTAGCCCCGAGGTAGAAAGTTACAGCCACTTTACACATCATACCTCTGTACAATGAACCGCCGAAGTGAGTATAGATAGTGTGATCATTATATACAGCCATGTAAATCAGAGGAACAAGGAGTAAGGGTCGTACACTGTCAGTGTATCGCCTTTTGACTTTGAGTGGTTCGTGGTTCACTCTGGGTGACTTTTGTCGCCGTCGCATGCGATGCCGATGTTTCTGTGTGTAATAGCTTTCATTGTGCGCTATACATTTCGGTCTTCGGTGACACATAAAAATAGTCACCAACACAGCGACGAAATTCGCCTAGAGTGAAACTGACATTACAGGTATCAATCAAAGCACCACGGCCTGCTGGGATCCTGAATAAGGGTTCCCTGGGATTCTTTTTGGAGGTTCCCTTGACCTTACTCCACTCACAATTAATAGATACAATTCAAAGGATCTTGGCGTGGTTCCGAACTCACGACCTCATGCTGCACTCGATTCATTGATGGCCGGCGAGACGTGGCAATTGTCGAAAGTCACACGCCCACGCTGGCTCCTCTTTATTTCTCCATATTCCATAATCTTCTTCTCTATATTTTTTATCTTTACATGTATGTTTCTCACGCTTAAATATATTTATGAATTAACTTTAACTTAGCTATTTGCGCTGTAATGTGGATTAACCGGAATTTCGTAATCCTAAAGAAGCTTTGTCTATTTTATCTTGAATAAAACTAGTTATTTAAACTAAAAGCTTCGAAAGGTCAGTCCAATTTTTGCAGATACCATTGTAATTTTATCTGAATGCTACCCCAGAGGAATTCCTCTCGTGTAGTGTAGCCTAGATTTTAGAAGCAAAATGAAGCAGAAGAAAGAAGGATCAATTCTCAGTAAAGAGAAAAATATATTTGTGGTTTGTCTTTCTCTTGCATCTTTCTTTCGTCTCAAAATTAAATACATTACCTAACATGGGTTTGCAATTAACTCCACTCTCATGATTATGGAAAAGTTATAATAATAATAATAATATTGTTTATTTCCACATCTAAAAGTATCTACATATTACAATTTATTAATTATACTCTAAGACGTGAGAGCCCTCGGTCGTAAGAGAATACTAGAGTGAGGGCTCTGCTTCTGGCTTTTACATCATAGCTTTTTGGCTTTTTGTATCATAGAATAAATAGATAGAATGTAAATAAAATGTTATGTCAAAGTATAGTAGACTATTGATGTGTTGGCTTGAATATATTTCAATACAATGATACTCTTATTATCTACTTTTTAAATTCAAAATACATACAAAAATAAATAATCAACACAATCATATAAAAAACAATTTTTAACGCAGTAGTAGTAATAGATTAGAAAAGCTAAAATATCACAATGTTTTAGGTATCGCAAATATTAATCTAATATAATTGGTGGGAATTGTCCTAAATGATATAGCAACTTAACGCCCAACCTAGGAACGCTGGTTTTACGGGGGGAAGCACTGGTGGACTGTACGATTATTAAAGTAAGATAGCAAATGGCTGAGAGCCAACTGGGAAAAATATTTTGAGACTTACCTCGGTAGTTTTCCCACATATGAAGATCCGTAAGTAGAGGGGGTTGAATCGGTTGGGGGGAAGAATAAATTTCGGGTTCTCCAATCAGCGGGTTTTCACGGCGGGTTTCCACAGCGGGTTTTTTCACATAATAAGAGGGAGCGCAGATTTAGACCGTCATCAGCGGTCAAGCCTGGTTCACGCACTGGCCGGTTACGGCCGGTAGGCGGGTGGGGGAATACCTGGAGTCTAGTTCACATACTTGCTCGATAGATCGCGCAAGGATGCCGAAATAGACCCTAATAAATCTAAAACATCTTCTCACCAGTTCTCACCAATTACCCAAACAAAAATAATGTCAAATCCACCATAGCCGCCCCCTTGAAGTGCGCAGGGACTTCAACAGAAACGACCAAAAGAAAAACTCAAGAAACTTCTCAAAGAAAAGAAAATTGGTGAGGGGGGGAGAAGCATTTCAAATACACAAAAAAAATAAGACCTTGTGAAATCATAAGAAAAAACATGAACTTGCGGTTTCCTAACGCGGAGGAGTTTGACTTAATCAAACCTAAAAAATTGACACAAAGAAAACTAAACTTCTAAAAAGAAAAGAGACTATAACAAAAAATCGGAAAAGAAAAAATTAAGAAATTGGAAGAGGTGCTATCTTGCGAGTAGGGCGTCGGTAGGTACCTGAAGCAGTACGAACTGTTGCCGCGCGGACCACTCCATCTTTTCCGGGATGTATCTCTACGATACGTCCAAGGGGATAGGATAGAGGGGGAGAGCCGTCCTCCTTTAACCATACTAGCTGTCCTACAGCGATGTTAGTAGCGGGTTTGAACCATTTTGTGCGATTTTGTAAAGTGTGCAAATATTCCTGTTCCCAGCGTTTCCACAGAGAGCGGGTAATTTGGGAAACAAGCTGCCACCGGGACAAGCGGTTAATCGCAACCTCTTCCAGATTATCTTCGGGTAGAGCAATTAGGGCAGTCCCAACTAGAAAATGACTGGGTGTAAGTGACTGAAGCTCATCAGGGGAATCAGAAAGAGCACATAGTGGGCGGGAGTTCAAGATTGCTTCTATGCGGGTGGTGATGGTGCAGAATTCTTCAAGGGTAAGTGTTTGAGTGCCGATAGCTCGGGTTAAATGGAATTTGCTATTCTTGATGTTGGACTCTGCTAATCCATTCATGTGGGGTGCGCGGGGAACATTAAAGTGGAAGGTAATACCTTGTGAAGAAAAATAGTCTTGAAAAATTGTAGTTGTGGCACTGTCACGTAAAAAAGTTACTATCTCCGATAATTGGCGGGCAGCACCCCTGAAGTTGGTAGCCTGGTCTGAGTAGATATGAGCAGGTAACCCGCGGCGGGAAACAAAGCGGTGTAAGGCTGCAATAAAACATTCTGCGGATAAACTTGTAAGAACTTCGAGGTGTACCGCTTTTACAGAGAAACAAACAAACAATGCAAAATACCCTTTATAGGTGCGAGCGTTACGTCTTAAACTTTCTTTTAAAATGTAGGGTCCAGCCAGGTCAACCGCACAATGAAGAAACGGTCGGCTGGGAGTTATCCTAGAGGCGGGTAAATTACCCATCGGAGGGGTAGCGGTGGAGCAGCGGAAACGGGCACACCTGACACAGCGGTAAATAACCTTTCGGATGAGTTGCCTACAATTAAGGACCCAAAACTGTTTATTTAACAAAGCTTGCAGAGTTCGAGACCCAGCGTGTAGGTAAGCTTCATGTAAGTAACTGATAATAAGACAGGTCAGAGTGCTATGATTACTAAGTAAGAGCGGATGGTTAGAATCATAAGACAGGGCGCTATTAGCTAAACGACCTCCTACGCGAAGTAACCCTGACTCGTCAATAAAGGGAGAGAGAGCTTGTATCTTAGGCAAGCAAGGTTGGTTGGATAAGATGAGCTTTATTTCTTTTTTAAAATAAAATTGCTGATCAGAGCGGACACAATGATGAAGAGAGTTTTTAATTCAGGAACGGAGAGAGGGCCGAAAAGGCGCTCCTTAGGTGATCGAATATTATGGAGAAAGCGTAGAACAAAAGCAGTCACACGTTGAAGTTTACTGAAGGACGAATATTTATTTAACCAGTCCGGGGGTTGGCCAGAATGATCAGTAGAAGTAGTAACCATCGATTGAGGTATACAAGTTTTGACTTCAGGAATATTATCTAAAGGTGCAAACGAAGATATGGGCCAAGTTTCAATAGGGTTATATGCCCAAGCGGGTCCTTCAAACCATGAAGTATAAGAAGTAAGGGCGTGCGGACCAATTCCTCGAGAGGCAACGTCAGCAATATTATGTTCAGTGCTTATGTGGTGCCACTGATGCGCGGCGGTGTATTCTAATATAGATGTTATGCGGTTAGCAACAAAGAGTTTTAAAAGATGAGCGGGTTTTTGAAGCCAAGACAGAACTATAGTAGAATCACAAAAAAGATAAACGGAATACTGTGAAACGGGTATTTTTACTAGAAAAGCTTTTATTGAATTTAGTAAGTTGGCTAACAACAAAGCACCAATAAGTTCTAAGCGAGGGATGGTCTGAAGTTTTGTAGGGGCGATACGAGTTTTGGACTTAAGTAGAAAAATTTTCACATTATCTAGAAACTGAACTCGGAGGTACAGAACGGAAGAGGAACCTCTCATCGATCCGTCACTAAAGCCCAGTACTTGAATAGCGGTTGGCTCATGAGGAAAAACACAGCGTGGTATTTTTATGCTTTGAAGTTCTGGAAGTTCAGACAATAATCGCTCCCACTCCGTAGAGAGGGAGGGTGGAATAGATTCGTCCCAACCAACACCAGATAACCAAATTTCCTTCAACAAGGATTTAAAAAGAAAAATCATGGGAGCGGCGAAACCTAAAGGATCATAGATGCGGGCAATAACACTTAAAACATTGCGCTTAGTGAACTTTGAGGCAATAGGTGGCGGGTCAATGGCAAAGTAGAAAACGTCTTGTAAGGGATTCCAACCAATGCCTAAAACTTTAATAGTAGTGTCATCAGGATTCCGAATAACAAGATTACCGGAAGTATAAGAGGCTTTTAATTCATTTAAAAAGTCGGGAGAATTACTTAACCACTTGTTAAGTGGAAAGCCACCGGAAGATAGTAATGGAATTAATTGATTTTTAATTTCCAGAAGTTCTTCTAAAGTGTTAGCTCCGCCGAACATATCGTCGACAACGGAATTACAGGTAATAATATTAACTGCTAGCGGATAATTAGGACCTTCATCATGCACAAGTTGAATAAGAGACCGGTGTGAAAGAAAAGAGGAAGGGCCAAGTCCGTAAACCACAGTACACAGCTCATATTCTTCTAGGGGCAGATTAGGATCTTCTCGGAAAAGTATGTGCACGTATTTGCGGTGATCGTCGTCTAAAAGTATTTGCCGGTACATCTTAGAGATGTCACAGCAAAACACAAACTTCTCAAGGCGAAAGTTCAGTAAAACATCCGGAACTTCGTGCTGTAACTTAGGGCCAGTATATAAAACATCGTTCAAAGAAGTACCAAGTCTTTTGGCCGAACCGTCAAATACTACACGGGTCGGGGTGGTAGGCGAGTTGGCGTTATAAATCGAGAAATACGGGATAAAATATTCTCCGGGACTAGTAGCCTTCTTCATGTGACCCAGAGCTTCGTATTCTTTTAAAAATGTTACACAATCCTTTTTTAAACTAGGGTGTTTTCTAAAGCGGGTCTCAAGAGAGTGAAACCGTTGTTCGGCGACGGACTTAGAATCAGGGAACTTAAGAGAGTGGGTATCACATCTAAATGGCATTTTAACAATATATCTACCAGTAGGATCACGTCGGTGGGTTTGCACAAAATGCTGTTCACAGAAGTCATCGTCTGGATTACTAACAGAAGAAGAAATATTTTCTACGTTCCAGAAACTTTTAACTAAGTCGTGAAGCTCCTGATCAGAGGACTTAGTTGCGGAATGATCAAAATAAGTTAATAAGGAAACGTTGGGTGAAAGCGGCGGAAAAGCGGATTCGACTATAGGCAAGGAACCAAACACAATATGCCCAAATATAGTGTTTAAAATACCTACGTCACTGTTAGGATGGTTAACAGGGCCTGGTACAAGAATCTTTGGTAAAATATCACAACCGATTAGCATGTCTATGGGTTGAGATCGGTAGAACTCAGGATCTGCGAGCTGCAAGCCTTTCAAATATTGAGTACATTGCGCGGGTAAACTAGCTTGGGGTACATTTTTTAAAATGTTATCTACTATTAACGCATGAGCGGTTATTCTAGGATACGTTGTTGAGGCGGGTTTAATAACACATTCAATAAACCCAGAACTAGAGCCAACAGGGGAATCAGATAATCCTGAAAACTGTTGAGTACAGGGCTGAATATTTAAACCGAGTACGCTTACTAATTCTCTAGTAATAAATGTAGCGGTTGAGGCACAGTCTACTAACAACCGAAACCTAACGAAAGTACCTTTACTATTTTTTATCATGGCACAGGCGGTACCTAAAAGAACGACAGATGTACGGCCTGTTGAAGGTGGCGAGTTAAAAGTAGTAAGAGTAGGGTTCGTAGGAGAAGAACAGTCGGATTTATGCTGAGTAACTGTAGAAGAAGACTGAGTAACACAAGAATTAGAAGGTGATATTGAACTAGCCGGTTTATTTATTGAATCAAAGTGAAGAGTGCGGTGATGACGTCGGTTACAATGACAAGAGCGGGTAGATCTACAACTGGACACCCGGTGAGAGCCTAAGCAGTTATAGCATAGGGCATGTTTTTTTACAAAGGCATGACGGTCGGATATATTAAGTTCGAGATATTTAGCGCAGTGATATAATTGATGAGAGGCGTTACATGAAGGACAATTTAACGAAGGCTTAGTTGGTTCAACGGTAGACGTCTTAGTTGGTACATCCGGCTGAGTTGCGAAGACTATTTTGTTACCTGGATTTTTATAAGAGACGGGCTTACGTATCTGTTCGTTTGTAGGTCTTCGACTGCCTGAAATCAGCGGTGCGGGACCTATGGAGGCAGTAATTTCAAGAAGTCGGCATTCGGATTTTACGAATGTTATGAGAGAATCAAAGGTTGGAATAGATTGAGTGCCGTGCTTCGATTCAAACTCTTTCCGGGTAACGGGGTCTAACTGACGGATAGCAATACTAAACAATAAGAAGTCTGACATATCAGCCAGTTTCATATTTTTGAGGCCAGTCGCGTTGTCATTAATTTTGGACATGAAACTTTGTAAATGTTCAATAGAGGGTTTTGCGGGTACAACTACAGGTTTAATTAACTCCTCGAAATAGTGAGCGGCAAGTACGCGGCTTGATTCGTACCTATCCTTCAGGCAGTTCCATGCTAGTTCAAAATTCTCGTCTGACAAAGAAAAGTTTTTTATAATGTCAGCGGGCCTATCTGTTACACTTGTAAACAGATAATGTAACTTTTCTACGCCAGTAAGGCGGGTATTCTGAATTAACACGCTGCTAAACAAATCCCTAAATCTCACCCAATCCTTAATGTCTCCGGAAAATTTCTTAATTTCTAACGGTGGTAAATTGTGCCGTTTATGGTAGTGATCACAGGCGGTATCTTCTTTACCACTAGCGGAGGATTTGTTTTCCGTGGAGGTTTTTGCAGGGTGTTGCGCATAGATTTTTTCTAGGGCAATAAGAATACTTCCGTATATAGTATCGAAAGCGGCAAGCGGTTCATAATTGGGTGAAAAATTGTCATCGATATCTAGCTCGCAATCGTTTATGTTATCCAGAATGGTTTCGAAGTCTTTCCGGTTGATGGTACGAGCACTTGTGATGAAGCTATGCTGAACTTTTTCCTCAGCGAGAGATGGAATTAAATCATACAACGTTTGAAGCCTTCTGAAATAGCTTTCCTTTTTTGCGGTTAGCTTCTTTAGCAGCTTTACCATCTTTTCATTGGTCTCAGACATGATAAAGAAAATATAAATTTAAATTAAAAAGAAAAGTTATTTGAAGTAAAATATTTAGAAAGGAATTCGCAGATAAATTCACAGCTGACGATCAAAACAAAAACAAATATCCGGGGAAGAACGTTTAAGAAAGTAAAAATAGATTAAAAGGCTGCTATCAGATAGTAAATAAAGGATTAGAAATAGTTAAGATATAAATTATTAAAATAATGTAAATAAAAATGACATCATATGAAAACAATAACGATCTCATCCACAACTCTACGCGGGGATTACTCTCAGAAGACTGGGCGGGGCAAAAACGCAAAGCGCATGCGCACCAATTATGAGTCACAACGGGGAACGTAGACACATCCAAGCTCTAAAACCTCTTCTCCTTCACCGAAATCAATCAAACAAAAACTAAAATTACGACAAAAAAAATTAAAAATCCGGCCCAAAGGACCAATAAAATGGTGGGAATTGTCCTAAATGATATAGCAACTTAACGCCCAACCTAGGAACGCTGGTTTTACGGGGGGAAGCACTGGTGGACTGTACGATTATTAAAGTAAGATAGCAAATGGCTGAGAGCCAACTGGGAAAAATATTTTGAGACTTACCTCGGTAGTTTTCCCACATATGAAGATCCGTAAGTAGAGGGGGTTGAATCGGTTGGGGGGAAGAATAAATTTCGGGTTCTCCAATCAGCGGGTTTTCACGGCGGGTTTCCACAGCGGGTTTTTTCACATAATAAGAGGGAGCGCAGATTTAGACCGTCATCAGCGGTCAAGCCTGGTTCACGCACTGGCCGGTTACGGCCGGTAGGCGGGTGGGGGAATACCTGGAGTCTAGTTCACATACTTGCTCGATAGATCGCGCAAGGATGCCGAAATAGACCCTAATAAATCTAAAACATCTTCTCACCAGTTCTCACCAATTACCCAAACAAAAATAATGTCAAATCCACCAATAATCAAAAATTATTTATTAAAGCTAGTTTACCAATGACTATAGCAATTTCTTATTATGTTATTATAGTTGTCATAGTATAACTATAATATTAAATATTATATTACAGATTAAAATCTAATAAGAAAAATAAATAAATAAAAAATAAATAGACAAATCTTTAAATTACTATTTATATGATGTTGGTAGGGAATTTATAATATTTATTATAATTTGATTAATATTAATATAAGTTAGAATTTTTCTTTAATATATTAATGTAATTTATTTTTATTTTATTTTATGAAGTTATGATATTTGTAATATAGTTTTAAAGTGTACATCTAATTTTTTTAAAAAAAATGTTCTTTGTAGGAGCTAGTTTAATATATAAGGGAAGATGATTAAACATTTTAGGAGCTAAGTAAGCAGTAGAGTTAAGTTTCTTGGTAGTGCTACATGATGGCAGGGAAATATGTTGCTTTATTTTTGATCTTGTAGCATAGTTATGATTGATAAATTCTTTATTAGGATCACTGTAATATTTTATTAGTACTGATTTTTTGAATAAATAATCAACAGGATATACTTTAAAATCTATGAAACATTGATTAGAGTCATATCGTTTAGGTACTTTTAAGCATATTTTTATTATTTTTTTCTGAAGGATTCTAAGTGGTTCCAAGTTAGTTGTGCTCGCAGTACCATAAGCTATAATACCGTAATTGATGATCGACTGAACTAGTGAATGATATACTAATCTTACTACCTTGCAAGGTGCAAATCTTCTGAGTGTGACAAATGTATATAAAAGTTTTCTTATTTTGCTTGTTAGCACTGAAATTTGCTCTTTCCAATTTAAGTGTTTATCTATTGTAAGACCTAGGTACTTTATCGATGATACTCTTTCGATGTGATCTGTACAAGAGCAATTGTCCGCTAGATTGCAGCTACAATTATGAAGTTTTATTTTTTGGTCATTATTAGGAGGTTCGCACCTTGAGTCCATCGAAAAAGCGACGAACTTTGTTTTGACAGGATTCAAGGTTAACAGATTTCGATCGAGCCACCTCTTAGTTAGCGCCAAACCCTTGCTCGCCGCTGTATGAACCGACTCCCAATCCTTTCCTCTATAATATAATACACAATCGTCACAGAAGAGGACACACTGGCTAAATGCTTCTTTGATTTTGGGTAGTTCGTTAACATATAACAGGAAAGCCAGGGGGGCTATGCACGTACCTTGGGGAAGTCCGAATTTTAGAGTTAAAGGTTCACTCAGATCATTGTCTAACTTAACGCGGTGAGTTCTTTGTGATAAATAAGATTGGAACCATTTATAATAAGTTCCGTCTACTCCGATAGATTTTTTTAAATAGAGTTGTTTAAGAATTTTTGTATTTCAATGGAAAAACCTGTGAATCCCATTAGCGCACTTGTTGCATTTCTCTCTTCATGAGTTTAAGCCTTCTACTATATCTACTTTTTTGAATGTTTTGTAGAATTTGGATGACTAAAGGATGCGTACTTGTGTGTTTGTTGCATGTCCAGGGCAGGTGGTTAGCAGTGAGATAGTGATGGCCAGTGAGAGCGGCTGTCCCATAGAAGTCCATGGTATTGAGATAGATCGCTGCGATGAAATGTACGATCCAGAGTGCCAAGGAGGCAAGTCTATACCGTTCCATCGTGCTGCGTATGACAGGTCTACGGGACAGAGCCCCAATAGTCCAAGAGAACAGGTAAACAAACACCCCGAGTGTTAAATATTATTATTCACTAGCTCTCTTCCAGCTTTATATTCAGCATGCATATATAGCTGAATAAGAACTTGTTTAGATGGTGACCCCCCTACTCCCCTGCTTTTTAGGGATATAGTAGTACTTTACGCGTCTAGTGCGGAAAGTAGCACTTTTTGCACGCGAGAGTGGAGTTTGCACCCGAGCGACAGTGAGGGTAGTAAAACCACACGAGCAGAGCAAAATGCAGTTTTCGCACGAGTTGCGTACCGTACTTTATCTACGATTGTGGATTTTAATTATTAATACAGGAAAAAATGTAATAAACTTCCTGTATATAAGTTCGCATTTCTCTTTTGATTAAGATGACATTAATTCATTGAATTAATTATTTCGGGAGGCGTATTATATCCTCCTCATTTTCGTCATGATAACTTAAATCAGTTATTGTTTTTCACTAAAAACTCGATATAAACAGTTACTTTAATTAAACAAACAGCAAATTAATTATGTTAAATGTAAACAAACTCGCTAATCGTGCGTTAAGGTAAAGAATTCTTTTTTTTCCCCCTCCAGGGCGGAAAGAAAGAGGAATTCCTCACCTTAACGCACGATTATGAAACGCGCATGCGCAATGAATACAGCTACGAAAAGAATCACTTTCCACGCATCTATACAGAGATATAATGTTTATGTTTCGTGTCAAACATAGATAAAATATATTCCAAATAATTCTTACTTATATTTAAATTACGAAATGTGGTTGTCTTATTTATTAAATAGGAACAATAAAAAAAAAAAATTGCGCTGATTTATTCAAAACTTAAAACTTTTCCTTACCAAATAATTCCAAAATAGCGGCAAATATTAAGTTGAAATATGGAGCATTTGAATATTAGCATTTCTTATAGAAAGGTAGGTATATTTGGTGCCATTTTCAGCGGAATCGGAATTACTAATTTTTGCAGACTCATCACACTGGGTTAATGACGTTACAAACTTATAATTTTAAGTACAGCATAACTGCATGCGTAAGGAATTATTTTTATACAAAATTTGAACTCTCTAGCTTAAAAACTGTGGGACATGTGCGTGACAAAGACAGAAATACTAAAGATTCAGCTAAAAACCACCCAATCCAGCTAAAAACTACTCAATCCAGCTAAAAACCACTTAATTCGTTTTGAAAATACCTAAAACGTATAATTCCGTTGATATCTCGGTTTCGGATTTTTCAGGTGAAAGCAATTCTTTAGGTAAGAAAAAATAAAAATAATTTGTCATGCTTTAAACACATTAAATAATCACATATTGTTTCTCTTGAAAATAATTTATTAAATCATAAATCATTAAAAAGAAAGAAAACAATTGCCGTATAAATTAAAAGAATACTACGCGTGATTAAATTATTCATAATCCTGATGTAAAATAACATAATTTTATTCCTTTATAAATGTTTAATCAAATTCCTCTGTTAATTTGTCTGATGACATCGTTAGATTGAATTAATATTGTAATCATGTCGAAAGACATAAACTTCATATTTTTTTTATAATAGCAAATTCTTTTGAAAAAATAAAATGCAAGCACTGTCAGCACGAGTCATCGCGTTTGTAATGATTTATGACTCTATTGTTAGATATTTTGTTTTTTGTCACTATTCTCGTCACATGTCTATCTTTTAAAATTGATAATGCTATTCTTAAAAAGTATATATAGCAACAAATTAATTTGATTTAAAAAACTAAGAAAATTGATTTATTTTTGCCTTTGTTTCTTTGAATGAATTAATAAATTTTGAAAAAAGTAAACAATGTAGGTTATAAAGTAACAGGTTATCCACCTGTAAATTACAATGTTGTTTTTAAAGTGTATTTTCTACCATTTATTTTTGCATCTGTACAAGAATAATATTGTTGACAACTATAAAGACAAATTTTACGACACAATAAGGTAAGGTAGTTTATCTACGATTGATACGAAATATAAACATTATATCTTTGTTTAGATGCGTAGAAAGTGATTATTTACGTACTTGTATTCATTGCGCATGCGCGTCTCATAGCTCTGAATAATTCCTCTTCTTTACCACGCTAGTGCGGTAAAGAAGAGGAATTCTTCAGCTTTACGCACGATTAGCGAGTTTGTTTACATTTAACAAAACTAATTTGCTGTTCTTTTATTAAAGCAACTGTTTATATCGAGTTTTTAGTGAAAAACAATCAAGTGACTGACGAAAATGTGGAGAATAATACTCCTCCAGAAATAATTAATTCGGCAAAAAATACAACTAATGAATTAATGCTATCTTTATCAAGAGAGAGATACGAACTTACATACAGCAAGTTTATTTTTTTCTGTATTTATTATTTAAATCTAACAATCGTAGATAAAGTACGGTACGCAACTCGTGCGAAAACGGCATTTTGCATTGCTCGTGTGGTTTTACCACCCTCGCTATCGCTCGGGTGCAAACTCCACACTCGCATGTAAAATGCTACTTTCCGCACTCGACGCGTAATGTACTATTTAATGTCATTCATTTTTAACCCTAATTAAATTTTGACAAGTATATATACGATTCAAATAGGGTACATAGGTTATAAAGTGACAGGTTACTCACCTGTAAATTACAATGTTGTTTTTAACCCTAGAACACCTTTTTGGGGTCCCACAGACCCCATAAAAACTATAATTAAGTTTTTTTTATATTTTATTTGCATTTCTCTAAACCTAGACTACCTTCTAATTTACCTTTGAACCTTTCTGTGTTTATACTGATAACAATATCTATGTTATTCGTTTCAGTTTTCTTTCAGTATTCATTAGAATTAGAGTTGGGGTCCCATAAACCATAAACCCCTGTGTGGCATTTACGTAATTGTTTTATGCACCACTGTTGTTAACTGACTTATTTTTTTATTGTATTAAAAAAATTATTTTGTATTTTTTTTTGGGCTGCTAAAATGTTTAAGACTATCAAAAGTTCCAAAATAAAACGTTTATTACTATTAGTAGACGTATATAAATTCATATAAGTTGAAGGTTTAGTGGATCACAGTAAGGATTTAAGGCCAAAAATGCTTAACTTTGACAGAGTATGTAAGAAAATCTATAATTTTTTAAATCATTTTTGTTCCTGTTTTCTGAAAAACAATTCTTAATATATATAAATAAAAAAATACTAACCCAATCTAACGAACACAAAATTTTATGTATATTTTTTTTTTAAAGTACAAATTTTTCTAAAAAAATGTTGATTAAAATATATATGTATACTATTTTATTTTAAAATCCTTATTTGTTTTGGTCAAAATTAAATGGTATTTTTAGTATGAAAAATTATATTTAAAAAAATATATAATAAATATAAATATAAATTATAAATTAATAATAATTATAATAATTAATTAATTATTAATTATTAATTTAATTAATTAATTATTAATTAAATAATTAATTATAATTATAATATAATTATAAATTATATAATTATATAAATTATAAATTATAAATATATAATAAAAAATATATAAATAAGTGAATCATAAAGAATTTAGAATAATCATTTTAAAAATAAAAGAATAAATAAATAATCTTTTTAACTTTTGTAATTATCCATTGTGATCCCTTATAAAGTAATTTTACTGTAACAATACAGTAGTCTTTAGTCTTACAGTTATTTATTTATTTATTAAATATTTTCAAAGAGTCCTCAACGGCTGAAGCCACAAGTGAGGCACTCTAAAGGCCCCCATACACGATCTAACATTTTGCGCAATATGTTTGCGCAAACTTGATGTCGGGCAATTTAGGCCATACACGTCAAACATCATGTTTGCGCAAACATCTAACAGCCCCATACACGGTCAAAATGTTTGCGCAAACATTTTGACCGTGTATGGGGGCCTTAATACATAAAATAACACACCAAATTAATGGCTTACAAAAGTAAACAAAAATTAATACCAACATTACAATTAACTTTTGACGGCGTGGGAAAGTCAAAATATTGGGGGGGGGGGGGGGTGAATCAATGAGAGCTCGATATTTTAGCATCTAGAAGGTCAAATCTTAAACTCTCAAGCTCTCATTGGCTCTCCTTTAACCCTTAATTTTCTCACACTATAGTTAATTCCATTTGTAAGACTACTTGTAGTCAATTGTAGTAATATTTAAGAAGTATACTTAAACCAAAAAGATCCGTATAATGAAGAAATGGTCAATGAAGTAGATATTTGTAAAAAGATCTACGAAAAGTTGAGATAAGTAAAATAGTGAAGATTGTAAGATCATGTTTGATAGATAAAGTATAGTATGTATAGGCCGTTCCAGTGCTCGATTTCTAGAAATTGAGGTGCCGGAACTACAACCTACTCTCTCTAACCCCCCCCCCCCCCCGGAAAAATTTGAACAATAAATGTTCAAAAACAGCATTTTAACAGTTTTAGACATAATCCCACACTGCAATCAGGTGGGTTTCGTGTGGAAACTTATAACATTTTAAGTAGGTAGTATTTTTTATAAACAATTTCTTGATTAGCATGTCACGTGTTGTCATAATACTCTCTATAAGTAAATAAGTACTTAGGTTTATAAGAGTAATTAAATCAACAAAACATTCCCTGTCGCACTCGCCCCGGGCGAGTTACTCTGTTCAGCGTCTCTGCACAGTGCACAGTACTTATTTAATACGATCCCTGCCTTTAAAAAAAGCCTTTGTTGTTTTAGGTTATCATAATTTAGTAGTATTATCTCAACAAAAGAGATATTATTGTATTGGGGATAAAAAATATTTGCCAGTTTAATACATGATGTCCTTAATCAAATTTGTAGTCACTTACTGACAAACAAAATTTTAACATGGATTTTAAAAAAATCTTAGTGAGATATTTTTATTTTTTATTTATCAGAGAGAGAGGTCCCGGAACGCCGTTCCGCCTCAAATCGAGCCTTGGGCCTTTCTATGATTTTTTATTTATATCTTCTCAAATTTCCTTTTGTTTCTATCTTGAGTAACGTAGAGCAATGAATTGGCTTTATATAGTAGGTCTTGAGTCGAAAACACTCAACAGCCGAAGCTATTCTTCCAGCTGTTATTAAAGAAGATTTTTTTTTTAAATCCAGAATTTTCCATGAAAGCTTTCAGCCATACCTGTAAGATTGGCGTACTAGTGCAGTAGATTGTTTGGGAAAACCGTGATAAGAATGAGCAGAGAAATTATCAAATGGGCCAGTTGGTTCATACATGTACGAGTTTGCCCTTGTGTGCAAATCCACCTCAAACTTTGATGTTTTGTTTTCTTATTAAAATTAAGATTAATTTTTGAACATACTGATGTTGATCATGAGGTCCCAAATACTTGTGTAGATTACCCTGGTATTTTACATAAATATTCCTGTGAACAAAGTGTGTTTTAATTGAAACTAGATGCTGTGTTTCAGATCAACCGTGTAACGAGCTGGATCGACTGTAGTTTTGTTTACAGTACGAGTGAAGCTTGGATCAGCACGATGAGGACATTTGAGAACGGTTCCCTCGTCACAGATTCTACGGGTAAGATGCCTATAAGGAACACCATGAGGGTACCACTCTTTAATCAACCTGTACCTCACGCTTTGAGAACACTCAGCCCTGAACGGCTTTTTTGTAAGTTTTTGCAATAATTGCATCTCATTTAATTTTAATTATAAAATTAAAATCTATTGACCTCTTCTAAATCTTTGTTGTTTTTGACTTGACCTTTGTTTTTTCAAGACTGATTTTCATTCCTCTTTTTTTAGCTTCTAAAACAGCAAGGCACAATGTCTAAATTAATTTTTACTTTGCAGTACTCGGAGATCCTAGAAGTAATCAGAATCCAGCTCTTCTCGCATTCTCAATATTGTGGTATCGGTGGCACAACGTGGTGGCTGCTAGAGTTCAGGCAAAACATCCAGATTGGCCTGATGAAGAAGTCTTTCAAAGAGCAAGGAGGATTGTTATTGCAAATCTGCAGGTGAGTTATTTGAAATAATTAAAAAGTTATTTTTAGAAAAGGTGTAGCCCAATTAAAAAAGGATATACACACATTCTTACCAAGAATGTGAAAAAGACAATGAATAAATTAATGGTAAAAAAAAACATTTTTAAGAACACGCTTTTATGGTCTGAGTTAACAAAACAGATCCAATGATAGTCACAGTGACGTATCGGTAGTAAACACATACTTATATTTAACGGTAGTATTCTAGGGTTGAAAATTCAAAATAAAATTAAACTTATGTTTAAAAAGAATCGAGTTCTAGAGGAATTGGTGACAAGTTAAGATCTGATCTTAAAAATGAGAGTAAATTATTAGCTTTTCAGCCTAATCAATCTTTGAAATATTCTTTGATCTTCCTATCAAATTTAGCAATTTTGTTTAGTTAATGGTCAGCAAATATTTTACTATTGTCCATTATTGATACATATTGTTTAAAAACTTTTTATTTGTTTATATGTTAGCAAGTTTTTGCTTCTGAGCTTACCAAAGGTAACGGAAGCTATGTGATTGTTCTGAAGCACTAAAATATTTTGTCTCTAATTTCATCCGTTCAGACAGGTTTCGTGTCTGTCTGTTGGTGTGTCAGTCTGTCTTTTAATTTTTGCCAACCAACAAATCTTAAAAAAACTACACGTCTGATTTTAATGAATTTTGTAGGTCATAATAGTTGGTCCCATATAAGTCTCAGCCTTCTGCATCTATTTGTTTCTCTTCAACATGCGCACAAACATACATTTATTTACACCTATATCTTCAAAAGTACTCATCTGATTATTATGAAATTTGGATGGTTTGTCGAAAGTAGACCGCAGATAGCTCCAGATTGATTTCAACCATCTAAGCTCTTTAACTTATCCTTAATAGATACTTAGATTCATGTAAAAAATCAAAATAATTTTGACATATTATTAAAATGGGAGAAACAATTAAATAAATTAGACAATAATGGCTTGTAAAAGCATAAAAACAATTAAGTACTTAATAGGATGTGAGGAAGCTATGTGCCAGTCTATTTTTATACTTTTACTTGCCTTACTTCTTTACCTCAATCTAGTTTACTCCTCCACTCAATTTTGAAGATATATTTGATTAATTTTTGTTAATTTTCTTACAGAACATAATAGCGTATGAGTATGTACCTGCATTCACTGGTGCCGAACTTCCAGACTATACAGGATACAGGATGGATACTCACCCTGGAGTATCTCATGTGTTCCAGTCTGCAGCTTTCCGTTTCGGACATACTCTCATACCTCCTGGCATTTATAGAAGAGACGATAAGTGCAACTTCAGAAAAACTTCAATGGGTAAATTCTGACTTAATATATTTATTTATCTCGGTTTCATAGACACCACATAGTGCTCTAGATATAATAGTCTAGAGGACTGTGGTTAGCATACTTACAACTCTGTCTGAAACCAAGTTAAAAACATCAATACAGTAGTCTCAGTAATCCAGACCCCGCTAGTCCGGACGTCCGGTTAATCCAGACAGACCTCAATAATTTTCTAATAATGTGCAATCAATAAACTTTGAATTTATATCAATAAGATGGTAAGTTTTTATCCTAAATCAATTTTTACATTTAAAAAGTGGATTAAACAATAATTTTTATGATAACAACATCAATTTTAATTTTTATCCCAGCAGAAACTAGTTTTACAAACATTTTATAACTTATTCCGATGATCCGGACAGTGTCCAGTCTCATCAAATCTGGATTAGCGAAACTCTACTGTATATCTAGTGAGTTTTAATTCTTTAGAGGTGAGCCATGAGTAAAGTGGTCATTATCCCTCATGTTGTAATAACTTAATGTGTTGATTGACCATAAAAAAGCCAAAAAAAATAAATAAAAAAACTAAAATAAAATAAAATAACCAAGTTTTTTAGAGAATAGACTAAAGACATCAGGTACCAATCAAACAGGTGGCCCTGTGCTCCAGGGAGATTATTTAATTATTGTATTGATAAAGAATATTTTGCTCTAAAAAGGTCATGTTATCCAAACAATTAAGATGTATACACATCTAAATTTCTACTACACAGTAGAATTAGGTTTGTTTTATGGAAGTGTTCTGACAATTAAATAAAGTATTAATAAAACTGCAATTATATTTTAAATTTCCTTCTGTAAAAACATGTTCAATTGTTTAAGTCAAATTTACTGATTTTTAATAAAAATATTTAGGAGCCCCCTTATTCTGATGATGGTGGCCATCTTAATGGATTTAAATAAACAGGTGGAGAGACAATCTATTTGGATCCGAAGACATAGTCTAACTTAATTTAAATCAAATTATAATTATTATTAACAACGGGAGACAGACAGAGAAAAATACACTCCAGTGCCAGGATTCGAACCACAGGCCTCCTATATTTCTAGTATAGATGCTCTAACCAACTAGGACGTAGCATAGTCTATCTTACGTCCGAAGACATAGACTACGAAGTGGGTCCTCTGAACAAGCCCGGGGAGCCTTTTATTAATGCAATACTGGATTAATACCAGACAACCAAACCCTTAACTCAAGAGTGAAGTGTTAGTAAACCATGTCTTCTCAACTCTGTGGTTACGTTTGATACATTCTTTTTTAATCAAACCACCATGACAGTGTCGACAAAGGTGCTAAATCTTTTGATCAGCTTCCCATTTGTGTAACGATGCTGGGTGGATATTGAGGGTTGCCGGGTCTTGGAATCAAACCCAGAGCTGTGATCCGAGGTGGTGGTAACCCATCCAACTACTGACCACACCCAATGCTGCTTGACTTCAATGATTGAAAACCAACTGCCCGTATACTCAAGCTACTGTGACCCCTAATCACATAATGTAACACTAAATCATAAGATTGAAAATAATTACTTTTTATTTTCCAAAAACTTGTTCTTCACCTTTTTTTTTTTCTACATCTGTAATATGTATTTCTTATTTGTTTAAATTATAGTTATTTTTTTTTTTTTTTAAATAGTTTTGTTTATTTTATAGGAAAACCTGCTCTGCGGTTATGCAGTCACTGGTGGGAATCTAATGATGTATTAGCCGAGTCCACAGTGGAGGAGATGATGCTTGGTATGGCATCACAGCTAGCCGAGAAGGAAGATACCACACTCTGCTCTGATGTCAGAGATAGATTGTTTGGACCTAATGACTTCTCAAGAAGAGATCTAGGTGCTCTCAATGTAATGAGAGGAAGAGACAATGGACTACCTGACTATAACACGGTAAACTTATTCACTTAACTTTAAGGCATCATTAATCATTTAAGCGTTTTTAAGAAAAAGCACTGTCTCACGTCTAATTACTGCTTATATTAACAGAGTTGGACTTAGATGAAAATTCATCAGTGCTGAAGAAAACCTAAATGAAAACCTAGATGCCTTGTATTTTCACTAAATGAGAAAGATCTGCCGCAGTTTATGATGTTGAATAACAAATATGACAGCTTAGATTATCTCCTCTTTTTTCATTTTGTTTTTATTCTTTCTTCTCCCTTCTGTTTTATCCGACACTAACACCCATTATAATTATAGCTTTAACTTGAGTAGTCGCTCTTCAGATTTTACAGTTCTATTCAGAAAGCGTTTAGATAAAATATTTTGTGTCTCCAATTTCAAAAATTCCAAGACACAAATCCGTTTCACCCATCAAGGAACATTTTTGGTTCCGTGTCTGTCTTCCGGTCTGTCGGTCAATTATTGTGAACCAACATATCTTAAAAACTATTTGTCTGATTTACCAATTATTCAATCTACCGTGTCTATTTGTTTCTCTTCCACATGTGCCCAAGCATACACACCTATATCACACCTATGTATTTACACCTATATCTTCAAAATATTTCATACTTTTATATCAAATTTGGATGTTTTGTCAAAATTGGACCGCAGATAGCATCAAATTAATTTCAAACGCCTGCGCTTTACATTTAACTAAATTGATACTTTAATTCCTGTAAAAAATCAAAACTTTTTGATACTTGAAACAATCAATAAATTAGATAATAATGTCTTGGAAGAGCATAAAATTAATAAAGTACTTGATAGGATGCGAGGAAGCAATGATCATATGCTATATGATACTTCTTGACTGTTTTAACCTTTAAGTTTGAATTAGAAATTAGAAACAAATCCTGTAATGTATGGAAAGATTTAGCGTTGGCTTGGGCCTCTGTCAATAACTTATTAAGGCTATCGAAGACTCAATAGTTTGTATCCTTTTTGGTGTATTAGGTCGTTCATAAAAATCTGGTGAGGATAGTTTTACGACCACATAAAAGTATTGAAACATCTAAAGTCCTGTGTCAGATGGTTCATGTAATGGTGAAAGCTTTCGGGCGAATCCATCCAACTTTGCAGTTATTTATATGTTTATTAACTCCTCTACTCTTTATCAATTTCAGGTGAGATCATGCTTCAGATTGCCAAAGATAGAGAAATGGGAAGATATTAATCCTGACCTGTTTAGTGCCCAGCCTGATCTTATCAATAAACTTCGCAAGGCTTATGGCAACACAGTTGATAACGTCGATCTGTACATAGGTGGTATGTTGGAATCAACTGATGGGCCTGGTGAACTATTCACCGCTATCATTCTAGATCAGTTTACACGCCTCAGAGATTCAGATCGCTTCTGGTTTGAAAATTCTGAATCTGGGTAAGTATTTTTTATTATGATTAATAATAGTTGTGACAATCCATGAGTGAGGGCCAAATAGCCTGTACATACATGGGGTCAGCATGTCCCCTCTCTCATCTGTTGCGTTCTTCATAATATGAACAGTTTTTTTAAATTATTTTCATATTAGTCATTAAAACTTACTTTTATTATATATTTATGGCTTCTGAGCTTACCGATGGTAACGAGAGCTATGTGATCATTCTGAAGAATGAAAATTTTATATGTCTCACAATACGACAGAAATCCGTTTCTTAAAAACTACAAGTCTGATTATAATGAAATTTGTAGGGTAGGTCATAATTAGCCCATTGTTGGTCCCATATAAACTTCAACCTTCTGCGCCCATTTGTTTCTCTTTAACATGTGCACAAACATACATATATTTACACCTATATCTTCAAAAGTACTTATCTGATTGTTTGATGGTTTGTCGAAAGTAGCCCGCAGATAGCCCTAGATTAATTTTAACTGTCTGCACTCTTTAAATTTTGCTAAATTGATACTTTAATACATGTAAAAAAATCAAAACAATTTTGACAGATTAAAAAAACGGGGAAAACAATTAAATTAATTAGACAATAACGGCATGTAAAGGCATAAAATCAATAAAGTACGTGATAGGATGCAAGGAAGCTATGTGCCACACAAATTGGCAGTCAATTTTTTTTCAAATTAATAAAAGGACATTTATATAATGTATTGGGGTTTAATCTAATTTAAATAAACAGTTTCACTCAATGACATAAACTTTTGAGTGCTTCTACAATGCTCAGAAAATTAATTTTTTTAAACGTAGTATTTGTAGAAGAATCTAAAAAAGTAAAAAAATTCTTAAAATATGGTTGTCACATTATGTCAGTCCTGTGTTTTTTCTTACATGCTCTTTTGCTAGACATGAAATTCATAGCATTAGGACATAGTACTAAAACAATAATTAGTTGTAGGTTTTTTTTTATTGTTTTTTCCTACTTTTAATAACATCGTAACCATAAATTTTGTAAATATATACAATTGTAAAGGATAAAGTGAAAACTATAAAACTGTCACTTTTATACTACCTTGTACAACCAAGCTATGTATACTACCAGAAATAAACTTTTTTCCGTGGTAGGCTGTGAAATAGTAACTTTAGAGCCTAAAAAACATAGCTAAAATCCATTTTTTCATTACGTGGACTTAAAAAATCTTTTCATTACTCCTAGCTGTAAAGAAAAAATCTTTTACGTCCTAGGCACTAAAAGATTTTTTCTTTACGGCGGGTAGTTGTCAAAACTTCCGTTAGTAGTGCTGCAGTCTTTGTAGAAATGCTTCTAGTACGATAAAAATCCGCTAGATGTCAATGCGTTTTGTTTATCTTTTCTTATGGTGTAACCTCATTTTAAGGTTTCTTTTTTTAAGTCTTAAGTATGTACTAATATTTGTTATTATTATATATTGATTAGTGATTAATATTTAATGTTTTTTCATTGTCTGCTACCTCGGAAAAAATAGCATATGCTACGCGACTTTGAAGTGTTTTTTCTTTACCTTGGCAATATTTACTGTCTCGCTTCGCTCGACAGTAAATGTAATTGCCGCGGTAAAGAAAAATCTCACTTCACAGCCTTGTAACATAATATACTATTTCCGTGGTAGGCTGTGAAATAGTAACTTTAGAGCCTAAAAAACATAGCTAAAATCCATTTTTTCATTACGTGGACTTAAAAAATCTTTTCATTACTCCTAGCTGTAAAGAAAAAATTTTTTACGTCCTAGGAACTAAAAGATTTTTTCTTTACGGCGGGTAGTTGTCAAAACTTCCGTTAGTAGCGCTGCAGTCTTTGTAGAAATGCTTAGTACGATTTCATTCCGCTAGATGTCAATGCGTTTTATTTATCTTTTCTTATAGTGTAACCTTTTTTTAAGGTTTCTTTTTTTAAATATTAAGTATGTACTAATATTTGTTATTATTATATTGATTATTTATTAATATTTAATGTTTTTTCATTGTCTGCTACCTCGGAAAAAATAGCATATGCAACGCGACTGTGAAGTGTTTTTTCTTTACCTTGGCAATATTTTCTGTCTCGCTTCGGTCGACAGTAAATGTAATTGCCGCGGTAAAGAAAAAACTCACTTCACAGCCTAGTAACATAATATACTATTTAGTTACATGTTACATGGTGTTTCTAACTCAATAAGAATGAAACCTTCTTTTTAAAGTTGCAATTTCTAAATATTGCTGCCATATTAAAATGGCCATATTAAGAAAGTTTTAAACTTAAAATTAAACTTTAGATGACATTTAGTACTTTAGACTAGAATAATGGTTTAAATAAAATTAATTTATCTTCATCCAATTAAAAAAATCAACCATCTACTGCTGTAGCCACTAGTGCTCTTTCATCCCTCTAATTCATCTTTATATGTAACTATTTTATCGATTGTTTCTGATTGTATTTCAGAGTGTTCACTGAAGAGGAAATAGAGGAGTTAAGGAAAGTAACAATGTGGGATGTTCTAGTCAACGCTACCGATATTACTCCGGAATCTCTGCAGAGAGATGTTTTCTTCTTTACTGAAGGGGATCCCTGTCCACAGCCTGCCCAGCTCAACTCTTCAGTACTTGAGCCTTGCTCCTATCTCAAGGGCTATGACTACTTTGAGGTCAGTACCCTAACCCACGTGTATAATGTCTTAATCAAGACGTTTTTGCAATTTTTAATTGAATTTATTTCATGGTTGTCATAATCCAGAAGATAGCGTGCAAGAAAGTGTCTGGCTAACATCAAGCTAGAATTTTGTACATAAGTTAATCTTTTGGTGCCTTTTAGGAATATGTGGTCATCTAAGTACATCTGCAGGACATAGCTTGGCACTAGGCATTTGAAAAAAAAAAAATAAAAAATACTTCTTGCATACGAGTCCGCAAGACAGTGAGACATTTTCATGTTTTCGCTCTGCGTAACCTACCGACATAAAATTAAATATAATCAGTAATTTATTCAAGTAATTGATAAAAGTAGATGGAAGATAATTTTTATTCTTATCTCCACACCGGCGCTGCCGCGGCTTGATTACAAACCACTAAATTCAAAGGCGCCTGCCCGCCTTCTATGAATTGTTAATATGCCTTCATACTAGGTAGGCCGAGAGGGCTGAGTTGATGGCAACCTCCTGTATTTTCCTAACTCCCTGTCACACGTATAAATCTTTTCGACTTTCTTCGGCCCTACGAAGCGCGATGGGGAAGGCACTACAGCTGGATACTGGATTACAGACCTCCTATACCTTTCTAACTCCCTGTTATACATTTCTGAGTTTTTAAGCTAAAAGTAACGTAACATTTTTGACTTACTCCATAGTCCAAACATAAAAATGTCACTTTTTACAACATTTGACTGTTCCATAATCTAAACATAAAAATGTCAAAAAATAACTGGTGGAGAGTGGCCATGTCCCACCCTTTTTGGTGGATGTGATTTTCATGATCCTGAGAACAGAATTAGTTAGTAGACTAAAAATTAAGTTAATATTAGTTTGTCATTTGATAGGTGATCACTTTGATTTTGAGTAATATTTGAACTAACTAACCTGTTCTCCTGGCAGTCCAGTATAATGCTGCTTTCCTTCTGCAGCTTTTTTCCTCTAAGTTGTACAGTAGGTGCTCTTTAATCCAGCATGTTTGGGACCACGGTCATGCCAAATTAGTGATTTTTCTGGAATATTGATCATCAATAGTTTTAATGGGAATACTAAAGATAAATCACTCCAGATAAAAATGCAAACAATTAAAACATGTATTTAAAGTGTCCAACCTCATTCTAAACCAGTGCAATCGATAGACATGCAAGTAGATCTATATTTTGACTTTCTGGCAACTGTGCCAGTCAAGGTCAACAAATACTGAAAAAGTCTGAATGCTAGCAGCACGATAATGACGTGCCAGTTTACAGAATGTGCCGAACCATAGAATGCCGGATAAAAAGAGGTCTTCTGTGATTGGATCTTATTAATATTATTTACCTAGTATAAGTATCGAAATCAAATATTAATTTGATACATATTTGGAGTATGTGTTAAAATTGGTGTAAAAGTTTATTGAAACACTAATAATTTCATCGAAACACTCATTTTTAATGGATCATGTGTTGATGTATTTGTTGTATAGTATACATAATTTAAAGGAGAACTTACTATAGTGGAACCTTGATTACTCAAACCTTGATATCTCAAAATTCTCGGCTAGTTGAATTTTGATTCAACAAAGTTCCTTTGTAAATACTTAGTTTGTATCTCTAAATAATAGCATAGAAGCGTTTATAATGACCTCTTGTTACTATGACTAATTTTGGCCTAAGAATCAATTTTTTTGCTCATCTCATACAAAGTTTACTTACACCTGATCTTTATCAATATTATGTAAATCAGGTCCAACATTGTTTATTTACATTATTTCTATAGTAATAAAAAATGTATGCTAATTCGCATCTGTATTTCTGTTGTATTAGGGAAGTGAGCTTGCCTACGTGTACGCCTGTGTGTTCCTCATCTTCGTACCATTTGTAACTGCAGCTGCTGGCTACGGAGTAGTTAAACTACAAAACCGTCGAAGAAGAAGACTCAAGATGAGACAGGAGGAAAACAGATCTGGTGGCAAACCTTCTCATGGAACTGTCGATAAAATGGCTGTCAAGTATGTATATATTGCCTTGTTTCTTACTTTAGACCAGGGGTCTCCAAACTATGACATGCGGGCCAGATCCGCCCTGTGAGATATTTTCATTCAGCCCGCCTTGTCACTAAAGACATTAACAAATGATGCTAAAAAATGCAAAGTTATAAGTTCTCCATAAACAAATGCCACTTCAACATTAAAAATAATCAGCACAAGTCTTATATAAGTTTTTGGCCGAAATGGATATGGTTTATAAGCTTATTATCCATGTTTTCTACCATTATGAAGTCCGATACCTGAATGTTACTTACTTCATCCAGTCCACTATGGACCATCATCCAGATCTGGCCCTTCAACCAAAATAAGAGACCCCTGGTTTAATCCATTGTTGTCTTGAAATCAGTTGATATCTTGAATGGTTGATAAAAATAAAGCAAAAAAATAAGGGGTGTTGAAATGAGGAGTAATAAATTTCCCTACAAGCTTTAATCTCTTTTTTTTTTAACTTCTGTCATAGGGTCATCAGTTCGCCAACATGAGTTCAGGAATTATTAGGCGCTTTAATACAAAACTGATTTAACTCTAATCAGACACATTGAAAAAAATAAACAAATCAAGCAACTCCTTTAACTGTATTAAGATGATCAGTGTTCTCAGTTTTTTTTTAAAACAAATAAATCAGCCTTCAGTCCCTCCTTCCTAATCCAGTTATACTTTTATTAGATTTTAGGCTCTTGGGGCCATATGTAACTGCAGGTGCAATCCAATATGCAATATTCAATACACTACATTCACGGTAGGGTCGGAAAAGTGTTAAGGAGAAATTTATAGGGGCTTCAAAAAGATTGGGAAACGCTCCTCTACAGTACTTTTTTTCTTAAATATAGTTAATGATATGTATGTATAATTGTTGTTTGTTTGGTACAGAGAATGGCTGCATGCTAGTCACAAAAGATTGGTTCAAGTTAGATTCGGTCCTGAAGCTAATCTACATACTGTCGATAGGAAAGGAGAGAAACTCAGATCTGTCAGTTTCAAAGATACTGAAACTGTTACTGTCGAGGAATCCTTGGTATGTATTCTCAAGTAAAGTTAATTCTTACAACCAATAAGAGATTTTTAATTCAAAATATTTTAAGTTTCAGTGTGGGTCGTTGAGGGGATTGTAATAAAAACAGGTTTATACTTTCATCTATCCCTGCGGAGGGCGCGCCTAAAATACTCCCGAGTTAGGGCGCCTGGGTCTGACTGACCCGTTAACGTTTTCTTCATATTTGGGTAATTTAAATAAGGTGAAATAATGAAAACAAATGTTGCAAAGAGCATTTTATTAATTTAGGTAACATTAATAAGCATTTTAGACACAATTTTTGACTTCAAATATTTAAACAAAATAATTTTAGGTGGTGGTTGTTTTGCTCAGGCTGTCGTCTGGTCTCTTCCGTATCTATGCAAAGGACCGTGGTCAAAGTAATCTTCTTGATCAGTTTCATTTTCTTCTTGATCAGTTTCTGTCGACTCTACTCTTCCTTCTACCACGTCCCCTGATATGTCGGATTCAGAGTCGTCCAAATCAATTTCATTATTTTGTTGAAAAAGCAATTCATGAACACTTTCTTTATCTTCCAGATCAAATATAATTATTTTCTTATCCATTTCCGCAAAAATACAATTTCTGTCCAAAAATTATCCTAAAAAACTATTAACACAACATTTACATAACATTTTATAAACATGAAAAATTTGACAAAAAAACATCCAAATTCTTAGGCTCTGGCAATAGCTAGAGCTAGGGCAATAGCTAGCCAAATTCTTAGCTTCAATAGCTACATAAATTGTCGCAGCATAGCTACAGCTATTGCATAGCTACACTATGCTGACTTATTAAAAATAGTATATAGTTGCAGAATATATATTAACAATTTTTTTTGACAAAAATTGCATACTTACTGTAATAAGTGAGTGAGCGGCAAGTGTACGAGTTAGGGCACGATGGGTCTCAGCGACCCGGAGCGGATATCTAGAAGGAATAATACTTACCGTGAAGGCTTGAGCTACCACTCGAATGATACTTAAGGCCGAATGAGACTCTTTGGACATTGGAGAAGAGGTATGGTGGTGATTCAGAGGTTTTACACCCTCTATTAAAAAAACTCTCCGGGCCTCCCAAACCCTTGCTCCCTCCCCAGGGCTATATATAATAATTGCTTATATTTCGCCTCTCTCCTAGCCATAGACGTGCCGGGATTACGATGTTATTTACATTTTATAATTAAATGTCCAATATTCCAATTAAATTGTATTTGTCTATGACATAAATTCACCTACTTCTTTCCATTTTAGATACTGAATTAACAATAATCACATTAAATTAACATAATAAAAAAAAATTACTCATTAAACCTAAAAGGGACAAATAAAAGAAACTGCACTGCGTTGGTTTAAATTAAGCAAATATCAATCAAGCGCTAAGATACGGGGAAAAAATTGTCTGAGATAACTCATTTTTTTCTTTTAGCCTTTTTTCTCCTATGCTTGCCAACTGGCAAACTGGAGCATAGTAAAGTTGTTATGATAATCTTTTACATCTAGATGTTTGTCAAAGAATATTCTTCCTCTTTTTACAATTTATAAATTGATTTCATTTTTATTTTCAGGTACCTGAGAGAGGTAAGAAGAAGTGCCCAATGGCCCTTATCAAAGTTCCTAAAGATCATGATTTGGTACTTGAATTCGATACTGCCTCAGCAAGGAGAAAATTCTTATCTAAGCTCGATTCATTCCTTACATCTCACAAAAAGAATCTTATTATACTTCAGGTTAGAAACTATCATTTTTTAGTTTATCTCTTGCCTTTAATTTTTTAAGAAATGATATTCTTCTTTATTATTATTAAATACTTATTATTATTAAATAATACTGGTGACATAAATGAAGCTACTAAAATGTTAAAAGAAGCATATGGTAAGAATGTAAAAGGCCGTCCTGAACTAATTTTAAAATCCGTCTCAAAAGAGGAAGTTAGGAAAACAGTTCAACAACTCAGCAACTCTACTAGTAAAGATGCGTACGGCATATCAAATAAATTTCTTAAAGAAATAATTGATGTTATCTTAACTCCTTTGACAGATTTAATGAATAAATGCATAGCTGAAGGATTATTTCCTGATGTATTGAAACTATCAAAAGTAGTGCCAATTTTTAAAAAAGGGGACAAAAGCAATCCTAATAGCTACAGACCTGTATCAATAGTACCTACACTAGGCAAAGTTCTAGAACAGATAGTCAAAAAGCAATTGTTAAATCACCTAGAATCCAATGGATACTTGGCACAATGTCAGTATGGTTATCGTGAAAACAAGTCTACAGTATTAGCAGTAATGAAAATTGTTGATAAAGCTCTAGAAGGATTTGAAAAAAAGAAATATGTACATATAACAGCCTGTGACTTAAGTAAAGCGTTTGACAACCTATCTAGAGAACTATGCTTAATAAAGCTAGAATACTTGGAAATAAAAGGAAATTCTCTACATTTCTTTAAATGCTATCTTACAGGAACAGAGCAATATGTTGAGTTTAATAATAGCAAGTCAAAGAAAAAGAAAACTGAGGACGGAACACCCCAAGGCTCCGTGATAGGCGGATACGCCTTCCTAATGGACGTTAATGACTTAGAACCATACATGAAGCATACAGCTCCTATAGATTTTGAAGAAGATATTGTTGCTTTTGTTGACGATACCAATCTTGTACATAGCCACCAGGAATTAAAAGAGCTGAAACAAAAGGCAGAAGAAAGATTACAGCACATAAATAAATGGTTTCAAGTAAACAACTTTAAGTTAAATAAAGAAAAAACACAGACACTCACCTTCAGTTTGAGAAAGAATGATAGTGAAGATAAACCAGTAAATGTACTGGGGATGGTTTTAGATAGCAGGATGACATGGCAACCTCATAAGGATAAAATAACAAGTAAAATATCAAAATATCTGTTTGTATTAAGAAAGTTGAAATCTGAGTTGCCTAAGAAGACTCTTATGACAGTTTACAACGCTATGATCCAAAGCATTCTGAGCTATGGGATTGTACTCTATGGTCATACTGATCTTCAAGATCTTCTAATACTGCAGAAAAAAGCACTTAGGATAATAGTTGGAGCAAAAAGGAGAGACTCGTGTAAAGAAATATTTAAAGCAGAAAGAGTAATGACGGTCATAAATTTGTATATTTATAATTCTTTACTCTACATGAAGCTAAACATTGGAGATTTTCAAAGTAATGGAGACTTTCACACGTACAATACAAGAGGGAAAGATAAGTTGGCTGTACCACAGAGCAGACTAGCAAAACTACAAGTCGGTCACAAATCACTAGGCGTAAAAATGTTTAATAAGCTGAACAAAGAGACATCTGAGTTGCCATTTTTACAGTTTAAACAGAAAGTTAAAGAGCTTTTACATAACAATGTGTTTTATAGTGTAACGGAATTTTTGGACTCAAAAATTTAGTTAAAAATATTTGACGTATCCTAATGTTTGCGTGAGAAAACCTAATGGACTAAAAATTCTTATTCTTATTCTTATTCTTATTCTTACTTTCTTTTGGAGCTACTATAACCACTGATATCAAATCAGAATGGGTAGTAATAATAAATAAATATTAATGTAATTGAGACTGGTTGTATCAGTAATAGTAGTAGTAAGGTGCTAGTACTAGTACTAGACAGGTAGGAGAACCACTTGTTGGAACCTGGCAATTTGGCCATCTTTTAAGCCCATTTTACTAGCCCCCTGGTAGAGAGTTGCAGCCACTTCACACATCATACCTCTGTACATTGTACTGCCAAACTCTTTTGCCGTTTGTGCATATTTGCTGTGATAAGATTTATTCCGTTCTATTGATTTTGTTTATTAGCTTTTACGGGTTCTTGTTGTTTCTTTAGTACCAATAATCTTTTATTCACCACATTAGAATAATCTATTGTTGGGTATTAAGCTGTATTCAAAAAGTTGTATCGCCTTTGAAAAGTTAAATAGGCATTATAGTAGTTTACTTATTTCAAGACCCTATCAGGAAATTAAATGTCTCAATAAAAATTTCTTAATAAACTGGAATAGAGTTAATAGTATCTGATCCAGAAAATCGGCACTACCTTAAATTCTAGATTAGCTTGGATGGCTTACTAGATTTGGTTGAGGTGGCCTCAATTATTTGATTATCAGAACCTTTAAGCTTTATTTCCTAGATGTGACTCTAGCGATAGACGCTCAAGCGATAGGCGCTAAGTGACTATCCCTGAGGACTCCTCTTCTGAGTTTACATGTTACCATTTTCCTAGCTGAGCGACTCTTAACATACAAACTCTTATAATTCTGTGCCAGTGACTAACCCTTAGTGACTATCACAAAGCGCCAATCGCTGGATTCGTGTCCAGGAAAACGTACCTTAAGCTATATGAGGACTTTAAATTTGTAATTTAAATTCTTCCATGTCTTAAATCCATGTGTCTGATTGCCTTCCAACTTCTATTGTACAGGTTTGGTACAAGTACCCTTTCTGACTTTTAACTTATCACAAAAACCTCGTAGTTTTCTGTCACCACTCTAAACCTCACAGTGGAAGGAACCACCATATAAGTAGTAAATTGTACAAAAACTCATTTAATCCATTCGAACTGACTTTGGTACAGTGAGCTAACATAACCAAGATGAATTGTCACAGTTGTTTTGTAAAACGGTAAAATAACATTTCAAAATCTGCCTAAAATGAAACAACCTAGGTATAAATTATGAAAAACACATACTGAACTAGTTTCATAGTTGGAAAAGTTCTTAACTTGAACAAAATATAGTATAGTGAAATTTTAGTATTGCTTCCGAACATACCAAAGGTTACGAAAGCTATGTGATCGTTTGAAGAGCAAAAATATTTTATGTCTCCGATTTCAAAAATTCCAAGATAGAAATCCGTTTCAAACATAAGGGAACATTTTTGGTTCTATGTGTGTCTGTCGGTCTTTCGGTTTGTCTGTCACTCAATTTTTGCAACCAATATATCTTGAAAACTGCACGTCCGATTTTTATAAAAATTTGGATAGTAGGTCATAATTAGCTCATTATTAGTCCCATATAAGTTTCAACCTTCTGCACCACCCATTTGTTTCTCTTCAACATGTGCACAAACATACATTTCATGTTCACAAGTAATCATCTGATTTTAATGAAATTTTGATGGTTTGTTAAAAGTAGCCCGCAGATAGCATCAGATTATTTCCAACCGTCTGCTCTTTAACTTTTGCTAAATTTATACTTTAATTCATGTAAAAAATCAAAACAATTTTTACGTGTTAAGATGCGAGGAAGCTATGTGCCACACCAATTGGCAGTCTATTTGTTTACATTATGGTTTTTGTATATGTTTTTTAGTCAGTTCGAGAGGTGATTCTAAGTAAAGCTGAGACAAGAGAGAGGAGACAGAAACGTCTCGAGCATTTCTTCAGGGAAGCTTACGCACTTACCTTTGGTCTTAAACCTGGAGAGAGAGGCAACAGAAATAGGTAACTAATGAGTCAATTTGTTATTTGGTATCAATCAATTAATTTAGAGAGTGGGTGGGGGGAAGAGGTGGGCGGGGCCTAGAGGGTCAGGAGTGGGGGTCGCCACAGGTAGCACAATACCTACTTAGGTAACTAACTATTTAATATGCAACTTTAATTTATTTATACCAGATTAACCCTTTCTTTGCTTGTGACAAGTTAGTTGACTGTAAAAGCTTTTGAGACTATACAGAAAACATTTCGTTTTGAATTTTAGTGTTGGATAAGCTATGCAAGATATGTTTTATTTTCCTATATTTTTGGTTATACTGTTCACTGCCTCATCTGAATGATTTGAAGGCTTGTATAAAAGTTGTGCAAAAATGCTTCACCCTGAGAGAATCTTAGTAATTATATACATACTATCTGTGTGTATTATATTTAATCTACGATTGGTACGAAACATAAAGATTGTATCTCTGTTTAGATGCTTAGAAAGTGATTCTTTACGTACTTGTATTTATTGCGTATGCGCATCTTATAATTGAAGAATTCCTCTTTTTTACCAACCCTAGGGTGGTAAAAAAGGATAATTCTTCACCTTTACGCACGATTAGCGAGTTTGTTTATATTTAACAAAACTAATTTGCTGTTTGTTTAATAAAAGTAACTGTTTATATCAAGTTTTTTTGTGAAAAATCAATGAGTGATTTAAATGATTATGACGAATATGAGGAGAATAATACGCCTCCCGAAATAATTCGGCACAAAATACAACTAATGAATTAATGTCATCTTTATCAAAAGAGAAATACGAACTTGCATACAGGAAGTTTATTTTTATATTATTATTTTTTTCTGTATTTATTATTTAAATCTAACAATCGTAGATAAAGTACGGTATCAACTCATGCGAAAACAGCATTTCGCATTGCTCGTGTGGTTTTACTACCCTCGCTGTCGCTCGGGTGCTAACTCCACACTTGCTAATTAATGTAATGTACTATTGCAAGCTACTAATGTACTAATTTAATGTACTATTTCAAGCTTGCTGAAATCAAGTAAAAGTTCCTTTACTTTAATTTTTACTCCTTCATTAAATATACTTCAATAATTATATGATCACTCACTCTGTTGTTCCAATATTAGTTTGCTTATAAAATATTATTTCTACTCTAACATCCATAATATAAACAAAACTGTTTTACTAACCATATGTTAACATTTTTTTGGCTTCTTTGTGGATAATAAATTTATTTATTTATTGATTTATGGTTTAGATTTGATTCAGCGGATGCAGGTGATGTAGTGATGAGGACTTCACTGTCTAAAGGAGAGTTTGCTTCAGCTCTTGGTATGAAACCTGATGATGTTTTCGTAAGGATGATGTTTAACATTGTTGATAAAGATGGAGACGGTCGAATTTCATTCCAGGTTAATTTAAATTTACTCCTAATATTAAAAATGTAAATAATATTTATTCTTGGGTAGAAACCTAGAAATAATAACCTCTGAGTTCTTGCCCTGTTTTTTTCCCATCATAAATAAAATACATAAAATTATATTAAAAGAATATGCATTAAGGACCCACAATTATAATATAATTTCACTATCGATCTAAATTGAAGCCAATACAGAAATCCCAATTTTCTGCTCTTTTTTGACTCAAGTTTATTGTTTGATAAGTTTGTGTTTATAGGGTTCGGATTTTGTAAAAACTAACTCCTTCTTTTATAAACTGAGTATGTTATTGATTTCTCTCCTATTTGTTTGTTTTCAGGAGTTTCTTGATACAGTGGTTCTGTTTTCCCGAGGTAAAACTGAGGACAAGCTAAGGATTATTTTTGACATGTGTGATAACGATAAGAATGGAGTTATTGATAAGATTGAATTATCAGAAATGTTGAGATCACTTGTTGAAATTGCCAGAACTACGAGTCTTTCCGATGCTCAAGTTACTGAGCTTATTGACGGCATGTTTCAGGTAATTTATAACATAGTGATAGTTGTAACCTAGCAATTTGACCCTTATTGGTCACATTTTTACTATCCCCATGGTAGACAGTACCAACCACTACACTCATTATACTACCGTACCACCGAAGCGAGTATGGAGTGATCATTAGCCATGTAATCTTTGACAGCTTTGATTTGCTAGCTATATATTCTGACATATTTTTCTATCTGGATACCCGTGCTTCGCTACGGAGTGTGTTATTGTTAATTTAATGGGCTTATAAACTACCATCAAGAAACATTTAAATTATTTAGTAAGCGAAATGTCGATATTCTATCCCTCCCCCTTATATCTATACCCCTCCCCTTTGATAAGGTAATTTGCAAATATCCCAAATTAGTAATTGATTTCGACTACGTAAGAAAAATTCTTAAAAGATAACTTTCCAAGAAAAGCAGTTGCATTTTCCTTCTTATCTCCCTGTGTCTTTTCACATCCCTGAGTTGAAATTGGAATTATCTTTTATTAATATAAATATATGCTTACATCCAAAATAGGAGCCCTTTCTCATGTATTAACTTCCTAACTTTAGAAGATCAGTCTGGGCTCAATTTCCTCTCTTTTCTTACTTTTTCTTTATGTTCACCTTAGGGATAAAATTTAAGAAAATCCCTATTGGCAGTAATCAATATAATTCAGAAATTATTATACTACATATACACTCGTAGATTTTATTTTAGCTTTCTAAAGAAATAGTGATAATTATAAGAGTAAAGGTTTAGGCAAGATAAGGTGTGATTTTTAAACTATTTTCTTCTTGATTTGTTAAAAAATAAATCTAAATATTTTTTGACTGTAATTGAAAACTTATTTTCTTAACAATTCTTTCTACAGAAATTTTCACAAAAAATAAATTGCTTAAATAAAGCAATTATGAAGATCCTTGACTGTGTTTTTCTCCAATCTGTGATGTGACTCATCATGAAAGAGGTGTACACCTAAAGAGAGGTACATACCTCTATACCTAAGAGTATACCTAAGAGGTATATATACCTCTCATAATTATGGAGAGACAATACCGTACTTCTTTACCTCAGTGTATAACTTTAGTTATTATGTACACTTATCCATCCATAAAGATATAAGAATGATTAAATATTTTTCTATTATTAATAAAATCTCCTATGATGTGATTTATTAGATTTGAAACACAATTATATGGGATTTATCTATAATAAATATTAGAAAGAATTAACCTTAAATTTGAATAAATTAAATTTTTAATCTATCTTATACACTTTATTTTCTCTAATTTTTCAGAATGCAGGTCTTCGGCAGAAGGATTTCCTTACTTATACTGATTTCAAGTTAATGATGAAGGAATATAAAGGTGATTTTGTGGCTATCGGTCTCGACTGTAAGGGAGCAAAACAAAATTTCCTAGATACTTCCACCAACGTAGCAAGGTGTGTATCAACATTATACTAAACTACACTAAATACACCAAATTGATTGTATTGAACAATATTTTGAGGTAATCATACTTAATGGTTAATAATACAGACTTAAATAAAACACACTGCTGGTTTAAGCTACAATTATTGTCTTACCAAAGTATAAATGCAAATGACAATCAGATTATTGTTTCAGTCTTTCTACTATTTTTACTATTGTGTGGAAATAAAGTAATGAGACTGGTAGCATGAGGTGGTTCTCTGGCGACACTATAGAGATGATTAATAATGACGTCACAAGATGGCGTAAGCTTTCGCACATTTATTCGATTCGGTTTGTTATGTTCCTTTTCCTTATCACCTGTTATCAATCCCATGTAAAATGAATGGGAGAATTTTCTCAACTTTTTAAATAATTAAACTATTAAATTATTATTAATTTATAAGACTTTTCAACCTTTGAACGTTAATATATTAAGTCTATTTTAACAATGTAAGATAAGAAAACATTAAAAATGGCCGGTCTATTGGTTTAAAAAAATATTATTGTGAGTGTTTTATTGTGTTTATACCGTCCGGGTCCGTTCTTATTTGTTGTTTATTTTTTAAATGGTTTTTCTATTTTAGTTTGTATATTATGTCTTCCACCTTCTCGAGCGTTATGAAAATTTCATATATACTTCATTTTTATCGGAGGACAAAGCTATTCTTCGTAAAAGTATGTCAGAGTACTTAAGTAATATTAAATTAATGTATTAAATTAGTTTTTTAATCAAAATTTTAAACAAGTATACATGCGAGGCACTCATATCTTATATTATTATACTCGTTAATATAGATAACAAAAAATACACATATAATAATAGTAATAACAGTCTGCTCTTTGTCTCGTCATCAACGTCTTTTTCCTAGGCTGGTCAGTGATCTATTGTATAGTATATAATTATGTTCCAACGTCGATTAAATATAATGCACATTGTAAGTAACCAGGAACAAAATATGGTAAATATCGGCAATAGCGCGCCCCTTCTCACTCCAACGTACTTTTTGACAAAGGGATATCAACTCTCCTATGAACAAACCATACATATATAATTATTATATACATATATTATTATATACGAATGGAAGGGATGAATTGATATATCGAAGCCAACTATACGACTTTGATTACACAGAAGGGGTACCACTATTGCCGAGTTTAGCCCAAAATATTATTAGCAAATAATCTTTTATTACCTGGCAGATTAAGTATCATTATAGTTTCATTGGATAATGTATATTGATAGTTTTGTTGCTTCTACTGCAATTTTTTACCTCTAACATCCTCTATCTAGATTTTGTGGGTCTAAACCTCCTCTAACTACCAATTCAGTATATTGATAAAAGATAAACACCTAGATTCTTTCGAACTATATTGTTTATAGTTATATTACCAGGTGTAACTTAGAATTATGTATTATTTTATATATAATAAATATATTTCAGGATGACAAGTTTTCACATAGAGCCTATAATAGATGTTGATAAGAACTGGATATCTTATAAAATTGATGCCGTTATAACTTTCCTTGAAGAGAATCGTCAGAATATATTCTACTTGTTTCTTTTCTACGTTATCACCATAGTACTCTTCGTCGAACGATTTATCCGTAAGTAATATTATTTATGTTTTAATAAGATTAAATTTGTGGGGCAAAAGTCCAAAATAGTCTTTCAGATTCTTACAAGTATTACTGTTGTGATTGGTAACTCTATAGTATGATTAAGAAAAGAGTTAATTTATGACAGCATGGGAAAATTTATAAATTGAGGTGGGGAACCAATAAGAGCTTGAAATTCTGACAGCTAGAAGGTCAGGCCAACTAGGTAAACCAAAATGTCTATGGCAGAGGAGCTTGGCCTTCAGGTTAACCGCCTAGTGGCTTTATTTTTTCCCCTCACATAGGTTTACCTAACCTGAGCTGTCAGAATTTATATCTTCTTGATCCTACAAACCCTACTGTAGGCCAGCTCTGCATATTGATTCTCATCGCCCACATTATCTTCTTTTTGAGACTGGCATGGACCACTTCTTTCAGCCAATTATTTACCTCTCAATTCTAGGTAAACACAGAGGTTTTGGACACTGTGGGAAAATAACCAAGACCACTTCTAACTTAGTGCGTAGGCTTCCACGGGTTGCCTCATAATAAAAAATTTGCTTTTTCTGATAAAATCTGCATCACGTAGGGGTTTAAGTCCGACGTTTCGCTTCCACTACTGAAAACATCTTCAGGGGTTTGGTGCATTGTGATGTTGACTTGTATTTGCTTCGAGTTACCATCATGATGCACCACACCCCTGAAGATCCTTCCAGTAGTATAAGTAAAATGTCAGACTTCAACCCCCTCTTGATGCAAATTTTACCGGAAAACCAAGTTTTAGGTTTCTGTACAAAGTAAAAAAAAAAACCTTATATAACGGCTCTGTCTGTCTGTCTGTCTGTCCGTTGCTTGTTTCAATTCATAAACTACTATAGCTAGGAACATGAAATTCAGCACACAGGTGCATCTCGGCATTTGAGACAACTGGACACATTTTGGATTTTTCACACTTAATATTTTCAAGATGGCGGCCAATATGGCGGGCAACTAAAAAAAAAGTTTTTAGTCACCATGACATATTATATATCAATTTAAAGGTCTTGAAATGAAGAAAAAGAATATGCAACTATTAAAATTTTCTCACATAATATTTTCAAGATGGCGGCCAATATGGCGGGTGACTAAAAAAAGTTCTTAACATCAACTAAAAATTAACATCGACTAAAAAAGTTCTTAACTTTAACATGTTATACATCAATTTAAAGGTCTTGAAGTGTAGAAAAGAAAATGCAATTATTAAAATTTTACACTTAAAAATTTCAAGATGGCGGTCAATATGGTGGGTGAATGAAAACAAGTTTTTAGTCACCATGACATGTTATATATCAATTTAAAGGTCTTGAAATGTAGAAAAAGAATATGCAATTATTAAAATTTTCAAGATGGCGGCCAATATGGCGGGTGACAAAACATTGTTTTAGTTACCATAACATGTTATACATAAATTTAAAGGTCTTGAAGAGTAGAAAAAGAATATTACTATTAAAATTAGTGTAATTATATTACACTTAATAATTTTAACTTTAATGTACAGAAACCGGCGATTATCTCCCCACGTACTTACGTGAAGTGCGCCTTACTTGTTTGATTACAAAACCACTTCTGTAAATAATGATTGCTGAAGCAATACTTTATTTAACTAACTGTGTAAAGTAACTGCCTCACACTTTAAAATTCTTCTAGAGTAGTCTCTTAAGGTTTTTAATGTGGGATTTCTTTATTTTATTTATTATTTCACAATGATTACCTAACTGCCTTTGATGCCTAAAGTTTTTTATAAGTTTAAAATGCCTGTGTTACTGAAAAATAAAGAAGAGAGATGGTAGAAAGTTAACATAATTGTAAGCGAGATTCTTACATTCAACAAAATATTCACACTGTCTGTCAGTAAGTTGGAATTTCAGAGAGATAAAAGATTCTATCACCACCTATTCGATTAGACAAACATTTAAAAAGGCAGGAACTAGGCGACCGCCTAGTTCGCTATAGGGCCTGAGGGGCGCTGCAAAAAACTTGCCCACCAAGAAGTCAATGTTTTTACAAAGAAATATAGATAAATAACTTAAATCAGAAGAGACTCAGGGGCGGATCCATGGACGAGGAAAATCCCCCCCCCCCTCCCCCCCAAAAAAGAAAAAATACAACAAAATTACGAAAAAATATCAATTGAAGAAAATATAGTTGAATATTTCTTATGTTTTATTATTTTTTATTCCCATTTTAAACTAATAATATAATTATTTTGCTAATAATTGATTATGGTTTATGGAGCAATAGTCAAGTTGATATTAACATTTAAAACTGGGATTCCCACTTGCATGTTTATGTGGGATATAGGTACAAACATTAAACTATTGTGTTTTTGTTTATTTGCATACTTTAATAGTTGTTTGTTTATATACTCAGTTAGTGTGTATCCCCTAGTTAAGTTGCTGTATAGTACGTTGTGAAGGTATTTAATAATGAATCAGCAAGAATTAATAGCATAGTATAACGCTAAAGGTAAAACTTTTTTTTTTAGTCTAAAAACCGATTTAGGTAATATGTTTCAAAAATTCTTCAGAAACAATTTTAAACAAACTTTTAGGTGATTGCTTTTTTTTAGCTGTAAAGGCACTATAAAAAGACCCAAAATTCACCATTTTGAACCTAATTTTAAAAATTTTTCCCCGGACCCCCCCTTTGGGCTGGGGCCATGTATTACAGAAGAGAGATTAGTAAGTCTGGCAACTGAACCGGAGTTAGCAAGTTACATTGTAGCAGTGATTAAATAATAATTGTTGGATAAATTTGTTTTGTTCTTATACATTAGAATGATGGGGGGGGGGGGGCCCTTATAATAGTTTTGCCTAGGGCGCCAAATCCTCTTGCGCCGGCCCTGCTTTGAAGTGATAATGATGGTAAAAACTATTAAAACGGACGTACACGTTTAAAATAGAGAAAACAATGTTTTTACCGATATCTTATGTTCTAAAGTATCAATTTTAATAAAACTTCATATACATTGTCTAAAGTACAATTGAAACAGGCATGTAAAATTTCAACTTGATAGAAGCAGAAGTTGAAATAGTGTTCCATAATATATTATGACATGTATTATCATGGTGTGTATCATATCCTCGCCATAAACTAACACAGTGGAGATGATACATATAATTAATATTGCATTTCATGTGTTTTTCCAGATTATTCGTTCATGGCAGAACATACTGATCTCCGTCACATCATGGGTGTAGGTATAGCTATTACTCGTGGCTCCGCTGCCTCACTATCATTCTGCTATAGCCTTGTACTTCTTACAATGTGTCGGAATCTACTAACACGGCTGAAGGAATCACCACTGCAGCAGTACATACCACTAGACGCCCATATTCAGTTCCACAAGATAGCAGCGTGCACTGCTCTATTCTTCTCTGTGATGCATACTATCGGTCACATTGTTAACTTCTATCATGTTAGCAAGCAACCCATAGAACATCTGCACTGTTTGACTTCGGAACTTCACTTCCCTTCTGATTATAAACCTGGCATTACTTTCTGGCTCTTCCAAACTATCACAGGTAAACTTAAGTTATTGTGTTTATTTCATTTAATATTTACTGATCTGTTTTATAAAGAAGATGTTTAATCATTCATCTATACATACCATGTTTGTTTTGTGTCATCTATACTCCTGTTATGTTTTACCTAACTTAAATAGTTTAACTTTTTACCACTTGCTATTAGCAGGTGCCAATGCTCATCCCAAACATTTCTCATCTTAAATTTTATTTGAGTTACTGCATCCTTCAGTCTGGTGGTAAATCAGATTCCCTAGGCTGGTCTGCTTCTTTTGCTGCCTGATCAGCTCTTTCGTTCCCAGAGATACCCATATGGCCTGGGACACACATAAATGTGATGCTATATCCTCTCTTTATAAGGCCGTTATAAGATGATATAACCTTATTATTAAGAGGGTCTTCGATGAAAATGTCACCCTTGGCCTGAAGGGAGCTCAGAGAATCGGAGCAGATTACCGCTTTCATGTACTTTATTGTTGTATTTTTGACTGTTTATATAATTAGATTTTCTCTTTCTAGTGATTAGTTTGGACTTTAATATCCCCAGTTTTATAGATGAGGAGGTATTTTATCAAGGAAAGCCACCTTTTGGTCCCTGTTAACTTATTGCTATCATCTTTGCATTTGCATTGGTAACGGGTTCAATTCTCAACTTTGGCAAGGGACACCACACTTGATGTCTGCCCAGGAAGGTAGTTATTTAAGTCAAAGTGACATCCATCCGGTTACGGACACCAATACTACAGTTTATACAGCTGATGAACTGACACACCACAGTATAGATACATGTATAGATAGATACCATACATGTATAGATAACTCTTTAGCAGGCCTGAGCTCATCACTGGTTTTTGAACAACATATTATTATTATTATTATTATAAGGAGAGCCACCTTTAACACTAATAACACTGTACATTTAGCCTGCCTCTAACATAGCTTTCTGGTTGAAATGACTATATATACAAATGGGCACTTCTTTAGATTGTTACTCCCCTTATAAAAATAAACAGAGGGAAAGTAATCTAAAGAAGGTGTATAGAATGTTCTTCTTTAGACTGTTACTCCCCTTATAAAAACAGAAGTGTGATATTCCATTGTCCCAAAGTACATTTGACTAAACATCCCTTTGTCTTAATAGTTATTTAGTCTGTCATTTATATTCTTAAAAAAAACATTGGGGAGTAACAATCTAAATAAGTATGGACAAATGTTCTATATTCATTTTTTTGCTGTTCTAGTTTAAAGTCTAATATAAATAACAAAGAAAAAATCCTCTGTAATGTTAAAAATTATAGATGCAACATGGCTACTTGAACAGTCTACCAAATATTTAATTTGCATACATGTATTAATTACTTTGATTAAATATGTAATTCTTCATATTATTATTATTATTAATTTTATGGCCCAGGTTTGTTTGTTTGCCTACATTTTTTATTTTGATTCATTTTACGAATTGATATTTGTTATAGGTATTACTGGAGTGCTGTTGTTTATCGTAATGACTATTATATTCATATTTGCTCACCCAACAATACGTAAGAAAGCTTATAATTTCTTCTGGTCTACACATGGGCTGTATGTAGCTCTGTACATGCTCTCGTTGGTCCATGGATTGGCTCGAATCACTGGACCACCTCGATTCTGGCTCTTTTTCATTGGGCCTGGCATCGTCTTTACGCTTGATAAAGTAAGCTTATATTTTAAAAAATATTTAATTTCCAATCACAATTACTGCACTAGAATAACTTTTATACTAAATTTGTATAGTAGTTAGGTTTGTCCCTTCTTTTAATCTTCGTTTTTATGTGGGTCAATCAAGGGTAGTAATAAACCATTCAATTAAGGTGAATATTTCTTAAATTTGGCTATATTTCTTTGGCTATATTTATAACATTTAATAAGTGTTGACTATGATGTGTGACGAAACCACTATGTGGTCTATATATAACTTTTTTTCTTACTTCTTGTTAAATAGTTGTTAACGTAATCTTCTTAAGGTAAGATTTTCAGACCTTGCCTTTATTTTCTGTCAATTATTGTATTTTAAGTCATGTAAATGGAACATTTATGGTAATCTTAGATTTTTCGATGTTTTTAGGCATGAATATGCCTCGGAGTGGGGCGAAATATAGCCAAATTTAAAAAATATTCACCTTAATTGAATGGTTTATTACTACCCTTGATCGACCCACATAAAAACTTTTATACTAAAGTTTATATTTATGTCAAAAATACTTAAAGCTTAAGGAAGGTCCTGAAGGCTAAAAATACTTAGCCTCTCTCATAACAAACCTAGGTTGTCAACCCAGGGATTTTGTTTTAATAGAAAGTATGTCTGTCTTAATACTAATATATGTTAAATTGTTTGTTACCAGGTAATAAGTGTTAGGACTAAGTACCTAGCTCTAGATGTACTTGAGACGGAACTTCTTCCCTCCGATGTGATCAAGATAAAGTTCTACCGTCCACCTAACTTCAAGTACCTGAGTGGACAGTGGGTTCGTATAGCCTGCACTTCATTCCGTCCTGACGAGTTTCATTCGTTCACTCTGACTTCAGCACCGCATGAGAACTTCCTGAGTTGTCATATCAAAGCACAAGGACCCTGGACTTACAAACTCAGGAACTATTTCGATCCTTGTAACTTCAATCCCGACCTCAACCAGGCTAATGTAAGCTTCTATTTTCCTTACTTATATTTGAGAAATCTATTCTTTAGCTGCCCCTAAATAACCAATAAGATTGAGGAATGCCTTTAATCTTCAATATATAAACTGGTAAAGTGTGTGCAAGTCAGCACACTGCGAGGGTCCGTAGGCAACACAGTATTGTTTAGGTAGTACCTATTGATGGTGCTGTTATTGCATATTAGTTCAGTATTAGTATTAGTTCAACTGGCATAGACGGCGACTTCTCATGTCAGTCACTCACTCCATCATGCTTTACGGAGCTGAAGTCTGGTCAGACAGCCTCAAACATCAGAAATATAGAAAGAAGCTGGCATCAGTACAGAGGATCGGGGCCCTGAGAGTAGCATGTGCTTATCGCACAGTATCAGAAGCAGCCATCCTGGTGATAGCAGGGATCATCCCTATTGATCTCCTGGGACAAGAAATAAAGAAACTTGCTGAGAAGAAAGGCGAGGACAAGAAAGTAGCCAGGCTAGAGATAAGAACAACAACGATGATGCAGTGGCAGACTAGATGGAGAGGCGAAACAACCGGAAGGTGGACTGCCAGGATTGTTCACAACCTGACAGAGTGGATGGACAGAAGCCATGGCGAGGTAAACTTCTATCTGACACAGTTGTTGTCAGGACACGGGCTGTTCCGCGCGTTCCTCTACAAAATAGGAAGAGCAGCTAGCCCAAGCTGCATGCACTGTGGGGGGGAGAAGGATGATTCTTACCAACCTTCTTTACCTGCCCTAGCTGGAACGAGGAGAGGCATTGCCTGACAAAGATGGTAGGAGATATAACCCCAGACACCCTTGCGAAAAAGATGCTGGATAACAAGGAAAGTTGGACAGCAGTAGCCTCCTTCACAGAGAATGTACTGCGACAGAAGAGGGCAGCTGAGGAGCGACTAGAACACCCTGACTGAACAATCATGAAAGCTAGTGCAGGTTAGGAAAACCTGAAGAAGAGAAAAGGAAAAGGGATGTTGCCACAAGGGCCACAATAGAAGGCACCGGCAGGAAGTAATGTGAGAACGGTACCTTGCTGGACTCTGCCTAGGAATAGGGTGGTCTTTTTTTTAGTGGGTCGGAGAGCCAACCCCACACAACCTATGGAGAGGCTTCTCTTCTCTTAGGGAGTCTGTAGAACAGATTTTTTTTTGCTCACCCTATATAAAAAAAATAAAAATAAAAAAATAAAAATAGCGTGCATTCCACCTACAGCTGGTCCAGTAGATTATTTTAGTTTTTTGTCAGGTTAAAACAATTATTGTTTGTACACTGTATCCTATAGAAATTAACGAAATCAAATCTGTTAAAGATTTTTTTTTTTTTTTTTTTGAGGCAAACAAGTTCAAGCCAGTCTTTAAGTTTTTTATCAGGTTAAAAAACATTTGACTGTTAAATATGGCCCACAAATTATAGTGTAAACAAATTTTTAGATTTTATTTACTCAAGCCCTTTGAATTGACATGTAGAATAAGTTTACTAAATTTAATCTATAAATTTTAACTCTAGTTTTTGCCACATCTGAGATTTACTGGTGTACACATTCAATGCATATTTTTTGTTTCAATTCTTTAATTTTATATTTTATGTGCTCTTATGTAGATCTTTTGATGTTACAGCAAATCCGTTTGGATGGACCGTTTGGCGGAGGTAATCAGGATTGGTACAAGTTTGAGGTTGCCGTTATGGTCGGTGGTGGAATAGGTGTCACTCCTTATGCATCCATACTTAACGACTTAGTCTTTGGTACTTCAACTAATAGATATAGTGGAGTGGCTTGTAAAAAGGTAAGCCTTCTTTTTGTTTCTCCCTTTCTGGGGGTCCTTAAATAGATACACCTCTAGGTATCCAAGGTCTACTACTTACTACGGTTACCTGAGAATCTGTAATGATATCAAATAATTTATTGTTTTGTGTTTTCTGTTATCAGGTGTATTTCTTGTGGATCTGTCCATCTCACAGACACTTTGAGTGGTTTATAGAAGTTCTAAGAGATGTAGAAAAGAAAGATGTGACCAATGTCTTGGAGATACATATATTTATTACCCAATTCTTTCATAAGTTCGATCTGAGAACTACAATGCTCGTAAGTTTACCATTTCTTAAAATATATCTTTCATTTTGACTAGTAGTAGCAGTAGTATGGTAGTAGTAGAGGGGTAGGACGTACCACTTGTTGGAACCTAGCAATTAGGCCATCTTTTAGGCCCATTTTACTAGCCCCGTGGTAGAGAGTTGCAGCCACTTCACACATCATACCTCTGTACATTGTACTGCCGAAGAGAGTATGGTGTGATTATTAGTGAGTCATATAAATCAGAGCATCACGGTGAGGGATCGAACCCACCACCCTTGATTCAGTGACGGCTGAGGAGACGTGGTAAGTAATTTGATACACTCGGCCACACCGGCTCTCTCCTCAATAGAGATGAGTTAAATCAGTTATGCTCTTAAATACCTATGTAAATTAACCCAATCCAAAACTGCAATCAACATTAACTTCACCTATATTCATCGCATTAGTCTTGATTGATATCAAAGAGCTGAATTAATAGTGTTCTTACTTAACAACTCTTGCTACTTACAAAATCACATTGATAGCTGTGCATGTAACTCTCTAAGAATTTATACTTATATTCTTGATGAAGGATAAGTACATTTATAAAATTGCAGAGTAGCCTAAAAGAGGGCTGTTTAAGGCGGGGCGGGAAGCGATGTCGAACTCATACTCGGTGGGCTACGTGATATAGTTCGTCGTAATCCGCTGTCCCTTCTCCTACAATTAGTATACCGATTTACCGCACCGGTCGCTGATTTCTTCAGAAAATCTTGCCTCCTTCAGCCGCTAGATGGGTCTGACAATCGCGGCATCATTTGACCTTCACCCCTCTTCTATCTTCCTAAAGACATAATAAATATAACATCTCCCTTCCATGAGTAGTTCCCTTTCTAATCAAACCTTACATTGTCGCACTCTCTCTTCGGACAGACAGACACAGGAACGAAACCATAAGGGTTTCTTTTTTTGTTTTACCAATGAAACCCTAAAAAGACTTTTTATTGGTCTATAATGATTTTGTTACAGTAGTGATGGTGAAAAAATTTCAAATATTGTAATTATGCCCAAACCATTTCATACAAAATTTTTTTTTACAATTTTTAGTTGTTTTTGTATATTATTTGTAATAAAAATTAAAAGCATTAACGTGAACTATAATTTTAAATTATTTGTAGATTTTGGTGTTGGCAAAAGCAAAAATATAATTATATGAAGAAATTATCATAACCTTGCTTTTTTAACTTGCAAAATTTAAAGAGCAGAGTCGTTTTAAATTAATCTGGGGCTTTCTGAGGGCTACTTTCGACAAAATATTTATAATTCATTTTAATCAGATGTATTTTTGAAGATATAGGTGTAAATAAATGTATGTTTGTGCGCATGTGGAAGAGAAACTAATGAGAGCAGAAGTTTGAAACTTATATGGGACCAACAATGACAAACAATGACCAAAAATGTCAATGACTAATTCTATCTGAATTCTAAATACTAGATACCATCTAAATTCATTAAATCGGATAAGCAGTTTTTGAAATATGTTGGCTCGCAAAAAATGGGCGAAAGACAAGCACTAAACCAAAAATGTTCCCTGATGTCTGAAACGGATTTCTGTTTTAGAAGTTTTAAAATCGGAAACATTAAACATCACATAACTTACATTGTCTTAGGTAAGCTGTAAGCTCGAAAGAAAAATTTGTTATCTTGTCAGGTTTATAGTAAAATGAATACATAATTGATTGGCCAAACTAGTGTAAAGAAAAATTGTCTGCCAATCAGTAATTTGCCAATCTCTAATGATTTTATACTTTTACAATTCATTATAGTCTAATTTATTTAAATTTTCTTTTATTACTTTCTCGTATAAAGAAAAAATATTTTCATGGCGCGATGTGTGATTTACACGTTTTGAGGTCCCCTGAGGTTAAACTACTGGGCCAATTTTGACGAAATTTGGCATACATGTTCAAAAAACTCTTACCCCCAGGCGAAATTGTGAAATTAATTTTAGTTCCAAAAACTGTTTGGGGCACTACCTCCAAAAACTCAAAAAAACGTAAAAAGAACTCATTTCTCGAAAACAGTTCCGAGGATTTTGATTATAAAATTTAGTCTATTTATACGAATCTAAATATATAAGCCGTTCTCCCGGGAAAATCTAGTTCCTGAGAAAATAGCTTTACACTGGGACGGAAAGAGGCCGGGTTCGATTTCCCGCCGAGGAGAAGTTATTTGTATGGTAAATAGTCTAAAATAATTAAATGTACCTACGAAAACTAATAAATAGTGAACACTAGACTATGTAATTATTAACTCTTAAAGTTTGTTTGAGTTGGCGCGGAACGGTTTTTTTATTATAAATCTGCCAAAATTGTAGTGAGAGTACCAATATAGCCCACTATAGAAAGCGGTTATTCTTATATATTAGCGGTTAATTTATTAAATAATTTGGTTTTATTATAGGTATAATTTAGCAATATTTAATGAGCACAGGTACAGGTGGTTGAAATTAATCTTGAGCTATCTTAGGACTACTGTAAACTGTAAACCATCCAAATTTCTTGAAAATCAGAACATTATTTTGAAGATATAAGTGTAAATAAACGTATTTTTGAACACTGTGGAAGAGAAAGAAATAGGGGCAGAAGTAGAGGTTTAAATGGGACCAACAATGGCTAATTATGAACTACCATTATAATATATTTTATTATAATTAGATAAGCAGTTTTTGAATTATGTTGGTTAAAAAAAAAATGGATGCAGACAGAGGGACCGAAAAAGTTAACTGATATCTGAAACGGATTTTTGTCTTGTAATTTTTGAAATCGAAGACATTATACTAGTTCATTAAAGTGTATAAGTTGTGTTGGTATAAGTAAGAGATAAGGAAGAGGGTTAGAACTAGAGGCAGTCAGGGTGGGAGTACCCGGGACTCGGTACACATGACACTCAACCTTTCATTCCCTTCCTCAATCTGAATAGAACCTAATTCACTAGTACATTAAAATTCCACCAGGTTCAGTAGCGGACGGCCTTGTCCCGTCAAATCGTAGTTAACAAATGCAGCCTCCAAATTTAATTATTTTAAAATAATTTTTACATATTTGGCATCTACTAATGCTTCTTAAGGGCGGCTAGTTTTTAGAATTTTGAATTTCGTTCATGAAAATACAATTTTTGACTTTTAGAGCTTTTTTAGGGCTAGAATAAACCAAATATAAAAAATCTAAAAACTAGCCGCCCTTTGGGATTTAGTTGTGAATCTTTTGAAAAAAAAATCAGCTCTCTATCTCTTAAAATAGAGGCCCTATTTGTTAACTACGAAAACACTACAGGTTCCCGCCCCGCCTTAATAAAGCCTGGCTTGGGCTCATACACTAACTAGTAGTATTTATGACCTGAACAACTACCTTGAGAATGATCCCTGCAATGGGTTCTACAGAAATGTCAGGATTCACAGTATCTCGGTCTCCTTCAGAAAAATCTAGATTTATTTTATGACCTATTATTGAATTATTTTGATTTAATCGTCTTTATTTAGAGGTTATCAGATTTTATCTTTAATCCAATCTAGAGCAAATCAAAGTTTTTGTTTTTATTCTGAGCTCATTTTGGCCTTAAGTGAGGCAGTAACACAAGCTCCCTACAAACTGATCTCAATTTATAAAAATATGATGATTTACAAACAAATAAAAATAGTTAAACAAAATCAAGTTAGCTAACGCCCGTCCTTGACACCTCTGTGATTTGACACTTTGCTTGCCAATAGGCCTCCTCTATTCATGTCGGATTTCCCCATATAGTAAGCACTAGTTAAACTAAATCAAGTTATTTGGCCTCTCTCATTTGATGCCTTGCCAGTCAATAGGCCTCCAATATTCAATTCTCAGGGGAATAGTTGGTTGGTGGGGGTGGAAGCCCAAAACAGACCATGAGGTGGTCTACATCTTGTCAGCTTTCCCCACATAGTGGGCACTATTTAAACAAAATCAAGTTAGATTAGCCAAAACCCCTTCCTTGACATCTCCCTCATTTGATGCCTTGCTAGCCAATAAATGAAGATTTGGTTGACGGGGTTAAAGTGCAAAACAGACCACGAGGTGGTCTGTATCTTGTCAGCTTTTACCACATAGTGGACACTGGTTAAACAAAAATCAAAGAATAGCTCATTTATTATTTTATTACCATAGATTGGTCATAATCAATTGCACGACTCAGAAAACTAACATTTTAATGTAACTTTTTGTAACAAAAAATCTTATTCATAATATCCCTAAATCCTATGTCTATTACTTTAATTTGTGATTTTACTGTTTCAGTATATCTGTGAGAATCATTTCCAGAGGTTATCTAAAACCAGTATGTTCACTGGTTTGAAAGCAGTCAATCATTTTGGAAGACCCGACATGTCTTCCTTTTTGAAATTCGTACAGAAGAAACATAGTTATGTAAGTACACTAACACTTTAGCACTCATTTACTTGATTACTCTCCTTAAATTAGTTTAGACAAAGAAATTCCTTATAAGTGGTAAACAAAAAATAAAGGATGGCTAACAAATTAAATTTTTACCCCATATTACTTATTCTACTAAAAAGAGTACCACATCTTTCATTTAATACCTTTTTAGAATTATGTCCTATGACAAGTTAGGATGCAATATTAGTGTTAACATCGGTAAATTTATAAGGTTAATCAAAGATAGAATAAAAATAATAGCAAAAAGGCATTATATGTACAGCCTCGGTCTGAAACGGATTTCTGTCTTGGAATTTTTGAAATCGGAGACATAAAATATTTTTGTTCTTCATAACGATCACATAGCTTCCGTTTCCTTCGGTAAGCTCAAGAGCAAAAAACCCAGAATATTGATGTTGTATTTTTTTGATCCAGATTCCACCTGATAAATTCTCTACCAGACCATTGATAGAAACACCAAACAGTATGGGGCTCAACTCTCAGCCTTATCTTAGACCTGATTCAAAAGAAACACTTTGCGGAGTCCCTCCTTTGCAACAGACTCCACCTTCCGTTTCAGTGAGCAAGTTCCTCCATATTCTTACAAATTTCCAACACTTTCAAACAATTAAAAGTTTTTAAAAACCATAACATTTCTTCTAACCGTTTCAAAATCAGCTTTTTAATTAACAAAAAAAAAACCTATTGAACTTTTGTTTTGCTGTTAATCAATTTTTAATAAATTAAGGGTGAAAATATTGTCAGAAGTTGAGTAGCCTGCTCTGAAACCAGTTTTGTCTTTTCCAAAATTTTATTAATTTTCAGGGTTTTAAATTTTTTTCTAAATAGTCCAGGAGATAGTGTGGAAAAAAGTGACTGACTAACATCAAGCTAGAGTTTTGTGTATAAGTAAATTTTTTGGTGCCATTTAAGAATATGTGGTCAGCTAAGTTTGTCTGCGGGACATAGCTTGGCAATAGGCATTTGAAAAAAAAAAAAAAAAAAAAAAAAACGGTGGAGAGTGGCCATATCCCACCCATATGGTGGACAGTGTGCTTTTCATGATCCTGAGTACGAAATTAGTTAGTAGACCAAGAATCAAGTTGATGGTAGTTTTTCACTTAATAGGTGACCACTTTGATTTGGAGTAATATTTGGGTGGGACATGGACGCTTTCCACCGGTTTGTTCTTTTCAAATGCCTATTGCCAGCGTTCCTGTAGACGAACTTAGCCGACCACATATTCTTAAAAGGCATCAAAAGATTTACTTATACACAAAATTCTAGCTTGATGTTAGTCAGACACTTTTTTGCACGTTATCTCCGGGACTAAAACCTCTTCCCCCTCTTGTTCACATTTTAAACTTTATTACTCTTGTTCCCAATAAGTAATAATAAAACACCTACTTTTTGTATTCTCAATAAATATATAACATAACTTCCCTATTTTTTGTATTCTTAATAAATAATCCTTTAATAATTTATGAATAAACTAGCATTTAGGTCCATGTTATATTAATATTATAACTCTAATGTTACGCGTTATCTAAAGATAACATAATAATACAATTATACATGCCTAAACAATAGTAATAATTTATTTATCAAAAATTTATATTTGGGTTTAATATCTTTAACCTAGACCCTGTAAAACAACTTAACTTTTTAAAGTGGGGTTTCTTACATAATGTTCCAATGATTCAGGCAAAACATAAAAATGAAACACTTCCCTAAATAACAAATTAAGTGTCTCAACTGAGGTTTGAACATAATATGATCTACAAAATTGAAAACATATTTTTTCCGTGGTAGGCTGTGAAATAGTAACTTTAGAGCCTAAAAAACATAGCTAAAATCCATTTTTTCATTACGTGGACTTAAAAAATCTTTTCATTACTCCTAGCTGTAAAGAAAAATTTTTTTACATCCTAGGACGTAAAAAGTATAACTGGTAGTTATCAAAACTTCCGTTTAGCGCTGCAATCTTTGTTGAAATGCTTCTAGTACGATTAAAATCCGCTAGATGTCAATGCGTTTTATTTATCTTTTCTTATAGGGTAACCTCTTTTTAAGGTTTCTTTTTTTAAGTCAAGTATGTACTAATATTTTTGTTATTATTATATTGATTAGTGATTAATATTTAATGTTTATTCATTGTCTGCTACCACGGAAAAATAGCATATGCTACACGACTGTGAAGTGCTTTTCCTTTACCTTGGCAATATTTACTGTCTTGCTTCGCTCGACAGTAAATGTAATTGCCGCGGTAAAGAAAAAACTCACTTCACAGCCTAGTAACATAATATACTATTTAACCTAACTAATCCATAAAAAAAACGTATATTCTGGTTTCTAACTACTTCAACTTTTATGCTAAGAGATCCCCAAAACTATGTAAGACAACTTCTAATCTACTTGCTTGCTTGCTACACTCTAAATTTTTGTTTAATTTAAAATTCATTGTAATTAGGACAAAAAGAAAAATCCTTCGGTGTATTATTGAAGATTGAATATAATTTACACATACTTTTTGATGATTAACTATGTGCAACCTTGATATAACAAATCTTAGAGACAGTGTAAAATAATTTGTAAGAAAGAGGTTTTGTTTTAAGGGAGGTTCAATTAAACTGAGGTTCTAGCAATATATTTTTGATAAATGGAAAAAAATAAATAGAAATTAAACGGAAGGATTAAATTTTAATTTAAATCAAATTATAATTATCCTTAACTATGGGAAACATACAGAGAAAAATAGACCCCAAAACTGGGACTTGAACCACGGGCCTCCTATATATCCGTTTCAGGCGCTCTAACAAACTGAGCTATACTGGAGAATGATTTCCTCTGTCGTTACCGATACCAAGTACTGAATCCAAGCTTTCAATCTTTTCTACAAGTCTAGCAAGCCAATATTCACGGCAATAGAACTAGACCGAGAATTAACGCTTTTAATTATAAAGTACTAAATTAGTACCTGTACCTAGTGCAATCAATTAGAAATTCAAATTTTTAAGTTTTAGGTAGTATTCATACTACGGAAAGATTAAATTTTAATTTAAATCAAATTATAATTATCATTAACTACGGGAACCATACAGAGAAAAATGGACCCCAGAATTGGGACTTGAACCACCGGCCTCCTATATATCCGTTTCAGGTGCTCTAATTAATTATCGGTCTAGTTCTATTGCCGTCAATATTGGCTTGCTAGATTTGTAGAAAAGATTGAAAGCTTGGATTCGGGACTTGGTATCGGTAACGACAGAGAAAATCATTCTCCAGTATAGCTCAGTTGGTTAGAGCGCCTGAAACAGATATATAGGAGGCCCGTGGTTCAAGTCCCGGTTCTGGGGTCTATTTTTCTCTGTGTTTTCTGTAGTTAATGATAATTATAATTTGATTTATATAAAAAAAAAATAAAATAAAATAAAAAAAAATAAAATCAACAAATATTTATAATTTCATATTGCTTTTTTATTGTATTGCAGTAATCTTTTGCTTGTATTTAAACTGGTTAAATGGGTGCTATGTTGAATTTTTATATGTGCCGCAATGTCTTTTTCTTTTTCATTAAGCTTCCCTTAACTTTAACCTTTCTTAGCTTGAATTCTTTTTTGTTTCTCTCTTATTATAAAACTTAAATTATTAATAATAATTTAATACAGTGCACACCCTTGTAATTCTGAATATAAGTGGCTAGATGGCTGAAGAGATGTAAAAAAATTTGTAGATTAATAATTCATTCGACTTAATCACTTATTAACAGTGATCACTTAATCAGTGATTAAGTTCAAATTGTAAAAGAGTGAAGGTAAAACTTAAAAAAAGAAATAATAGAAATATGTTATTTCAATAATTTATTTATTTAATACTAATAGTGCAATAAACAGAACCTGTATTCAGGTAAATGCCAATAATCGCAATGATTCAAACAAACAAATTTTTAACGTTAAAATAATAATTTAGTATTATAACTATCACAATGTAATCTTCTAGGCAGTTAGCTTGAGAATGATGCAAGTAGGGATCAAAATATTGCAAAAGAGAGCCTTTTATTTCCTTAATTAACCCAACTTCTAAAGTATTATATAGAGGTTCGCTGTATCTATAGCTTCCAAGGTTTATTTATTTAGTTAGTTAGTACATTAGTCAGTTGTAGTTAGTACATTGTTATTTAGTAGTTAGTTAGTACATTAATTTAATTTCGGAGAGTAATCTTTTTTTTCCCTATCATACCTTAAACTACTACTTTATACTAATACTTCTTAAATAATTAAAACAGCTTTCATTTGTTTACAGCTTATTATTATTGCTTTACTTATACTATTTATTAATAAATTTATTTATTATTTTTAGGTAAGTAAAATAGGTGTATTCAGCTGTGGTCCAAGACCATTAACGAAAAGCATAATGTCAGCCTGTGAAGAAGTCAACAAAGGCAGAAAACTACCGTATTTTATCCATCATTTTGAAAATTTCGGCTAATTCTTGTTAATAACATATTTAGGAGCTCATATTTTTTTTTTAGATAAAAAAAAAGTATTTTAATTTTTTTTTAATAATTATTTATTTATTTAAAACAAATATAAATAAAATGTATGTGACTGATATTTAAAAAATAAATATTATCAAAGATTATAAATTATTAATTATGTATTATTGAAAATTTTAAATTTTTTAGCCTCCAAGGTTTAAAAATAATAAAAACAATATTTCTATTACATTCTTATTTTTCAAGTAAATTCTTTTGTTAAAACAAAAAATAATGGAGTTAATCATGGTTAGACCATATTGAAAAATTAGCTAATGGTAGTATACACTTATAGAAAGAAAGCTGTTATTGGTCAATCTTAACATTTTGTTAGACACAAGAATGTAATTAATTATAAGTCAATTTGGTACGTCTTCAGATTGTTACTCTCCTAAGTGGGTTATAGAATATAAATGACTTTAACTAAATAACTATTAAGACAAAGTGATGTTTAATCCAATGTACTTTGGGACAAAGGAATATCACACTTCTGTTTTTATAGGGGGAGTAACAATCTAAAAAAGAACATTCCGTACACCTTTAGATTGTTACTCCCCTCTGTTTTCTTTATAAGGGGATTAACAATCTAAAGGTGTACGCAATGCCGTAAATTCTATTCCAACAAAAACACTTGTGTAAAAAAAATAAGCCAAGTCTCGCGTAAGTGTAAAAAGTTGTGATATCATTAGTTTTGCCAAGTCTACCCCTGTCCAAATAAGTTCTACTTGGTCTAATTTATCCAGTATAAGTAAGTGATGTTTGCTTGTCTCCCTTGCTATCCTCTGCCCCTTACAAATCCCTCTACACTTTAAATTTAAAAACATAGACTTGGCTTTTTTTTTTTACACTTTGGATTTCACTTTTTTTAATGTAATTTTTGTTTCTTAGCCTCTTATTCTTTTTGAGCATATAATATGTACCTATTGTATAAGATTGAAAAGTTTTGGAAAGGACATAATAAAAAATAAATAGTAACTGGAAATAATTATCATTGTTTAGAAGATGTTGTTTGAAACGAAAAGACAAATTGGCAAAGTACATATGTAATGTGTGGGTTGTTCAAAATGAACTAAACTATTATCTGGTGTACATGTGCAGACGAGCGGGAAGTTTATGTTTACTATATTCGAGCTCAATACTCAATAAAAGTCAATTAATCTTGTTCCAAGATAAAATTCTATTATTGAGAGGAAAATAATACTTAGTTTCGAAAATCTCTACTATGCTAGTAAGTTCTTGTAGCTCAAGTTTTTTTTTTTTTTTAATATTTTGAATTGGAAATTTTTCTATTATCCTTGAGAGGGGTAAAAAACCAGAGTTAAGCAGATTTTTAAATTTGTCCTTTATTTGTACATTAAACTCTACCAATGTACAAAATTTCAAGTTTCTAGGATTGGCAGAATTGCCTTAAAAATATGATGAGTCGAGTCAATAGATCAGTAAGAAAATACCAATACTTTAGGCTCATTATAATATCTTATGTGCTAATATGGGTAGAGGTGTGAAATTTTTATTTTTAGTTCAGTATGCAATGAACTCTAATTTAAAATGGCCCAAAATGCCTTAAGTTGGTTCCAGTAAAGGATGGTACAGTTGTGCTCTACTTGGCCGGGGCACTGTTGTGCCCCTAGATTAAAAATAAAAAATAAAAATACAATCTTTGTTTGGTAAACAATTTATTAATGGCATTTACTTAAAGAAAAAAAAAGACACTTGCCAAGTAATTACTTCTCCAAAAATAAAATTCAATGTTTGTTCGATAAAAAGATTTAATGACAGATTGCCACTTTGAGGGGGAAATAAACTGCAATTAGATTATTTTGACATCTAGACTAACCTGTTAATTATAATATTTTGTTTAACAAAGAGTAATGTTTCATAGGAAAAAATATATATGCTTATCAGAAGATCTACCAATGACAATTTGTCACTTTGGAAAAGCAAACTTTTTTTTGGTCAATCTGAAATGTGTAATAACCTTTCTAGATAATTGTATAATATAATATATAAATATATTTTATAGACCTATTTCCTTTTTATAATAAAAAAAGTTTTGGAAAATTTCTAAAGATAAATTTTATGCTTTTTGGATTTTTTTATTATTGATTTTACTTTTTTTTTATTGTTAAATATCCCTTTTGGTACTGTAGACATAGACATCCTTGGACGTATTTAATAAGTGCATTAATTTGACTGTAGACGTCTATAGACGTTTTGAAGTTATTTTATGCATATTTACAAATGAAAGCCTTATTAAACATGTACTCAGTACTGAAAGGGATGTTTTTTTTTTTTTAAGTTAATATTTTTAAGCCAGAAGTTTATTCTAATATATATTTCTGTGATATGTTGAATACTTCTGAATGATGTATCAGTTGTAATTCTTAATATGGTCTGGTCTCAAAGTGTGTGGCATTCAACGCCCACTTTGAGATATTATAAATATTTAATTTCCGTCATTCCTTTATTCCTAATGTAGGATTTTTATTAAGATTTTACTATTGTTTTTTTTTTTTTTTTTTATATTAATCAAATTTGTACTTGCCTCTAATAATAGAGGGCATCACCTATTATTTTACATTTCTTCTAACACATAAACTGACGCCACACAAATTCACTCAGATAGGATTTTAGATGATGAGGAAATGTTCCATGATGTGGCATGTTGCACCATTTTTCATGTTTCATAAAATGTATGTCAAACTCTGAATTAATTTACTTTTTGTCCTACAAAGACAAGTCAAAATTGTGAACAAACGTGTATTAAATTTTATTTTTAATCAAATAAACTCTTGACAACTAACCAATCATTATGCACTCCACCACTACTTATATAGTGGCCCCTCTATTAGTATAAAGTTATAAACAAGGTCAGAGGGGCCACCCAATAGAAAATCGCAGTGTTCCAATGTTAATAGACATATACCATTATTTTTAGAGTCCGTAGGCAAAACCAAGGACCCTTATATTTTCCTGCGTGTGTCTGACCGTCCGTCCTGTCGCCTGCTCTCACGGCTACACCTTTCGTCTGATCACTTTGAAACTTGGCATGCATGTGTCTTGTACCTACCCACATATTTTAAAAATATAGTGACTTAAAAAAAATATTTTTCAAAAAAATTAGGGTAAAGAAACTTAAGGGTTAATTTTTTTTTTTTTTTTTGACACTGTGAGGGGTATCATATGAAAGGGTACGTTGAGCTGATTACAAAAATATATAATTCTTTGGTTTTAACTTTGATAGGGCGAGCGTAGGCAAGTTCGAAGTGGGTTTGAAACGTGTCCCCCCTCCTCTATCTCACTTATGTGAAGTGCAAAAAATCTGAACACTTTCCTGAACATTCTTTGACCAAAATTAAAGATACCACTTTTTGGAAATTTCAAAAAAAATATTATTTTATTTTTTATTGGCAAAATACGTTTTTTTTATAACTATATGTTCTTTTCAATGTATTTAAATGGTTGTAGTCCGGTTCAGTGGCAAAAAATACTTTATCGGAAGTTTGAAAAAGATTTTTATTTGATATACTAAAACAAGGCATGTTAGCTATTTCATGCATAATTTTAATTCGTATTTGCATTTTATTATTCACTCGAAAAATATGGTTAGAAAGTAGAGGGTAAATGTAGGGATTCATAGTTCATTTGTATATGCCTAATTTGTATTTGTCTTTTTTGTTTCTGCCTTTTTCTCCCTATCTTCTACTAAATTATTCTGCCTATGCCAATGAAGAACTAAAGTTGCTTACTCGTAGGCCCCCCAAGTTGAACAACTTGACAATAAATTAAAAACAAGTTTTGTCAAGATCAGTTTCAAACATGGAATTACATAGATCAAAAGGCAGTATCGCCCAACAAAAATAGATATATAAATCATAAATATAGATCTACAAATCTTAAGACAGACACAAACTAATGTTGGTATCAAAGTTCTTTAACACGCCTATACACAGTTCAACTGATTTGATTTGTAAAACATTTGGCCACGCCCAAAAAAAAATCTACAACCTTTAGATTATTTTATCAAGTTTTGTCAAACCTGAAAATTGGTTGGAAGAATAGCCCCCACACGGTGTAATTTGTGTTTTTACAAAAAATCGCACCGTGTATGGAGTTCTTAAGAGAGGTATTCACTACAGGTCAGACCTACAGAGAGGTTACTTTCTGTAGGCATGGTAGTGAATCAAGTACTGTAGGAAACCTTTTATTTAGATCAAGTTTGCTCCTAAACAAGTTTTACAGTAAATTAATTATTTTTTTTATTTGAATCTTCTTATAATTATTATAAGTACCACAACTTTTATTCATTTTTCAGCGTAAGTAACTTTTACAACTTTGATTTTAAATTCTTTGAGTATTAAGTAAGTTCCAAAGTGTATTAGTAAAGTTCCACAATCAAATAATCAATATAACTTCTTATTAGTTCGAAGTTATTTCGATAGAAAGCGCTAGTAGTACCTTTTTCCCCCTTTTGAAGTTATTATTAGCTATTATAAGATTGTCAGGATTCTTTCATTTAGATTGTTTTGTTTTTATTAAAAGGGGTTTTTCTTTTGTTACATCAACTTAGTCTTTTTCATTATATATTTATTAATAGCATCAGATAAAGTTATATATATGTATTCCGTTTGCCTCATTTTATTAAAACTTTTTTTTGATTATATAATTTGCCACTCAATATATATATATATTCTAATTTCCTTTTTCTTTTATGTTCTTTTCCACTCTGACTCAAATGTAATCTTTTAAAAAAAAATTATTTTTAAAGAAAACAACAAACTTTTTTAAAAAAAGAACCAGGCCTCATAAAATTATTTTATTTTATTCATTTTTTTTAAGAACTTTATTTTCTTAAAAGAACATAAATGAGGGTATTGTCAATGAAAATGCACAACTTTCAACAGTGCAGAGAAAACTAACTTCTTTAATAAAGAGATTTAATATTTTATGGAATAATAAAAAAGCTCTTCAGCATTGAAATTCGGTCAGCAAAAAGGAAGTAAAGAAAATCTCAATATTTTTTAGTGCTTTACTCAATAACAGATCTTTTTGAGTAAAAAAAAAAAAAAAAAAAATAGGTATTAGTAAAAAAAAATGTTTCGACCTTCATATTATTTAAGAAAAGTTCATATTAATGGGGAATTGTGTTTGCAAAAAATAACATTTTACCACAAAGAAAAAATATAGTCAATTTATATTTTAAATGTATTGTATTAATTACTTATAAAAATTGGTTCAATGCATTGGCATTGGTTAAACAATTCTCTTTGTAATTGATTAAGTTTTTTTTTTTTTTTTTTTTTTTTTGGTGTTAATTTTTTGGCTTTGGCTTTGAAGTTGGTCAAGCAATTGTTATGGCATTGGTTAAACAACCTTTTTGACATTGGTTAAACAATTCTCTTTATAATTGATAAAGCAATTATTTGACTTTGGCTGAGCAATGTTTTGAACTTTCTTCAGCAATTGTTATGGCATTGGTTAAAACAACCTTTTTAACATTGGTTAAGCAATTTTTAGATGTTGTTAGAGCCAATATTTTAGCATTAGATAAGAATTTTTTTGACGTCGGTTAAATAATATTTTGATACTTGTGCCAAATAGTGCCTTTAAAATTAAAATAAATTTGTTCAATTTTTAAAGAATAGTTACGTAAATTGTAGGAACTATAAAATTAATTATTTTACAACATTTAATCGATTTATTGATTCCATTTCCAAGATCAAATTGATATAAACTTTAATCATGAAAAAAATTTTGAACAATTGTATTAAGGTCCCGAGAAACAGTTTTAAAATTCATTTTGACAATTAATCTGTTTTATTATTGCTCTGAACTTATTATTTGTGTTATTATTATTCTATAATTATTACATTTTAAGTTAATTTGATTTTCTCACTAATTTATATTAAGATGTAATTTGTTTTTATTTTGTAAATAAATAAAAAAAAACTGTGGTCATTAATTTAATCATTGTATAAATTATAATTTCTTTTATTTGTCCTGTAAATTATTGTATAAATACAAAAGTTTTGAAAATATGATTTTTATTGTTTTGTTTTTTTTTTGTTTTTTTCATAAACTTTTTCTTTTGTGAGAATAATTTTGCTTCCGAGCTTACCGAAGGTATAGGATGCTACGTGATTACGTGATAGTTCTGAAGAATGAAAATATTTGATGTCTCTGATTTCAAAAATTCCAAGACAGAAATCCGTTTCAGACATCAGGGAACATTTTTGGTTCTGTGTCTGTCTGTGGCTCAATTTTTGCGAACCTACTTATCTTAAAAACTACACGTTTGATTTTAATGGTAGGTCATAATTAGCCCATTGTTGGTCCCATATAAGTTTCTACCTTCTGCACCCATTTGTTTTTCTTCAACATGCGCAAAAACATACATTTATTTACATCTATATCTTGAAAAGTACTCATCTGATTTTTATGAAATTTGGATGGTTTATCAAAAGTAGACTGCAGACAGCACCTGATTAATTTCAACTCTCTGCGCTCTTTACATTTTGCTAAATTGATACTTTAATTCATGTATAAAATCAATACAATTTTAACATATTAAAAAAACAAAGAAACAACCAATAAATTAGACAATAATGGCGTGTAAAAGCATAAAATTAATAAAGTATGTGATAGGATGCGAGGAAGAACACTGTTAAATAAAAATACAATTGATTAAACACTTTACTTGTACATAAATTTGAGTTAAGATGGGGAAAAAACATGTGATGAGAACAGAATGAATGAGAAAGCTAGACTGACTTGTCCAGTATTATACTGACTTGTCCCAGTGCCAGTAGTAGTGGGAAGGATTCCCTCGAACAGTTAACAGGGTGCCAACATATGGCAGCTCTAAACACTCAACAGTTTCCCTTGCTAATTCGAGACTGCTAATAATCTAATCTTGACTCGAAAAGTACCTAACTCGTAGTAAAATCATATTTACTTAAATTTTAAGTTAATGAGGTTCCACTTTACAATATTATTAATAATAAAAAGTCTGTATACGTGGTCTGTCCCATAAATAAGTATAAAATAATTATAAGGACTTATGTAGGAAGTGAGGAGACTAGACAGAGCCCTCCTCTCCCCCCCCCCCCCCAACAATCAAAGCAAGCCTGAGCTAGGTGGAGGGCACTGCAGGTGTCGTCACTCATTCTCTACAGACTGTTGATTCAACCCCTTTCTAAGTGTCACATCGGCATGGAACACAAAAAACACTACAAAAAAAGAATAATGAAAAACACACAGCGTTGGTTGTGCGCAAGTTTTTGGTGCTTAGCTCCATTATTGTCACTGACCACCCCCCATATTCACCCGATTTGGCACCAAGTGACTTTTCTTTGTTTCCAAAGTGCAAAATTTTGCTTTGGGCGCCATTTTGGGGGGCTTGGATGGCATAAAAGCAGCGACGGGGGAGTACTTTGAGAGAGACAAAATTGTTTTAAATGATAAAATGTACAATAAAAAATTTATGAATTTTTTATACGTATTTTTGGGACAGAGTAGTATTAGGCCCTAGCCTGCCATAAGCTTTTTGGAATGGTAAGATAAAAGAAATAAAATAACGCATTTGATTTTGAGATTATCTCTAATAGCAGCATAAATTCCACTTATATTCACTGTTACAAGTTATTTTAAAAATTCAGTAATAACTCTTAAGTAAAATTCAGTAACGTTCGTTTTTTTTTTATTTTTTCTTAGGTTTTCCTTTGGCCCCTGGTTTTTCTTTGGTCTTTTTAAGTTGAGGCAATTCAGGTTCATGTTTAGGAGGAAACAATCGTTCAAAAAACCTGCCAACAAATAATATTATGTATTTTCAATTATCAATCAGCCTGATTCAAATTGGTTAAGTAGAAATGATTATTGAAATATCTAAAAATGTATTATGGTTTTTTTAAAAATATATATTTTGGATAACTTGTTTTTAGGGTCATACAGGTGAGTAAAATGAGCACCTTATATTTTATGATGATTATCGTGATAATGGATATTGTAGGTGAGTATAAAAATTTAGATTATTGTTACAGCAGAGTTTCGCTAATCCGGGTTTGACGGGACCGGACCCAGTCCGGATTACCGAAAGTCCGGATTAAACAGAATCAGTTTTAAAATGTCTATAAAACAAGTTTAATAAGGTAAAACTATTAAAATCGATGTTTTTATCGTAAAAATTACTTTTATTAGTCTCCAAAACATGCTTGTACAACGTAGGTCCACTATTTAAGTTAAGAGCTGTTCTGTCACCAGGATCAGTCCGAATATCAAATGAATTAAAATAAAACGACAATCTATTACGCAGGTGGCAGGTATAGAAGGGACTTCCTGAGAAGAACTTCCTGTGTTCCGATATGAAATTCGAGGAACGATAATCATTTCACAAAAACTTGAGCTATTAGACATTGGCGGCTTGGCGAAATTTCTTGGAACTGCGTTGAGCCGCCGCTATGTTTCAAAAACCCTCTCCCCATCTCAGTCACATAAAATTGTATTTATTGGAATACACTACCTTTATATCTTCCGCCCCTTACATTTCTATGGAACTGAAACAGATTTATCGATGTTCTTACTTATTCCTAATTATTCTAAATCTGTTTATTTTTAACAAAAATACCGGGTATTCCTCGTGTTAGAACGTTGAAATATACACCTGTAAACTATACTAGGAACAATTTTATACATTTTTAATAGACAATAAAAGTAGAAACTCCAATTATCTTAATTATTCATAAATCTGAACAGGCCCTGGTTCCAATTTGTATATAGTTTTTTGCCCGTCCGGATTAAACAGATGTCCGGACTAGCGGGGTCCGGATAAGCGAGACTCTACTGTATTATGGGATGAATAACTATATCTAATTATAGCAATATTAACATCGTTAAAAGAAGCATGCTTAGTTTGAATAATGTACTAATGGATATGATTAATTGACAAAATTGTTCGATTGTTATAGTTAATAAATGAAGATGACCTTAGTTAGGGTCGAAACATTTCAAAGCTACATGTTGTAAATTGTTTTATCTACGATTGATAGGAAATATAAACATTATATCTCTGTTTAGATTTGTAGAAAGTAATTCTTTACGTACTTGTATTCATTGAGGATGCGCGTTTTTATAATTCCTCTTTTTTTCCGCCCTAGGGCAGTAAAAAAGAAGAATTCTTCACCTTTAAACACGAGTTAGCGAGTTTGTTTACACTTAACAAAACTAATTTGCTGTTTGTTTAATTAAAGTAACTGTTTATATCGAGTTTTTAGTGATGAACAATGAGTGATTTAAGTGATTGTGACAAAAATGAGGAGGATAATACGCCTCCCGAAATAATTAATTCGGCACAAAATACAACTAATGAATTAATGTCATCTTTATCAAAAGTGAAATACGAACTTACATTATTAAAATCCAACAATCGTAGATAAAGTGCGGTACACAACTCGTGCGAAAACGGCATTTTACATTGCTCGTGTGGTTTTACTAGCCTTGCTGTCGCTCGGGTTCAAACTCCACTCTCTCATGCAAAATGCTACTTTCCGCACCCGACGCGTAATGTACTATTACAAATTATTCACACGTAAAATACCTAATAAAGTATAAAGGAATGAGCTCACTCTTTGTTGACTGAGTCTTCTAGTGGTTTAATATAGACATCTTTAGTTCTTTCCTTCTGCCTCTCATCTTCTCTTTCCCAATCAATATGTTTAAGTTCTGTTTTGAACTTTTCTAAGGCGGCACTCTCTTGTTCTTTTTCTACTTTGCCTTTCTTCTTACTGGCTTTGGCTGTTCCACGATCAGCTTTCCCTGGCTTTACTTTAACCGGAGGCTCTCTTTTTTTCAAATCTTTAACATAAATATTTCAGTTTGTTGAAATTTCTAATTTCGATCCATCCTATCTATAGTATTACCGGACTTGCATACTTTGCGATTTAAGTAGAAAAATTGCAAATCATTAAAATCAAAATTATAAATTTTATTCCTATCCCTATCGGACCTTATAAATATACACCTTAATATACCTTTTAGTATATGTTTTTTTCTACATTATAATGTGTGTGAAATTCAAGGTTAAAAAATGAAATTTTCTTTTGTGAAACCTTAAAATCAAAACGATTTCTTTGATAGGTAATAGAAAATGTATAAGTAAAAAATTCAGGGGGAAAGGGAGAGGCATATGATGAGATTAATGGGTGTGAGGGTGTGTACATGGTTAAGGCCATATGGTAAGGCCAGGAAATTAGAAGCTAAAAGGAGGTAGCTCGATTTTCAAATTTTAGTTCTAAATTTTCCCAATAGGAGCACATCATGATGGCAACTGTCTTCAGGGGGGGGGAGGGAGTAGTGATTGGCTATACTTTTTTCCTTGAAGTGGAGGAAAACTTCAACACTGACTTACCTCTGATTTGATTTATATGAAAGGTTATATAAGTCAATGAAAGTTATAAACATGGTAATATTTAAAGATTGTCTTTTTGATAATTAATTTCCTTTATAGTACAGATTTCCTAAATTTATTAAAAACCCAAAATTGATAGAGCACTTACTATTCCCATTACATTATATTCCAATTACAATGAATTTCAACTTCAACATATTAAAAGCATACTTGTTACTGATTCAATACCCTTAAAATTATCTTCATTATTTTATTAGTTAATTTGCCCATTTTCTATATTGTAAATAATTCTGTTTTTCCCTATAAAAATCTTATCATTGAAAAGAAACGATTCAATTGATCCGAAAGCTGTTTCATTCGATTCAGCTCGATATAATATGTAGAAAAAAAAATACACCTCATCACTTGAATAATTTAATTTAAAATTTTGAAATCCCCCCCCCCCCTAAAAATATTGTTCTAGCCTCCAAATGTTTGGGGACTTAAGATATTCAATTTCATTGCCAAAAATAAGTCATAAGCAATGTTTCATGAATGGATGAATTTTGTCTTTTTTCAATTCCATATTTATTTAACTATGCTATAAAATTTGCATTAATTTTATAATACATACTATTTTTCTACAAAGAAGGGTTTAAAATGAAATGCAAGTGTGTATTTAATATTTACTATGTAAATGGATGGCTTGAAAAGTTAAATAAAAAATATAAACAAGAGGGAAAAGGGCGGGAAGGCTTCATTCAGGTTAGCTTTGACGCGAGAAAATTGGTTTGGAACCAACTTTTCGCGTCATGTTATGACAACCTATAGATTATTCTGAAGCGCGTATTAAACACAGGATTTAAACCCACCTTTACTAAACTCAAGTTCATTTCAAAACATTAATCTTATTATAACAGGGGCAATTTTGCAAGCGAAAACGAAGTACATAGTTCGAAAATGGGGAATCAGTATAGTTTTGAAGCATTCAATGGCTTGTTTGAGAGGTTTTAATCTCATTATAACAAAATTTTCAATCAGATTTGTGGCGAGGCCAATGTCTTCAACACCACTTCTACTACTGAGTGAAAAGAAAAGTTCTCTAGAATCATCGACGGATACAACTTAAAAGACATCTATAATTGTGATGAAACCGGTCTTTTCTTCAGAATGTTGCCAACTAAGTCTCTAGTGGAAAAAGGAGATCATTGTGTGGGAAATAATATGTCGAAAGTAAGATTGACTATTCTATTGTGTGCCAATATGGAAGGAGAATTTGAAAAACCTCTAGTAATTAGAAAAGCCGACCTAGACCCATTAAAAATCTAGCTTTGCATTCTCTGTAGTATGGAGGCACAACAAAGAAGGTCTGGATGACTAATAACATCATGGAGGAATGGTTACATTCTTTGAACAATAAGATGGGGCACTACGAGAGGAAAGTCCTACTATTTTTAGATGAAGCATCATGTCATCCACTTTCAAATCGACAGTTTTCATGGATTCCTCCAAACTCTTCCTCCCTTACTCATATGCTTGAAGAGGTATTATCTCTACTTTTAAATCGTTCTTACAGGAAACAACTTTATTCTTTCATTGTCAAATTTAACACATCCAAAAACTGTGTCTGGATTATGCAAGTCACTGAGCATACAACGTGGCAAGCGTAAAAAGAGATAAACCCCACAAATGTGATAAAGTGTTTCGCCAAAGCTGGGTTTCCTACTTCTAATGTAGACCTTGATGATGAGACAAGATTTAAAGACTGATTATCCAAGGGCTATTCTGGCAAGCCAACATCCAAGATGTATGTTTAGAAACATTAGTTAATTTTGATTAGTGACGTCATTCTAATTCCAATATGGCGGACTATTTATTTTTTAAGCAATTACATTTATCATTTATTACGTCGCATACGTGCGAAATGTAACACTCACATTAAATAACCCTAAACTAATTTTATTATTATTGAACATTTTATCAAAATTTACCATAAATAAATTAATAGTAAAAAACATTTTTTAAAATCAAGCTTTTATTCGTATTCCTATCAGCAAACCCTTTCACATAATACCCATATCATCGGAGAAATTAAAAAAAATAACTAGTCCGCTATCTTGTGCTGTTTGTCATATTGAATTAGAATGACGTCACTTAGCTAACCATGCATTGTCATCCAAACAAAACGTGTATGCAAAATTTCAATTCCATCGGTTGAGGATAACTGCTTTAAAATTCAGTTTCAAGATTTGTCCCGAACATAGTACAAACATTGCAAGTTAAATAAAAGCTTGTAAAATAATTCCTCTTCGGTCAAATGTACGCCAAATTATATCTAAATCATGTTGGTCTACATCTAGTTTTCTTGTTATCCTCCAGAACACAAACAACCCTGAGGCACCGCTATTTTTGTATAACCTTTTCTTAAGTGTGTTTTTCTATATACTTTGTTTATGTTTTTATCACGTTCATGTTCTTGTAACTGTAACTGCATAATAAATATTATAATAAAGTATAAGTTCTAAAAGTTAAATGTAGTTTGAATTACAACAAATCGACCCAGTAGTTAAGTTCCATGCGTCTGAAAAGACGACATTTTTATTAAAATCCACTTTTTTGGGGAAAAACGTAAATGATAAAGATAAAGTTAACATCACGATTATGTTTAAATTTTCCAAAATTAATTATTTTCTGAAAAATGTATTAATAAATTTAATTTACTAATTTTATGATAATAATTAAAAGCTTTATGGCAAAACTTCGTAATTTACAAAAGTATATTCTGATTTAATAGATATTTGTAACAATATAATATGTTTAAAACAACATTAGTAAAATTAATGATAACATTTCTTAGAAATAATTATCTCTGATGTTATTTCTACTTATAGATCTTTAGTGATGTTTATCATTATAACAAAATTCAAGAGCTTAACTGTCAATATCATTATCGAATTCACACTCAAGTTTGGGATTTACTTTGTATTTTAAATATATCTCTCGTTACTAAATAATCTCCTCTGCCTCTGTAATCCCCCTTTGCCTACATTACCGCTTCATTACGAATTGCGGTATAACTTTGAACTAACTGATGTGTGGTGCCAATTATTTGGTATTGTTTCTATTATTATAAGTATGTACTAGAGGTTTTGGGGTAGGTTAATTCCCTCTCTTTGAAATTTGCCTAGTTTTCGTAAGGGACTTAGTACTTAACTTAGTGCAATCAAAATCAAAGCATATTTCGATAGGTTACAATGTTCTGACAAGGTTACCATAAGGTTACTCGGTTACATTGTCAAAGTATATTTATCCTGTTGCGACATTCTGCTAATATTCCATTTGTAGCTATAAACATATCATAATGCTGATAGACTCAAACTCGACTTAATTCGTAAGTAAAAAATGTAGAATCATAGATAATCAGATTAATTTTATTTCAGCCTTGTTTCTTATCTCAAATTATTTATGAGTCTTTGTTTAGAAAATCCTATAATTGAATTTATTAAGAAATCTCGAACAGCTTATGCTGCTAATTTTCTCTTTGTATCTCTAAATTTATCATATATTTTGATAGATTTTACTTAGTAATATAATAAAAATAACTAACAAATATCAAATCATATATCTTTAGACCTTTGTTTAGAAAATCCAAGAATTGAAACTATTAGCAAATCTTGAAGAGAAAATTCCTTTATTTAGAATTTCATTATACTTACTTAATTCCTGAATATGTTTCAGTGATTGTCCTAGTTCTTTAGGGAAATTCATATTTTCCACGATTATAATCGGCTGTATTTCTGGTGGATCTGAGAACACTGTTTTTATAACTTCAAACTTAAAACGGTGTCCAAACCTATAATTAACAAAAGTTATTAGTATAAGTGTAAAAATTAATTATAAAATAGTAACATTTAGTCATAAAATATTATATAATTGTTATTAGGTATAATTTTAGTAAATTTAATACTTTAAATAATATTCTCTTTCGATCAAGATTCCTTCACACATTAATTTGTAAGATTAAATTATATCGATTTATTAGTTCTTTTCTCATATACGTAATCTATATAAAGAGAAAGTATTGCGATAACGCAAAAATTTGAATCCCCTGAGTCCAAAAAAAGCGGTTTTAAAATGTATTGTTTTTCGTCTGTATACTGACGCGTGGAGCTTAAACTAATGAGCTAATTTCCATGAAATTTGGCCCACACGTTCAGAAACTCATAGCCGAGGGGAAATAAAGAAATACATTTTTACTCTATACGAATTTGGGGATGATATCCCGAAAACTCGCAGATAAAATGATTTCTTGAAAACGGTTCCGACGATTTTGGTAAATTTCCCGGGAAAATTTAGGTTCCCCATCCGTGGGTCGGGGTTAGTTCCGGAAAATCACTTGTTCTCAAATTCCTTTGTGTATTTCTATAATTATACTTATTCTAACTTAATCCTTAATCAATAGTTATTATATTTGGTACTTCTTTAGATTGTTACTCCCCTATGTTCTTTTAGAATATAAATGACTTGACTAATTAACTATTAAGACAAAGGGATTTTTAGCCTAGTGCACTTTGGGACAAAGGAATATCACACTTCAGATTTTATAAGGAGAGTAACAGTCTAAAGCAGAACATTCCTTACTAGGTTACTCGCCTCTGTTTTCTTTATAAGGGGAGTAACAATCTAAAGAAGTGTCTTATATTTCTCCCCATATATTATTTTTTAAGGATTTTTTACTTTACTTTTTAGGGTCCGTAGGCAAAACCAAGGACCCTTATATTTTCCTGCGTGTGTCTGTCCGTCCTGTCGCCTGCTCTCACGGCTACACCTTTCGTCCGATCACTTTGAAATTTGGCATGTATGAGTCTTGTACCTACCCACATATTTTAAAAATATAACGACTTAAAAAAAATATTTTTCAAAAAAAGTGGGGTAAAAAAACTTAAGGGGTTAAATTTTTTTAATTTTTTTTCTCGACACCGTGAGGGGTATCATATGAAAGGGTACGTCGAGCTGATTACAAAAATATATAATTCTTTGGTTATAACTTTGATAGGGCGAGTGTAGGCGAGTTTGAAGCGGCTGTGAAACGTGTCCCCCCCCACCCTCTATCTCGCTTATGTGAAGTGCAAAAAAGTAAAGATACCACTTTTTGGAAATTTCAAAAAAAATATTACTTTATTTTTTATTGACAAAATACGTTTTTTTTAATAATTATGGTCTTTTCTATGTACTTATATGCGGTTTTAGTCCAAACAAATACTTTATCGGAAGTTTGTTTATGTGTTTTGAGAATAACAGACCCATAGGATAGTTCAAAGAAGTTTTAGCATTTTAAAAAACACCATCAATAGGGAAATACTTAAACAATATAGTGTGGCCTACGGACCCTCACTGAGTGCAGACTAGCACACACTTGACCTGTTTATTATTAATACTTACACCCTAAAAATTTGCTCAGTTAAAAATGCTAATTCGTTTAGTTTTGCACAATCTTCGCTAATTTCGGTTTCTAACGAGTTTAGATTCATAGATGCATCACCCTTTTCATCTGGCAGTTTCATCATTTCTTTTGAATTTTGAGCTTCGGTCAAAGTTTTGTTTGATTCAGAAATAATATTAATTTCATTTGCTAAAAGCACAAGTTCATGTAGCGATGTTCGACCTTCTTGCATGCCTGAAACAATCAATAATCATTTCATTGCATAATTTATTAGTTTTTTAGGATCCGTAGTCAAAACCGAGAAGCATTAAAATTTTCTCCGTCGGTCTGCATGGAGGTAGTTCACGCCCCTGTGACTCCGAAAGCACACACCACAAAGTGGCCAATTACGCCTGAACGTGGTGGGATTTACACTGCACCTGATCATGGTGGAATTCACATTGCACCTTGCACCTGAACGTGGTGGGATTCACATTTCACCTGAACGTGGTGAGATTCACACTGGGCCTGAACGTGATGGGATTCCCATTGCGCTTGGGGGATGGTTAAGCTGTTTTACTGAGTTTATACCCTTGTTATATTTAGATATTTTTAGGATAATTTAATCTTATAAATGATGGTACTTCTTTAGATTGTTACTCCCCTATGTGTTTTTACTGGTCTTATATTACTTTGCTTTTTAAGTTTCATCGCACACCTATTACCCCAATTTTGAACCACGTAGCGTCATTCAATCTTCCCCAAATTTTGCACATAGATACAACTAAGGTGAAGAATACAGAAACCAAAAAAAAAAAAAAAAAAAAAAAAAAAGGTTCAAAATAAGACCAGTTTTGAAAAATGGCATTTTTATATTAATTATTTTCTGTCTTTCTTCCGTTGTTAATAATAATTATAATTTGATTTTAATTAAAATTTTAATTTACTCTTAATATTAAAGATGTAAATAATATTTATTCTTGAGTAGAAACCTAGAAATAATAACCTCTGAGTTCTTACCCTGCCCCCATCATAAATAAGAAAGACTAATGTAACGAAATGTATTGCATTTGTTTAAGGTAAAGATTGTCTGTTACTGTAGGATTAGTAACAATTATAAGCTATTTATTTCAACACTCACATAAACTTTATAAAAATACAGAGAGCAGTAACAATCTATAGAAGGAGTAAAGAAACTCCTAAAAATGGTTCTAAGAAAATAATAGTCCAGGAGATAGCTCCTATTACCTATTACCCCAATTTTGAACCACTTACCGTCATTCAATCTTTCCCAAATTTTGCACATAGATACAACTAAGGTGAAGAATACAGAAACCAAAAAAAAAAAAAATGGCGTTAAATTTATTTGCTTTTTAAGTTTCATCGCACACCTATTACCCCAATTTTGAACCACTTCCCGTGATTCAATCTTCCCCAAATTTTGCACATAGATACAACTAAGGTGAAGAATATAGAAACCAAAACAAAAAAAAAAAAAAAAAGGTTGAAAATAAGACCAGTTTTGAAAAATGGCATTTTTATATTAATTATTAGAATATAAATGACTTTAACTAAATAACTATTAAGACAAAGGGATCTTTAGTCCAATGCTTGTCCAGTACTTTGGGACAAAGGAATATCACACTTTTCTTTTTGCAAGGGGAGTAACAGTCTAAAGAAGAACATTCCGCACACCTTCTTTAGATTGTTACTCCCTTCTGTTTTTTTTTATAAGGGGAGTACCAATCTAATGAAGTGCCTAAATAATTCTACAAATCTTAATCTAAATCTCGGTTACCATCCTTGATTTCATTTTTCTTTGTTTCTAATCTTTCCATAATATCCTTAGGATACAAGAGTTTTCCTGTTTCTAAATATTCTGTCTCTGCTTCAAACAACATTTCATTAACGCTAATAAAGAAATCCTCTCTTTTTGGAGCATAAACTGAAATCAAATGTACATATAAATAGATAAAAATAATTAATCATGATACAAATAATTAATTGGAAATTATGTAATGGCATTGGGTAACTTCTAGCGTTCAACAGTTACGTTATTAAAGTAATTATTTCAAACCTGATATTGTTTTGAGCAAATGAGCGAACCAAATGCATATAACATTTAAATTTTCATTGGATACAGCTTTTAATTGGCCTTGCCTCAGAACTTCACAAAGAGTGTCAAGCAGCCAAAATGAAGCCATGTTTTCCTCGTGATTTTCACATCCTATTACCTCGCCTAAGTATCTGATTAAAATAAATTAATTAAAATAAGTTTAACATTATATAAAATTAAATTAGATTTATCGATCCACGATTTTAAAAATACTATTAAATTTTACTTTAAATCAAATTATAATTATCAATAACTACGGGAGACATACAGAGAAAATAGTCCCCCGCACCGGGACTTAAACCAGGGGTCTTCCTATTTATCCATTACAGGTGCTCTTACCGACTGAGCTATACGGGAGAATGATTTTTCTCTGTCGTTACCGATACAAATTCCCCGAATCCAAGCTTTCAATCTTTTCTACAAATCTAGCAAGCCAAATATTCACGGGAATAGAACTAGATCGAGAATTAACGCTTATAATTATAAAGTACTCAATTAGTACCTGTACCTAGTACAATCTATTATAAATTTAAATTTTTAAATTTTTGGTAGTATCCATACTACGGAAAGATTAAATTTTACTTTAAATCAAATTATAATTATCAATAACTATGGGAGACATACAGAGAAAAATAGACCCCGCATCGGGACTTGAACCACGGGTCCTCCTATTTATCCCTTACAGGTGCTCTTACCAACTGAGCTATGATCAATCTCATGATGCTGAACCCCATTCAAGACATTCTACATCAGAGTGGTGAATCGAAATGGGTCTCCATACATTATATTCCAATAAGAAAGCGTGTGCCACCTGGGAGATCCACTCCGAAAGATCTAATCTTATAAAATTTAAAGTAATTTTTCAATGAACCATTTAACTTACTGTATGCATTCGCCAGGTACCATAGTGTTAAATTCTGGCCATTCAGTGTCATGGGGCAACTCATGAGGAAAATCTGTTTGAAGTAAGTCAAATATTCTTGAGTTTTCTATAGAAACAGAACATGGCAACTCTAATTTGAGATTACGATTTGTCGATGATCTTATGACTCTCTCATCTATGTCAATTTCTTCCGAAACTTCTTCTTCTAATAATACTGTAGATAAAGTAAATACGAGTAAATTAGTATAATAATTAATTCGTTTTTTAAAAAATGTACAGTTAATCACTGAATGACCTCTAGTGGGTTCTGTCCCAATTAGCCCGGACGCACATTCGCAGGAATACTCTTAAACCACGCCAATGGGGACGCCAGATCCACTATCGTCGAGGGTAAATATGTAGTATCTGACCCACTTTGACTAAATAACTATTAAGAAAAAGGGATGTTTAGTCTAATGTACATTGGGGCAAAGGAATATCACACTTTTGTATATAAAAGTGTGGTATTCCTTTGTCCCAATGTACTAAACATCCATTTGTCGTAATAGTTATTTAGTCAAAGTGGGTCAGATACGACACATTTACCTCGTCGAGTAGGCTACGTGAGGTATAGTACTCCCCTCCCCTACTCTTAGTCTCAATTCGTGCGGTTATGTCTGTGGTTGAAGAAAACTGTGCTGCCCTGCCCTGCGTCACCTGCGTCTCAATGTGCGCCCGGGCTAATAATTGACATTTTACCATTTTCAGCAGAAAATGTTAGTACTTCTTTAGATTGTTACTCCCCTATCATTTTTTTTTAGAATATAAATGACTTCGGCACTTTAATAGAAAAGGGCCCCCCACTTTTTTTAATCTAATTCACCTTCTGACAACCGAATACACACTTTTTTTATGCATAAGTCTGATATTCCTTTGTCCCAAAGCATATTGGACTGAATATCCCTTTGTCTTAATAGGTAGTTAGACTAAGGGATATAAACTCTTCTGTATAAAAAACAAAAAGGGGGGGCCCTTTTCTATAAGAGTACCAATGACTTAACCAATAACTATTAAGACATATGAATGTTTAGTCGTGTATTTTGGAACAAAGGAATATCAAACTTATGCTTATAAAGGGAGTAAAAGTCTAAAGAAGAACACTCCATACACCTTCTTCAAATTGTTACTCCCCTCAGTTTTTTATTAGGGGAGTAACAATCTAAAGAAGTGCCAAAATGTTTTTATATTAAAATATCGGTAAATTCATATTGTACGTGCCAGGGCGAGATTTAGAGCCACCTCTAACCATCTCTAACCACCTTTAACCATCTCTAACCACTCTTAGGAAATTCCTCTGGCACGAGCAATATGAATTGCCCAAAATATCTGTATGTTCAAAAGAATACCCTGTGGATCGGAATTAGCCGGATAAATATTAGTGGAGAATCTTATAGATTTCCTGGTCGAGATCTTTGAAGGTTGCTTCTGAATCTTTTTTTTCGACGAATTCATTTTTCACTTATAATTGTACTTTATCCACTCTTAAGTTATATATATTTTTTTTTATTTAAAATAATAGCATAATAAGAAAATCATATTATATAAAATTACGATTAAATAAATGCTCTGATTTTATACTGTCAAATAAATCTCTTAAATAGATGCTGTCAAATTATTTAAAAATAAACTGTAGCGCAATAAATAATTAGAATTACTACATTAACTGCTTAAGGCGGGGATACACTTGAGCATTCGCCCCGAATGAGCATGCGTTTCCGTTCGGCTCGCCCTCTCCATATCTAAGTGATTCGGGGAGAACCCATGCTCATTCGGGGGCGAACGCATGCTCATTCGGGGCAAATGCTCAAGTGTGTCACCACCTTTAGAGTCCAGGAGATAGCAGGAGGCCATTTTGATTTTAAGTAATATTTGAATTACTAACCTATCAAAGGACAAACTAACATCAACCTGATTTTTGTTCTACTAACTAATTTTGTACTCGGGATCATGAAAATCACATTGTCCATCGCCGCTCTCCTCCGGTTTTTTTTTTTTTTTAATTGCCAAGCTATGTCCGACTTTGTCGACCACATATTCTTAAATGGCTCTAAATGATTAACACAGAAATCACACTGATGAAAGTCACACACTTTTTTGGACGCTATCTCCTAGACCAGGGGTTCCCAACCTTTTTCCTTCATCGACCCCTTTTAAAAAAAGATTTTCTTCATCGACCCCCTTGCATTTCTCCATTAATATACAGCATACATTAGCAGAACACTAATAATTGCACTTAAAAATCTTAAAGATAACAATTTTTGCTAAGAACTTGGACAACAAATTTCAAAAAAGTGGTTTATATAAGATTTCAGATAACAGATATATCAACATTGGACAATAGTTCAATTTTTATTAATGTGGTCATTGTGTAATAAAACATCAAAATACTGTTTCTACATTGAGTAGATTCATCCAACTGCACAGAAAATTCACAAATTCAGGATTTTTCTGAACATCTTCTGACGTTTTATCCATACAACGTTGTATGAAGTAATTACTGATGTGCGGATTACTTTTTAAAACTGGTTCAGGGTTCATTTTCAACAGTTTTTATTACCTCTTTTATTGCTGGTGGGCGATATTATTTTTTCACCAGTGGTATGTGGATATCCGGCTTTTGCAATTAACAAAGAAATATTGTAAGAGGCTTCTAATCAACCAGCATTATTTATAGAAGTTGACGGCTTAAGAAATTATACGCAAATTTTTCTTATAGATTCTTGAAATAATCAATATTTAAACCTTTTAAATTTATCAAATGACCCCCAATAGACCCCTGGAATACTATAGACCCCTTTTAAATTTCCATAGACCCCCGGGGGGTCCACCTGGACCCCGTTGGGAACCCCTGTCCAAGACTATTACTGTAAATTTCTAATTTTCATATTGAAGATTTTGGACTTATGAATTTTATCAGGTATCAATGATATTTCTATAACATTTGTTCATGATTAAAGATTAAAATCACAATTTTTTTTTATTGAATTACTTATCAGCACTAACAGAAAACATCCTTTAATGTACCGACTCTACCTGGAGCACCCGCGAACACAAACAAGCATTCTTCGTGCGCGCGGTGCCGTCCACACCGGCAGCGCATCGTGTTTGCAAACAGGGATGCGCGGCCGGTGTGGACGGCACCGCGCGCACGAACGAATGCTTGTTTGTGTTCGCGGGTGCTCCGGGTAGAGTCGGTACATTAAAGGATGTTTGCTGTTAGTGCGCGTTTGGTGTGGACGCTTTTTGAGCAAACTCCTTGAGCATTCGTAAACAGCCTGTGGTTTGACTTGGAAACCCGGGAAATGTAAATTTTTTTCATTCTGATTATTTGTGACTAGCATCAAATAACTAATAATATATACTAATTAATAAATAGTAATTGAAACTAGAGATGAGTTTATGTAAATCCAAGATTAAAAATATCCGGATAATTAGAAAAATATATTGTTAAGATGACATATAAGTTCAAAAATGCGTCATACTATTTGTTTAATTAATTTTATATTGCTTCCAAGCTTATTACTATAGGCACAAGCCTACGGGCACGAGCCTTTTATGGGCTTTATGTCTCCTATGGGGGATTATTTATCTTTTTTTCACCAAAAGAACAGATTTCTATTTGTATAAAATTAACCCGGGAAATGTATATTTTGCTTCCAAGCTTACCGAAGGTAAAGCAAGCTATGTGATCGTTCTGAAGAACGAAAAAATTTTAGGTCTCTGATTTCAAAAATTTCAAATAGTCGCAGTAGGTTGAAACTTATATGGGATCCACAATGTGCAAATATAGCCTACCACACAAATTTCATTAAAACCGGATAAGTAGTTTTTAAAGACATGTTGGTTCACAAGAATTGAGCGACAGACAGACTTGGAACCAAAAATGTTCCCTGATGTTTTAAACGGATTTCTATCTTGGAATTTTTGAAATTGGAGGCATACATTTTTTTTTTGTTCTTCATAACGATCACATAGTTTTTGTTACTTTCGGTAAGCTAGAAAGCAAAAAAAAATATATAGTACATTACGCGTCGAGTGCAGGAAGTAGCATTTTGCATGCGAGTGTGGAGTTTGCACCCGAGCAACAGTGAGGGTGGTAAAACCACACCAGCTATGCAAAATGCCGTTTTCGCACGAGTTGCGCACCGTACTTTATCTACGATTGTTAGATTTAAATAATAAATACAGAAAAAAATAAACTTCCAGTATACAAGTTCGTGTTTCTCTTTTGATAAAGATAACATTAATTCATTAGTTGTATTTTGTGCCGAATTATTTCGGGAGGCGTATTATTGTCCTCATATTCGTCATAATCGCTTAAATCACTCATTGATTTTCACAAAAAACTCGATATAAACAGTTACTTTTATTAAACAAACAGCAAATTAGTCTTGTTAGATGTAAACAAACTCGCTAATCGTGCGTAAAGCTGAAGAATTCCTCTTCTTTACCGCGCTAGCGTGGTAAAGAAGAGGAATTCTTCAGAACTATGAGACGCGCATGCGCAATGAATACAAGTACGTAAATAATCACATTCTACGCATCTAAACAGAGATATAATGTTTAGATTTTGTATCAATCGTAGATAAAATTATTTAATATTGCATTGATAAATAAACGAAACCGAATTGCAGATTATTATTTGAATCAGGCTCTTTTTTTATTTGTAAAGTCAATTTACAAACAAATTGGCTTCTAAAAAAAAAAAAATGATAATAATAAATAATAGCTCACATGCAAATTTCTTCACTTTGGACATTTCCTAAAAATTACATTTTTATAAATAAAATAACAGTAATAAAATGTAATCATAATAATTATTATTTGGAAAAATAAAATTATCAGATGAACCAAGTTTAAAGGAATTTATTCAGTTTAATTCAGATAAAATCTAAATTAATATAATATAATGTAAATATATATATATATATATATATATATATATATATATATATATATATATATATATATATATATATGTGTGTGTGTGTGTGTGTGTGTATGTATAATGATACCGCTAAGATAAAGTCTGGTTTTTAAAGCATGTTTTAGTATAATTTAAAAAAAAAAATGATTCATGTAATTGATTGCAAAATATAGGATAAATGCTTGTAAATGTAAACACGAAAAATAAAATTAAAAAAACAAAAAAAAACTGTACTTCAATATAATTATTATTGTAAAGAAAATAACCCCGAAAAAACAACCCTATGTAATAAGACCCTAAAACGTAAAGCATAAAGATAATTTAATTGTATTTCGTCACGACAGGTTTACGAGTATGTTTTATTTAATATTTTCTTGTATATTATACATTATATATATATATATATATATATATATATATATATATATACATACATATAATAAGTATTCATGCATGTTCAAAAAATTTAAAATCCTTTGATACATGATGAATATTAAATTATTTTTAATTAATTAAATTCAACATAATAAATTTGCGTTTAATTTAATAGATTATGAAATCGTAATATAATTTGTAAACATACTATGTAATGTTAAACAATAACACTATTGTTTCATTATATGTGATACTTTTTTTTTTTAATTACAGGAGATAAACAAATTTGAATATTTTAATTTGTAAAATTATCTCCAGTAGAGAGAAAAAGTTATGATTTTAGATTAGTTCTGAGGGACTAAAGTAAGTCTTTTCTTCCCTGAACTCAAAAAGTAGGGAGAAGAAGTAAAAGTAGGGCGAAAAAGTAAAGTAGGGAGAAAAAGAAGGATTGCCAACTTAATTATTTTATAAATAGTAGAGAATGAATGGCTAATGTAGTGAGGTTGTAGAAATCAGGTTGGCGGCACTGCTTTTTCGACCTTGTTTATCATTGTTTTTAAACCTGCATCTAAATAAACTTCTATTTGAGTTTAACTCAAATTCTGATTTGTTGTTATTATTGAATCTCTTATATCTGCTGTTAAAAGTGCTAACAATTATTGTTATTTATCAAAATAATATATAAAACAGTGCAATGGATGAAAATGTGTATTTTCTCACTCAAAGCTAATTAGCGTTATTCCCTCGGCTGCGTCTCGGAAATTAAAAAGTCTGATTCCCTCGGCTTCGCCTTGGGATTTAGGGGCCGTGGTTCCCTCGGCTTCGTCTCAAGAACCAACTTATTCGCTCAGGGAATAATGGCTTACTTTACTCCCTAGATGCATAAATAACTATAATTTTAATTTAATTTACTTTAATTATAATTATATTTCACAATATAAATGTTGTACTAAGTCAGTAAGTGCTATCACTGGATAGTTCCATCTTGCCGTCATTACATCTTACCGTTTTCAACTCATACATTTTTATTGCTTATAACAATAATGTATTATAGTTGCAATAATCAATTAAACTAAAAAATAAGTTTTCTTGGTGTAATTCTATAATTTAAACAATATAACTACTCTAAATACAAACATGAGCCGTTTACTTTTTAGTTTTCTATTAATTAATACGGCTTTAAGTACAATATAAAATACACCCAGAATCTAATTATTTTGTTTATTTTGTAAAATTATCAACCTAATCTTTGTTAATATATTGTTATCCCACATATTTTCTTTTTTGAAAAAATATATTTCACCGTACCTTACCTACTTTTAATTTATTCTCTATGCTTGTATTATATATTTATATATTATATATTTTTTTTTATAAATATATAAGAAAATAAATTGATTCTGATTTTTTAAAATAAACATCAGTATATATGAAAAGAAGTATTTAATTTTAATCAAAGTAAAATTTCTATTTGTGTTTTTTTTTTATTATTATTTTCTTGTTATTTTGTCGTTCACCATAAAAATGGGTGAGGTCGGTGCAGGGCAAAAAGAAGAAAGAAGGTGGGGTAAAATAGGGTCATGAAGTCGGTGTGACATTATCTGGGCTTTTTAGAAACTTTGACGAGGGTTTCCCCTAACAAAAACAAACTCGGAGTTGGGAGTATTCCGATTTTGATATAGGTAGAGTAACGAAGCCAGCTCTCAGACAAGATGACCATCCCCCCCTTTTGACCCATACGATATCTCCAGAAAACGCAACCCCATGTATGACTGGGTTCACCAAAGACCAGAAAATTTTAACATCCTCTGATTTTGGCAGGTTTTCAAAAAAGAGTAAAATGGAGGGATTGATTTCGTTTGGAAAATCTTTAGGGGGGGGGGGGAAATAAACCTGAATAGGTTTGTTTATTTTGTTTTCCCTCCTTCCCTAGCTTTTTACTTTAACCAAACCTCTCCCTGGAAAAAGGCAGTGGAGAGGGTATTAAAAGACGAAATAGGGGGAGGTGAGATAGAATTGAAGAGTTTAACAGATTGTCCCCCACTCTTTGGATGTCCGATCTCCCTTACCGTTTTCTCTTCATCCTGTTATCATTTTTTTTTCCGAACAGGAAAAATAAACAAAAAAAAAACCAGAGTTTTTCATATATCCGACATCTTTTGAAACATGAAAAGATAAAGTTAGTTTGACATCGTTACACGAACAGAAGTTGTAGATATCGAAGTTTTTTTAAAAAAAAAAAAAAAAAAACAAGTTTAAGTACAAGCTAGAACGTTAGAGTGATAGAGATAGAGAAAGAGAGATAGAGAGAGAGAACAATTTATCGATTTTTTATTACGTTTTAGCCAATTTATTTTTTCGTTAAGATTGAATGCTTAGCCAAGTGTTAAGAATTCAATCCCTCCTCTTTCCCCCCCCCCACTCCTTCACAATCTTTATAAGTGATTGGATTTTTTTTTTAAAGGATTGACCGAAGAGAAATATAAATTTAGAAAGTTATTATCTTTTTGATTGTATTTAATATATATATATATATATATAAATTAAATTTAATCAAAAGAAGATAGATCTCATAATTATCTATGTCATCGACAATAATTTTAATTAAAAAATCTAAAACATAGTCAGTTAACTATAAATCTAACCATATTATAAGTCGTTTCCCCGGGAAAAATTCCGTCTGTCGCTCAATTTTTGCGTATCAACATACCTTACTCGTCCGATTAAAATGAAATTTAAATGGTAGGTCATAATTAGCCAAATGTTGGTCCCATATAAGTTTCGGATTATTTTTATGAAATTTCGATGGCTTATAGAAAGTAGCCCGCAGATAGCTCCCGTCTTTGCTCTTTAAATATTCCAAAATGTTACTTTAATTCATGTAAAAATGCATCAAAAATAATTATGACAGTTTTAAAAAAATTAAATACATTTGATTTGATTTGGTTGTAAAAGTATAAAATCATTAGAGCACAAAATAGGACGCTAGGAAACTTTATGCCACACTAATTGGTGGACTATTTTTCTTCTTTTTTTTTTAAGCAAACACCAAAATTCGAAAAAAATTAATAATGTCGGCAAATCGTAAAGTATATTCTAATTCCAAAATGTGCAGACGTTCCAAAATGTGCATAGTGTTGGAGAGAATTACCTCAGCTTAAATTATGGTTTCAAAAGTTATATAGTTAAACTATAAAATATAAAAACTAAGTCATCGATGTAGGTACCGGTTTAAAGAAATCCCAGTATTATAACTGAAAATATCTCGAAAACCACATTAGAATTATCATTGTCATGATCAAAATCTTGATCAAGACAATCATATTATTGATCTTTTTTGATTTTTAATTGTGGAAAGAATATTGTTTCGGTAAGCCAGACATTTTTTCAGTTGCCAAAATTTTGCCAACATTACAATCAGATCTATTTCCTAAGATGGTGAGCATAGCTCCCCTCAGAACTTTTTGGACTTACGATATTGTGTTCATTTTCAAATATAAATGGACCACTATGAGAAGAATCCAAACTTCCGTTTTTGTTCCACAATATGGCCAAATCATAGCTTAGTATAACTTGAGTGTTTTTATAATAAGGCTTAATATCGGTTTGTTTTGACAAATCTCAGGGTGCCAGGAGAGATTTTTTAAGTCTTAATTTCTTAAAATTTGCACGAAAAGTTGCCCCTATTTTAACCCTATAAAGACCCCCCCCCCCCCCCCCCAATGTTTGATCATAGCTTAAAGCAGGGGGGAGGAGGCTTACACCATTCGCCTTATAGGGCCCACGGCCCATATACACTCTAAAATCCGGCCCTGTACGCTACATACAATACAGTCCACTTGGCTACTACAGAGGAATGCAATTACTTTCAGCCTCCTAGTAAGGGGGAAAATTCCTCCGTCAATATGGGGGCTTAATTTTTATCCATTTTTCTCCCTTCGTCTTTATTTTATTATAATATTAAGCATTTTAATCTTTAACAATATAATACTTTTATCTACGATTGATACGAAATATAAACATTATATCTTTGTTTAGATGCGTAGAAAGTGATTATTTACGAACTTGTATTCATTTCGCATGCGCGTCTCATAGTTCTGAATAATTCCTCTTCTTTACCACTCTAGTGCGGTAAAGAATAACAAAAATAATTTGCTGTTCTTTTAATGAAGTAACTGTTTATATCGAGTTTTTTTAGTGAAAAACAATGAGTGAATCAAGTGACTTTGACGAAAATATGGAGAATAATACTCCTCCAGAAATAATTAATTCGGCAAAAAATACAACTCAAGAATTATAATGCCATCTTTATCAAGAGAGTGATACGAACTTACATACAGCAAGTTTATTTTTTTCTGTATTTATTTTTTTAATCTAACAATCGTAGATAAAGTACGGTACGCAACTTGTGCGAAAACGGCATTTTGCATTGCTCGTGTGGTTTTACTACCCTTGCTGTCGCTCGGGTGCAAACTCCACACACGCATGCAAAATGCTACTTTCCGCACTCGACGCGTAATGTACTATTATTTCAACTTCTTTAATCAAAGAAATACAAAACAATTTTAAATGCCACAAAAGCTTTCAACGCAATGAACTAATTAATATAATGATAAAATTAAGAAGTTGTTTCTATTTAGTGTAAGGTGCTATAAAATGTATCTTGTTCAAGGATATTATTGAAGAATCAACAATCAAATACAGTTTAATTTCCATGCTTTATTTCCTGAATATACTCTCCAATATTAATGTTCTTATCAGATAACGATCTTTTTATGTCACTTCTTTAGATGGTTATTCCCCTTATAAAACCAGAAGTGTGATATTCCTTTGTCCTTAAGTACACTGGACTAAATATCCCTTAGTCTTAATAGTTGTTCAGTCAAAGTCATTTATATTCTAAAAACGTGGAGGGGAGTAACAATCTAAAGAAGTACCCATTTTATAAGTATTTACATTGTTACTGTTTTATACTACATTTATAATACTAATGATAAATAAATAAGTCTATAAATTAACTATTCTTTTAATCCCTAACTTCATTAACACAATACTAAATCATTTCTTTTAGACAGGTTCAGAATTTGATGATAATAATTATTTAGTAGGTTGTCGTAGCAACATTTAAGATAGACAATAAATTAAATAAATTTGTATAAACCTATAATGCCGGGATTACACCAGAGTTATCATCAAATGTCAAACACAATGTTACCATTAGCAAAATTTGTTAGTTGACAACAAAGGTTACTAACAAGATTTTGCTATCAAAACACTAGTTTGACTTTTTGGTTATTAACCTTTTGCCACATCACGATGCTCGCTTGATCAGTAGGCTGCGAAATGTTGAGTAATTGTTTGCAACATTTCCTCGTAACTCTGGTGTAACCCCAGCTTAACACGTTTTGCCAACAAATGTTACCAAAATTCTTTGATCATTACCGACTTTTAGTGGATAACAAAAATCGTTTTGCTAACACAGCTTGTTGATAACTCATAACCGATAACAAAAATGCAGAACCGTTTTCCGAATTGTTTCTAACAATGGTTAGCAACTCATTATGTAACTCACTCTAGTGAAAATCTGGTTTAACTATTTCCAGCTTCCTATATAAGAAACCCTGCGAGGTAGGACGATATCTTTTCCCAGAACGGGTCACCCCGGTCCTTAAGTAAATTGAGTTACGACCAAGATCTGCTCAAAACTTCACTTATTCACAAACTTGCGGTAATTATAGTCAATTATATTGTTTTGTACTTGGTAATATTGTTGTGTTACTAACCTCTCAGTCAGATTTATCATTGTAGTTTTATACATATTATAATTGTCATTCGATGACTAAAGTTGTTAATGCTACAAATTATAAGTTGATCAATAAAATATAAAGTTAAATTGCCCTTTTATTTATTTTTTTGTTACAAAATATAGATAAAAAAAATAGATTTAAAAATACTTCTGATTATATAGAGATACTTTATTATAATAATATACTTTGCTCATCTGTTTTTATGTTTAAATGGTGTAGATATGGTGATTTTTTGAAACTCGTTGCTGATTATCACCAATTGTACAATCTATTGGTACCTAACCGTCTGTTAGTAACAAACGGTTAGTGAATTGAGTGAATTCATTCTCAGATTAATCGTCCTGCTGACATGTCAGTGAATGAATCCATTGAAGCAAATTTTTTGATTCACTTGGTGACACCTTTAGTTCTATTGTTATTCCATTTCCATATCCAATTTTTCTTCTTGTTTTCAGTCCAACGTTTTTTTTATTCTCTGGGAGGGGTGTAGAAGGTCCGAACTGGGTTTTGGAATCCCGAATGAAGACTTATCTCCATCGTAAGCTCCCTGTCTTAATGCTCATCTTGGAATCTTCCACGAAACGGTATCATATTTCACGTTTCCCACACTCGTAAGGGTTGGTGCTTCGGAGGGTAGTTTTTCGAGAATTTTTACCTTGGGATGAGCAAGGCCTAAGGTTTCAGTGTCTCTTGTATGCATAGAGAAGGGGGAGGATTCTTTTTTTTTTTTTAAACAGAATACCCTCTGATGACAAATCTTATTCTCTGGTCCGTTGGTTGGGGTTGTAGGTGTCTACTGTCCTCCCTTTAAAGACACCGACCACCCTCGATCCTGTTTTAATTTTAAATTCCTTGGTCGTCTCCTTTCGGAACCAAGGTATACCCGTATGTAGGGTAAATTCCAGACCCGAATTACTCAATATCCCTGGGTCATCTGACACGCCGATGACAGCCATACACCCGACCCCATGTGTCGTCCAAGGTAAATCTCCTTTACATAAATCATCCGCACGGTAAAAATGAAGCCGGATTTAAAAGGACCAACATCAAGTCCGCTTCTTTCTTTCGCTTGGAGCGACCCTTCGTTGACGTCCGCTCCATGTGTGTTTTGATAGAAACTCAAGCGAATGTTAAAAATGTTTCATTTCATAATCCGGTTTTTTGTCCGTCCTCTTTCCCTTCTTATATCACTTTTTTTTCTTCTTTTATGGTATCTTAGTGTAGAGAAAAGGAAGATTTAGACTATGGTAATAGAATTAATTTTTTTTTTGGGATTAAAATAACTGGTTTGAAAGAAATGTGTCACACCTGATAGATGACTTTACTTCGACATCTTCCTTTATCCGAATCCGTTATATTTTTCTGAATATTTTTTCAAAAACAGGAAATTCTTCTGGAAAAATTGCGCCATTTTAAATTATGAATGCTAGTTATAATTTTTCACTTCCACCGTCTCAGACATTAAAATAAATGATGTCCTCGCCGAACTTTTTAAGTTGCTTTTTTATTTATATATATTATAATAATATTTGGCCCTAAATAATATGTAAGATCTCTTTATTATGGTAATAAATGAATTTATTCTTACAAATTACCTTTCGACTCAATTTGGTAATTTTGTTATTTGGACTTAGTAATTCATGTAATTTTCATGAAAGTAATAAAAGAATTCTTGAAAATTATTTTAAAATCAATTCGTGACTAGGCAATTTTATTAATAAGGAAACTAAAACGCTGTATAGTTTACTTTTCTTATACGCGAGAAAAGTATCTCGCGTATAATTAACAGTCAGATGGCAGGGCCGGCGACAAGGGGGGGCAAATGGGTCAATTGCCCAGGGGCCCGGGCTTTCAGGGGGCCCGGGAGTGTGAAAAATGTTATAATAATACCTCTGTGGGCGGAATTATTTTAATACAATTATTTTTGGGAGATAAAAATGAGTAAGGGAGATAAAACCAATAAAGAGTTTAAATCAGGGTGAGAAATATTATGAGGATGTTATGGTATAGACCTCAGAGTTCTTCATTTTGGACTGCTAGGAGATCTAAGTGTTTATTACAACTAAAAGTTATTTAATCCAGTTTTAGCTGTACTTGATAAGGAAGACTGTTACGAACTTAACTAATCATACTTCCATTTCTATCTCTGTCAATTGTTTTTGCTATATTATAATAATAATGTATTTCTCTTTCTGTCTTAATCCCCCTTACTTGTTTTCCCCTATCACAACCTCTTTTTATTTAATATCTAACTATTTTCTTACCTAGCTAATTTTACCTCGCTTTAGAGTTATCTTTTCTACCCTTCCCTTAGTTATTTAAGAATTATTGTAATCTTTTAATTAAATAAAATTATCAAGCTCAGTTCTGTACAGTTATAGCTCTCGTGCAAGGTGGTCATGTCATTTGTTGTAAATTTTCTTTACCCCCCCCCCCCCCACCCCACCCCAAAGCTCTGAAAATTTAATTCTCGATAATGGTTCCGAGAATTCTAAAATGTAATCCATTTAAATTCTAAATACCTTCAGTAAGCTCGGAAAATATGTCCGTTTTAATTATTATATTTCCGATTTCAAAAACATCAAGACAGAAATCCGTTTCAGATATCAGGAAACATTTTTGGAGATGGTAGGTCATAAAATTAAGCTTAATGTTGGCACCATATAAGTTTCAACCATCTGCGCCCATTTCTTTCTCTTCCTCATGCGCACAAACATACATTTATTTATAAAAAACTAGAAATTGTGAAACCTTATCAAGAAATTAATAATCCCAACGTCAAACATGCATGAGGAGGGGCATTTCAGAATTAGGGTATTATATAAGCTCCTAGATTCCATTATCGGATGTCTTACTCAAAGATTTAAATTTTCCCAAAAAGTTAGTGACTTATTCCAATGTCTTTGGACATACTGATATTGAACATGGCAATGAAATTAAAGAGCAGGTGTTTAACTTTTTGTTAAACGTACAAAGAAGACATTGACTGACATTTTTAGTGAGATCAAGCACTTAAAATCAATGCACAAGACCAACTTGGGAGACACCATAACAACCTCTACAACTTTTGAATAGACTGAGGAAGTAATACTAATATATCCCAAACATATCTATAACCGATAACCATCAGATTATTCTGCTGATCAATCATGAAAACTATAATAAACTAAAATTTACTAACTGATTTTTTTATTACCTAAATTTCCCCCTATCACTTTCCATCCCTCCCCTACAGTATGTAGTTGGAGGGGGTAGAGGGCCCGGACCTCTCATTTGCCCTGGGGCCCGAGAATCCTGTCACCGGGCCTGTCAGATGGTTGCTTTTACATGCAATCATAGCTTGGCTAAAGTATTAATATATTAGAAATATATTAGAATTGTGTAGGCCTTATTTCAATTTCTATTGTATACAATGTTTTTATATATTTATGAATACGCATTAAAAAGTACTCTATGCACTATGCACATCGCAAGAAAATATTTATATTGTTTCAAAATTGTTTTATTAGCAGCGTAAAGCTACAAAATCTAAACATGAATAAATAATGAAATCCGTCACAACCAATTAGGAGAATATAAACATCTAACGAGAACAGTTTTATGTAGATAGTATATTTTTTTGTTTTAGAATTATTTTTAACGTTTCCAAGGCAACAATGAATTCTTCTGCTTAAAATTTAGTCCATTCATTCACTTAACAAGTCAACTGTTAATAATTTGCACAGTGCTAACAATAATTGTTTCTGCATAAAATGTAGTCCATTCATTCACTACTAAAGTCAACTTCTAATAAATTACATAGTGTTATCAATTAATGTTTCTGCATAAAGTCTAGTCCATTCATCCACTTCTAAAGTCAACTGTTAATAATTTGCACAGTGCTAACAATGAATGTTTCAGCATAAAGTCCAGTCCATTCATTCACTTCTAAAGTCAACTGTTAATAATTTGCACAGTGCTAACAATGAATGTTTCAGCATAAAGTCTAGTCCATTCATTCACTTCTAAAGTCAACTGTTAACAATTTACATAGTGCTAACAATGATTGTTTCAGCATAAAGTCTAGTCCATTCATTCACTTCTAAAGTCAACTGTTAATCATTTGCACAGTGCTAACAATGAATGTTTCAGCATAAAGTCTAGTCCATTCATTCACTTCTAAAGTCAACTGTTAACAATTTACATAGTGCTAACAATGATTGTTTCTGCATAAAGTCCAGTCCAGTCATTAACTTCTAAAGTCAAATGAATGTTAATAAATTACATAATGCTAATGCTAACAATGAATGTTTCTGTTTTAAGGCTAGTCCATTCATTCACTTCTAAAGTCAACTGTTAATAATTTGCACAGTGCTAACAATAAATGCTTCTGCTTTAATTCTAGTCTATTCATTCACTTCTAAAGTCAACTGCTAAAAAATTACATAGTGTTAACAATGAATGTTTCTGTTTTAAGTCTAGTCCATTCATTTACTTCTAAGGTCATTCGTTTATAAATTGCAGTGCTAACAATGAAGGTTTTTGCTTAAAGTCTAGTCTTTTCTTTAGGTTTTATGTTAACTCACCTTTAATATTACATAATGGCAACACTGATCGATAAGACTCAGTCCAGTAATTAATTTCATTAATAAAACACTTTTATTTTGTTATAATTACAGGTATCACCATATTTTAATAAATATAATTACAGGTTTGAAGATGTCCCAAACTAAGGGATGAAATGTCACCTTCAACTACGTTAATATTTTATATTATTTTTATTTTTTAACACCTATGGGCACATATGAGATATATATTACACTATTATTTTGTTACCAGAGTTTTCTTAGTTAATAAACAAAAATCCATATATATAATATAACAAATATAAACTAATTACACTAAACCATCAATTAAAAAAAATAAAAAACAACATTTTTAAAGTAAATATAAAAAAAGGAGAACTCACTAAAAATTGGTATTAAGTTAAAGTTAGAGAGTAAAAACCGTAGAAAGAAAAAAAGAACTTCTGCATAAAAAAATGAACAGAAAATTAAACAGGAAGTATAAGATCTTTTTTTTTCGTCTCCATTACGCCTCTGCTTCAACCCTTTACCCTTCTCCCTTAAAAAAATCACTATATTTTATATTTTGTACATATATATATATATATATATATATATATATATATATATATATATATATATATATATATATATATATATATATATATATAAAGTATACGGGGTTTTGGGAAGGGTGATATGAAGAAACATGGAAAGATTTTAATTACGCCATGTTTCTCCTCCGGGTTCCCCCCCCCCCCCCCCCTTCACTCTCACTCTCTCTCTATGTATATTTCATTTTTTACAAAAAACGTGCTTCCAAAACACGTGCAACGAAATATTAAAAAGGAGGTAGTAGGTTGGAAAAAAAATAAAAATAAAAATAAAAGACGATTCCTTTTTTTGGGTTAAGGGAGAGGGGTTTTAGAATGGAATAAAAAAAAGAAAGTTTTTTAAAAGGAGGAACTTTTTGATAAAAATTATTAAGAAAATAGAAGGAGTTAAAAATTTTATTATTTTTTGGTGTCGTATTTTGCCTTTTTTTTTATGAAGGACAGAGATAAACAGAAAATATAAACAGAATAATTTTAAGGGTATGTGTTAGAAAGGAAAATATAATTTTTCGGTTGAAGATAAATGGATATAGATTAGATTTTTTTTTTTTTTTAAATGTACAATTTGTAAGAGTTGTTTATTGGAAAGTAGAGTTATAGAGATATCGAAAGTGATATACTTTACAAAAGGGTTTAAAAAAGCCCTATAGTCTGAAAGAGATAAAACAAAGAGGTAATTTTTATATAAAAATAAAAAGAGAAGGGGGAAAAAGAAAAAAATAATCTTTACTTATATCTTTTAACACAGAGGAAATAGATAAAGATGAAGTAATGAAGACATTTTACAGGAGTAGGAGATAAGAAAAGATCAAGTAAGAAAGATATTTTTACAGATGATAGAAAAGTATAAAGCAAGGAAGGCATTATTAGAGGAGATAAAAAAATAAATAGCAATGAAGATATTTTTACAGATGATAGAAAAGGATGTAGTAAGGAAGACATTATTACTGGAGATAAAAAAATATGAAGCAATGAAGACATTTTTACAGATGATAGAAAAGGATAAAGTAAGGATGGCATTTTTACCGATGATAGAAAAGGATAAAGTAAGGAAGACATTATTACAGGAGATAAAAAAGATAAAGCAAGAAGACATTTTTGCAGATGATAGAAAAGGATAAAGTTAGGAAGACATTATTACAGGAGATAAAAAAGATAAAGCAAGAAGACATTTTTACAGATGGTAGAAATGGATAAAGTAAGGAAGAATTTTTTTACAAGAGATAGAAAAAGAAAGAAACAATTATAATTATTCATTCTATTTGGAATATAAGTATTTATATATTCCTTTGTCTAAATAACTATTATGACAAAGGGATGTTTAGTCCAATGTACTTTGGGACAAAGGAATATCAAACTTCTGTTTTTATAAGGGGAGTAACAGTCTAAAGAAGGGCTAATAAGACATGTTTTCTAAATCAAAGGAGACAAAAAAATCTATGGATTATATATTCTTACTTTTTTCAAGGAGATAGAACATTACAAATAAAAATATTAACACTATATTAACAGGAGATAGAAATTAATAAAGGGTAGAAGAAGGATTTCTATCCTCGAGCTCACCGAAGGTAAAGGATGATTACTTTCTGTTACTTCTTTAGATTGTTACTCCCCTTTGTTTTTTTTTAGAATATAAATAACTTTGACTAAATAACTATTAAGAAAAAGGGATGTTTAGTCCAATATACTTTGGGACAAAGGAATATCACACTTCTGTTTTTATAAGGGGAGTAGCAATCTAAAGAAGAACATTCCGTGCACCTTCTTTAGATTTTTACTCAACAATGTTTTCTTTATAAGGGGAGTAACAATCTAAAGAAGTGCCAATTTTCTTTACAGGGGAAAGGGCTAAGCGTTTTAAGAATTGCAGACAATAAATAATTCTGTTAAGTAAGTTTTTACTTATTAAGTATTACTCCTCGAACCTTGGTTAAGGAAATGGAGGATAAAGATACACGAACAGAAAAGTGTGCACGTCACCTTTACTCTTCGTCACAACACCTGTCCTCCAGTCACCCTTAATCAAGTTCTCATTCCTCAGTCCGACTCCGTCCGATACCTTGGCCTTTTCCTTGACCGACGATTAACATGGCAACTACACACTAAAACTAAACGTACTGACATCACACGACGATACAAGTTACTGCTCGGTCTTCTTGATCGTAGGTCTAAGATTTCTCTTAACAACAAGCTTCGTATTTATAATGTAGTTCTAAAACCAGCTTGGACCTACGGTCTGGAAGTGCGGGGTAGCACCAAGCCTTCCAATTCCCGTTGTCTCCAAATCCTGCAGTCAAAAATCCTTAGAAAAATAACCAATGCTCCTTTCTATGTTTCCAACCTAACTCTTCATGAAGATTTAAATGTGCCCTTTGTCCGAGATCTGACCGTATCCCGATATAAATAATTCCATGAATCCATATCCCACCATCCAAATCCTCTTGTACAACTCCTATACTCTCAGTTTATCCCAAGCAACCCACCAAGACGTTTGAAGAGGAGATGGCCTAGAGATCTCTTATCTTAAAATATCGTTTTCCCATATATAATGTTAAACTTTTATAATAATTAATATAATCCACTTCATCATTATTTTATCATTATAAGTTAATTTGTATTATAATTATTTCACTATATTTACTGCTAACGAAGTGTAGTCACTGGACTACTTCTTCTTCATGTTTTTTCCCGCCACATAACCAATGTATCATCACTATCACTTGTTGCAATTTAAATTTGTAGTTGTGTTATCCAATAAAAAAAAAAAAAAAAAAAAAAAAAAAAAAAAAAAAAAAAAAAAAAAAAAAAAAGTAAGTTTTTTACATAGTATTTATAAAATATTGAAGGAGTAGGGCTAGCTATATTTAAAAATGGATCAATAGGGAAAAATAATTAATTAACAATATAATAAAACGAGAAAGTAAGTATAATTCTATCTTTGACAATAATAATAATAATAATAAAAAAAAACAAAATTAATTATAAAATATAAAAAAATTATAAATTTAGTAAATACAAAAAAAATGGAAAATCAAAAATTTATTTCTATCTGTAGACAATTAAATAGAATGGATATAAGATATATTTTAATCTCTGACCAATAATAGAAGAAATAAAAATATTTTTAAATCTCTTTTCCTTAATTCCTCCATTCTCTTTTTTTAATATATTTATATAAAGACCAAAACATAGATACATTCGAGCTTGCATTAATTAGGGTAAACGATTTTTTTTAGGATTGTTTTGTATAGTAAGAGGAGCATGAAACCAAGTTTGATACCTCGAAAGCCCTGGGGACAACTTTTGGTAGGCGAAAAACCTCGCAATTTTGGCATTTTTTTTTAATATAACTCATAAACGACGCCTCCGAAATAAAAGTAGACAAAATTCACTAGTCAAACTTAATTTTATGTTATCTTAAACCATTTCTAAGGGCTTTGAAGTTTGACAAAATTATGTAAAAAAAAATAATAAAAAAATCAGGATTTTACTATTTTGACATTTATATAGTCGTTTATGGTGCCCATTATATATTCTATTCAGATAAAAAAAGCAATTTAATTATGTAATATGCTACAAAATGGAATATAATTACTAATGTTATTGACAATAAATGTGTTTCAGCTTGAAGATGACCCAAAGAGAAGTCGAATTATTGCAAGAGTGAGCAATTTAATTATTTCCTATAGACCTTACAATCACTAAAATTCACATACAAGGAAACAAACCTCACTACTCCGCTCACACACACTCACTCACTCACACACACACACATATATATATATATATATATATATATATATATATATATATATATATATATATATATATATATATATGTAGGTATATATATACATATCATCAATATAACATCATAAAAATATATAATGGGCACCATAAACGACTATATAAATGTAAAAAAATGAGTAAAATCCTGTTTTTTGTGGTTTTCTTTTTGTTTTTTTTTTACATAATTTTGTCAAACTTCAAAGCCCTGTAGAAATGGTTTAAGATAACATAAAATTAAGTTTGACTAGTGCATTTTGTAGAGAATTTTGTTTACTTTTATTTCGGAGAGAATACAATTTCCTGATTTCGGCGTTGTTTATGAGTTATATTAAAAAAACTGAAAAAGTGCCAAAATTGCGAGGTTTTTCGACTACCAAAAGTTGTCCCCAGGGCTTTCGTGGTCGCAAACTTGGTTTCATGCTCCTCTTACTATACAAAACAATCCTAAAAAAAAAAAATCGTTTACCCTAATTAATTCAAGCTGGACCCCTCTCAAGTTACCTATATATTGGTCTAAAAATCAAAATAAGAATAATTAGGAGTTGAAATTAATAGATATCTCTGTTACAAGAGTAACACAAAATACGAAAACAGTAGTACAAAATATGAACAAGAGATATAATTTTATGTGTGAAATAAAAAATAATGAGGTTGATAATATATATCTTAATCTCTAAAAATAAATAAATAAATAAGAGGTTATAAGAATGTAGATTTTTTTCAATATCCCTTCGCATATTTGTCACTAAGATAAAAGAAAGAAATTGTTTTATGTTTATATCGGAGAAGTGGGGGTAGAAATTGTTAAAAAGGATAACTAAGGAAAAGGGAGGTATGTATTTTTAAAAAGGAAATGAGAGGGAGAAGAAATTTAACAAATTAAAGAGAAAGAGAAAAATTGAGATGGAGAATTTGGAAAGTAAAGGCTCGTATTTTTTTTTTCATCGTACTGCGTTTTAAAAATAAAGAAGGAATAGTATAGGGGGTGGGTTGGAAAGGATGTAGGAAGTTTTTTTGAGGGTGGTCTTTTTATTAAAAAAAAAGAAAAATCAAAGAGGAGTGGGGGGAGTTGTAGAGGGGGATGTCTAGACGGTATATCGATTGAACCCCTCCTCCCTCTCCTCTCTGAGGCCCCTCTAAGATCTTAAGGGTAGAATTTGAAAGGAGAGGGGGGGTTTGGGGGTAAAACTGCAGCTATCTTCATCTCCTTTCAACTTCCTCTATAATATGTCTAACTCTGTCCCGCTCCTCTTCTCCCACTACCACTCTTTACTCCCCCCACCACTACCTCTTCTATATTTGGGGAAATGGGTCACCCTTCCGGTACCTGTTGCTAGGCAACCCAACAGGCATTTCCTGTCTCTCCTACTCCTCCCACCCCTCTTTCTTTACTACCCACTCACTACGGTATCTTTGTGTTGTTGAAACAGTGTTGCATCTCTTCAAGTCTATTAAAGCAGACCCTGAGACAGGAGGAAAAAAAAAAAACACTAAATAAAGACCAAAAACAGTTCTTTCTCTTCGTCTTCCTTACCTAACCTAACCTCAGAATTTTTACTCTGTTATTACGTCATGTGGATCCTTTATATTTTTTCTCTTTTTTTATACAAAAAAATCTTATTATAGCTTCCTTTATACGTTATATTGTTTCCTTAAACTATATTGCATATACACATGTAAAAAATATACTCACATTTAACAAAAACACGCTATATTTGCACGTGTATATTCTTTACAATACATAAACCATGTTCTTATTACCACACATTGTATTTTATATGCATTTACACACACACACATGTAAACAAACTTCTTTTATATTTTTTATTTTATATGCACAAAAGAACATATAAATTTATATACTTACATTTTTTAAAACGTACACAAACAATTTTGCTTTTATTTTCATTTTAAAATTTACATTAGATGAATACATTTATACAGACAATCTAACAGAATTTACATTGTTTTTATTTATGTACGTATATCTATTGCTTTTAAATTTTGTATTATTATAAGAACAGTAGATGATAAGTGTAATAAGCATATATGAATATAAATTGTCACATTACATAAAAAAGAAGTTAATTTTTATTTTTCCTCTCTTTAATTTTTTTTTCAGTTATTTTAATATCTTCTTCCGTTAAAAATAAGTGCTTATATAAAAAAATAACGTTATAATATATATATATATATATATATATATATATATATATATATATATATATATATATATATATATATATATATATATATATATATATTTATATAAATATATATATATCTGACTAAAAACCACTTGTGTGGTAAAAATAACACCCAGCCTAGTGGTCCAAAAAAGTTGTGAAATCAACTTCCCGTCCCGCCAAGTGATGTTGGCACTTTCTCTTGACCTAACACTGTCAACTTAGATACTTATCAGCTTCTTCTCCTTGGCGGTCATTCATTAGCCCTCATTCATTAAAATCGGTATAGTAGTTTAGGCTGTAGGTGCGTTAACATTAAAGTGACTGTTCGCTAGCTTGGTATCTCACTCCGCGTTCAGGGTAGGAATGAGTTATTTATAAATTTTGATCTAGGAATGCACTAGGGCCCTAGAAGAATCCAAAAAGCCCTCATTCATTAAAATTGGTTCAGTAGTTTAGGCTGTAGGTGCGTCAACGTAAAATGAAGGAAGAATATGAATATGAAGAAGAATAATCAAAACTACCATTTTCAAACCTATTTTTCTCTACTTCTACTTCACCGATTTCGACCTTTTTTTTTATTTTGATCTACAAGACAAGGCCTTCAAAGATATTAAAATATATTTTTTCCGTGGTAGGCTGTGAAATAGTAACTTTAGAGCCTAAAAGACATAGCTAAAATCCATTTTTTCATTACGTGGACTTAAAAAATCTTTTCATTACTCCTAGCTGTAAAGAAAAAATCTTTTACGTCCTAGGAACTAAAAGATTTTTTATGTCCGGCGGGTAGTTGTCAAAACTTCCGTTAGTACCGCTGCAGTCTTTGTAGAAATGCTTCTAGTACGATTAAAATCCGCTAGATGTCAATGCGTTTTATTTATCTTTTCTTATAGTGTAACCTCTTTTTAAGGTTTCTTTTTTTAAGTCTTAAGTATGTACTAATATTTCTTATTATTATATATTGATTAGTGATTAATATTTAATGTTTTTTCATTGTCTGCTACCTCGGAAAAAATAGCATATGCTACGCGACTGTGAAGTGTTTTTTCTTTACCTTGGCAATATTTACTGTCTCGCTTCGCTCGACAGTAAATGTAATTGCCGCGGTAAAGAAAAAACTCACTTCACAGCCTAGTAACATAATATACTATTAAGCGTATTTCAACCTGCAGACCCTCAAAAACCCTAGTTTGTCACCTACAGTATTTATACATTGGCAGCTTTTGTGAAATTTTGACTTTTTGACTTGACGGGGCGGAACGCTGCTGCGTTCCTAAATAGTGTTTGCGTAAAAAATGCGTTATAATCCCTCCTTTGCCTATATCTATTTCCCGTCATCGTATGGGTAATCGGGAAAGCAGTGAAATCGCACGACTAGAAGTCGCGTCTAATTGATATGTTACGTTAGAATATCATAATACCAATGTACATAAGTGGCTGGTAGTATCACGGTGAAGGTAATTCGGTCGTACGACTTTTAATTTAACAAACAAGCAATTAAAATAAATAAAAATTAAATGGCCAAGTATATGCTTTCAGCTCACAAAATGGCAATTTACCAAATAGGCGGCCATAGATATTTTGTTTCTGTTTTAACTTTTGAACGAATGGTTATAATGACGTGAAACAAACGGCTTTATATGCATTATGATTGTCTCTAAACCACTCCGAAGTGTCAGCTCAATCCTAGCCCAAGTAGGAATAATTTTTATTATTTTCATACAAAATATGCTCTGTATGAAAAATTCTTGAAAACCATTGATACAAAACTTACTTACTTAGTCGTATCCTCTTCTGAAGACTAGTGTAGAGGATGTACAAAGAGATTTCCAAGTATCCCTATCTCCCGCTAACCTTTTGGCTTGGGCCCAAGCTCAGAGCAAGGAAGGGGTAGAGGGAACAATCCGATTTGAAAAGTAGTTCATTATGCTCCCCCCCTATACTAAATCTCCCAAGCGAGCTCAATCCGAACTAAAGTGATCACGTGGTCACTGGTCCTTGTGTTATCGGTCTATTCCTTGCTCTTCCGTCCCCACAGACTCTTGTCAACAAATCCTTATCAGTAGCATTTATTTGATACCCCACTCAAAGAAGATTGCTATTGGTTATCTAGGAACTGTTACACGTTTATTAACGATGTTACTGCCTTTAGATAATTAATATGGTTAATAACAAACATTAAAGTACATATTTATAAAGAAAACTGTATTAAAAATAAAAATATTAAAAGTCGTAAGAAAATATCACTTATTATTATCAGCTGATATCAGGTAAATATCGAGATATCGATACTGTTTCACCAAACTGCCGCTTGAAAGTGTTAGTATATGGGAAAGTGTTAGTATATGGGGGGAGCATAATGAACCACTTTTTGAGACCCAGATTCTATAGTATTGTTCCCTCTACTTCTTCCTTGCTCTGAGGATCCAAGCAATGTCACGCTTTTGTTGGGTATTCTTTATGTTGTCTTCCCAAGTAGTTTTTCTCCTTCCTCGACATCTTCTTCCTTCAGGTCTAGCTTCGTAGCTCTTTCCATCCTCACAATATGGCCGAACCATCTTAACTGATTGTTTTGTACCATATCTTTGACCGAGTTTATTTGTAACTTGTCTGTGAAAGTTTGATTTCTGATTCGATCTCTCCTAGACTTTCCTTTTACTCTTCGGAGATATCTCATTTCTGCCATTTGTAATCTTTGACATTGTTTTTTCTGTAAAGGTCCATCTTTCAGACGCGTAGATAAGAACAGGCCTTTTTAGAAATTTCTTGTTCAAGACTCCAAACAGTTTTCCAGCCGAAGATGCATATATTTCATTATTAATCTTCCCATCTGAACTGAATATGGTGCCATGGTATTTATAACAGTTCACTTGTTCTAGAGTTTTTGCCCCTAAACATATTTTATGTTTCCTTTCCTCTCTAGAGACTGTCATTGTTTTGGTTTTATCTTGGCTAATCTTCATACCTCTTTTGTTTAATGTTTAACTACTTTACCTAAAAGTTAATTTTTCTTTGGAGTTCCTAAGCAGATTTAGCTATACTAATTAAATCATCAGCATAGGCTAGCGTCCTCAACCTTATTTCTTTTAGCTGCCAGATGCCGATCTTACACCCTGGTCCTTTTTCACTAACACGGATGGCGTTGTCCATTATTACGATAAAGAGAAGTGGGCTCAATATATCTCCTTGTCCTACTCCGCATGTGGTTTGGAACTCTTTTGATTCTGAGTTTCCAATTCTAACGTAATTTCTGCACACTTTATACTGATTGATACAAAAACGAAACCAAATAAAAATTTGTACTCATGACGTCCTCCTCTTTCAATTAAAACCACACATAACGCATTTCCTTTAAAATTAAAATCAACACTATAAACCCCTATAAACTTTAACCCCTAGTTTTTGAAGAATAATTAGGGAAGAAGAATAATAAAGGGCTTCCGCATAATTTTTCTGTGTTTGGGTTACTGTTATTACACAAAACATAGCTACTAAGATTCAAATTTTTATGTGGGTAGATTACAGAGATTAGGAACGTTACAGACAGATTAGTGCAGGAACGTTACAGACAGACTAGTGCAGGAACGTTACAGGCAGACTAATGCAGGAACGTTACAGACAGACTAATGCAGGAACATTACAGACAGACTAGTGCAGGAACGTTACAGGCAGACTAATGCAGGAACATTAAAGACAGACTAGTGCAGGAACGTTACAGGCAGACTAATGCTGGAACGTTACAGGCAGACTAATGCAGGAACGTTACAGACAGACTAGTGCAGGAACGTTACAGGCAGACTAATGCAGGAACGTTACAGAGAGACTAGTGCAGGAACGTTACAGGCAGACTAATGCAGGAACGTTACAGACAGACTAGTGCAGGAACGTTACAGACAGACTAGTGCAGGAATGTATAAGGACCTCGTTTTTGCCCCTAATCAGTAAACATTGTCTACATACTGACCTACTTGATATAATAATAGAACAGGAAATTAAACTTATTTTGACCTACGTAAAAAATTATAAGTACCCTTTTGAAAAACTTTTTTTTTAAACTTTAGCGGATATGTAAATTAAAGTTCACTTTAACACCCTTAACCATTTTCTTTTATTCATTTTAAGAAGCCTACTTTTTTTATATATATATTACTTTAAAACGTACATACATTTACCATGAATCTTTTTTTTTATATCTCTGTATGTATTATATGATTTTTTTTTTCTACTTCAGCCCGAGCTTTCACACTGAAGGTGTTTTTAACCCCCTTCAACTCTTTTGAGTACTAACCCTTCCTTCAGTGTTGCATATATGTAAAAAAAAATGTACAGAGCATTTAATACCAAACCCTTACTAGGTCAAATGTAAATACCCGTACACACACATACATATTATATATATGCGAAAAAAATGTAAATAGATAATGAACGGTCAACAATTTCTTTTTTTATATACATACCCTTAGAGCAAAAACACACAATTCTTTTTTAACTATAGACAACCAGTTTTTTTTTTTTTTTTTTTTCAAAAAAGTGGTTCACTTAAGATGACTTTTGTTAAAAGAAAAATAAAAATAAATGAAAAGAATATCTTGAGACTTGAATGGATAAAAATTGTAATTTATGGCTTTTTGGGGTTCTTAAGCTTGTCTCATTATTTATCCATTGTATGGGCTTGGGCATCCTCCCCCATATCTTTTATATACTTCATATTCCATCCCATAAAAAAAACTTAATATTTTCTTCTTCTTTTTTTTTCTTAACTGTTTTGGAATATGATTTTTTTTGTAGATGTGTAAGAGTGTGTCAGTAAAGTCCATTGAGTTTTTTTTAAATATCTAGCCAAAGTTTCCTTTTGGCTTGAAAGTCCTTTTGGATGTTTATTACACTACACACACACACATACATGTATATATTTATGAATAAATTTGTGTGTGTGTTTGCCAAACGGTTTGAACAAAACAAGATTTGATAAAGTGGGTTAAAGACTGGTGGGAGTTAGAGGCGTAACTCAAGGAAGATAATGTGGACTTTAATGTTTCTTCTGTTTTGAAGATATTTTTCTTTTGCTTTTTTAAATTTTAACTGGAAAAATAGTTTGTTGTTTTCCTATACTGAGTCTTTAAGATGGCTTCGTAAGATGTATCTTGAATGGAACTAAAATAGTACAATATACAGTTTGATTTATATTTATAAAAATGCAATTACAAATTCTTGATGTTTTTTGAAATCTCGAATACAGATCAACCTCGAAAAGCATAAGTAATTTGTCAGAAGTGATCCAATGATTGATTGGATAATACCATTATTTAAATGAAGATTTGAAATAATTATTAAATAGACAGCCAATTTGGGATTCAAATCCTCTTCCTCACGTCCTAAAAAGTATTTTAATGATATTTTGTCCTATTATTGTCTAATGAATTTAACTTGTACCTTATTATTATAGAACATGTTTTTTGTTTCTTTTCATGGAAAAAGTAGTTACCAATTTAGCTATACTTAATGAACGCAGAAGAATTAAATTTGACCAATTATGGGCTAATTATGACCTACAATTAAAATTATATTAAAATCAGACGAGTAGTTTGATATAATACTTTGGCGGACTAAAACCTACAGAAAAACTGACTGACTGGAAGACAGATACGAGACCAATAATGTTCCCTGCTATCTAAAACTGATTTTTGTCTTGTAATATTAAAATTCCGCAAATATTAAAAATAAATTCATGCAACACGAGAGATAACATGTTACTTTTTACTAACATGTTTTACACAATATTTTATTTCTATAATCAAATCCATTTATGGAAATATTTTTCTTAGGTTGGTAACTATTTTGCATTAAGAAACATATATAATTTTATTACATTTTTTCTATTTAATTTTTTTTTTTTTTAAATCTTTAAATTAAAGGTGTCTTAGTTAGTTAGTTTTTTATTACGATTTTCATGGAGCTCACTAATATTATAAAATATAAGTAGTATTATAAAGTATATTACAATAGTAGTAGTAGTATTACAATAGTAGTATTATAATAGTATAATATTATAAAGTAATATTATAATAAAAGTAATATTATAAAAAGTAAAGTAATTTTAATAAAGATAAGTTTCAATATATTTAAAATATTGGCAGTAAATTGATATTTCACTGACAATATTATATTGAAAATGATGGAGGTAAGTAAGGAAGTCGTAGCCGTTTTTTGGAAAAAAATTCTAAATGTAGCAGTTTTTTTTTCATTTTATAAATACCCCTATTTGGAACAAATAGAAAACTTATATTGTAAGGAATTTAGTTTGGTAGTATAATAGTAACTACTAAAAAATAGAATAGGAGAAAGCAATTAATAAGAAGTTACATTATTAGATAAATAAAGTTCTGACTAAATATTAGACTTAATTTAATTATTCAAGGTAGGATTATAACATCAGCTGTTTTATTAAATAAGCAGGTTTACCATTAAACAAATTAAATGTATTTCTTTGTTAAAACCATAACTTGTAAACCACTAATAGGTTTTCAACTTAGTGAGTTGATTAGAATTCAAAATACCTGCTACACAACTTTTATTGTTGAAACAGCACTACTTTATAGTCTTTACTACACAACTTTTATTGTTGAAACACCACGACTTTATAGTCTTTACTACACAACTTTTATTGTTGAAACAGCACAACTTTATAGTCTTTACTACACAACTTTTATTGTTGAAACTACACAACTTTTATTGTTGAAACTACACAACTTTATAGTCTTTACTACACAACTTTATTGTTGAAACGACACTACTTTATTGTTGAAACTAAACAACTTAATTGTTGAAATTACACAACTTTATAGTCTTTACTACACAAATTTATTGTTCGTCAAAACTTTATTGTTGAAACTAAACAACTTAATTGTTGAAATTACACAACTTTTCTATGTACGTGTACTCTTTGTACTTTGAAACTAAAAAATATTGAAACAAATTTTTGATACACTTATGTTTACTATCTCATATACAAAGAAGTCAAAATAAATTGCATTAAGAACTTTACTCTTTAACGTGGCCTTGGAAAAGGGTTTGAGAGCAATTGTGGTCAACCGAAGAATTAAAGAACACACTTCAGTATCTTACTTATGCAGATGACGAGGCTTTGATCGGCAATACTCATCAATTGAGAGAAGGCAAGAAGATGGGCCTGCAGGTTAATAAAAATCTATGGTAACCAGTAGAGTTTACAGACATCAGCTTTACAAGGCAAGCTTAGTTATAAATAATTATAATTTTTAGCAGGTTTCTGAATTTAAGTGTTTAGGTTCAGTGATAACTTTAAAAAACGAAACGACTTAATATTAAAAATTTCGGTAGTCAATCGATGTTAATACACATTTTGGCGTTGAGCTTCCATTCTCTCTGTCATCCAGAAAGTAAAAGATCAGAATTTATCGAGTGATAATAATTTGACCAGTAATCATGTATGGAATGCTTAAAACTTTAAAAACATGGACCCTAACCAAAGCAGATGAAGAGGGAGTAGGAATGTGGGTGAAACAACAGTATAAAAGATTTTCGAAGGTGCGAATAATAACGGAGAATGGAGAATTAGAGCAAACGCAAAACTCCGGACATTTTTTGACCAGATCTTGTCTCTAAAAATCGTTCCGAGACAACTCAGACTAATAGTCTTATATCATCTCAATTCCAGATCCTAGAAAGTTTTTGTTTTCGATTTTCAACAACATTAGATTCATTTTTCCCCAGTATTGGAACCAGTAGTTTAGGCTTCACGTGTCTGTTCAGACGACAGACAAACATTTTTTAAATCCATCAAAAATCTCAAAATTGAATTTTCGCGCCATCACAATACTTTCTCATTAAATGAGAATGTAAAAAAAACACCTTCGATGAATGGTACATGAAGAACGCATGAGTGAGTTTACCCCAATAAAAAAAATACACAAAGGAAGACCTGAAGAGAGGTGAATCAGAAGTAGACCAAGGAAGAGATGAGTAGACGATCTAGACCTGCAAGCCATGCGAGTTGGATGCTGGCGGTGGAAACTCTGTTCTGTGGTTCAGAATGGACAGAAGTCATTAAGGAAGCCAAGACACTTCAAAAGCCTTTGAGCCATGGGGTACCTAGTAGTAGATATTGTATTAGAAGAGATTATTGTGTTGGCAAAAATTTGATCTTCATATTATGTATTTTGTCTTACTCTGGAGCACACCTGTGATCAAAAACGAGCTTATTTTTTTTATATGTCTGTCTGTCATCTATGAAGACACATGGAGCCTTAACCCTGGAATGCTAATGGTAGTCGAATCGACGAGCACAGTTTGAACCTTAACCTTTTACGCTCGTATGCGATGGTGATGGGTACCCCATCCTTCTGCAGTGCTTGCACTGGTTAGTAACACACCTGCTAGTGTAGCAGTAATAGTCCTTTTGAGCATACACTTGTTTTCTGGCAAATGTCAAAGCTACTTCGTCGATTCGACTAACGTTTAGTAATAATCGTAGAGAATTAATTGGTCGTCGAATGAGCCTATAATCTGAAAAAATGGGCCTGGGTTAAGGGGCAATAGGCCTAGGGGTAAGGGGCAATGGGCCTAGGGTAATTGGCCTTGGGCCAGAGACCAATGGCCGATAATGTGGGGCCTGGAGCATTTAGCAAAGGGCCTAGGGCTTTTGGCCTGGGGCATGGGACCTGGCGAATTAATCTTCACTCAATTTCAGATTCTTCTGATGTTCCTACTAAGTTATTTGTCATACAATGTTTGTATATCTCACTAACATATTTAATAATGAGTTCTTAATAGTTTTCTCTTTATAAAAGCTTAGTTTCAACCCAAAAAATGTATTTTCTGCAAATGTTAGTTGAATCGATGAAGGTTTAGTAATACCAGCCATCCAATTACCATTAGTATTTAAGGGTTAACTCACTGAATTGATTTTGATGAAATTGATCACAAATATCCTGAAAAATCACACTACGAGGTAAAATCGAGAAATAAATTTTAGCCTTAAATTTGCCAATTTGTTAAAGGTGCTGCCACCCAAAAGTCATTAAAAAACGTAAAATAATTAAAAATTTGAAAACTTTTACGACATTTTTGATTAAAGTTATAAAATAAATGAATAAATGTCATTATTAATGGAACTATATTAGGCACTTTCCTGGGGAAAATCTAGTAGGTACCCGAGACAATGTTTGATGCATATAGGAATCACACTAAAAATAAGTCTATAGAAAACAATACTGCATAATGGGGACTACCACAATAAAATATATATATGATGTTATCTTTGAGTTAGATTCACAAAAAAATCACATTTCCTGGGCATTAGCACTGTTTTCTTTTAGTTGTAAAAGTAGAAAAGCTATGTCTTCTCTAGTAGAAACTATACTATGGACATTTTGAATATAAATTTTATATAAGATCTTTTATATAATCTTTATATATAATCTTTTATATAAATAATCTTAATATATAAATCTTTATATATCTTTTTATATAATCTTTACTATGGATTTCTTTTTGCGGTCTTAAGGGTTTTTATAAAAGCTCTAATTATAAAATTTTTCCTGCAATATATTGACCCCTACTTATGTCATTATCAAGCTAAAATCATAATTCATTTAGCATTAATAATAACTTTGACTTGTATAATTTCACTAGTAGACTAGTAGTATTAATAATAGAGAAGATAATAATAGAAAGATTATTTCTTTTTAATTGACCCTAACTGCGCCTAACTTGATCCATTCTGTGGGCCCAATTTTCCATCACACGTTCCAGCATTTCAACAAGAATTTGGTGAATTACAGACTATTTGATTCCTGAAATTGAAGCCCATGATCTCAATGACATTTGTTTGCTGCAAGATGGTGCCACAAGTCACAAAGCTCGTGAAACATTGACTTTATTGCAAGAAACATTTGGTGAGCAGATAATATCACGCTTCGGACCCATTAATTAGCTGGCTCGATCATGCGATTTAACACCTTTGGACTTTTTCCTTTGGGGCTATGAAAAGTCAAAAGTGTTCCAGGATAAGCCGGCGAGAATTGAGGAGGTGGAAGGCAATATCACTCACGTAGTTCACCAAATTCCTGTTGAAATGCTGGAACGCGCTATGGAAAATTGGACCCACAGAATTGACCAAGTGAGACACAGTTACGGTCAACATTTAAAGGAGATAATCTTCAAAAGATTAATGAGATGTCCCAATTTTGTTACATAATATTGATTATATGATAAAACTATTTTTTATAATATATATTTTTTTTTAAATTTTTGAAAACAGTACCTCTAAATGAATCACCCTTAATAACAGCCTTGAGGGCCTAGAACTATCAAAGGGCTAATACAACATCATATAAATGTAATGTGTAGTATGTACCTTACAATTGATATAAGCAATCATTTGGTTAATGGATGATACAGAGCGTGAGGTTCTTTGCCGGAGAAGAGAATCAAACCCGGAACCTCCTGCTTATTTCTTAACAAAAAACATGAAGGATCATTCTTTTTTAAAACAAAAACTTATGTATTAACGTCGATTTATAATCAATATTTCCTTCTCTTTATTTCTTAATTCAGCTCTTTGCTTTCTTTTTTACTCATCTTGTGGAATAATAGCTGTTACTATTTACTTCAATATTAACTGGGCCATGCGATCTTATTTAGTGTAATTTAGGGGGCTTAGAATGTAGAAAAAGTTGTCGCCGTGCATGTCGCTTAATACCTATTGTCAGGGATTTTTTTTTTTTTTTTTGGAGTCTAATAACTGGTGTAGATATCCTCCCAGTCAATTGTGTTGTTGGATCATTTCGACAGAACATTGTTGAAAGAAAATTATTACAATATAACGGATGTACAGTTTTTAGGATATTTCTTTAATAATACGCACGCAAAAAAGGTTCGAAGTGTGAGAATCTTCAGACAAAAAAAGGTTGAAAAAACTGTAAGATACGGTGTTGGATTTCAAATCGTTATCTTCTTTGCAGGTGCTGTTTAAGACAGATTTTGTCACACTGTCCATCACCGGAGGGAGGATGGTCAAAATCATATTCTTCGTGTCATTCAAAGACTTAATGACGGGTGTCGAATGTTGTCAGTCAAAAAATCCTCCCTTTATTGTGCGTACTTCTAAAGGGGTGTAGATGCAAGGATGCAACGCTTAGGGTGCATTCTGTTTAAAGAGCCAACACCCTCTTCCTTCACTGTGAGAATCGACCATTGAGCATCTCCCTCGTCGAGAATGAAGAAGTCCAGAGGGTGAACCATCTCGAAGGTTTATTCGTTAGTAGTGATTTATTGCATCCAAAGTAATCCGTTCAACCGGTCCGTGATCACCAGGTCCATATCGTCTAATCCCATTATACCTGTACCCTCCTGCAGGCGTCCACCCTTTGTATGTTTTACCTTTCCTCATCCTTTTACCCGAAACACTTTTTTATAATAAAAAATGACCATCCCCCCCTTTTTTTTTTTTAAAAAAAAGCAACCCTTTTTTTTATTGTGCAAAGAAATATTTAATGGAATTGTGAAACTTTTTTTTTTATACAGGAGTTGCTCCTCTCCGTTATCTTCTTCCACCGGTCGATACAGGTGGAAAACTGCATCTATTTGTAAGGAATGACACAATGCACATTTTTCTGCCCTTCCCTTATTTCTTTCTAGTGTCTGTCGTCCGTGTCTAGACGGCCCTGTGAACAAATCCCGACGGCGGACTTATTGTGAATCTGTATTAGCTCCCTTTTGAAAGAATAAGGTAAACTGTACCAGTTTTCTACGACGAATGACACTGCACCCTTGCATCTTTGCAACCCCTCAAGGGATATGGGTTTCTTTTTTTAGAAGATGCAAAACGAATGCGCTCCTTACTTATGATAAAGAATTCATTGTATTTTGTCAGTGTAATTGAACCAGAAGAAGAGGGATCGGGGTGAAAAAAAATACGTTTTTTAACAGTCGATGAATAAATACGACGTTTAAAGTAATTTGTTAAATCCAGAATCCAGAATCTGAGAAACTTGGTGATTACTCAACTTCAATATAATTTATTTATATATTTAACCTGGAGTAAAAATATAACCGTCCTATTGTCTATTTACGACTTAATTATAAAAATATTAATTATAACTATAATAATAAAAGTAATGACAAAAAAAGCTATCTAAATATTAGCGAACTAATTGTCTTGAATTGACTGGCTAAATCATTAGCTATTGTGTTTTGTTGACTGATCAATTTTTTCTTAGAGTTTTATTGACAATTTTAGCAAATGGCACATTTCTAGAGGCTAGAACTAGCACGATAAAAGTTCCTGAATATTTTTAAGGTAGGATGTGATTTGTATCTATGGTTCGAGGACGAAGCAGGGCGAGGGACACCCCCTGAGGAGTTCTCTTCCCCCAGGCTTTGACGCACGCTTACGTAGCTTACTAATGACCACACCATACCCGCTTCGGCGGTACAATTTACAGGTATGATGTGGAAAGTAGCTGAAACTCTCCATCACGGGGTTTGTAAAATGGGCCCAGTGTGGCCTGATTGCTAGGTTCCAACAAGTGGTTCGTCCTTCCCGTCTAACCATTACCATTATTATTAAGGTAGGATAATATTTTCGAGTTAAGCCTTAATATCCCATAGGCCCACACTCGAGTGCTGTATAGCACTGGCGTGGCTCTGGTGTGGCTCTGGCGTGGGACTAGCGAAGATCTGTCATGGTCAGTTTTATCCATACATGTAGAGCGTTCATTGGTTTAATTCACTGCTACATGTTGTCCAGAACAATGTCTTCATCCTCAAATGACGACGAGCTTGATTTGTTGGATATTATTAATTTTGCCAATTTGCAAATTTCAAGAAGGAATTTTCGGGAGAATCCAGTGTGGTTAGAGAAATGGAAAACAAATGACGACGAGCTTGATTTGTTGGATATTATTAATTTTGCCAATTTGCAAATTTCAAGAAGGAATTTTCGGGAGAATCCAGTGTGGTTAGAGAAATGGAAAACTGGTGGAGTGTTCAACGTAATGCAGGAGCTAAACGAGTACCCGGATCGCTTTCAAAATCATTACCGTATGTCTCAAGAAAGCTATTACAAAATTCTAGAATCTTCGTCTTATTTTATTATTTATCTTGAAAATAAAAAAAACACATACAGAAGAAAGAAATCAAAAGAAGAACAGACAGAAGAAACAATGGAAGAACAGACAAAGAAATGAATGGTTTGCAAGTGGCACGCCACTTCAATAAGTCGTCCGTAAGTGCCACGTTTATTTTTCCATACAAGTACAAGTACATGACTGATTTATTACTAAAGAATGTTATTACTTATTACGTCATAAGAGATTAGCTTTTGAACTTTCTGTAAAATAGAAGTTTTCAAATTTTGTTTGGTCTGTAAATTCAGAATGCTTTTGAACTTAATTCATAGTGCTCAATGAAAAATTATATTTATAAATATTTTCTGTTGTGGTTAGACTTTATTCTTTATTCTTTTGTTAAAGTTTTGTTTATTGATTGAGATCATTTTTGGTTGATTCTGCTTTGTGCCAAGCAACCTTGCAGCATTTTTAAGCTTCTCCCTCTCTCGATATATATATATATATATATATATATATATATATATATATATATATACATATATATATATATATATATATATATATATATATATATATATATATATATATATATATATATATATCGTATACAATTGTTAAAAAATGCCATTAAGTTCGATTAATAAGCCACATCGGCCTTTTTCTTGCCTTGTCTTTATATAAACTGCATTACTTATTGGAGGACTAAAAAAACAATCAATTATATATTAATATTTTGGTAAAGAAGGCTTTAAAAAGGTTCGTATTACAACAATAAAAGAACTTGTCTTGAAGAACGATGTCTTTAATATTAGATTTTGTACTTCCAAAAAAGGACCTTTATTATAATTCTTTTTACAAAAGAAGGCTTTAGCAACGTTATCAGCTGCGTCAATATTATTATATTTTTTTTCTTGACGTTGTATTCAATAACAAGCTATAAGAGGGTCTTATAAGGTTCTTTAGGAGGCTACTTGAGATAATTATTTTTTGACTAAATATTATAATAATTTTTTGTGGTATCACTAAATTCAATTTCTTTTGTTGGTCCAATTCTTCATTATCATGTTATTGTGATGTCCTTTGGATATTGTGAAATCGGGTATAAAACCTATAACGTCCTGATTATAATATTGAAGCTGTTTTATATTCATTTATGTGAAGAGTTAATAAAGAAGTTTCACTTGCGTTATTACTGCGCATTTGTCGTAATTTTTAGTAGCCCATCGTAGAATATAGGGCATCAATAATGCACCTCCATTTATAGTTTTAATAGCAGCCATCATGTTTAATTTGTTTCAGGTTTTGCTTTGAAAGCTTCTAAAATAATTTTAAGCTAAAATTCCGTTATCCATTAGCGATGTAACTTGTTTGAAATAATTATCAATAATAGTTGATTAATTTAATTTGAATGAGTCGAGGATTTAATAGAATTAATTTTCCTGGGAGCATAAAGCATTAAATCTCAATTAACCGGACATCAAGTTTTGTTGTACTTCGACTAATTGTACACAACATGTGGTTTGAAGAGCGGCGTTTCGCATTGTTTTCCGCCGAAAAACTGAAAATTCGCGAGAATCCAAATTCTAGGTGGATCCATAAAAGCCTGATGTTACGAAGAGAGAAAGAGAAGGTTGGCTTGGAGTGCGTGAATGGATCTTATTATGAGAGACTAGTGGAGCATGCTTTGCTAACTCCGCACATGCACCTTCCTAATTAGAAACATGAGTAGTTTTCAAAATAGAAAGCTTTAGTGCACTTCTAATTCTGCGTGAGGGCTTGGCATGAGGCATAGAAAAGGCCCGCTCCAGGGGGGCCGCTTTCCAACCGGTAGCCATTTCTAGGAGTTTAGTTTAGTTCTACCACCGTCAGAGGGAGGGCTCCATGTCGGAGGGGAGATGTAGTGGCATTGTTTCTATTTGCCCCCACTTGAAGGGGTTTATGCTACGATAGAGGAAGGGAAGGGGGGTGGAGGAGGTTTAGATGGGAAAAGGATGAAATTGTGTACTTTCCATACTTGTAAGCTTGCACAAGAGGAAATCTGCATTAACCCCCACCTCTATTGCATCATTCACCGTGACCATCTAATCTAACTCCCTCCCTGAGTACTGTAATGTTAAGTCGACTGCATTACAAAGCCTATTATATGAACCTAACTATGTATCTACACGAATTTTCAACCTCAGATATTCAGTTAAAGGTCTTATTGCCTTTTGTTTTAATCTCTAACTACAAATTCGTGTCGATTTTATGGTTTTATGGACTTCTAAACAACGTTACCATTATTCCAGTAAATACAAGTTCCTGTTCTCTAGGGTCAAAGGAAATGGGTAACACTGTACATTAGCAAGGATAACCAAATATCTGCATAAACTCTAACGAGGCAGGAAACTTTCAAATCCTTAGGGTAGGGCAGGGTCAAATACCAACTTTTCATCTCTCACTGCTGCCCTGAACATAATTGTAACTTAAAGGAATATCATAAATTGCTGTCTATCCACGTAAATCCATAATACACAGAGAGACAATTTATGTTATTCCTTTAAGATAACCTCCATAGACGCTCCTATGTCTAACATAATAGTATGTATATTTTCTATTGTATGTTACGATAAATAGCATCTGATAGAACATTATTTATTAACAATGAAGGTAAACATTAAAGGCAGTAAATAACAAACCATAAATAAATTACATAAAATAATGATCGGTTTCGACTACACAGTCATTGTCAGTATAAAAAAACTATCAGTACACTGACGATGACAGTGCAATGAAAACCGGTGAGTATTTCATGTATAGGTTATGACACTTATGACAATATACTGATAATTGAACAAGTAATAGTGTTTTTGTTATTTTATTAACTCCGTTTATTTGTTTCCCAACATTATAAATATTACCTCTATCGGAGTAAAACCTAAACGCAAATGTTTACATACACAAACATGACATACAGTTTGAACCCTTTGAAACCCAAGGTCTGCTTTGAAGTTTGTACAGTAAAGAGGCAGGATTGCAGTACCAATATATAGTATAGTAGAAGACTATTGTACTCGATAAACACAGTAGCTTCGTGAGGAAAGACGAAAAATAAATCTCTTTATTAGTTTTTTTGAACCAAAATAATAATTAGGCATCTCGTGACTCTATCATTGACGTGAGCGTGGAAAATAGTTAATCATGATGATAAAGAGGATGAGAGAAATAATGAGCAGTGGAGTAGAGGTGCCGGATGCCTTCCTACCTCCTTCCACTAACTCACACATCCCATCAGATATCTCCTCTTCAACTATATTAAAATTTATCACTTCACTACTCAAAAAATTCTGGTTATAATTATACATGCACGTTTCAACTGTATAAGAGATGATTTACATAAAGTTTAACTAAAATTGATACGTTAGAACTTAAGATATTAGTAAAATTATTGTTGTATCACTTAATATCCTTTAGATACAATGAAATGTTTTAGCGCTTATTATCTCTTCAATGGTTTCGCTGTTTATTTTACTAAAAACATTATGATTGTCTTGCTGAATAGATGAAGGTAGAATCTAAAATTCAAATTTGAAATTTGTAGCTCACGTTTATGTGAGAGTTGCGTGGGAACGCTGTCCAACAAACTTAGCCTAACTTTAGGTAAAAGGAACATGTACTCCAAATTTAACTAAATCGATCCACTTTTACACAAGTTATCGTCACACTCGTAAACATTACTGGCAGACAGACATGATGCATATTGTGTTGAATTTATGCAATCAGCAAATTATGTGCTTACTGAACTGTAAGTTAGAGACAAAATAACAGCAACATGTTTAAAAAGAAAATTTAAAAGTTTATTTAACTTTATTTTTATAATAATTATCATAATAGAATTTACAGAATTGGTAAAAGAGCACGATGGTTATTAAGTACCACATTATCAAACTGTTTTGACCCCAAGGGCATTGATAGTAGAATGCGTAGCACATGTAAAGCAATATGAGCACGAACTGATTCTGAAACATATAAAACAAAATATTTAGAATATAATATTTATTCTTTTAGTGACGGTAAGAAATTATTAGTCATTTACACAATTGTTCTTCTAAACACTTTTCCCAGTATTGTTGATGACAGAGCTAAAGTTTTAGAAGAGAGCCTTTTGGACACAGAACAATTGTTTTCAGTTAGTGAAAGTGAAATTATGAATAATTTTAAGTAGAGAACTAGAAGTTTGGCATTTTCTCATCTACCAAATGATAGAATTTTGGAATCCATGGAATTCATTTAATTGTTTTATGTGGTTTGGTAATAAGGACGTGATAGGAGCGATTATAAATCAAATTGCTTGGTTGATGTATGAATTTTTATTAGTTCTAAACATCCTGGTTGACTAAATCTTAATGTTGAAGATAAAAAATTTCAACAGTGATTGTCAATATTAAGTGTCCCAATTTCAAACAATCTTTCCTCTCCGGTAGTTGGTGCTAATTTCTCTGATGATAAGGTTGAATCGTGGAATTTAATAGTCATCAAGTTTTTTTACCTTAGTTAACTAATGAGTATTCTTGATTTTATTTAAAATAGTATTACAAACTCAGCATGCAGATTTGTCAAAAAAATGGTCCTTTGGGACGGATGGATTTTAAAATAATCTCAAGAGGGAGATAAACAAGTGGGTAAAACTTTTACGTGTTAATTTTCGAGGTTTAACAAACAACTGTTAAGTTATACATATCCAAATACATATATCAAATACTAGTACAAAGTGATGTCAACATTATAAAATGATTTTACACGTTCAGGGGAAACCTCACTTACAATACATACAAGGGTTGATATCCTATTTGAATTGAGAGTTAGATTGTTGATTACCGACCTTATATTCAGGTTTAATCGGCTTGAGACTTCTCATTAATATTATGGTCAGCTGTGTTAGTGGTATCCAATTGAAACTTGACCCCACTGCACTTATTTTCAAGTAAGGGTGGGATGAGCTCGTTAGAGGATACTTCAACCCTAGTTAAAATAAACCACTTATTTCAACTCCATGTTTCTGTTTAGTTTTTCCCCTTCTTTTTCTTTTACTATTAGCAAATAAAATCGCAGTTGGTTAAATCTAGAAAATATATGCATAAACTACTGAATAGATTTTGCAAATATTCCGTAATTTACGGTAATATTAGGTACGGCTTTAGTGGCCAGATTATCAAATAAATCTCGTTATTAATTTCGTTAAATATTATTCGGGAGGAAATAATATGTGATATGCAATAAATTCGTATACACCTCCCTTTATACTTATTTTTTTATTTTATTTATCTAATTTTCCCAATTTTAATACACGTGTGTTTATAGTCGTGGATCTTTTTCCCTGAAACTAAATCCTTATCTTTAACAACAATCAGAGTTCAATTACCAGAGCGTATGACTTTTTTTAACGATAAAATATTAAATAACTATTTCAATTTATTAGGATATCGCTATAAATTTACAAAAGGTAACATTATACTTACAATTTGTAGTTGTGTAACGAATTTCTTTCGTCGTCTAACCCAGACTGCATTCTCAAAACTAGCCACTAGATAGTAAGAATACATTATCACGTGGACGAAACTATTAAGCATTATAATCGGCTGGGCTAGCTGCTCTGTGAACATAGATACGAAATAAATAAATTATAATGAATATCTTAAAACACAAAAGACATTAAGATATGATGAGTTATCATGAGTGAATGCCTTAGCTAAGAAGTAATTTGGATCATTCTTATACTTAAAATAGGTGCTTATGATGTAAGTCGTAAGTCATTGGCAACTGACAAGTTAGATTATATTCGGTGGCATTATTGGTACTTCTTTAGATTGTTACTCCCCCATGTTTTTTTATAATATAAATGACTTTGACTAAATAACTATTAAGACAAAGGGATGTTTAGTCCAATGTGGTTTGGGACAAAGGAATATCACACATCTGTTATTATAAGAGGAGTAACAGTCTAAAGAAGAACATTATCTACACCTTCTTTAGATTGTTACTCCCCTCTGTTTTCTTTCTTCTTTTATTATTATTATTATTTTTGTTTTTAGTTGTATTATAACCTGAGAATGCCACAAAACATTGTTTTGGTCAAAAACGCAGGAATTTACGGAACTCCGCCAAAAATATCATGATTTATTAGAGTTCTGTCCATTGAAGCCGTTCATGAGCAACTAGTTATAATTTTGGTTTAGTTTTCTGAACTATGTATTTGATTATTTTAGTTTCAAGGTAAAACTTTTAGGTATTAAATTTTATTCGAGAAGGTCAACAAGTACAACATCTACGACCATGAGAAATTTGAAATGTATTAACAAAATATCGCGCCTTCTTAAAATTGAGAGTATCATAATACTTGTAAAGATGCATTCTTCCTCCTAAATTTTAAATTTTATTATTATAATTATTAATTATTTAAACATACATATTATCAACATAACCTAACAATTTTCATAATTCATTTAAATTAGTATTAATCCACTCAACATCTAAATTAATTAATATTGATATTATATTGTAATGAAATATTTCCTATAGGAAATAATGAAAATTAATAATTAATCATTCTTATTACCAATATTACCTAAATAATTAGATTAATTACACGTTTAAGTTTACATTATTTATAACTAAGTAATTAAAATGATAATTCGCTAGGGAGGCAGTGCTCGCAGGATTACTATGTGCCAATATTATGTGCAATGATATAGTTACACATACATAATTCTAATGATGAACCCTCCCCCCCCTCCTACCTGTAGACGCCATCAATTAATTTTAATATGTAATAAATAGATGAGCATGTTAATTATATACGTATCAGGTATACAACAAATATAATAAACTACTTATATATTTACTACTTTATACATATATATATACACATATATATATATATATATATATATATATATATATATATATATATATTATATATTATATATATATATATATATATATATATATATATATATATATATATATATATATATATATATATATATATATATATACAGATATGAGGTTTACTGGCGAAATTACAAAAGTACAATGAATTTTCCACAGCCCACTTCAGAAGAAATGTTTGTATAATAGTACGCTTATGAAACTACTGAAACTGGAAGAAATTCCATTTCACTAAAGACGCTTTAGTAGTTAGCCTTTGCCTGGCTTATGCCCTCCACTAGCAGAGTTAGTAAGGGCAATGGGTTAGTAATAATAGAACTAGTAGTAGTAAGGTCCTAGTACTAGACGGGTAGGACGAACCTAGCAATTAGGCCATTTTTTAGGCCTATTTTACTATCACCGTGGTCGAGAGTTCCAGCCACTTCACACATCATACCTCTGTACATTGTACCGCCGAAGCTGGTATGATGTGATCATTAGTGAGCCATACAAATCAGAGCATCACGGCGAGGGATCGAACCCACGACCTCGTACCGCTCTTGATTCAGTGATGACCGGGCAGACGTGGTAAGTAATTGTATTCACTCTGGCTCTCTAATAGACCTAAGTATTCACCTACCCAACCAGCATTTTAAATGGAGAATTCGTTAAAAAAACAACTATAGCAAACCTTTATCAGCGTACGATATAAATGAAATGATGACCATCATACTGTGATGAAATAAATGTAAGAATGACAGCTGACTGTCTTTCTTCTTTAGAACTATAAAAATCTGAAAAAAAAATATATGAATTATTAATTTAATGTTCTCATTAAAGTTACAGCAATTATATTTATTGGAACGAAGTTCCTTATGGCACGTTCTGGAGCCCGGGAGTGAATCCGAAAAAAACGACCAAAATCACCTTCACAAAATAACCGTCACGCAACCAAGCGTCAGAAAATCTACCGACGATGATAACTTGAGTAAAAGATGATCAAGTTAGTTGAAATTTGGTACACATGTTCATTTTACCAATACCTAGGCTGAGTTTGTTGGACACAGTTATCCACCCAAGCGTTCACGCGCAACGCTCACGCAAACGTAAGCTTAAAATTTAAAATTGGAATTTTAGAACGGGAAAAAATTCTAACGTCATCTATTTAATTAGACAAACAACTTTTTTAAATACATTTTTTTAGTAAAACAAACACCGACACTGCTATGAAGCTATAAAGATCGCTAAATTTATTAAAGCGGACCTAAACGTTTAAAATAAAGAAAACAACGTTTTTACAGATATCTTACGTTCTAACGTAACGATTTTAATAAAACTTCTTACACATCGCCTTAAGTTCAATTGAAACATGCATGTAAAATTTCAACCTGATACAAGCATAAGTTTTTTAGTATTGGTGATTTATATTTTATATTATAATATTTTAATTCGAGTAATTCGCCGACGGGGATCTGATGGGACAGTTCTTTTCTTCTCTACAACCATCTGCTTTAACTATAAACTAATCAAAATTAACTTTTTTTTCTCAATTTACCAATACACCATTTATTGTAAGACGCTCTTTTCAAAGACAAAAAAAAAGTTTTTCTGGTAATTTTGCCTTTACTCTGCTATTACTTTTTATTTTGTCTCTTTTTCTAACTCCGTCATGTATAAGTAGTTAGTATCATATACTTTTAGCACTGTAATTTTATAATTTATACATATTTAATAAAAAGCGTAAGGAACTTCGTTCCTACCGGGTGTCCCGCGACACCACACGTATTTTTTATATTACGTACTTCGGTTGTACTAAGAGCTTGGATGCTGTATATCGATCTCATTGTAACTCCTCTAAATACAAATTTAGTACTTTGTTTGTTTTCTATTACCGATCATCACAACATTAGGTAATTTAAGGACAGAGGTATAGCCACTTTACACATAATGTGTTAATTAGTATAAAATATGTTTCATCTCTCTGGGATTCGAACTATCGGGCATCTAGTTCATAAGTATTTTAAAGTTCCTCAACCATCAGCTATGCTGATCCACAATTAGCTTTTTAGTATTAATTAAAGGATACGACATATACATAATATATTGTTAATACATTAATTATGTACTGCTATTAATAATAATTAAATATTAATTCAAATAATAATTTGATCAGATTAATATGTTTCCTTATTTACTCTTGTGTAGTTATTCGACTATTATTTTCATTGAACGAATTTGGTTTTAAAATAGGTCTTACAGGGATAATAAGTTACTCTGCTTTAATGCATCCTGGCTATATTTCGACCTTCTCTTAGGTCTTCTTCAAGACTCATGCGGTTACTCAATAAAAACGATAAACAATTCCATGTCAGATTTGAAAACTTCAGTTAAACATAAACAAACTTCAGTTAAACATTCGTTCAATAAAATAAATAGGGATCACTGCATTCAGTATTATTTTAATTTTAATTTATTTGTTATTCTTAATAAACATATAAATAATTTAAACCAACTTACTGTATCAAAGAGATCAAGTATTTTCACGTAAACATATATTTTGGCATTATTCGCAACCTAGAATTGAAGGAAAATAACATATTTTAGTTATATTTAGTGATTAAATTAATAATAATGGTAAAAAAGGTAAAGATAGTAAATAAGGTACTTCTTTATATTGTTACTCCTCTATGTTTTTTAGAACATAAATGACTGACTAAATAACTATTAAGACAAAGGGATGTTTAGTTCAATGTACTTTGGGACAAAGGAATATCACACTTCTGTTTTTATAAGGCAAGTAACAGTCTAAAGAAGAACACTCTATACACCTTCTTTAGATTGTTACTCTCTTCAGTTTTTTTTATAAGGGGGAGTAACAGTAACACTCTAAAGAAGAACATTCCATACACCTTCTTTAAATTGTTACTCCCTTCAGTTTTTTTTATAAGGGGGAGTGACAGTAACACTTTAAAGAAGAACATTCCATACACCTTCTTTAGATTGATACTCCCCTCAGGTTTTTTTTATACGGGAAGTAACAATCTAAAGAAAAACATTCCGTAAACTTTCTTTAGATTGTTACTCCCCTTAGGGTTTTTTATTACCTTTAGTTACTCCCCTTGTAAAAAAAAACCTTCTTCAATGTGTAGAAGTGCCGTAAAGAACAAACACTAGTCATTAGTTCAATTTAATCAATATATTGTCATAATCATAAATAAAATACATAAAACACACACCGGTTTCGACTATGCAGCCATCGTCAGTGAACTTAGGTGGGGTGAAAACCCAACTGATGATGTAAGGTGAAAACCCAACTGATGATGTAAGGTGAAACCCCAACTGATGATGTAAGGTGAAAACCCAACTGATGATGTAAGGTGAAAACCCAACTGATGATGTAAGGTGAAAACCCAACTGATGATGTAAGGTGAAAACCCAAATGATGATGTAAGGTGAAAACCCAACTGATGATGTAAGGTGAAAATCCAACTGATGATGAAAGGTGAAAATCCAACTGATGATGAAAGGTGAAAACCTACACCACCTTTACCCAAATACCTTTGTTCCTCAACTATATAAGCTAATTTCTATTTTGTCGATATACCTGGTCATTTACTGCCCAATATCCTTCCCACACCCGGTACTTCATATATTATAAGATCTTGATATATCTCATTTTTAAAATTATCAGCAAACTAACAATAATAGTGTTGTCGATCCGGTCTGTATTTTATTTATGGTTTATAAAAATATACCTACTGATTAATTAAACAAATAATAGTGTTAGTTAATTACTACCTTTATTTGTTAGTTTCATTATGAATAAATACCATACAATCTTAATCAATACTAGTAACTTAATTTAATTAATATCTCAGAGGTCTTACGTTAATAGGACTTAGGTTTTAGGTAAGGCGCGCTGGTTTCAGATTGCGAAAGTAGGCGTTAGAATTGGCCAACAAGATGGTCATAATGGAAGCAAGGCAACTGGTTGCTGATGTGGGTTTCAGAATCGGAGACTTCTTGTTTTCAACTATGATATCTATAGGCGCACACATTGATAGTAGTTTTTTAAAACCGATGACTTATAACAAAGGTTATAGACAATTATTGCTTCTATGGATACAAAGAAACTGTCTCTCTAGGTAAAATAATTGTTGATTAATATTCGTAGCCTAAAGGGTCAAACTGTAAATAATAATTAGGTGCTTGAGCTATATCAACGAGAATGCTAATAGGATGATTGCTAGGTAAATAAAAGATTTAATAATATTATGTATCATACTTAAGTATTAAACGTACATACATACATCCATGTAGTGGGGAACATGATGTGTTATGTGCTGACAGTGATGTGTCCAGTAAGTTGACCATACTCCTGGTTTGAAAGACTGCAACATTTATTTAAATATATATATATATATATATATATATATATATATATATATATATATATATATATATATATATATATATATGTGTGTGTGTGTGTGTGTGTGTGTAAAAAATGTACAGAGCATTTAATGCCAAACCCTTACTAGGTCACCATGTAAATAATCATATATATATATGATTATTTACATGTGACCTAGTAAGGGTTTAGCATTAAATGCTCTGTACATTTTTTTTTACACATATGCTTCAATGAAGGAAGGGTTAGTACTCTAAAGAGTTGAAGGGGGTTAAAAACACCTTCAGTGTGAAAGCTCGGGATGAAGCAGAAAAAAATCATACAATACATACCAGATATATGTACAAAAAAAATTACATTCGATGTGTAAAAAAGACCCACGAAAACAGATGGTATATGTATGTATGTTTTAAAGTAATGTATATATATATATATATATATATATATATATATATATATATATATATATATATATATATATATATATATATATATATATATATATATATATATATATATAAGTAGACTTCTTTAAATGAATAAAGTAAGTAGGTAGGGTGTTACTTTGTATTTATTTTTTTATATATAATCTGAGGTTTTTTTTTAAAAAAGGGTTCTTTATAACTTGTTACTTAGATCATGCTGAAAGATTGAATTTCCTGTTCCATTATTATATCAAGTAGGTCAGTGGTCTTTTATCTATTTATTAATTTTATTTAATTCTTGGTTGAATTAATTAGTTTTTAAAACCCCAGTTAGTTGACTGTAATTGTGAAGTCATTTAGGACCATACTACAATTATAAATTTTAGGGTAGCTCCTTCATTTTTATTGCTTAAATTAGTTTTTGGAATTGCCTTGGGGTATGTTTTTTTATGAAATTTCATCGTTTTCGTCCCAGTAGTTTAGATTCCACTCGTCTGGACAGACTACTGACTACAGACAGACATTTAAATAAAACCCTCTTTTGGACTCAGTAGATCTTAAAACGTGTAAATATATACTAAAATCTCAATATTAAATTTTTGATCATCACAATACTCTCTCTTCCTACACATATATATATATATATATATATATATACATATATAGATATATATATATATATATATATACATATATATATATATATATATATATATATATATATATATATATATATATATATATATATATATATATATATATATATATACTACATATTATATGAGAAAGTAAAAACAAAAAAAATAATAGTATATTATGTTACTAGGCTGTGAAGTGAGTTTTTTCTTTACCGCGGCAATTACATTTACTGTCGAGCGAAGCGAGACAGTAAATATTGCCAAGGTAAAGAAAAAACACTTCACAGTCGCGTAGCATATGCTATTTTTTCCGAGGTAGCAGACAATGAAAAAACATTAAATATTAATCACTAATCAATATATAATAATAACAAATATTAGTACATACTTAAGACTTAAAAAAAGAAACCTTAAAAAGAGGTTACACTATAAGAAAAGATAAATAAAACGCATTGACATCTAGCGGATTTTAATCGTACTAGAAGCATTTCTACAAAGACTGCAGCGGTACTAACGGAAGTTTTGACAACTACCCGCCGGACATAAAAAATCTTTTAGTTCCTAGGACGTAAAAGATTTTTTCTTTACAACTAGGAGTAATGAAAAGATTTTTTAAGTCCACGTAATGAAAAAATGGATTTTAGCTATGTCTTTTAGGCTCTAAATTTACTATTTCACAGCCTACCACGGAAAAAATAAATTACTCGTAGACAAAATGTTTCTAAGACAGGAAGCAAATCGATGGTTTTTCATAGACTTTACTGACAAAATCATAGATTTCTATGTTACGTTTGTGATTAAATGTGATAATATGTTTCTAAATAGGTTTGTGGCTGAAATTATTCTTTAGTTAATTAAAAATCTGATTAAAAAATTATTGTTTCACTTATTTCCAACTAACATTATTTAAATACTAAATAGTTAAATGGATTACCATGAAAACCATATAAGAATTGATAAAGACTTGAAACAGGTTGTAAATCCTGAGGAAGGTGTTAAGTTTACAGGGTGGTCGATTCTTCATGTAATCTGGCAGTAATTTTTTGACTAGGACCAAGTATGAAAAAGAAATGATAAAGCCAAGCTGAGGATACTGTGATATCAAGTGAGAATCCATCTCATCTGGAAAAATCAAATAAATAGAATCAATTTTAAAATGTATTTATAATTTAGAGTTAAATTTAGGAGGCACTTATTTAGATTGTTACTCCCCTTATAATGAAAACAGTGGGGAGTAACAATCTAAAGAAGGTTTATGGAATGTTCTTCTTTAGACTGTTACTCCCCTTATTAAAAAAAATACGTGTGGTGTCGCGGGACACCCGGTAGGAACGAAGATCCTTACATTTTTCATTAAATATAAATTTTAAAATCACACTGCTAAGTACGTATACATTGCTAACTACTTATACATGGCGGAGTTAGAAAAGAGACACAATTAAAATAACGAACTGTTTGTACCTGGCAGAGTTAAGGCAAAATGAATAAAAATCATTATTTGTATAATTAAAGCAAGCGTCTTACTATAAATATATATTTAATATAAGAAAAAAGTTGATCATGATGAGTTTATAGTGAAAGAGTATGTTTGTTAAAGGAGTTTAAATTGAAATAGGACTGTTTTCTACCTACCCAGCCCATGGGCGCCCATATGAATTTTTGTAGGGGGGGGCCACCGTTACCAGCGAGGGGGAGGGGGGAACCACCGTTAGAGGGAAGAGGGAGGGGTACCACCGGTGGAGGGGGAACGACAACCGCGGGGGGGGGGGGGGTGTACTAGGTTTTTTGACCTCCCTTATTTTTTATTTTTTAAATTTTGTAGATTTTCGCCTATGAAAAACGTGTTTTGAGGCCCTAAAAATCGAACTTCCAGTTCAGTGTGGTAGGTCAAATCAAAATATATTCTTAAAGTTTCCTTTGAATTTTTAAAATTTAGTTAAGTAGAGTTTGGTCCTTTACTACAGAGCACCAGTTAGGGTAGTGTGATACTAAGTTTGCAGCTTCAAAAAACCTGTGCCAGCTGCGTTATACATGAAAAACTAAAGAAAATTTAGACTTTTGTCAGTTTTTGCCATATAACTCGTAAACTATGTTTTGTTTTTTTGTTTTTTTATATTAGTCGTTATATTATTTTTAAAGTACAGTAAATTTGCAGCATCAGCATAAGCCCAACTGCAGCTCTGCACATATAATACATTCCGAGACATGGCACGTCAAATTTTTTTTTTGCTCTCTTTTCGGGTCGAATATTGGATTTCACCGCTCACCGCTCACTACGAGAAAAATTAAAGGAAATTAAGTTGTAGTACATTTAATTGGCTTTTATAAAAGAACAAAACGAAGCCCGTAGACAAAATAGTTCTGTTGCAATCGTAAGAAAACAGAAAACGGAAAAATAGTTTATTTTAAGAAATGAGCCTGAGCCACTTCCAATTACAAGTTGTGATTGTTTGACAACAATCACTGCCTCTATTGAAGTGCACAACAAGCCGTTTGACGTGGATTCACTCACCATCTTTTAAAAGTTGAGCATTTCTAAGCAGTCTGACACGGAATTGACAGGGTATTTCAAATTCGAAGTGGCCAATTGCTCAACAAAAAGGAGATGCTTTCAATTATTGAAAAGCATTTTCAATAAAAAATGTATATATACATTTAATGATTCTATGCATTTTTCTTTCATCAAATGCCCAAAATCTTGATATTATTTGGTTTTGGTTTATTTCTTAAAAAATACAATTTGTTGTTTCTTTTACGATTGCAACAGAACTCTGCAGGCTTCATTTTGTGCTTGCATAAAAGCCAATTAAATTTACTACAACTCCATTTCTCATGACTTATCTCATAGGTGAGAGGTTTTATGCCAACATTCTGCCCAAAACGAGAGGAATAATAAAATTGTCAATTTTTTTAAAATAATAGACAATTTTTAAAGTGTCATATCTCGGAAACTATTGGACGTAGAGAGTTACCGATGAACAGCCAATTGATTTTTGATTGAAGCCAATTCAATTTACAACAACTTCATTCCGTATGACTTTTCTCGTAGGTTAACAGTTTTACACCGATATTCGCCCAAAAACGAGAGCAATACTTAAAACTTACGTGTGTCATATCTCGGAAACTATTAGACGAACAGAGTTGCGCATAAATTGTTGTACATTTATTGTACTGTAAAAATAGTTAAAACAAATAACATCGTGAACGAGGTATATAGGAAGAACTAAAAATATATTTTTTTCATGTTTTACGCAGCTAGCACAAGTTTTTTGAAGCTGCAAACTTAAGATCACAATAGCCTAACAGGTCCGAACACAAGGGCGGATCCAGCCAATTTTAAAGGGGGCTGGACTCTCTTTTAGGGGGGTCCGGGGGCCCTCCCCCGGCAAATTTTTTACTGTACTTTAGAAATTGTAACGCCAATATCGAAAAACACATACTATAACTAGGCATCGCATGGCATGGCTCTATCATTGAAGCGAGCATATTGCAATAAAATACTGAATATTAAGGAATTTATCAATCATGATGAATGTCATAGTTGAAGATAAGTGGAAGAGGGTAGTGAGGGGTAGAGTGGGGGTACTCGGTACAAAGCTTTACTTCCTAACAAACCTACACACAATACAACTATAAGAATCTTAACCACCCGTAATAGCTTTTAAACTAATATTATAAATGTATCACTTCAGTACTCAAATACTACTGCTTGTATCAAGGAGAAATTTTACATACTTGTTTCAATTGTACTTTAGACGATGTACATGAAGTTTTATTAAAATCGTTACGTTAGAACGTAAGATATTGGTAAAAAGGTTGTTTTCTCTATTTTAAACGTTTAGGTCCGCTTTAATATAGTTTTAGCGATCTTTATTAATTCATAGCAGTGTCGTTGTTGGTTTTAATAAAAAATGTTATTTAAAAAAAATGTTCGTCTCATCGAATAGGTGATGATAAAATTTTTTCCCGTCCTGAAATTCCAATTTTAAATTTGAAGCTCACGTTTACGCGAGCATTGCGCGCGAACTCTTGCACGGATCACGCTGTCCAACGAACTTAGCCTGAGTATTAGTAAAAGAAAGATTTATACCAAATTTCAACTAAATCGGTCAACTTTTACTCAACAGACAGACAGACAGACAGACAGACAGACAGACAGAAAGACAGACAGACAAGATGCATATTTCGTTAAATGTAAGAAGCTCGCTTACGCTCGCTTCAATTAACGAGTTATATGGCAAGAACTTAAAAAAGTCCGACTATTTTCAGTTTTTCCCGTATTACACTGCCAGCACAAGTTTTTCGAAGCTGCAAACTTAAAGGATCACACTACCCTAACTGTTCCGAACAACAAATAAAATAAATCAGCTACATTATTATTAATATCTAACTTGACTGGCCTTATGTATAATAAAAGAAATCGGTAAACACTGAAATTACTTTAAGTTAATCTGATACAAACTAACCTACATAAACTTTTATTTCCTCTTTTTTTCCTCTTTTTTACCTCTTTTTCCTCTTTTTCCTCTTTTTCCTCTTTTCCTCTTTTCCAGGGGGGGGCCATGGCCCCCCCCTGCCCATAGGTATGGGTGCCCATGACCCAGCCAATTAATTGAAAATATTATAAAATATATCTCTTCCTACTCTACAGCTTCTGCTTGTATCAGGGTGAAATTTTACATGATTATATTTTATTTATTTACAAAACAAAGTGACATTTTTGACATATATAACAAAAATAATCAAAACAAGTCAAGTAACAGGCTTCCTTAATAACACTTTTTCCCGTCTTTTAAAGCTTACGTTTACGCGAGCGTTGCGCGTGAACCCTTGGGCGGATAACGTTTTCCGACGAACTCAGCCTGGGCATTGGTAAAATGAACATGTGTACCAAATTTCATCTAACTCGGTGAGCTTTTACTCAAGTTATCGTCATCTGTAGATTTCGTGACGGATTTTGCGTGACGGTGATTTTGTGATGGTTATTTTGTGACGGTGATTTTGGTCGTTTTTTTTCGGATTCACTCCCGGGGAAGTATCAATCTAAAGAGGGTGTTCTTCTTTACATTGTTACTCCCATTATAAATTCCATTTTCGGATAGATAATTTCAGATACATGCGTTAACGACCACCAAACACACAGTTAGACAAACGCAGAAATTTAGAAGGGTCCTCGGTTTTGCCATAGGACCTTAATAAAAAATAAGTAAATACGGGAAAAGAAGGAATTATTATGGAATTATTGCAATGACAATGAGTAATCAACTATTTTTAATTCGGGAACATAAGGAATTATGATGGAATTATTGCAATAACAATGAGTAATCAACTATTTTTAATTCGGGAACATAAGGAATTATGATGGAATTATTGCAATAACAATTAATAATCAACTATATTTAATTCGGGAACAAAAGTAATTATTGCAATGACAATGAGTAATCAACTATTTTTTATTCGGGAACAGAAAGAAGTATTGCAATGACAATGAGTAATCAACTATTTTTAATTCGGGAACAGAAAGAATTATTGCAATGACAAGGAGTAAGCAACTATTTTTAATTCGGGAACAAAAGTAATTATTGCAATGACAATGAGCAATCAACTATTTTTAATTCGGTAGCAGAAGGAATTATTGCAATGACAATGAGTAATCAACTATTTTTAATTCGGGAACAGAAGGAATTATTGCAATGACAATGTATCAACTATTTTTTATTGGGTAGCAGAAGGAGTTATTGCAATAATAATGAGTAATCAACTATTTATAATTCGGGAGCAGAAGGAATTATTGCAATGACAATGAGTAATCAACATTTTTTAACAGAAAGGGTGAGGGAGATAGAAAGTGGGATCGAAATCGAAAGACAGCATGCCGAAGGAGTAAGGCAACCAGTAGTAGGGAAGTAGGGGAAACATTAATAAAAAAAGAGAACTAGAGGAGGGTCGTTCGCGAATGATCAGGTTAAAAATAACAGGTTAGGTAAATCATCAAGTAACCTAGTTCCCTGTTTAATTAAACGACCATTCGCATTCGTAATCGTTCACGCTTACTCAGATCGGAGTAAGCGCGAACGAATATGAATGCGAATGATCTTCAATTGAACAGGGAATGAGATTATTTGATGATTTACCTAACCCGTTATTTTTAACCTGTTCATTCAGGATCGACGACGAAAAGTGTGAGGACAAGCTTGTACTTGCAAACATGGACCTATAGCCCAACTCCAGTCCCAACTTCCGCCACGAGGTTGGACAACCATTGTTGGTCAAGTGGCGCTTACTGTATTGAACGGCCAATATCTGGGCCCGCCATTATAATAAAATTAAAATTCACGCTAAACCGTATCAACTGATCCAATAAAGAAACGAAAATACTGAACTAATTTACTAAATTGGAACAAAGAAAAAATGAAAATGCAATGAATTGATTATGCCTTCATTTTTTAGGGTTTTTTTAGGGAAATTAATTTTTAAGTTTTTGGTAGTATTCATATTACGGAAAGTTTAAATTTTATAATTTAAATCAAATTATAATTATTATGACCAACGGGAGATAGACAGAGAAAAATAGACTCCAGCGCCGAACCACGTTATAGCGATATTCTCGGTCTAGTTCTATTGTCGTAAATGGTGGCTCCTAGACTTGTGGAAAATTGAAAGCTTAATTCGGGACTAGGTATCGTTATTGTCAGAGGAAATTATTCCTTAGTGTAGCTTAGTTGGCAAGAGCACTATACTGGAAATATAGAGGCCCGAGGTTCGAGTCCCGGCGCTGGAGTCTATTTTTCTCTGTCTATCACCCGTTGTTAATAATAATTATAATTTATTTAAATTAAAATAATATTTTGTATTTTTAAACTTAAGACGTTACTAATCTGATTAATCTGAAAATCCATCGATTCTATAGTTTAATGTGATTTTTATAATCCAAGGAACTCCAGCACATGATATATACCCATTGTTAAAAATGCAGTGTGCTCAGTAAAAAACATAAGAACGTGTATAGTGTATAGTAAACATACTTTAAACTGAGAGTGTTTAACTATAACGCAAAATTTGTTTACTAAATAAATAAAAAAGTATTAGTAAACAAAGTTTAGTAAACACTCTTAAAATATAGTGTGTTTCGTTAACACACTTAAAATGTATTGCTTTCATTCAAACAAACTATGCATCTTGTCTGTCTGTCTATCTGTCAGTAACGTTTACTTGTCCGACGATAACTTGAGTAAAGGTTAACCGATTTAGTTGAAATTTGGTATACATGTACCTGTACCTTTTACTAATGCTCAGGCTAAGTTTGGACAGCCTTATCCGTCCAAGAATTTGCGCGCAACGCTCGCGTAAACGCGAGCTTCAAATGTAAAATTGGAATTTCAGGATGGGAAAAGATTCTATCATCACTTATGCGATGAGACGGACATTTTTTTACAAATAACATTTTTTATTAAAACCAACAGCGACACCGCTATGAATTAATAAAGATCGTTAAAACTATTATAGTGGACCTAAACGTTTAAAATAGAGAAAACAACGTTTTTACCGATATCTTACGTTCTAACGTAACGATTTTAATATAACTTCATATACCTAAATCGTCTAAAGTATAATTGGAAGCAGGCATTTAAAATTTCAACTTGATACATGCAGTAGTTTTTGTGTAGCGAAGTGATACATTTCATAATAATTGTTCAAATTAAGCTATTACGGGTGGTTTAGATAGGCGTGAAGTCAGAGGTTTATCTAGGAAGGTGAGCTTTGTACCAAGTACCCCCACACTACCCACTTCCACTCTTACCTTCAACTATGACATTCATTATGATTAATGAATTTCTTCTTGTGAATTTCTATTAATGAAATTCTTCTTCTTCAGTATTCTATTGCAATACGCTCGCTTCAATGATAGAGCCATGCGATGCCTAGTATACAATGTGTTTGGTAAACACACTATGAATTTAGTTAATGAATATAAAAGTACTTTTTTAAAGGAATAAAATAACTTGTCTCTCCACGTAAATCACGTAAATAATTATTTACGAGGTACTATAATAGATTGTTGAGAGATAATAAATTATGTGTTGTAAATTGGAGAGATAATAACTTGTCTCTCCACGTAAATCACGTAAATAACTATTTACGAGGTGCTAGAATAAATTGTTGAGAGATAATAAATTATGTGTTGTAAGTTTGAGAGATAATACATTGTCTCTCCACGTAAATCACGTAAATAATTATTTATGAGGTGCTATAATAAATCGTTGAGAGATAATAAATTATGTGTAGTAAATTGGAGAAATAACAAATTGTCTCTCCACATAAATCACATATATAATTATTTACGTGAAGAGACAATTTATTTAATTTCTTTAAGATGACCTCCAAAGAGGCTTCTATAATTTAACGTGTACGTGTACGTGTTTAGTAAACACACTGTATTTAAAAATTGGGATGATTATTTATTCTTGTATCAAAAAGGAGTAGAATTTGTAAACTGATCTATCTAACCTCACCTTTCGATACAGTTTAATTTTTGACACTAAAATAAAAATAGATTAAAATCAATTGCTTTATAAAATACCTCAGAGTAAGGAAGGATTAGAGGGAGCAATGCGATTTGAAAAGTGGTTCATTATGCGACACCCATATACTAAACCTCTCAAGCGAGCTCAAACCGAACTAAAGTGACAACAGCACGATCACGTGGTCACTGGTCCTTGTCTTATTGGTCTATTCCTTGTCCTTACGTGCCCACGGACGCTTGTCAACAAAACCTTTAACCTCATCTTGTGCTTTGTTTGATTGTTTTATTATCGAAATGTCAAATATGTCAAAATATCAAATATATTTAACGTAACTGCCTTTAGATAATTAATACAGTTAACAACAAACGTTAAAGTACATATGTATTTATAAAGAAAACTGTATTAAAATATTAAATATCGTAAGAAAATATCTCATTATACTTATCCTTATCAGCTGACATCAGATAAATTTCGAGTTTTTATCGAGATATCGATGCTGTTTCACCAAATTGCCGCTTGGGAGGTTTAGAATATGGGTGTCGCATAATGAACCACTTTTTGAGACCCCGATTCTATAGTATTGTTCCCTCTACCCCTTCCTTTCTCTGAGTAAATTACTGCCAAGACAACAGGTTATTATTTTAATTAATGTTGGTCTAATTGACAGGTATTTAATTGATCATTAATTTAGAATTATGATATAAATATGAAGTGACAAGGGAGAAAAAAAAAGTTTAGGGTAGGAAACCTTATACAGGTTATGCATATATAAGACATGAAGAAGGTCACTGAACTGTCCTATGTCCTGCAAGTCTTGGATAACCGATCCTTAGTCAAGTCGAGCACTATTTGTCTTTAAATTATTAAATTACACCACAAACTGGTTAACAGAATGTGCCATATTAACTTATACCTCACTTAAATGTATTTTATTCGAGAATACTATACTTGGTTTACATTAATTGGAGTCAATTTGATTTATTTACTGTTCGCTTTTAGATTTCTGTATTCGAATTACGAAAAGAAACCTTATATAACGGCTCTGTCTGTCTGTCCGTTGGTGTCTGTCCGTTGGCTTGTTTTAATTCATAATCTACTATAGCTAGTATCATGAAATTCGGCACACAGGTGCATCTCGGCATTTGAGACCACTGGACACATTTTGGAGTTTTCACACTTAATATTTTCAAGATGGCGGCCAACAGGCGGGCGACTAAAAAATAGGTTTTAGTCACCATGACATGTTATATATCAGTTTAAAGGTCTTGAAATGAATAAAAAGAATATGCAACTTTTAAAAATTTTACACTTAATATTTTCAAGTTGGCGGCCAATATGGCGGGTGACTAAAGGCGACTAAAAAAAGTTTTTAGTCACCATGACATGGTATACATAAATTTAAAGTTCTTGAAGTGTAGAAAAAGAATATGCAACAATTAAAATTTTATACTTAATCGTACAGAAACCGGCGATTATCGCCTCACATAGTTACGTGAAGAGCCCCTTAGTTGTTAGATTTCTATACGAAGTACGAAAAGAAACCTTATGTAACGGCTCTGTCTATCTGTCCGTTGGCTTGTTTTAATTCATAATCTACTATAGCTAGGAACATGAAATTCGGCACACAGGGGCATCTCGGCGAGTTTTCACACTTAATGTTTCCAAGAGGGCGGCCAATATGGCGGGCGACTAAAAAAATAGTGTTTAGTCACCATGACATGTTATACATCAATTTAAAGGTCTTGAAGTGTAGAAAAAGAATATGCAACTATTAAAATTTTACACTGAATAATTTTAACTTAATCGTACAGAAACCGGCGATTATCGCCTCACGTACTTACCTGAAGCGCGCTTTACTTGTTTTGTTTCAAATCCTTTTCAGAACTGTTTATTTTAATTGGTTTACTTCTAAAATAATTTGTTTTAAAGATTTACCTTCAGCACTGTTGTTTTAATCGGTTCTAATTGAATCTCTGTTAATTTGATTGGTTCTATTCGAAAACCATTTTTTTTAAAGTCAATTTAAGCACTGTTCATTTGAGCGGTTTCAAATCGACAAACATTTGTTTTATGATTTAATTTAAGAACTGTTCATCTTATTTGATTATTAAGTCAATTTAAGAACTTCATTTAAACAGTTCTAATTGAAAAATGTTTGATTCATTGATTTACCTTGTGATCTATTCATTTAATCGGTTCTAATTGAATCCCTGTTACTTTGATTGGATCTATATTTAAGAACTAATTGTTCATTAAGTCAATTTAAGCACTGCTCATTTGAACGGTTCTAATTGAAAAACATTTGATTTAACTTGAGAACTGTTTATTTAATTGTTCTAATTGAATCCCTGTTACTTTGATTGGTACTATTTAAGAACTATTTGATTATTAAGTCAATTTAAGCACTGTTCATTTGAACGGTTCTAATCAAGAAACCTTCGATTTATTGATTTAACTAGAGAACTGATTTGACTTTAGAACAATTTTTGATTCTTATAAGAATCAATAAACTAAACAATTTGACTATATTTAATTTATGATAAGATTTTTATAATAATAATAGAATTTGTGTACACACAAAGAGTGACTTTAAAAAAAAAAAAAAAAAAAAAAAAAAAACACTTTAAATGATTCCACTTAAGGATTTATTAATGAATAGATTATTTTTATTGGATGACTTTATTCAAGATTTGGTTGTGTAATAGATGGTATAGTTTAGTGACCTAGTAGTAGTAGTGGTTAGACGGGTAGGGCGAATAACTTGTTCGAACCTAACAATCAGGCCACATTGGGCCCATTTTACTAACCACATGGTGGAGAGTTCCAGCCGCTTCCCACATCATACCTGTATATGGAACCACCGAAGTGGGTATGGTGTGGTCATTAGTGAGCAATTTAAATCAGAGCATCATGGTATCGACCTTGATTCGTCTCGACTCATTAGCTGGCCACACACAAGCAGATTCGAGGACCTGGTCCGCGGATCCTAGGTCTGTCGTTCCCCCACTAACGTGGAAACCCCGTCCGTTGGATCTAGTCCGTTAACTCGGTCCGCAGACGCGGTCCGCTCTTGTGTCGGGCAAATCCGCGGATTTTTCATTTTGGTCCGTGGACCCGGGTCTGTCCAGCACGCTCGACAGACAAGAGCAATAGACGACGGACGGGGATCTCAATACTAGCGACTGTGTCTCACTGTGTACGAGTGGGCAGTCAATTCTATACTTCAATTATTATTATAATTATTATATCTATTATATGTATATAAAAATAGATGTATGTCTGTCTGTCTGTGATTTGTAGACTTCGACACTTTTTGACTGAACGCCATGAAATTTGGGACTTGAGAAATATGAATTTTTCATGGAGAAGTATTATATGATTTCAAAATTTAAATTTTGGTACACAGAGGTACAGGATTCGGTGTACAAAAATCAAAATATATATACCCTTCATGATGCATGTCGTTGGAAATCTCTTTAAGAGTAAAGTAATTGTTGTTATGTACACATTTGTCATATTTTCACATAAGAGGGGTAAAGAGAACAGAAAAAAAAAAATTTTAATCAAAAATATTATAAATATTTCTGTTTTTGATCCGATTTTAATGAAAATAGGTATATGTGCTTTATTTTATGCCAGGAATTCGATTATGAAAGAATTTGTGTACATTTAGTACATTTGGGTACAAACGGTATCTAATGAATGTTTTAAGCTCAGGTTAAAGTGGAAAAAAATGTATTTGTTTTGCTCAATACATTTTTTTATGGAGAATGTTTTTATGATTTCAAAATTTTTCAAGCTAAAGCTTTTGCGGCTATTAAAATTTTTTTTTTTTATTTTTAAGTTAGAAATAAAAAAGAAAAACATATTGTAATTATTTAAAATATTGTGTAACTTAAATGAAAATGTAATATTCTTGTAATTGTTTAAATAAAAATAATTAATTAATTAATTAATATAAATTAAAATAATTAATATTTCGTACATAGAGGTACAGGGTACAATAGTATATACCCTTAATTATACTTTTCGTTGGAAAGTTCTTTGAGTGTACAGTAATTGTTGTTATGTACACTTTTATCATATTTTCATATAACAGGGGGGGGGGGGGGGGGGAATGGAAAAGCCTGGGAAAAATGTTTTTTATTTAAAAATTAGAATCCATGTTTTTCGCATTCAAATAGCTCATTTTAGATATTCAAAAGCTGATACCCTGTTTCACTAGTACTAGTGAATTTGTTTATAAACAAACAATCCTATTCAGATTTTCAAATACAATTAAAATATGTCACTTTTATGTAATGTGTATTTTTAACAAAACTATGAATATTACCTAATTTTTGAATAATTAAGAAAAATAAAATTCCTATTTTTTTATAAGATGTATCTTATGATTGCTATAGATTTTACTTAAACAAGCTAATTACTTTTAAATCGTCAATTAAGTGGTGCGTCTTTATTTATGCAATCCACTATTATTTATACCAAATATTTAATAATTAACTATAATTATATAATTATGAGCTTAATTTCTAGTTGTTGAGTATATGTCAATTTTATTTTAGTGTATTTTGATCAATTTTCATAAGTATATAATTATTAATAAGAATATATAATAACAAATTAAGGAATATCACTTCATTTTAAAAATTATTTTGAACAAATTATGTATTTTAAATTTAATTGTACTGTTTAGAATGCAACTTGCTATGGATATAAAACGTACTCTGCAATAAGATGACGTAATTTACTATGTAAGTATAATAGAAGTTGACGCAACTTACTTTGAGAAGATGCATCTAGTGTATCCATGTTGACACTGCTAACTCTCCTGAGTAACTAGGAATAATAAGGAATTATTGTGGAGTTTAAGATTCATACACAACTCCAGACTTGTTTTCTTAATTCTCCCCACCGTGTGCCACTAAACAGGTTGGAATGTGCAATTTCAACTCTGCTCGAGCTTACTTACCTCGAAAGCCTTACTTAGAAACTTGACTTTTTTCTATATTTCTGGCAAAAAAACAAAAAACAAAAGCAAAACAAACAATATTCTAGGATTTTTATTTTAAGATAATATATTTAAGATGGTACGGCCATAATAATTAAGTTTTAGTTCAAAAGGGTACAAAGTATAGTTAGGTTGGGCTGATGTCAATATTTATTTTAATATTATATATATATATATATATATATATATATATATATATATATATATATATATATATATATATATATATATATATATTATACATTATATATATAAAAGATTGTTTTAACAGGTTGCGTCATTTTGACTTGATTCTTTAATTTCTTGCCTTGTTTGACGAGGTTTACTTTATTGCACACTCGCTCGCATACATATATATATATATATATATATATATATATATATATATATATATATATATATATATATATATATATTGTATAAAAAACGTATTTTATATATGTATTTTAGTGTTGCTTATGTCTTCTAGTCTTCTATAAGTGTCATAGGATTTGAACTCTTTCGATGTGGTTTTAAATCAAATAAGGAAAAAAAAAATCATTTATGGCGCAAGAGCAAACAAGAGGCCACGGCCTACTAGACGACTATTTAATTAAATAATAAAAAGAGTATATTAATAGAAATATTTTTGTGAACAGATTGTCTTAAATTTTCTAATTACAACTAACTTCTAATTACTTAAGTGTTCCATAAATATATATGTTTAGGGTAGGGGTGGAAGACATGCCTATTATGGATAAAATGTCACATTTGAATTTCAAGTATGCCATATGATTACTAGATTTCGTTATTTACAAATAAGTGTTATACACTATAATAATTAATATACAAACAATAACAACGGGTCACACTTTATCAAACTCTTACCTCTTGGTAAATTGATTAATTTTTGGAGAATTAGTTATAGAACGAATAGAAGTATTTATAACAAATAATTATTTTTATCTACTCACGGCAGCAAAATTAAACATTGCTTAACAGTTTTTAGGCTGGAAAGTACTATTTCGCTGATTTGTCATAAAATTATTAAAAACAGGCAGGAAAGTAGTTAAAACAGTCAGGGAAATATTTCCCTGCCTAGGCAGAGAAAGTAACAGTGTTTACCACTGCGTGTCATAACGTTTGATTTTGTTTGTGTTTAGATTTATCTGTGTTATTTTAATTCAGTTAATACTTGTTTTATTACACAGCAGTGTCATATTATTAATGTATTAATAATATAATCATTATTTAAAAGTTTAAAAATGTTAAACTGAAAAAGTATTTTAATTGTAGGTCTTTGAATAACTAATCTCGAGTAACAAGTGGCAAAACTGGAGCACGACTTGTTTTGGTTTGAGTTTTTTGACAATTCATCTCAAACTAACTCTTAGCTAAGCTTCCACTTTTTATCTGCATAGCGTGAGTAGATAAAATATTGTATGCAACAAGGCAGCAAAGGAAACATTTCTGCCTCGTTATTCCTTGCCTGCCGTCGTTATTCCTTGCAGCAGTCAAATAGGTAAATTACCTGCCTCGGCTTCGCCTCGGCAGTTAGTTGTGATAGCCTGTCCTCGCCTTCGGCTCGGAGGCTAATCTAATCCCTCGTCAGTAAAATTCCATTTTGCTGCCTTGTTACATAAATAACTATTATTGAAGTATCTAAGGTAGAGCTGTAGTTCTATATCGATAATGTAATTTCATTGGTCAGCTTTAGTCCTTCTTCTCTGCCCCTGTTATCTCATTCTTCAGCCTTATTCCCTCTTGCCTACCACTGTAATCTCCAACTTTAGTTTTAGTTCATCATCCCTACCCCTGTAAACTCATTCTTCAGCTTTAGGCCCTCATCTCTACCACCGTAATCGTATTCTTAAGTCTTATTTTCTCTTACCTACCACGAAATCTCATTCTTCAGCTTTAGTCCCTCATCCCTACCACGTAATCTCATTCTTCAGCTTTAGTCCCTCATCCCTACCACGTAATCTCATTCTTCAGCTTTAGTGCCTCATCCCTACCACGTAATCTCATTCTTCAGCTTTAGTCCCTCATCCCTACCACGTAATCTCATTCTTCAGCTTTAGTCCCTCATCTCTACCACCGTAATCTTATTCTTAAGTCTTATTTTCTCTTACCTACCACGAAATCTCATTCTTCAGCTTTAGTCCCTCATCCCTACCACGTAATCTCATTCTTCAGTTTTAGTCCCTCATCCCTACCACGTAATCTCATTCTTCAGCTTTAGTCCCTCATCCCTACCACGTAATCTCATTCTTCAGCTTTAGTCCCTCATCCCTACCACGTAATCTCATTCTTCAGTTTTAGTCCCTCATCCCTACCACGTAATCTCATTCTTCAGCTTTAGTCCCTCATCCCTACCACGTAATCTCATTCTTCAGCTTTAGTCCCTCATCTCTACCACCGTAATCTTATTCTTAAATCTTATTCCCTCTTACCTTCCACTGTAACCTCCATCTTCAGCTTTACTCCCTCATCCCTACCACCGTAATCTCATTCTTCAGTTTTATTCCTTATTCCAACTGCTGTAATCCTATTCGTCATGCTTACTGCGTCATCACTAACGCCGAAATTAATCAAGTCTTAAACTCCAGCTCTTTTCCCTTATCACTACCATTGAAATATCATTATTTAGATTCTACCACACTCTATCAGACTTTTACTATAACCTGTGATGGATAAGCCACCACTAGAGCTTCCTAGCTGAGCCAGAAATTATTAATTATGAATAAGTTAACTGATTAGATCTTAGTACTCAATGGTGATTATATTATTTAATAATATCCCAAAAAACAAAGTTTTTAGTATTAATCATAAAAAACCAAAAATTTAATAGGTACTGACTGTGTTCCAAGTTTCGGTTCGATTGGATGACTGAAAGAGGATTATTTAGCCGTCTAAACATTTATTTTGGCTAGAAACATGAACCGATTTTGTATAATTTAAATGTTATAATTTGCATCATATATATATTTTTTTTATCTCTAGATAAATGTTTTGGTTTGTGATAATTTATTTTAATTTTGTTTTCTCGCTCGTATAAATGGCAATATTTCATGCCCATCTTATACTTGTACAGGCTCTGGTATTAATACAGAATAACCTTGTCCTTTTTCTTTAAAGGTCAATAAATCTTATTTTATAAGTATAAAAAATTACTTAAAACTTTGATTACTGTGAATCTCCTACGAAGATTGAGAGAGGGACAAACCAAAATATTTAAATGTAAAAAGAACTATTTGTAATGTAGACCGATTTCAATGAAAGTGAGTAAAATGTATCAAATTATGAACATTTTTTCTGTCAATAAAGTGAACCGCAAAGTAACTGGGTTGTAAAAATTGTTAAATGCCTAAATTATATACCAAATTGGTAACTTAATACTTAATGTAACATTATATTATGTAAAATGTGACAATTTCCATGTCAAACTGTTGTTAAAAGAGGAACATATAAGATAAAAAGCTGTACCATTTAAGCCTTAACAAAATTTGAGAGCAGATAGAGAAATGAGAAACATTGTTGAAACGGCAAGAACTAATTATGCACTCAAATTATTATTAAGAAGTTTTGGGCTGAAGCAGTTAATAATGCAGTTTATACTATTAATACTACTGGTCCTAGACTAAGTTAAGAAAAATTACCATATGGTATCTGGAATGAAAGAAAACCAGCTGTTAATAGCTTAAGATGTATAAGTAAATTGCTCTTAATGGATTTTTTTTTTAGGTGTAATAGTACAGTCAATCTGTCGTGATAAGAGGCTGTCTGCGGAAAAAATTCGAGGATGATTTTTTTTTTGCGGGGATCGTTTGGGACACATGAGAAAAGCTTAACTCCAACTTTTCGGGAACATCCGGTTGCGGAAGTACGGGGTACGGGGTACAAAAGTCTCAAAAAGTATATACCCTTCATGATGCATGTCGTTGGAAAGCTCTTTAATAGTACAGTAATTTTTTTTATATACACTTTTGTCATATTTTCATTTAAGAGGGGGCAATATGGAAAAACAAGAAAAAAAAATTATAAATGAACAGTAAATGTGTGCACAAAAATTACTGTACTCTTAAAGAGCTTTCCAACGACATGCATCATGAAGGGTATATACTTTTTTTACTTTTGTACCCCGTGCTTCCGCCGTCCGGATGTGCCACACTAATTGGCAGTCTATTTTTTTTTTTTTTTTTTTTTTCATAATTTCGTCAAACTTCAAAGTCCTTTAGAAATGGGTTAGGATAACATAAAATTAAGTTTAACTAGTGCATTTTGTAGGAAATTTTATCTACTTTTATTTCGAAGAGAATACAATTTTCTGATTTCGGTGTCGTCTATGAGTTATACTGAAAAAAGTGCAAAAATATCGAGGTTATTCGCCTACCAAAAGTAGTCCCAAGGGCTTTCGAGGTCACCAACTTGGTTTCATGCTCCTCTTTCTATACAAAACAATCCTAAAAACAAAAATCGTTTACCCTAATTAATGCAAGCTCGAATGTATCTATATATTGGCCTAAAAATAGTTAATAAATAAAAATAAGTTCAATGTTATAAATTATAATTGATGTTATATCTTTTAATATTTTGCTTACCAAAGGTAATGTTCGTTCCGGAGCTATGTGATATTTCTGAAGAACAATATCATTTGTGTCTCCGAATACAAATATCGAAAGACAAAAACCTGTTTCAGACATCAGGGAACATTTTTGGGGTCCCAGGTCCGTTTTGAAATTTTGACATATTACAAGAATAACATCATTTAAGTAAGTATACGAGGTATGACGCGAGGAAAGAGAATTTCAGTAATTGACCACTAATATTCTACGATTACTAAATTTTTTAAAATGTTTTTTGATCTATTATTTTTCCAAAGATTGTGGTCCTCAAATAAATAGCCTGAATCATATTGTTTAATAATTATTTGTTATTATAAAAGCTTTATACTATACCGCAATGCCTTAATTCAAAATAAATATTAGAATGGTTTCCCTTACGGGACAGTTGTTTGCTAAACCCGCTAAACATTCGCGTTAACTTGGACTGGCCTGAAATAGAATATAACAATATATTAACTAGCTTTCATCTTGCAACAGTGATCAGCAAATCAGTGTCTTTGATTTACACTATTAATATGAAATTTTGTAATAAAATATCTAAATAATTAATAGTCCAGAAGATAGCGTGCAAAAAAGTGTCTGACTAACATCAAGCTAGAATTTTGTATACAAGTTTATCTTTTAGTGCTTTTTAAGAGTATATTTATGGTCAGCTAAGTTCGTTTACGGGAAATTTTACTTGAACTCGGGATTTTTTACTTAAATTAAAGTATCAATTAAGCAAAAGTTAAAGAGCGTTCACGCTTCACGGTTCACGGTTCAAAGAAATCTGGGGCTATCTACGGGCTACTTTAAACTATAAAAGTTTCATACAAATCAGATAAGTAGGTACTTTTGAAGCTAGAGGTGTAAATTAATGTATGTTTGTGAGCATGTGGAAGAGAAACAAATGAGCTTAAAAAGTTGAAACTTATATGGGACCAACAATGGGCTACTCATGACCTACCACCCAAATTTCATTAAAATTTGACCTGTAGTTTTTAAGATACGTTGGTTCGCAAAAACTGAACGACAGAAAGAACGGAACCAAAAATGATCCCTGATGTCTGAAACAGATTTCTGTCTAGGAATTTTTAAAATCGGAGACCTGAAATTTTTCGTTCTTCAGAACGATCACATAGCTTCCGTTACCTTCGGTAAGCTCGGAAGCAAAAAAAATAGACTGCCAATTGGTGTGGCAAATAGCTTCCTCGCATCCTGTCTACGTACTTTATTGATTTCATGCTTTTACAAGTCATTATTGTCTAATTTATTTAATTGTTTCCCCCGTTTTGTTTTAATCTGTCAAAATTGTTTTGAATTTTTACACGAACTAAAGTATCAATTTAGCAAAAGTTAAAGAGGGCAGACGGTTCATATTAATCTGGGGCTATCAGCGGGTAACTTCCGATAAACTATAAAAGTTTCATTCAAATCGAATAAGTACGTTTTTGAAGCTATAGGTGTAGATAATGTATAGTCTAATAATAAGCTATAGTCTAAATAAATGTATTTTTGTGCGCATGTGGAAGAGCAACAAAAAGGCGCAGAAGGTTGAAACTTATATGGAACCAACAATGGGCTAATTATGAGCTACCACCCAAATTTCATTAAAATTGGACGTGTAGTTTTTAAGATATGTTAGTTCGCAAAAATTGAACGACAGACCGACCGTCAGACAGACACGGAACCGAAAATGATCCCTGATGACTGAAAAGGATTTCTGTCTTGGAATTTTTGAAATCGGAGACATAAAGTTTTTTCGTTCTTCAGGACGATCACATAGCTTCCGTTACCTTCGGTAAGCTCGGAAGCAAAAACGGAAAGCTATTATGTCCCGCCCATTTTGGCGGACAATGTGATTTTCATGATCCTGAGAATAAAATAAACTAACTAACATAAATCAAGTTTATGTTAGTTTGTCACTTGATAGGTTACTTATTCAAATATTACTCTAAATTAAAGTGGTCACCACAGATTCATGATTATTGAACAAATATATTTATGCAGAATTGTAATTAGTGGAAATAAATATTAAGCATTTTATGGTTCTAGTTTAATGATATTAACTCATCTAATTAAGTGTAGTAACGAGTGTGGTAACACAAGTGTGGTAACACAAGTGTGGTAACACAAGTGTGGTAACACAAGTGTGGTAACACAAGTGTGGTAACAAGTGTGGTTAAGTGTGGTAACGAACAAAAATATTAAAGAAAACAAATATAAAGTAGAGACAGAGTTCATTTTCTGAATTTATGTCCCATATTTAAATATTTTGTCTGTACTCGAAGAACTGAATTGGTCACTTTACTGCTAAAAACCCATAATAGCTAATGTTTAATATACACACTATAGTTGGTCACTGTTATCATTTCAGATCACTATTGTCAGTTTAGTTGGTTATCATTATCAGTTCAGTTGGCCACCATTATCACTTCAGTTGATCACCATTACCACTTCAGTTGATCACCATTATCAGTTCATTTGGTCATCATTATCACTTAAGTTGGTTACCATTATCAGTTTAGTTGGTTATCACTATATCACTTAAGTTGGTCCATTCGCCATATATTTTTAAGTTGGTCCATGGGCCATTAATTATCATTTTCTTTGGTCAACATTGTTGTTGACAATTAGCTATCAATTGGTTGAAAACCAACTGATCAGCTCGTCGAATGATTGTGATGTAGACCCTTACTTTGGTATGTCGGCTAATGATTCTATACTTTATATTAATTTTAGGAGTGTAAAATAGCTTCTGTTCCCATCCGCTAATCTATTTTGCACCTCCTGAGTGACTTTGTTGTTACTAGTTTGTGAGTGAAGATACCTGAACTGTTTTGAAGTCTTGAACCGATCCAATTTCCGAATGATCTCATATCAGGGCAATTTTAAGGTATGATGGCTTGGTTTAAAAATTGTGGACGCCATATTTAACTATACTTAAGGCCGATTTAAACTTTGAATAGTAGCAAGTGATGTGATTAGTGATAAGTTATTGCATAGTAAGAATTTAAGTGTTAAGTGCTTAGTAGAAATTCCAAACATGTTTACACAGTGTTTAGTTCATTAGTTGCTTAAAGTTCTAGATATAAACCACTGTTGTAAGCACTCGTGCTTATCAGTTTGCACTAATCCTCTCTAATCGCACTTAACGCGTCCTTTAACACATTGCACTACAAGTGTCGGCCACTTGGCTGATTACCACAAGGTTAATTAATGTAATACATATAGCTGAATGTTTATGTATTATTTGGTAATAAATGAATATATCAAACCTATCTATCTTTAATATTTAAAAATGTAATGGTCATTATTTGTATTATGGCTATGGCAGCTTTATCAAGTAAATGCTGATCCAGATGGTTTCAAATGGCCATTTTCATTATGATCACATTTACATAAGAACGAGAAAACTATTTTGTACTTGCAGCTTTATCAAGTGTAAATAATGATCTAGATCAGGTGTCTACAAACTACGGCCCGTAAGACGTTTTCATACGGCCCAAAAGTATATCCAAATTTGGCTCATACAAAAGAAGTGGATCCATGGACAATGCAAAATTAGAAGTTCTTCATAACCCAATGCCATTTTAAACATCAAAAAAGATCAGTACGAGTCAAGTTGTTTAGGCCAAAATGGATAGTGCTTGTCCGGATATTTCCTACCATTGTAAAGTACAATAACTGAGTTACTTAATCCGGCCCGCAATAGACCATCCTATCCAGATCCGGCTCTTCAGCCAAAAGGATTGGAGACCCCTGTTCTAGAGTCTTACAGACGGGCTAGGGAAAAGCATCATCATCCCTGGCGCTATAGCTCTCGAAGAGCCTGGGCCTGCAACACAAACTGTCTCCAGAGGTCTCTGTCCTGGGTCACAGTCCTCCATCATCTGACTCCTATACGTCTGAGGACGTCTTCCAACTGGTCTCCCCATCTCACCCCTGGGTGTCCTCTTTAAGCGTTTTCCCCCAGCATTTCTTTATAAACCTTTTTCACCACTCTGTCCTCTGGCATTCTCTCTAAGTGGCCAATCCATCTCAGTCTTCCTTAACGGATTTCACGGACTACGTCAGGTTTTCTATACATATTATATATTTAAGCATTGTTCCGTCTTCTTCACCGATCCTCCTCACACACTGGGCCATAGATGCAACGCAACACATTTCTTTCCCAGTGGCGTAACAATTCCTCATCTCTACTAGCCAGTGTCCATGACTCTGACCCGTTTATAGGATTACTCGTCGAATAATGGCGATGTAGACCAGTACTTTGATATCTCAGCTAATGGTCCTGCTTTTTATTTATCTTAGGAGTGTAAAATAACTTCTACTCCCATCCGCTAAACTAGTTTGCACCTCCTGTGTGACGCTGTTGTTATAGTATTAATTGTGAGCCAAGATACCTTAACTGATTTGAATTCTTTAACCGATCTCCACCGAATTCCACCTCAGCTTGATGAGGCATTACACCCCTACGACTCATTAGCATGTATTCTGTCTTAGGGAGTATCACTGGAGTAAATTATATTTCATATAATTTACAAGTGTTCTCATGAAAGTTAGATTTTTTTTCTAATAGAATAATGTGCAGTTTTTTTCTACAAATTATGAAAGGTCTTTATCATAGCCCGGATACGATATGGAGCGACACAAATGTACGTGAAACCTTTATATTTGCCGACAAAGATCTTTACAAACTTAAACATACGTCTTCATTACTTTACTTTAACTTCCACGGCGCATTAATCTTTAATGTGTGATTTCGAGTAAAACATTATCAACGTTCCAAACAGCAAGATGTATCATATTACAGTATTTAATGTAGAAATTAAAGAGAAAGCAGACCAACTATTTATTTTTATTTTCCATTGTTTTTTTTTACATTTTTTTTTTTAAACTTTTCATACTTTTATCAATTAATTTTATAGCCAACGATGGTAATAATAGCAATATAATATGTTATCTAATGAGATAAATGTTAATATTATTATTATAGATTATTGGTTTTTTTTTTTTTTTTTTTTTCTTTATTTGGCATTGGCGATTATTGGTTTTAATTTATTGATTTTTATTTTCTTTATTTAACTGAAACTTTTATATTATAAAATTGAAAATTTCATTCACAAAAATAATTTTTAGAATTTCAATCTCCACTTTTATTTTACGTCCAGAACCATATTATACATATACTATATTAGATAAACTTTTAATATTATATATTGCTCATTAGATTATTACTGGACGGATGATCAATATTTAAAATAATATATATTCGATCAAATCACTTGATAATTATTATTATAATAATAATCAGGTTGAAACAATCTCATATTAATTGTTAATTCTCAAATATATAAGATTTTTAAGGTTGTACATTCTATTATCATGTATTCTATTAAGATTAGTGACTGTCACCAAGAATCATTAAGACAAAGCAAGATTAAAAAAAATACATGGGATTACACAAAATGGCGACAGATTTAGGTTGAAATTTAGAGGATTTATATATCTTATAGAAAGGTATATTATATATCAGCAATGAAATACCGTGTTTTTGCACACTGCAATAAGGTACACAATTTGTGTTAGTGAGAGACACCAAGGGATGTGCCACGTAAACGTGACACATAGGAACATGTTCCAACATTAGACTAAACGTCACAAAGATGTTGGCTCGGCATTACGCCATGTCCTGCATCGTTTCGTCGCGTCTGACTCATCAGGGGCCCGACGATGCCCACCCAACTCTGGACCTATCCCAAATCAAAAAGATCAGATATAGGAATTTATCAGAGACGAGCGTGCTCTCACACCGCCATTCTTGCTTGGCTGGCAAAACAAATCAGCAATGAAATACCGTGTTTTTGCACACTGCAATAAGGTACACAATTTGTGTTAGTGAGAGACACCAAGGGATGTGCCACGTAAACGTGACACATAGGAACTGGGTGGGCATCGTCGGGCCCCTGATGAGTCGGACGCGACGAAACGATGTAGGACATGGCGTAATGCCGAGCCAACATCTTTGTGACGTTTAGTCTAATGGTGTCACGTTTACGTGGCACATCCCTTGGTGTCTCTCACTAACACAAATTGTGTATATTATATATATACAGGGTGTTCCGCATAAGTACCTACAGAGAAAAACCTATGAATCAACATCAAATTTCAGACCAAAAATGTCATGTAAACTTAGGTCCTATCGACCTTCGTTTTCGAGATATATCGATATATCGATTTTTTATTTAGGTCTTGTTTTTAGCCATAAACTACGTAATAAATAAATATCTAAATGAGATAGAAAGATGCAGTTTGCAGCATCGACAAGAACATTAAATTTGCTTTAAAAAATCACTAATTTTAGTACATAATATGTTTATTAGCTTAGTGATAATGCAAGAGAAACATTAAAATTGGAAATTATATCCAATGTTTATACAACTTTGAGCTTCCATAACTTTTATATCTTTATGCCTAATGTAATGTTTAAATTGCTTAAAAAACTGCGCAATTTTATAAGCTTTAATTCGATATAGCATTGTCTACAGTTTAGGTAAGGGTTCATAGAGAAATAGTAAAAATAACTATAAGGAAATCAACTTATTCACATTAATATTTATTTACAACTTTTCGAAATAACCACTATTTTCATATAAACAACATCAACACCTTCTTCAAATGCTTTGTGTTGCACTCCTTATCTCTTCAACTTCTGCCTTATTTGTTCAAATGCAGAAATAATTCTATCCATTAGCTCTCCTCTAGTATACACAATTTTTCTGCATACAATACTTTTCACTAGGCCCCACTGATAAAAGTTTACTGGGGTAAGGTCATTCAGCCAGTGCCTAATATTTCTGGCAAACTGGGCAGGACATCCATCCAACTGTAGGTACCTGCTGATTCCTAATCGTGGTAAGTCCTCAATTAATCCAATAAAAAAAAAAAAAAAATCCACAAATTTCACCAGTAAGGCGTCCTTGAAGGAAATGAGGTCTAACTATTCTGTGACCAATAATACTAGCCCACACATTTACAGAGAACTGGTGCTGAAAATGGTAAGGCCTCGGTCCATGCGGATTTGCAATAGACCATGTATGAGTGTTGTGAAAATTAACAGCACCAGCTCTTATAAAAGTGGACTCATCGGTCCACAATATTAAATGTGAAACATTTCTTCGTATTATCCAAATGCAGAATTATACCATCGCAGCAATGTCAGCTAGGGTCAGCTCCTGGACGGGAGTGTCATGAAAGGCACAGTTGATTTCTTTTTCAAAATTCTAAAAATGAGTCCCTGGAATTCCCAATATAGCCGAAGCCCTTCTAATACTGGTCCTAGGATCAGTATGAAAATGATTCAGAACTAATTCTTCGTTGAGACCTCCAGCAAAGGTCGTTCATGATGACGGGGATGTGCAATAGAGCCTGTTTTTCGGCTTTTACTTTCGACAACTTAAAAAATTTGATAGGACGAATGTTGTCTGTTTCGGAAATGCCTGGCATATTCATGAGCAGCGTCACTGCTATTCTTCAGAAACAACCGCGCTAGCATAAGAAAAGAAAACACTCATATTTTAATTTAAAATTGCAGGAAAATTCATAGAGCTGTTATTTAATAAGTTGATTTCCTTATAGTTTTTTTTACTATTTCTCTATGAACACTTACTTAAACTGTAGACAATGCTATATCGAATTAAAGCTTATGAAATTGCGCAGTTTTTTAAGCATTTTAAACATTACGTTAGGTATAAAAATATAGAAGTAATGGAAGATCTAAATTGTATAGGCATTTGATATAATTTCCAATTTTAATGTTTCTCTTGCATTATCACTGAGTCGATACACGTATTAAGTACTAAAAGTAGTGATTTCTTAAAGCAAATTTAATGCTCTTTATTATGCTGCAAACTGCATCTTTCTATCTTATTCAGATTTTTATTTATTACGTAGTTTATGGCTAAAAACAAGACCTAAATGAAAAAATCGATATATCGATATATCTCGAAAACGAAGGTCCGTAGGTCCTAAGGTTACTTGACATTTTTGGTCAGAAATTTGATGTAGATTCATAGGTTTTTCTCTGTAGGTACTTATGCGGAACACCCTGTATATATATATATATATATATATATATATATATATATATATATATATATATATATATATATATATATTTTTTTGTTTTTTTTTGTTTTTTTTTAATGAAATTCAGCTCAGTCGGCGAAATAGTTCAGAAATTGTTTATGCGTTAAGCCTCGTCCAGACTGCCGAACCGAACAGAGGAAACGAGCCGAGCATTGGCCTCTGCGCATGCCCAGTCTGAGATGCGCATGCCCTGTCTAAAGTGCACATGCGCATCTCAGACTGGGCATGCGCAGAGACCAATGCTCGGCTCGTTTCCTCTGTTCGGTTCAGCAGTCTGGACGAGGCTTTAATGTTTTTAAAGTTCAAAAGTTGATCTTTTAAAAATGGCATAATTTTTCGATTTTTTTTCTCACTCTGAAAAATGGGTAAATGCGCAACAACATGAAAGGACTGATTTTTTTTTACTTAAGTTTCAACTCTCTAGCTTAAAACTGTGTGAGTTTTGCATGACACAGACAGACAGACAGACACACACACATACAGACAGACAGACAGAAACACATCCAGCTATAAACCAGTCAAATCGTATTTAAAATACCCAAAACGGAGAATTTCGTTGAAATCTCGGTTTCGGATTATTTGGGTGAAAAAAATACTTTTGTTGTGTCGCACATAGCTTCCTCGCGCCCTATCGCGTACTTTACTATGTTGTACATTTACAACCTATTGTTGTCGAATTAATTTAACATCCTTCCCCCTTCATAAATCTCCAATTTTTTTTTATTTTTTTTTACAGGAATAAAAGTTAACATAGAAAAATTTAAAAAGCGCAGACGATTGAAATTAATATGGGAGCACCTAAGAGCTGCATTATACCAACCATTCAAATTTCAACTACTTTTAACATTAACCGACATGGGACTAAAAAATTCTCTAACTTCTGAAACAAATTTTTTTTTTGGTAAGCTCGGAAAAAACATAAACCAAATATATTTGCTGATTCAACTATATACTACATTTCCATGGGTTTTCAATACTGTTTTGAAACAATATTTTGTTTAAAACCTAATGTTTTTCCATAAGGAGTTTTCAAAACAGTTTTCACAACAATTTTGAAAATGATAAACTAGTTATAGATAAGTCGGGTTATCATATTGCCGCATCATATACTTCCTGCGCATGTCTTAATTCTGTTTTCAATTCAGTACCAGTTTACATGTTATTTTTTTTAAAATCTGTTTCAATGCCAAATCAAAAGCTGTTGTGAACTTGAACTTGAACCGTTTTGAAATCATCGTTTCCATGGGGTTTTGAATACCAAATCAGTTTTAAAAACTGTTTTTTAAAACCCATGGAAATGTATAGTAATAGTTTTGATATTTTATTCTTCCCGCTTAGTATTTACTGGCATTTTCTGTGCTTTGCTTGTATACTTTTGTTTACTTGTTTTTTCAGCTTTAAGAATTAAAGATAGTATTTTGAGGCCCAAACAGGAAATGGAAATAAACTTATTAAATAATTGGTATATTAAAAAAAAAAACACATAATAATAAAGGTAATTAAGATTAAATAAAGGTAATAACGTAATTAAAATTTAAAAGAAAAAAATACTAGTTACACAGAAGAAGCAAGTAGAAATATAGTAAGAAACGTAGAAAAGCAGTAAATAAACAAGATGAAATACAGTAGAAAACGTAGAAAAGCAGAAATTAAACATGATAAAATAAAGTAGAAATAGTAGACTTAGTATTTACTGGCATTGTCTGTGCTTTGCTTGTATACTTGTTTTTTCAGCTTTAAGAATTAAAGATAGCATTTTGAGGCCCAAACAGGAAATGAAAATAAACTTATTAAGTAATTGGTATATTAAAAGTAATTGAGTAATAAGGAAATTAAAATTTAAAAGAAAAAAATACTAGTTCCACAGAAGAAGCAAGTATAAATATAGTAGAAAACGTAGAAAAGCAGAAAATAAACAAGATGAAATACAGTAGAAAACGTAGAAAAGCAGAAAATAAACATGATGAAATACAGTAGAAATAGTAGACTTAGTATTTACTGGCATTGTCTGTGCTTCGCTTGTATACTTTTGTTTACTTGTTTTTCAGCTTTAAGAATTAAAGATAGTATTTTGAGGCCTAAACAGGAAATGAAAAAAACTTATTAAATAATTGGTATATTAAAAAAAAAAAAAACATAATAAAGTTAATTAAGATTCGTTAATTATTATTTTTCTTTCTAGAGTATTAATATAACAAAAAAAGCCAAGTGTAAATGCTTCAGAGCGTGTAAAGATGGTAGCTTAATATTTGTATAATTGCATTATGCAGTCGAGTTTAGTAATTATTTTTATTACTGTTTTAGGGAAACAATGCTTCTTTACTCGTACTCGTTTTAATAACCCAGACCGGTTTGCATTTAATTAAAATTTTATAATATTTGTTTAAAAATAAACTTGTTATGTTGTCATTAGATCAGACCGTCAGACAAACAGAATTATTCGAATCTTATTTAAGGATGTCCTAAGCATATCAATTAGGTCCAAAAAGGAAGTTAAAAAAATAATTAAAATAAACTTATTTAATAATTAGTATATATTAAAGAAATGCAACAACACATAAAAAAGGTGATTACATTCGTAAATTAGTATTTAAAATTCTGAGATCAAAAGATTTTTGCTGTCACAAATTTTTCTACCTCTTTGTGTTTTTTTTTTTTTTAAACTTCTCGATCAACTGAATTACATGTTATTCGAGTATAGAAATAACATGAACTCAAAGAGATCAACAGTGAGAAACATGTCAGACCTGTTTGCATGTAATTAATACTGTATAATGTAAACTAAAATTCCTGTAATGTTGTCATTAGAATAGACAGACTGACAAACAGAAGTATATACGAATCTTTAAATTAGGGATACCCGAAGCATATCAATTCGGACCAAAAAGGAAGTTAAAAATAATTATTATTAAAATAAAAATTATGATCACAAACAAAGAAAAAAAAAAAAAATAATAATAAAACGGAACAAAAAAAAGGCAATTATACATTAAAAAGGTAATTATAAAAGATGTTAATTACACAAATTTACATGTTTTGTTTAATATTTAATATAATTTTCTCGGGAAACGTCTAAAATATTATTTTAGCATTTAATACAGAATGAATACCCATTTTTTCTATTTTAGTTTCTTTTACTAATATAATAACTGAAGGAGATTATTTTATAATTTTATCATTAATTAAACATTCGTTTGTTCTCGTGTAATGTTGATATTAAGTAGCGTAATTTTATAAGCAGGGAACAAAATAAAATTTAAAAGAAACAAATACTACTTACACAGAAGAAGCAAGTAGAAATTTAGTAGAAAACGTAGAAAAGCAGTAAATAAACAAGATGAAATACAGTAGAAAACGTAGAAAAGCAGTAAATAAACAAGATGAAATACAGTAGAAAACGTAGAAAAGCAGTATATAAACAAGATGAAATACAGTAGAAATCGTAGAAAAGCAGTATATAAACAAGATGAAATACAGTAGAAAACGTAGAAAAGCAGTAAATAAACAAGATGAAATACAGTAGAAATCGTAGAAAAGCAGTATATAAACAAGATGAAATACAGTAGAAAACGTAGAAAAGCAGTAAATAAACAAGATGAAATACAGTAGAAAACGTAGAAAAGCAGTAAATAAACAAGATGAAATACAGTAGAAAACGTAGAAAAGCAGTAAATAAACAAATAAAATACAGTAGAAAACGTAGAAAAGCAGTATATAAACAAGATGAAATACAGTAGAAAACGTAGAAAAGCAGTAAATAAACAAGATGAAATACAGTAGAAAACGTAGAAAATCAGTAAATAAGCAAGATGAAATACAGAAGTAAACGTAGAAAAGCAGTAAATAAACAAGATGAAATACAGCAGAAATAGTAGACAAAATTAGAAAACCGTAGGACCATGTAGCAATAAAGTAGAAGCAAGTAAATAAAGAGCAAAACAAATATAACGATTGCACTAACATGTCAAACTTAATGCAAAAAAAAATAAATTAATAAAAATAGCCGAAAAGTATAAATAGAAAGAAATATAATTTAAAAAAGGAAATATGAAGAGAAATTTAAGTAACATTAAATTGACTTTGTCAATAATAATAAATTATTGGTGTTTTGACAGAGATTTTGTGGTACCACTTCTTAATAAATTATGACTAGAAGTATTACAACAATATTGTGACCAAAATTTGACATTAAAATACACAAAAGTGAATTTTCTTCTCTTTTGTGTCAATAGGAATGAAATAAAATAGACTACCTCATTTCAAATGGCTATATTTCGTTCTCTCATTGGAACATTATCAAACCTGCAAGAAATTGACAAAAATTAAAAATACAGATCTTTTTACAATAATATTATGCTTAACTATTTTAAATGTAGTTACCTATTTAGAATGATTGAAGAAACTCTTCAATTGTCAATTATAAAAGTTAAAAATTATTACTAAAACAAGTAAAACGTCAATAACAATTAAATAAGAGGAGTGAGTCACTTCACTCACTGAGATTTGTTCCATGACTGACCTTATATTGTGAAAAGTAACGGTATTATCAAAATAAATTTATTTATCCACCCAACTCTGGACCTATTCTAGATTAAGAAGATCAGATATAGGACTTATCAGAGACGAGCGTGCTCTCATACCGCCATTCTTGCTTGGCTGGCAAAACACATCAGCAGAGTAATACCGTGTTTTTGCACACTGCAATAGGCTACACAATTTGCGAGAGACACCAAGGGATGTGCCACGCAAGCGTGACACATAGGAACTGTTCCAACATCAGACATATCGTCATTAAGATGTTGGCTCGGCATTACGCCATGTCCTGCATCGTGGCACATCCCTTGGTGTCTCTCATCTTAATGACGGAATGTCTAATGTTGGAACAGTTGCTATGTGTCACGCTTGCGTGGCACATCCCTGGGTGTCTCTCGCAAATTGTGTAATATATATGTATATATATATATATATATATATATATATATATATATATATATATATATATATATATATATATATATATATGTATATATATATATATATATATATATATATATATATATATATATATATATATATATATATATATATATATATATATATATATATATATATATATATATATATATATATATATATATATCTCATATGAAGAAAGGCTTATTTCTTTCATAAAGAGTTCGTTAACATGCAATCTATTTATAGAACTGATTTCTACGATAGGGAAGTAAAAATACTAAAATGAAATGTACAATATAAAAGATCTACAAATAAATAAATTACTCACAAAAGATATATATTTTTTTCTTTTTTTTCGGATAGGGACGTTCTTTTTAAAATCAAGAAGCTCAAGAACTCGGCAGTCTCGACAAGTTATTTTTTAAGTATAATAAGGGTACTGGATATATTTTTGGTTTTATTTTTAGAGACGGGCGAACACTGGCGCGTAAAGAAATAAGAAGAAGAGGAAAAATATAAAAATAAAAAAACCTCAAAAGTGCGCCAAGAGGTTCTTTTCGCTCTCTGAGGTCGATCCACCTTCTTCCAATTAAAAGTTAGGAAGAAAAGAGAGATAAAAAAATAAATAAAAATAAGAATAAACCAAAGACGCGGCACAACATTTCGTACGTTGAGCAAGGTCAGTTAAAGCTGAAAAACCTTCGACTTGGGACCCGCTAAAAAACTTATTATAATATCCCAGCCTTCTCAAAATAACTAAAAAGTTTAAAAAAAATAATAACAACTACAAAAGTTATCTTTATTTATTACTTGCATTTATTTTTATCTTTTTAATTTTAAGATACGGGTCCAGTTAAAAAATGTTTATTTAAAAGTAACTTCTACCAATTGAAATATATATTGCAATTATACACATACAGACATAAGTCAACAAATTGTTTTTTTCAAAATATACGCGCGGATATAATATTAAACAATACGTATATACACGTTTCTAATAAACACAACTAACATATTAACATATATACATATAAATATATATATAAACGTTTATGTAAGGTTATCATCTATGTATGTTTGAATGTTTATAAGTAATCTTATCGTCTTCCAATAAATCGTACACATATCTTTTCAATATACCTTACTTTAATTGAAGTTTTAAAAATTATATAATTGCATTTATATACATATATATAAATATGTAAATAAAAAAAAAACAAAATTCATGATGAATTATTATGTTTCTCGTATTTCAGATTAAGCTGACTACAGACGCATTAATGCATACTATATCTGCTGACGTCCACAATATATATATATATATATATATATAAGGATGTATGTATAATATTCACAGAGAAAACGAAGATTTAACCTTCTAGCGGTCATTTCTCCCTGATTTTTGCGTGTGATTTTTTTCCCTCTTTTTCTTTATCATCTTCTTCAGGACTGGTGGGTAGCCAATGTTCGGAAAAGATCGTTTAGTTTCGTATTCCATTCGGGTTGATGTCGTCATATGAATAGCCTTTACGTCCCCTCTAGGCTTTTTTTTCTTTCTTTATTTTATGAAGTCTTATCCTGTATTTCGTTTTATTCTTCTTTATTCTTTTTTCTTTTTCTTTCTTTACGTTTAAACTACTATGTCTGGTTTTCGTTCTAGAGTAGAACGGGGGTTTCTATGAGTGACGTCAGTAGTTGTTGACTTCCTGACAAAGAAGAATTACCATTGACCGTTAAAAAGGATCATTGATGCCAACTTTATTCTTTTTTATTTTTCTTCCGTTCATCGTCTATTCTTTTTTATTTAATATTACTTCATCCATTATTTTTTTACTATAATTCTATATGAGTTTATAATTATATATGTTTTAAATATTTATAGTCAAACTACTGGTTTTAGTATAAATGTTATAACTTTCCGATATGCTTTATGCTCTGTAAATGCATTTTTTTTATAAATAGAAAAAGGAAAAAAATGTTTAGTTTTATTTATATGGTTTAATTTATAAGTTAATTACTGCAAAAACACATTAGTGGTTTAATCTAAATTAATATAATTGTCTGCCCACTATTACAATCTGACTTACTACTTTTAATGATAATTTGAAATAGACTTAATAAAAGAAAAAAGTTTTAATAAGTACAAAAAGTAGATGTATTAGGATAAGTCCAGATTAAGGGCTGGCGAGGTTACTACACCTGTGTTAAGGGTTCAATAAGGGACGTACTTAAAATAAACTAAAACCTTCGGTAAGTTCGGAACCAATTATCTACTTTAATTATTAAAAAAATACAGAATGAGCGTATAGAATTAAAAGCGGAACAAGAAAAATAATAAACAGGTCAAGTGTGTGCTGGTCAGCACACAGCGAGGGTCCGTAGGCCACACTGTATAGTTTAAGTAGTACCCTGTTGATGGTGTTTTTTAAAATTCTAAAAAGCTTATTTTGAACTATCATACGGGTCTGATATTCTCAAAACACATTAATAAACTTCCGATAAAGTATTTATTTTGCCACTGAACCGGACTACAACCATATAAATACATCGAAAAGACCATAATTATAAAAAAGCGTATTTTGTCAATAAAAAATAAAATAATATTTTTTTTCGAAATTTCCAAAAAGTGGTATCTTTAATTTTGGTCGAAGAATGTTCAGGAATTTTTTCAGATTTTTTGCACTCCACATAAGCGAGATAGAAGGGGGGGGACATGTTTCACACCCGCTTCAAACTTGCCTACGCTCGCCCTATCAAAGTTATAACCAAAGAATTATATATTTTTGTAATCAGCTCGACGTACCCTTTCATATGATACCCCTCACGATGCCGAAAAAAATGTAAAATTGTTAACCCTTAAGTTTTTTTACCCTAATTTTTTTGAAAAATATTTTTTTTAAGTCGCTATATTTTTAAAATATGTGGGTAGGTACAAGACATATACATGTCAAATTTCAAAGTGATCGGACGAAAGGTGTAGCCGTGAGAGCATGCGACAGGACGTACGGACTGACACACAGGAAAATATAAGGGTCCTTGGTTTTGCCTACGGACCCTAAAAATCAGTTTAATAAATTTAATAATCTTTTATAGAAACAAGCAGTTAAATTAGGAGATCAGTTATAATTAGGGTCAATTTTTGTTTTTTTTTAGTTTTCACATTGCAATTTTGGTCTTAATGGTTTCAATTACGTCACTACCACAGTTATATGTTGCAGACTATAGACATTTTTGAAGCGTTAAGTTTCTTTTTGTAGCTCTAAGCTATTACTCAAGAAAAAAAAACATAATAATTAATGATTAAATCCTCACTAACATCAAGTCACATTATATAAAAGTACGTAGCCCCCAAAAAATTATTTTTAATCTTTTTTTCAGCAATGACATGTACATATAAAAATTCCAATCCTTGTAACCATAATTCCATCACCATGATAATATAGAAAACCTTCTTTATTTCTTTTGAAACATGCAACCAGATATCTTCATTAGATAACACGCTATATATACACTCACACACACACAGATAATATATATATATATATATATATATATATATATATATATATATATATCCCAAGGATCCTGTTTCATGAAATGCATTGTGTTTTCTTCGGACAAATTTTTTGTGGGTCTTTCGTGAGAAAATTTGTATATATATATATATATATATATATATATATATATATTTAATGGAGTAATTAATTTGTATATTTTTTATACACTATACCAAAAATACCTGGAGTAGATAATTTATCTACTGTACAAGGTATGAATATATATTTTTTTTTTATACTAACTGAATACTGAATCAATACAAAAATTATCTTAATGTTATTTAATGTGGAAAAAATTAATTAGCAAATAACAATATGTTTATCAAGTGCAAACTATAAGAACTGTTGGTTTATTAAACTATGATGATAATTGCTGAATCATTTTTTTTTATTTACTTATTTGCATAATCTTAATTGTAATCCTTTGCACAATATATTTTTTTATTTATTTAATTACATAGTTAAATTATTATTTTATTTATATCATTTGTCATTGATTACTTTTTTTTTTGAAGACAAAACAACCGATATTCATTATCCTTGACATATATTGATGTGAATAATATCCTCTTATTTTAATAAAGTAAACCAAAGAGCAAAATTCATCATCACCAGTTTATTGATTGGTTCAATTATGACAAATAAGTTGTAGAAATAGATCAAATAATACTGTATAAAGCCTCCCCCCCCCCCAGAGCCCCACAAGGAAATGTACAGACTTAATAAAATACTATTTACTTATACGACATACCTACGCATCAATCCCTTCCGTAAAAGAAAGGTCCAGCCCTCCCAGAAAAAAAATCATCGGTGGTCACAGCAACAAGTAGATTGACTGCTAATACAAAGTAACAATTTTTTAAATTAATAGTAAAAAATTATTTTTAAAAACAAGCCTTTTTTCGTATTCTTTTCAACAAACCCTTTCAATTGATACCCATGTTATGTGCGTCCTTAAAAAATAACTAGTCCGCCTAATCTTGGGCTGCCCGCCATATTGGATTTAGAATGACGTCACTTAGCTAACCATGCATTGTCAACCAAAATAAACGTGTATGCAAAATTTAAATTCAATTTGTTGAGGGTAACTGCTTTAAAATTCAATTGCAAGATTTGACCCGAACATATGTACATACAAACATTGCAAGTTAAAATAAACGCTTGTAAAATCAGTAGTGTTCAAACCAAATTGAATATTTTTAACAAAGAACATAAATAATTAATTAAAAATGAAACCCATGTAAAATTTAATGTTCAATTTATAATTATGTGCCATCCTTTTAGGTAAGATGTATTACACTGGTTAGTGATTACAAATTTGTAAAGTTAGATGAATTGTTAGGGAGGGAATTAAACGAAGATATTAATCAACAAACAAGTGGATTCAGAGGATCTTTTGATATATATAATCATCTTTTACCCACTCGGCGATCTTCAGGCAGAACAACGACTTAATTTCGGACCATAGGACGCAGTCTAAAATGCCATTAAGGAATTTCACAAAATAAAGTGCTTTGCAGGCTTTTCCCTTAGAGCTTAGTAAAAATAATCACAATTTTGAGCGTATTACAAATAATCTCACAAGAGTAATACCTACCGCAATTTCTGCAAAAGTTGTGGTTATTACAGCAACTTCATGATGCTAAAGGCAATCACACAGTTATTAAATTTTGTCAACATAAAGAGTCAAGGATTAAATGTTCTTCCCCCCCCCCCCAAACATGTCCCAACAAACCTTTGTAGGGACATGTACAATAACTGTACTCTTAAAGAGCTTTTCAACGACATGCATCTTGAAGGTGTACCAATTTTTTTTTTCACCCATCCAAATTCTTAACCAAAATTTTTATATATTATCATAAGCCAATAATACGCAGATTACTTTGAAAATTCGTTCATTAAGTCATGGTGCATAACTAATCTTTTTTTTTCAAATTTACTTTTCTTGAACGCTTTCTTTTACTTCCTAATAAACACGATTTTAGAATGCAGTCTAGTTTATAAATTTAATTAAGTGATTATGAGTGTCAAAATATTTTTCACTTATTTGGGATTCGAACCAACTAGGGCGGTTAAGGATTAGTGGTCTCAGGTAATTGCCTTTAACCACTCGAATCCTTTAATGAATTCATTAGTTAGTATTTAATAGTTAGTAAGTGCGTTTCAGTTTGAGGTCCAGGTTCGAGTACCAACTCTGGATGATTGTGCCTTCGTGTTCGGTGTTCACTCAACATCGGGCTATCTTAAGGTAGCTACAGGTAATGTGGCGTCTGTCTGGATAAAGTTGCCTTATGCCTTATTATACGCTTTAAATGCCTAATTGTGTCGACAATCCTATATATATATATATATATATATATATATATATATATATATATATATATATATATATATATATATATATTATATATATATCCAAGTACAAGTTAAATTTTTTACTGATGCTCTATAATTTTATTACCTCAATCGATTTCTAAAAAAAAAAAAAATAATAATAATAATAGTCTTAAATTTAAAATTTCCTATGTATTTCTTTATCCACTTCCCCCCTGTCTAGTGTACAAAAAGCGACCGTGACATTTTCAAAACTCCCTAGAAATTCTTTAGTTCTTTATCTGGGTTTTGAACTCTGTTACATCAGGTTTTTCTTGACACAATCCCAAGTATTTTTTGAAACAGAATTGGTGTTTTCTTTTTTTTTCTTTTTTCTTCACGTTTCCTTTCTCTAAATACATTCTCACTGAATTAGTAACAATTCAATGAAATAATTGAAATATATCTGCATTTATATTTTTTGTGTTTATATAAAAAAAATTCAATTATTATCTTCTGATAGTCCAGGAGATAGCGTGCAAAAAAGTGTCTGACTATCATCAAGCTAGAATTGTGTGTATAAGTTAATGTTTTGGTGCCTTTTATGAATATATGGTCGGCTGAGTTCGTCTGCAGGACATAGCTTGGCAATAGACATTTAAAAATTTTGAAAGCCCTTTTTGGTGGACAATGTGATTTTCATGATCCTGAGATCATGAACTTAGTAGACCAATAATCAAGTTGATGGTAGTTTGTCACTTAATAGGACAGTTAGTAAAATATTACTCGAAATCAATGTGTTCCCCTGTCAAGGGTCGAACTACCATCAACTTGATTATTGGTCTCCTAACTAAGTTCATACTCAGGATCATGAAAATCAAATTGTCCACCGAAAAGGGTAGGACATGGCCGCTCTCAACCGGTTTTTTTTTTAAATGCCTATTGCCAAGCTATGTCCCGCAAAACGAACTAAGCCGACCATATATTCTTAATAGGCACCAAAACATTTACTTATACACAAAATTCTAGCTTGATGTTAGTCAGACACTATTTTGCACGCTATCTCCTGGACTATGAGGGATTAACAATCGAAAAACAAAAAAATCATTAAAACCGGTTTCTTTTTTATCGATTATTATGTTGTTATTGATGGTAGAGTCTAAAGAAAAATGAAAAACTCTCTTTTGCGATATTCCGACCCCTCTTTGGGTTATTTTCAAGCTGACTAGAAGATTAGTAACTCATCTTGTTCTCACTATAAGTTCTGTTGTTTATCTAACCTTGGTGGATACAGTTAATCCAGTGTGGGATGTTCTCACAATAAGTTCTGTTGTTTATCTAACATTGGTGGGTACAGTCAATCCAGTGTGGGATGTTCTCACTATATATGTTCTGTTGTTTATCTAACATTGGTGGATACATCACTCCAGTGTGGGATGTTCTCACTATATTATGTTCTGTTGTTTATCTAACATTGGTGGGTACAGTCAATCCAGTGTGGGATGTTCTCACTATATGTTCTGTTGTTTATCTAACCTTGATGGATACAGTCAATCCAGTGTGAGATGTTCCCACTATATGTTCTGTTGTTTGTCTAACCTTGATGGATAAAGTCAATCCATTGTGGGATGTTCTCACTATAAGTTCTGTTGTTTGTCTAACCTTGATGGATACAGTCAATCCATTGTGGGATGTTCTCACTATAAGTTCTGTTGTTTATCTTACATTGGTGGATACAGTCAATCCATTGTGGGATGTTCTCTCTATAAGTTCTGTTGTTTATCTAACCTTGATGGATACAGTCAATCCAGTGTGGGATGTTCTCACTATAAATTCTGTTGTTTATCTAACCTTAGTGGATACAATCAATCCAGTGTGGGATCAATTTGTTCAACTAAAACTTAATTTAACTCAACTTAACTCAAAAATAAAGATAATTAAACTTGACCCAACTTTGACAAAGTACATCAATGATAATTTTTTTATTAATTCTAAACTATAATATTGAAGATAAACATTTTGATACATAAATAGTTAAATGATAAGAATAGCTGAATTAACATAAGCAACATTCAGCATATTATTACTAAAATACCAACTTTCACAATTTTAAAATGTTTAAATTCCCAATAACAATAGTGCTGTTGTTTCACTGGGTTACATAGACTTTGATTTTATATAATTAATTAATTAAAATATTATGTAAAACAATTGATTAATTATATGTTACATATGCATATGTAATATATGTACTGTTTTAATCACTTGTCAAACATCTTTTGTGGTTTTATTTTGTAATTTAAAGGACAGATAATTTTAAAATAGTTTAGTTTTTATAAAGGTGATGAGTTAGTAGTAGTAGTAGTCTAGTACTTTCTACTAGAACGGGTAGGACGAACCACTTGTTCGAACCTTGCAATTAGGCCATCACTTAGGCCCTTTTAACGCCCCGTGGTGGAGAGTTCCAGCTACTTCACACATCATACAATTTGTACATTGTACCGCCGAAGCGAGTATGGTGTGTTCATTAGTAAGCTATATAAGCGTGCGTCAAAGCGTGGGGGAAGAGTCCCCATAAAGGGTGTCCCTCGCCCTGCACCGTCCGCGATTCATTGATGCAATTCAGAGTATCATAGCACGGGATCGAACCCACGTACTCGAGTTGCCTCGACTTATTGATAGCTGAGCGAGCGCCATAAGACGCTCGGCTACCCTGGCTCCCATGAAAGTTACTAATGATCTAATGACATTGGTATTTATGGTGCAGATGATGTTAAAATGTCGTTTGTTTCTATATACCAGATGTTTTTGTGTTACTAATAATCTTATTTTCCATTAGATTATTACAGTTTTATGGAATGGATGATGTCATTGTTGTTACTATTAATCTAATGATACTACTTTAAAAGATGCAATAGCAATTTAAATTTAAAACTTAAGGTGGTTTCAATACAGCTAATGCTGTTGATTTAATGATATTCTATCTCTATACGAATGGTGACAGTGAATTCTTTAAAATTTATAACTAATGACTGTGCTTGCAAAATATATGATTATGTATTTTTGATTTTGTATTTTTTTCTTACAACAGTAATGGGAAAAATATCGTCTATCCTTTAGCACTTATAAGTTTATTTTTAAAAAAGTATCCAATAATGTGCTTTAATAGTAACTTCTTTACTTGCATTTTTTAAGTTAGTGTTACTTAATTTCTAATGTTGTTGAGCTCCTATATTACAGATGATGAAATGTCTTTGAGTTTCCATAAAACTTAAAACTTTGTTTTAATACATTTCTAATGTTGTTGAGCTCCTATATTACAGATGATGAAATGTCTTTGAGTTTCCATAAAACTTAAAACTTTGTTTTAATAAATTTCTAATGTTGTTGAGCTCCTTATTACAGATGATGAAATGTCTTTGAGTTTCCATAAAACTTAAAACTTTGTTTTAATAAATTTCTAATGTTGTTGAGCTCCTATATTACAGATGATGAAATGTCTTTGAGTTTCCATAAAACTTAAAACTTTGTTTTAATAAATTTCTAATGTTGTTGAGCTCCTTATTACAGATGATGAAATGTCTTTGAGTTTCCATAAAACTTAAAAACTTGGTGTTAATAAATTTCTAATGTTATTGAATTCCTATATTACAGATGATGGAATGTCTTTGAGTTTCCATAAAACCTAAAACTTTGTGGTAATAAATTTCTAATGTTGTTGAGCTCCTATATTACAGATGATGAAATGTCTTTGAGTTTCCATATAGAACTTAAAAACTTGGTGTTAATAAATTTCTAATGTTGTTGAGCTCCTATTTTACAAATGATGAAATGTCTTTGAGTTTCCATAAAACTTAAAACTTTGTGTTAATAAATTTCTATTACTGTTGATCTCCTATATTACAGATGATGAAATGCCTTTGAGTTTCCATAAAACCTAAAACTCTGTGCTGATAAATTTCTATTATTAAGACTTTGTGTTACCAATTTTATTGTGTTATTACAAAAACCAAGATACTAAGGTGATAATGATTATTTATTGAACATGTGTTTACGTTCTTACGATATCATTTTGTTTTTATAAATTATACTTAACATAAAATATTTCACAAGTAGAATAAAAATAAGATTATTTTTAAAAATTACCATAGGCGAGTATGTATCAATAATAATAATGTAATTCTAGCACATGACTGTTGTCTTAATCAGCTGTTGAATCAATAATATGATAAAACTTGCGTAATGTATAAAAAAACAACAAACAAATAAATGCTTTAACAACTTGTTTACGTCCTTGGTCAATGACCGTCGTGGGATGTTTTACGATTAAGTGTCAATGATAATAATAATGAAATTCTAGCATATGACTAATGTTCAGTCAGCTGTTCTCAATGAGCACACATTCTGCTATGTTTGAGTCGAAAATATGATAAAGCGTGCGCGTAATTTATAAAAAAAAAACAACAGCTAATAAATGCTTTAACAACGTGGGATGTTTTACGAGTATTAAACAATGATAATAATGATGTAATTCTAGCATATGACTGATGTTCAATCAGCTGTTCTCAATGAGCTAACATATTACAATGTTTGAATCGAAAATATGATAAAGCTTGCGAAATTTATAAGAAAACAACAACAAATAAATGCTTTAACATCTTGTTTTCGCCCTTGGTCAATGACCGTCGTGGGATGTTTTACGTGTATATATCAATGATAATAATGATGTAATTCTATCACATGACTGCTGTCTCAATCAGCTGTTCTCAATGATCTAATATATTACTATGTTTGAATCGAGCAGATGATAAAGTGTGTAGACAAATGATGCAGTACAACTTAAACCGTTGATGATTTTTAAAGACATCTACTGAGTACAGTTTGTGTGAGTTATTATTTGTGATGATAATGTATCAAGATGACTTCATTCAATCGAGGCTTAACCACATTAATCTTCGTTCATCAACTGTCGAGTCGAAAAACGGTGGAGTATTTTCTGCAGACGGTTTGGATTCTCGTTCTAACTGAGGATGAGTTAAAAAAACGAAACCTTTTCGGTGTGTTGTATAAAAAAAAAGGAAGCCGCGAGAGAGGAGGGTTAAGGCATTTCGTATTGGGGTAGGACCTCTAGTTGGCGAAACACTGACCTTGTGCGGGTTTATTAGCCTCAGAGCGGGAGAATTCCCCTTCCAAACCAACCTCAGACCGTAGCCGTAGACGAACCAAAAAAAAAAAGAAGACTACAACTCCCTAAACCTTGCCGGCACCGCTTTAGCACCGTACTCTCCTTTAAAAGAAACACGCGGCGTCTCAAAAAAAAGTAAAGTTCTTAAAATAAAACCACGCACTTCGATCTTTCCGTCTTCTTTTGGAGATGCATTGTTCGGATACGCTTTTTCGTTAACAATTTTTTCCCCAAAGATATAATCAACGTATAATTAGCGACATCTGGTGGCTTTGAGGAAAAAACGTGTTATTATGATGACGCTGATGCAAAGGTGATAAATTCCTGCCTTTTTCGGTTAATTTATATCGAATAGTTTTATTGAAAATATACAATTATACGTGTGAAAGTGTATTAAAAAAAATGGATCATCAAAGCCTACTACGCTGACCTTAGTAAAGACAATCATAGTATTGCTTCCGTTCCCAGCTTACCAAAGATAACGGAACGTTCTGAAATCGAATCGTTCCGAAGAACGAATTATTTATTGTCTCCGATTTCAAAAATTCCAAGACAGAAATCCGTTTCAGACATCAGGGAACATGTTTGGTTCCGTGTCAGTCTGTCGGTCTGTCGCTCTACTTTTGCGAACCAACATATCTTAAAAACTACTCGTCCGATTTTAATGAAATTTGTATGGTAGGTCATAATTAGCCTATTGTTGGTTCCATATAAGTTTCAACCTTCTGCGCCAATTTTTTTTCTCATCAACATGCGCACAAACATACATATATATTTACTCCTATAGCTTCAAAAGTACTTATCTGATTTGTATGAAACTTTTATAGTTTATCGAAAGTAACCAGCAGATAGCCCTAGATTAATATGAACCGTCTTCGCTCTTTAACTTTTGCATAATTGATACTTTAATTCATGTAAAAAATCAAAACAATTTTGAAATATTAAAAGAACGGGGAAAACAAGTAAACAAATTAGACAATAATGGTTTGTAAAAGCATAAAATCGATAAAGAACGTGATAGGATGTGAGGAAACTATGTGCCACATTAATTGGCAGTCTATTTTTGAATATAGTTTATTTAATTACGGCACTTATAATTTCCTCATTCACAAACTCTGACTAAACTGACCAATTTTTTAAAAAATGGTTCCGACGATTTTGACTAAAATAATTCTAAAATGAAATCCATTTAAATACGAACAACACTAAAAAAAGAGTTTTCCTGGAAAAAAAGTAATTTCGTTCCGGAGAAAATAGCTCTAAATGCACACGGCTGAAAGGTTGAGTTAGAAATTCTACTTAAGTTAAAATTTGATGAAATATTGAATAATAATTAAATGCAATAACGAAAACTGGAAAAATTAATCATGAAATTGTATATTAGAAACTTTATCATGGGTTGTACTATCGGACAGATGTTATATTATTTGATATTCACTACTGTTTCTATACTTTTTTGTTTTGTTTAATATAATATATGAAAAGTGTTGTTTTTTACATTGCCTTATTAAAGGAATGCGGCAGTATTGGATCTACATAATAGAACTTATAATTTATTCGATTTTAAAAATATTTTTATGTGTACCATTTATCGGATAAGGTCTTATCTTCAAAACTGCAAGTAAGTATTTAATTATTGTAAGAACCTAATCTCCATTTTTGTATAAGGGTTATAATTTATTTAAATATACATTTTTCCCTACAATTTAATAAGACAGTTTGTACCTTCCTTGTGGGTAACTTTGGCATTTCGCCACCTTAGTCACCTGGTGCTTCCGCTACTGCTACTTATCGGTTCAATAGAGCATAGAACTAAACGTAATTTACATGGTAAATATGAAGCAGAAGTCATCGCCCTATTATTAACCTATTAAATTTAAGCCAAATCGATTTTATGAAATAAAACCACATTATTATATAATATAAAGTCATGATATTTATCCTTGGCCAATAAATGATATTTTGTACACTTCTTGGTGTACATACGCCACAAAGTGTGTACATACACTTCAGACTCAATGTAGACAAAAGTGTGAATAAAACACAGTGTAGATATGAGAGCCAATACCTTCAGTACGTTGCTGGCTTATTTAAAAAAATACAAATATTAATGGCCACGATGAAGACTAGCGATTTCAGGATTATAGAATTGAAGGCACTGTTGGTTCATTATATTTAATCAGTAGAACTTGTCTACATGTGTATAAAGATCATAAAAATGTGGTATCTTTGACTTTAAAGAAACTCAACTTCGTTATAATGATTAGAATTCAGCGCCTTTGAATCAACAAGTTAAGTAGTAGAATCAAAAGAACTTCGTTTCTATGGGAATGAAGTACTTTGCACTCATGAAGTTCAGGAGATAACGTAGAATTGACATTAAGCTAGAATATTAAGCCAAGTTAATTTTCTGGAGTCCTTCGAGAATATGTGATTTTCATGATCCTAAGCACAAAATTAGTTAATGTACCAAAATTCAAGTTGATATTGGTTTGCAACTTGATAGGCGACCATTTTGATTTAGAGAAATATTTCAATAACTAACCTATCAATGGGTTGGCCATGACCGCTCTTCACAGGTCTGTTTTACCTTCTCGTATAATGAGTAAGTTGTGACGGGGCGAAAATTCGATTTTGAGATTTTGATGGATTTACACGTTTTTAGGTCCCCTGAATCCAAAAAAGTGGTTAGTTAAAAAATGTCTGTCATCTGTGCAGACGCGTGGAGCCTAAATTTTCGGGGCGATAATATCGAAATTTGGATATGTTCTGAAAAATCACACCCCGAGGCGAAATCGAGAAATTAATTTTAGCTCTTAAATTTAGAGGTGATACCCCCCCCCCCCCCCCCCCAAAAAAAAAACGTTTTCGACGATTTTTAATGGAAAAATTCTAAAATTCTGTCCAATTAAAACGAATCTAATGATACAAGCCGTTTTTTTCCTGGAAAAATCTATTTCCTAAGAAAATAGCTTTAAACGTGATGGAGGGAGCCCGGGTTTGATTCCCCACTGAGGAGAAGTTATTTTTATGAAATATTTTGATATAATTAAGAAATGTTCAATAATAATTAAACGTACCTACACTAAAAAACTAATCAATGGAAAACTATGGGACAAGTTATTACGTACTCGTAAATGAGAAAGTTTGTCTGAGTTATCTTAGACCGATTTTTTAACTGCTTATTGCCAAGCTATGTCCCGCAGGCGGTGCTTCATTAGATAGTTACTCACCTATGTGGTTTTAGAATATAAATGACATTAACTAAATAACTATTAAGACAAAGGGATGTTTAGCCCAATGTACTTTAAGCCAAAGGAATAACACACTTCTGACCATATAAGGGGAGTAACAGTCTAAAGAAGAACATTCCGTACACCTTCTTTAGATTGTTACTCCCATTTGTTTTCTTTATAAGGTGAGTAACAACCTAAAGAAGTGCCCCACAGACGAATCTTGCCGAATGCAAATTCTTGGAGAAACAAATTAACTTGTTCAAAAATTTCTAGCTTGATGTTAGTCAGACACTTCTTTGCAAATAATAGAGCCATATTAGTGAAATTACTGCATTCCAATCAAATAAATGCAGTTATAAAAACAACATTATTAACTCATTAGATACACGACTGCACTACCTTTATGGCAATGCAATGTTGCTTTATGTAACATTGGATCCACAATTGTGTGTCTTCCCTGACTCATGAGATACACAACTGCAATAACTTTATGGTTATCCTACCACATTGGGTCCATAATTGTGTCTTCATTAACTCAAAGGATACACAACTCCACAACTTCTATAAGATTGCGGAAACATTGGATCCACAATTGTGTGTCTTCCCTGAATCATGAGATACACAACTGCAATAACGTTATGGTAATCCTACCACATTGGGTCCATAATTGTGTCTTCATTAACTCATAGGATACACAACTCCACTACTTCTATAAGAATGCGGCAACATTGGATCCATAATTGTGTCTTCATTAACTCATAGCATACACAACTCCACTACTTCTATAAGAATGCGGCAACATTGGATCCATAATTGTGTCTTCATTAACTCATAGGATACACAACTCCACTACTTCTATAAGAATGCGGCAACATTGGATCCATAATTGTGTCTTCATTAACTCAAAGGATACACAACTCCACTACTTCTATAAGATTCCGGCAACATTGGGTCCATAATTGTGTCTTCATTAACTCAAAGGATACACAACTCCACTACTTCTATAAGATTGCGGCAACATTGGGTCCATAATTGTGTCTTCATTAACTCAAAGGATACACAACTCCACTACTTCTATAAGATTCCGGCAACATTGGATCCATAATTGTGTGTCTTCCCTGACTCATTAGATACACAACTGCACTAACTATAAGTTAATGCTGCAGCATTGGGTCTATAATTGTGTCTTCATTAGCTCATTAGCTACACAATGCAATACTTTCATAGGAATGCGGCAGCATTAAGTCCATAATTGTGTGTCTTCATTAACTTATTAGATACACAACTGCACTACCTTTATAGTAATGCAGCATCGTTGGATCCATAATTTTGTGTCTTCATTAACTCATTACATACATAAATTCACTGCCTTTTTAAGAATGCAGGGATTTTGAATCATAAATGCGTTTAATAATTGGATACATAATATCTGTATTCTAATAAAATGCAGTTAAGTTAACTATAAAAGTGATCCTTCGTTAGGCTTATTAGGAGCTGCACTTGGTTACCTTAAAGTTTATGCAGCGTCTTGCATCTGCAATATTATAATAATTACTTACCCAACTCGTTTAGCTTTTCATCCTCCCAAGTTAATTGTATGAACAAAAATTAAGTTAAGTAACATAATTAAATAATTTTAAGATGTGAGGTCAAAATAATTACTATTTGCATAAACATCGAAAGTTTAAAATGTATACACACACCCATAATATATATGTATATATATATATATATATATATATATATATATATATATATATATATATATATATATATATATATATATATGTATGTTTTGTTTGTTTTCTGTATATATATATATATATATATATATATATATATATATATATATATATATATATATATATATATATTTATGTGTATATTTTTAATAAATTGTTTATATAAAAAGGAATAAAGAAAGTTTATCCAACAAATAGTCATTTAATTACATAAAACTGGCTTTTAACCAACTTTAGTGTCGTAATCGAGATAAAGTGTGAATGAGCATCAAGAGGCAATGTAGACAAAAGTGTGAATAGAAACACAGTGTAAATATGAAAGAGTCACTGTAGATAAAGTGTGGATGAGCATCAAAAGGCAATGTAGACAAAAGTGTGAATAGAAACACAGTGTAAATATGAAAGAGTCACTGTAGATAAAGTGTGGATGAGCATCAAAAGGCAATGTAGACAAAAGTGTGAATAGAAACACAGTGTAAATATGAATGAGTCACTGTAGGTAAAGTGTGAATGAGCATCATGAGGCAATGTAGACAAAAGTGTGAATAGAAACGCAGTGTAAATATGAAAGTCACTGTAGATAAAGTGTGAATGAGCATCAAGAGGCAATGTAGACATAAGTGTGAATAGAAACACAGTGTAAATATGAATGAGTCACTGTAGATAAAGTGTGAATTAGAAAAAGAGTCAGTGTAGGATTAAATGCATTTTTCTTATTATTGTAAGAATTTGCGATACGAACAATTCTTCAATATTTGTAACACCTTTTAGCGAAAAACTTTGAGAAATTATACCATTCTACAAGAATTTTGTCTGGCTACACATAAAACGAGAGAGATTTTAAATTAAATTTATTTATGTTATTGCCTAGCGTGATTTGCAGATATATATTAGCGTTTTTTTCATTCTTTAAGGCAATTAATATTTTTTTTGACATGATCTACTGTCTATATAAAGTGGTATTTTTTATTAGGTGATAAATATATTATTTGATTATACGTTGCTATCTATAGCTAATGGCTGACAAGGGTAAGATATATATTATTGTTCGGAAGTTTACGAGCTCAACAGAAGCATTGATCATGGTAAAGAATAAATTTTTCCATATGAACGAAAAATTTCAAGTCAAAAATCAGTTCAGACATCGTGTCTGTCCGTTATTGAACATGTTTTCGAACCATATCTTATAAACGACTCATCACATTTTTATAATATTTAGCTGGTAGTTCATAATTTTCCCTTTTTTGGTCCCATATCAATTTAAACCCTTCTGCACTTTTTGCACGCACACAAACATTTTTGTGCTTTTGTGTACTCGCCCGATTTTAATGAAATTTGTATTGTATAGTAGCTCCCCGTTTACCCAGTGATAGTTTACGCGATAGTTACGATCACAATAGCAACTATCGTATCAACTAGAACCGTGTAGACTGCGTGAGAGGGACCACCGTCGTCCGACAAGATAGTCGAGTGCTCTGTCACGACAATTAGAGCACTCACGCGGCAGATACGATAACTGTCATGCTAGATTCTAGATGCTGATTGGTTTAATGTTTGATTATACTTTTATATCCCGTGATAGCAGATCTAGGAGGAAACCTCAGATTAAGGAAGGGGTAGAGGGAACAATGCTATAGAATCTGGGTCTCAAAAGTGGTTCATTATGCTCCCCCCATATACTAACACTTTCAAGCGGCAGTTTGGTGAAACAATATCGATATCTCGATAAAAACTCGAAATTTATCTGATATCAGCTGATAAGAATAAGTGATATTTTCTTACGACATTTAATATTTTTATTTTTAATACAGTTTTCTTCATAAATATGTACTTTAATGTTTGTTGTTAACCTTATTAATTATCTAAAAGCAGTAATTTCGTTAATAAACGTGTAACAGTTTCTAGGTAACCAATAGCAATCTTCTTTGAGTGGGGTATCAAATAAATGCTACTGATAAGGATTTGTTGATAACCGTCTTTGGGGACAGAAAGACAAGGAATAGACCAATAAGACAAAGACCAGTGATATCGTGATCACTTTAGTTCGGATTGAGCTCGCTTGAAAGTGTTAGTATATGGGGGGAGCATAATGAGCCACTTTTCAAATTACATTGCTCCCTCTACCCCTTCCTTACTCTGAGGAGGAAACAAATGTGACATTTTGCTTCTTATTTCATGTCACATTTTCTTGATTACAAAAATAGACATATTCTATTTGCTAAATATATATTATTAAAATATAATTACTAATGTTGGATACGGTATCAATTTGAGTCAAGACAAAACGTTTTGACGTAAATGTACTCTCACTACCTCCCCGATAGTTCTATGACCTTGACTAACATGATAGTTCTACCGTGGGAGTTAGAATATAAATGACTTTGACTAAATAACTTAAGAAGAAGGGATGTTTAGTCCAATGTACTTTGGGACAAAGAATTAAAACACTTCTGTTTTTATAAGAGGAGTAACAGTCTAAAGAAGAACATTCCGTACACCTTCTTTAGATTGCTACTCCCCTTTTTTTATGAAGGGAGTAACAAACTAAAGAAGTGCCGACAAAGGTTTATGAAAGAGTAATCTTGAATAGAGAAAAAGCATCTAGATAAGCAAATCAAGCAGTTTATCACGAAATATATTACTTAATATATAATGACAGTTCACTTTAAAAAAAAAAATATTACGTTGAATTAAATGAACCAAATATTAAGGTTTTACAGACCAATAATTAATATTTATTTAAGTACTATATAATAATAATAAGTTTATGCATATATGGAAAAAAATTATTTACCTAGTGTCAGATTGTATACCTGAGTAATATTTTATTATTATTATTTTCTTTTTAATACTCTTTCAATTTATAAGTTAAACACTATAATTATTTTATTTGATTTAACGCAAAAAAAATGTAGTACAGTTTACTTTTTTTAATCCTTTTTGCCTTTCACCGAAAATTATTACCTGTAAACAAAGCTATTTTAAATTATTATAGTTTAAAATGAAATGTGTTTATAATATAGGTTTAAAGGTTTTTTATTTTTTTAAAAAAGAATATAAATTAAGTTGAGTTCAATGTTGAAGCATTCAAGAATTTATAAGATTAATATGAATTATAAGGTTATAAATAATGTAAATATATAATTTCGATTTTTCCCTTTCTTCTAACGTCCCGGTAAACACAACATTAGGTAATTTTAGAAGAGTGAATAGTCAATTGACCACTTTACATATCAACTAGAAAGATCAGTGTGAAAAATGTCGTACTTATCAGGGATTCGATCTCATCACCATGTTACTTTTTACTTTCTTAAATAAAAAAGTCCAGTCAAGCACCAAGACTTAATGAGCGAATTTTCAAAGAAATCTGCATATTATTGGCTCATAATAATATAGGCAAATTTTAGTTTAGAATTTAGATGTGTGAAAAAAATAAATAAATAAAATGGTACACAGGGGTACGGGGTATAAAAATTAAAATAGGTAGTATTTACCCTTCAAGATGCAAGTCGTTGGAAAGCTCTTTAAGACTACAGTAATTGTTGTTATGTACACTTTTGTCATATTTTCATATAAGGGGGTGTAAATTGGAAATAAAAGTTTTAATGCTATTTTTGACCCTAAAATGTCTAAATTTGACCCCTAAATGAACTCCAAAAATTCTGGCCATCGAACTCATCCTTTCTTTTGATATTATTGACATTTTAAAATTTGTTTGAAATTTTTAAGCGCATCCTAAGAGGAGATATCGTCGTATATATATATATATATATATATATATATATATATATATATATATATATATATATATATATATATATATATATATATATATATATATATATATATATACATATATATATAGGTATATGTACCTACACACATAATAAAATGTGTTAAATTTTAGAAATCGATTCAGAATGGTCTAAAACGGATTTCCAAGGAGAAAATTTTCAAAAATTCAAACATTTTGAAGCCGAAAATTCGCTAAAAGAAGCTATGTGCCACTCAAATTAGCAGACTGTTGTTTGTTATTTCAACACCACATTATAAAACCTATTATTTCGTTATTATGTACTATAAAAATTATTTTATATAATCATTCTTGTAATGTTTAAAGACATAACGATAAAAGATACATTTTTTGAAAAAACACATAATTATTCAAATATATTCAATATTTTTTTACTTTTTACTAATTATATATTTTTATGAACAAAACTGCAGTTTTGTAACAAAGAGTGCATCTCAAGGTTAAATTAAGAAACCAAAAACCCGTTTTTTTTTTGTGAAATTAATTTCCGGTGGGTGAAGATGTTTGTAACAAATTGGTATATGTATATACTCATATATACATATATATGTGTTTATGTATATTAATATATATATATATATATATATATATATATATATATATATATATATATATATATATATATATATATATATATATACATATATATGATGTTTGGAGAATTTAAACTTTTGATTGTTTTCATGGAGGCGGTATTATTTTGGAACAGCATCTTGGAAGTTGTCGACCTTGGTTTGTTCAATTATTTTTTTTTGGATTTCGGGTGGTTCCTCTTTTTATTATTCTTGTATATAATTTGAGGTAGGTCGCGGTTCTTCGGTTGCTTGTTGCGGTGAATCTTAACCTTCTAAAAAGAAACCCCCCTTTCTTGTTTTAAGTCCTTAAAAAAAATAATAATAAGAAAAAAAACAACAACTTTAAAACTCGCAAAAAAAGTCATAAAAATTCACGGTGGTACCAGCAGTATTGTTTTTTTATTATTATTTTTTTTTTAAGACTTGCCTTTTGCACCGGGCCCTAGGTTCCTGACCTGCCTCAAGGTCCGAGGCATTGCCCCTCCAACTGTTGTCTTCGTCCATACACACACACTAGCGTACAAAAAACAAAAACAACCAAATAAAACGTCGAAAGAATGGCAAAAATACGACGAGGGGAGGCCCACATGGAACATTTGCAATTTACAGAACAAAAATCCAACTGTCCATACTCGAAGGTCCTTCCTTACATATACTTCGCCCACTATATTATATAAAAAGCAAAACATGTAATTATAATTTTACTCTTCACAAATATATATATATATATATATATATATATATATATATATATATATATATATATATATATATATATATATATATATATATTTTTTTTTTTTTTTTTTTTATGGGTTTTTCATTAATTTAATAGGATTATCAACTACCGTCATAGACTCATTAATAGTAAATTACGCGTCTAGTGCGGAAAGTAGCATTTTGCATGCGAGTGTGGAGTTTGCACCCGAGCAACAGCGAGAGTAGTAAAACCACACGAGCAATGCAAAATGCCGTTTTCGCACGAGTTGCGTTCCGTACTTTATCTACTATTGTTAGATTTAAAATACAGTTAGATAAGAAATACAAAAAAAAATAAACTTCCTGTATACAATTTCGTATTTCTCATTTGATAAAGATGACATTAATTCATTAATTGTATTTTGTGGCGAATTAATTATTTCAGGAGGCGTATTATTATTCTCCTCATATTCGTCATAATCATTTAAATCACTCATTAATTTTCACAAAAAACTCAATATAAACAGTTACTTTTTTAGTTTTGTTAAACGTAAACGAACTCGCTAATCGTGCGTTAAGGTGAAGAATTCTTCTTTTTTACCACCCTAGAGCGGTAAAAAAGAGGAATTCTTCAGAATTAAGAGACGCGCATGCGCAATAAAGACAAGTATGTAAAGAATCACTTTCTACGGATCTAAACAGAGATAGAATGCTTATATTTCGTAACAATCTTAGATAAAGTTATTTTACCAAGGAAGAATATCTTGATGTCATAGAATTTCCTAAATTCCTCCCCCCTTAATTTTATACCTCCATTATGATGATTATCATTATGATTAAATGACAATTGATGATTAGTGCACAAATTCGAATTGCAAAAAAATACTGACTAGTAATTGATTCCGACTATTGGAGCAACAGTTTTCAAAAATTATCTCTCCGAGAAAAGCAGAGGTATTTTCCTCCTTCTGTTTAACGTACTAAATATTGTGGTCATAGTTCAAGAGATATCAGCATTATTGTGTCAGTAGTATATATTATATATATATATATATATATATATATATATATATATATATATATATATATATATATATATATATATATATATATATATGTCTATATATACTTCCATCAAATATGAAATTCCATGGATGGATTCATGATCAATATCTCAAATCATCCAGTATTTAACTAATTATTCCTTAATTGGCCACTCAAATTCCTAATAGTCATACCAATAACTTAGTCAATAATTTATTTCACTGTCAATTTAACAATTCATTAATAAATAATTCCTTTCAAACAAAAATATGAATGGAAACTATATCGTGATTCGTGATGCTATTACTTATATATTTATATGAGCCGTTAAGCCACTGGCCACGAGCTTAATTTTATATTTAGAAAAAACGTATAATGAAGTAAATTAATTTAGAGAAGTTATTTTATCTATTATTCTGACCAATAAATCAAAATAAACATTTATTTTTATTGGAATAAATGTGGTTGCCTTAGTTTAGCAATTACAAATCATTTCGAGATGCGTTGTCGTCGGAATTAAGTAAATAATATTTTTTAAAAAACTATTCTCAATTATTATAAGTATCCCTTAGAAAATTATTAATTTCTTAAATATATTATAGTTTGGAGGTGTGTTTCGGGAAAAAGTTTACTCTCAATTTCTCAGCAAATAGGAAGAATTATAAACATATCAAGGTCTTGTTTTAAAGGGCGTTAGTGTGAGATTTGAACCTAGAAATCAGAATTAAAATCGGTCGATTATTACCAAAGATATGAGACCTCAAAGACAAAAATTGAAAAAAATTGAATTGAAAAAAACAAAACCAAAATAGCTCCATTTAGACTACAACCAAGAGAGATACGACAAAATGACCTATGAACAAAAATGTAGATCTTTTAAAATCAGTACATGTTTGTTAAATCAGTTTTTCGCTACATTAAACCGTTAATTTTTAAAAAATTCCAACACAGCTACGACGGTTTTTCTCATCTTAGGGGGGGGGGGGGGGGGGGAAGGAGGGGGAAAAGTGAACTTTTGGCAATTTTTCGGGTTCACAAAGCGGACATTACACATCGAATGGCGAAACCCCAACTCTCTAGCTATAGCGGAAGTGGGTAAACATTTGTATACATCAGTCAGTGAGTCAGTGAGTGAGTTTCTATCGGGTGACAAGCCACACAGGCATATTTGATAACATGGAGGAAGACAAACTAGCCAATACCACCTGATGGTGTGTTTAGATGCTCACCTGATTAGATCAACAGGTGAGCACCTAAACACAGTCACCACTGCAAAAGACCTGGACAGTACATTTAAATAGGAGTTTATACAATTATAGCTAGACAACTGACTGGTATCAATTGCTAGACAATTGGACTGATGGTAACACTAGCAAATTACAATTTGTCAAACCAATCTTATCCTACTGGAAAATTAGATGCAGACGTTGCCTATTATAGGAAGAAGTTGTGCTGGTTAGACTAAGAATCAGACACGCGAGACTGACTCACGGATACCTTACAACCAAGCAGGACAAACCTGTCTGTAGTCTTTGAGGTCAAGAAAAGAGTGTATACCACATCCTCTGTAAACTTCCCAGCAGCTTGATAATATTCGACAACGACTTGACTTCGACTTTCAATTAAAATTCTGAAGAAAAAAGAAATTACCACTAAAAGCCTAAATGAAATTGACTTTAAAATGGAAATTTGAGACTTAACCCATGTGTAAAACTTTTGATGTTGCAACAAGATTTATAGGTATGCATAATAGCCTAATTTACTAAAGCATACCATAACCGCAGCTGTTGGTAGAAAAGACAAAAATTTAAACTTAATTCCTAATTATAATTTCAAAATTCCATTGTTCTTATCAAAATCCAAATTCTTTGATTTATGAAAAAAAAATTCTTTAACCAATATTAAAATGCTTAATGCCGCGCTCATTCCAAGTCTTAGTTTAGATTTCATTTTCCTTATAATCACCTCAAATTCTTTATCATCATGCCAATTTATTGACTTATTATTTCCTAATAAAACCTGAATCTACATGTTCATGTCGTTACAACTTGTTAACCCCTTATAATCACAATACAAATTTCCTTTAGCATAGTAGAGATAGTTTAAAAAAGGGGATTGGGATGCAAAAGGTAGAATAATTGTGTGCAATTGACCCACCTCGTAAAAAATCTACGTTTTCGACTTAGCATCCCTTGTGCGTTTTCCGCCATCCTAAAATAACCTCTATAAATAAAGGAACTTTTTAAGTTTTCCTCAATATCACTCAAACAGTGCATTTTAGGTTAAATGCTGCTATTACCAATAAGGAATTTAAGTTCCTGCAAGTTTTATGTAAAATATGTTGGGTGTTGGAAAATTATGAATATATACAGAGATAATTATAGTGCCCTGACAATTTTGCAAAAACTTTCACACAAAATGTCAGAAGGTCGTTAGTTTCATTTGAATAGCTTGTTTTCAGTGCAGTTTAGCGCAAAATACATAACCAAGGTAGATTTTTGGTAGTAATGCAGATGCTTTATACTCAACAATCATTTAAATATCAAGATATTGTGATAAACACTCTTTTTCTTCATGCTGTAAGTGGCTGTGCGGATACCCCTTCCAGTTTCTTTGGGCAGTGGAAAATAAAGTTTTGTACCATACTTAAGAGTGATGAATTCCTCAATGAGAGTTTTACTATTTTCAAAGATCCATCTGCAGAAAAAGAGTAAAATCACGGGTGCTACTGCAACGTTTCTTGTGACCCTTTATGGGGATGACACTGAACACCTCTACACATGAGTTGAGGTATCCTCGGTTTGCTAAAGCTGCTGCTAAGACTACAATCAACTAGGGACGCACTTCGATGGCATGTATATAGAACTTATCTGCAAGTGAGTGGGGGTATGAGATAAGCGCCCTTTAACTGGGGACCTGGGGATGGAAGAAAGTTATTGGGAGGCCTAATTCGTCCCAATGAATATAGTACCAGCTCCACAGACATTGCTGAACATGATTTCATGTCAATGCAATAAGGCTAGTTGCAACAAATGCAGCTGCAAAAAAGCTGGAGTTCGATGTTCCATTGTATTTGTCTTCATTGTGGATTCAACATGGAAGAAGAGTTAAATGATCTTCTGCCTAAACTTTATGCATCAACCTCACCTGCACCAAAAAAACCAAAACTGCTTTATAACTTAAGATTTTGTACCTCTTTAAAATAAAATGTAATCTGTATTATAAATTGTGTTATATTCAGTTTAAATATAAGTACTTGTGAATGCATAACAAATTTGTTTTTTCTCATTATAGAAACATTTAAATTCTCTCTAATTTTACATAAATCTAATGTACTGCATGCAACTTTTTGTAAGTAGAACTGCATGAATGTATTACATACATAATTGATAAGATGATATTACATTCAGAAGTACTAATTTCAACTGAGGTTGATATTTGCAGTTGTATGCCATCTTCCACAAATATTGTTATTTATACATTTTTCGGCATCTATTGGGAGCAATTACAAATATTTGACATGAATCATTTAGGAAATCCAGGTTTTTAGCCTAAAAAGTACTGTTTGCGAGTTATTGAGGAAATACTGAAAAAGTTCATTTTCATAGCGATCCTTTCCTTAAAGATGTCGATAAACGAACAAGGGATGGTGGTCGAATACTTGAAATTTTCAAGAGGGGGTCAATGAGTACAACATTCTTGAAATCATAATTACTCCATACTTTGGAAGATGCCTTGAGTGCAAATATTATGTTCTGTTTCGTTATAGTTCAAATTCCTCAGTGCGCCATGTGTTTTTAAAAATGCGTTTTTCATGTCCTTTCCCTCTTTTTTTTTTTTAATGGATCAACGAAAAAAATCGAAATAAAATGAATTCTTCTTCTTTTTTATTTTTTAATCAAAAAAAGCAAAAGACTTTTTTTTTATGGAATTAATATCTTGGGAACTCTTTAAGCTGGAAACTTCGGAGTTAGTTTCATTGCGTTCAGACAATAAAAATGCATTTAACGGTTTTTACTTCACGTTAATGAAATAAAAAATAATTATACCTAAAAAAAAAAAAAAAAACTTTTAAATGGCCACCATCTTGAAATGGCTAGGCTGATTATGTTGGTTAACGAACTCGTCCCATTTGTTAAAGTGCCTACGGTTATTTTTATGTACTGAAATCACATACTTAGCTGCCTTATAGTAATTAGAACCCATGATATTAAAGATTAAATAATTTTTTGGTTTGATAAAAGCGTGATTATGCTTTACTTTTTTTCTAATTATAAGTTACCTTACATAAATCTAGGTCATTTAACTAATTTGGTAAATTTGCTAAGATATCGCTTTTAATATTTAGTTGAGAGAAACACAATTATATTTATTTAATAAAAAATTTGTGGGGCGGCTTATTTATAAATGAGTTGTAAGTACACAGCTTACTAATCAATCTCTTATAGAGACAATAACTCATCAGAAAGTAAACAATAAATTTACAAAACTTAATGTATAGTCATTAAAATACAATTAATCAACTTAAAATTTAAATATAAATAGACTTAAAAGCTTGTTTAAAAAGAAATAGACTGTCAATTAGTGTGGCACATTGCTTCCTCGCATCCTATCATGTACTATATTGTTAGATTAACATTATTGTTACATTACATTATTGTTATATTGTTTATTTTGTAGTAGTAGTCTAGTACTTCCTAACTTCCTACTAGAACGAATAGGACGAACCACTTGTTCGAACCTTGCAATAAGGCCATCACTTAAGGCCCGTTTACACGGTGATAGTTCTTCCACGATAGAACGATCATGTCAGTCTACGTCATACAACTATCGCCGAGGTGTGCTGTTTACACGGTGAGAGTTAAAATACGTCAAAACTTGTTGACGTGCACTCAATGTTACATCTATATAGTACATTTTTGACTAGAATACGGAAATAAAGCATTAAATATATTATAATGTTAAATTATAATACACACACAGCCAAAAGAATATATTCATATTGTCAAAAAAAACTTATTATATTATACTATCTTGTACTTAAATCTAATTATTGCTTATACTATTTAATGAATATATCTCAAAACTTATTATAGATTTGTATTTGGAAGTTGTAGAGGAGCTAATGACTGATGGTTAAGCACCTCAAAAAAAAAAAAAAAAAAAAAAAAAAAAAAAAAAAATCTGATATCTTATGTGAATTATGTGAAGCAAATCTATCATATTTGGTGCCTTTAAATCTGTTATCAGTTGATAAAAAAGTATAAGCCAATCAGCGTCTAGTATCTAGCGTGGTAGTTCTCATATCATCCGCGTGAGTACTCTGACTGCTGTGATAGAACACTCAACTATCTCGTCAGACGAGATAGTGTGATGGCAGATAGTTCTATCGCGACAAAATCTATCACGTAGTCTACACGGTGATAGTCGATGCGATAGTTGCTGTCGTGACCACAACTATCGCGCCAACTATCACCGTGTAAACGGGCCTTTAGGCCCTTTTTTGCGCCCCGTGGTGGAGAGTTCCAGCTAATTCACACATCATACAGTTTGTACATTGTACCGCCGAAGCGAGTATGGTGTGGTCATTAGTAAGCTATATAAGCGTGGGGGAAGAGTCCCCATAAAGGGTGTCCCTCGCCCTGCACCGTCCGCGATTCATTGATGCAATTCAGAGTATCATAGCACGGGATTGAACCCACGACCTCGAGCGTCTTTAACTAGTTGCGTGTTTGACTAGTTTATTGTGTACCCAAAATCATTTATTATTCTCTTGACCCGAACCAAAGTCCTTTAACTTGATATTCTCTAAGACCGTGCTTTTCCAGAAATTTTTCTTGATAATAACTGAGACATTTTTCATAAATTTCTCTTTTTCTCTTGATGAACCTTCTCATCTTCTTATTTCACTGCCGGGTCAATTACTAATGTTTCTTTGCTTTTCTCCTTAAAAAGAAATAATGTCAGTGTGCCTGGTGGAACCATCCGAATCAATACTATATACTTCCTCGTAGCATGAGTACCCTTCCATCTTCATCAAGCCAAAGATCTTGTGTTTGACGTTATGGTGACGGCGAGTAACAAGGAGCATGTTATTAGGACAATTACCAAGCACATCGGCTGGTGAATCTGTCTCTCCACTGCATCTGCGGCAGAGAGGTCCTAACTCTCCTGTACACTGGCCACCGCTTGTTGGAACATCACGAAGAGGGGCATAATTTATGTTTAATTTAAACAGCTTGGTTTTCCGGTGAAATTCGCGTCACGCAGGGGAAGAAGTCCGACGTTTCGCTTCCACTACTAGAAGCATCTTCAGGGGTGTGGTGCATCGTGATGTTTCATACACCACCACACCCCTGAAGATGCTTCCAGTAGTGGAAGCGAAACGTCGGACTTCTTCCCCTGCGTGGCGTGGATTTCACCGGAAAACCAAGCTGTTTATTACGAGTCTACCCGCGGAAGCCTACGCATCAAATTGTGTTTAATTTTATTGCATTTGTCCATTCGGATCCGGTATTGCTTATAAATTCATTAGATTTTGAATGATCTCTTAAATGAACCCCTATACCTTGCTATTTACACTTAAAGCATTCTTGAAAGGCATTCTCTCGAAGGAAATGACGAATTTTCTTAGTACTATACTGATTTCCAAGAGTCTGGAATTCAAGTAGACTGCCAGCACAATCGGAAATTTCAGCGGCATAATTGAGTACAATACACTGCAACTGCCCTTCGTTTGCACTTCTCAAATTTGGAAGAATGCTCAGGTGTTGCAAAGGAGCTTCACACAAACATTTCAGAATACCGGTGAGGTGCGTAGAGCATTGCTGTTGATGAATTTGCATGCAGACCTACTATGGCTTTAGTACATCTCCGTATGATAACATCAACACCTTCAAGAAATTAAGGATGAAATTTGGTCAGTGGTGCTGTTGGTAAAGGGTAGTAGTAGTAGTATAGTACTTCCTACTAGAAGGGGTTGGACGAACCACTTGTTCGAATTTTGCAATTAGGCCATCTTTAAGGCCATTTTTACGCACCGTGGTGGAGAGTTCCAGCTACTTCACATATCATACATTTGTACATTGAAGCGAATACGGTGTGGTCATTAGTAAGCTATATAAGTGTGCGTCAAAGAGTGGGGAAGGTGTGCCCCATAGGGGGTGTACCTCGCCCTGCTCCGTCCTCGAACCATAGATACAAATCACATCATCATGACACGGATCGGACCCACTTCACTCCCACATTAAAGAGTGGGGGAAGAGTGCCCCATAGGGGGTGTCCCTCGCCCTGCACCGTCCGCGATTCATAGATGCAATTCAGAGTATTATGGCCGGGGATTGAACCGAGAACTCGACTTATTGATAGCTGAGCGAGCGCCTTTAAGCCGCTCGACCACGCTGGCTCCCCCAAAAAAATTAAGGGTGTAGTTTGGTCAGTGGTGCTGTTGGTAAAGAGTAAGTTACATTCGTATTTCAAGTTCTATTTCCTGAAAGAATATATAATGAATTAAATTTAATTGATATACAAATATCATCCTATATTAGTAAGAGTCATCAAAGCTAATTCCAGTGCCGAATTGTTTGATATAGTTTGCAATGTAGAAAGGATAAACTTTGAAGGAGAATTCTTCATCCATACGTACCACTTGAAACAATATACAGACGAAAACCTGCTAGGATTGCATCCTAATGCTAAACTAAGGGGGGTTAGTAGGATGAATATCAAACTAACTAAAACCTTTGATTGGACTAAACTATCCTCTAGGTTGGGAGGGTGTGTTTGAAACGATCTGAAGATACCCTCAAGGCTTAATTGGGAAGCGTTCAGAAGTCGACATCACAAGGATATGACTTTACTGCTTATACCCTCCAATTAATAGACGTACTCTTGTTCTTCCACTTTCGGCAAAGGTATTCCATAGTCTAGATTATTGTTAGTGACATGTTTCGGGACATTATCTAATGCAGAGGAATTGTTTTAGATGACATTGGTCGGGGGAGGTTTGTGAAACGAATCTCTCTTGAACCCTCAACCCCCTTGTAGTCCGGGGATCAAGTATGAAATGTTGCTCGGTGCATGAAACCGAAGTATTACGGAGTTGTTTGGTCAACATGTTCAACACATGTTGTCCTGTCTAGGGTCATGTATTAATACATGTTTGAAAGCGTATAGAAGCTTTACTTGTCCAACTGTTACATTACACACTGCAACCCCCTTCTCCCAGTTCACTTCCATGTTTCGATCATTATTAAGCCATCTTCAGCTTTTGACGTCCATTTGTTTTTTGTGTTTATGCCCATCTCGTATTTTAGAGAGCAGTATTTGTTTTTTACTTTTTCTTCTCCATCGAGTTTGGTTCAAAATGAAATGATGTGTGTAAAAACGAAAAAGAATTTGCATACACTGCATTTTCTTATAGTACAACCCTAAAAAATGTGTTTTTTTTATTTTTATCATAACCCTTCAGTTGTTTGACAAACAATGATCAGTTTAAACGAATGTAATTATTGACTTAAATGTTAGCCATAAAAATCAATTTAAAGTCTTCATCAATTTAGGGGATCATACGTTTTAAGAAATATATATTTAAAATAATTTGGCCAAGTATATGCTATCAGGACACACAAAGGAACCTTAGGCAATTTTTCCAAATATGACGAGTTCGTTAACCAGCATAATTTGCCTAACTATATCAAGATGGTGGCTATACAATTTTTTTTTACCAATAACGTTTGTACCATTTATAATATTGACATGAAACAAACACCGGTACTTCTTTAGATTGTTACTCCCCTATGTTTTTTTAGAATATAAATGACTTTGAATAAATAAATATTAAGACAAAGGGATGTTTAGTCCAATGTACTTTGGGACAAAGGAATATCACACTTTTGTTTTTATAAGGGGAGTAACAGTCTAAAGAAGAACATTCCGTACAACTTCTTTAGATTGTTACTCGCTTCTGTTCTTTTTACATGGGAAATAACAATTTAAAGAAGCGCCCAAACCCCTTTATATGCATTTTTATTGTCCAAACGCAATTAAACAAATCCGAAGTGTTTAGTTTTTAGCCCAATCCACCGAAAAACGCGGTCAAAAATCGCTTATGCTTATGCTATAGTGTTTGCTCAGATCGCTTATTGTAAGTTCCATCAAATTCTGGTAGAAATATAATTTTTGGTATTTTAAGCTCTAATGATATTTACATTATATCTTTTAACTTAATACCTTTACTTTCAACCTAATCTAAAATAGGAAATATCATTTATATAAATCTTGAACAATGGATATTGTTTAATACAAATTTTGTTTGTTGTTTTTGTTATTGTTTATTGTTTGTTATGGATATTGATTATTGTTTATTGTTTATGGAAATTGTTTTTTGTTGTTATGTGTTTATTAGATTATTATGTATTATGTGTTATATTATTATTCATTATTGTATAATTAGTATGTTCTACAAGTTAAATTTGAAGCAAATAGAAGAAAAGAGTTTTAAAATGTGATGTCAGTAATAATTAATTATCCAATTCTATTTACTTAGTGCATAACCTGCGGGAGTCTTATTTCGAAACAAGGCAAAACCCACTTGCTCTCTGTAAATGAATGGGTATTCTCTGGTACAGCCCACGTCCAAAATATTCTCCAGCAGGTTCAAGTTTCATAATTATAGCATTCACAATATTTTGTAATTTGATTAAACTGCAACAATAACAAACTGCAGCGGATCAAACAAACTATATTAAATCACAATAGGTTGTTAGGTTCATAAGGTTTGAACCTTATATGAAATTAAAGTAATATTAATAAAATTGACTGCCAATTAGTCTGGTACATAGCTTCCTCGCAACCTAGCACATAGTTATTGATTTTATGATTTTACAAGCCATTATTGTCTAATTTATTTAATTGTTTCCCCCCCTTTGTTTTAATATGTCAAAATTGTTTTGATTTTTAACATGAATTAAAGTATCAATTTAGAAAAAATTAAAAGCGCAGACGATTAAAATTAATCTGGGGATATCTGCAAGCAATTTTCGACAAACCATCCAAATTTCTTAAGAATCAGGAGCGAACTTTTGAAGATACAAGTGTAAATAAATGTATGTTTGTGTGCATATGGAAGAGAAAAAACATGGGGACAGAAAGTTGAAACTTATATGTGACCAACATTGTTGGTCCGATAATGGGCTAATTGTGAAGTACCATCAAAATTTCATTAAAGTCAGACATGTAGTTATTAAGATAATATGTTGGTTCGCAAAACTTGACGGACAGACCGAGAGACAGTCACGGAACCAAAAACGTTCTCTGATGTCTGAAACAGATTTCTGTTTTGGAATTTTTGAAATCAAATGTCATTGATTTGTTCGTTGTTTTGTTGATTTGTTCGTTGTTTGTTTCTTTGTGTGTTGTCTTTGATGTTTGTGTTTTGTGTTTGTTCTGGGAAACAAACATTTACGTTCCCCAGAACAAACACATAGATTCTGTTATCTTCGGTAAGCTCGGAAGCAATAATTAAAATAAGAAATCAACAAACTATTTTGCTGAAGTACTAATAATGTCTACGCTTTGTAATAGCCAAATTATTTTGCAAGTCAAAGGCTAGAAAAGCTTAAGTTATTTTAGTTTGGTGGTGTATTGTTTGGTGAGCCAGGATTATCTATAGATTGACCTTGCCTGCCAAGGTAGTTTGCTACTTGACTCTTAGGAAGCTTATAGATCGAAGAGTTTTGACGGATTTTTCAGTTTTAGGGCTGCTCTTAACACCAACTTGAGGATAAGTGTGTCTGAGAGGCTAAGATGCTCGTCTGTAACCATTGTTCAAACACCAACACATCTTGATCGATTTCTAGAGCAGTGACGTGCTTCACTTGGAATAAATAATGTGTTTATTAGCTGCTACTTCCGTCCTGCATTAACCTGAGCTTCTACAAAAATATATATTATAACCATTAAATTTAAATGTGTTTTATTTTTACAAGTTGTACATTTTTATTTAAATTGATATGTAAAAAGATTAGGCAAGTCTGAGTTGAAATAGGAAATGATTTAGGCTACGGTCATTTTATCATGAGGCATATTTTGTTTTTTTAAGGAAAAATATTCCTGTTAATTGAGAATTTGTTTTGTATTTCCTTAATTTTTGGAGCTGGTGGAATTCTTTTCTTCTTCTTTATTTCCTTTCTGTAGGGAATTTTTGTTTTGTGGAGAAGTAAGGTTAGGACAGGAGGTTATGTAGTTCGACGGCGTAGTTTTTTTTTAGAAGAAAGTAGTGTGGTAGCCACAAAGTTAAGTTTTCACGTAGTGGATTTCTAGGAGCCTAACACCCTGATGTGGTAGATTTAGGGTCAACCCAGGTACAGGTACAGTCCCTGTATCAGCAGCTAATACAACTTAAGTGGGCTAGATTCTGCACCAGCCACTCAAACCTGCAGATTAAGTGCACAGGTCGTGCTGAATTTCCTGACGACCAACTTTTGTTAAGTTCTTCTTCCCTTCGACGAGATACCCCTTAACCGTTGAACAGTAAGACTGAAGGCCCCCCCGACCTGGACTTCCTCCACACTCTTTCCTACCCATTACATTTTATAATATTTTCTTTTATTTTCATATGTATACCAATATTATTTCAACTGTAAGGACCCAGGTAACACCCAGTTAAGTGTGGCTGTATTTTATTTTTAATCAGATATCGAGTGGAAGGCCACTCGTAGGAGATATCTGTGATGAGGCCCCAAGGTGTACCACTCCAGTAATAATCTTCTTTTAAGTAGGGTTTATTTTTCTTTTCTTTATATTGCTTCCGAGATTACCGAAGGTAACTGAAGCTATGTGATCTTTCTGAAGAACTAAACATATTTAGGTTTCCGATTTCAAAAATTCCAAGACAGAAATCCGTTTCAGGCATAAGGGATCATTTCTGGTTCCGTGTCTGTCTGTCGGTCGGACGTTCAATTTTTGCGAACCAACGTATCTTAAAAACTACACGTCCAATTTTATTGAAATTTGTGTGGTAGGTCATGAGTAGCCCATTGTTGGTCCCATATAAGTTTTTACCTTCTGTGCTCATTTGTTTCTCTTCCACATGCGCACAAACATACATCAATTTACACCTATAGCTTCAAAAGTGCTTATCTGATTTGTATGAAACTTTTATAGTTTATCGAAAGTAGCCCGCAGATAGCCCCAGATAACTTTGAACCGTCTGCGCTCTTTAACTTTTCTTAATTGATACTTTAATTCAAGTATAAAATCAAAACAATTTTGACAGATTAAAAAAACGGAGGAAACAATTAAACTAATTAAACAATAATGGCTTGTAAATGCATAAAATATAAAATTAATAGTGTTAGTGATAGGATGCGAGGAAGCTATGTGCCATACCAATTGGCAGTCTATTTTTTTTATGTATAAAAGAACTCAATTAAAGTATATAAATGGCAACCGTCATCCCCTGGGCCAGCCCGCTGTGATTTCCAATAACCATTATTAAAGTCTCAATAATTTATAAAACTAAGTATAACCAAATTTTTATTATCCTTATGTACCTCCCCTCCCCTTCACTGTCTTGCTCATTCCCCAGTTTCCCTGTTTTCACTATTCCTTTCTTTCGAAAATTCGTCTTCACCAATCTTTCCTTGCCCCTCCTGTTTCCGGTTTAACTCTATGTATGTAAATGAGGTGGTACTCCATTTTATATTTTTTGATTTATTTCGAAGAACGAAAATTCCGTTTTCCACCCTCCCCCCCCCCCCATCTTCTCACCATGTGAGCTGGGCAAACCCCATCTCTAAGAGCCATCGCAAAAATAAGACTACAATATAAGAAACTATTTGTTGTTCATTAAGCTTCCCAAATTAACATAAAGTTAGGTAATTAGGACGGGGAAATGGCTACTCTATGAATTATACTCGATATAATCATCATCAGTTTAAGACAAGTCTCACCTCTCTGGGATTCAAAACATGAACCCTTTGGTTTCATGGGTGTTAAGAATTCACTACTTAATGACTTGATTCTCTATCTTACTGTTGTAATTAATTCTGCATAAATGAAATTTTAATGACTATTGACAATTCTAAGGTTGTCTCAGTAGAAATTCTAATGCAATTAATTTCACCTATATTAATCATTCGGAAGGATGAAATATTTTTACACCTCCAAATTCAAAAATGTCTAGTCAAAAATACGTTTGAGGCATTAGGGAACATTTCTAGTTTCTTGTCTTTTTGTGGTTCAACAATTTTGGAAACCTCTATGTTTTAAAAACTACAAATCCGATTTTGATATATTTCCATGTACAATTCCAATGTTACAATTTTACTTTTGTTTTCAAGTTAATCGAAGGTAACGGATGAATTGTGATCATCCTAATGAACGAAGTCTCCAAATTCAAAAATTCGTCGAATTTCTGTAAAAGAATTCCGACATCAGGAAACATTTTTTGTCTCTCGTCTTACTGTTATATTTTGGGAACTACTATATCTTTAAAATTTCTCTAAATTTGTAGAGCATGTCAAAATTAGTCCACTGTTCCTTTTCCGCATGCTCTCAAACCAATTTTAAACTAAAGTAGCTACTAACTTAGCATTAACTTAAAGTAAGCATCGACTTTTAAAGTAATTTGGTTATTTTGACGAAGTTGGCTCATAGATGACCCCATGTTAACTTATCCCCCCCCCCTCTCACTGGCAATTGAAACAACCAAATCTTATTTCCATAATATTTGAGTCCAATGATTAGACGAGAGATAGCTATGTGGCACATAGTTAGATTTTAAAATCTAACCTCTCTACCTTTAAAATTATATTTTATTTTTATTAATTAAAAAAAAAAATTAACTTATCTATGAAGGCATTTATTAACTCTGGGAATAATCTCCCTCTTCTCTGGATAAAATACTCATAAACAGTTATTTTTTTTTTAGGTCAATTACATTACGTGATACATTAACACTCTGACATAAACATATAAAGTGGAAAACATTTAAAGCAAATTTGATTCAATTTTGTTACAACCTTGTTACTTTCATTAAAAAGGTCGAAATGACTGAGTTAAGTTTATCTTATTAAATCTCTGTACAGGTAACACGTAATCTAATAATTACAATAAAAAAAAAATTACTTAAGCTCTAACTTTAAAAACTAGATTATGTAATTTAATATATTGTAATATTTTAAGTCGATTATATTTTATACAGATTAATATATTTTGGCGTCATTTGTAATCAAACTTGAAAGAATACATGATTTACTTACAAAGATTGACACAGAATCTTGTGAGGCAGCTCTTTGGTCTGCAAAATCGAAAGAGCCCTCAACAAGCAACAGCTGATGCTGGGGCTCTTCTTGGACATCGAAGGGGCTTTTAATTGTGTTTCTGTTGAATCTATCACACGTTGTGGAGTGAAAAATTCCATGTGGACATTTATGAGGCTAGATATGAAAAGAATATGGAACACTGCTTCAGGTATGCGACCATCTAAAATGATGATCCGGGAACCATCTCAGCATCTTACCAGATCGCTGCTCTCGCTCAAAAAACAATCCGGTCATCTTTTGACAGGATTTCTTACTGGACACTGTAGGCTAAATCGACATCTACATCTGCTTGGCCTAGCAGAAAGCCCAGTGTGCAGGCTGTGCGAGGAAGAGGATGAAACCCCTTCTCATCTTATTAGCAGCTGTCCTGCATTAACACACCTGAGGTGGAGAATCTTTGGCTTAACCATCCTGCCAATTGAAGAACTTAAGTTACTTTCCCTAAACAAGGTGCTCACTTTCTGTGGGTCTGTGAGCTTGCTAAGAGGATAGGGTACTATCGGATGGACTATTAAACCGGGTTTGCTCCTTGGATCCACACATGAGGTCTTATTGCTTCGGAAGTCCCCCGGAAAAAAAAAAAAGACACAGAATTATGGATAAATTAACGACCAATGATCAGAACTACTTAACTCAACGGCTTAGTTTATGTACCACTAAACTTCTATCTATGTACCACTAAACTTCTATCTATGTACCACTAAACTTCTATCTATGTACCACTAAACTTCTATCTATGTACCACTATTCTGCCAATTAGTTTTCCAAATAGCTTCCTCGCGTCCTATGGCATATAATTTGACGCTTTACTGCTTTTAGAACCCATTTTTGTGTCTACTTTATTTAAATGTTTTTGTCAGAATCATTTTGATTTCTTACGTGAGTCAATTTAGGAAACATTTAATAAGCGCAAATGGTTGAGATTATTAGGTATCTGTAGGCTACATAACAGACCGTCAATCCGATAAGTACTTACGTGGTTATAGGCGATAATAAAATAGACTGTCAATTGATGCGCCACATAGCTTCATCGCATACATTCACGTACTTTATTGATTTTATGCTTTTACAATCCATTATTGTCTATTTTGTTTAATTGATTCCCCCGTTTTTTTCATATGTCATAATTGTTTTGATTTTTTAAAGAATTAAAGTAGTAATTTAGCAAAAGTTAAAGAGCGCAGACGGTTCAAATTAATTTGGAGCTAAGTGCGCTACTTTCGACAAACCATCAAAATTTCATAAAAAACAACAGATCTTTTGAAGATGTAGAAATAAATATAAGTAAGTTTGTGCGCATGAGGAAGAGAAACAAATGAGCGCAGAAAATTGAAACTTATATGGGACCAAAATGAGTTAACCTATCATACAAATTTCAATAAAATCAGAGTAGTTTTTAAGCTATGTTAGTTCGCAAAAATTGAGAGATAGACCGACAGACAGACACAGAACCAAAAATGTCCCCTAATATCTGAAACAGAATTCTGTCTTGGAATTTTTGAAATCGGACACCCATGAATTTTTCGTTTTTTAGAGCGATCATATAGCTTCCGTTACCTTTGGTAAGCTCGAAAGAAAAAAGTTTATCCAAGTTTAAGGAAGTGGAAGAGAAACCAATAAGCTCAGAAAACTGAAACTTATATGAGACCAATAATAATGGACTGACAGACCGACAGACAGATGCGGGAACTAAAATGTTCCCTGCAGTTTGAGGCGGATTTCTGTCTGTGTATCGGAGACATAGAAAATGTTAAACCTTTAGTAAGCTTGTATGCAACAAACGACTTCTTAATTGTATTTTATAGGAAATCGAATCCAAAAGTTAAGAAAGATATACCTATACTTACTTTTATTAGTTCTATAATTACTTAAATGGTCAGCTTTAAAATAATTAATAAATAAGTATGTAATACTTAATGGTGTATGTGAATTATTATGATCTTCAGCGTGAAAATAAAAAGGTCATTAATGAATTAATAATGAACCAAGAATTGTTCATTGTTATGGACCATCTGTCACCTTTCCACAGTCTGTCACCTGGTCACTGTCCACTTACGTGATCAGCACCCATCATTCAATTACGAATTAATTCATCCATGAATAAATGAATTTCTTAAGCAGGAATAACCACATAAAGAAAAAAAAGGTACTTTAATATTTACATTACTTTTATTTTGTGGTCATCTACAAATTCAAGGTATTATTAACAAAAAACTTCGACTGTGGTTATAAGTTTTTACCAATAAAAAAAAAATATATATATATAAACCTAATTGTATTAAAGTGGTCAATTTAGTACTATAGTTTATTAAAATTATAGCGGTTTACTTCTGACTGTTTTATTATACTGTGAACTTATTGATATGATAATAAGCTATGTACTTAAAGGGCCTAAACGTCTAAACTTTAAAAAGACCAAGAATAAGGGTAGGCACTTTTTTTTCGGTGTTCTTCCAAGTGATTATATATAAATAAGGAATTATTCTTTGGGAATTCTAACATACTGTTTCCAAAAGTTTATGAAGAGTAAAAAAGTACAAACGAAGATGATATAATTTGACTTAGGTACTTAAAGGAAAGTTGATGAAAGATATTGACCTAGATCGGCACCTTGAGAAACACCGAATGTAATTTGATTTAGTTTTACTGCTACCCATCCTATAATCTATGTTTATACCTATAGATTAAAGTTTTACTGCAAACCCTATTCTATGTTTATAGCTATATAGATAATAATATAAAAGTATTATGGGGAAGAACGGTGTCCGTATTAAAGAAAAGAAGTCTAAAATTATCTTTTTTCACTTATAGTTTTGCTGGAAACAATGACTATCACATTGTTAACAAATTTATAGCCGACAGAAGTGAAATTTACAATCTTAACACTAAAATACTCATCTTCTGAACTAGGCGCTTATTCCTCATCATGAGTCATTATGACTTACTTACTAAAAAATCGAAAGAGTAAAAGTAACTAATGAAGTGGGGTCGATTTATTTTATTTATTTTTAAATTACATCTAAAAATTAATATTAGGACCATATTTGATCTAATTCTTTGCAATGCAATCTTTATATAATGACAATAAAAAATAGACTGCCACTTAGTGTGGCACATAGCTTCCTCGCACCCTATCATGTACTTTATTGTTATATTAACATTATTGTTATATTACTTTATTGTTATATTGTTTATTGAATAAAAACTATTAATAGTTTTAGCGTTCTTTAACACTTCATAGCGGTGTCGCTGTTAATTTACTAAAAAATTATATTTGATAAAAATGCTTGTCCCATTGAATAGATGAAGTTGGATTTTTCCCGACCTAAAATTCCAATTTTAAATTTGAAGTTTACGCTTAGCGTTGTGCGCGAACGCTTAGGCGGATAACGTTCTCTTACGAACTCTTCCTGAGCATTGATAAAATGAACATATCTACCAAATTTCATCAAAATCGGTCAACCAAGTTATCGTCACACGTTTTACGGTTCGTGGACACACAGACAGACACGAGACCATAAATGTTTCCTGATGTCTGAAACGGATTTCTGTCTGGGAATTTTTAAAAGCGGAGACATAAGATTTTTTCGTTCTCAAAAGTGAACACAATGCTTCCGTTACCTTCGGTAAGCTCGGATGCAATGTATACCACAAATAGGGTATATGAGTAAGACCATTAACGCTGTTACTTATAAATAAGGTCATTATAACGATGAAAATAGTTTTGAGGGCTTACTTCTCATTTTGTAATTACATTTTGAACCAAAATTTGCGGGGTTTTTTTTTAAGAAGTATCTTTTGATGTAGAACGCAGTTCTGGGTCAGCATTTGTATTCAAAATATCATCAGTGATTATCAGATTATCAAAAGAAGGCTGCACAAGAACAGCTGAAACCGGTTGATTGTTTTAAATACCATTCATTCTAGGTCTAGTAACTTTGTTTGGTTATTGAACTACACCTCTATACACACATTTGAGAAAAATACAGTCGAGGATATTAAATTTTATTGTAAAGATCTGTATTTTAACGTCTGCGTTTCATTTCCACAACTAGAGACTTATAATGTAGGAAGAAAGGTTATATTAGCGCCCCATCCACTGTCGTTCTTTCCGTAAGGAAAGCCGATTCCGTCAAGAAAGAGTGTCAGTGTATGGGGTTTAAGAGGAAAGAACGGCAGGATTATAATCTTACAAGATCATCCCGTCGCGCCAGCCTCTCCATTCTTATCCACCGATAAGTTTCATGTGGATGGATAGAGATAACTGTAGAGATCCACTGTCGTTCTTTCCATAAGAATAGCCGATTCCGTCAAGAAAGAGTGTCAGTGTATGGGGTTCAAGAGGAAAGAACGGAAGGATTATAATCTTGCAAGATTATCCCAGTTAGGCAACGAATCCCAAAGGATTGTATGACACGACACGCTTTCCCTCGACGAGACAACATTCCCTTGGAAAGTGAGAGGAAAGAGACCACCCACACGCGTTCTTTCCTTCTGGCCTCACAAAATTTAAAAAACAGGATTATGATATTTCATGTGGATGGGCAACGAAAGGATTGTAGTCACTCGACAAGCCTGCAGGATGGAATGAGAGAATCGTCTCACAGGAAAGAGTGCAGGAAAGTGGTTGTGTGGATAGTAATGAACATGATTATCAATCGTGCCGTGCTTTCCTTCGCGATTAAAAAAAAAGGAAAGTCTGTCGGGAAAGAACGACAGTGGATGGGGCGCTAATGTATAAGCACATGAGGAGTAGCCAGCTGATTAAGAATATAGTAAGGCAAAACAGATGTTTCAATTTGCCCCTGATTGAAAGTTTAAATAAGTTCCGTTAAAATAAAATAATTTGTTTCAAATTAACGCTCTACCAAACAAGGATATTTTGATCATATATATATTTCTATTTGATTATTAGTTTTATTTTATCTCTAACAAACCTAAAATTATTTCGGGATTCAACCGCAATAAAATAAAATATCAGTTATTAATTTTTTTAATCCAGTGATATATTAAAATAAGTAATTTTACTCACTTATCGACGTAATTGTATACATTTATTAAGTAATGACATGTCCCAATGGGAAGAATGACCCCCAGATGAGATGCAATTGGACATGTGATTGGTTTTACTGTCAACAGGTGACCGCGTCAGTGTAAACAAAACCTCCCCGACCCCCTGGGCTTGTTTCTGGACAAAAGAGCCAGATGGGGGTCTGCGTGTCGCCGCTTGTTCTGCTTTCCCAAACAAATCACTAACTCTCCTTTTTGTCTTTTTTCATTTACTCAACACTCTTTATTTTTTCTTTTTTTTACCGGTAAAAGAGAATTAATGTAATCGGTAAAAGAGAATTGATGTAATGATTAAAACGGTGTTATGGATAACCCCTATAACAGATATAGAACAACTACACAGATAGAAGTAATTAATTGATAAGAAGTATGTACCTACGTCTACGTCTGTTAAGTATAAACAACTAAATATAAATAATAATAATAGTCTGCCAATTAATGTGGCACATAGCTTCCTCGCGTACTTTAATGTATTGTTTCTATGCCCCATTATTGTCTATTTTGCTTCCCAGCTTTTTTTACCAAAGGTAACGGAAGCTATGTGATCGCTCTTAAGAACGAAAAATTTTATGTCTCCGATTTCAAAACTCCCAAAACAAATAGGAACATTTTCGGTTCTGTGCATCGTAAAACTACTCTTCTGCGTTGATTAAAATTTGGATGGTAAGTCATAATTAGCCCATTGTTGGTCCCATGTAAGTTTCAACTTTCTGCGCTTATTTGTTTCTCTTCCACATGCACAATACACACAAACATACATTTATTTACACCTATAGCTTCAAAAGTACTTATCTGATCTGTATGAAACTTTTATGGTTTATCGAAAGTAACCCGCAGATAGCCCCAGATTAATTTGAACCATCTGCGCTCTATAAATTTTGCTAAATTCATGTAAAAATGCAAAACATTTTTGACAGATTAAAGAACGGGGGAAACAATTAAACAAATTAGGCAATAATAGCTCGTAAAAGCATAAAATCAATAAAGTACGTGATAGGATGCGGGGAAGCTATGTGCCACACTAATTTCTTCTGACTTTAGGTAGGAACACCTGTCAATTTATAAAATATGTTTTCAAACTTTCTTATCTAGGTCTATAGGGTATAAATAAAGTAGTCCACCTTGCTTTTTATATGCAATATATCACCTCCTCTTGAGGCATCTTCAGGCCTTAAATTTGCTTTCTTGTTTAGTTATTATATTGTTTATTCTTATAATATTTATTTTTTATTTTATATATTTTAACAAAACAATGTCTCCATCAAGACTAGAAATAGAGAATACAGTCTTCGCACAACTAGAATCGATGCGTTGACAGCGCGGGAAATTGAGTGACACACAGATTGGCCAACCTCTCTGGGGGAAAAAATAAAGCTACTACGAAGCCTTCTTATACTGTTATCCAGAGGGCCTCTCCCCTCCACTAGAGACATTTATCTTTGCCTAGTTGGCCCGACCTTTTGTCCGGGAAAATCTCAAGCTCTCATTGGCTCGTCCCCCCTTTTGCTAGTTTTTCCCGCGCTGTCAACGCGCCGACTCTAGTTGTGCGAAGACTGTAGAAATAGAAGTCTCTTATCAATATTTGCAAAGAACTAATTTTCTTATCGAGAAAATGAAAAATTAAATAGTTTTTAGTTGTTTTTGACATACATTAATAATAATTTCATGACAATGTGTATTGCACAGCTAGATGGAGACATTGTTTTGTTAAAATATATAAAATAAAAAATAAATATCATAAGAATAAACTATTTAATAACTAAACAAGAAAGCAAATTTAAGGCCTGAAGATGCCTCAAGAGGAAATATTCCATATAAAAAGCAAGGTGGACTACTTTATTTATACCCTATAGACCTAGATAAGAAAGTTTAAAAATTTAAAATAAAGGGTAAACGAACGAGGATGAAAAATATGTTTTCGTTTAACTAAAGTATCATTTAGGTAAAAACAAAAAAGTAGTTTAATAACTTTGTCTAAAAAAATCCAAATGAAGGTTTTAGTCGAACGTATTCTATATATTTTAGGGCTAAGTAATTATTGCTGTACTCTTAAAGAGCTTTCCAACGACATGCATCTTGAAGGGCAAATACTATTTTGACTTTTTTTTATTTTTGTGTACTGTGTACCAATGTTTGTTTACTGTGTACAATTTTTTTTTTCACCCATCCAAATTCTAAACCAAAATTCTCCTATATTATCATAAGCCAATAATACGCAGATTTCTTTGAAAATTCGCTCATTAAGTCATGGTGCACGACTGGACTTATGTTTATAAAATGACGCAAGTCATTTATAATTTTACATCTAATTAGAATTTTTCCCTATATCTAGTACCTGCAGTTTTGAGAGCTCTGTTTGTAGGTTAGGTAGCCTCATTCGAAAAAAATATATTTTTTATGAAATTGCTGCTGTGTTCGTGAGAAGCTCCATATAACATTACAAAAATTTAATCTCTTTGGTATTATTGTTTTCTTACAGTGTGTAAGTGAACTTTAAACATGTTTGAAGGTATGAATCCTTCAATTCATATACATTGAATGGATTGAATTCAAGGTATGAAAACAAGTTATGAATTGCAGAAGAATAAAAAACGGCAAGTGACGAAAAGAACAGTGAAGTTTGTTGAGTTTATTTCAAAGGTTCTACGTTGAGGTCTAGGAAAATCTGAAGTCCCACACAAAACTATTGATTTAATACATTTCTGTGAAGAATTCTTGTTCCCAATTATCAAATCATTGCTGAAATTCTCACTACTCTACCAGTAAGCACATCTCAGCTGAGTAATCATTCTCGTCATTACGTCGAGTTAAGACAGGGCTTCGTTCCAGGATAAGTGAAGATCGGCTCCCAGGGTTGTGTTCACTACATTTCCCCAAAGATTTGGTCATTAATAATGAAAAAGTTATTGATCGAATTTTCAAAGGAAAAAAAAGGGGCTTGCATTTTGTATGAAATGTTGCAATATAATGTCGGCACTTCTTTAGATTGTTACTCCCCTTATAAAAATAACAGAGGGAGAGTAACAATCTAAAGAAGATACTTGGCATTTTTTCTTTAGACTGTTACTACCCTTATAAAAACAGAAGTGTGATATTCCTTTTGTCCCAAAGTACATTAGACTAAACATCCCTTTGTTTTAATAGGTATTTAGTCGAAGTCATTTATATTCTAAAACATCATAGAGGAGTAACAATCTAAAGAAGTACCATATTATCTTTAAAAGTGAACATTTTATTTGAACTAAATTGAGTAATTATTTCCTGGACGTAAAAATATCAATAATAATTAAATTCTTTCCTGTGTTTTAAATTTATATTAGTAAATCATAGTTAGAACTTGGTTGACCATGCATACAATGTACTTTTCACTTTGTTGATTGCTAGTTTTATTTTATAGCACGTCAGCTACAGCTAAAGACAGTCTATAATCAATTGTAAAGGTTTTGACAGAGGTAGCCTAGTTCAAAAAAATATATTTTGGTGTCTGTTTGTGAGAAGCAATTCTCTATATAAAATTACAAAAATCTAATCTTTTTGGTATTATCATTTCTTACCGTGTGCAGGTGAACTTTAAACTTTGTTTAAAGGTATGAATCCTATTTATCTTTAGTCTAGGAGATAGCATGCAAAAAAGTGTTTGACTAACATCAAGCTAGAATTTTGTATACAAGTCGATCTTTTAGCGCCTTTTAAGAATAGGTGGTCGGCTAAGTTCGTCTGCGGGACATAGCTTGGCAAGAGCCATTTGAAAAAAACAAACCGGTGGAGAGCGGCCATGTCTCACCAATTATGGTGGACAATGTGATTTTCATGATCCTGAGTACAGAATTTGTTAGTAGACCAAAAATCAAGTCGATGTTAGTTTCACACTTGATCGGTTAGTTATTCAAATATTACTAAAAATCAACGTGGTCACCTGTCAAGAGACAAACTAACATAAACTTGATTTTCGGTCTACAAAGTAATTCTGTACTTAGAATCATGAAAATCACATTGTCCACCATAATTGGTGAGACATGGCCACTCTCCACCGGTTTGTTTTTTTCAAACGCCTATTGCCAGGCTGTGTCCCGCAGACGAACTTAGACGACCACATATTCTTAAAAGGCATTAAAAGATTGACTTGTATACAAAATTCTAGCTTGATGTTAGTCAGACACTTTTTTGCACGCTATCTCCTGGACTACTTGAAAATTCTCAATAATTTTAATTTGCTAATCTTTTCTACGTAGAAAGCCCTTTCTTCTAATGATTGCTTAGGATTGCCTCGTACAGTGGCGGCTCCAGAGGGGCGGCCATAGGGACCATGACCCCCCCCCCCCCAAGATTTTTTTTCATTTCAAGATTCTTTTATACTCAATCGACAGTTTAATAGTTTTGTGTTTAGCGTGCATTATTTTTTTAGTAATTTAATATACGTATTTCTATCTCGACAATATTTACATCAACTTTTTTTTTTAAACTATATATTTTTCTCAGTAATTCGCTCTTTAATATACAGTACAAACTATGCTATTTCCGATTGATACCATCCGATTGATATTTTCCGAATAAATAACCCCCTGAATGTCAACTCTGGTGCAGCCCTTGGTCTCTTATGATACAGAAAAGAGATATACAGCCAATCATTGTATTCTTTATTAAAGGTGATATTTTCTTGTTTTTATTTGTGAAACTCCCAGTTACTTTAATCTTATACTCAATATAATCTTAACTTAAATCATGTTAGTACAAAAAACATTAAAACTATAAAAGGGTCTTGGATAAATAAAACATTAATAAATAAACTGTACAGAATAGAAATATTTATATATATATATAATTTTTATATATTTTTTTTTTTATTATTTATAATATAATTCGTATTTTTCAAAAGAACGAATTTTTTTTTTCAAATTTTATTTTTTTTGTTTATTATTTATTAATTTTTTTCGTATTCCAACGACGATTTTTTTTAACAGTCTCATTGTTGTTATTTTTAATGTTTATATATAATAAAAAAAAATTAACATTAAACAGAAAAAAAGTAATAATTCACAATTAAAATAATTAATTATTTATAACTATTACATTATTTAAAAAAAATAAAATAATTACAATAAAGAAATCAACATAAAACTTAGACAAAAATCATTTACAAATCGGAAATTAAAATAACAAATTTTATATATATATATATATATATATATATATATATATATATATATATATATATATATATATATATATATATATTGACAAAATTAACTAAGAGATAACATACGATGAATAGAAACAAACTAAAATATTCATTAATGTTCACTATATAGTTTATTATTAATTACTGATAGTTTATAATTAAAAACTTGATTTACAGATAAATTTATTCATTGAATGTCAGAGTCAGTAAATAAATGCATTAATTAATTAGCAGTGCAGCAATTAATAAATTAATTTACTGATTTCTATTAATTAATATTGTGAGGAATATCTTAATAATAAACATTAATGGATACAAACAATAAATATAACAATTTTTAACAGTAATTATAATTATAAACTATTTTTTTTTTAAATCGTATTAGACTATTTTGCGTTAAAACGCTTGATAAAAGATGTTGGCATTAAAAAAAAAAGAAATTGTACAAATATTAGTGAAAAACAAATTGGAAATTTTGTACCTTCGAACTTAAGAAAGCATTTTGATCATTCTGAAAAACAAAAATTAATTTTTTTCTAACATTTGTTGTACAGAAATAATAATTCACTGAATATTTTCGTGTGACAAATAATATCCTGGCGTATTAGCAATATTATAGTACGTATACATTTATTATTTTTATTTGTATTTACTTGCTTTTACTTATATTTTTACTTTTTTTATTTGTGTGTATTGTATTTAAAAAGAGCAGATAACAAATTGACCATTAACATTTATTTATTTCCTAATGTTCACATAAGTATAGAGTTGAACACATTACGACAAACAAATGTGTAAGTAAAAAATTAAATAATTTAATTACGGAGAAAACATATTATATTATTTATGTATCTATATGTCATAAATATGTAAAATAAGTAAGTAGAGTGACCTGTTTTATTTAATAATACATAATCATGCTTACAATGATTATAATGGATTTTCTTATTTGAAATGGTAGTCAAATAAATGATGTAAATTTATTTATTATTGAAAAAATAGTTATTATATTAACAATAAAGAGATAAAATTTAAATAAAAAAATAATTTGACAAATAATAAAAAATTAAAACTGTAATTTAATTAATAGCTTCATTAAGGATTTTATTTTATTAATCTTTTTTTTGCGATCAAGATTTTTTTTTTAATTACATGTTCATTAAAATTTAATGTATTAAAAAATTATAATTTTCACAAATTTTAGTTTTAATGCTTGATTGCATTAAATAATGAAGGAGAAATGTTTGCTAATAATTTTTACAAAGCTCTTCTTGTTTTCACAATTATAAGTGTAAGCAATACAATTGTCTTGTTTTCATAATTATAAGTGTAAAAAATACAATTTTATTGTTTTCACAATTATAAGTGTAAACAATACAATTGTCTTTTTGTTCACAATTATAAGTGTAAACAATACAATTGTCTTGTTTTCACAATTATAAGTGTGAACAATACAATTGTCTTGTTTTCACAATTATGAGAGTAAACAATACAATTGTCTTGTTTTCACAATTATAAGTGTGAACAATACAATTGTCTTGTTTTCACAATTATATGTGTAAACAATACAATTGTCTTGTATTCAAAATTATAAGTGTAAACAATACAATTGTCTTGTTTTCACAATTATATGTGTAAACAATACAATTGTCTTGTATTCAAAATTATAAGTGTAAACAATACAATTGTCTTGTATTCAAAATTATAAGTGTAAACAATACAATTGTCTTGTTTTCACAATTATATGTGTAAACAATACAATTGTCTTTGTTTCACAATTATAAGTGTAAACAAAACAATTCTCTTGTTTCACTGTTATAATAAGTAAAAATTATACAATCATCCTTTTTGTTGCAGAAAACTACTTAAATATAAATATAATGGGTAATTCACTAAATAAAAAAACCTTTTCTAACACATTGCCTTTAAAATAGTTAAAAAGAACAAAAAAAAAATCTTAATCACAAATTAAATGAAGCACATTTTCTTTTTAACATTAAATTAAAATAAATTCAAATTACATGTTTATTTATTTACCATGTTAGAGACACAACTTGTAAATTTCTTTAACGTATAAAGTGAACAGGTAATAATTAAACATTTTAATTTTGATCTGAATATGACAGTAACAATAAAAAAATAATTATCAAACAGTAAAAAAAACAATTAAATCCAACAAAAGAACAGAAACAAATCAAAAGTTAACATTGGCCACATTAAATGCGATAACATAAACAATAAAGAGAACATTGATATTTATGGTGTAAATAATTTATTTATGGATAGATATAAGATTTCTGACGTTTTGCTCATGTCAATAGAGTTATATGCTCAGAGTAAGGAAGGGGTAGAGGGAGCAATGCGATTTGAAAAGTGGTTCATTATCCGACACCCATATACTAAACCTCTCAAGCGAGCTCAACCCGAACTAAAGTGACAACAGCACGATCACGTGGTCACTGGTCCTTGTCTTATTGGTCTATTCCTTGTCCTTACGTGCCCACGGACGCTTGTCAACAAAACCTTTAAACGTCATGTGCTTTGTTAGATTGTATTATTATCGAAATGCCAAATATGTCAAAATATCAAATATTTAAGAGAAAAATCTGATGTGCTTTCTTTAGAAGACGATTTTGTTTTATATAAGATTGCTTTTGGTTATATAGGAACTGGAACTATTACATGTTATTAACAACGTAACTGCCTTTAGATAATTAATTCGGTTAACAACAAACACTAAAGTACATATGTATTTATAAAGAAAACTGTATTAAAATATTAAATGTCGTAAGAAAATATCACATTATATTTATCCTTATCAGCTGACATTTGATAAATTTCGAGTTTTTATCGAGATATCGATACTGTTTCACCAAACTGCCGCTTGGGAGGTTTAGTATAGGGGTGTCGCATAATGAACCAGTTTTTGAGACCCCGATTCTATAGTATTGTTCCCTCTACCCCTTCCTTACTCTGAGGTTATATGAAACGAAAGGAATTTAACTATAAATAAATTTTAAAAAAAGTGTCAACTTATAATACCTTGGAACTTTTTGAAAATGCATTTAATTAACGCTTGGAAAAATGATTTTTTTATTAGTAGGAGCGTGCTGCATATGAAGGCCTCAAGAGAAATGACTCTGATGAAGAAGAAGTCTGACATAGAAGGATGATGTAAGAAGTGTGGACTCAAGCAAGATGAGTGCAGATGATGAACCAAATGGAAGTTAATTTGTCAAACTTAACTGGTAGAATGGGTGAGACCAAGTATTGTCAACTCATCTTTTTCTGAAGATAGATTTAGCAGAGGATATTTTTCACTTACACTACTAAAAGTATCTTAAGATATAGTTGAAAAAAGTTGGAAACTATCGAAGTAATCAATATAACAAAGTGGTAACTTAAAAATAATTAGAATGATCATTGGTTCTAAAGATTTAACCAATAAAACGAGACTGTTCATTAATAACTTCGACTTTTAGTAAGGTTAAAACACTAAACAATGGAAATCGGTGTTAGAGACCACACCAAATAATTAAGATCATCTGTGATCATTTAGATACCATTGATGATCATTGAGGGACCATTGATGATCATTTAGAGACCATTGATGATCATTGAAAGACCCTTGATTATCATTGAGAGACCATTGATGATCATTTAAACTTCGTCGAAGAAACTTCTATAACCAAGAGCAAAACGTCCGAACTCCTGATTTTTTTTTGGAAAAAAATAAAACAAACTAAAAAATCAACAAAGAAAAAGGTTTTAACTTTTCCGGTAAACAAGTGAAACTTCTGGATTAACATAAACAGAAAAAAATTTCATTTCCAGATGTCCATGAAAGCCTGCGCTTAAAGATTATTAACAAATAAACATTTTGACATTAATTTTCCATTTTGTTAATAAAGAAAATATTAAATCAAGCACATTTCCGAAACAGATTTTCAGATTTTTTTATTTTTACATTTAATGTTTTAGAAACACCAATATGTTATTATTATTATTTTATATATATATATATTTTTATTGCAATGAACATTTTAAATTTTAGAGACGATATATTTTTTTTTTCTTTCTTATAAATATATTTTTACAATAGGGTAATTAATTTTTTTACAGAATAAACTATTATTACATAAAATTGATGAAAAAAAATTATATTTAAAATATATAGATTTTTTTTCTCCACAAATTTTAACATCGAAATTTCCTGCATATAACAATTGTAAGTTGAAAGTGTTTTTATTTTTAAAAACATTACAGTGAGAATATATTTATTTGGTTTCTTACATTTTTTTTTTGTTGTAACGTTATTTTATTATTTACATTATTATTTGTTTATTTAAAGAAATAATTTTGTTATTAGACAATGTAATTTTTAAAACAATCATTCAACTGTAACTAAATAAAACTTTAAGTATATTTTAAATTAGAAAAAAAGTAACTTTAAATTTAATTGAAAAAATTAATTATATTTGATATATCCTCAAAAACTATATTACATAGTAGTAATATCAAAATAAACAACCTAAATCACAAAAAACCTTTTAATTGAACAAATAAGAAAAACAAAACAACGAAAAAATTAATTGCAATTAATGATTAATCGTGAACAATAAACATTTTTACAAATTATATTCAATAATGTATTAACAAATTAAACTAACAAAGAAAAAGAATAATCAAATTAAGAACAAAGAACATAATAAAAAGTTCATTTTTATATTATCTTTACAAATGTCTATGTAATAAGTCAGGTATGCATATAGCTGAACACAATTTTGTTTTTATATTATATTATATATTATTACAAGTTTATTATATAAAATTTAAAATATGTACATTAAAAAATAAAAATTAAATTATATTTATTAATTATAATAGTCTAATATGAAGTTAAATGGTATAAATCATTGAAGCGAGCGCGTTGGGTTTTTCTTTATAGTTATAGATTGAGAATATTTATTGATAAATATTTTTTGAGTTATTTCAATATGTCTTTAGAACATATAGCACTTGCACAATACAAAGATCGGTGATCAAAGATACAGTAAATGTATTCTAAATAAATTTAAGTACACGATGTGGACGCTATTCTAGGGATAAAATTCCTTACACGTAACGATGTGGACGCTATTCTAGGGGAAACTTTCTCCACACATCACGATGTGGACGCTATTCTAGGGAAAAAATCCTCACACGTAACGATGTGGACGCTATTCTAGGCAAAACATTCTCCACACATCACGATGTGGACGCTATTCTAGGCAAAACATTCTCCACACATCACGATGGGGCGCTATTCTAGGGAAAACTTTCTTCATACGTCAACATGTGGACGCTATTCCAGGCAAAACTTTCTTGTTAATATTGAGTGTTATATATTAGGGTTCTAGTGAATATGTTTTCTTTTCTCACCATTGACAGGATCATGTCTATAACTTCGGACAAAGAATTGTCCAGTATTTTAATTAGTAGAGCTTTGGATACGAAACCCAAAGACCGTGGTTCAAATCTCGGCGACAGAGTGTATATTTATTATATTCCCTCTCCTTTCTTTGATTATAATTTAATTATTAAAATAATTTTTGTCAAAGGATTCTAATTTCTCCATTTTGTAATGTTGAACTTCAAAACTTTATTTTTATAAGTTTTTTTTTTCGATAATTAGAATAACTTAATGATTAGTATTAGCTTTAATAAAAATTATATCAATCAAATTTTACAAAAACGAAAAAATGAATTATAGAACTAAACAGTAGGATATAAAAAATATTTGTAAATTGGATAATAAATAAATTTGGCAGAAAGAAATCAAATATTTTTAATTTTGATTTCACAATTATATGTTAAAGTTTACTTTTTAAGGAATTGTAATTTCAAGAATACTTTTTAAGATGAATGCTTTAGTTTTGTAATTTCAAGTTTGTTTCTTTTAAGCTTATCAATTTCAAGATTGCAGTGTTATCCAAGCTAGCTAGAGTTAAAGTTAATTTATTAATAAAATAGGTTGATAAAAAAACATTAGATTTTTCCAAAAGTGATTAATTTAATTGTAAATAATTACAAACAAATGTTCGGAGTAAAAATTGTTATATATTATAACCAAAGAAGATTGGGGAAAGCTAACCTACCTTTTTCTAGTTTTAAGGATGAATAAAAAAAAAATATCTGAATGGAAATAACTAATCAGCATAAAAAGCAATCAGTTATAAGTGCAAAATACCACAAACGTGTGGTTTCTCGAAATTAGAAAAAAATAATCAATAAAGAAGAAAAAAATAATATGGACAATAAAATTAAAATATAAACAATTTAAATATCAGTAAAATATAGAAGCTCAACCATAAACATTTTGACAAAAAAAAACCCCAAATACAATAATAATTATTATAAATAATAGTATTTAAGGGTTACCAAACTATTAATTCTTCACACTCGCTTCAATTCATTATTAGCGCGTTTTCTGCTATGTATTAAATATAGAAATTAAAGACACTACAGGCTCTTATACATATGATTTTCCTACAATGTCTATATCTACTGGAATGGTGCTCTATATGAATATATATATATATATATATATATATATATATATATATATATATATATATATATATATATATATATATTACAATTGACAATTCTAAATATAATTATATTAGAACGAAATTTAATTTGAAAATTTACTTTTTTTTTATAACACACAAGTTTTATGATTATTATTTAAAATGCGAAAACAAATTATAAATAGGAAGATATTTCTTTTCTTTTAAATGTAAATAAAAATTCTTTCATGTTAATGGAATGTGCTTGAAATTGAATGATTTATTTTATATATATATATATATATATATATATATATATATATATATATATATATATATATATATATATATATATACATATATATATATATATATATATATATTGTTCTGGGTGGTCAACAGTTTTGAAATAAATAATTGTTTATTTTAATGTAAATAATTGGTCAACAATTTTTTCTGTTTCTTCCTAATGGTCACAAAAGTAGAGAAGAGTGATTTAGTGATTTTTTTTAATTAAGCAATTTAAATTTAAAATATTGCTTTAAATAATTTTATTTTTTTTTAAATATTTATTTATAATCTATTACACATTAATAATTGGAATACAAACAAAAAATATATTTATACAATACACACTGTAAATGTTGTACAATTCAGTAAGCAATTTAATTGTTTACGACACTGTAATAATGAAATAATTTAATACTGTAACCAAAATATTTTTAACATACACTGTAAATTAAAATGTAGTACATATACTTAATAAACTATTGGCAGATTATAAACTGTATTTTAAAATTGATAATAAAAAAGTAATAATTACGCTGTAAATAATTTAAAATATAATTGTAAAACTGAAAATATTTTTTATTATATAATTATATTTTAAATTTAGTACAATATTATGAACTTAAATTTGTTGATTATTGACTGTAATTTAAAATGTTGTGTTAAGCTGTAACTTAATTATTCGATAACAGACTGTAATTTAAAATGTTGAGTTAAGCTGTAACTTAATTATTCGATATCAGACTGTAATTTAAAATGTTGAGTTAAGCTGTAACTTAATTATTCGATAACAGACTGTAATTTAAAATGTTCGAGTTAAGCTGTAACTTAATTATTCGATAACAGACTGTAATTTAAAATGTTGAGTTAAGCTGTAACTTAATTATTCGATAACAGACTGTAATTTAAAATGTAGCATAAAAGTGTGGTTAAATTATTTCAATTACACACTGTAATTAATATGTGATATAAAACTGAAAACGAGTTAGTTTTACGATACACTGTAATTTGATTTGTAGTATATATTGCGATAAAATTAATTTTATTACACACTGTATTTAAAAACTGTTGTATTCTGTAACTAAAGTATTTTGATTAATTCACTGTAATTTAAAGTTTAATTGCATACTGTAATTTATTAATGTGGTATAGTACTGTAACTAAATTAGTTTTATTACACACTGTAATTTAAAGATTTGACTATAGACTGTAATTTAAAATGTGGCATAAGAAGTGTTGAACTAAATAATTAGTTTTGTAAAATTTAATAATGTGGTATAAATCTGTAACTAAATTAGCTTGATTACACACTGTAATTAAAAGAATGTATTTATATTATGAAAGTGTGATAAAATTAATTTTATTATACACTGTAATTTAAAAATTGTGGTACATAGCACTGTAACTAAATTAGCTGGATTACATACTGTAATTTAAAAAATGTTGGTTAAAATTATTATTTTATTATTTCTCTGTAATTTAAAATGTGTGGCATAAAAACCTTAATTAAATTAATTCCTATAATACACTGTAAATTTAAAATGTGACATAAATCAGAAAATTTGTTTTAATTAAAAAAAACAACATTAAATAATTTTCATTAGTTGTACTAGTTTATTATAATAATATGAAACAAACTTTAGACAATTTATACTATATACAAAGAAAAATTTAAAACATACAAATTTAATTTTTTTTATTTCTTTAAGAATAAAATATATAATTTTTTTTTTTTGTAAAAAATAAGTTTTATGACAGTAAAAACATTAGAGAGAGAGAGAGAGAAAGAGTAAAAAACAAAAAATAAATTAAATTTGGAAAAATCACAGTTAGTCGAAACATTATTTTTTTTTTAAAAATATATAATTCTTTTTCTTTAGAAAATATAACATTATTTTTACATATTTTATTTTCCGGAGGTGCCCCAAGATAAGAATTAGAAATAAAAGTATTATTTTTCAAATTAAATTTGAAAAACTAAACATAATATGACGTACTTTAGTACAAAATTAATTGTATTTTTGTGACAGTTCAGATGATATTATTACAAACAAGTATTTATAAAATTGTGTTGGTCATATATGTATGTAAAATGTAAAAACAAATACATATTATAATATGTAAGTACACTTATCATCCACATACATATTTCGTATGTTAAAGTATAATATACAAATATATCAAATAATGTATACATACAAATACTGTAATACTATTATCAAATAAAAATATAAAATTATGTATTATTTGATGAATAATTAAAAAGAGATAGTAACAACAAATAATATATATAAAAAAAATATTATTAAAACAAATTTTGGAAAAAAAAATAAATATTTTGAATGATTCATATTATAATCATTTTATTTATTTTATCTTTATTTTATTTTTAAATATAAATGAATAAATTTAATAAAGAATTTAGTTTCTTGTTAAAAAAATGATTAAATTGAAAATCTTAGAAATGGCCGATTTCTTTTTTTTTTTTTATAAATTTTATTAATACCCAGATGTTTTTTCCCAAAAGTACAAATTTAAGTTTAAAAAAAGAGAAACAAACAAGTTCTGGCCCTTTATGATGAAATTAACTTAAAATATAAACTTTTAAAATATCCTCCGCTCAACAGAGAAAATGTACTACTTACAAATTATATAGTATATAAATAAAGAAAAGTCTATTTGTCAAGAAAGAGAATATTCTTTTTAAAATTCAAAATTTAATACAATTACAACAAAATTTTACAGCTCACGAAAGGAAATCTACAAAATTAAGCATATTTTTTCATATCTGCAGTATTAAATTATCATATATATATATATATATATATATATATATATATATATATATATATATAAAAGATAAATAAAAATATGGCCAGAACATTTTTTCTCTATTTAAAAAACCATTTTTTTGTCAATATATAAAAATCATCATCTACATAATTCATTTGTATAGTTTATTTTATTAAATATTATAAATTTTAAGTTTAATTTTTATACTTTTACAAAAAAAAAGCAAAAAATAAAAAGACTAATTTTTTTGTCGACTACACAATCTACTTGCTAGTTACACATCTACCTCGAAAAAATGGTTATATAAAAAAATAAATAATATATTAGAGTAAAGAAATGAAAATTTAAAAACAAATATCGAAAAAAATAAAGTTACAATATAAATTTTTTTTTTAATATATACTTTTGAATTTTGTTTAAAAAAAATGTTCACAAATACCTATACATCTTTTTCACAGGAGAAAAAAAACAATTTACATGTTTCTCAAAAACATGTTTTTATAAATATAAGTTATAAATATAAAAATTTTCTTTTTTTTTTGCCATATTATATATTAATTGGTGGAACAAGATTTCTTTATAAATACGTACGTATGTATATACAAATATAAATATGTATTTATATATACATAGATACTGAATTTTTAGTAAAATTTAAATCTTTATTGAACGCACATTGAACACAGCTTAACAATTATGAACACGTCATAGTACATTTAGTATAATTTGTAAATTTAAAAAAACAAAAATATTTTTTTTTTTATACATGTAAATAACGTTAAAATAGATTTATAAACATATACCTGTATATAAATACACTTTTTTTCTGAAATGAAAATTAATTAAATGTTTTATTAATTGTTATATTATAATATAATACATTTATGTGTCTGTGTGTGTCTGAGTGTATATTAAGTTTATGTAGTGTCATAGCTTGTAAAAAAAAAAAAAAATATATACGATGGAGCAAATGTTTATAGCAATCCTATGTCTTATTAATTATAAAAAGAATAATGGGATAATCTATTCAATTTTACTTTTAATATTGCAAAAGAAGTTTATATATATATATATATATATATATATATATATATATATATATATATATATTGAGAATATGTGGGCTCAAGAAGAGAATTAATAATTGTAGTAAGCTATAGGATTGCTTACTGAGGGTTTAGATGGATGCCAAATGGCATGTTTGATCAGCCATTTTCCCTGAACAGAAAAACGCTATGGTATTAGTGCATGATAAGTTAGTAAATAATTTGTTATTATTTTTTCACTAAACACATAGTGATTTTTTAGCTTTTTCTCAGGTAGATAGCAAGTGTTGTGGCCATATGTTATACATCTCTGGTTAGACACAATGGACATCAATTCTTTTTAAGTGTCTACCTCCTTAATCTGGGTATAAAGAAAGAGAAAAAAATAATAAAATTAATAAATTGAAAATAATACCACTCACTTAGATAAATAAATAAATATATTAATAATCAATAAATTTAAAAAAAAGGAGTTTTAGATGATGAGTTATGACAACTGTAATTCAAATAAGCGGCCTACGACATTTAGTAGAAGTTATTTGAGAAATATTTTTTGACACTAATTAAAATTTTATAATTATTGTTTTTTTTTTGTTTTTTTTTTAAATATTAAAAATATATATAATGCTTAAATAACTTTTAAAAAAATGTTGTCTTAAACTTTACATTTTTATAATTTTTGTTGATTTTCTTGTTTAAATGATTTACAATATTATTATTTAGAAGAAAAAATCTTTTGCAATATTGATAAGTAAAAAGGAAGAGTTATTACCACTGTGACATCGTGTCCACTCAGTAATATTCAAGCACTCTGAACGTAATATGAGTGACACTAAAAAAAAATGTATATATGTATATAAAATGTTTAAATCAATACCAACCAATCTTTAGAAATCGCTATTATCACCATTTAAAAAGAAGGGAAGAAAGGCAGAGTATAGGTTTGTTCCAACTGTCTGGGAACAGTAGGGGATCGCACGGGCATGCTTAATAGATACTTTTATCCTTTGCGCATGCCTATGATGAATTGCGCATGCTCGTGATCAAGTGCGCATGCTCGGGATGAAGTGCGCATGCCCTTGGCAAAGTGCGCATACCGTGAAGATCCCGTGTACAGTTTGGTTTGAACAAACCTTTAAATATTCTAACCATTAGTGCATTTTTGCCTTTCTCCGTTATTCTTAATTGGCAACTTAAGTAAAAATATAATTATAGTTCGCTTTTAGTCATGTCTTTGTAAAAAAGCTCTTTTTTTTAAGTAGTTAAAAATATATTAATCTGGATTATATAAAAAATTTAAAAATCACTGAAAAGTTCACGCAATTACTAGTGTCAAATGTAGACTATAAGAATAATTTTTAAAATCTAAATTAGAAAAAAAATTGATATTTTTTTAAATATAAAAAATAATTTTATTAAAGAAGAATTTTAAGACTTTTTTCAGAATTTGTGAGTATAATTTGTGAGTATAATAACTACTTAAAGAAAAAAGCCAGTTATCTTTAGTATTCATTTTTAAATAAAAAAATATAGATACTAAAAACGAACTATATTAAAAAATTAATAAAAAAAAGAAAAAAGAAACGTTTACCTATATTATTACTTTTTTTTAAGTCTCCATCTTGGGAATACCCTCCACAAAAAAAATATAAAAAAAGGAAAAAAAAAAATTCAGTTTTTTTTTAATTAATTTATTTTTTACATAAAAAAAACAATCTTAATATCTATAAAAAAAATTATATTTATAATTATAAAAAACAATTCCGTAAACTATTCCGTTTATCTTGAAGATTTATTTATTTTATAATATGTATAAATTAACGGTGTATTATTATTATTTTTTTAAATGTATTATTAACTTTGTTTTACTTATTTTATAGAATCTGATAACGATCGGTTTATTTAGTTTATACATCAGTTAACAATTTATTTATTTTTTTGATGGATGAGTTAACTCGGTTTTATTTATTTTATACGTCAGTTAACAATTTATTTATTTTTTTGATGGATGAGTTAACTCGGTTTTATTTATTTTATACGTCAGTTAACATTATTTATATGTACTTCTTATAAGAGTTAAAAATTGTTTTATTTATTTCGTACACCAGTTAACGATTGTTTTATTTATTTTACACATCTGTTAACGTGAATTTCTATTTATTACCAGTTAGCGAACAGTTTTATTTTCTTTCATTCATCTTTCTTCTATCAGTTAACGAATTTAAAAATTTATTTTGTTTCGCATTTACAAATAATAATGTCTAAATCGAAAAAAAATACATTTAAAACTAACGTAATTAAGTAGGTTTTTAACCATTAAAAAAGAAAATAATAATAACTATATAAATTGGGATAATTCAATAATATATATAAATATATATATCTATATACACAATAATAATCAAATTATTTTTGACAATATATTATTAACAATATATTTTTTTTAATTTAAATTTTTTATCTTTATTTCTTTTTTGAAAATTTGTACAATTTTTTTATTTTTTATTTTATTTTTTAAAGACTAGAACTTTCTACGCTTCACAAGCTAGAAATTTTTTGTTGCACACAATTTTTTTTTTAGTTATTTAATTTTTTTTAAATATATAAAGCACCAAAAAATATAGGGTTAGTTTTAAGAAAAAAAGTGAAATATTTTTCTTTATGTATCCGAAATATTTTTAAATTTTAAATTTTGAAAAAATCTGAATAATATTAAGTCGAGGCTTTAATTTATTGTTATTAATATTTTTTCCCGTAGGTTATTATTATTTTTTAACAATGGACTATTAAATTAGCATATAGCTAAATTTTAGAAATGCTAAATAAGTTAATTAATATTACCAAACTTTTACATATACATAAAATTAAAATGTCGTTTGATAATAATTTATTTAAATGGGATTCTAGAAATAATCAATGCTACTTATGTTTAAATTCATTTCTTACAATATAGTTTGAGAAGAAGCAGATGGAAATTTTGTTTCAACACATAGTTACAGTTCACCTACGCTAGTTTAATAGTCCATTTATTTTTACATATTTTATTGAAGTGATAAAGAAAGTTATGTTTTGTATAAAGTGAGCTCTGGATGAACGAGTTTACGAAGGTTTGTTGTTGTTATCACAGGCACTTGATGCGGGGGACGGGGGCTGCGAAGAGGCGGCGGGGGACGCGACGGGCTGCGCTTTGACAAGGTGCTCCAGCAAAGCCTGCTTGTTGGTTTCGGACGGTGTCTCTTCAAGAGACGACCTGATGATTCCGTCGAGGAAAGAACCGTTCTCTCCCGTACCGTCGTACAGTTGTTCGGCTACCCGCCGAGCAGCCTTGGTCAGTCCAGCCACATCTGCAGCAGCTGCCGCCGCCGCGGATGTGGACGCCGCGGCTTGCTCCTCCGCAAGCCTGTAAAGAGCTTGCTGTCCAAATAGGTCCGGTCTAGTGTAAGCTGTTTCTAATGCGGTCCAATGTGGAGGCCACACAGGCCAACTCGGGTACATAGTTGGATCAAGTATACCTAATTTGAGGCCGTTAGTGGGTGGTGGGAATCTCGACCTTCTCGCCGCCATTTGTGCAGCGGCTCTCTTATCTGCCTCTTCTTTCCTCTTTATCTCCTCCTGCAGAGAATTCTGCAGTTTAGGTTCTCGTTTCCTCGGTCGCATGAGATGCCTTTCTTTTACCTTATACTCTAATGTGGAATGCGGTACGCCGTAGTAAGAACCTGCCCGATGTACGGACATCTCCCCTCTCTGAACGGCTCTCACCGCCTCCACCAGACTGTCTCGGTCGTAGTTGCGGTATTTGCCTCTTTTCGGCCTGGTGCCCTTACCTCCAGCGGCCGCCGCCGCCGCTGCGGCTTGGTTGGCTGTCATCTTGCTGGTGGAAGGTTTCTTCTCGTCGTGGTTATTGTTGAGGGTGGGGGCCGGCTGGGGACGGGGTAGGGCAGGCGAAGAGGGAGGCGACCCTCTTAAAGACGGCACCCTCAGCAGATCTTCCGGTCGTCTCTCGGCCTCCAACCTTTTTTCTTCGGCTATCATGCTCCTGACCGCTTCGGGCATACTGTCTCTGTCTCTTACAATCCTATTCAGATAAGGTAATGCGTTATCTCCAGCTAACCTCACTACATCTTCGACGGACAGCAAAGGTTTCCTCAGTTCGCCCAACACTTCTTTCTCCTCATCGTCTTCTTCTTCTTCCTCTTCTTCCTCCTCCTTGTCCCGTCTCTCCTGGCTCAGCTTGTACACTTTGTTCCTGAGCGTCGATCTAGGGATGCCGTAGATGACGGCCGCCCTTCTCGTGCCCAGTTTTCCACTTTGGATGTCTCTCAGTGCAGCCTGCAGTTCGTCCTCGGTATAAGTCCTTCTTCCAGGTACGGCTGACAATCTCGGCTTGGCCCTGTCGTCAAAATAATAACTACTAGAGCCCATATTATATCTGTCTTTAGACAGAGGGGCAACTTAAAAAAGAAGCCAAATAATAATAATGATGTAAATAAATAAATAGAGCAACTTAAACATAAAAATAAAAACAAATCCACTCAAGCATTACAGGTGCACTTAATCATGCACAAATCTAACTCTATCTTACTAAAATATTAAATAAAATACTATTACTTCTTTGTAAATTGTTTTTTTAAAAAAATTTCAATGAAAACTAAGTATATTTTTATCCATGCTCGCTTCTTAAAGAAAACGTTAAAATTGTCATTACAAGTGACCCCTGATAACAAGATGCAGAGGCATTTATCTTGATAATTGAAATAGGTTCAAAATTATGAGATCATTTAACTGCTACTTTTTAGAATTCTTCAAATGTTTTTAACTTTTTACCTTTCAATGAGCTTGACAACATTTCTTGACAAGCTGGCAAACCATTACAATAATTAATATATAATTATAAATGCCAACGCCCTGCGATATCATTTTATAGATATCAAATTTGTTCAATGTATGCTATACAACAAACAGCCTTCTTTTTATGATATATGACATGAATAGTCAAAAAATATAATTATGAAGCGGTAAGAAGGACTTTAGTTCATTTATTTTTATGTTTGGACATATATAAACTCTTCCTTTCATTTGAAGAATTATTAAATAAAACGTAAAAACATATGTGATGTCTTCATTTGGTTTGTATTTGAATGCAATATACTGTTATTATATAAATAATAATCGATGATAATGCTTTTATAGCCTGCGTCAAATTTGTTTAATCTGCTTCAATAGGAGTTATGTGTTAGTTCATAAAATAATTATATTGCTTATCATAAATACTGCTCTTTTAGGTAGTTTTAAAAACGATTTTTAATTGGTGTGAGTAATAATACAATTTACGAAATATTGTTAAGAAGAGTTTCGACCCTCTCTAAGGTCATCTTCAGTTAAATTAATAAATCTTAAAAAGTGAAGTTCTAGGTCTTCCGGTGGTGACCGCGTGTCGATGGGTGTACGTCCCGACATTTCTTTCCTAATGCTAGAAGCATCATCAGGGGTGTTCATGGTGCCCTAGGTTTAAGACAGGTGTGAACTTAACTCTTAAACCTAGGACACCATGAACACCCCTGAAGATGCTTTTTACATTAGGAGCGAAACGTCGGGACGTACACCCTTCAAGAAGCGGTCACCACCGTAAGACCTAGAACTTCATTATAATTGTAACTGCAGAAGCCTACGAACATTGTTAATCTTAAATAGGTATAAATCTCATAAATTAAGAACATAAATTGATCTCAAGTAATTCAAGAAATTAAATCATAACTCCAAGAACACAGCGATACATTAATGGAAGAATTTTTTGTAATAAGTTCTAATGATATGTTCCTAATATCTTAAGATAAGATAACTTGGCACATAGTGGCGATGACATTTTCTTAATATATCTTTAATTTGATAACTTGACACATAGTGGCGATGTCATTTTCTTAATATATCTTTAATTTGATAGCTTGGCCCATAGTAGCGATGCCATTTTCTTAATATATCTTTGGGGTTGATAATTTGGCACATAGTGGCGATGAAATTTTCATAATATATCTTTGATTTGATAACTAGGTACAAAGTTGCAGAACAGTTGAGTGCTTTCTCCTACATTCTGATTATGAGAAATTTTTGAGGGTATAAAAATGAAACTCCCCACAAACTATCATTCTGATGGGTAGTACTACTTTTAAAAAATCTTTGTAACATCCAATAAAAAACTATGTTTCATATCTTACTTGAATATATGCCTTGGTAGTGCTGGTAATTTAAGCGAAGGAGAAGGCGAAGGTTGAGAACTCGGTCCAGGACTGTTGGAATCTTGACGGGACTTTGCCGAGAGATCTAAAGGTTGATCAGGAGGTGACTCCGGTGGTCTAATGAACCATGCTGGTATGGTACCTGGAGACGATGAGCCCGAACTACTGCAGTCGCCTTCCCAAATACCTCCTAAACCTCCTCCACCACTTCCCACCTAAAACAAATAACATATTTATTGATTACAAATAACATTCTTGATTAGAAGTGAACGTTGATCTTGAGATAGGATTAGTCCAGGAGATTGCGTGCAAAACAGTATCTGACTAACATCAAGCTAGAATTTTGTCTATACATTAATCTATTAGTGCCTTTTAAGAATATTTTCTAGGCTAAGTTCGTTTGCGGAAAATATCTTGGCAATAGGCATTTGAAAAAAACAAAACCAGTGGAGAGCGGCCATGGTCCACCAATTATGGTGGACAATGTGATTTTCATGATCCTGAGTACAAAATTAGTTAGTAGCCCGAAAATCAAGTTGATGTTAGTTTGCCGCTTGACAGAAGATCACTTTCATTTGGATTAATATTTGATAACTAACCTTCTTATTGATTAACTAACATCAACTTGATTTTTGGTCTACTAACTAATTTTGTACTGAGGATCATGAAAATCACATTGTCCACCATAATTGGCGGGATATGGCCGCTCTCCACCGGTTTATTTTTTCAAATAATTATTGCCAAGCTATGTCCCACAAACTAACAGCCGACCAGATAATCTTAAAAGGCATTAAAAGATTAACTTTTATACAAAATTTTAGCTTGATGTTAGTCAGACACATTTTTACACGCTATCGCCTGGACTAGATATACAATATACATATAGCGTTAGTGGAGCCCTATGATTAAGTGTATAATAAAAAGTCTCTTCACGTAAAATTATGCATATTATATATAATCAAAGCAGCTTTCGGGCTCTATAAAGCCATTATAAGTGCCAATAAAGATGCCACACACTGGCACAAGACTAGTCTTGTGCCAGTGTCTTGCTTTGCATGGTTAGTTCACATTTTCATATTTGTTGCCTCTGATGAGGACCTTATAGAGGCCAAAAGTTGCTTTGATTATATATACATAATTTTACGCGGAGTGACTTTTTCTTCTACCTTGTCGATACACTGATTTAATGTAACAACTAATAAACAGAAAACATTTATTAGTACATACTTTAAAGTAATTTAAACGCATAAAACGATAGACTAAACTTTGATTGTATTGTGATTGTTGTTGTGTTAGATTGTATGTAGTATTGTTAAAAGCATCATTAAAAGATACAAAGGTAAATAAATAGCGCTAATGGAGTACATGATTAAAAATAGACTAGAGCAACTTGTATTTTGAGAAAACTAATAACAATATACTAAAAATAAGAAGAAAAAAAAATTCGTTTAAAATTGAAACTTATCGGGTCATATTAATAATTTAGAACTCTTTCTAAGCACCCTTCTCAAGAATAAATTGCGAAGCTATGGGTCTAGAGCCCAAATTAAAGATATTAAGTAATTGATTTAAATCAAATTATAATTATCAATAACTACGGTATAGCTCAGTTGGTAAGAGCATCTGTAACGGATTAATAGGAGGACCTGTGGTTCAATTCCCGGTGCGGGGGTTTATTTTTCTTTGTACGTTTCCCGTAGTTATTGATAATTATAATTTGATTTAAAGTAAATAAATCTTTCCGTAGTATGAATACTACCAAAAACTTAAAAATTTGAATTTATAAGTAATTGTTGAAACCATTTTTAAGAAAGTAATAATTAAGTTCACACTTAACATAATTATATCTTAACATTTTTAACAAGTAAAAGACAAAGTCTACGTTTAGAATAATAATTAATTATTAGTCTATTGATAGAGAGAGTATCGTCGTCCACATTTAAACCGGAAACGGTTATTTTTAAAATCTTATCAAACGTAAAAAAAAGAAACAATGTCACTAACTTTTTGAAATTGAAATTTTCAAATGAATCGTTAATTTAAATACAATAGAATCATTGAATATAAAACTAAATTTCGTTAAGCGAATGGAAAAAACCGGATTTGATATATATCGACGGTTTGGAAGAAGACCGTCACAAAACCGATTTTTTGAGAAAACCTTTTTTTTGTACCAAAACACTCCTAAGGAGTAGTACTTTTATGTAGAATATTGTCATATTTCTAGTACAAACACGGAACGCCAGAATGAGTGAAATGCCAGTCTGACATTAGAGAGGATTGTATTAGTATTATGGTCTAAACTGTAACAAATCAGTTTTCAACTTGGCATCTAAGTGGAAACGTCGCGTTTTTTTTAATAAACTGTCACAAAAGTGTTTCTTGCAGTCTTCAAAATAAGGTAAGAAGACATTTATATCTCATTTTTGTTCAATAACGACACAAATGCTTTTATGACTATTTAACCCATAAAATATTTATTAAATGAATTGATCAAAACGTCATACGTGCGATATTATGACAATTTTGATCAAAACAATTATTTTTTTCTTTTTTTAAAACAATTATTTTTTAAAAAAGTGACCCTCTTGCATACAATGTTATCTACATTTATATCATTTTGTAACAATATTATTATTTTATAACAGTTTTCCACTAAAATAAAGCTTCATTTAAATTAATAAATATAATTTTATTATAAATATAAATATTATTTTTTAGAATTGTCAACCGTAGATTAGTAACCTTTCGTCATTCACGAAATCGTTAACCCTACTACTTTGTTTTCTTTACTTCTTATCTATGTGTTCTCCGTCGTATTCCCTATATTTATTTACCAATCGGAGTTTTAACCCTGCAGTGGTCGCGTGGGTGACTAGTGACTATTGTCATTCATGTGTATGTTATTTTGATTATAACTTTCTTATCAGCATTGGAATGGAGTTGAGCACCCTCTAATCTAGTCTATTAATTGGAGGCAGTAGATTGTTCCGTGGGATACCTGGACTCCAGGCCTTGTGAAGGTGATGTTATTATCAATTTAAGTTGTTTGGAAGACAAAAGTTTAGCAGCAAGATGGAAATCAACCGAAATAAAAAAGGTTAAACTAACATCAGCTTATAAACAAAAACTGGACTCAATGGTAAAAAAGGACGCTTTAGTTCAATTAATAAGTAAAAAAAAATATTCCTTCATTTTATGAAAACATAAAAATTTATAACTTGTTTTATTTGTGTTTGAATTTTAATCATCATAATATGTTTTCTTTCCTTTTTTAACTTTTTATACCAACCTGATATTATGTTTTATACTATATCTATTTTTTTTAATAAGTAAGAAAAATACAAGCATAGCGTACAATACCTATGCATGATATACTGCTTATGCATTTGAATGTTTATTGCAGCAATGATTGTATAATTATTTATCGATTCCTTAATAAAGACTCAAAACTGTTTTTATTTTTTTAAATGTTTTATTTGTGTCTCAACTTATTTCAATTTGACTGTTTTTACTTTTCATTGTCATGGCATTTTATGATCTCATTTTATTTTATTCAATCAATATTCAATTTTAATAAATTATAGAAATCAGTATTTATATTTTTCTATTTCTATCTTTATTTTTAATGTGTAACAACTTAAAAGATTGTGTGCCATAGAGTCCAAGGTAATTTGGAAAATCTAAATGTCATTATTATATAAATATGGAAAAGTGATATTATTTTTATGGGCACTAGTATAGACTAAGAACCTAAGTCAATTGATTTTCAGTATTATTATTTTTGTCTTTATTCATTTAAGAAGAATTATATGAAACAAAAGAACATTTAAAAATAAGTTACTTGTCTAAATGCAATAGCCTTGTTACTTACAGTTCCTATTTATTTCAACACTGAATTTACTAACTAAAGACAGAGACTGAATAGAATTGTGCCTGATCTCGTTTTATTAGACATGTTATATAGTTTATGTGTGATTTTGATTTTTGTGCTTTTAATTTTAGTAAATAAATGATGTTAATTTGTAAAATGTTTTACCAAATTATTATAAACCCTTATGTACTAATATGCAATTTGCTTACTCTTTTTTATGGAATATCGTCACAAGTACTGATTTTAATTGAAAAATTGCCTAAAAATTAAGCACTGAGCTTAATATGTAAAAAGTAGTAGTATGGCTAGGTTTTCTGAAGTATATTGAAGAAGTTAATAGCAAATCCAACAACCATAAGGTCAATAAATTCGACATCAAAAATTGTCACTTTTTTCTTTTGCTTCTCCTGTAAAATTTGAAAACACGGTTTTGTGACAGTCTTCTTCCAAGCCGTCGATATGTTTCCAACAAAGAAAAAAAAAAAACTTCCAGAATTTAATTCTGATACATTTTCAGAGATATCAAAGATGATTTGAATTCCTAGAAAATAATTATATTTTTATTTTTATAATCACCATTTTTGAACAAATCAAGTTCTTCCTTCGGCCATTGTTTCTAAATAACACTATAATAACACTGACACACTAACCCGTGGTGATCCTCCGGACCTAGAATATCTATGACTAACGCATACCTTGACTATTATTATATATTTTTTTTTAATAGGTTACATCATAAATGACTAATAATTCGTCTACTTTTTTGTAACCACAATGAATTGTTTATTCTTAAATTTAGTTAGAAAATTGTTTTAATCAATCCAAAAATAAAAAATAAATTATATAAATTATATTAAATATAATATAAGAAGTGTCCCTGGAATTTTACAGGTTATTTTCCCTGCCCTATTATTCCTATAGTAATTAATCTATATAATTGTTTCTCATAAGTTATCAACACAAAAGTGTTCCTACTAAAATAACTTTTAAGTAAGAGAAAAAATATAATTTATCAATAAATAATGCTGATCCTTCCTATATCACTTTTAGGTCAGAGGAAAAATGAATTTATCAATATACAAAATTGTTCCTACCAAAATCACTTATAAGTCAGGAAAAAACATAATTTATCAATAGACAAAGTTTTTCCTTCCTAAATTACTCCTATAAGTTATAGGAGAACATAATTTATGAATAGACAAAGTTGTTCCTTCCTAAATTACTCCTATAAGTTAGAGGAGAACATAATTTATGAATAGATAAAGTTGTTCCTTCCTAAATCAATCCTTTAAGTCAGAGGAGAACATAATTTATCAATAGATAAAGTTGTTCCTTCCTAAATCACTCCTTTAAGTTAGAGGAGGACATAATTTATCAATAGACAAAGCTGTTCCTTCCTAAATCACTCCTATAAGTTAGAGGAGGACATAATTTATCAATAGACAAAGTTGTTCCTTCCTAAATCACTCCTTTAAGTTAGAGGAGGACATAATTTATCAATAGACAAAGTTGTTCCTTCCTAAATCACTCCTTTAAGTTAGAGGAGGACATAATTTATCAATAGACAAAGTTGTTTCTTCCTAAATCACTCCTATAAGTTAGAGGAGAACATAATTTATCAATAGATAAAGTTGTTACAAACTGAAAAATGAGCAATTTGTGTAGCAATTCATTCATTGTTGTAACATGAAAAAGGATAATATTAATTGCTTAATATATCAGAAATCAAAGAGTAAAATTTATAATTTTCATTGTCAAACAATGATTAAAAGTTTTAGTCCTGTGCATTTTTAAACCAAATTATTACGACTTATAAAAGAAAACCGGTCCGTAATAGTAAAATATAATACCATGCTATGACAATTCACTTATATAATTCTAATCTTTGTCGAAAAAGTTTTCTTGTTCAGTTTAAGCTTATCTTTGTACAATGTTGGTAATTTTTTTTTTTCAACCGGATTAATAGGTTACAATAATCTACTAATTGAGGAAAGTAAATTTAATATGAAAAAAATAATAATAATAATATTTTTGAACAGCGGTGAGGTCTACCAGAAAATCTTATTTTAACTTAACCACTCATTATCTTAATCACTTCCCGTCAAAGGGGCCACCGTTTGGGTTTATTAAAAATATTTTTATCAAAACTTACTTCTGATTTGATATTTTTCGTTCCGCTAAAAAAACCAAATGTATTTCTATGAATGTGGACCCAACTAGCACAAATATTCTTAATAAGAAGTCAATTGAGATATTGTGGAATTCGAGATCACTAATCAATAAAACTTAGCACTAAAATATAAAGATTAAGTTCGACAAAAACCTACCTTCGTATTTTTTTAGAAAAAATTATCAATATATGAGTATAACTTTGTTCTTACCTAGATGATACTTTAGTTAAAAGAAAACATAATTTATGAGTTGTCATAGTTGTTCCTACATAAATCAAATCTTAAGTCAAAGGAAATTAATGTGGCCCATAGCTTCCTCGCATCCTATCACGTACTTTATTGATTTTATGATTTTACAAGCCATTATTGTCTGTTTTGTTTAATTGTTTCCCCCGTTTTTTTATGTCAAAATTGTTTTGATTTTTTACATGAATAAAAGTATCAATTTAGGGCAAAAGTTAAAGAGCGCAGACGGTTGAAATTAATCTTGAGCTATCTGCGGTTTACTTTCGACAATTTATACGAATTTCATGAAAATAAGTACTTTTGAAGATATAGGTGTAAATAAATGTATGTTTATGCGCTTGTTGAAGAGAAAAAAAATAGGTGCAGAAGGTGAAACTTTTATGGGACCAACATTTAGCTAATAATGACCTACCATACAACATTTCATTAAAATCAGACGTGTAGTTTTTAAGATACGTTGATTCGCAAAAATTGAGCGACAGACAGACATGGAACCAAAAATGTTCTGATGTCTGAAACGGATTTTTATCTTGGAATTTTTGAAATCGGAGACATGAAATAATTTTGACCTTTAGAACAATCACGTAGCTTCCGTTACCTTCGGTAAGCTCGGAAGCAATAACTTATCAAGATAATAATGATATATTTTTATTGGAGCTTTAGTTAAGGATAGTCAAGCGGTGTGAGTGATCATTACATTTAAATTATGTAATGAGTTAACAACGAAGACAGATCTTGATTTTGGATTGTTATCAATAATATATCAAGATAATACATAATATGTGTCGTAACGGAGGCTACCACAGTTGAGAACATTACCACAATGTTAGCCTTCTAAGTGATATTGTGGTCCAATAGGTTATAGCACTGAAGAGTTGCTACCAAATTCCAGAAGCGTCTGCAGAGGAATTTGATTTCCACCCGGCATTGGGAGTAAAACAGGAAATGACACATCAAGACGCTGCGATATGAGTCATTACGAAGGCTACTGCAGTTGGAAGCATTATCACAATTTAAGCCTTCAGAGTGCGATTATGTCTTGATGGGTATTACCACTGAAGTTTCGCTACCAAATTCCAGAAGCATCTTCACAGGAATTTGATTTTCACCTGACATTAATTGGGAGTAAAACGGTAAACTATACACATCAAGCCGCTGCAATATGTGTCATTGCGATGGCTAACGCAGTAAAAATCATTATCAAAATTTAAGCCTTCAGAATGCGATTGTGTCTCGATGGGTTTTAGCACTGAAGTTTCGCTACTAAATTCCAGAAGCGTCTTCAGAGGTATTTGATTTCCACCTGGCATTGAGAGTAAATTGGGAAATGACACATCAAGACGCTATCATCATATTGGAATGTCCATTTAACGAATTTCTCGATTGCATTTCTAGCAATTCATGATCAAATATTTAAACTCAATGAAATATAATATGATTGCAAGTAAAAAACATTATAAAACTGCATAATACCAAAGACGAAGTAAGGAATGTCAATGGAATCTGCAAACTTAGCGTTTCGTTAGATTTATTGTTACTTCAGCATAATATATTATCATTAAAGATTATGCTTATGATTCTCAGGATGTAAATATATACATATATATTTAATTATTAAAACTTTTAAATATTTATTTAAAAAACTTCACAAGTAGTCTAAACATTTTTGAAAATTATGAAATTTAATGAATTGTTTAAATCTTGACTTACGGGATCATTAGATTTATCCTTAGATGGGATTTGCTTATGGATCCCATCGCATGAACAATTTACTTAAGAGTAATCCCTATAAACAGTTTAAAAAGCCAGAATTCCACAAAAATATACCATGGGATCTACTTCAGGAGAACTATAGACTATAGTTAGCATAAAGCAACTACAAGGGCACATCTTTAGATTGTTACTCCCTTTATAAAAAAAAACCAGAGGGGAGTAAAAATTTGAAGAACGTGTACGGAATGTTCTTCTTTAGACTGTTACTCCTCTTATAAAAACAGAAGTGTAATATTCCTTTGTCTCAAAGTGCATTAGCCTAAACATCCGTTTCTTAATAGTTATTTAATCAAAGTCATTTATATTATAAAACAACATAGGGGAGTAACAATCTAAAAAAGTTCCACTAAATGGATAAGCTCCAGAAAATAAAAGTTTAAGAACTTTATATTCTAACCTATACTGAATATATATATTTGAAATACAAACTCCAGTTTCTTTCAAAATGGATCAACTTCTTCTAACTATTCAACTGGAATACAATTATTACATAAGTATTTGTTGTTTTTATGAAAAGCAAAAATATATGTTTATTTTCTACTCATTTGGGAAGGGGGGAGGGGGGGGGGTTACAAAAAAAACAAGGAAGCCATATGTTGATCATCTAGGCGTTTTTTTCTCCCCCCTGTATTTTTCTGTTGTACTTAAAAATAAAAACTACGGCTTCGTTTTAACCGTTCAGAAAAAAACTCTTAGGTAGGCCTATATTAAAAGCATAATGAGTAGAGAAGAAGTGGGGGCAAAGTTAGAAGTGTGAACTAAGAGGGCAGCCATTTTGAAGGACACCTGTCTCCTTCCATGATGATATTCTCTCTCTTTCTAAGCTAACATAGGTCGGTTCCGCCATCTTGTCCTAGACCCTAGACTATAATGACTTCCTCTCCCAGGAGCTGTGTTTCAGGAGCTGTTTAGAAATACCCACACACCGTTCCTTGTTCTTTTCTCCTATCCATGTCCTTATGTACCATGTTCATAGTTCATACCCTAAGGCATTTTCTAGTGTTCAATATAGGTTGTTGTTTTTGTGTTATTTTTTTCTTCTCCTCTGCTAACCATTATTCTAAGTTTTATGTCATTGTACGGATTTTTCCATAATCTTCATTTAAACAAGTGGGTATAAGCGGTATTCAATTCTTTTTTCTATTCTCGAAAAATAATCGGTTTTTGTTCATATATTTTTCTCAGCGTACGTATATCATATGCTTAAAGGATTTTATTATTGAAATATTATTCTTCTTTTATTTTATTTTTTATTTTTATTTTATCTTTTATAATTTTTCTCACACTAATAGACAACTATTAGCTAACTACATTTTTCTCTATAATAGTAGTTTACTGATATTAATTTCATTATTATTATAATTTTATTTATTCTATTGTTTTGTTAACAATAATCAGCAATACTATCTGTAAACTAAAATATTTAAAATCAGCACCTTCAATTAAATGCAATGTTAAAAGAAATAAGTTTTAATTAATAGTTTTGTTCGTTAATAGTTTAAAGGATCCACATATGACATCAAAAAATTAATTGTTAATATTGCTTACATAAAATTAATTTTTAAAAAAAAATTAAGTAATATATTGCATATATATTTATTTTTGTGTTGGTTACTTATTCATATTTGTTGTGCTATTAATAGGTATATTTATTTATGTACTCGCGGCAGCAAAATTAAACATTACTTAACTGTTTTTAGGCTGGAAAGTACTATTTCCCTGATTTGTCATTATAATATTAAAAATGGCAGGAAAGTAGTTAAAACAGTCAGGAAAATACTTTCTCTGCCTAGTCAGGGAAATATTTCCCTGCCAAGGCAGAGAAAGTAACAGTGTTTACCACTGCGTGTCATAACCTCTTATTTTGGCAAGAATCAGTTTATACTATTAATTATTTGCTGAATATATCAATACATTGCTTCCGAGCTTACTGAAGGTAACGGAAGCTATGTGATCGTTCTGAAGAACTAAAAAATTTTAAGTCTCCGATTTCAAACATTCCAAGACAGAAATCCGTTTCAGATATCAGAGATAAGTTTTGGTTCCGTGTCTGTCTGTCGGTCTGTCGGTCTGTCGTTCAATTTTTGCGAACCAACGTATCTTAAAAACTATACGTCCAATTTTAATGAAATTTGGGTGGTAGGTCGTGAGTCATTGTTGGTCCCATATAAGTTTATACATTCAGCGCTTATTTGTTTCACTTCCACATGCGCACAAAAAATACATTAATTTACACCTATAGCTTCATCAAAAGTACTTATCTGATTTGTTTGAAATTTTTATGGTTTGTCGAAAGTAGCCTGCAGATAGCACCTGCCTAATTTCAACCGCCTGCGCACTTCAAATCGTGCTAAATTAATATGTCTATATATACTATAAAGCCGCAAGACTAACTGACTCACTGACAGACATTAATGTTTATCCACTTCCAGAAGAGCTAGAGACTTGCGGTTTGCGGCATTCGGCGTGCAACGTACATATTGTGAACCAAAATAACTATACAAAGTTCACTTTTCCCCCTCCTTTCCCCCCTTAAAAAAATAAAAATGACCGACTTGATTTTTAAGCTGTATTGGGGACTTATTGCGGCTAAACGGTAAGTCGTATTGGAAAACGGATAGCACCAGCGGTAACTGATTTTATAAGATCTACAACTTTGGTCCTATGACGTTTTGTCGTATAATCATCGGTTGTACCTTAGATGGTGATACTTTTGGTATTTTTTTGGTTTTATTTTTTTTTTCCTTTTTGTCTTTTTATTTCTGTATAGTATTTTATTTCTGATTGAGGCACTTGAATCTCACACTATAATGCTCTTTAAATTGAGTATATTTTATTTCATTAGTTCATCCTATTTGCTGAGAACATGAGAGTAAACTTTTTCCCGTGTGCCATGCCACGTTTTTTCATCACTTTGTTTCATAACTTTTTTTTGGTTTTTAATATTGTGTCGTATATTATTTTAAAGGTTTGACATGTACATTAAAGCTATTGTATTTGTTTATTTTTAAAAAAAATATGTACTCACACTTTTGTACCGATTTATAATTATGTTGTAGGTTAAAGGGTTTAAATAATTTTCTATTAGGTTTATTATTTATATTATTTATTAGTTAAATTAATGCTCTTTTGTATGGTTTGTTTTTAAAAAAAATATTTTGGTACCTTGAAGTACAGGGGTACAAATGTCAAAGTTAATCTTTTATAATATGATGTATATCGTTAAAAATCCCCTGAACAGTAGATTCATTTTTCTTATGTTCTATTTTGTGTTATTTTTAGTTTTGATAAGTGGATAAAATTTAAAAAAAAAAAAAATGTATAACGGTTTCTACGATTTGGTTGCTGTGTTATTTGATTATTAAATTCATTATTATGTGCACTAACTTTTGGCTCATGTTGGGGGCTTGGTTTCTCCAAACAAATGTTGGTTAGAACCAACGTTATTAAATATTTACTGGAACAGTGCCGCGCCGTTCCAACTTTTTTATTATTTTTATATTTACTTCTTAGGTATATTTATTTCTTAAACTGATCTTTTCTTTGCGTACTAGAGCGCGAGGAAGCTATGAGCCACACTAAATGGCAGAATATTTTATTAAAAGTGAATCTATCTCCTTAAAGTATTATAAGATATTTATAAAAAAAAATCATCTCCGATTTTAAAGTCAAAAATTTCGTTAAGATATTTAAATTGTTAAATTTTGATGAGAGATAATTTAATATTTGGCTCTTCAATCAGGTCCACTTGAACCATATACTCTAACATTTTAAATAAAAAACAAGTAAGGCGCGCTTCACGTGGGGCGATAATCGCCGGTTTCTGTACATTAAAGTTAAAATTATTATGTGTAATATAATTACACAAATTTTAATAGTAATATTCTTTTTCTACTCTTCAAGACCTTTAAATTGATGTATAACATGTTATGGTAACTAAAACAATGTTTTGTCACCCGCCATATTGGCCGCCATCTTGAAAATATTACGAGAGAAAATTTTTATAGTTGCATATTTCTTTTCTTCATTTCAAGACCTTTAAATTGATATATAACATGTCATGGTGACTAAAAACATTTTTTTTAGTTGCCCGCCATATTGGCCGTCATTTTGAAAATATTAAGTGTGAAAAATCCAAAATGTGTCCAGCTATCTAAAATGCCGAGATGCACCTGCGTGCCGAATTTCATGTTCCTAGCTATAGTAGTTTATGAATTGAAACAAGCAACGGACAGACACCAACGGACAGACAGACAGATAGACAGACAGACAGAGCCGTTTTATAAGGTTTCTTTTTTTACTTTGTACAGAAACCTAAAAAGTACAAAAGCAAAAAAAGAATAAAATAAAAATAAAATGTTTTAAAAAAAGTATTACACACCTCAACAAAAAATGAATCAACCTGTATTACCCTAAATTACCTTTTTTTTTTTGTTTTACTTAGTCATTGTGTAAAACCTTAAAATTAAGTTCTTAACACCGGGGTGCTTCTTTCAATGACTTTGCCTCTGTTTGTTGAGCTTTGAAATCTTAATAGGGCTTAAGAGAGGGAAAAAAATACGAACGGACTTTATCCTAACAGGATTAGTTTGTCTAACTTTGTCGTTGATAGCTTAAACTTAGACGCATTGACCTAATCATTGTTCATGTCAGTCTAGTCAGTCTATATTTACATGTATATAGACAAATAAACACACACACACATATATATATATATATATATATATATATATATATATATATATATATATATATATATATATATATATATATATATATATATATATTGTGTGTGCAGCGTGTGTGATTAAGAACCATCGCGTGCACATTTTTGCATGTTAACAAAATGCAGTTTTCCACTGATGTTAACAAACTAAAGCTTGTTTGCCAGACTAAAGTTATAAAAAAAACAACCCAATGAAGATACATTACACGAAATAACTCTATTTCATGTACTAAATGTAATACTTCGGTGTTTCTTTCTTATTTTTTTTTTTGTTTATTTATCTATTTTAAAGTTGAAAGTAGATAAACCAGGATACATTATAATGTAGAGAATTTGAAACCAAACAAATGTTATTTAGTTTTTTTTTTTGTTTTTTTTTACCGAGACTAGATATTTTTTTTTTACCTTGCTACTGGTTCGTTTTAACTCCTCCCATTTTTATAATGCGATCAACATCGATCTCCTTAGTTTGTTCTTTGTTTTTTTGAAGTCATATCACTTTACAAAGTTGAAAGATTTTTTTCTTTTGTATTTTATACTTAACTTTTTTTTTCGGGTGTATTACTTTACACAAGGTACCTGTTAATTTAAAAAATTTTTTCCTGGAAGGGGGAAAAGCTGAAGCATCCTTTTTATAAAGGATATTTTACCTGTTATATTATTTTTATTATTTTTTATACCCTTTAATCCTTTTTTGGGATGGGCCTTTTTCAAGATTGAAAGGGTACTGAGGATGCTGTGGTTTATCTTGATATATATTTTTTTTAACTTAGTTCAAGGCTTAAAAATGGATTAGTTCAGTGAATTTTTAGACTTTCAACCGAAAAAATTCGGGTGGAGCCAAATTTACATATATAAAAAAATAGTTTCACGATGACTTACTATATTAGCTATATATTTTATTTTTTTATTTTAGAATTTAATAGAAGAGTTGAAATATTATATACATATAAATATATATATATATATATATATATATATATATATATATATATATATATATATATATATATATATATATATATATATATATATATATATATATATTGTTACTCATTTTATTTAAGAATGATGAAGTCAGATGGATATTAACTGCATACAATTATGTTATTTATGCAAACAACTTTTTTTTTTTTAATTTCCATTAGTCTAATAATTATTATTGGTACTTCTTTAGATTGTCACTCCCCTATGTCTTTTTCGAACATATGTAAATAACCTTGACTAAATAACTATTAAGGCAAAGTGATTTTTAGTCAAATGTATGTCAGGACAAAGGAATATAATACCTCTCCTGTTTCTATGAGGGGAGTAACAGTCTAATGAAGAACATTCCGTACACTTTCTTTAGATTGATACTCCCTTCTGTTTTTTTTTATTTTACGGGGAGTATCAATCTAAGGAAGTGCCTTATTAATTTATATATCATTAGTCTAATAATATCTAAGTCATTAGTCTTCCAAAATGTACGAAAATTAAAACATCAACTTATTGTTGTTAATGCTAAATAACTTTAGTAACTTAAATTTTATTTAACAACAATAAAAAAACAACAACAAAATCCTCGGTCATAAAGAAAATAACTAAGTTTAAAAAATGTAAAATATGAAAATAAAGTTTAAAATTAAACGCTTTCACATTCACTAATATTATCGGGTACTAATCGCTTATGAATACTTTACTACACACACACACACAATTATATATATATATATATATATATATATATATATATATATATATATATATATATTTTTATATATATACTTAAAAATTTGTAGAAAGGTACGTGGAACATGTTTCTTGTGAAAGTCAGGTACAATAGACAGATAAAACTAAATATATGCATTTAAAAAAAAAATAAAAAAAATAATAATAAAAACCGTAATATGTAGGAAATACTGACGCATTCTCACAGACATGCGTTTGATGTATGTATGAATGTAATGAGCCTTTTTTTAAACATCAATAGAAAGCAAATGCACTCGAAAAAAAAAAAATTGTTTTCTACACCTTTAATATAATGCTTTTATCCCATGCAGGTTTTGGATAATGAAAAAAAAAAAAAAAAAAAAAAAAACGAACCTAGAAATAATAATAGTTTTGGATATATAATTGTTGGAAAAAAAATCGACGCCCTCTTTATCTTAGATAATAATATAAGAACTTCTGCCTATAATCTTATATCTTTTTTTTATGTTTATATACCTAGTAATTAATACATGCATACGCATTCAACTTATTTCTATTAGAGTATATATATATATATATATATATATATATATATATATATATATATATATATATATATATATATATATATATATATATATATATGTATGTATATAAAAACAAAGGTACAGAAGGAAAGGTAGGAGAAAAAAATCCATTTTAGGCAATAGGTTCGAGCGTATTAGTTATTTACATATGTTGTTATTATTAATTACCGTATGAATAATAATCACACTAAAATAACGTGAATATTGATTAATTAGACCTTCTGGTTTTTTTTAGAACATGAATGAGTTTCCATTGGGCATTGTGTTTTTGTATTATTTTTTTTTCGTTTTGATGAATTGAATTGTTAATTGTAATTCATACTTTAAGAAATTAATTAGAGAGAAACTAACAAGAGATCCTGTTAGGATATTAATCAATTTTTTATTTTGCATAGTTCAAACTTAGTCTACTCAATTTATTTAAAAACTTAATCATAACGAATTTAGAACTTATATCTCATAATGTAGTTTAAAAAAACAATCAAAGAAATAACTCTCTTCACATCCTATTATAATTAATTTAATCTTTATTATTATAATTTCTTATTTATTATTATATTTCTTTATTATAATTTAAATTTAAAAAAGTGACACTTCATTAGAATGTTATTCCCCTTATAACATAAAACAGAGGGGAGTAACAATCTAAATAAGGCATACGGAATGTTCTTCTTGAGACTGTTAACTCCCCTTATATAAATAAATGTGATAATCCTTTGCCCCAAAGTACATTTGACTAAACATCCCTTTCTCTTAATAGTTGTTTAGTCAAAGACATTTATACTCTAAAGTTTATTATATTGTAAAGTAAATTAATAATATGTATGTTTTTCCCCTAAAAATGTTATCTGGTAGCCATATTGAAAAAAAATATGGTGTATATGTGAGAGCTAAAAAACACATTGCTTCCGAGCTTACCGAAGGTAACGGAAGCTGTGTGATCGTTTTGAAGAACGAAAATATTTTATGTCTCCGAGTTCAAAATTGCCAAGACAGAAATCCGTTTCAAACATCAGGGGGCATTTTTGGTTCCTTATCTGTCTTTCGGTCTGTCTGTCCCTCAATTTTTGCGAACCAACGTATCATAAAAGAAATTTGTCTAGTATACTCATAATTGTTGGTCCCATATAAGTTTCAACATTCTGTGCTCATTTGTTTTTCTTCCCATATGCGCATAAACCTACATTTATTTACACCTATAGCTTCAAAAGTACTTATCTAATTTGTATGAAACTTTTACAGTTGATGTAAGTAACCCGTTGATTAGTCCCAGAGTAAGGTCCTATTCTTGCTGTATCTTCATTGAAACATAAGGTTATTACAGGACAAAGGATCAGCCACTATACACAACTACTTTATAGGATCATTGGTGTAAAACATGTCTAACCCCTCTGGTATTCGAATCCGATACGTCGGTATTGGATCAGTGGTCTCGTAAAGACATCAGCAAAGTGCTCACCCGATACTCACTGTTATTTAAATACAAATATTTTTTTGGATCGAAATTATTCGAATCTTGATCACCTCAAACAAAAGTTTATTGTCAAACGATACATAACTCCTGAGGTCAATATATTTATCCAGGGTTCATAAAAGTTCAAAGGTTAAAATATGCTTACACATTTAACTAACACTTAGGAAATTTTTTAACCAGAAAAAAATACGTTTTAAAAAAATCAAGCATTCTTCGAATTACAAATAAGAAAAAAAAATCACTAAATATGGTAACAACATATCATTTACTCAGAATATCTAACAACTTAATACTTGCTAAGTTTCAAGAAATAAAATCACATTACGCTGATTAAGTCCATTTTAGATACTTCGCACTTAACTTACTATTAAAAAAAACTTGAGTCAGCTGTACAATAATAACAGGAATAAGTACGACAAAAGTATTTATCTTTACAAAATAATATTACACCGAGCTCTATATAAAAAAAAATAAAAATAAATAAGTATGGGCTTTGATTTTGTCAGTAAAGTATTTTAGACATGCGATGCAAGAAACTAAACATAACAATGCGTCAAGTTTCGAGTATTTATAAATATTACTTTTTCCATGTTACATGTTAAATTATTTTTTTATTTATTATTATTTTACTAATTTTTTTTCCAGAATGATATTGATAGAAAGTATGGCCAAGAAAGAAAAAAACAAACATTGTGATTTTATTCGATATTTATGGTCTTCTGACTCCAAAAAAGCATTTTTTAAAAAAATATGGTTTCGGTCTGTTAAGTCGCCGAAAGAAACCCGAGGATTACAATTATTTTCGCGGGGAAAAAAATACATAATGGGGACTGAAAAAAAAGAAAATGAAAATGAATAATTTCAAGATAAAAAGAACTTTTTATATAGTACGTTTTTAAATTTTCTGTTGATAATATAATTGTTATATAATATATAATGTTAATGAAAAAAAAATAGTTCCGAATATATTTACTTCACATAAATGACAACCATCTAGAGAGCTGATCTTAAACCTATAAAAGGACAAATCTCTGTACAACGGATCTCCCCAACACCAAATCAAAACCGTGCCATCGATATCTTTGAAATAATATAAATAATATAATCGATATATTTCCTGTTTTGCTGTCATTCAATGATTATCTCTTATTTGTAAAAATCACAAATTTGAAACCCGTCAAAATGAAAATTGCGTAAATATGGGACATGGCAAAACAAATAAAATAACTTGCGGATTTTTTCCGAACTAACTTTCTATACAGCAAAATTTGCTGAAAACCAATTAAATTCTGCTGAAAGATGGCTAAAAGTATTAAAATAATACATTGTCATCGTGTTCTGAGCTATGCTAAAAATTTCAAATGTCTAGCTATTCGGGAAGTTAGTTAGAAAGCGATTGCCTGATTTGTACCGGAAAAACAATTAAACAAACAAACAAGAAAGCAAGCTAATAATAACGTAGTAAAATAGCTTTATTGACACTTCTCAGTGCCAAGCAAAAGCCTCCTCTTAAGGGGGTAAAAAATTTATGGCAAGAATATTATAAACAATAAATTTTTAAACAACAAAAAAAAGCAATTCAATTCCTCTTCTAATTATACATTACATTCTGGATGATTTTCTTCCTGCAGTTCTTATCCTGTGCTGTTGTTTGCCACAAAATTCCTATTGTCTCCACTATTTCATCCCTCCATCTCCTCCTAGATCATCCTCTCCTTCTTTAATAGTTCAAAGATGTTCAGGCTGTTGCGGTTTTAGCCTATCTGTCTGTAGGTAGTTTGGCCATATTATGTCCGGCCCAGCTCCAAACCCTTTCGTTCCAGGTGTCCAGTATACTGGACATCATTTTCAGGACAAGTTTTAATCTACATTAAGTTATTTGTCTTTATTTTTATTTTACTTTTTGGCTAACCTGATACCTTCTTTAGTGATTTTAACTCATCAGGGTAAACAAAAATAATTGTAACTATTAGATAAACATCATTTTGACAAGTGTTTTTCATCCCAACAAAATGGCGTCCAGAGGGATGTATATATGTTTCAGTTTTTTGTTTTACATTGTTAATATTTCTTTTAGGCAGTGATTGTTTTTTAAAGATAAAAGTTAGAACTTGTTAAATAATGATTTTCAATCACAAAAAATGATCAAATTCAGCACATAATTTATCGTCAAAATTTAATGTCCTGTATACTGGACATTTGAACTTTACGGTAACATTTGGTTTTGTAATATGTTCAAGATGAAGTAATGATTTAGAACTTGAAAGTAAGTTTGATGAATTAGATTGTTTTATTGCAAATATTTCTTTCATTATTATCATTAAACATTTGATTTTTTTTAAAAAATTCTATACTTTATACTATTCTTGAGAGGGGTAGAAATTGTTTTCATAATTTCTACAATTAAAATTAAAATGTAATATTATTTCTAATTTTACTCGTTTTATTGCAAATTATTCATATATTATAATCATTAAAGATTTGATTTTTATAAATGCATTATTTATTTATTTATTGAAAGTCTGTCTTTTGAACCTAAGGGTGAGTTCAAATACCATAATTTACTGATCATGACCACTTTTATCTGGTATATCAGCCATTTAAGCTAAAGTGAAATATAACTGATTAATGTGATCATGATCATAGTGATCACAGTGTCTGAACTGTCCACTATAGTGGACTTACTTATTTTACATGTACATTTGGGTTGTTACACTTGAGTCTGAATGTCCACTATAGTGGACATTTCATATCTCAAAAATGGGTGGTCCAAAAATTTTGAAAAAATGACTGAGTCATCTAGGGGTCAATAGGAATAGATCCTATGAAAGAACAAATTTTACAATGAACAGAAAAAAATCGGGTTCGAAAGGGTTGTTGGTGTGCTTGAGTCTGCAGATTTTTTGTTCGGTGTTTTTTCATAATATCCTGGTTTTTTATTTTTTTATTTTTTTTAATGCTATATTATATGCTCCTGAGCATGCTCATTTGAGAGGTTTTAAGCTTTTTGCTTTTTTGAGCAGTGAGCTTCCAAGTCTGGCATCCGTAAAGCAATGAAGGAAACACACAACTTTTTAACGCTTTAATTTTTATATCGTTTGACAGATTTCCCTTGAAAACTTTTTTAAGTGACCAGTATTTTTTCCATCTTATTTTTTATCCTCCTGTATATTTCTTCTTTATTGTAGTTATCAGTGAGGGATATACGTAAAAAAAAAAGATTTCAACGGGAAAGGAAAGTGGAGAATAGAGACAGTTACAATAAACATATTTTAACGGGGAAGAAAACTGCAGAATAGAGACAGATACAATAAACATATTTTAACGGGAAAGAAAACTGCAGAATAGAGACAGATACAATAAACATATTTTAACGGGAAAGAAAACTGCAGAATAGAGACAGATACAATAAACATATTTTAACGGGAAAGAAAACTGCAGAATAGAGACAGATACAATAAACATATTTTAACGGGAAAGAAAACTGCAGAATAGAGACAGATACAATAAACATATTTTAACGGGAAAGAAAACTGCAGAATAGAGACAGATACAATAAACATATTTTAACGGGAAAGAAAACTGCAGAATAGAGACAGATACAATAAAAATATTTTAATGGGGAAGAAAACTGCAGAATAGAGACAGTTAAAATAAAAATATTTTGACGGGGAAGAAAACTCCAGAATAGAGACAGTTAAAATAAAAATATTTTAACAAGAAAGAAAACTGATAAATAGGGATGATTACAATAAAAATATTTAACGGGAAAGAAAACTGCACAATAGGAACTGTTACAACAATAAAAATATTTTAATGGGAAAGAAAACCTCAGAAAAGGACAGTTTGAATAAAAATATATTAATATGAAAGAAAACTACAGAATAGAGACTCTTAGAATACAAATATTTTAATGGGAAAGAAAACTACAGAATGGAGACAGTTACAATAAAAATATTTGTGTGAAAAATAGTATATTATGTTACTAGGCTGTGAAGTGAGTTTTTTCTTTACCGCGGCAATTACATTCTGTTTTTTCTTTACATCTTGGCAATATTTACTGTCTCGCTTCGCTCGACAGTAAATGTAATTGCCGCGGTAAAGAAAAAACACTTCACAGTCGCGTAGCATATGCTATTTTTTCCGAGGCAGCAGACAATGAAAAACCATTAAATATTAATCACTAATCAATATATAATAATAACAAATATTAGTACATACTTAAGACTTAAAAAAAGATACCTTAAAAAGAGGTTACACTATAAGAAAAGATAAATAAAACGCATTGACATCTAGCGGATTTTAATCGTACTAGAATCATTTCTACTAAGACTGCAGCACTACTAACGGAAGTTTTGACAACTACCCGCCGGAAAATAAAAATCTTTTATTTCCTAGGACGTAAAAGATTTTTTCTTTACAGCTAGGAGTAATGAAAAGATTTTTTAAGTCCACGTAATGAAAAAATGGATTTTAGCTATGTTTTTTAGGCTCTAAAGTTACTATTTCACAGCCTACCTCGGAAAAAAGTTATTTTCAACTTTTCATTACCGTCCAAATATTCATTTAATTTTTAAAAAAAATACATTTAAATGAATATAATATAATTAAAGGTAAGGTTAGAACTTAGCTTATCATAAATTTAATTATATAATTCAAATTAATTTTGTTTAAGGGTATAATTAATTAACTGTCTACTTAAAAAAATAAGTAATATAGCACGTCATAGCGACTTAAAAATAAGTCACATAATGTAGATAACAAAAATTGGCAAATGAACAAAATAAAATTACCTGAAAAATAAAAATAAGTACCGTAATTAAATTTATTACTCTGCACAAAACCAATATAATTAATTTTATTTATTTTTATTTTTATGACAACGACCATTTATTTTTATTTTCTTAAAAATGCAATCGTGAATGTTGGCCTTCATCAGTTAAAATAAAGGTTATCATTTAAAATTATTCGATATAAATTCAAATTATATTTTAAAATAATGATAACTATTAAATTGTTTACTTGAAAATAAATTGTGTGACGTTCATTTTAAGCAAAACATTTAGAACTTAAGTGGTAATAAAGTAAATTTTACTTCTAGAAAGGTATTAGTCTACAAGGAATTTAGACTCTATATAACAACCATTCAGCAATTCATATATATATTTACTTATTTATTTATTAGTTATGTGAAAAATGAAATACAAAAAATGGTTTTATTCTTATAGTTCTTCCTTTGACCGAAAGTTCTAAATTATTTCGTAATATTTATATTCATTATATTATTTTATAAACACGAATCTTATTTATATAAAAAAAACTCCCTCATAAAACTCTATTACACGGTGTAAAACATACTTCTTGAAATCATTAATATAATAATATTCTCTGTTAACAAAATTAAGTTGTACAATATTTATTAATTCATAAATTAATCCCCCCAAAAAATAAGAAAAGAACCGTGTAATAATAATATAATAAATATTAATTACATCGCATGTAAAAAGCCCGAAGCAAAACGAACAAAAAGCTCGCCAAGAAAGCAGTTATCCGATTGTCTACATAAAGATTATTATTTTTTTTTTTTGGTTTATTTTTCATTCTAATTAATAAACAAAAGAAAAGAACCCGTTAACTTAAGTACAACTTATATTTTGTAAAACAACAATTTTCCTGTTTATATATAATAATGTTACTGTTAATATTTATAACTATTTACATTAAATTAATTGGTATTTTATTAAATTAAAAAAAAAATTATTAACATATAAATTAATAATTAATTCTCATCTTGGATTCTCAATTTTTTTTTTGACGAAAATTAAGGTTATAATATTTATATTATGTTTTATTACGAAAAAAACAACATAATTTTAATTAATTTTTAATTATAAATAATTAAATTTTAATTAAAAAAACATCGCTTGCATTTAATGATTTTATAAAAACTAATATTAAAATAAAAAATCAGATATAAGGTAAAAAATTATTTTAAAAATTTATTTAAGCTGTTGTTAGCAAAAATCTAAAATAGCAGATTCCAAATTCTTCATCTCCACAAACTATTAAATAAGTATTTGTCCTTGGAAAGCGCAGAATATAAAATGTTTGTTTGGTTATTTACCATTGATACGTCAAGTTTGTACCATTTCGTCTTACGTATAATTAAGGGTAAGGAGGGTTATTATAAGTTAATATATAATCTATAATAAGTATCACATATCATAATTTTGTTATTCTGTAAAAGTATAATAAAATTAATGCCATAATTTCTTCATTTTGTTGCCATTTAATAGAATTAACTAATGAAGGCAATCACTTCTTCATTTTGTTGTCATTTAATAGAAAACTAATTAAAGCTATCACATCTTCATTTTGTCGTCATTTAATAGAATTAACTAATTAAAGCAATCACTTCTTCATTTTGTTGCCATTTAATATTAACTAATTAAAGCAATCACTTCTTCATTTTGTTGCCATTTAATAGAATTAATTAATTAAAGCTATCACTTCTACTTCTTCATTTTGTTGTCATTGAATAGAAAACTAATTAATGCTATCACATCTTCATTTTGTCGTCATTTAATAGAATTAACTAATTAAAGCAATCACTTCTTCATTTTGTTGCCATTTAATAGAAAACTAATTAAAGCTATCACTTCTTCATTTTGTTGTCATTTAATAGAATTAGCAAATTAAAGCTAATACATCTTCATTTTGTTGTCATTTAATAGAATTAGCAAATTATAGCTAACACATCTTAATTTTGATTCCATTTAATAGAATTAGCAAATTTAAGCAAACACATCTTCATTTTGTTGTCATTTAATAGAATTAGCAAATTAAAGCTAATACATCTTCATTTTGTTGTCATTTAATAGAATTAGCAAATTATAGCTAACACATCTTAATTTTGATGCCATTTAATAGAATTAGCAAATTAAAGCTAACACATCTTCATTTTGTTGTCATTTAATAGAATTAGCAAATTAAAGCTAATACATCTTCATTTTGTTGTCATTTAATAGAATTAGCAAATTAAAGCTAACACATTTTCATTTTGTTGCCATTTAATAGAATTAGCAAATTAAAGCTAACACATCTTCATTTTGTTGTCATTTAATAGAATTAGCAAATTATAGCTAATACATCTTCATTTTGTTGTCATTTAATAGAATTAGCAAATTTAAGCTAACACATCTTCATTTTGTTGTCATTTAATAGAATTAGCAAATTAAAGCTAATACATCTTCATTTTGTTGTCATTTAATAGAATTAGCAAATTATAGCTAACACATCTTAATTTTGATGCCATTTAATAGAATTAGCAAATTAAAGCTAACACATCTTCATTTTATTGTCATTTAATAGAATTAGCAAATTAAAGCTAACACATTTTCATTTTGTTGCCATTTAATAGAATTAGCAAATTAAAGCTGACACATCTTCATTTTGTTGCCATTTAATAAGATTAACAAATTAAACAAACAACTTCTTTACTCTGTTGCCCCCAAATAGAAATCAATATTTAAAAAAAACTTCATCAATTTTTTACTTCTATGATGGAAGTAATAAAGTAACGTACTACTTTATTTCCTTTGTTGCCTCTAAATATAATGAAATTAAATAGTACTTCTCTACTTCGGTATTCACTAATAGTAATAAAAAAGGGGAAATATTACAAAATAATCTATCATTTTAGCCAAGTTTTACCTAAATATGAGTAGTTTATAAATGCATTGCAGTTGTTTTATAATATTTTTTATAGAACCTCTAAATATGAGCCATTAGATGGATAAATTACTTCAGTATTATGTTCTAATTTCACATATCTCAAGAATATAACATTTAGGGGGAAGTATGGAGATAATGAAAAAAAACAAAAAAACAAAGAAACAACGAATCTTGAAAATTTAAAAGGATTTTGACTATTTTAGGTGCCTCCTCAGTCCATAGAATGTTTATCTATAAACATCTGTCTGTCACGACCACACGAGTACCAATTTCATAAATTAAATTTTTTTTTATTTTATTACTAAAGAAAATTATACTGTTTATTCTTAAAATACAATACATATAAGAAAATATTTTATTTAAAATAAAGAAACATTGTAATATTATATTAGAACCTAATATTTCAGTAAGCGACTAATATTATATATATATATATATATATATATATATATATATATATATATATATATATATATATATATATATATATATATATATATATATATATATATATATATATATATATATATATATATATATATATATATATATATATATATATATATATATATATATATATATATATATATATATATATATATATATATATATATATATATATATATATAATAGAAGTCACCAATAATTTTTTAAAAATATTGGTTTTGAAGATAAAATGAATATAAAGATAAATAGAATTTCTCTTGACCGTAGGGTAATTTAAAAGTGAAACTTTATACATTTATACAGAAAAACGATTTGATGAAGAAAGTGACGCCATGTTTTTTTGCCAACTTCATAAGCATTCTTTTTTTTTTCAAACTGTCTAGTTACATCCGATGCAATTTGTATAAAAGAAAAAACAGACTTTAAAAAGGCATTAACGAGATGGTTAGGTTCTGTTCTTTTGTGTCGCCTACGGAGTTTATTTTCACTTGCAAGGGAGGCACTAGAAGAAGGCCGACCCACTACTTAATACTTATTACAAGCGACGGATTATTTTTTCCTACCTTGCTGGTTTAAAATATGCCAAGGAAAAAATCTTAAGCTATGCAAGCTAGATTTGACTTAAAAAACGTGATTTACTTTATATATATATATATATATATATATATATATATATATATATATATATATATATATATATATATATATAATGCAGGTATATAATTTATACTTTAAGTAGAAAGACAATCCGATTATAAATTAGAATTTTATTTAAATTAAAAGCTTCATTAGCCAATTAAAGAAATTCGAAACCCGTATAATCAGTGGTTAAAATTGGAGGCTAAAAAAAAATATAATAAACGATATTAATGTATTATATAAAAATATATATGATCCTTCTTAATTAAGAATTATAATTTAAATTAAATTAAAATTATTATTAACTACGGCAAACAGACAGTGAAAAATACACTCCAGCGCCGGGATAATAAGACTTGTGGAAAATTGAAAGCTTAAATTCGGGACAAGGTATCATTAACGTCAGAGAAAATCATTCTCCTGCGTAGCTTAGTTGGTAGAGTGCTATACTGGACATATAGAGGCCCGTGGTTCAAATCCCGGCGCTAGAGTGTATTTTTCACTGTCTGTTTCCCGTAGTTAATGATAATTATAATTTAAACTTTCCGCAGTATGAAAACTACCAAAAACTTAAAAATTGAATTAAGAATTATTATTATAGACAAAACTCTAGAACCTTTCTACCAAGATATTGATCCGAAATTTAGAATAAATTCTAATGTAATTTCTTGAGATAAATTTCAGCTTAATATTTCAGGCTATTGCCTCATAATTTTCTTTATTCTTCCAAAGAACGGCTCAGCAAATTTCATTTAAATAAATGCTGTGTAAATAATGGGTTGTTATGATTGACATTTTTTAGTATCACTTCATAATTATGACTGCAAAGGGAGACTAGTATTTTAAGTACAATTTAGGACACACAATTTTAATATAAATGTGTATTTTTTTTTATATAATTGTGGTATTGTACAATTGTAATAAAATTGTGGTATTTTACAATTTTACATATAATAATTGTGGTATTGTATACAATAGTAGTATTGTATAATTATGCTTACAGTTGTGGTATTGTAAATTGTAAACCATTATGGCCCAACCAATTGTACCATTTATGGTATTATAAAATTATGATATTGTACAATTGTATGTACGATTGTGGTATTATACAAGTGTATATTCATTTGTGGTATTGTTCAAATTTATAGTTCTATACAAGACTGGTGCAAATATTATATACTACCCTCTCTAGCCCTAAATATAGTTTGTTTTTTTTAAATTACTAATTTCAACATATAAGTTAGTTATCCAGGTAGGTAATACAATAAGAGTAAACAATATCATGACACGTAAGCAGTGGCGTAGCTAGGACATTGGGGGCCCCTCCCGCCAGAACTTTTCGGGGGCCCCCCGCCAAAATAAAATTGACGAGCAAAAAAAAAAGGATAAAGGATAATGTTATAGAAGTACATATAATATTCGAAGCTAGTAAGATTTTATTATCCTCTAAGGGGACCCCCTTCGCCATTGGTTTGGGGGCCCCCCTGGCACTGGGGGCCCGCCCGCAATGTGGGCCCGTACGAGCCCATAGTTACGGCTCTCCACGTAAGATATCTCCACCCGAATAGTTTTAAAGATATTTTTAAAACCTTGACTATCTTCTTCAACTTTATCAATCCACTCGCCGATTATTATAATTATTCATTCGGTTTTTTGAATGAAAAAAAAAAAAATAATAATAATAAAAAATAAATAAAATAATATATATAAATATTTTAAAGTCGAAATTCCAAAAAAATGTTAGATAACAAAAGTATTTGATAACACTCAAACATGTTTTATTTGAAGTAAGCAGAATAAATTAATATAATTGCATTATATCAAGTTATACAACGTCTATTATTATATTTATTAATTTGTAAAATCAAAATCCGCCGTATTTAAGTGATGCCCGAACAAAATAGATAATAAACCAATTTTTAAAAAAAAAATTATATCCACAATTAAATTTAATGAATTGTACAAAAAAAAACTTAAATATAAATTTGATATGAATATTTATATGAATTAAAACAATATATTCATTAATATATTCTCATTAGTATGAACCATAAGTAAGTAACTACAAATTTCTTGTAGGACAAAAATAAAATTTTTTAAAAGAATTATTGATTCGGACCATAATATATCCTGATTTATCTTCACTTAAATTTGTTGTAACTATGTAATAATCAATATATTTATTTTTAGTAGTATTCTATATCATTTGTATAGTTATAATTTGTAATATTTAAAGAAAAATAAGATATTCAATAACTCCAAATTAAATAAATGTTTCAAATAATTCCATAATATTATTCCCAAACTACAAAAATAAAACTTGTTTTTAAAATTTTCAAAGAATTTTAACCATCTTTTAACTAAATAAAAACGACGATACCATAACATGGTGGATAAAAAAACTTTTTATAATTGACCGACTTACAAGGTAATTGTAAAGTTTTTATTACTGGTCTTATATTACTTTGCTTTGTAAGTTTCATCGCACATTTCAGTTTCCCCAATTTTGAACCACTTCCCGTGATTCAATCTTCCCCAAATTTTGCACATAGATATAACTAAAGTGAAGATTACAGAAACCAAAAACAAAAAAACAAAAAACAAAATAGCGTCAAATTTATTTGCTTTTTAAGTTTCATCGCACACCTATTACCCTACCCCAATTTTGAACCACTTCCCGTGATTCAATCTTTCCCAAATTTTGCACATAGATATAACTAAGGTGAAGATTACAGAAACCAAAAACAAAAAAACAAGAAACAAAATGGCGTCAAATTTATTTGCTTTTTAAGTTTCATCGCACACCTATTACCCCAATTTTGAACCACTTACCGTCATTCAATCTTCCCCAAATTTTGCACATAGATACAACTAAGGTGAAGAATACAGAAACAAAAAAAAAAAAAAAGGCGTCAATTTTATTTGCTTTTTAAGTTTCATCGCACACCTATTACCCCAATTTTGAACCACTTACCGTCATTCAATCTTCCCCAAATTTTGCATATAGATTCAACTAAGGTGAAGAATACAGAAACCAAAAAAAAAAGATTGAAAATAAGACCAGTTTTGAGAAATGGCATTTTTATATTAATTATTTTATATGTAAATAAGAAGAGTTAAGTTATGTAAAAAGCAATTTATATATCATAATTTTATTGTAATGCAAATATGTAAAATTTACTTTTAAATTAACGATGTTTTTGGCATAAAGATGACCAGGAGGTGGTCGAAATATAGCTGAATAAAAATAGCAATTTAGTTGTTTTATGTATAAAAAAAAATGTATTACCCTTCACGACCCACACCATAGAAGACCAAAAATTAAACAATGTTTCAATTACATTTAACGACAATAAAGCCGGTTAACTTCACTTAGATGCTTCATCCGAACGAAAAAAAAGAAGTTGTGAAATCCCAAAGTTGTTATCGATAAGTATTGAGTTATAAATAACTCATAACTCCAACACGCCCCATATCTTGCAATGTGCAATTATTGTACATTCACTGCAGCGTTCGCTGATTTGATTTTGATTTTCTCTCTGTACACGAGAGTACAGTGAGAAATCATTAACCCCGATATATATATATATATATATATATATATATATATATATATATATATATATATATATATATATATATATATATATATATATATATATATATATATATATATATATATATATATATATATATATATATATATATATATATATATAATCAGTGTCAAGGTGAGTTGTGAAAATAAGTTATAAATAAGTTAGTAATTGGGTCAAGGTCATTCTATCCGGTACAAAGTTGCCGATTGATTTGTAACAATTATAGTTCGTTGTTAGAAGATTTATTATTTTTTAAATTGAACTTTAATTTTATTTTGGAAGAAAGTTGAGTAGTTAACTTCTTTTTATAGTAAGGCACAAAATTATCCATCAAACAGAAAAAAAGTTAAATTATATTACAATTTGGAATTAGATTTTTACGATATTGTTATATGAAAATACATAATATGTTTTATATTTGTACATAAAACAATTTGTATAATTTATGGAAGAGTGTTAGTCCAAGAAAATTAAAATTAAAGTTTATGAAACTGACCACCATTAATTTATATTATATATTGTGATCAATCTTTTTCTAATGGAGATTTAGTGTAAAATCGCTCATGGTAAATAAAAATCGTAGAGTAAAATTGATTAGTAAATGAAAAAAAAAAAAAAATAAATAAATAAATAAAACTAAATAAAAGACATGCAATAAATAATTTTATCTCCAGTAGGGAAAAAAAGTTATGATTTTGAATTAGTTTAGAGGGACTAAAACAGGTCTTTTCATCCCTGAACTCAAAAAGTAGGGAGAAAAAGTAAAAGTAGAGCGAAAAAGTAAAGTAGGGCAAAAAAGTAAAGATTACAACTTAATTATTTTATAAATAGTAGAAAATGTATGGCCAATGTAATAAAGTTGTTGAAATCAGGTTGGCGGTACTGCGCTTTTTTGACCATGTTTATCTTTGTTTATAAGTTTATAACCTGCATCTAAATAACCTTCTATTTGAGTTTAATTACAATTCTTATTTGTTTTTAATATTGAATCTCTTATATCTGCTATTAAAAGTGCTAATAATTATTGTTATTTATTAAAATAATAAATAAAAACTGTGCAATGGACGAAAATGTGTATTTTCTTCCTACTGGAGATAAAATATTGTATGTACCTCGTGAGTAAAGTGCCATTATTCCCCTCGCGATAATTATCTCCCTCGGTTGCGCCTCGGGAGCTAATTAGAATTATTCCCTCGGCTGCGCCTCGGGAATTAAAGAGTCTAATTCCCTCGGCTTCGCCTCGGGATTTAGGGACCATGGTTCCTTCAGCTTCGCCTCAAGAACCAACTTTTTCGCTCAGGGAATAATGGCTTACTTTACTCCCTAGGTGCATAAATAACTATTACTTCGTAGACTTCGAGAGTCAATTGAGTCTAGATTTTTCAGAGGATTCTGACTTGTGAATAATTTGTTTTTTTAAGATCTTCTTGAGATTGATTAACTCTACACTAATTAGAAAGTAGGTGATCAACATTTGGCACTTCTTTAGATTGTTACTTCCCTTATAAAGAAAACAGAGGAGAGTAACAGTCTTCACAAGGTGGACGGACTGTTCTTCTTTAGACTGTTACTCACCTTATAAAAACAGAAGTGTGAAATTTTTTTGTCTCAAAGTACATTGGACTAAACATCCTTTTGTCTTAATAGCTTTTTAGTCAGTCATTTTTAATCTAAAGAGATATAGAGGAGTAACAATCTAGTGTTTCGATTTCTTAAATTGGTCGTCATGCTGAAAACTAGTGAAATGATATGAACACTAATTCCCTTATGAAGATGAGTATTTCTCTGATAATATGTAAATAAAAACTATAAATTTAACAATCAGTAGTAGTTTTTAGCACTTCTTTAGATTGTTTCTCCCCATATGAAGAAAAACAGAGGTAGTAACAATCTAAAGAAGGAGTACGCAATGTTCTTCTTTAGATTGTTACTCCCCTCATAAAAGGAGAAGTGTGATATTCCTTTGTCCCAAAGTAGATTGAACTAATAGTTATTAATAGTTGTCTTAATAGTTAATTAAACAGTCATTTATATTATAAAGAAACATAGGCAAGTAACAATCTAAACGTAAGGCACATCTTTAGATTGTTACTTCCCTTATAAAGAAAAAAGAGGGAGTAAAAATCTAAAGAAGGTGGAAGGAATGTTCTTCTTTAGACTGTTACTCCCCTCATAAATTCAGAAGTGTCATATTCCTTAGTCCCAAAGCACATTGAACTAAACATCCCTTTGTCTTAATAGTAATTTAGTCAGTCATTTATATTTTAAGGGGGAGAAACAATTTAAAGAAGTACCTAGTTCTTCAATTAACTGGTCAATTCTGCTCTAATTTGATCTTAATCTTATTACTTTATAGCTATTAAGTGAACAGATAGTGGTTATCACAAAGTATACGTCTAGATTTAGAAAAAGTCAATGGCCTATCAGTGTAATTTACAACTTATTACGGGTACTTCTTTAGATTGTATCTCCCCTGTGTTGTTTTAGAATATAAATGACATAAACTGAATAACTATTAAGACAAAGTGATGTTTTGCCAATGTTCTTTGGGACAAAGGAATATCACACTTCTGTTTTATGAGGGGAGAAACAGCCTAAGAGTAACACCTTCTTTAGATTGTTACTCCCCTCTGTTTTCTTTATTAGGGGAGTAACAATCTAAAGAAGTGCCTTATTATTATCTTTTTATGATAAGTGTAATTTACATTTTCAATATGATCACTGAAAAATATCGTTAGATCTTCTAAACATCAGACATTTTGATTTTGTTTTTACAATAAACTGTTTAAATGTATTGTATTCACCATGACAATTTTCCACGCAAATCTAAATTAGAAACAGTTATATTTAAATTTTAAAATTCAAATTGAAAAACATATAAAGTGTTACGGTTTATATATGGGTCAGTTTGAATCCAACCGGAGGGGAAAAAATATTAGTGAACAAACTTAAAAGTAATTCTTAAATAGATATATGTTTATTTTAATTTTATATTTTTTCGATTTCAATTGATTACAGGTCGGACTAACCTTGCAAGAACATTTGTGGAGTATCTTTGGAGTATCGACATTAGTGGGGCATCTGTGGAGTAGCGACTTCTCCTTGTTCACAATGGAACGAAAAGGATGAACAACAGACCATTGTGTGATCTGAAAGTGACAAAAGTTCGTTTCTTCACTTTGCGTTCATTCGACAAGTTCTTTAATCAGTTCCGGTCAATTTTGAGAAACCAAATATCGACCAAATACTGATAAGATAATGATAATAATTAATATTTACATCCAATTATAAAAATTAATTAAGATTTTTAAAGATATTATTTAACTTAAAGGACGATAACGAACAAGAAAGTCTATTGCACTTATATAAATCCATCTATTATTATGTTAAAATTAGGTACAATTTCATTTAACATATTTACAAAGGCAACTTCACAATAGACCAATTGCTCTAATATCTGTCTCTCCTCTTTTCTTATCAAATGTTACCTAACTTAATCTCATTAAAATGGTTATTTCATCAATTAATATCGCCATCAAAACCATATTTCGAAAAGGCTTCCATCAAATAGTTATATCAATAAGGTTATTGTCAAGAGGTTGTATTAATAAGCCAATTTAACGACACTTCTTTAGATTGTTACTCCCCTTATAAAGAAAATAGGGGGGAGTAACAATCTAAAGAAGGTGTATGTAATGTTCTTCTTTAGACTGTTACTCGCCTTTTAAAAACAGAAGTGTGATATTCCTTTGTCCCAAAGTACACTGGACTGAACATCCCTTTGTCTTAGTTATTTAGTTAAAGTCATTTATTTTCTAAAAAAAAAAAAAAAAAAAAACACACAGGAAAGTAATAATCTAAAGAAGTACCGATTTAACAAGAGCGTACTTCAGTATGGAGACTTTAAAACCTTTCCTGTTAATTTGAATTTTGCTATACATTGACAATAAGGGCAACTAGAAAACTAGCACTAATTCAGTAATATCATGAGTCACTAAACTATAAATAAACAAAAGAAATTTTCACTAAAATTAACAGCTATAGAAAATAAAAATAATCAAGAAAAACTCGAAAATCAATGAATTATGTAAAAAAAATAAATACTTTATTAGCTAAACTAATTTTGACCGTAGACTATCAGATTGACGCACTTTTTTAAATTGATATAATGTGGGAAGAATGAAAATTAATTTGAAGTTTGATTAATTTGCTGAGAGATAAGAATTAGAGGATCTTTATTTATGATAAAGAAGTATTGGTCTACAATAAGAATTGATAAAGAACTATTTTAAAGATTTACGTACTAGATAAAGGATTACTTTAAGAACTACTGAAATAATTATAGGATTAGAGAAAAGGTTGGTCAATAACTAATGTAGGAATATAGGATTATAGAAAAGGTTGACAAAGGACCAATAAAGTATAGGATTATAGAAAAGGTTGAAAAAGGACCAATAAAGTACAGGATTATAGAAAAGGTTGGCAAAGGACTAATGTAATTAGTATAGGATTAGAGAAAAGGTTAAAAAATGACTAATATAACAAGTATAGGATTAGAGAAATGTTGGCAAGAACAAACGTATAGTAAGAATAGGATTTGAGAAAAGGTTGGTAAAGAAAAAATGTATAGTAAGACTAGGATTAGAGGAAATATTTACAAAGAACTAATGTAGTAAGAATAGGATTAGAGAAAAGGTTAGCAAAGAACTAATGTAGTAAGTATAAGATTAGAGAAAAGGTTGGCAAAGAACTAATTTAGTAAGAATAAGATTAGAGAAAAGGTTGGCAAAGAACTAATGTAGTAAGTATAAGATTAGAGAAAAGGTTGGCAAAGAACTAATGTAGTAAGAATAAGATTAGAGAAAAGGTTGGCAAAGAACTAATGTAGTAAGAATAGGATTAGAGAAGAGGTTGTCAAAGGACTAATGTAATTAGTTTAGTATTAGAGAAAAGTATAGTAATGGACTACTTAAACGATGACTGTACTAGGTTAAAGTAAGAGATATGAATCTGCTGAAGAACTATTTCAGGTTATGGTATGTGTTTACTGTTATAGGTAAAGGATAAGGTCTCAGGTACGATACGAGCGGTGAGTGGCGCGTTAAGACAGTAGAGTGATGAGCGGCACTGGCTACGATAAGAGCAATAATAATAGGGTGGGCGGTATGTTCCATCAGTTTCCTGCCATGTTCGCTCTTGACCAGAGATTCTAATCAACTGAAAAGACTGAGCGGCAACATATTTCGCTTAGACGCACGAGCTTGTAATAGCCGGCCGTGATCTACTTCCATTGTACTCAATGTAAACATTAACGTGAGCGGCACCGCTCTGCCGCTCACCGATCATCGCTCGTATCGTACCCAAAGCTTAAGAGAGGTGGCTGGGAAAGGTTTGTAAGGACTACTGCACTTGGTTAATATTAAGAGAGAATGTATAAAAATACTGTTAGGGCGTTTTATTAGGTGTCTGGGCTGTAGATCAAGGTGAAGGATCAAGAGATAGGGAATAAGTTAAGGTTAAAGTTAAGCTATAGACTGGTAATGGTTTCAAGTTCTGAGTAAAGGATAAAAATCGGATACTGGAGAAGTTCTGTTAGACGTACTGCATTAGGTTAATATTTAGAGAGAATGTATAATAAACTCCTAGGGCGATTTTATTAAGAAAATAACGAGATTATGAGGTGTTAGGGATGCAGATCAAGGTGGAGGATAAGAGAGAAGGCTGGCAAAGAAATAAGTTAAAGTCAAGCTTATGGATTGAAAATGGGGTAATGGGTTGCAGTTCTGAGTAAAGGATAAGATTCTGATACTGGTGAAGTTCTGTTAGAACTACTAGTACTAGATAAATACCGAAAGAAAAGGAGCAGAACTACTGTAAGGGTTATTGTACAAGAAGTATTATACTGTAAATCACAGGAATTCAAACCTCAATTATTCTTTATTCTGACTTCTTTTCCAATCAAGATTCCATTCCAAAAACCCATTCTATCCTCTAAAGCTACTACTAAATAAGATAATGATGGATAAGAGATAGACTGGCAAAGAAATAAGTTAAAGTCAAGCTTATGGGTTGAAAATGGGGTAATGGGTTACAGTTCTGAGTGAAGAATAAGAATTAGATACTGGAGAAGTTCTGTTAGAACCACTAGTACTAGATAAAAACCGAAAGAAAAGGTGCAGGACTTCTATAAGGGTTATCGTACCAGAAGTATTATACTGTAAATCACAGGAATTCAAACCTGAATTATTCTTTATTCTTAATTCTTTTCTAATCAAGATTCCATTCCAAAAACCCATTCTATCCTCTAAAGCTACTACTAAAGTAAGATGATGATTGTTAAACTTACGGAAGCAGTGGTGGAGGTGGTCTGGCATGAGGCAGGTGGCGTAAGTGGCGCAGGGGATGGAGCTGCGTCGCTGCTAGGTCTCCAGTCCTGGCCGACCATCATACTCATTTCTGGCTTTATGCCCCATTTCGTCCTTCCCATCAATTCCTCGGCCACCCTTTCCAATCCTGTAACACAAAAGGATGCACTTTTATTAGTCAAAAAGAAACGAAAATGTTAATACAAGCAGTAAAACTATACATAAATTATAAAAAAGACTATTCTTAACCCGGAGAATCGAACTTAGATTGTACAATCCCTACAAGAAATATTATAATACTTCTTCAAGTAAAAAAGCAATAACCTTTCTCATAAGTATAGTACCAGGTATATATTATTAGACAAAAAACCGAAGTAGAATCCTTTTTCCAATAATAAATTAAATCTCTTCGTGTATTATCTTAGATAATAGAACCGCTGAGCATATAAGAACAAAATTTATTTTGACATTAAAAATTTATAGGTTCATGCTAACACTGAATAACAGCAGCGATTAAAAATTTAGAGGTTCATGCTGACACTGAATAACAGCAAGGATTACAAATTTTGAGGTTCATGCTAACAATGAATCACAGCAGCAATTAAACATGTAGAGGTTCATGCTAACACTGAATAACAGCAAGGATTACAAATTTTGAGGTTCATGCTAACAATGAATCACAGCAGCAATTAAACATTTAGAGGTTCATGCTAACACTGAATAACAGCAAGGATTACAAATTTTGAGGTTCATGCTAACAATGAATCACAGCAGCAATTAAACATTTAGAGGTTCATGCTAACACTGAATAACAGCAAGGATTACAAATTTTGAGGTTCATGCTAACAATGAATCACAGCGGCGATTAAACATTTAGAGGTTCATGCTAACACTGAATAATAGCGGCGATTAAAAATTTAGAGGTTTATGCTAACACTGAATAACAGCAAGGATTACAAATTTTGAGGTTCATGCTAACAATGAATCACAGCAGTAATTAAACATTTAGAGGTTCATGCTAACACTGAATAACAGCAGCAAATAAATATTAATACTCAACTAAATAAAAAAGTTAAGACTCAAACGAAATAACTTTTCTTTTGATATAGACCAAGTTCTGTTTTATTATTTTTTTTACCGACACAACCACTACTTAAGGTGTATATAAACGGAATTGTAATTACAAGATAATAAACTTGTACGAGTACAATACCCATTTCTCCTTGAATTATAAATTCTACTGTATGTAAATTGTCACTACCATTCATTCCCTTTATCTTTATTCATTTTAATTTTCTTTTAAAATAACGAAAATGACCAAAAAACAACTTTTAATTAAAGATAGTTTTAAAAATATCTTATACACGTTTAATGACTTGAAAATCGTCATTGAGCACGATTATTTTTAGAAAAAGAAAAAAAAACAACCTTTTTTATAGCATCGTCAAAACAAATATGCTATGTTTAAAATCTAACATGAAAATTTCTTTAAGTAAAATAAAAAAAAAAATAAAAAATAAAAAATAAAAAATTACAGGACTATTTATTACTTAGATTTCTGATTTTTTAGATTTAGAACAAACCAAAAAGAATAATAAAAAAATTTAAATTAAATGAACATCACATTAACTAAAGTCTTCTATGTATAATCAGACATAATTAAATATCCCCTTTCATTTTTTACATACATACCTGCACACATTCATTACGTACATATAAATATATATTATGTGTACCATAAACGATTAAACACAAAAAAAGTAAAAACTTAAACTGTCAAGCAATTAATCTAAAAAAGGAAAAGCCGGAAGTTAATGTTTTTTTTCATACCTTGGCGACATTCTATAAGGGATTTTAATGTAAATTACTAAGTAACATCGAATTTCGCATGACACTTACACTCTTGGCACACTGTAATTTGCACGCAAAACACCCGCAAATTAACATGAAAGTTACACGAATTAAAAAAAAAGCCATATTGAGATTATTTTACAAAAGAAAAAAATTCTGTAAAAGTAGGTACATACCTATACATTATATATGCAAATTTACATTGGTAATGTAACAAAATTTCAAGTTCGATATTCATTCAATTCTTTCCTTAAAATTAAATTGTTAATATATCGGCATTTCTTTAGATTATTACTCCCCTTATTAAAAAATACAGAGGGGAGTAACAATCTAAAGACGGTGTACGAAATTATCTTCTTTAGACTGTTACTCCCCTCATAAAAACAAGTGTGATATTCCTTTGTCCCAAAATGCATTAGACTAAACATCCCTTTGTCTTAATAGTTATTTAGTCAAAGCCATTTACATTCTAAAAAAATCATAGGGGAGTAACAATTGAAAGTATCCAACATATCTATACCTATCCTTATTGCAATGGTTTATATTTTGTTTTAAAATAATTTCATATTTATTCTCCACATGATAATACACAACTTTAGTAATTTATTTTTAAAAAAGGTGTAAAATTTAAATTTATGAAAATAAACGATAAAACTAAAGGTGAATAAAAGTTACTAATTGAACTCATTTAATTTTATTATTAAGAAATTTAAGTAAATCAAAATTATGTTTAGAATATAGTAAATTTGGCACTTCTTTAGATCGTTACTCCCCTTATAAAAAAACAGAGGGGGAGTAACAATCTAAAGAAGGTGTACGGAATGATCTTCTTCAGACTGTTACTCACCTTATGAAACAAAAGTGTGATATTCCTTTGTCCCTAAGTACATTGGACTAAAAAACATCACTTTGTCTTAATAGTTATTTAGTCAAAGCCATTTATATTCTAAAACAACATAGGGGAGTAACAATCTAAAGAAGTACCGTAAATTTGAGTTTATAATATGAACAACTTTGTGACACAATTTTGTTGAAACAATTTTTTGTTGATTGCTTTGAACACTTAGGTACAACAAATACATTATTTTCATCCGTCCAAATATGTATAACTCAATTTTTATATCAGATATAAAATATACTGCAAAATATTATACCTTAACTGCTCAATGCCGAAATGTGGGTTAAAAGTAACACTAGTTAAATAGTTAATAAGGGGGTTATTTTATTTAAACCGTAACAAAATGAATTAGAAACAAAAAATAGATTATACTATTTCTGTTTTTCATCTTAGTTCATATAAAATATATTATTTTTGTGATTGTGACAATAAACTTATTAATTAAACTTTAATTAAATTAAGGTAAAATTTAACAAAATATTCATTTAAAGCAACTAATTTAGCTTTAATAAAGAGGTAAAGGTTATCCTAAAATCAGGGATAGAATGAATAAGTTGTAATTTAGTATTTTACACAGAAAATGTTTGTGCATACAATACAAAACTTTTTTACCTATTTGATGTAAATTTACACAGGAAATTATTCTGAATGACGATTTCATTTATTTATTGTTTTAAACTAAAGTAATTAAAAGGTATACCGGTTCGAATATATAATTAGATACTAAATATTTTATTTATATAATAATAATCAATGAATCAATAAATACTGAGAAAATATAAATATTAACAACTGATGTTTTTACTTAGACAAATATATATGATCACGCGCATTTTTAAACGTATTTTACGTTACTTACTTATTTTTTGTTCCAGCAATTAAAAGAATGATAGCCATTATGTACGATGTAATATTACTTTTTTGGAATATATTAATTATTTTAACTTTTCTTAAAAGAAATGTATAAATTAAACATAATATTAAGATTGAACTTGAAAATAAATATATTAAAAAGCCTATAATCACTCCAAGACAACTAATTTTCTTAAAGAGACTTATACGATAAAATCCTTCTTTTTTTACTCGGAATTATGGCCACTTCTTTAGATTGTGACTCCCCTTATAAAAAAAAAACAGAGGGGAGTAACAATCTAAAGAAGGTGTACGAAATGATCTTCTTTAGACTGATATTTCCCTTATTAAGACAGAAGTGTGATATTCCTTTGTCCCAAAATACATTAGACTAAAAATCCCTTTATCAAAATAGTTATTTAGTCATTGTCATTTATATTCTAAAATAAAACAGGGGGGGGGGGGGGGGGGAGTAAAAATCTAAAGAAGAACCGAATTATGATTACTTCTAAATAGCACTTTTTTCATTTTGTGCACTATTATCAAGGATACATGCACATAGGATTCATGGACATTTAAATGGACGGAATTTACAAATTTTGAAAACATAAAATCAAATTTATTTTTTAGATTTACTTTTTCTTAAGAAAGTTCATAGTTTTTATAAAGCAGCTTCCGAAATTTTATTGTTTACATCCAGGAGTATAACTTTTCTGAACTTGTATAAAAATTACATTGATCACCTCCTGAAATCTCAACGGTGCATTCTCCTAACCAAACAGATCTATTGAATATTATCTACTAAATAACAATCCAAAAGGTGCATAAATCCCAAACCAACACCTCTGCGGTTTAAGAGGCATTGACTAAAAGATCTGTTACCATAATGAACAAGCTTAACCAGAGAACTAAATTCATTTAATGAACGATAAGTGTACTTCAACTGCGGAAATTCTCAAAAGAAACTAGACCATGTTAATATGGTTATCATTATTACTTACAGCAAAATTGATAGCAAGTAATTTATAAGTAAAATAAATTAAAAAAAATAAAGAAGCAGTGCGTTAGGAGAAATATGAAACAACGTTGATTTAATTATAATAATTATATTTTATGTTATATTATTATGATAGTGGTACGAAACAATTTATTCCACACTAATAATATAGTTGAACTGCGTATAGAAATATATTTTTAATATTGTGAAAAAAAATTGTTCTTTTTTTAAATAGAAGTAGTAGCCAATGAAAGAAAAAAAATAATTTAAAAATAGAAAAATAAACTCCTTAAATGCAATATAAACGTATATCTCTATTACGGGCAAAATAAGGTAAAAAAAAATGCATTCTTCAAAAAATAATAGATACAGGTAGCAGCTGTATTATACACAATAATGCAGATCTTTTCTTTTCTTAACGTCTTGTTATTATATTTCCTGATGACTATCTATGCAATGTTCGCGTCCGACACAACAGTAAGGTGATTGAAAGGTTTGACTGAATATATGAATGACTAATAGCAAGTATTAGCTGTGACTACAGTGCAAGTACCTGCTCACTGTAATAGATATACAGTCTGAGATAGTGACAAGTGAACGACTCCACACATACTAACAACTATAAACCACTGCACCGCACTTCTCACTGATGAAGATAACACAACACACACATATTAAACATGCATATATAAATATATGTATATACATATATATTTAGTAAGAGAGAGGTCAGGAGGTATAAAAAGTAAAAGTAACAGTGTAATTTCCAGCTAACCACGATTATTTTGCAAACATATATTTAAAAGTTCACTTGTACTTTATAACTTTTAGCATGCAGGTTCACACCTGAATAGTACATTTATTTATAAACATGTTAATTACCTTGCAATTAATACTACTGTTGGTAATAATGGTAATAGATGTAACATTAACATGATATCATTATAAAAGAGATAAAAGGAAAGGCACTTCTTTAGATTGTTACTTCCCTTATAAAAACAGAAGTCTGATATTCCTTTGTTCCCAAGTACATTGGACTAAATATCACTTTTTTCTTAATAGTTATTTATATTCTAAAACAAAATAGGGGAGTAACAATCTAAAGAAGTACCAAAGGAAAATTCAGTACTAAAAACGAAAAAAAAAAAAAAATGATTAAAAGATCTTATGTGTATATCAGAATTTTCGTTCTGAAGAAAAAAATATTTTGTGTTTCCTAAAATGAGACACTCGAATAAAAGACCCACCCATCTCGATTTTCACACCACAAATTTGGAAAAATCATCAACGCTCCGAATATATGACGCACCCTGTTTCAAAGAAAAAATATTCCGTTAATTTTTTTACCAACTTGTTCAGACGTTAAATTTTTAGGTAGTCTAGCATGGATATTGTTAATATATTAAATCTTTATTTAGATTTAAGGTAAATGCCAAGAGAAATACATAGCAAAGATGAGATTCTGATGAGAGTTAACAAGAAATAAATAGGTAGGTACAACATAACCCCTTCCATGTCATTATTAATAAATATTTTATAAATAATATAAAATTGTACAATACATAAACAATATAAATTACAACTGATATAGTATTGATTTCAGTAAATACGTTTGAAAACGAGTAAGAATTGAGTGTATAAAGAATAATTAATAATATATATAGAAAATAAACAATATTATATATTATTATAGAAATTGAACACGTTAAAATTCCTGAAAATAAAAGAAAATTTAGGGCCCGACAATAATATTCCAGCCAAATTCAGAGAATTTGAATGAAAAAGTAATAAAAAAAAATCTCAATAATACTCTTGAAAGAGAAGTTTGAAGAAAAGAAAAGTTGTTAGATATTTCACACTTGAATTCATCGATTATAAGCCACACCTAGAATATAAGACACACCCCGATTTTCGCGATAAAATGGAATCGGGAAAAAAGCGCGTCTTCTATTCAAAACAATATGGTATATTTGTTTATATTTTATTTCGTTTGTATTCTAAAAAACTTAAAGCAATGCAATTAAAAATAGAACAAAACTATTAAAACAGAGTGTATAAAAGTCGAAAAAAATTGCGCTATTATAAATATAATTCTTATCAAAGTTTAGTGATAAGAACGCATGAATTCCCATTTAAAGCTACGGTAGTTTTTAATGAATGACTGTTAACGCTTTAAAAGCTCTCTCAATAAAAGAGTGCGGTTTAGGTAATAAAATAGGTGAACTTGCAGGCTTAATTTTAATTCAAGGACTCTAGATAGTTTATATACATAAACTAATCTTTGTTTCTTTTTTTTTAAACGTTCGGATTAACTTAAAAATATTCAATTTGTAAAGTAAAATAGAAGTATAAAATAAGTCTATTTTACTACGTTTTTATTAGCTTGCTTTCTTGTTTGTTTGTAGGTCCAGTACAAAAATCTTTCAATCGTCTTGCAAACTTGCAATAGACTACTACTTAGACTAGACACAATATACTAATTATGACCTACCAACCAAATGTCATTAAAACCGTACGATTAGTTTTTTATAATATGTTGGTTCGGAAACAATCCTTAAACTCAGAAACGGATATCTGTCTGTGGACAATTTTAAGGGTCTAAGAATAATTGAACTTATAGTAAGATCGGAAATAAAAATAAATTTAGCAATTTTTTGCTATTATTAATAAATATATTATAAATAATATAAAATTGTACAATACATAAACAATATAAATTACAACTGATATAGTATTGATTTCAGTAAATACGTTTGAAAACGAGTAAGAATTGAGTATAAATATAAAGAATATTTAATAATATATATAGAAATAAACAATATTATATATTATTATAAAAAGCCGGTTTACTTGAGCCAATTGAAAGTGACAGAAACTAAAAGGATCGATCAATAAAAAAAAAAAAAAAACGGTATTATACATTTCTTTTTTTTAAGAAATGATAACAAACAAACATAAATGTATTCTATAATAGCAGTATAATCTAACATCTGTTAGTTTACTTTATCCCTTCAATTACACACGCTATACAAACACATACATAGAACATACATATAGTTAACGACACAAATAGTTAAATAGTTAAGTAATCATCTGTTACGGTGTCATTAACAAATGACGGCCATTGATGTAGGGTAGAGAGTGGGGGAGGGATGGTGTCAACTAATATCAGTGGTGGGGGTAAAGGACTTTAATGTTTGGTACAATCCGTCTGTTTCAACTGTTGATCATAATGTTTTTCAAGACTTTTATTCCTTTATTAGTACCCGGTTAGTTTCTCAACGCCTACTAAATTAGTCCTTTAGTCAAGCAGTTGAAGAGAATAGCAGAATGTCTAATGTCTTTAATACTTTTATAATATTTTCTCACGCGATCCTTTTTCCCCTTTAATCTTGTAGCCTACCCTCTTTAATCCTGTAGTCTATTTTAGCCAAGTCTAAACTAGATCCCGTTATAAATGCAGTTTTCTACGGACTGAGTGCAGCCATATTTAATAATATCAGCTGATTTTTTGTTTCTCGTCCTTTACCTCTTATTCTTCTATCAATGTTTTAAATTTATAACGATATAATACACTTTTAAAATCCTCACGATAAGAGAGAGAGAGAAAAAAAATATAATTATGTATTATAATTATAAATTACAATTATGACAAAAAATTATATATATAAGTGTTTAATTAATAAAACTCGTCAAGTATATACTTTTTTATAAAAAGTTATAATATAATGTTTTAAATTATTTTCTTCAACTGTGAAAATATGTATTTCGAATTCATATTGAAATTATAAATGGTTTTGTTGATTATTTTCTTTTTAATTTGAGTGAATAATTTTTCATTTATAATAAAACACATTCTTTAACGGTTTAGTAATGTTTATTATATTAAAAAAAGAAGATAATTATTATGTATTTAACAATATTTCAACTAGTTAAAAATTATAAATAAATAATAAGTAATATTATACACCGAAAACCTTGTGATTAAATATTATTAAGATATAAAATAAAATTATAATAACATAAGAATAATTATCAAAATATCATAATTCATTAAAAGATTTTGAATAATTTTATTTAATTACTTTTCAAAGAGTTAAATTAAACTTAATTTAAGCGTACACCCTATTTTCAATAATTATATGTAGTTATGATGGACGGTGAGGTGTAAGGGTTTATGAATTCCAAGAAATGAATTATTCTAATTAATATATTGATGATTTATTTAGAATAAATTGACTGAAAATGACTCTTCTATGAGTCGAAACGTCTCTTCACTAATGAAATAACTTCTGAGTTTTTAGTAACTTCTTACACCTCACCGTCCATCATAACTACATATAATTTAATTACTTTTTAAGTTTGATTGTTCCGAGATTTTGTAATAACTATAGTCAATAAAAATAAGTTTATATAAACACCGTTCATATTTTTGTATATAAAATTAATAAATTGTGGCTTGAAGTTTTTTATTCTTGCGTAGTTAGTTCTAAAAGTTATTAATTCTCCCTTGAGAATTTTGAGAAAAAAATCTTTATATTCCCATTTCTGGGACACATAAATATAGTTCGTGTAAAAACAGAAATTAGAAAGAAATAAATATATATTAATACAAAAGGCGGTAATGTAAAAGACAATATTGATTACAGTACAGTTACGATGTTAATACATGTTATTATCTAATAAGTTAAAATTACTTTTTTTTTAGATTAATTTACTTGTTGTTTGATATTGTTTGTTCTTTTCCTTCAAACCTGTTCTTAGTTTGAGACAAACTTGGTTTTATTGTAGCAGTATTCTTTTGTTAGCTTCTTTTGCTTTTGATCTTTCTTTTGTCCGCTAGGATTCAGCGTATTTATTCTTTATATTATACTTTGATGACAGGAACTACTGGTCAAAATAAATGACAGATGTTTAACTGTTTCAATCTTAAAAGAAAAGATTTCCCATTTTATATATATATATATATATATATATATATATATATATATATATATATATATATATATATATATATATATATATATATATATATATATAATTATCCAATAAGTAATCTGTGTAAGAAATAAAGAATGAATAGAGGAAATAAAAGAGAATCATTTCGAAATGTATCATTTCTTTTTATTTATACCTGTTTCGTACGATGATTATATACATAGACCTTAAATTACCAAACACCTGTATAGTTTGCGTGTAATTTAGAGCTTTTTTAGAGATAGCACAATATTTAACTTAATTGTACAGTTATAAAAGAAACTTTTTTTTTTTAACAGATTGAAAATATAAAAGTAAAAGTAACAAAGATTCGCATTAAATAAAATAAAGAATGAACAATATATATATATATATATATATATATATATATATATATATATATATATATATATATATATATATATATATATATATATATATATATATATATATATATATATTATATATATATATATATATATATATATATATATATATATATATATATATATGTATTTGTCTGTGTGTGTTATACATATATAGTAATTATTCTTATTGATAATTTAATTTGTTATTAATTGCAAGGCTTTTGACAGATTGGAAAGAAAAGTGAAAGTTATATATATAAATATATATATAATATATACATATCAATATAATACAAACCACAAAAGGATATCTTGAATGCTTTTATTCTTTTATCATTACCATACATCATACATTAATATATTCTATCTTAATTATTTGTTTCTAATTTTTCATGTTGACATTAAGTGGCAAATTGTGATAGGGAACTTATAAAAATTTGAATATAACATGTTTTTTTTTTTTTAAATAAAATGGAACAAAAGCAGAAGTATTATATATGTAATTTACTTCAACTGTTGTTTCTTCTATATCTTGTTTTGTCCTTCTTGTTGTTCACTTAAGTTTTTTTTTTTTTTTTTGTCTTTTTTTATTCTAAATATTAGAAAGTGACAGACGTACTACAAACACCGAAACATCTGATTTGAATCGTTTCTTAAACACAGTTTTGGACCAAACTAAACTAATGTTCGTACGAGTAATCTAGTTACAGAAGCATAATTAATTTTCAAATTTCAATCCAATTCATAACATGTTGAAATGCTTTAGTAAAATTACTCTTAATAGCTTTCAATGATACAAAATAATTTAAAAAAAAAGCAACCAGGAATAAAAGTATATTAAGGAATAAAAGTACAATTAGGAATATGAGTTCACTTAAGAATAAAAGTACAATGAAGAATTTAAGTACAATGGTACATTGAGGAATAAAAGTACAATGGTGCAATGAGGAATAAAAGTACAATAGTACAATGAGGAATAACAGTAGAAGGGTTCAATGAGGAATAACAGTAGAAGGGTTCAATGAGGAATAACAGTAGAAGGGTTCAATGAGGAATAACAGTAGAAGGGTTCAATGAGGAATAACAGTAGAAGGGTTCAATGAGGAATAACAGTAGAAGGGTTCAATGAGGAATAACAGTAGAAGGGTTCAATGAGGAATAACAGTAGAAGGGTTCAATGAGGAATAACAGTTAAAGGGTTCAATGAGGAATAACAGTAGAAGGGTTTAATGAGGAATAACAGTAGAAGGGTTCAATGAGGAATAACAGTAGAAGGGTTTAATGAGGAATAACAGTAGAAGGGTTCAATGAGGAATAAAACTGCAATAAAGAATAAAAGTAGCATAAGGAATCAAACACACTGAAGAAATAAGTATAATGGGAAATAAAAGTACAATGAGAAATAAAATACAATGAGTTTCAAGTAAATTTAATTTCTGAATAAGATTAATTCTGAATAACATTGAGGTTTTTGAAATGTTAAAATAAAAAGTTTTTAGTTAATTTCTGGAGAAAAAAGAAACGCGTTTTAATTCTGTTTAATTTATAATAAAATGAGTTGAACTCTAAAATTATAAAGATTTTATCGTTTAACGTATAAATGATTTTTTTTAAAAAAAACACCATAATAATTCTTTTTTTTTAATAATAATAATTTAAGCAGCTTCATTTTATTACTTGAGTATAAAATAAAATATATAAAGAATAAGATAGCTTTTTTTTCAATTTTCTAAGAGTTTTTGGAGGTAGCACCCCCAAATTTGGACCTGAAGTTAATTTCTAAATTTTTCATCGGGGTATGAATATTCTGAACATGAATGTCAAATTTTGTCATACAGACTTCTGACAGAGAGAAGTCGGACAGACATTTTTTTAAAACCACTATTTTGAACCCAGGGTACCTCAAAACGTGTAAATCTATCCAAATCACAAAATAGAATTTTCGCGCCATCGCAATACTTTCTCCTTATATGAGAAAGAAAAAAGAGGTAAAAATTGTGCTTATTGTACGCGAGTTCTTACAAACTCTGTTTTTATTCTTGCAGTCATAACTGTCATCACCTTAGTACCATATGATGACCTAGACCTCTTAGATGATTGAACTAATTAAAAAATAAATTAGTATCACAAGTGAATTACGACTGTGATCGCAGAAGTATCGAAGCGGTGTTCCATAATCATTTTAAAGAGACACAAATGCGCTTCGTGTTTGGGTTACCGTTTTAGCGTAGTTTTAAAAACTTCGTATAAGACGGAACATGAAAGAAGGCACAATCGTTTCGAATTTTTTAAAAAAAATATTTTGTGCGTCAGTTTTTGATAACATTTTAATGGATTCTACCGGAATTATTGGAACGAAGTTCCTTATGGCACGTTCTGGAGCCCGGGAGTAAATCCGAAAAAAACTACCAAAATCACCGTCACAAAATAACCGTCACAAAATCACCGTCACGCATATTCCGTCGCGAAATCTACCGATGGCAATAACTTGAGTAAAAGATCACCGAGTTGGTAGAAATTTCGTACACATGTTCATTTTACCAATGCCCAGGCTAAGTTCGTTGGACAACGTTATCCGCCCAAGCGTTGACGCGCAACGCTCGCGTAAACGTAAGCTTCAAATTTAAAATTGGATTTTTTGGACTGGAAAAAATTCTAACTTCATCTATTTAATGAGACAAACAACTGTTTGTTTTAGTTAAACGAACACCGACACTGCTAAGAAGTGATAAAGATCGCTAAATTTATTAAAGCGGACCTAAACGTTTTAAATATAAAAAAACAACGTTTTTACCGATATCTTACGTTCTAACGTAACGATTCCAATAAAACTTCATACACGTCGTCTAAAGTACAATTGAAACAGGCATGTAAAATTTTAACCTGATACAAGCAGAATATTTTTAGTGTTGGTGATTTATATTTTTTATTATAATATTTTAATTGGAGATTCGCCGACGGAAGTCTGATGGGACAGTTCTTTTTTTCTCTACAACCATCTGCTTTAACTATAAACTAATCAAAATTAACTTTTTTCTCAATTTACAATACATTATTTGTAAGACGCTCTTTTCAAAGATAATAAAAAGTTTTTCTTTTAACATTGCCTTAAATCTGCTAGTACAAATAGTTACTTTTAATTTTGTCTCCTATTCTAACTCCACCATGTATAAGTAGTTAGTATCATATAAAGCACTGTAATTATATAATTTATATTTAATATAAAGCGTAAGGAACTTCGTTCCTATCGGGTGTCCCACGACACCACGCGTATTTTTTTTTTGTAATATAATTAATTTTATTATCAATTATTTTTAATATAATTTAATTTTCTTCATTAGCTTTGAATCTTCAAACAATATGTTGTTTCTAGGTTTAGGATATATTTCCAAAAACAGAAAATTTCCAGATATTTTAGGATACATTTCTGGAACAGGTTATACGAAATATATATTGGTTTAAATATAATTCGATTATTTATTACCTTTCAAACTTCACAGACAAGGTAATATAAAATCTTATGGTGTATATGAACAAGTTGTCGAACAACTATGGAGTCCAAGTAAACACTGTCTTCTAACAGGTATTATCAGCATACAAGTCGTGTTTTAACCTTACAGTCCGAATCAACCTAATGGAGAAAAGAAGAAGTTATTTTCTTACAGAAACAACAAACTGTAGCTTTCACTAAAGAACTGATGATGAACTACTAACAGTTAATAGCAATGCCGAAAGATAACTCTAATACTGCAAAAATCAAATCAAGAAAGAACAGCTTCTTCTTTCTGAATTAAAGGGGTTTTTCTTACATTACCAGGTTCAGTACTGCTAATGACCAATTATAAGGTGATTGGTATTCCAAACCTGTACGTACTATGTCATCTTCCACACCCAACATGTCTCGTAGCTATCTGATGATGAACTATAAATACATTGGAAGCTAAACGCAAATTTTAACATTTCGTAAACATAATTCAATGCTAGGACTTTCTATGGATTATTTGACATTAAACTTTGACGATTTTAACCTCGCGGAAGCTTATAAAATTAAAAAAATCCAAAATGAAAGTCGATCAAGAAAAAATTACGACAGACTCAATCTTTAACACAGCATAATGAAACTTCAAACTTTATCTTTTGAAATTAAAAGAGTAATAATTATTTTTTTGTTATGAAGTTTGTTTTAATGTTAATCTCTCTTACTGTGAGTTAGATGGATTAAGAAAAGAAGTTATTCTATCGAAGTGTGAGTTAGATGGATTAAGAAGTTATTCTGTAGTGAGAAGGTGACCGCAGAGTAAATGAATGGTCGGGACCGCAGATCGGCACAGTTCTCATACAACCACTCTTCATAGCCCAATTGCCCTCTATTATACTTTTTTTTATTAAAAATGATTGTATAGACAAAATATCCAGGGTGTAAGAAGGATCAAAAATGATTTAACATTGTTTTATAGAACCCATCTTGAAACAATTGATCAAACTAGTTTTTTATCAAGAATGATTTAACATTTGTTTTATAGAACCCATCTTGAAACAATTGATCAAACTAGTTTTTTATCAAGAATGATTTAACATTTGTTTTATAGAACCCATCTTGAAACAATTGATCAAATTATTTTTTATCAAGATTGATTTAACATTTGTTTTATAGAATCCATCTTGAAACAATTAATTAAACCATTTTAATCAAGAATGATTTAACATTTGTTTTATAGAACCCATCTTGAAACAATTGATCAAACCATTTTTATCAAGAATGATTTAACATTGTCATATCATAGAACCCATCTTGAAACGAGCACATTTTTTTCCATACTTAAGGTGAATATATACGGAAAAAAGTATTTTGATAGCGCAAAAATTAAATTTTGATATATATTAATACGTTTTAAGATCTCTTGAATCCCAAAAGTGAACAAAAACTAGTCTGTACCTGGTATTTCAGGCGTCTAAATGGGGGGAGCCAATATTATTTAAGAAATTTTAAAATACCATTTTGTATAAACGTTCAGTAATATATTTTATGAGTGAAATATAACAAAAATAAGTAAATTTACCTCTCACATGAGCCAGGGGACAGTTTGTAAAAGCTATGAAAATTGTAAAAAAAAAACTATTCTGTCGATTGCAATAAAACAATATGTAGTAAATTTTAATAATAATGGAACCATAGATGATGTTTTCCCAGAAAAATTATCAGTTCAGTTTCCAATACGCTTATGGCACCGCAATAATTGCGCAAGGAGACTTCCACTATTACAATGTATAAATCAGAAATATGTGTAGAATGTTTTCATCGAGTGGTCTCGACGCGATTTTTTATCAATAAAATTTCACTAGTTCTATTTTTCCGTGTACTTAAAAAACATGAAGTGACATTAGTTATAATTGGTAAAATATACTCCTGTGTAACTCACATTTTGGCACGCATTAAATTCATCGTAAATGAGCCAAAATTTAAATGAGGCTTAAATAGAATGACCGCACTAACATTTTTCCACGACAATTTATTTCGATCATTTTTGAAACATCATCAAATATTATTGAACTAAATTTTTAAATAAGAAAATATCATAAAGCGCAAAAATTCGTTAAGTTAAACGAAGCTTGAAGCATATAAATAATCTAAAGTATTACTTAACAGTAATAGTCAACAAAGTGTGTAGTTCTTATAATTTTCAACAAATAAAGTTAGGGAAAAATGCAATGCATGTCTAGAGATTGAAAAAATTAATATTATTACACTGAAGATGGGATAAACATAGTTCAACTAGACTTCTCGCTTGGAAATCGTAGCAGCGTTCATTAGATTAACCTAGCGATTACGCTTTAATACTCGAACCATTTTGAGAATTTCATTATTTGTATTTCGGCTCCCTCTTTGATTATATTTATGATTAATAATTATCAAAGATATTAGGACAGAACTTTATAAGTTAATTTTCCATAACTATCTTCTTATTCCATTTATCTTCTACATCTCGGTGTAGAGGATGCATAAAGGAGTCGCCAGCTCTACCTATCTTAGGCCACATTCCTTGAGTTTCTAAGCTCGCTTTTCAAATACTGGAACAAGAGTGTCTAGCCATAGCCACGTTGCTCTGCGGTGGCCTTTAGGCCATCTACCATGACATCTACTATCGTAGTCAGCCCAGACTTCTTGTGGTCTCGTCCTGACTAAATGACCAAACCACCTTATTTTCTGGCTGTCTAATCTGTCTTACTAAATGACCAAACCACTTTATTCTCTGCCTGTCTAATCTGTCAGACTAAATGACCAAACCACCTTATTTTCTGCCTGTCTAATCTGTCTGACTAAATGACCAAACCACCTTATTTTCTGCCTGTCTAATCTGTCTGACTAAATGACCAAACCACCTTATTTTCTGCCTGCCTAATCTGTCTGACTAAATGACCAAACCACCTTATATTCTGTCTGTCTAATCTGTCTGACTAAATGACCAAACCACCTTATTTTCTGGCTGTCTAATCTGTCTGACTAAATGACCAAACCACCTTATTTTCTGCCTGTCTAATCTGTCTGACTAAATGACCAAACCACCTTATTTTCTGCCTGTCTAATCTGTCTGACTAAATGACCAAACCACCTTATTTTCTGCCTGTCTAATCTGTCTGACTAAATGACCAAACCACCTTATTTTCTGGCTGTCTAATCTGTCTGACAGCACTCTTGCAGGCTCTATCCGATCGTTTGATTCCTAAATTGATCTTTTCGATTCTACACCTCCAATAATCCTTGAGCAGCAAATTTTAGCAGTCAAAACTTGACTGTTCCTTTTTGGTATGACCCATAACTCACCGTAATTGTTAGCATATATTATGTCAAGTTGTAAGCTGTATTTGTTTTATGATTTACTGAGTGCATGGTATAGCCTTCCAGATATAACAATTGCATTTAGGTGCATTTCTTGTATTTTATCCATATTTAGTACTGCTTCAAGGTACTTAAACACCAGACACTGAAAAGACTGTAAAATATTCGTTAATCCAGTTATCTATAGTTTAGTTCCACATAATCACAGGTGCAACTTTTTCGTTTAGTAGTCTCTGTATAAAGTATTGTTGTGACGGTACTGTGCATTAAATTTTAGTTTCCACAAAAAAATGAACTTATTTTAGAACAGTAACAACTAATTTATTGCAATTAACGAGATTTAAAACTCAATTTTGTAGCAGGACTAATTATTATGTATCCAAAATATATTTTTAGGTACTGATATAAAAACATATATTCATAGATTTATGGCACATATATATAAAAATGATAAAAAAAATTAGTCTATTTTTTCTTCATTTGTTATTAGATATAGTAATATATTATATTTATAATTTCTTTAATATTTTAGCTACATACGATTTGTTTGGTAACAAGTTATTTATAAACTGGTCCCTCGTTATTTTTTTTTAATTTTCTTTTATAAATATTTAAATTTATAACTAAAAAGGAATTATTTTTTGAAATATATATTAATAAGAAGTGAAAACAATAATTCATTTATATAAAAATCCAGATAAAGATTAACCAAATTTAGAAGTGACCCCGTTAATCAGTTGAGTTCAATCTTAATTAGTTAAATATACCTGCCTTTATATCCGAGGGTAGAGTTTTAATTCTGTCATTACTATTTATAGAAATCGGGCTACTGACCTATAAGTAAACTTTTTAATAACATGAGTCTAAAAGCGAATCAATTATAAGGACACTCAGCCCATATAAATGCATTAGGCTCACCATGTAACTTTTTAAAGTTATTATGATTGTAAAATAGAATTTAAAATTAATGTAAATATAAAAATATTTTATAACCGTGACAGTTAAGTAATTTTTACTCTACGTGAGATTCAAAATATCAGACTTATAAGTAGTTGCAAAATATTACATACAACTTGGTACAGTAAGTCCTCGTTCTAGGACGCCTCACCTTATAAACTTATTATTAACGTCCTCGTTTTAGGACGCATCACCTTATCAACTTATTATTAACGTCCTCGTTCTAGGACGCCTCACCTTATCAACTTATTATTAACGTCCTCGTTCTAGGACGCCTCACCTTATAAACTTATTATTAACGTCCTAGTTCTAGGACGCCTCACCTTATAAACTTATTATTAACTTCCTAGTTCTAGGACGCCTCACATTATTAACATATTATTAACGTACTCGTTCTAGGACGCCTCACCTTATCAACTTATTATTAACGTCCTCGTTTTAGGACGCATCACCTTATCAACTTATTATTAACGTCCTCGTTCTAGGACACCTCTCCTTATCAACTTATTATTAACGTCCTCGTTTTAGGACGCATCACCTTATCAACTTATTATTAACGTCCTCGTTCTAGGACGCCTCACCTTATCAACTTATTATTAACGTCCTCGTTCTAGGACGCCTCTCCTTATCAACTTATTATTAACGTCCTCGTTTTAGGACGCATCACCTTATCAACTTATAATTACGTCCTCGTTCTAGGACGCCTCACCTTATCAACTTATTATTAACGTCCTCGTTCTAGGACGCCTCACCTTATAAACTTATTATTAACGTCCTAGTTCTAGGACGCCTCACCTTATAAACTTATTATTAACTTCCTAGTTCTAGGACGCCTCACATTATTAACATATTATTAACGTACTCGTTCTAGGACGCCTCACCTTATCAACTTATTATTAACGTCCTCGTTTTAGGACGCATCACCTTATCAACTTATTATTAACGTCCTCGTTCTAGGACACCTCTCCTTATCAACTTATTATTAACGTCCTCGTTTTAGGACGCATCCCCTTATCAACTTATTATTAACGTCCTCGTTCTAGGACGCCTCACCTTATCAACTTATTATTAACGTCCTCGTTCTAGGACGCCTCTCCTTATCAACTTATTATTAACGTCCTCGTTTTAGGACGCATCACCTTATCAACTTATAATTACGTCCTCGTTCTAGGACGCCTCTCCTTATCAACTTATTATTAACGTCCTCGTTTTAGGACGCATCACCTTATCAACTTATTATTAACGTCCTCGTTCTAGGACGCCTCACCTTATCAACTTATTATGAACGTCCTAGTTCTAGGACGCCTCACCTTATAAACTTATTATTAACTTCCTAGTTCTAGGACGCCTCACATTATTAACATATTATTAACGTCCTAGTTCTAGGACGCCTCACCTTATAAACTTATTATTAACTTCCTAGTTCTAAGACGCCTCACATTATTAACATATTATTAACGTCCTAGTTCTAGGACGCCTCACCTTATTAACTTATTATTTGTTGGTAACACTGATTAGAAAAGAAGGTTATATATGTGGAAGGTTCGAATTTGTGTATTGTTGAGTTGGTTTCTTCGGAATGTTATGTTTCTTTTTATATCCGTGTTCATCAAAGTATAATATATTAATTTTATACAAGTGGATTCCTTTTATTGACTTATTCATTATTATTAACGTCCTCGTTCTAGGACGCATCTTATTAACTTATTATAACTGTATTAACTTTTATTAACTACGTTATGATTCATATAAAGTAAAATATACATAAACAATAGCAGCATAATGTTGAGTTAACTTAAAACTATTATCCCCCCCCCCCCAATCACTATTACAATATACATATTATTATGTAGTTTACACAAAATTTCGATCGAAGCAATACATACTTAAATATTATTTTTTTATAATATAAATATTACAATAAATAATCATTAAATGAACAAATATTATCTTTATAGCCCATATTCAAGATAAAGTATCATAAACATAAAATATCTGCATCTACGAATATATACCTTCCCTTTCTATCTACCTACCTACGAGACAACCTATCTACCACTACACACAAATATATATATATATATATATATATATATATATATATATATATATATATATATATATATATATATATATATATAATCTGGTTATGTGTAGAGAAGAAGTTTTCTGAAAGTTATTTTATTCTTGTTAATTCGCTTAACGCTCTATTGGTCTACTATCATCCAAGGGTAAAGAGCTTTTCCACTAGAAAGGAATAAAAAAAACCCTTTATTTTCTCTCTTCTTATTTTGTAGTTTTAAAAGAAAAGAAAATAACAAAATGGCGGGTTGGGTAGTTTCTTTTTTTTGTAGTAAAAACCCGATCGAAAAGAAGGTGGAGCCAAAAATAAGAAACTTCCATAAGAGAAGAATTTTCTTTCTTATCCAGCTTCACTCTGTGTCTTACTATATCACTGTGACATATATATATATATATATATATATATATATATATATATATATATATATATATATATATATATATATATATATATATATATATATATATATATATATATATATATATATATATATATATATAGAGGAGGGTCGTGACAATAGGGAGAAAAGGGTAGAATAGGGTAGGCAAGCGGATAGAAAAAATCTACGAAAAGATAATAAATATCAGTTAAATGTTTTTACAAATGTGTTTAATGTTAGTAAATAGACTATGTTACTTCATCTTAGATTTTGTAGAACATATTTATACCGAATAAAACATAAAGATCAAAATTGATCAGCTATATAAGAATATATTATTTCATCTTAGATTTTGTAGAACTTTTTTAAACTATATAAAACATAAAGAACAAAATTGATCAGCTATATAAGAATATATTATTTCATCTTAGATTTTATAGAAGTTATATTTATACCGAATAACACTTAAAGAACAAAATTGATCAGCTATATAAGAATATATTATTTCATCTTAGATTTTGTAGAACTTATATTTAACCGAATAACACTTAAAGAACAAAAATGATCAGCTATATAAGAATATATTATTTCATCTTAGATTTTGTAGAACTTATATTTAACCGAATAACACTTAAAGAACAAAATTGATCAGCTATTAAGAAAATATTCTTTCATCTCAAATTTTGTAGAACTTATTAATACTGAATAACCAATAAAGAACAAAATTGATTAGCTATTAAGTGTAAAAATCACACTAATAAATTTTTATATAGAGGTTACTCTTAAAATTGAGTTGGGTCAAACAAAAATCAAACTAACAAATTTAACTGAAGTTCAGTAGTGTATAAACTAATTTGTAAGATAAATATTTTAAAACATTTAAATTGAATTATCAATGTATCATACGTTATTCATTTTCAATTAACTTCTCTTTTTAATATTTTTGGAATTTTTAGTGTCTCCATAAATAAAATAATAATGAGTGACGCAAACCTGTAGCTTGATCTTGTATCTTATTTTTGATTATCTGAATCTGAAGGAGTAGACCACGTATAAGCTTAGTCATATCCAATAAAGGTGGTGAAAAGGTGGTTATAGCTTATCTAATTCTGTGGATATTCCCATGATTGTAACTCAATATGCAGTTGTTCTCAAAACTGAAGCAAAACAATAAATCAGATTGATTAATATATACTATTACTTTGACCCCGTATTCATTACTTGTACCCCGTACTCCTGTGTACCAATATATAAATTTTAAAAATTCATGTAGACAGTGATTTTCCCCTTGGTTTTAAGGTTAAGTATGCAAATTTTCATCGATATCGGACTAAAACTGTAGATTTGTATAAAGAACATACACATATTTATATATATATGGCCGCCATCTTGAATCAAAACGCCCGATTGGTAAACCAATTATCAAAAAGTTTCTCTTTTCATAAAAGGAAGCTAACTTCTAAATTTCAAGGTTTTAGTGCAATTGGTTCCGGAGATAACGTCTTACTTTTTATATAAATGGCCGCCATCTTGAATCAAGATGGTGGATTTTAAAAACATTTCTTAGCAAGCACCTAGGAGGTAAGAGGAACACACCTACAAAATTTCATGGTCATAGGTCCAGTGGTTTCAGAGATATCGTGATGTGTCAGTCAGTGAATGGTATTTGGATTTTATATATATAGATAAAAGATACAGGGAAATTTATAATTCCATTCGATTTTGAGATTGCAGTGTATACTACATCTGTTAGCAAATTTTGGAGTGCTAGGTTATTTTGATTGGTATGGCACATGGCTTACTTGCTTCTTATAGCGTACTTTGATAAGGTTATGCTTTACAAACCATAATTGTCTAATTTATTTCATATTTTAGTGATGTAATGCGGGGAATCGAACCCGGTCTCTCTTTGTCCGCCTTTAAAGCTATTTTCTCTGAAAGTAGACTTTTCCAGGGAAAACAGCTTTCACTCTTAGATTCGTATTTGAATGGACTTCATCTTAGAATTTTTTTTTTTTTTTTTTTATCAAAATCGTCGAAAACGTTTTCAAGAAAGAATTTTTTCCCCTTTTTTTTTTTTTAGAGTTTTTGGGAGTAATTCACCCAAATTTATTTCTCAATTTCGCCTAGGGCTATATTTTTTCTGAACCTGTATGCCAAAGTTTGTCAAAAACGGCCTAGTAGTTTAGGCTCCATGCGTCTGCATAAACGACAGACAGACATTTTTTAAAAACCACTTATTAGGATTCAGGAGACCTCATAACGTATAAATGCATCAACATTTTTATGCCTTTACAATACTTTTTCTATATATGAGAAAGTAAAAATGATAACACTGCATTTATCAAGAACATTAAATTCGTAGCTTGATTAGATTTTAATTATGTCAATAATTATATATGTATTTCCTAGTAGCACATTCAATAAAAATTATGAAGGTTCTTAGAATAATTGAACTTTCGAGTTAAATTGCCCTGTGTATAAAGAAAGAAATAAATTCAGGTAAAGGTCATGTCAGCTTCAACAAATAAAATAAAATAGAACTATGAAAAAACGTCTCTTAAACATAGACACTTAAAATTTAAGTAAAATGGTATTATAATTGAAGATTTGAATTTTTTAAAACAAATTCAAAATTCTCTCAAAAATATAACTCTCTGACTTATTTTTCCCGGTCCCCTTCATATATTAATAACTAAATATAAATTTGCGTTTATTAAAAATTAACAGGAATAAAATAAAACAAAGAAATCAAATCCAAGCAACAATTAATTTATAAATTAGTTATTTAAGTATTCATTATTATTTTTTTAAGTACTCTAAGGTATAAATTAGAAAATTTATTTTCTTGGGACATTTCAACACAAACAAAAATGCATCATGAAAATGACTAGAAAATCGTATTTAGATCAGAAGAAACAGAGACTTACCCGCGAATTAATTGATTGGCTGTTTTATAGAAGGTAAATTTATTTATTGTTATTGTACAAAACTCTCTTTAAAATATAGACTTTGCGGTATTTCTTTAGATTGTTACTCCCCTATGTTTTTTTTTAAGAATATAAATGAGTTTGACTAAAAAACTTTTAAGACAAAGGGATGTTTCATCGAATGTACTTTGGGACAATGGAATATCATACTTTTGTTTTTATAAGGGGAGTAACAGTCTAAAGAAGAACATTCTGTACACCTTCTTTAGATTGTTACTCCCCTCTGTTTTTTTTTTATAATGGGAGTAACGATATAAAGAAGTGCCGACTTTGCGTTTATGGACAAAGCTGGTATTTAGAATATATAATTTATAAGTTTGTGATTATTCAAAAAAGATATTTTATTTATTAAATTGAAATTGGGTATATCTTATTATATTCTATTACTGAAAACACAGATTAACATGAAAATTTATAAAAAAAATTTAAGGAATGTAATATACTATAAGAATAAGTAACACCTACCCTCAGACCTCAGATATTATTTTGATTTAAACTATATTGCTTTAATTTTGGGTTAGATCTAATAAATCGAAAAGAAAGGCGGGTATGAAGAAACAAATATATAAATACATGTGAATATAAAATAAATATATATAGACAAAGTTTAAGTCAATAAAATATTTCCTAATATTCCTTATATTCTATACATTATGTTAATATATATATATATATATATATATATATATATATATATATATATATATATATATATATATATATATATATATATATATATATATATTAGATAGATATACTAAGTAAATTTTCCCTCTACATAAACTTACTAACACAAGGGAAAAAAAGATATAAAAAAGTTAGGGCTGCCCACTAAAACAAAGTATAAAGCCTATAAGAGAAAAGGGCGAGAAAAATTGGTTCGTAACAGAGAAAATTCTGGAAAACCAGCCTCTTTGCTATGACCTTATTCTTTTTTTTTTCTTCTTCTATCTAGAGTCTAGAAACGAAGGGGTTTTTAAAGGTGGGGTAAAAAATAGGAGGGGGTCGCGTGGCCCAAGGGGGCGGTAGGCGGCCATCTTTGGGGGCGTCTCCATCTACCCCCTTTAGGGCCCTAACCACCCCCAGACTTGGACGAATAAAAAACCTTGAGGGCCCTCCCTTAGCTTAGGGCCTCCTTCCCTTCATACCGAAAAAATAAAAAAAAATTGAGGGGAAAAATAGACAAGAAAGTAGAAATAATAAAAAAAATCTAGCGTAACAACGTAACGAACCAGAGAAAACAAAATTGAGATAAAAACTAGACTATATTTATGTATATATATAAATATAAGAATATCTTAAAAAGTTCCATTTCCTTAAAAGACTATTTTTTTAAGAAACTAAATAAGTAAGTATAACAATAGTAATAAAGAGTAAAGAAAAAAATAAATAAATAAAAGTCAGGCAATAATAAACTCATTTCTTGTTATAATAGTTCCTTTGAGATTACTATTTAGTACTCATTAGAATAAGTATATATATATATAAAGAAAAGTAGTGGGTTAGTGTATACATATACAATCTTATAATTAATATTTGTATTTTATGTTTGAGCATATAAGTAAAAATATAATATATAAATATATATATATATATATATATATATATATATATATATATATATATATATATATATATATATGATATTTAAAAATGGACTTATGTTATAAAGTATATAAAGAATACTAAAAATTTTAATATTTTATTTTTATATTATATATTTATAAAAAGTAATAATACTTCAAAGATTGCAAATATATAATGCAAATATTAAAAGTATATCCTGCCATTTTCAGTTTTTTTTTTTACCCAGCATTTTAAAACCTAAAAAATGGTTTAATTTTTTATTATGATATTTTTTATTTATTTATTTAGTAAAGGATGGGAAATAGAATATTCTGTATAAAATCGGGAATTAATTACATTTTATATATATATATATATATATATATATATATATATATATATATATATATATATATATATTAATAATTCGTTCATGACAAAATATATCTTATGTGTAAAAATTGAAATTTCACAGAAGAGCCAAAAGAATATGTCATAGATAAAAAAATATCTTATCTCGTAGGAGGTATTTGGAAATTTGGCCATCCAAAAGATGGGATATTGTTTAATAAGAATTATCCTGAACCGAATTTTCGTTAAAATAAACAAATAGGAGATATTTTCCCACGAACCGATATACATTATATATGTGCATTAGATATGATGTACATTAGTACATTACATAAATAAGATTATCTTTCCAACTCAATATTTTTAAACCTTAAAATATGGGTGAAAAAGAGGGAGTCATGAATTCCAATAAAATTGGTTTATGTAGTTTACAGTCAATATAATTTAAAATTTTAATCAGAATGAACTTAATTTATTATTAAGTGTTGAAATAAAAAAAGTCTCTCCACGTGAAAAATATATAATATAAAATATATAATAAGTTTTCTGAATGAATTAACCGGATCAAACCAGATGCTACAAAATAAAACTACTAAACCCTAAACCTCTTAACTAAATTAGAATTAATAACGAAAAAAAAAACAAACAAAAAAAAAAAAACTCGTAACATAGCATGGAGCTACAACTCTTTATAGTTACCATTGCAAGAATGCATTATTTTTGCATATCATTAAAGGAACGATTTTTTTTCAAGAAAAAAATGCTTGCATTAATACACGTTCAGGACCACTGAACCGATTCTAAACGGGGAGAAAAAAAATATGCATATCCTAAAAAAGCATAGGGTGCATATAGAACAAACAACTGACGACCAAATATACCGAAAGTAAGATACCAGTGAACCATGTTCAACTAAATATTAAAGGTTTTAGAAGCGAAAAGAAATATTAAAATGAATAATCGTTGTTTCACTTGGCTATATACACGTATAATACATAATATAATCGCATACTTGGAGTGCATGCGTGCATATTGCTTAGCTATAATGAGTTCGGGCGTTGATCATGTCTGTTTAACACAGTATTAGATGTCTTAACAATATTTTAAGAATAAGTAATGCTCGTGTTTTGACGTAGTCTATTTTTTATTTTCTCAAATACCTTGTATATTATAAAGAGGAACTATTGTAATAAGCGCAAAAATTCTATTTTCAGACTCAGATGGATTAAAAAGTTTTGAGGTTTTCTGAGTCCGAAAAAGAGGTAGGTATTTAATTACTGTCTGTCTTTCAAAACATATTATAGATAATTATTCCTCAGAAAAATCCATTTATCATTAAAGTAGCTACAAAAGCACACGGTGAGAGGCCGGTTTCAATTCTCTTCCGGGGAGGATTAACTTTTAAGGTAAATTTTATTAAAATGTTCAATTATATTTAAAATTTTACCACCAAACAATTCGAATCACCCAATATATATTAAAACACTGGACCAAGTATTTTTCTTTTCCAAGAATTTTTGAAATCGGAAACAAAATATTTTCGTTCTTCGGAACGATCACATAGCTTTCCGTTACCTTCGGTAAGCTCGGAAGCAATTCTTTATACATCAATTTCATTGTATATAATTCTTTTGTATATATATAATTTCTTTTGTAGAGAGAGAAAAAAATGAGTGGTCTTGAAGGAGGAAGATTTTGATGTCGTACCATTTTTATCCATTACAGAACTGTTTCATCTACGTCTTCCTTAGGATCTCTAGATATTTTTTTAAAATCTACACGTTTCATACACTTTAATTATTTAACCCTAATGTTTCTAAATTGTAGACTCTGAATTCAGAGCGATTTCATATTTAAGGGATACTTATTTGTTCTTCTTTCCTTAATCTGCGCCTTTGAATAAATTAATTCTTTTCTGCAAGTAATTTTCTTTTAGACATTTGTACGTTAAGTAAATTACGCTGTAAAAAGTCAAGAGCTTTATAAACGTACGAATCAATTTATAAACTGAAACTGAGAGTAAACAATTTCTCTATACTGATTAAAAATGTATCCAATTCCATTTAAACTAATGGAGGTAAAATTCGCAAAATTATTAGAGTGCAAGAAATTCCTAAAAATTGTTCTGAGAAAATAAAGGAATGCAAAAACACCTCCAATATTAATTCACAGAAAGTTTATCGGTCGGATCTTTATCTTTATTTCTATGAATTTTGTTCGATGTAGAGAAATTACTTTCCTAGCAATATAACCTAACGGGGAAGGACAATTGCAATATAATTTTTTTTAAGTAGAAGAATGAACCCCTAGTTTTGAGTAGAATATGAAAAAAATGTTTGTCTCATTGAATAGATGAAGTTTGATTTTTTTCTCGACCTAAAATTCCAAATTTTAAATTTGAAGTTAAAGTTTACGCGAGCGTTGCGGGTGAACGCTTTAACGGATAACGTTATCCAACGAACTCGTCCTGGGCATTGGTAAAATGAACATGTCTACCAAATTTCATCAAAAACGGTCGACATTTCAGGATTCACGGACACACCGACCGACAGACAGACAGACAGACAGACACGAGACAAAAAATGTTCCTTGATGTCTGAAACGGATTTCTGTCTTGGAATTTTTAAAATCGTAAACATACAAGTTTTTCGTTCTCAAAAGTGAACACAATGCTTCCGTTACCATCGGTAAGCTCGGAAGCAAAAATAGAAAATATAAACTTAAAATATTTTTGTAGAATATACTTATCACTGTGAAAATAAATAAAATTATGAATGATATATATATTTATATTACAATTTTAGGTAAATACATTATCTACTTTACTAAGTCTAATATCAATCTATAGTGCCTTAAGAATCACTTCACTATAGTAGTTAAATCATGTTGATAATAAACAATAGGAGGTTTTTCTTTTGTTTTCTGCAACAAAACTGAATAATTTATTTTTGTATTAATATTAATATCATTATAGTAATACTAAAATTGATAGTTTAATCAAAAATCAACATTAATGTTCCAAAAAAATAATAAATAAATATTTATCTTTGCTGCAATCGAGGTGAGAGTATAATGTTAATCTAACATTTTTTTAATCTTATCTTGCTTCTTATCTTATTGACCAAATTTCAACTGGCACTTGCCTAAATTATCAAATTTAAATTCATTCTTAGGAAATAGTACGAGAGTGTGAGTTTGTGTATACACTCAATCACTCTCTCACTTATTCAAAATGCACAACACACATTAGAGTTATTTTATTTATTAGTGTTATTAATAATAATTAATATTATTATTACTATATTGTTTAGGGTAGTCGTAAAATTATAGGTAAATTAATTATAGGTAGATTTGATCAGCGTTATTATCACAATACTAAATTTGTTTCTAATCTTAAAAGATTAATTTAAGTTATCAGAATTTAAAAAAAAATCTTAATTATATACTCTGGTGTCACTAAGGATATACAGAGGAGTGATATTGTACTCTAATTATATACTCTGGTGTCACTAAGGATATACAGGGCAGTGTTAGTGTACTCTAATTATATACTCTGGTGTCACTAAGGATATACAGAGGAGTGTTAGTGTACTCTAATTATATACTCTGGTGTCACTAAGGATATACAGAGGAGTGTTAGTGTACTCTAATTTTATACTCTGGTGTCACTAAGGATATACAGAGGAGTGTTAGTGTACTCTAATTATATACTCTGGTGTCACTATGGATATACAGGGCAGTGTTAGTGTACTCTAATTATATACTCTGGTGTCACTAAGGATATACAGAGGAGTGTTAGTGTACTCTAATTATATACTCTGGTGTCACTCAGGATATACAGAGCAGTGTTAGTGTACTCTAATTATATACTCTGGTGTCACTAAGGATATACAGAGGAGTGTTAGTGTACTCTAATTATATACTCTGGTGTCACTAAGGATATACAGAGGAGTGTTAGTGTACTCTAATTATATACTCTGGTGTCACTAAGGATATACAGGGCAGTGTTAGTGTACTCTAATTATATACTCTGGTGTCACTAAGGATATACAGAGGAGTGTTAGTGTACTCTAATTATATACTCTGGCGTCACTAAGGATATACAGAGGAGTGTTAGTGTACTCTAATTATATACTCTGGTGTCACTATGGATATACAGGGCAGTGTTAGTGTACTCTAATTATATACTCTGGTGTCACTAAGGATATACAGAGGAGTGTTAGTGTACTCTAATTATATACTCTGGTGTCACTCAGGATATACAGAGCAGTGTTAGTGTACTCTAATTATATACTCTGGTGTCACTAAGGATATACAGAGGAGTGTTAGTGTACTCTAATTATATACTCTGGTGTCACTAAGGATATACAGAGGAGTGTTAGTGTACTCTAATTATATACTCTGGTGTCACTAAGGATATACAGGGCAGTGTTAGTGTACTCTAATTATATACTCTGGTGTCACTAAGGATATACAGAGGAGTGTTAGTGTACTCTAATTATATACTCTGGCGTCACTAAGGATATACAGAGCAGTGTTAGTGTACTCTAATAACATACTCGTGTGTCACTAAGGATATATACATCAGTGTACGCTAATGATATAGTCTGGTGTCACTGAGAAAATAAAGGTGTAACACATGATACTCTATAGTGTCGCTAGAGATATATTGAAGAGTTGCCGATGATGTACTCTAGTGTCGCTAGAGATATATTGAAGAGTTGCCGATGATGTACTCTAGTGTCGCTAGAGACATATTTAAGAGTTGCCGATGATGTACTCTAGTGTCGCTAGAGATATATTGAAGAGTTGCCGATGATGTACTCTAGTGTCGCTAGAGACATATTTAAGAGTTGCCGATGATGTACTCTAGTGTCGCTAGAGATATATTAAAGGGTTGCCGATGATGTACTCTAGTGTCGCTAGAGATATATTGAAGAGTTGCCGATGATGTACTCTAGTGTCGCTAGAGATATATTGAAGAGTTGCCGATGATGTACTCTAGTGTCGCTAGAGATATATTGAAGAGTTGCCGATGATGTACTCTAGTGTCGCTAGAGACATATTGAAGAGTTGCCGATGATGTACTCTAGTGTCGCTAGAGATATATTGAAGAGTTGCCGATGATGTACTCTAGTGTCGCTAGAGATATATTGAAGAGTTGCCAATGATGTACTCTAGTGTCGCTAGAGATATATTGAAGAGTTGCCGATGATGTACTCTAGTGTCGCTAGAGATATATTGAAGAGTTGCCGATGATGTACTCAATCGCAGCTAAGAATAAACAGTACATCCTTTTTATTCCTTTTTATGTACTCTGACCTTGGACTCTTTCCTCCAGAACAAATCCAGGGTAAAAGGTCATTTTTCTGCTATACTACTTAGCAGAGTGAAGCATTAATACATAATTTTATCAATTTTTCCACCTTCACCGTCTATCCTATCACTAGTACCGATAGTTGATTTCAGCAAAGTGACTAAGATAAGGAAACCTCCCTAACTGTTACATCAATAAGATAGAAGGGGAATAGTTATGTCGTGCAGTAAAATTATTTTTATTTATTATTGTAACTATTGAAGCACTTAAGGGTTGACTTTAACTAAGGAACTAAAGGTTTCGTAATTAAAGGTCTATCGAAGGAAAAGGAATCCTTTAGAAGTACCAATCGTATATATATTTAATCTAATTACACCCTTTCAACTCCACCACCTTATTTTATAGCAACTTATTATTGTTATCGTATTGTCAAGTGACCATCAAATATCAAATTATCTCTACAACATCATTATACGTTTTATATCTGTAGCGACCCGTTCTAAAACCAGCAAATGTTGGCTCTTTATTATTCTTAGCATAACATTCACCTAGACCCATATATTATCATTGAGTTTTATAACTATTATAGCGAACTGCTTTCATACAAACAACGTTATATTTAGCGTCCATACCTAATTACCATCTATTTTTATTATATCCTTAGTGACTTACACCTACACCGCTTTATACCTATAGTGACCTGCATTCATACAAGCAACCCTATTTCCTCAACAATATAATTATTTCTAGTGTCCACACGTAATTATTTGTTTTATTTTAGTGGATCCTTCTCAACTTACTACTTGTTACCTTCTTCATTAATGATTAGTTTATCTAATTCCAACTTCTTCCACACTTTTTACTTAATAGTTTTAATATGTTTTACATTTAAAGCGACTTAAAACTGTATCTTTCAAATATAGGTCACTTGTATATTCTCCGTGACCTTGACCTATATATGCAGACACTCTTCCCAGACAAGTCCAAATACCATTAATAATCTGGGTTGGATTGCCAAAAAAAAAGGTAGCATACGAATATTTATATTTATCACATCCATAGACGTCTTAGACAAGAATTCTTAGATAGACGTCTTGGACAAGACTTCTAAGAAAAAATCCCTTGCATTACGAAACTAATAGTTTATTGTTCAGTTTGGTTGATTTTATAATTTTGTGGTTGAAGCTTTATTCACTATATTTTTATTTTAAGTGACCAACAAAGTCTTGATAAAGACAATCTTATTCACTATAAGTAAGATCCACAAACTTTTTATAGAAACAATTATATCCACTATAAGTAAGATCTACAAACTCTTGATAGAAACAATTATATTCACTATAAGTAAGATCTACAAACACTTGATAGAAACAATTATATTCCCTATAAGTAAGATCTACAAACTCTTGATAGAAACATTTATATTCACTATAAGTAAGATTTACAAACTCTTGATAGAAACAATTATATTCACTATTCACTATAAGTAAAATCCACAAACTCTTGATAGAAACAATTATATTTACTATAAGTAAGATCTACAAACTCTTGATAGAAACAATTATATTCACTATAAGTAAGATCCACAAACTCTAGATAGAAACAATTTTATTCACTATAAGTAAGATCTACAAACTCTTGATAGAAAAAATTATGTAATCTATAAGTAAGATCCACAAACTCTTGATAGAAACAATTATATTCACTATAAGTAAGATCTACAAACTCTTAATAGAAACAATTATATTCACTTTAAGTAATATCTACAAACTCTTGATAGAAAAAATTATGTAATCTATAAGTAAGATCCACAAACTCTTGATAGAAACAATTATATTCACTATAAGTAAGATCAACAAACTCTTGATAGAAACAATTATATTCACTTTAAGAATGATCCACAAACTCTTGATAGAAACAATTATATTCACTTTAAGTAATATCTACAAACTCTTGATAGAAACAATTATATTTACTATAAGTAAGATCTACAAACTCTTGATAGAAACAATTGTGTAAACTATAAAAACAATTATATTTACTATAAGTAAGATCTACAAACTCTTGATAGAAACATTTATATTCACTATAAGTAAGGTCTACAAACTCTTGATAGAAACAATTATGTAAACTATAAGTAAGATCTACAAACTCTTGATAGAAACAATTATATTCACTATAAGTAAGGTCTACAAACTCTTGATAGAAACATTTATATTCACTATAAGTAAGGTCTACAAACTCTTGATAGAAACATTTATATTCACTATAAGTAAGGTCTACAAACTCTTGATAGAAACAATTATATTCACTATAAGTAAGATCTACAAACTCTTGATAGAAACATTTATATTCACTATAAGTAAGATCTACAAACTCTTGATAGAAACAATTATGTAAACTATAAGTAAGATCTACAAACTCTTGATAGAAACAATTATATTCACTATAAGTAAGGTCTACAAACTCTTGATAGAAACAATTATGTAAACTATAAGTAAGATCTACAAACTCTTGATAGAAACAATTATATTCACTATAAGTAAGGTCTACAAACTCTTGATAGAAACATTTATATTCACTATAAGTAAGGTCTACAAACTCTTGATAGAAACAATTATATTCACTATAAGTAAGATCTACAAACTCTTGATAGAAACATTTATATTCACTATAAGTAAGGTCTACAAACTCTTGATAGAAACAATTATGTAAACTATAAGTAAGATCTACTAACTCTTGATAGAAACAATTATATTCACTATAAGTAAGATCCAAAAATTCTTGATAGAAATAATTTAATTTACTTAAAGTAAGATCTGCAAACTTTTGCAAGAAAATTTTATTCACTATAAATAAGATCCACAATTTATTGATAGAAACAATTTTAATACTATAATGGCCGAATTATAAAAAAAAGGAATAGATATGATATCTAAACTTGTTACATATTAGGACAACTCGAAGTTCTAAATGTCAGCAGACAGAGCCATTGCAATAGAGATTGTAGTACAAAAGAGGGTCAGTTCTGCATGACTTAGTTCAAAAGATTCCCCATTTTATAAATTATTATTTTCTTCAAAATCTCTAAGAAGGATTGGTCTTACAGTTTGCCATCTTGTACGTTTTATTTAGAGAAACCAGTACTATCTTTGCAACTGAGCATTAGTAGATGCAAACAAGTTCCTAGGGCTTCCACGTTTGGAATAATAAGGAAGTTCTAGGTCTTTAAGTGGCGACCATACCTTGAAGGGTGCGTTTCGCTCCTAAAACTAGAGTTATCTTCAGGGGGTTCAAGTGTCAGTTTGAGCTGACATTGATCAAATGAATCGAAACGTCGCGTCGGAACGCACAACTTTTGAGACGTATTCACCAAGGGTAGACACAATGTAACTTTTTTTGAGCAGTGGCGATTAGTAAATAAACTTTTTTAATTGAGTAATAACATTAAATTAACTTTATACTGTTATGATTTCTAATGTGCTTACAGTTTTTATGATTTCTCAGGCCTATGAAGATGCTTATGAAAAGAAAAGTTTTATTTTTAACTCTCTAATATATACATTGTGAACACATAGACAGAGAATAATGTGATGGCACAAAACTTCGATTTTGAGATCCCACGGATCTATACATGCTGATGTAACAACTGGTTTTTAATAAGACAAATGTTGAACACATATCTAACTAAATTGAAACGTATTTAATAGAAAACTGAAAATTGGATTAGATAAAATGTATACATACAAAATACAATATAGGCGGGATGTGTATAGAAGTCGTATATAGAAGATGTTATAGAGGCTATAGATATATTATACTATCTCTTTGAATTTTAAATCAGGTATATCTGATCCTTAGGATTGGCCTTCCTTCTTTTCAACAGAAGCATATAATGCAGTTATAGTTGTATACGTTACACTCTTACATAAATTTATATACATATATATAAATATATATATATATATATATATATATATATATATATATATATATATATATATATATATATATATAACAAAAGAGGGTGGTTCGGTCGCATAGCAAATGCAACGCTGCAGAATGCAATTTTTAAGAACTTGTGGACAAACCGGTTTGTTCAATTCGATTCTTTATTTTAGGATCGTCCAAAGGGGATGCACTCGACAAGAAATGCAACCCTTTTGGATAGGCCAAGTTATTCCGTCACAGTCTTGGGCTTCCCATATGTGCCCTTATACTGCGAAAAGGGACCTCCCCGTTGAATAGAATCTTCGAAGGTATAAAAATCGGACGAAGGACCCTTTTATTTAAAGAGCAAAAATACGAGCAACAGGTTTTTTTTATTTTGTCCAAAAAAAGGGTTTATATAAAATGCCCTTCCAAAAACCTTCTTAGGCCGCAGGACTTGCAGTGAATCCTTTTTTAATGTTGTTGCACTTGATTGCTACGGTTCGAGTACAGAATGAGAATGGTAACTGGTGCATTGCGAAACGTTAAAGAGGGGATTATACTGCCCCGAGGCCAGAAAGGCAGTTTTTTTTTATAAACTGCATCTGGGCCTCTCTTTTTTTTTACCAGTTCACCCCCATCAAGTTGCATTTTCAATTGCGTCCGGTTCATATGCATGTTTTAAAAGAACCGAACATCCTTTTTTTTATTCGAAGTTAAAAGTGTTATCTTGGCCTAAAGAAAAACACTAGTCTGCTGTTTATTAAGCTGGAACTACAGCGTGTTTAATTGTAATAAGCTACTTGTAACAGATAGATTGTAATCACGTGGTTTTTGTGTATAGGAGAAGGCACTTGGCTGCAGTTCTCATGCATTTTTTCTCCGAAGAATAGTTCGGGATGTTCTAATGAATATGATAAGACGATTAGATGATCATGGACAAGATGGAATTAAAGCAGGGCGATACAATGATATAAGCCAGTGAGTGGTTCCCAACCTTTTGTGTCTGGGGACCCACTTTTGGTTGATAAAATATTTCGCGACCCACTGTACAGTAACATTCATTAAAATTATGCGATTAGAGATTGTAAGAATAACGCAACATAGCAGTAAAATAAAATAAAACATTTACTATAAAGGTACGTTTTCCTAGACGCGACTCCAGCGATAGTCGCTGAGCGTTAGTCGATGGCACCAAATTATAACAGTTTGCATGTTAAGAGTCGCTCAACTATGGAAACGGTAACATCCAAACTCAAACGGACGATAGTCGCGTCTAGGAAAATAAAGCTTTAGCCTATGTGTACAAAATTACACTGTAAACGATTTAAGGTTACATTAACGTCAAATGAATCAATGTTTACAATTTAACCTTGATGTGATCGTCAACTTTTTGCAGCGACCAAAAATCCTTCCGCGATCCACTGGTTGGGAACCACTGAATTATAAGCGGATAAAATATTCAGGTCACTCAGAATTAGTCTTTTAGGTAAAATAGAATAAAATAATTCTTCGAGAAAAGAAATCTATAAAAAAATAGATTGATGAGAGCTTGAAAGAGAGTTTAGGATTATTGACCTTTATATCTAAGGATTTTTAACAAAATTATGAAAAGAATTCGGAATTATGGTCATATTGTATAGAGATAATTATTCGTTTGTTCAAAAATGGAGTCACCCTAAATTTTCTAAAAGATCAGAGCTTCAAATTTTGATAGAATTAGATAAATTGGTTGGGTATAATAGATAAGAACAAGAGGAATCAAGGATATAGATTTAAGAGAGATTTAGGTTTTTGTGAATTAATTTTCCTAAAATATAAAAACCTATATGAGAAATAAATAATATGATTCAAGATAAGGATTAAAGTTAGAAAATATACTGCCAATTAGTGTGGTACATAGCTTCCTCGCATCCTATCTCCTACTTTATTCATATTATGCTTATACAAGCCGTTATTGTCTAATTTGTTTTTCCGTTTTTCTTAGTTTGTCAAAATAGGTTTGATTTTTTAAATGAATTAAAGTATTAATTAAGTAAAAGTTAAAGAGAGCAGATGGCTAAAATTAATCTGGTGCTATCTGCGAACTACTTTCGGCAAACCATTTAAATTTCATAAAAATCAGATGAGTTCTTTGGGAGATATAGGTGTTAATAAATGTATGTTTGTGCTCATGGTGAAGAGAAACAAATAAGCCCAGAAGGTTAAAACTTATATGGGACCAACAATGAGCTAATTATGATCTACCATACAAATTTCATTAAAATAGGTCGAGTAGCTTTAAAGATATATTGGTTTGAAAAAATTGAGAGATAGAAAGGCACGGAACCAAAAAAATGTTTTCTCTTGTTTGAAACGGATTTCTGTCTTAGAATTTTTGAAATTGGAGACAAAAATATTTTCGTTCTTCAGAACGATCTCATAGCTTCCGTTACCTTCGGTAAGCTCGGAAGAAAAAAGCTTGGAAATTGAAATAATTATAACGAAAGGATATAAAATAGAGAAACAAAGGAAATATTGTTTCATAAAATAATTTCATTTGAAGATGATGAGTGGATAAGTGTAGAAAAAGGATTGAGTCGAAAGCTAAACATAAAATAAATAACGCTAAGAATTAAACAATTGCGATTAGGATAGAATTACATCAACGTAAAGAAAAAAACAAAAACAAATTGAAGGTTAAAAAATTAGTAAGCGTGTAATTGCATTGATGACTAGGTACTTTAAAATGAATGGTCATCGTAAGAATTTTTATTTTTGATTTTCACAAGAAAACAAACCTGATTTCTCTTTGTTATAAGTACTATTTATAATTTGGATCGATATTTAATAGATGTTAATTACAAACAATGATCATAATTCATTTTTAAGCAAAGGGAAAATACACTCAATTAAATTGTCTTTTAAATTACAATGGTCATCATAATTAAAATTCTACAAACGTTTCCTTCTTATTTAGACTTTAAGAAATCCAAATCAGTTTAAATTAATACCGTATTGCATCGAATATAAGACGCCCTTTTATATAAGATGCATTCCGATTTTCAAATTAAAATTTTTTGGAAAAAATTAATGCATCGAATGTAAGACGCATTAATGTTTCAAAGGAAAAATCTTTAGTTCTCATTATTAACTACTTGTTCAGATGTGAAATTTAGGCAGTCTACTATGGATATTATTTGAATATTGAATCTTTATCTAGATGTTAGGCGCATTTTTAATCTTTATTTAGATGTAAGACAGACGCCATGCTGGTAGAGAAATAGCAAGGTTAGATTTAAAAAATAAATAAATAAAGATAATAAGAAATAAAGTAGGTACATCGAAACCCCTTTCAATCAAAATTTAATCAGACATTGAACACGTTTAAATTCCTGATAAATTAATGAAATAAGAGGGCCCAACATTCCCGGAAAAATTCAGAGAATTGAAAATAAACAAGTAAGGCGCGCTTCACGTAAGTACGTGGGGCAATAATCGCCGGTTTCTGTTCATTAAAGCTGAAATGATTAAGTGTAATATAATTACACTAATTTTAAAAGTAATATTCTTTTTCTACTCTTCAAGACCTTTAAATTGATGTATCACATGTTAAGGCAACTAAAACAATGTTTAGTCACCCGCCATATTGGCCGCCATCTTGAAAATTTTAATAATTGCATATTCTTTTTCTACACTTCAAGACCTTTAAATTGATGTATAACATGTCATAGTTACTAAGAACTTTTTTTAGTCGCCCGCCATATTGGCCGGCATCTTGAAAATATTACGTGTGAAATTTTAATAGTTGCATATTCTTTTTCTTCATTTCAAGACCTTTAAATTGATATAAAACATGTCATGTTGACTAAAAACTTTTTTCTAGTCACTCGCCATATTGACCGCCATCTTGAAAATATTAAGTGTGAAAAATCCAAAATGTGTCCAGTTGTCTCAAATGCCGAGATGCACCTGTGTGCCAAATTTCATGTTCCTAGCTATAGTAGTTTATGAATTGAAACAAGCAACGGACAGACACCAACGGACAGGCAGACAGACAGAGCCGTTATAAAAGGTTTCTTTTTGTACTTTGTACAGAAACCTAAAAGTAAAAAAAGAAATCTTAGCGAAAGAAAGATTGAAAGAAGAGATCGTAGGAAAAACATTTTTAGATCTGTTACGTTCAACATTTTAACGCTAAAAATCTTCAGACAAAATACTAACTTCATCACCTCACAATTATTATTATTTGCGTGAGGACGTTCTATGCAAATCGTTTCAAAATGAACTCCTAGATAACTGCACTTTTTTTATAAAGATATTCCCATAAAACTGACGCACACGGAAATCTGTTTAATTTTTAGTCTTCCAAAAAATAATTGACAGGTAAAAACCCGCCAATGAATAATAAACGAATAACCTTCGAAAAAGTAGAATAATTAAAAGAAGTAAGAGTAGGGAATTAATTAAGATGTAGGTAGAATGAACAAGCCGAAACAGAACACAAGATATTGTTATAAGTAATGGTTTACATTTCTTTTTTTATTTTACCGTAACACTGAACGCCCGCCCAGGTGAAATTAGGTACGGCGTTATGCCACTTGGATGCACTAATGTTTCGGCAGTGCAGTTTAATAGTTAGATAAGAAATGAACAGTTGAAAACTCACATTATCGATAAGAGACCATGCAGTCATTCCTCTATCAGTTTATGATTATGATACAGAGATATCTATCCTTACAGTCTAGAAGATAGCGTGCAAAAAAGTGTCTGACTAATATCAAACTAGAATTTTGCAAATAAGTTAATTTTTTTGGGGCCTTTAAATAATATGTGGTCGACATAGCTTGGCAAAAGGCATTTGACAAAAACAAAACGTAGGAGAGCGGCCATGTCCCGCAAATTTTAGAGGACAATGTGATTTTCGTAATCCTGAGTACAAAATTAGTTAGTAGACCGAAAATCAAGTTGATGTTAGTGTTTCACTTGATCGGTGAGTTATTCAAATATTACTCCAAATCAAAAAGGTCACCTATCAAGTGACAAACTAACATCAACTTGATTTTCAGTCTACTAACTAATTTTCTACTCAGGATCATGAAAATCACATTGTTCACCATAATGGGCGGGACATGATCGCTCTCAACAGGTTGGCTTTTTTCAAATGTCTTTTGCCAAGCTATATTCTGCAGACGAACTTAGCCGACCACATATTCTTAAAAGGCACTAAAATATGAACTTATATGCAACATTTTAGTTTGAAGCTAGCCAGACACTTTTTTGCACGCTCTTCTGGACTATAAGGATACATATCAATTGAATTTCACGAGGTGTCATGTAAAAGCCTAAAAGCGTTCGATTTGCATTTTTTAATTTGATTTTCCATAATCCTCCAATACCAAAATTATAAATTGACTGTTAAACATTATTTTTTCAATACATTGCGGTGATCAAATAAAATAGGAAATATTCGGCCCCTTGTATATATCACACATTTTTAGTTACGCATACACTGTGGGCGCTCTTATGATTAAAATTTTCTAGGATTTTATTCCTAAACTTTCTCTTCATTAATGTAAAAAAGTATTGACTTACCGACTAATAAATTCTGTTGTGCAACGCTTTCAAATTTCATCTTTCTAGATAGTTAGGAAACAGGTCAAATTTAGGTTACAAGATTTGCTTCCTGACAAAAATCAGTTCGGATAGGCAAGTGAACCAAATTTAATATCGTGTAAAAAGTTATAAAAATTTGATAAGTCGAAGTTAAAGGGAATTTTTACATCGAGTTATCGATTCTTCGAAATGACGAATATTCGAGTTATCGATTTTTCAAGATAACAATTCTTCGTGTTATCAAAGTTTTTGAACAATATGATGAAGCATTTAAATGAAATCAAATATTGTGCTGCTAATGCAAAAGTAAAACTCCTCATTAATAATACCAATAAAAATGTATGTATATATAGCTAAAACAAATGACTATTTACAGATAAATGTTTGGTAACTTTTTTTAATTACTATAAGACGAGACTGGAGGAGGCAAGTGTAGCCTTATTGTTGGTAGAACAAAATAGAATCATGACGGATTCTGTCTACTGTCTCCCGTCTAAACATAGAGTTATTAAGTTCACCCTTTTCAGCACTTCAAATAACAATCTCTAATCTATTCTTTTTTCAGTTTAAGTAATCTATTTTAGTTTGTTCAATTTAACCTACAAATTAGCTTAGAATGTTGTATACTTCTAGTTAACGAGTTATTTAACTTAAAAACTATGTAAAAAGAGTACTGACAAACAAGTATTGGTACTTCTTTAGATTGGTACCCCCAATGATTTTTTTTGTTTTTAGGGTCCGTAGGCAAAACCAAGGACCCTTATATTTTCCTGCGTGTGTCTGTCCGTCCGTCCTCTCGCCTGCTCTCACGGCTAGACCTTTCGTCCGATCACTTTGAAATTTGGCATGTATGTGTCTTGTACCTACCCACATATTTTAAAAATATAGCGACTTAAAAAAAATATTTTTCAAAAAAATTAGGGTAAAAAAATTTAAGGGTTAAATTTTTTTTTTTTTTCGACACCGTGAGGGGTATCATATGAAAGGGTACGTCGAGCTGATTACAAAAATATATAATTCTTTGGTTATAACTTTGATAGGGCGAGCATAGGCAAGTTTGAAGTGGGTGTGAAACGTCTCCTCCCCTTCTATCTCGCTTATGTGAAGTGCAAAAAATCTGAAAAAATTCCTGAACATTCTTCGACCAAAAGTAAAGATACCACTTTTTGGAAATTTTGAAAAAAATATCATTTTATTTTTTATTGACAAAATACGTTTTTTTATAACTATGGTCTTTTCGATGTATTTATATGATTGTAGTCCGGTTCAGTGGCCAAAAAAAATATTTATCATAAGTGTGTTTATGTGTTTTGAGAATATCAGACCCATAGGATAGTTCAAAGTATGCTTTTAAGCATTTTAAAAAACACCATCAATAGGGTACTACTTAAACTATACAGTGTGGCCTACGGACCCTCGCTGTGTGCTGACTAGCACACACTTGACCCGTTTATTTTTTAATATAAATGACTGATTAAATAACTATTAAGACAAAGGGATGTTAAGTCCAATGTCCTTTGCGAGAAAGGAATACCACACTTTTGATTTTATAAGGGGAGTAACATTTTAAAGAAGAACCTTTCGTACACCTTCTTTAGATGGTTACAACCTTCTGTTTATTTCATAAGGAGAGTAACAATCTAAAGAAGTGCCCAAGTATTGTCACAATAAAAATACAAGTTGAAGAAAGTTTGTTTGACATTTCTCAAACGGATTTTTGTTTGAACTTAATAATGTTTTTGATTATGCATGTTTTTGAGACGTAGTTTTTTTATTTTTGTTGCACTACTCAGCACTACTGTGCATCAAGCTTAAAGGTTTTCAAGAGTTGCAAGTACTAGAAGAGCCCCTATGCTAGTATCATGTGAAGGGGGATGCATGCACTTCAATCCACCTAACCCCCAATTTTTTTTTTTTTTTTTTTTTTTTTTTTTTTTTTTTTTATACGCCCTTCTTTATATTATTCATAAGGTTGCATCGCCCTCTCGTTGACCCTTCCTTAGGCTAAGTCCCTCCCTTCATAACTGAGCCCTTTTATGCACTGTAAAAGAACCGAGAGAAAAAAAAAACTGCCCTAAAGGAAACTTAAAAGGGGTCAGTATGAGACACAATAGAACTGATGTAAAAAAAGAGAAAAAAGTTCCACGAGCTACGCTAACATTAAGTTCTTTTCGTCCTAGCCATCTAAACAAATTAGACACTTTTTTTTTGGACTGTCCAAAAAAAAACGCCTTGTGCCAAGGCACACGTCCAAAATACCCTTGTGTATATATTCTATAACTTTTTTTTACATACTTTTGCTTTAGGGTGTTATATCATAAAAAAAATGTTATTGTAACCTTTAGTACTTTGGTAGTTGCAAAAAAGTAAATATAAGAAACGAGGTAGTTTGAGTATGATATAATGGTCAATAAATAGGTGTATAATATAATGGTAATAGGCAGATGTGTAGAATAATATCATGGTCAATACGTCGGTTTATAGTTTTTTAATGTTCAATAATTAGGTGTATAATACAATAGTCAAAGTAAGTGTATAATATAATGGTCAATAAGTAAGTTTATAATTTATGATGGTCAATAAGTAAGTTTATAATATAACGGTCAATAAGTAAGTTTATAATATAATGGTCAATAAGTAGGTGCATAATATAATAGACAAAGTAAGTGTATAATATAATGGTGAATGAGTAGGGGCATAATAAAATGGTAAACAAATTGGTGTATAGTATAATATAAAGGTAATAGGCAGTTGTGTAGTATAATATCATGGTCAATACGCAGGTGTATAGTTTTTAATGGTCAATACTTAGGTGTATAATACAATAGTCAAAGTAAGTGTATAATATAATGGTCAATAAGTAAGTTTATAATATAATAGTCAATAAGTAGGTGCATAATATAATAGACAAAGTAAGTGTATAATATAATGGTGAATGAGTAGGTGTATAATAAAATGGTAAAAAAATTGGTGTATAGTATAATATAAAAAAGTTAATAGGCAGTTGTGTAGTATAATATCATGGTCAATACGCAGGTGTATAGTTTTTTAATGTTCAATAATTAAGTGTGTAGTATAATAGTAAATAAGTAAGAGCATAATGCAATGGTCAATAAGTAGGTATATGATACAATGGTCAATAGATTAGTGCAAAGTAAGTGTATAATATATACGAATATAATATAATGGTGAATAAGTAGGTGTATAATACCATTGTATAATACACCTACTTATTCACCATTATATTGTTAATTAGTGTATAATATCATGTTGAATTAGTTGGCACATGTATTTAATGCAATACAGTCCAAAACTACTAAAGGCAAAGTTCAAACAATGTAATGTTACTTTAATCCTAAACTTAATTTGGTATAAAAATTAGTCGTTTATACCTCTTGAGGAACTTAATAAAACTAAAAGAGATTTATTAATCCGTTTATTCTATAACTAGCCTTCATACCGCATACCACGTGAGGCTCATGCTAGGTATTAGTGGCTATGTTTCCTATTATCAAGTTGGCCAAGCAATTAAATGAAATGCCTAAATAGATTCGTTTCTAAAGTCTTCATAGAAAAGAATCAAGATTATATAATACATAATTAATTCCATTATTAACAATAAACATATTTAGTGAATAGCAATTCTAAGGCTGTTTATTACATGCATAAATTTCTATATTTTTATCATTAAGCTCGACAAATAACCATATTTTAATCAAAATTGCATAGCACAATAATCTTAATTATGCAAATAAAAATATGTATTTGAAACCTACATATTCTTAATGTATACCTAAAGAGCATTGTATAATAAATAAATGTATAATACAAAAAATTAAATGCAATCAAATTATTTCAAATTTGATTATATTTTAAAGAAAAATCCATCACAAAGTATAATAATATAAAAATGACGACATTAAAAGTGTAAAAATAAACAGAGCAAGTGATGGAATAGTTATTTATGTAACTAGGCAGCAAAATGGAATTTTACTGACGAGTGATTAAGTTAGCCTTCAAGCCGGAGGCGAGGACAGGCTATGAAAATTAATAGCTGAGGCGAAGCCGAAGTAGATAATTTACCTAATTGAGGCAATGAATACACGAGGCAGAAATGTTTCCTTTGCTGTATTTTTGGAAACAATATTTTATCTACTCACAATATTTAGATAAAAAATGGTAAACATATTAATACATTATTAAAACAAATAAAAAATTAAATTGAAGTAGATAACACAAATTAAAATAGACTGCTAATTGTTGTGGCACATAGCTTCATCGCATCCTATTACGTACTTTATTGATTTTATGCTTTTAACAGTCATTATAGCCTAATTGGTCTTATTGTTTCCTCCGTTTTTTTTTAATCTGTCAAAATGATTTTCATTTTTACACGAATTAAAGTATCAATTAAGTAATGCTAAAGAGAGCAGATGGCTAAAAGTAATCTGGGGCTATCTGAGGGCTACTTTCGATAAACTATAAAAGTTTCATTGAAATTAGATAAGTACTTTTTAAGCTATAGGTGTAAATAAATGTATGTTTGTGCGCATGTGGAAGTGAAACAAATGAGCGCAGAAGGTTAAAACTTATATGGGACCAACAATGGGCTAATCATGACCTACCAATTTTATTAAATTTCATTAAAATTGGACATGTAGTTTTTAAGATACGTTGGTTCGCAAAAATTGAACGACAGACCGACAGACAGTCACGGGACCAAAATGATCCCTGATGTCTGAAACGGATTTCTGTCTTGGAATTTTTGAAATCGGAGACCTAAAAATGTTTAGTTCTTCAGAACGATCAAATAGCTTCCGTTACCTTTACGTAAGCACGGAAGCAATAAAACTAAACATAAACAAAAACAGATGTTATGACACGCACTGGTAAACACTAGGTATTTGTCCTGCCTAGTCAGGAAAATATTTCCCTGACTGTTTCAATTACCTTTCCTGCCTGTTTTTAATATTTTAATGACAAATCAGTGAAATAGTACTTTACAGCCTAAAACTAGTTAATTAATGTTTAATTTTGCTGCCGTGAGTAGATAAAATAATAGTAATTATAATAAGTACTTGTTTTTATGAAAAAAAAGCATTTAAGAAATTTAAATTAACAATGGTTATATATATTTTGTTTAATAACTCAAGTTCAACTCAATATTTTTCGATGAAATGCCTCCAATATGCACCATAATATATTGGCGTCTACTACTGTACAAAAATAATAAATTCCGTTTAGTCAGACTTGCGCGACGCGATAGCTATACATAACGGAAAAAAAAGTTAAGGCGAATTATGGTTTACCGTATGTATTACTTGGCAAAGTATCCAACAATTCTGCAATCCTAATTACTAGTTAATGTACAGACAAAATATTAATTTCATATAGTTGATTGAAGAAATATTAATTTTGTAAAAATTAGGTTTATGAAATTATTTTTAATTTGCCAAAAATTATAAATTTATTTAATAGTAAAATTATTAACGTAACAATATGAATTTTTTAGAAATTAGTTTTATTTTGGATACTATAAAGAGGTTTTAGTATAAGTATCAATTACCGCTCTAAAGTTAGTCCCCTGGGGATATTAAAGTTTAGAAGGTTTTAGGGGTTGAAACCCTTAAATTTAATACTCATTTCAAACTCATAATATTAAACAATTTACTGCATCAGTCTTTATAACAGATTTAATAGACAGGGATAACTTGTAAATCTGTATTATTAAAATATTTGAAGTACCTAAATATATTTTTTGATAGGTAATAGAAAACCTTTAAATAATAGGTAAAATAAATGGTTTTATACAGGGCTTTTGATATTGTCTGCAACAAAAAGCAAATAAATAAGTTATTCATATCCGCGATTATCGATTATCAAAAATAAAAATCATTCATTATTAAGTACTACTGCCAAAATTAATAATACCTTATCTTAACTATATATATTTTTACTTTCTCATATAAAGAGAAAGTATTGTGATGGCACGAAAATTCGATTTTGAGATTTTGATGGATTTACACGTTTTGAGGTCCCCTGAGTCCAAAAAAGTGGTTTTCAAAAAATGTCTGTCCGTCGTCTGTCGTCTGTCTGTCGTCTGTCTGTGCAGACGCCTGGATCCTAAACTACTGGGCCGATTTTGACGAAATTTGGCATACATGTTCAGAAAAATCATACCCCGAGGCGAAATCGAGAAATGAATTTTAGCTCTACATTTGGGGGCGCCACCCCCAAAAAACTCTGAAAAAACTTGAAAAAAAATTATTTCTCGAAAACGGTTCCGACGATTTTGATTAAAAAATTCTAAAATGTAGTAAATTTAAATACGAATCTAACGATATAAGCCGTTTTCCCGGGAAAAATCTAGTTCCTGAGAAAATAGCTTAAAACGCGGACGTAGAGAGCCCGGGTTCGATTCCCAGTCCTGGAGAAGTTATTTTTATGGTAAATTTTTATATATTTTTCAATAATAATTAAACGTACTTACGAAAACTAATAAATGGAAAACATTGGCTAAGTAATTATGAACTCGTATATGAGAAAGTTTGTCTGAGTTGTCTCGGACCGATTTTTTATTTATAAAATAACACATTTCCTACGAATTCCTTGCTAAGTTATAAGAGACTTCTTCAATTAAAATTCAAACTAAGCATCATAAAATAAGGTCATGTTAATAATCTTAAAAAAAAACTTCTGTAAAATTTATTTATCCACTTCTTCTTAAATTATAGATAATTCATATAGAATGATCAATAACTTGTTGGTTATTCATATAGAATGATCATAAACTTGTTAGTTATCCATATAGAATTATCAACAACTTGTTGGATATTCATATAGAATGATCAACAACTTGTTGGATATTCATATAGAATGATCATAAACTTGTTAGTTATCCATATAGAATGATCAAAAAATTGTTGGATATTCATATATAATGATCAACAACTTGTTGGTTATTCATATAAAATGATCAACAACTTGTTGTTTATTTATATAGAAGGATCAAAAACTAATATGTTATTAAGTTAACTAAAAAAAAACAATATCACAACGAATCCTTAAAATGTTATAACTAAATTGCTATCTTGCTCTGTTATATTTTTTTTATGATAAGGAATCTATTTGAAAATAATAATACATTGCACGTATATTAAAATGTAAATTATAAATAAAATATTAATTTTAGCTGTAAAGTCGTATTTTGTATTTATCTTTCATCCTGTAGATTTAATTATTATTTTATAGAATTTTAAAAATAAACAATAATATAAAAAGTTATTCGAAAGAAAATGTCATTTTCTATTATGCTTCCCTATCTATAAGTGCATTTCTGTTTTTTTTCAATTTGACTGTATCACGTTTGAATTGGTATTCACAGTTGGAATTTGGAATGACTTGAATTCTGTGGATGGTGGAGAATTTAGTGGTAGGGATTTGATGTGAAAACAACTCACCAGAGTGATTTCAACAGTGGGTCTTGAACTAAAAACCATTCAAATACAAATCTAACCGGGAATTCAAATGTTATCAAACACAGTTTCATATATTTTTCAACATTAGATATATATATATATATATATATATATATATATATATATATATATATATATATATATATATATATATATATAAATATATATATATATATATATATATATATATATATATATATATATATATATATATATATATATATAAATATATATATATATATATATATATATATATATATATATATATATATATATATATATATATATATATATATATTCAGTTAAGAATACATTAAATGGTTGATAAATACCAAAAAATAAGTATAAAAAAGCTCTATATCTAAGTTTGTTCGATTTAGACTTCTTTGTAGCCAATTTCTTGAATATGTCAATCTAATTATTTTTAATAGTAACAATATTAATTAAAATAAAGTGGTTTTGTACAAATAACATATTCAATGTTATAATATAGTCATTATAGTCAGGAGTGAACACTGTATATGGTAATACTATATTTAAAACTTTAAACAAATTATGCAGCGCGTGTGGTAATCAACACTTAAAAAAAAACTTTAAATAAATTAATATGTACACACACATATATACATGTAAATATATATATATATATATATATATATATATATATATATATATATATATATATATATATATATATATATATATATAGCAAACTTACTAATTAACAAATAGTTAATCCTAATCCTTTACATAAGAATAATTGTTTTATATAATTATTATAACTAATAGGAGCTAAGGTATTAATAATTAACTTTACTAATTATTAAATATAAAATTATAATTATTTACATAAGAATAGTTATATTTTGCAGTAATACGTCAAATCAACTCAAAAGTAAGGCGGAAGTATTTAAAATAGTAGAAATAAGTCCATCGAAACAATTTTTATATTTTTAACATTTTAAAAGAAGCAACAACCACAAAAGCACAACATTCTAATAGTTCTAGTCACGAAAGGTATTTTAACTCTAGTGTATAATAGTATGTAGATATTATATAATAGTATACAATTAACATATGAGAACATTATGGTTAAAGTAAATGTTTAGTATAACGGTGAGCTATATTTTATTTAAGATTGACCTATTCTCTATTTCTATTTTTATATTTTCATGTAACAATCAATCCTGGGTCATTATAAATATATTAATATAGTTTAAACAGCGTTTGCGGTTAGGACACGTGCTAGACACGTGTCCTTGTTAATTCATAAATTTATCATATTTATAAAAAAGGGAACTTTGTGTGATTCTCTTCCTATTTAACAGTGATGATTGTGGTTGACTTTAAGCCCTCGCTAAACAGCTGATTCTGATGACAGCTGTCAAGTATAACTAATTTTAAAACGTTACAGGTAACCAAAATAAATAACATAATGCGAGTAAATATATATATACATTATACATACATATTTTTAGCTTCCGAGCTTACCGAAGGTAACGGAAGCTATAAGATCGTTCTGAAGAACAAAACATTGTTTTGTATCCGATTTAAAATATTCAAAGACAGAAATCCGTTTCAGACATCTGAGAACATTTTTGATTCCATGTCTGTCTGTCAGTCAATCAATTTTCGACGAACCAACATATTATCTTACACACTACTCGTCTAATGTTAATGAAATTTGGATGGTAGGTCATACTAGCCCAATTTCGGTCCCATATATCATATATGTGTCAGTTTTTCTTTAAAATGTTACTCCCCTATGTTGTTTTAGAATAAAAATGACTTTGAATAAATAACCATTAAGAGAAAATGATGTTTAGACCAATGTACTTTGGGACAAAGGAATATCACACTTATTTTTCGATAAGGGGAGTAACAGTCTAAAGAAGAACATTCCGTACACCTTCATTAGATCGTTACTCCCCTCTGGTTTTTTTATAAGGGGAGTAACAATCTAAAGAAGTGCCTATGTGTCTACCTTCGGCGCCTATTTGTTTCTATATTTTATCGAAAATAGCTTGTAGATAGCCCCAAATTAATTTGAATTTGCCTTTCATTTTTCCAGTACGTCTGCAGTCTCGTTTCCAGGTGATGTAATTATGTCAATTTAAACGTATACTTATATATTATATTATAATGTAATATATATAAACGGGTAATTTATTAGCTTATTACTCCCCAATGTTGTTTTAGAATAAAAATGTGTTTGACCAAATAACTATTAAGAAAAAGGGATGTTTAGTCCAATGGTCTTTGGGACAAAGGAGTATCACACTTCTGTATTGATAAGGGGAGTAACAATCTAAAGAAGTGTCTATAAAGGTATATATATTTTACGTTTTTGGTAGTATTCATACTACGGAACGATTAAATTTTAATTTAAATCATATTATAATTATTATTAACTATGGGGAACAGCCAGAGAAAAATAGACTCCAGCGCGGGGATTTGAACCACCGGCCTCTATATTTCCAGTATAGCGCTCTAACCAACTAAGCTACGCAGGAGAATGAATTTCTCTGACGTTAATGATACCTTGACCCGAATTTAAAGCTTTCAATTTTTCCACATATAGAGGCCGGTGGTTCAAATCCCCGCGCTGAAGTCTATTTTTCTCTGGCTGTTCCCCGTAGTTAATAATAATTATAATTTGGTATGTATATTCTTTTATTTTTAAAGCTTGATGAACAACTCACCATTACAGAATAGGTATATCTACTAGATCACACATCGACACTTAAATAGTATTAAACATATCATCTAACAAAAAAATCATCAAAGCATGCTAGTTTTTGGACCTTAGTTTTATAAGAGAAATCGAATCAACTCTACGGGAAATATGTAGCTAGTCTTTGCCATTATACAACTCAACGAAATTCTTGTATTCTTGTGCTTAGAATTAGTCTGGCATTTTAGGACGGGAAACTTTTACACAACAAATAATTCCACATGAATACAAGAAACTTTTAGTGTCACATGTGTGGTACAGCTTATTAGTATGAATTTAAAGAATATTCAAGTCAATCAATTGTTAAAACATGATTTCTTGGCACTTTTACATTTTGGCACAGTCTGAAATGACATTTTTGTAATATATATATATATATATATATATATATATATATATATATATATATATATATATTTATATATATGTTAGTCATAATATTAAGTATTAACCTCATAAAAAGTTTTTTTTCTAAATATCTTCTATATATATATATATATATATGTAAGTTTGACTAAAAAGATTATATATCTGCATTTTCATACATATAATTTTACATAGGGGAGGTAGAATTGTAGAATTATAATAAGGGGATGTGTCAGCCAATTTTTGGAGTTGTATATGACCTCTCTCTTTTTATTAAATAACAAAGTAAATAGGCGCTTGCGTTTGGTTCTTTACTATAAAAACATTAATTTTTTTTTATATTTTTGGACCCAGTTTTTGCATATCATAGCGCAAAACATATATTTTGACAGAAAACAAATAATAATTCATATAATTATTAGCTCAGGTCTTGTTCTTTAGCATTGAAATGATACGTTAACAAAAATAGTGTTTGGTCCTATATTAATTTCAAACTCCTCGTTCCATTTTTTGATTCGGTCGCATATGCACAGATTTTTTTTGGAACGAAGTTCCTTATGGCACGTTCTGGAGCCCGGGAGTGAATCCGAAAAAAACGACCAAAATCACCGTCACAAAATAACCGTCACGAAATCTACAGATGACGATAACTTGAGTAAAAGCTCACCGAGTTAGATAAAATTTGGTACACATGTTCATTTTACCAATACCCAGGCTGAGTTCGTCGGAAAACGTTATCAAACGTAAGCTTTAAAAGACGGGAAATAGTGTTATTAAGGAAGCCTGTTACTTGACTTGTTTTGATTATTTTTGGTGTATATGTCAAAAATGTCACTTCGTTTTGTAAATAAATAAAATATAATCATATAAAATTTCACCCTGATACAAGCAGAAGCAGTAGAGTAGGGAAGAGATATATTTTATAATATTTTAAATTAATTGGCCGGGTAGGTAGAAAACAGTCCTATTTCAATCATACATACTCTTTCAGTATAAACTCATCATTGTCAACTTTTTTCCTTTATTTAATAGATATTTATAGTAAGACGCTTGCTTTAATTATACAAATAATGATTTTCTTTTAATTTTGCCTTAACTCTGCTAGGTACAAACAGTTAGTTACTTTTAATTTTGTCTCTTTTCTAACTCCGCCATGTATAAGTAGTTAGCAATGTATACGTATACTTAGCAGTGAGATTTTATAATTTATATTTAATGAACAATGTAAGGAACTTCGTTCCTGTGTCCCGCGACGCCACACGTATTTTATATTACCACCTAATATATCAATAAAAGTATTCATCGAATTTTTAAGAGATGTTGACAGTTTGTTAAAAGTTAATTTCACACATCTTTGCACATTAATGATGACGATCACATAGCTTCCGTGGTAGTTCTTTAGATTCTTACTCGCCAAGTTTAGTTATATTTTGTGATTTAATTAATAATAATGGTAAAAAAAGTAAATATAGTAAATAAGCTACTTCTTTACATTGATACTACCTTATGTTGTTTTAGAATAAAAATGACTTTGAATAAATAACTATAAAGAAAATAGGATGTTAAGTCCATTACACTTTCGGACAAAGGAATATCACACTTCTGTTTTGATAAGGAGAGTAACAGTCTAAAGAAGAACAGTCCGTACACCTTCTTTAGATTGTTACTCCCCTCTATTTTTTTATAAGGGCAGTGCCGCATCCGTTACAAATAAACTCATTTTAATTTTAATTATTTTTTTAAACTATATTAAAATTAAATACTTTAAAAACCTATCTAAACGAAAAGATCGGTTGAAAAAAAAAAAAAAAAAAAAAAAAAAAAAACCAAAAAGCTAATCTAAAGGGGATTATTATTTTGTTAGTTAAAAATTCCCACAAAAGTTAATTCTCTATTGAATTAGTTATGAATCGAATGCAATAATGCGCTGAGTTTTGAAGTATTGAAAGACAATGTAGCTAGAGTTTACACTCGGTACTGAAAGTACTAGTGAAGGAGAATGCACCGTCCTTGGTATAAACGAACCTTGGCCCCCCCAATGAGGTAAACAAACCCGAAAACCTCTGGTACACGGTAAGTGTACATTGTGCAGTACTCAAACGATTAATTTCGCCCACTATGACCGACTTCCTCATCCCCACCGAATAATTACATGCAATCCTTCACTCACTTTTACAGAACGAGTTATGTGAAATTAAACTCACCTAAACCTCTCCTTTATTATATTAGCATTTATTTAATTCTTCCATTAACAAGAATTAAATAAATGCTAATATAATGAAGGATATGTAAAGATAGTAGTAAAGTTTAGATGGTAAATTTACTTATAAGTTATTTTTATTATCATAATTCCTTACAAAAACAATAGAATTGTTTGAAATTGGTTACTAAAATAGAATAATTGCATCATATAATTTAAGGTTGGTACTTCTTCAGATTATTACTTCCCTATATATGTTTTAGAATATATAAATAACTGTTAAGACAAAGGGATGTTTTTATTAGTCCAATGTACTTTTGGACAAAGGAATATCAACCTTTTGTTTTTATATGGGGAGTAACAGTCTAAAGAAGAATATTCCGTACACCATCTTTAGATTTTTACTCACCTCTGTTTATTTATAAGGGGAGTAACAAGAAGTGCCTTAAGGGTTTTATATTCACCATCCCCACTTACCAATTTTTCTATTTAAATCTGATAAAATTGTAAACTACATCTTAAATAGGGTGTTAACTAAAATCATTCTTCAGAATGATCACAATGTTAACTTCGATAAGCTCCGAAGCTGAAATCATTTAACATTTATTTATTGAAGCGAGCGTAGCGAGCTTCCTACATTCAACGAAATATGCTCCGTGTCTGTCTGTCTGTCTGTCTGTCTGTCTGTCAGTAACGTTTACGCGTGTGACGATAACTTGAGTAAAAGTTGACCGATTTAGTTGAAATTTGGTATACATGATCCTTTTACTAATACTCAGGCTAAGTTCGTTGGACAGCGTGATCCGTCCAAGAGTTCGCGCGCAACGCTCGCGAAAACGAGAGGTTCAAAAATTAAATTGGAATTTCAGGACGGGAAAAGATTCTATCATCATCTATTCGATGAGACGAACATTTTTTACAAATAACATTTTTTAGTAAAACCAACAGCGACACCGCTATGAATTAATAAAGATCGCTAAAACTATTAAAGCGGACCTAAACGTTTAAAATAGAGAAAACAACCTTTTTACCGATATCTTACGTTCTAACGTAACGATTTTAATAAAACTTCATAGACACCATCTAATACACAATTGAAACAGGCATGCAAAATTTCAATTTGATACATGCAGTAGTTTGTTTGTCGCAAAGAGATACATTTTATAATAATTGAAAAGGAGATGTATGGTTAGTGGAATAGTAAGAATGCGGGGTGGTTCCCTTACTACCAGCCGCTGCACTACTACCAGACCCATTATCTATCAACTCATCATGATTCATGATAATCTATTTTTTCAATATTCAATACATATTTATTACTCTACGCTCGCTTCAATGATAGAGCCACGCGATGCCTAGTTTATTTAACATACATTTTTATTTAAAAATAAAATGTATTACTAGGCATCGCGTGGCTCTATCATTGAAGCGAGCGTATTGCAATGAAATACTGAATATTGAAATTTATTAATCATGATGAATGTCATAGTTGAAGATAAGTGGAAGAGGGTAGTGTAGGGAAGAGTGGGGGTACTCGGTACAAAGCTTTACTTCCTAAACAAACCATACACTATACGACTATAACAATCTTCACCACCTACGGTAGCTTTTAAACAATTATTATAAATGTATCTCGTCACTACGCAAAGAATTTTGCTTGTATCAAGTTGAAATTTTGCATACCTGTTTCAATTGTGCATTAGATGGTGTATATGAAGTTTTATTAAAATCGTTTCGTTAGAACGTAAGATATCGGTAAAAAGGATGTTTTCTCTATTATAAACGTTTAGGTCCGCTTTAATAGTTTTAGCGATCTTTATTAAGTCATAGCGGTGTCGCTGTTGGTTTTAGTAAAAAATGTTATTTGGAAAAAATGTTTGTCTCATCGAGTAGATGATGATAGAATCTTTTCCCGTCCTGAAATTCCAATTTAATTTTTGTACCTCTCGTTTACGCGAGCGTTGCGCGCGAACTTATGGACGGATCACGCTGTCCAACGAACTTAGCCTGAGTATTAGTAAGAGGAACATGTATACCAAATTTCAACTAAATCGGTCAACTTTTACTCAAGTTATCGTCACACGCGTAAACGTTTCTGACAGACAGACAGACAGACAAACAGACAGACACGGAGCATATTTCGTTGAATGTAGGAAGCTCGCTTCAATTACTTCCGAGCTTACCGAGAGTAACAGAAGCATTGTTCATTAATTATCTTGTAGTTTTGTTCTTGTTCTTTGTAGTTTTGTTAATAAATTAAATTTTCTAAAATTTAAAATTTCAGATTAAGGAAATGGGCTTTGATATGTGGTTACTATAATAGTGATATATCTTTGTCCTTCCAAAAACTTATCTAGGTTGAATACCAAAGAGTAATGACATGAAAACCACATAGAGTGGGTGTGTAAATTGACCGAGGTTTTGACAAAAATTAATGTTTTAGTTTTAAATCATTTATATTATTTTAATTTAAACAAAATAATGATATTTATCCGCTATACCCGTTTTTGAGCAAATATGAAAACATATATATGATTTTAAAATATTTGTTTACTGCCGTAAGTTATTTGCTGCAGTATGATAGATAGATCCATTTATTACCAATAATATATACATATACACTTATACACGTTACATCGTTACACCTGTTGGTAAATCGGCCTAGGCCGTGGAAAACTTTGCTGCAGTAAGTTTAAATAAATAAGTACCAAAGTAGATAAAAACATGTGATTTTTAAAATCATACGCTTTTGGCTTTAGTTATTTTCTGCCGTAAGTAATTTGGTGCAGTAAGTTTAAATATTTAAGTATAAAAGTAGATAAAACATGTGATTTTTAAAAACATACGCTTTTAGCTTTAGATGTTTGCTGCTGTGAGTGATTTGCTGCAATAAGTTTAAATAAATAAGAATAAAGCAAATAAGTACAAAAGTATTTAGTATCATTATAAATAACTCAATATTTTATCATATTAATTGAACTACACGTTTTACACCGGTAAATCCCCGAATTCAATATAAATGCACGAACACATAATTAAGTTCTTCGAAAAGCAAGTTGCCTCTCTAACCCGAATAGACCTTCAAAAAACTCTGAAAAATGTACAATGTATTTTGAATCAAGGACGATAAATTCACAACATTTCATATTCTCTTGTGGGTTAAGTCATATGTTGCAACCAATAATACATTATTTGAAAAGAAAAAAAAATATCCAAAATTATCCAAAATGATAAACCTCATCTTGTTCCAAAATTAATAGCAGCATTGAAAAGTATTATTTACGTTAAGTGTACTAATCTTTTTTATTACAAACCTTTCATTTAGATAATGAATGTTAAGATGAAAAAAAAAGTATTTCTCTTTCTTCCTCGATTCATATATTTATTGATTTTCATTCACGTATTTTCTCATTAAAGTAATAAAATTATAATTCATCGTTATTGCAGTGTAAACATTGGTACTAAATTTATATATATATATATATATATATATATATATATATATATATATATATATTATTTAAATCTATCGAACCTTCAGGAAAAAACAGTACTATTTATTCTGTTCATATTTATTATTTTTCTACATCCATTTAGAAATCTTCTGCATTTCTCAATATAGCTTCTTATGTTTATGAATTTGTATGTTATTTATTTATTATAAATATAAATATATTTATTAGATAATGTATAGATAATGTATAGTGATAATGTATAGATAATGTATAATGAAATGTATAGATGATGTATTATAAATAGTGATTAGGCTTTCATAACCTCTTTGCTAAATTATTAATATTCATTTATAATTTGACGCTCATTAAAGAAGGGGAAATATTTTTTAAAAAATAATTATTATGATCAATTGGTTCCGTAATTTAAATCTTAGTGCACTATTATTTAGTAAAATATATTTTTATTTTTAATAAAAATTTCAATTTTTTATTATTTGAGTTTCATTTAGATTGATCATAATTTAGAGAAATCACAAATCTAACAACTAATATTATATAATAATTATTATAAAAACATAATTTATGTAAACAGTAAAAATTGAAGAATATAAATCATCTTTCAAATCTTCTTTAAATATTTAGTATTTTTGATAAGAATTTAGACGATAAGCTGAAATAAAATTTAGCAAACATTTTTAATTAAATTTAGACGATAAGTTCTAATAAAATGTAGGCCAAGAGTTTTAATTAAATTTTGCCGATAAGCTCTAATAAAATTTAGACGAAGAGTTTTAAAAAATTTCACGATAAACTCTAATAAAATTTAGCAGAAGAATTTTAATTAAATTTAGGCGATAAGCTCTAATAAAATTTAGATGAAGAGTTTTAATTAAATTTAGACGATAAGCACAAATAAAATTCAGACGAAGAGTTTTAATTAAATTTAGACGATAATTCTAATAATGATTGAAAATTAAAACAATAAAAACAGCTTTAACAAGAAATGTCGAGAACAAAAAAAAGTGTGTTTACCAATTCCATTCGTAAAACCTCATTTAATGTTTAAAAATGTAATTTATTTCTTTATTTCGAATATAATTTTAGTTGATTTAGGATAAACAAACATAAAAGAAAATTGTTTATAGTGTAATTAATATTTTGTTTATCTAAAAGCAGACATGTCATAGCTCCATGAAAAATGCAGTGAAGATATGATGGGAGAGAGAAGTCATTTTTTTGTTCTAAAAGCGCACGCATGACATCACTATAGTAGCAGAGGCGAGACTGAGCCCCGGCTGTAATGAATATTTGCAAGACTGGGCCACTGGCGCACTGGTATCAAGGACGTTTACTCAACTACTACAACTAACACACTCAAACACTTTCAACACTTTCAAAAATAACTATAGTGATTCATCTACAATTATTTCCTATTCACTCTTCTTCACTATTAACAGGCGAAATAAAAACTGCATACAGCATAAAATACAAAAAAAAGGAGATATTCACAACTTTAACACAGTAATTCGGTAAACATACAAACAAAATAATTACGGAAAAAAGCAACAAAGAATTAATAAAAAAAAAAATAACGTATTATTAACTAAACTATAATAATAGAATCTACCATATAAAAACAATAATAGTTTTACAATATTCTTTTATTAAAAGATCTTCCATAATAATATAAAATAAATAAAATCAAAATATGTAATAATCTAATTTATTTATGTTTAGATGCGTAGAAAGTGATTCTTTTCGTAGTTGTATTAATTCCGCATGCGCGTTTTATAATTCCTCTTTATTTCCGCATAGTGCGGAAATAAACAAGAAGCATTTTGCTTTGCTCGTGTGGTTTTTCTGCACTTTCGATCGGGTGCAAACTCCACACTCGCATGCAAAATGCTACTTTCCTCACTAGACGCGTAATGTACTATTGTGTGTACCGGAGCAATAATGTATCTAATTTAATTATAATGCTAATTAGTTATTCACAGATAATTATAAAAGTAAATACATTTGCGATTAAAAAGAGAGAGTAAGTAATGGAATGATGTAATTAAATAAAATATTTAAATTGGACAATGTTATATGTTAATATAATAGTAAAACTAAATCGAATTCACATATTAAAAGAAACAAGTTTAGAATCTGTATGTTAGTTTCTGAGGAAGAAATGGTGTGTCATCAAGTTCATCTTAGAAATAATGATATAAAGAGTTATTAGTTAATAATAGTATAACCAAGAAAATTCGCAACAAAATGGAAAAAATTAAAACCTTAGGTGGTGCTGTTTGTGAAAATAATAGTATCTTACCGTATTCCACAAGTAAGATAATAAGTCTTTTACAATTAAGGCAATAAGTCAAATACAAGTAAGTAAATAAGCCTGAAACAAGTAAGGCAATGTTTTTTACATGTATGATCAAAATTCTAATACAAGTAAGGCAATAAGTCAAATACAAGTAAGTAAATAAGCCTTAAACAAGTAAGGCAATGTTTTTTACATGTATGATCAAAATTCTAATACAAGTAAGGCAATAAGTCAAATACAAGTAAGTAAATAAGCCTTAAACAAGTAAGGCAATGTTTTTTACATGTAAGATCAAAATTCTAATACAAGTAAGGCAATAAGTCAAATACAAGTAAGTAAATAAGCCTTAAACAAGTAAGGCAATGTTTTTTACAAGTAAGATCATAATTCTAATACAAGTAAGGCAATATGTCTAATACAAATAAGTAAATAAGCCTTAAACAAGTAAGGCAATGTTTTTTACAAGTAAGATCATAATTCTAATACAAGTAAGGCAATATGTCTAATACAAATAAGTAAATAAGCCTTAAACAAGTAAGGCAATGTCATATAAAAGTAAAATAATGTCTTATACCAGTAAGATAATAAGTCGTGTACAAGTAATTCTTTGTTAATTATACTTGTAAGATGTATGTTGTAAGAGATTGACTCTCTCTCTCGACGGCGAATGCTAGGGAGTATTATAATTTGGTTATACGAAGAATATTTATGTATTTATAATTTAAAATAAAGTCATTTTCATTCATTCAATTCTTACACAAGTAAGATAATAAGTCGTACAAATTAATAAGTTGACAAACAATTATTATAGATAATAAAAGTATTAATTAATTCACATTAATATTGCACTATTTTAAATATAATGCAAGAGTTAGAAAACGAAATGCTAAACGAATACAACCAGCAAGAAAGCAGGACTAGACAGAACGAATAAAAAATTCCTTCTGACATATTATGTAGAAGAAAAGCAAGATTGCTCTCGCAGGATGAGATTTGAACGGGATGGAAGAAGCTTATAAACTAGGGAAACAGATATAATTCCATAAAAAAAAGGCAAAGAAAAGAATGTATGTATTTTGGAAAATGTTCTAAAATCATAAATACATATTTTAAAGAAATATGCAATTAAAACTAAAATAGAAGAGTCCTGGATAGTTCCTGAAAGAAAAACTTCCAGAGAAAGCTCAGGAGTAGAGCGCAAGATGAAGATAATGATAAGAGATTAAAACAATAAATACTATGCTGAAGACAATTACTAGAGTTACGACGCACCTATAGCAAGCGGTGCTCGATCTGAAGTAGAAATGGGCAGAACACACTGGTAAAAATGAACAAGGATACCAGATATAGAAACAATGTTAACTAGTCTAGGAAGTAATAATAATAATAATACTTAAATACTTATAGTCCAGGAGATTGCGTGAGTAGGGTATAAAAGACAGATCTGGCACAGGGCTCATGAGTAACCTTTTGGTCGTGGGTACCCCCACCCCCACTATGACACCATGTTTGCACAAACATGGTGTATGGGGGATGGGTGATGTTTGCACAAACAAGATGTTTGCGCAAACATGGTGTATGGGGGATGGGTGATGTTTGCGCAAACAGATTCAGGAATTCAGGCACGTCTATGCCCCGGAGAGGGGCGAAATATAGCCAAAAAGACAACATGAATTAACTGCGTCTTTTATTATTTTAAACCCTTAACGACCCCTGTTGGAAAACTTAAGCAAACAAGATGTTTACACAAACAAGATGTTTGCCCAAACATGGTGTCATAGTGGGGGTGGGGGTACCCACGACCAAAAGGTTACTCATGAGCCCTGTGCCAGATCTGTCTCTTATACCCTACTTGCGTGCAAAAAAGTGTCTGACTAACATCAAGCTATAATTTTGTATGTAAGTTAATCTTTTGGTGCCTTTTAAGAATATCTGGTAGGCTAAGTTCGTCTGCCGGTCATAGCTTGGAAATAGGCATTTGAAAAAAAAAAAAAACAGTGGAGAGCGGCTATGTCCCGCCCTTTTTGTGTCCATGTCCGACAATGTGATTTTCAAGATCCTGAGTACTAAATTAGTTAGTAGACCAAAAATCAAGTTGATGGCAGTTTGTCCCTTGATAGGGGAACACTTTGATTTGGAGTAATATTAGACTAATTAACCTATTAAGTGACAAACTACCGTCAACTTGATTATTGGTGTACTAAGTTCGTATTCCGGGTCATGAAAATCACATTGTCCACCAAAAAGGGCGGGACATGACCACTCTCCACCGGTTTTTTTTAATGCCTATTCCCAAGCTATGTCCCGCAAATGAACTTAGCTGATCACGCATTCTTAAAAGGCACCAAAACATTTACTTATACACAAAATTCTAGCTTGATGTTAGTCAGAAACTTTTTTGCACGATATCTCCTAGACTATTAACTTGTACAACAATTTCTAGCTTGATGTTAGTCAGAAACTTTTATGCACGATATCTCCTGGACTATTAACTTGTACAACAATTTCTAGCTTGATGTTAGTCAGAAACTTTTATGCACGATATCTAATGGACTATTAACTTGTACAACAATTTCTAGCTTGATGTTAGTCAGAAACTTTTATGCACGATATCTCCTGGACTATTAACTTGTACAACAATTTCTAGCTTGATGTTAGTCAGAAACTTTTATGCACGATATCTCCTGGACTATTAACTAGTACAACAATTTCTAGCTTGATGTTAGTCAGAAACTTTTATGCACGATATCTCCTGGACTATTATTGAATGTACTACAATGATTAGCTGTACAAATATTCAGCTGTTCAGCCTTAGCAGTGGTAAGAGAGTGCAGGAGAAAAAAACTCCAGCTATATGGAGTACCTATCAAACTTTTGTAGCATGTTGTAGCCCAGAACAATTTTCCACAAAATTGCTTGATCCAAATCAGGAGAAGCTTGAGCCAAACGATGAACAATTGTTCTTATTTAAATATATATAATATGTATATAAAGAGATAAACTATTTTTAATTTGTAAATATTTTTACTTTTATGATTGCAAAGTAAGAATAAAAAGGATTTGCTGTCATTTATTTCAGCAAAGTCTTCCTTTAACTTTAATAAAAAACCATCTATACTTGAACTTAATTGTTCTTGGAGAAATTTATCTGAAAGTCATAAACCTAAAATTAAGTGCGCCGTATAATCATATATTTAATTCATCAACTGCGTTCTTGACCACTTAGCAAATCAGATAATAAAATAATAATTTACTTAAAAAAAATCTTGCTCAAAAAACAATTTTCAATTAATTTATTACATTTTCATGACATAATACAGTTCCTCATATATTTCTGCAAAAACCGTGTCACATGCAAACAAGCCTTATTATAATTTTAAATAATATTTAAAAAAAAACAAAAAGCTTTTTTTTAAAAAAGATTATAATATATATTTATTAAATACAAATAATCAAAATGCATTTCTTAAAAAAAAAATTGTATGTACACATGTTTGTCATAATATATAGATGTATATATTATATACACTATATGTTATATACACACACTAAATAACTCATTAAAATATTTTAAAAATACTTAAGTGTTATTAATTTTATTAAATGACATTTATAATAATTGTGCGTATTTTTTTTTTTAAAGAAAAAATGAAAATTAATAATTTATTATTTTTGAAATATATATATTTATTCGTGTACTTATTTTTTTGGTCTTATCACGATTGTTGTTTTTTTTTTTTTTTTACTTTATATGTGATAATAATTTCATGTTCGTGCGAAGACTGCATTTAGCGGGATGGTCACATGACTTCAAGACATGCACTCTTGGAAAAATACTTCATCCTCTCTTATAGTTTCTAACTTATCTTTTTTTAATACTTATAAAAGTGCATTATCAATTTATATAATAATATATCTCTATATAAATTAGTCTCATTCCAGCTCCCACCTTTTGTCTTTACTCTCTAAGTGGTTTAACGTATATTAATTGTATAACTCTTTCTGGTGTGAGTTCAGCTTAAGAATATTTATATCAATGAAATAACTTCATCTTCATTCTCTTTCTATCTCTAATTCAACTTTTAAGACATACCCCCACTCTCAATAGTGATATATCTCACTCCATCTTTTTATTATCTTAATCCACTTCTCTCTCATTCAACTAACTCTCTTCTTAACTATCTCTAACTCTCTTGGATATGATATTATTATATATTAGAGATTGAAAACACTATATTCTTCCTGTCTCCATCTCTTATATAACTAATAGACTTAAATATATAAAATCTCTAATGATTATTTTGCTATATTGTGGAGACTAGTAACACTAAATCTTAAAAGAAGAAGAAACAGTCTCTCCACGTAAAATATTTGTTTTATTCAAAGCGGCTTTCGGCCTCTATAAGGCCATCTTCAGTGCCTAAACAAACAGTAATCGAAACAGTAATAAAAATGTAAAAAAAAAAACCGAGACAAAATAAATACGAAACAATAGTCATGGCAAATAAAAACCAAAATAAAAACAAAACAATAAAATAAAGAAAATACACAGATATAAAAAAACCAAAAAAAAAACCAAACGGTCTAACAATAAGAAAAACTGACATCACAGTAACTAAGTTAAGAAAATGTCACCAATAAAATAAACATTATAAAAATAAATGATAAAAATAAATAAAAGATTGAATAACAAATAAATAACGTGTTTTAAAAAAAAAAGAAAAAAAAAAAAAAAAAAAAGACTAAAACAGAGAGTAAAACAGAGAGTAAAGAAAAATTAACTAAGAGAGAAATAAAAGATAATAAAGAGAAAAGTAGATCAACTAGAAAGGCTCATAGGGATGGGTGAGTCATGCGAAGCCAGAAGCTGGCACAAGACTGATCCGTGTGACTAAATCTTAGGTACTTCTTTAGATTGTTACTCCCCTATGATTTTTAGAATATAAATGAGTTTGAATATAAATAACTATTAGGACAAAGGGATATTTAGTCCAATGTACTTTGGGACAAAGGAATATCACACTTCTGTTTTTATAAAGGGAGTAACAGTCTAAAGAAGGACTATTTGCACTCAGTTCATGCCAAATTTAGCTATTACATGCAAATTATATTATGATGTCCCAGATCGACATCTTCGTACAGCATATATAGATAATGACTCATAAAGTTAACTTGGACTTCTTTAGATTGTTACTCCCCTTATAAAAACAGAAGTGTGATATTCCTTTGTCCCAAAGTATTTGACTAAAAATCCCTTTGTCTTAATAGTTATTTAGTCAGTCATTTATATTCTAAAACAACATAGGGGAGTAACAATCTAAAGAAGTACCATTAACTTAACTTACTTATCAAAAAAGCTTGATAATGAGTCTGAATTATATAAGGCGTAGAATTATTATAACCTGGATGGGAAACTAGCCTGCAGCTGCAGTATAATGGCACAGCATTAAATATAATTTAATTTATTTTACACTCTTACAGACTTAAATAATTGCATCTGGATTTCTTACTATACTTAAAACTATAATATATTATATTCCTCCAAATATTATTACTAATTCATTACGTTATAAAAGATCAATTTTTATTCATTTTATGAATGATCATGGGCTCTAGATATGGTCGAATTATTTTTTATCTTATTATTATTACAAAAACTATATATTTAATAATTATTATCTTTTACAGTTAGAGAATTATCTTTAAAAATAAAACTGTAAATCATAATTTTCCGGTCTAGACACCTCGTTACTAATGTATAAATATATGTTACTGATATTTTCCCAATTATTAATTAATTGCTATTAGGTAATCTGTTGTATTTACAGTTAATTTTATAGCTTTTTGTTAACTCATTAAATAAAATATCACTAAATGGTAAAAGTGTTGTTTAGTGTCTACATTTTTTAAAAGTAAAGAATTTGGTGATCATTTAAAGAACCACTTACGCACTAGAGCTATTAGTAAGAACATCATTTTAACCACTTACGCACTAGAACTATTAGTAAGAATATAATTTTAACCACTTACACACTAGAACTATTAGTAAGAATATAATTTTAACCACTTACACACTAGAACTATTAGTAAGAATATAATTTTAACCACTTACACACTAGAACTATTAGTAAGAATATAATTTTAACCACTTACACACTAGAATTATTAGTAAGAATATAATTTTAACCACTTACACACTAGAACTATTAGTAAGAATATAATTTTAACCACTTACACACTAGAATTAATAGTAAGGACATCATTTTAACCACTTACACACTAGAACTATTAGTAAGAATATAATTTTAACCACTTACAAACTAGAGCTATTAGTAAGAATATATTTTAGACCACTTACACACTAGAATTATTAGTAAGGACATCATTTTAACCACTTATACACTAGAACTATTAGAAAGAACATAATTTTAACCACTTTCACACTAGAACTATGAGTAAGAACATAATTTTAACCACTTACAGACTAGAACTATTAGTAAGAACATGATTTTAACCACTTACACACTAGAATTATTAGTAAGGACATCATTTTAACCAGTTATACACTAGAACTATTAGAAAGAACATAATTTTAACCACTTTCACGCTAGAACTATGAGTAAGAACATAATTTTAACTACTTACAGACTAGAACTATCAGTAAGAACATCATTTAACCACTTACTATTAGTAAGAACATAATTTTAAACTTTTTTGTTTCCTTTAAAAGATAAGATACTAACAAAAAAAAGAAGTTATAATTTATATAAGTGCGACTTACAGAAGGTTGAGATTAATATGGATCTATCTGCGGGATACTTTCGACAAACCATCCAAATTCCATAAAAATCAGATGAGTACTTTAAAACGAATGTTTGTACACATTTGGAAAAAAAAATAAATGAGCGCAGCGAAGGTTGAAACTTATATGGGACCAGCAATGGACTAATTATGACCTACTATCCAAATTTTAAAAACATCTGACGAGTAGTTTTTAAGATAAATTGGTTCGCAAAAATTGAGTGACAGTCGGGCCAACAAGGAGACGGAACCAAAAATGTTCCCTAATAACTGAAACGTATTGGAATTTGTGAAATCGGAGACATGTAAATTTTTAGTTCTTCAGAACGATCACATAACTTCCGTTACTTTCCGTAAGCTCGGAAGACAAATTAAATAAATTAAAATATACAATGAGCCAAATGAAACAATTAAAAAAAGTAATACAACTATTTTAAAATCACTAATTGCAACCCAGTAGGTAAAGTTAATTTCCTAATTAAATAGAAACAACCCTCTCATTGAAATATCACTGCTAAATAACATCTGGGTTTTGTTTTATCTCGAGAAGTGAAAAATAGAGAAATGAGGTAGAATAGAGATAAGATTAGTCAGGGGTGGGAGAGAGAGAGGGGGGGGGGGGGGGGGTGAGTAGGTAGAGAATCAAGTTATTGGAGAGGTCGGAAGGTCTTTATTTAGATAAAGTTAGATAGAGAAGAGTTTGGTTTATTAACCTTGATTTAACTCTATTTCCTCCTTCACTCACCTATTTCCCTACATTTTTTTTCCTCACCTTGAAAAACAAAGGAGAATGAAATAGAGACATTTTCTTTTATAACGTTGGTACTGTTTTCTTTAATACGTATTAAGTTACATGTTTACGTTATGCATTTATTTATTCTTCTTTGTAAGAAGGAAAGCGTATTATTCTTAATACATCAGTGGCAAAGAAAATATAAGAAAAAAAAAATGAAGTAGAGACATTTATTTTTACAATCTTTAATATTGTTTTTAATGCATATTAGGTTACTTGTTTATGATTTAAATTTATTTTTTTTACTTCAAGAGAGAGAAAAAAATATTATTTTTAAAATCTGTTTCCTATAAAGAAATATAATAAGGGGGGGGGGGGGGGGGAGATACATTAATTTTTACAATTGCCGTAAAAAAACAATACCGCATTTTATTCAAAAACACACTGGGTTCCTTGTATATCATTTAATTTTTTTCTTTAAAGAGCAATACATATAACTTTATAAATAAGTGTCCCAGAATTATATTATGAAAAAATAGAGATAATAATTATAGAATATACAAGTTTATTTTTTAAACCAAACCACCTAAAGCAAAAGCATCTGTGAAGCAAAATCAGCTCCTTATAAATTATCGTCGATTACATTACTATCATATCTAGTAATATAAGTAATTTAAATTAGCAATATTAATTATATAATGTTAATAAGTAATTAAATATAGCGATGTTCCCTTAAAATTATGTGGTAACATGATTATTTATAGTCATTAGGTATCTGTCTATTTTAAATACTAATATTTTTTTTAATACACTAATTTTGAATGCATTAATTTTGACAAAACACTTAACATTATAAATAATTTACTTTATATAAAAAAAAAATTTAATTATATTAAATTCAATTGCTATCATAAACTATATGTTGAAAAGAACGATTTCAGTAGAATTGTTTTTTTGTAAAAAAATATCTCTCTTCAAATTTACTTATACACATTAATGACATAGGTGATTGCCACTACGCCCACTAAAATAAAAGTTATCGCAAGAAACATAGATTAGCAAGACAAAAGAAACTTGATTAGCATGGTATAAGAAACAATCGAACATAAATTCTTCAAACATTTTCTAGTTAAGAAAATCCATTTTCCTAAAACCTTGATATGGATATGAACCACGTCCTTATTTTCATATACACACACATAAAATGAGCTTTCAGAATAATAATAATTTCGATTTACAAAAAAATTTTACTTAAATATATTTGTATGAGAATTTTAACAAGACTTCAAAACAATATGTCCTAAGTGACTAACTAATCTAAAGTTGATTAATAATATTTTTATTTCTTTAACAGTAATTTATTGTAAGTTCCATTTTATATATATATATATATATATATATATATATATATATATATATATATATATATATATATATATATATGTATATATATATATATATATACACACACAATTTGTGTGAGTGATTGCAGTGTGCAAACACAGTATTGTTATTACTAATATATATATATATATATATATATATATATATATATATATATATATATATATATATATATATATATATACTATATGTGTGTGCATAGTATAAACACATTTTAAAGCTTAAGTTGAAATAATTAGATTGTATGAGATGAAAATAGATTTTTTTCATTCAATACAGTGGTTTTGTTTGTTTAACTAAAGCAGTGAAGAAGTTTCAAGCCTTGCTAAGGCTTCTTAATCGCGTTTAGAGGTATGACAGGCCATCGTCAGAACTATCACCTCAATGCTAAGTGTAAAATAATACATTTCAATAATCCGTTAAAAAATAAAACACACTATTCGCCACCAAAAGGCTTTTCATTGCATTTTAAATTAATAGAATGAATATTATTAAATGCTTTAGCACTTGTTTAAGCCCAAGAATGATGTCAAGTCTTTAATGCATCAACGTGATCATTTAATTTATCATTATTCATTCCATTTGAAATAAATAGAATGAAAATTAATAAATGCTTTAACTTAATATGGTGAATAGTCTTCCGTGGGTAGACTTGTAATAAACAGCTTGGTTTTCCGGTGAATACCACGTCAGGGTATTCAGTCACGGGGGATGCAGTCCGACGTTTCGTTCCACAGCTGGAAACATCTTCAGGGGTGTGATGCATCGTTATGTTTACTTGAAGCAACAACAAGACATACTGACGACTGGAGTGAAGGACGGCGTATCCACAAAGGAACACCGACAAAGGCGACACCTGCCCGATTGCGTCATCCCGGCAAAGGATAAACCTGACTCGAGGAACCCCCGGGGAATCTCGGAATAATGCCTTATTTAAAACATACTAAATTACATACTTTTTTTGATTTGTAAATATTAAATTTCATCACTATATTGCAGACTAACCAAACTTGCTAAAGTTAAAACAACAGCTTCTGTTATCACTTAGAGGTGGTTTCTTTTATAACCTTATGGTTCAGTAATCATATATATTTCTGTAAAAAAATATTTTTCTGAAATCTCTTATGTTTCTGTAATCAATTAGTTTTTGAAATTTCTTATGTTTCTGTAATCACTTAGTTTCTGAAATTTCCATTGTTTCTGTAATCACTTAGTTACTACAATTTCTTATGTTTCTGTAATCAATTAGTTTCTGAAATTTCTTATGTTTCTGTAATTACTTAGTTTCTGAAATTTCCTTTGTTTCTGTAATAACTTAGTTATTACAATTTCTTAAGTTTCTGTAATCACTTAATTTTGAGTTGGCGGGATCGTAAAAGAAGCAGTAATAAATGATTTAAAGAACATGTATATATATATATATATATATATATATATATATATATATATATATATATATATATATATATATATATATATATATATATATATTTACAATTTTAATAAAATATGTGAAGAAAAATATGAATGTAGAAAAACACCTGATACAACTTAAGCTCCAAAATTCTTGGAATATGAAAGGAAAAAAAGTTTGTAGTGGTCTGTTCCTGTATTAACAACTTGAGTTGTTTACTCAGCGAATTTGATTCAAAAATATTACAGAGAATTCACCTTCTTATCAGATAAGGATGTTAAGCCATTTACTTATCAATTCATGGTTTAGGTAGATCCATTGAAAAATTGAAAAATATACGTAAAAGAGAACAAGTATTAAGGAACGTCGTAATAAGCTTTCTTTTTAGTCCGCCATCTCGAAAACAAAAAATTATTTGTTAATTTAGGCTTTAACAATAGAATCTTCATGAAGTCTCAACATCACAAAGGGGCTGCCAGTCGGGCAATACTTCCCCGTCTACTACTCGTGATATTAGGATATCCGTCTACTCCTGTGATATTAGGATATCTGTCTTCTACCGTGATATTAGGATATCTCTCTACTACCCGTGATATTAGGATATCCTTCTACTACTGTGATATTAGGATATCTGTCTTCTACCGTGATATTAGGATATCTGTCTACTACTGTGATATTAGGATATCTGTCTTTTACCGTGATACTAGACATCTGTTACTACCCATGATATTAGGATATCCGTCTACTACTGTGATATTAGGATATCTGTCTTCTACCGTGATATTAGGATATCTCTCTACTACCCGTGATATTAGGATATCCTTCTACTACTGTGATATTAGGATATCTGTCTTCTACCGTGATATTAGGATATCTGTCTACTACTGTGATATTAGGATATCTGTCTTCTACCGTGATACTAGACATCTGTTACTACCCATGATATTAGGATATCCGTCTACTACTGTGATATTAGGATATCTGTCTTCTACCGTGATACTAGACTTATCTGTCTACTACCCGTGATATTAGGATATCCGTCTACTACTGTGATATTAGGATATCTGTCTTCTACCGTGATACTAGACTTATCTGTCTACTACCCGTGATATTAGGATATCCGTCTACTACTGTGATATTAGGATATCTTTCTACTACCCGTGATATTAGGATATCCGTCTACTACTGTGATATTAGGATATCTTTCTACTACCCGTGATATTAGGATATCCGTCTACTACTGTGATATTAGGATATCTTTCTACTACCCGTGATATTAGGATATCCGTCTACTACTGTGATATTAGGATATCTTTCTACTACCCGTGATATTAGGATATCCGTCTACTACTGTGATATTAGGATATCTTTCTACTACCCGTGATATTAGGATATCCGTCTACTACTGTGATATTAGGATATCTTTCTACTACCCGTGATATTAGGATATCCGTCTACTACTGTGATATTAGGATATCTTTCTACTACCCGTGATATTAGGATATCCGTCTACTACTGTGATATTAGGATATCTTTCTACTACCCGTGATATTAGGATATCCGTCTACTACTGTGATATTAGGATATCCGTCTACTACTGTGATATTAGGATATCTTTCTACTACCCGTGATATTAGGATATCTTTCTACTACCCGTGATATTAGGATATCTTTCTACTACCCGTGATATTAGGATATCTTTCTACTACCCGTGATATTAGGATATCTTTCTACTACCCGTGATATTAGGATATCTTTCTACTACCCGTGATATTAGGATATCTTTCTACTACCCGTGATATTAGGATATCTTTCTACTACCCGTGATATTAGGATATCTTTCTACTACCCGTGATATTAGGATATCTTTCTACTACCCGTGATATTAGGATATCTTTCTACTACCCGTGATATTAGGATATCTTTCTACTACCCGTGATATTAGGATATCCGTCTACTACTCTGATATTAGGATATAAGTCTACTACCGTTATACTAGGACTTTCCCGTCTACTACCCATAATATCGGGACTTAACGGTCTACTGTCCGTGATAATAGAACTTATCTGTCTACTACCGTGATACTACTTGCCTGTTACCTATGATACTAGGACTTTCTCGTCTACTACCCGTTACTAGTACTTAAATACATATTTACTATCCATGATGATAGGACTTAACGGTCTACTACCCCTGATACTAGAGATAATTAGTCTAAAGCTCATGATACTTACTACTTACTACTATACCTGTGTTACTACTTACCTATCTACTACCATGCTACTAGAACTTATTGGTCTACTACCCGTGATTCTATTGCTTAACTGTCTACTACACCAATATTAGTCCTACGATATTAATTCTTAACCGTACTAAAATAAAGTCCAACCGTTTCACTTTTGATATCAGTAACTGGAGTTGTATTATACATGAGTCCCTGAAGATGGCGTAGCTAAGTTTACAAGAGACTACTATACAACCAGAACTGCCCAGTTTAATTAAGTTCTGCTTTACAAATATTATGATGTTTAAAGCCCTGAAAGTGGATTTCATTAGTTGAAGCATAAAATTCTAACTTATAACCTTATTCAAGTCTCTAGACTCTAGAACTTATCTGAAGAGCATCTTCAAAAATCTTTTCTACAAAACTACAATAAGTTTAACTGATCTTTTAGCCGAAACTAAAATGAATTCGGTACTAGCACCAATTTTAAATGATGGATTATAACAATTTGTCATAAAATAATAATCTGCCCATTTTTATAATAATAAATAATGCACAATTTGTCTGATAAGGGAACAATGCTTCATGTTCCGTTTGTTTTAAAATTTATGTTTTGTATTTACTAAAAATCATTGTTACAGGAACAATTTTCAACTAATATTTGACTGCTGCCTATCATCCTTACAGAGAACTAAAGCTGTTACACCTCTCGTAACATCAGCTGTTTTAATTATAGAGACACTCTAGGTTACCATTTAGTAAAATGTTAAGGGAAGTAGTATTTTGAAGAGTTGAAATATAGTAAGAAGGGAAGTATTCAAATGTATAAGAGTAGACTTCCAAGTAGAACATGTCTAACGTGTAACATACTTGGAGAGTCTCATTTATTTGTTTATTTTTCATTAAATATATATGAACGTGTATAAAAATAAAAAAGACAGCTTTTTCTAACATTAAAATTACATTAGAAAACTAAAAATTTCCATTCATACTTTTAAACAAAACGTTATTTTTAGTGATGCAATAAAATGACAATTGAATTTGTGGATAATTAGCCATATTGTCGAGAATAATTACATAAACATACAATTTTATGTAAATTATAAAAATAATTTACTAGCTACGTAATAGCTTTGTTTTTCAAACAAAGCTATTACGTTATGGATATCAAGCAGTCAAGTTTCAGACAATGCTATGATGATTAACAAAAAGAAGACTATTTGAAACAAAGCTATTACATTATTGATACTAAGAAGTAAAGTTTCAAACAATGCTATGATGATTAACAAAAAGAAGACTTTGAAACAAAGCTATTACATTATTGATACTAAGAAGTAAAGTTTCAAACAATGCTATGATGATTAACAAAAAGAAGACTATTTGAAACAAAGCTATTAAATTATTGATACTAAGAAGTAAAGTTTCAAACAATGCTATGATGATTAACAAGAAGAAGAAAATTTCAAACAAAGCTATTACGTTATGGATGCCAAGCAGTAAAGTTTCAAACAATGCTATGATGATTAACAAGAAAAAGAAAATTTCAAACAAAGCAATTACGTTATAGATACCAAGCAGTCAAGTTTCAAACAATGCTAAGATGATTAACAAGAAGAAGAAAATGTCAAAGAAAGCTACTACGTTATTGATACCAAGCAGTAAAGTTTCAAACAATGCTATGATGATTAACAAAATGAAGAAAATTTCAAACAAAAGCAAATACGTTTAATAATAATAATAATAATAGCAAGATGTCAAGTTTATTTTTAAGTTTTATAGGGTTACGACCTTAGATATCAAAATGCAGGTTTCAAAACAAAGTTATAACGTTAGATATCAAAGAAGACTGGTTACACACAATTTTGGAAAGATTTTTATCAAGAAAAACCGTTTCAAAAATAGAAGTAAGTTCTTAAACTATGCCATGACAGTTCATAACAAAAACTACAAGTTTTAAATTTATTTTAACATGCCTTATCATTTTCAGAATGATTATCACTCAGATAAAGTGATTATCTCAGACTGATAACGTTAAATATATTCATAAATTGATCGTATTTAAAGGAACGATCAGATTGTACTTTAAAGTAATTGCTGCGATCCGTTGGAACCTCATGAAACGAAATATATATTATTTAAGATGACTATTATAATTCTTAAAACAACTTAATATTATAAAATAACTTAGAAGTTTATGCAATTAAAAGATGGATAAGCAATTAATTTTAACCTTTTTTCCCAATTTTATTTTATCTATGTTGATAAGAAAAAAGGTCATTATTTTATAAGTAAGCGTTGACTTAATACAAAACAATTTTCTTTTTTTTTTTAAGAACTTATCGAAATTGCACTGAAAAACACAGATAAAAGAAAAAAAAGACCTTTTGCAATTAAAAAAAGCCGAAATAAACTATAATATTATTAAGTTAAATTCTTTTGCTATATCAATGATAAGAAATGCAGAGGACAAAATTAAAGTAATAAGTTTATACAAGAATAATTAGAGTAATTGCAACAATAGAGATTACAAATGTTTAACTATTTTGAAATTTTGGCTATAATTATACAGCGATAATTTTAATGAATAAAATTCAAGTTATTATAAAATATAAATGGGTTAGGGTATACTTTTTTTCTAAAATTTTTGTAGAACGTCAAATAAAATAAAAAATATTTAACTATACAGCAAAAAGCCTTATTAAATTAATGACATTCATTGTTGTCCTAATGGAAGGACGTGCATTGAATGTTCCTTGTTTATTATAGTGACCACAATCATTAAAGAGACTACTTTTATTTTTATTAAGAATAAGTTGATTTTTAAAAAAATATGTTTAAATACATCATTTATTCGTATTTTTTTGGGCGGGCACGAATTGGACAACTTTTACCTGCTCTGGTTAATCCTCGAGCTCGAATTGGACAATGTTTTAGAAGCAGCCCCCTTGGGACGAGCACGAACTGGACAACTTTCGCATTTTATAACTATCGCACTTTTCTTATGACTCGATAGTAAAAAATATAGTCAGCGAAACTGTCTACGGTTTTATCACGGAAACGACTGTTACTCCGATTTTGTAAATAACTGAAAATACAAAAGTTTTACATTTTTAATCCTAAAAAAAAACTAACTCTGTGGCGCAACAGCCCACGGAGGCCTACATTTCGGCAAAATATAGGCATAGTAAGAGGGCCAAAAAAATAGACAATAAAAACGTTTAAATAAAATGTTATTTTTGAAAAAAAAAAATGTTAATAAATAAAAAATTAATGATCATCAACAAGAAATAAAGCATTTTCGAACGTTCCTTACATAGCTACGTAGTGGCCCTATAAGAGACACACGTAACATAGAGCGTCACCCGCACGCAGGCGGCTATGAAGCTAGGACCGGCCCTACCTTTAACAATAGAAACTAATAGTATGGTGAACAAGGCGCCGTGTTGAAAATTGAGAATCTATCACGTCGTCTACACGGTGATAGTTGCCACGATAGTTGCTATCATGACAGCAACTACCGCGTCAACTATCACCGTATAAATGGGGCTTTACACGCTATCGCATGCCACTCTCTACCTGGTGCTGAAAGTTGTCCAGTTCGTGCTCAGGGATTATTGGACCCTTTTTTGACCCTTCCTTATGGTTAGAAAAGTTGTCCAGTTCGTGCCCAGCCATTTTTTTCACCAAACCCTTTCATTTGATACCCACTTCATGGGCGTGCTAAAAAAATAACTAGTCCGCCATCTTTGGTTGTCCGCCATATTGGATTTAGAATGACGTTACTTAGTTAACCATCCATTTTCATCCAAACTAAATGTTTATGGAAAATTTCAATTCAATAACAGCTTTAAATTTCAGTTGCAAGACTTGACCCGAACATACATACATACAAACATTGCAAGTTAATTGAAAGCATGTTAAATATTATTGATTATACTCTGCTTTGAGCGACCACCATCTTAAACTACTTTTATTCGTTTCTACTAAAAACTGTGTGTTGATTAAACATTGAATATAGTGCCCACCATCTCAAAGAGACTAATAAGTTAGTTTCTACTAAAGACTAAGTGTTGATTAAACATTGAATGTAGTGACCACCATCTTAAAGGGACTACTTTTATTTGTTTCTACTGAAGACTAACTATTGATAAAACATTGAATATAGTGACCACCATCTTAAAGAGACTAATAAGTTAGTTTCTACTAAAGACTAAGTGTAGATTAAACATTGAATATAGTGTCCACCATCTTAAAGAGATTATATTTATTTGTTTCTACTGAAGACTAACTATTGATTAAACATTGAATATAGTGACCACCATCTCAAAGAGATTAATAAGTTAGTTTCTACTAAAGACTAAGTGTAGATGAAACATTGAATATAGTGACCACCATCTTAAAGGGACTAATTTTATTTGTTTCGACTGAAGACTAACTGTTGATTAAACATTGAATATATTGACCACCATCTCAAAGAGATTAATAAGTTAGTTTCTACTAAAGACTAAGTGTTGATTAAACATTGAATATAGTGACCACCATCTCAAAGAGATTAATAAGTTAGTTTCTACTAAAGACTAAGTGTTGATTAAACATTGAATATAGTGACCGCCATCTTAAAGGGACTACTTTTATTTGTTTCTACTGAAGACTAACTATTGATTAAACATTGAATATAGTGACCACCATCTCAAAGAGATTAATAAGTTAGTTTCTACTAAAGACTAAGTGTTGATTAAACATTGAATATAGTGACCACCATCTTAAAGGGACTAATTTTATTTGTTTCTACTGAAGATCAAGTGTTGATTAAACATTGAATATAGTGACCACCATCTTAAAGAAACTATATTTATTTGTTTCTACTGAAGACTAACTGTTGATTAAACATTGAATATAGTGACCACCATCTTAAAGAGACTATATTTATTTGTTTCTACTGAAGACTAAGTGTTGATTAAACATTGAATATAGTGACCACCATCTTAAAGGGACTAATTTTATTTGTTTCTACTGAAGATCAAGTGTTGATTAAACATTGAGTATAGTGATCGCCATGCATAAGAGAATTTTATTAAATAATTTAAAATATATTACTACGCAAAGCGAGACCTTTTATTTCAAACATTAAATAATTCAAAAACATTTTACAATTAAACAGATTAAACTGCACTTAATTAAGGCGAAAATCCAAATCTAAATCTTGGTTTAATTTAATCTTAAAAACCAAAATAATGAAATCTCGTCAAGGTAACCGGATTTCCCTCAAAAGATAAAAACAGGATTTTAGACTTCTTAACAGTGAAAATGATAAAATAAATTCAACATTAAATTAGATTATTATTATTAGAAAATTAAAACAGATTGATATAAAAAAATATATAATGTATTTGGCTATTTTGAATGGAATAGTAATGCTCTAATTAATCCTAGAAGGCTAACCTGGAGTCAAAATGACTCCCATTTTGTTTTTAACTACGAATGCACGGTGTATGTAAAACACAGAACTCCCACATCTCAGCTATGCTATCTCCCACCCTTGAATGACCCTTCTACACTTCTATCAGTTCCACATTCAGATTCTAAAGAGGACATATCGTTTGTTTTTCTGCAGTCACGGAGTCATTTTGACTCCTGTTTAGTCTTACACGTAAATTTTTTGTAGGTCATTTTGAAGCAGAATAGTATTATTAGCCTAATCTAATAAGTGTTATTGTTTATTTGGCCATTTCAAATCTTATAAATTAGGTATAATATAACTTTTAATTGAATAATTATTACAAATTAAAGGTAATATAATTGTAATTTATTCATTCATAAATATAAATTGTTATATTTTTTTCTTTATATGTCTAAAGTATATAAAGTTAATAGAATATGAATATAGTCAAATAATGGAGAAAAAATACAATGATCCAAACGACATTTAGCGCTTGATGAAGGAAATGACCGATCAGATACCGACTATGAAAAAGAGCGTGTTCGACGATAATGGTGAAGCTTGTGATTTGGACCCTGATTTGAAAGTAGAAAATGCCTTTTTTGATCCCATCAGCGATGATGAGGAAAATTATAAATTATGTGAAACAATTTACGAAATAGAAAAACTAAAGGAAAGGAAAGAAAAAAGCTACATAAAAAAAATGTAAATAAAACCACTCCGGATATGTAATAGTAGTCCAGATTGAAAAACCGGAATAAAAATGAAAAAAAAATGTTTTATGGTAAACAAAGCACCCAAGTGTCCCATCAACTAACACTAAAACGTGTTAAAAAAATATTATACATATTAGGCCTTTATATTTAATAAAACTGGGTATAATAGATTAGGGAGTCAATATGACTCAAGGTTAGTCATAAGAGGTTAAAAAATATGGTTAGCGTTCTAGGGTTAACCAGGTGTCGTATCCGAGTGTTTAGTGAATTCAGTCAATTTAGTAAAGTCAACTGTAGATCTACAAACTCTGACATTTCTTGTTCTTCGATCCTAATATATTATGTCGTTCTTATAATCAGCAAAATTATTTCAACAATTATCAAAGGGTTGAAGATTTTATACACAATGTATTTGTTAGACACAAAAATGTGTTGAAGATTGTGTGTCAACGGACAATAATTATATTAACAAACAATAATAATTAATTCTATAAAAACAAAAAAATAATGAACAATTACAACGTTATCAGCAAGGTCTAATTATTAATTATTATCAGTACAACATTAATACACACGCATTCTTGTTTCTTAAATTGTAAATAAATAGGTATAGTTTTAACTTTTTATATATGGTAGCATGAAACTTCTTTAGGTGCGGTAGAGGAAATTGGTTTGGATGAAACAAAATTGCATGTAACGAAGTTTGTGATTCGAGATTCGTCTAAGTGAAAGATTTTTTAATAGGAAAATTAACTGCCGGCAAAAGTCAGCAGTTGATTTACCTGGAATAAATCTCTTACTCGGACGAGGCTCGATCCACCGACCTCTGATTCAGCAGGCATATGTGCTAACCACTGCACCACGGTAGTAGCTGATTTTTCAATACACCGAATTGGTATAAAAGCGTAATATTATATACATTATAATAATATAATATAGTCAAATGTTGATTTCACGATTTTTCCTTCATTATTCGCTAAAATGTAATGAAAAGAATTTTATTGTTCAATCAAATTCCACATAATCATTTCTTAATCCTGAAATAATAATATAGTCATAAAATGCAAAGGGAGCAATGCATAAAATCAACTGTTTTCAAGAACTTAACTTTCACTTCTAATAAGTGAGAGCCTCAGACATTTTTTAAATAAAAGATTTTCCCCCTTATTCAGGGAATTTCAGTTAGTCTCATAGTGAATTCAGTAAACTACGTCAATTAGCAATGTAAGTTAATTTCATTATTATATTGTATAGGTAGAAAGACATCTAAACAACTTATCTAATATATGATCAATATAATCGAAATAAAAAAAAATAAAAATAAAAAAATGAAAGAAATCAGCGCAAAAATGCAATCCCGCAAATACAAGTATTCAAAACGTGTACTAAAAATTTAACACTGAAGAGAGGACTAATTAATATACTCTTTATTCAACAAGTCAAAGTGTAATTTGTGTTTAATTTATTGAGATTCAATTGCTTACTTCATAATTCAAAAATTGAAGAAAGGAATTATCATATTTTAAAAAAGTAATAGATAGAGAGAAATTAATGTGTTTTTTTTTTTCAGTTTAACAATGGTCCTTGTCAGTAAGCAGACTAGAAGATTATTTAGTACAATCGGTTCCTAATTACCATAAAATTCGTGGAACCAATTATATTTCAGGTATTTTGAAGTAAACGAATCATGGAGATACACCAATAAATTTTAATCTTTCCTCCCGAAAAAAGTATTTAATAATAATTATCCGATAAAGGTGTACGATGAAAAGAGAAAACACAATAAAGACAGCAGTGACGTCAAAGTATCGAATAAAAAAAAGAAAAAAAATGTTGCCCGATAATTAAGACAGTCTCAGGCAATCTTATTAATTAATAACAGGAAAACCCACGAAAATGTTCTTCGTACTACATTGCTTTTAAAAAAAATGAATTAGCTAAATTATAACTAACGATACGCTACAATTCATAAAATGCAGTAAGTGTGCATTTTATAAAGAAGGAGAGTTATCAAAGCATGAAAATAACGTTTTTAAAAAAGATAGAAATTACCTACAATATTCCTGCAAGGAACTAGTTCACTATGATAATATTTTTTTTTTTTTTTTTTTTTTTTTTTTTTTTTAGAAAGTTAGATGCAAGATGTATAAAAACTATTATTCACAAGTCAATAGACAATAAAATTTTGTTGGGTTAAAAGCGAACCAAAAAGTTTGTGACAACCTGAAATCCAACTTAAGTACAAGAAAATAGAAAGAGATTTTTTTTAAGGAAGTGACACAGAAGTTAAAGATACATTGGAATAAGGTGGAATTAGTATTGGTTGAATTGAGTCAGGAAGTTAAAGTAACATTCAGATAAGGTGGAATAAGCACTGTTTTAATTGAGCCAAAAAGTTAAAGTTATATTGAAATAAGGTGAGATAGGTATTGGTTGAATTAAGTCAGGAAATTAAAGTTATATTGAAATAAGGTGGAATAGGTATTGGTTGAATTGAGTCAGGAAGTTAAAGTTATATTGAAATAAGGTGAGATAGGTATTGGTTGAATTGAGTCAGGAAGTTAAAGTTATATTGAAATAAGGTGAGATAGGTATTGGTTGAATTGAGTCAGGAAGTTAAAGTTATATTGAAATAAGGTGGAATAGGTATTGGTTGAATTGAGTCAGGAAGTTAAAGTTATATTGAAATAAGGTGAGATAGGTATTGGTTGAATTGAGTCAGGAAGTTAAAGTTACATTGAAATAGAGTGGAATAGGTATTGGTTGAATTGAGTCAGATTAGGAATAAAGAAACATATAGTTATAACTAAAAGTAAGTAAATTCACTATTATTTATTTAGTCGCCACTGAAGATGACCACTAGTAGTTGATAATCGTCATTCTGCAATAAAGTTACTTTAGGAGGAAAGACTTCCTACTAGGATCTTTCTTTATTCCTACGTGACTTCATTGCTTATTTATACAACTAAGTCTTTAGAAATAAAGAAAGGCATCTCTCCACTAACATAACTTTATTGTACAAAGACGTCTTGCTTTATTCCTAAGTGACTTCATTGCTAATTTATACAACTATGTTAGTCTTTAGAAATAAAGAAAGACATCTCTCTACTAACATAACTTTATTGTACAAAGACGTCTTTCTTAATTCCTAAGTGACTTCATTGCTCATTTATACAACTAAGTTAGACTTTAGAAATAAAGAAAGACATCTCTCTACTAACATAACCTTATTGCACAAAGACGTCTTTCTTTATTCCTAAGTGACTTCATTGCTCATTTATGCAACTTAGTTACTCTTTAGAAATAAAGAAGGACATCTCTCTACTAACATAACTTTATTGTAAAAAGACGTCTTTCTTTATTCCTAAGTGACTTCATTGCTAATTTATACAACTATGTTAGTCTTTAGAAATAAAGAAAGACATCTCTCTACTAACATAACTTTATTGTACAAAGAGTCTTTCTTTATTCCTAAGTGACTTCATTGCTCATTTATACAACTGTTAGACTTTAGAAATAAAGAAAGACATCTCTCTACTAACATAACTTTATTGTACAAAGACGTCTTTCTTAATTCCTAAGTGACTTCATTGCTCATTTATACAACTAAGTTAGACTTTAGAAATAAAGAAAGACATCTCTCCACTAACATAACTTTATTGCACAAAGACGTCTTTCTTTATTCCTAAGTGACTTCATTGCTCATTTATACAACTAAGTTAGACTTTAGAAATAAAGAAAGACATCTCTTCATTAACATAACTTGATTTTACCAAGACGTCTTTCTTTATTCCTAAGTGACTTCATTGCTAATTTATACAACTAAGTCTTTAGAAATAAAGAAAGACATCTCTTCATTAACATAACTTGATTTTACCAAGACGTCTTTCTTTATTCCTAAGTGACTTCATTGCTAATTTATACAACTAAGTCTTTAGAAATAAAGAAAGACATCTCTTCATTAACATAACTTGATTTTACCAAGACGTCTTTCTTTATTCCTAAGTGACTTCATTGCTAATTTATACAACTAAGTCTTTAGAAATAAAGAAAGACATCTCTCCACTAACATAACCTTATAGCACAAAGACGTCTTTCTTCATTCCTAAGTGACTTCATTGCTCATTTATACAACTAAGTTAGTCTTTAGAAATAAAGAAAGACATCTCTCCACTAACATAACCTTATTGCACAAAGACGTCTTTCTTCATTCCTAAGTGACTTCATTGCTCATTTATACAACTAAGTCTTTAGAAATAAAGAAAGACATCTCTCCACTAACATAACCTTATTGCACAAAGACGTCTTTCTTCATTCCTAAGTGACTTCATTGCTCATTTATACAACTAAGTTAGTCTTTAGAAATAAAGAAAAACATCTCTCCACTAACATAACTTTATTGCACAAAGACGTCTTTCTTTATTCCTAAGTGACTTCATTGCTAATTTATACAACTAAGTCTTTAGAAATAAAGAAAGATATCTCTCCACTATCATAACTTTATTGTTCAAAGCCGTCTTTCTACCACTAGAGTTTATCTTCAGTATGAGAAAAGAAATGTATAAGAAATAAAGTCATTGTAGAAGTTGAAACAAGTTAAAATCTGACTCAGATAAATTAAGTCTTTCTTAACTACTATATTAAAGAGATCACACATCTCTACAACTAACGTTTCTTTGTTTACTAATTCTCCAGAACGTTACTTCTATACCAAGCAATAATTAGAATAAGTATAATGCTAAGCTGAATTAGAATAGACTAAACATAGATAATAATCAACTATAATCGATAATAATTCACTAAGATCGATAATAATCGACAGAGATCAATAATAATAATCGACAGATATCGCTAAATAATCAATAAAGATCGATAATAATTGACAAGAATCGATAATAATCTACAAGAATCGATGATAATCGACCAGAATCAATAATAATCGACAAGAATCGCAAATATTATCGATAGAGATCTATAAAATCGACTGAAATCGGCTTATAATGATTATTATTGATATTTATTATAGTTAATATTTATAAATTTTTGTAATAACTAATGACTGATTATTGTATTGTCAAGGGAAATACAAAATTTGACCTATAGTTTCATATTTCTATATAGGGTTAAATATGGATTCTAAGATTTGTCTTTGACATGACAAACAATATAACCTACCTTATAGCGTGTAAAAAAGGATGTAAATTATCACAGTTGATTTGGACACGAACATACTTTCTTTTTATTTTATTTTTTTTTATTTTAAATCATAAATAAACATACTGTAATAAATTAGAAGATTCTGAAGATGTTAAATCAAATGGCATTAGATAATTATCACTTAATAAGTCAACTTAAAACAGCAAATATGTCTAGTCCAACCTAGAAATGCATTCATTATCCATAATTTTTTTTTTTAATTTCTTTAAAAGTTTTTAAACATTTGCTACGGTTGATTTTCTCATATTTGCTGTTTTAAGTTGACTCATTAAGTGATAATTATCTAATGCCATTTGATTTAACATCTTCAGAATCTTCTAATTTATTACAGTATGTTTATTTATGACTTAAAATAAAAAATAAAAAAAATATTTAAAAAGATGTATGGGTTGGACTAGCCTATATGGGGCATCATGTATAGAAATGCAAAAACTAACTACTATAATGCATACATAATTAAAGTGTTTCTTGTATATTGATATAAATTGCATTATATATGTATTCTTTTTCATTTCATACTCTCTTGGAAAACCAGATACGCTACATCGAAGCCAAGGTAATCTACAACAGATACATACGCCAAAGATTCCCAAAATCGACCTGTATACAGCTGTGTCTAAAAATAGAGGACTGAAGATGGAAATTGTGTTAAGAGAAATCTTATGAAATGAATCATGAAGCATCCATAATTGGTGCATTTTTCTTTATTAATATATAGAAAAGACTTTAATTATATGTGCCAGTTTTTTTTCATTTCTATACGACATGATGCCCCGTATAGGCTAGTTCAACCACCTAAGTTTAAACAATTATAAAACATAAGCTATGTTACTTATAATATTATGTCCCAATAAGTATATTAAAACATATGAAAAAATTTCATTTTTTAAAACATATGATTTATATATATATATATATATATATATATATATATATATATATATATATATATATATATATATGTAAATATACAATACAAAAGTATTAAGAAGTATATTGATATTCAAAATCAAAGGTCAAAAGAGCCCAAAATTACACTTACATTAAGCCCAATCTGCTAAAGGTTTATATAAATATTTTTATAACCAAAATTAAAAACGCAAAACAACAGTAATTAAAATAATATGCTGCTAATAACAGCTATTATTTTTATTCTTTTAATTGTGCAATATATATATATATATATATTTATATCGTAATTATATTTTTAATAATAATAATATTATTTTGTCTAATATATATACATACATACATACATATATATATATATATATATATATATATATATATATATATATGTGTGTGTGTGTATATATATATATATAAGCGGGTGTGTGTGTGTGTATGTATAGATTTGCAGGTCTAATTATAAATATTTTTCATGCACAATGCATCCATATTCATAATTATATGTATATTGAGGAACAAAAAAAGGAGCAAATTCCATTTTTGTATAATTGTCGGAGGTATGATGTATATTACGCTATATAATGGAGTTAGCGCTATAGTCAGCTCGTAGAGGTAGTAGTGTGGTGGACGGTGAGCTCATTAACATAACTCGTATGGCGTGACCCTGTTCTGGCTCATTCACAGGCGCTAACTGACCTACCACAACTCATTTTATATTGTTACCTCCGCGCTAACTATAAACACGCTTAAAACTATATGTATTCTTGCCAAAAAAGAATTTAAAAAAAAAAAACAGAGGTAATCATTTAGGTTATTTTTTAACAGTAAAATATGTATATAATAATAATTTTTTAAAAAGTATAAAGTAAATATTTGAGGATGAATAATAATGGTAAGAGCGCTTGTAACGGATATATAGGAGGCCCGTGGTACAAGTCTCGGTGCTGGGGTCTAATTTTCTCTGTATATCTCCATTAGTTAATGATTATTATAATTTGATTCAAAGTAAAATTTAATCTTTCCGTAGTATGAATACTACCTAAAACTTAAAATTTTGAATTTCTAATTGATTGTACTAGGTACAGGTACTAATTGGGTACTTTATAATTATAAGCGTTAATTCTCGGTCTAGTTCTATTGCCGTGAATATTTGGCTTGCTAGACCTGTAGAAAATATTGAAAGCTTGGATTCGGGACTTTGAATCCGTTACTACAGAGAAAAATCATTCTCCAGTATAGGTCAGTTGGTAAGAGCACCTGTAACGGATAAATAGGAGGCCTGTGGTTCAAGTCCAGGTGCTGAGATCTATTTTTCTCTGATTATATTATACCTCTTTATACTTCGCGATCGCGGTGAATAAACCTAAGGAGCTGTAAAAAGAGTCAATTAAAATAACAATAATATAATTATGTCATGGTTATATTAAAAATAATTTTTAGAAATATTTTTGTTTAAGAAGAAACTGTTACCTATAAATAACTGATAAATAAATAATACATTTTTTTCTTTTCGAATTCTTTCACGAGTGTTTTTGTTGATATTATTCAAACATTTCAGATGTGGCTTGATATTAATATTATTTTATATTTTCTTAAATTTTATTTTAACAAGTTAAGATTATAATATCTTAAAACAGTACTTGTATAAAAAATAATATTCTCGTAATTATTCATAATGTATTTGGTTTAATGAGCTAATAGAATCCATAATTTTGTATGACTAAATTTTAAAAAAATATACTATAGATGTATATATTCTGCAGTAATATAGTTAAAGAGTTTTGTCCAAATTTGTGAATAGATTTAAAGAAAAATCTAAGACACGGGCATCGCCGGAAGATATAGACCTAATAGGTTCAGGCTATACGGTATAGAATATAGATCACAGTATAGATAGAACGTAAAGTATGATTATACATATATAATTATTTATATAAGTAAATCGAGTAGTGTCCCGACGGTGAAGACTCACCTCGAAATGATTTGTTATTGCTAAGCTAAGGCAACCACATTTATTCCAATACAAATAAATATTTGTTTTGATTTGTTGGTCTTTAAATAGATATAATAAAATATCTAAATTAATTTATTTAATTTACCTTTCTTTTCTAAATATAAAATTAAGCCTGTTGCTAGTCTTTTAGCGGCTTGTAAGTGTATAAAAATGTTTGTAGATGTAAATATAGATAAAAATGATTATTTATTTTTATGTAAGTAACAGTATTCTGCTGGTTTTATTCGGAATAAATCAAAGATCTATCAATTCTCAATATAATTGGACTGTGAACATGAGTGCACCATTAGTAAAAAAATTGGTAGTGCGTGAAGTCTCACGTAAAAAGGGTTTCGTTGGTGTGGTAAACATGAAATTAGTAGTTGGGGGGGGGGGGGGGGGGGGGGAATTTAGATGTTTTTTACAAAATGGCGTAGAAAATTAAACGCTTTCCACAAGTGTTATATATTTTTGTAATCTACTCTTCAATACATTTCACTTGATACCCCACTCAAAATTTTGAAAAAATATTTTTTTCCCATTGACAGCAATTAGCCGCCATCTTGGATTCCCAGTTAATCCGACCAAGTTTCTATTCTTATTTTTTCTTTGGCCCATCAGACCGCACATTTTGCATATTTTTCTATATTTTTAGTAAGAGCGGAAATACGATTTTAGGGGGGGGGGGGGACACGCAAAATTTCGATGTTTTTTGACAAAATGGCGCCGAAAATTGAACACTTTCCCTAAGTGATATATATATTTGTAATCTACTCTTTAATACCTTTCATTTGATACCCCTTTCAAAATTTTAAAAAATATTTTTTTCGCATGACGTGAGTTTTCCGCCATTTTGGATTTGAACAGCTGATAATTTTGAGTTCGCTATATTTTTCCTGTGTGCGCGTCAAAACGATCTTCAATATTGGAAAGTTTCACGTTTCTATCTCTTTTTATTCAAAAGTTATTGGAACCGTACAGAGTGACAGACAGACAGACACATGAACGAAACTATAAGGGTTTCTTTTTTTGGTTTTACCAACGAAACCCTAAAAAAGAGACAATATGCAAAATATTGAAAACTATCATATTGATCACTGAACTATCAATTGAGGGGGGGGGGGGTTGAGAGAGAGAGAAAAAAATAATAATAAATGAAAATCATTCGACTGTAAGAATAAAAAAAAAAAAAAAAAATACGGAAAATTGCATTTCCCCATTTTTTTACACCAAAGTGTATGGAGGGGAAAAAACCACTTGAGTGTGGAAGCACGTGTAAAAAAAACGAAATTTAACGATTTTTTCGGCGTCGTCCTCAAGAAGGGTTGTAGTGGGGGGTGAAGGGGGGGGGGGGGGTCAAAACGGGTTTTTAAGTAATTGGATACGTGTGCGGGTCTCACCCTCCCCTTGTCGCTATTTCTCATTTCTTAGCAATTTTTTTTTTTTTCACTTATGTGTTCACCAAGTTGCGCCTTAAGGCAACTTCTTAAATTAGTAATTCCTTTCGTTGACATATTTACCGTGATTTTTTTTTTTTTTTTTTTTTTTTTTTTTTTTTTTCAATGATGTGGTAAGGATTGACGAAAGCGTATCGAATTTAACCATTTTTTACCCCCTCTCTCTCGTTTCAGTTTTTTTTGTAAAAAGAAATTGATACGTGATTATGATACTCGCAAATGAACCAATTTAAAAAAAAAAAAATTAAAACCACGAAAGTACGAAGTCATTATTACCGTAAAAATATTACCGTATTTTTTTCTAATCATCATCATTACGGTATTTGAGACAGCAAAAAATATGGTAATTGACATATATATGGTACCTAATTTATATAAATGATAAATGTTTGATCATTGAAAATTAAACTTTCAGCTTAAAAAAAAGTATACTTCTTTAGATTGTTACTCCCTTATGTGTTTCTAGAATATAAATGACAATAACTATATAACTATTAAGACAAAGTGATGTTTAACCCCATGTACTCTAGGACAAAGGAATATCACACTTATGTTTTTATAAGGGGAGTAACAGTCTAAAGAAGAACATTGTGTACACTTTCTTTAGATTGTTACTCTCCTCTATTTTCTTTATAAGAGGAGTAACAGTCTAAAGAAGAACATTGAGTACACCTTCTTTAGGTTGTTACTCTCCTCTATTTTCTTTATAAGGGGAGTAACAGTCTAAAGAAGAACATTGTGTACACCTTCTTTAGGTTGTTACTCTCCTCTATTTTCTTTATAAGGGGAGTAACAATCTAAAGAAGTGCCAAAAAAATAAGCAATCCAAAATAGACACTCACATTGTAAGGTATATACAACATAAGAAAATGGATATAAAAGTATACAAATAAAATAATATAATAATAATAATAATAAAAAATCTTAACAAAATCATAGATATAGGTATTATTGTCAGCCCAGAAAATCATGATATTGTCAAACTAAAATTGTGGTTGCTTTTTAAGAGAGAAATCAACTTCTTCAGAATGTATCAATAAAGTTAAGATAAAAATAAAAGAAAGAACAAAATAATTACAAAAAGAATTACAAAATAAAGATAGAAAACTAAAATGTTAAAAAGTATAGCAGATATCAAAACAGTACAATAAACGTGTTAAGTTTCTGCTTCTATTAAAATCACGCATCAAAGTAATTAATTATACTAAAAAAAGTTCAAAAACAAATGTTTTAATAGAATCAAACAAAATTATGTTAAAAAACTATAAATTATTCGTGAGTTAGGGTGGAAAAAAAATCGTAATTACTGGTTTCAAAAACCAGATTCACTTCAATTACATTTAAAAAAAAAGAGTTATAATAAAGACATTAATTATTATCGAATAAAAGGAAAAGAAGTAGGGTTCGATTCCCGCTGTGGTTAGATAAATACTATGCTATTGATCCTAGAAGTTGAATCGTGTGAAGTGGTTAAGCCAACCGTTCTTTAATGATTAAAGGGATATGTCGCGACGCTATCCCTTTAAAAAAGGGAGAAAAAAAATCCCTAAACTAGTAATTAGTAATAAAAGATTTATTGATTTCTTTTACTTTTCGTCTATTTACACTCCGTTTTATTTTAGGTTTACTTTTATGTTTATTTTTAAATTGAGAGAAGTGAAACTTTCATAGTGAAGACTGTATAGAAGCTGCCTTTATCAGTAAATCTGGGTATTATATTTGTAAGTATTTACGTCAATTAGTAAATAAATAATATTAATTGTAATATGAGATTATGGTTATAAACAATACTGAAATATAAGTGACAGGTCGAGGTCATTAGCAAAGATTTATCAACAATACAACAGTTTATTAGAGATAGGAATAAAGTTACCACAATCAAATAATTTTTTAAAAAAGCTAAGTACATAATGTTAGACTATTATATCAGGGCACGAAAGGTGAAAAAAAAATATATTATTGGGTGATATATTCTTAAAATTAATCCAATAATCGCTTATTGCTACAAAAAAATTGTATTGTCAAAATCACTTTTAGTGAGTAAAAACCAGAGAGCAAAATTTATTAGTATATAGACTAAACCATAGAGATAAATTGGCTAGTTTGTAGTCAATACCTTAGGCCTAAATTAATCAGTTTATATAGTCAAAACCATATAGCTAAATTAACCAGTTTATAGTCAAACCATAAAGCTAAATTGGCCAGTTTATACTCTAAACCATAGAGCTAAATTAATCAGTTTATAGTCAAAACCATAGAGCTAAATTAATCAGTTTATAGTCAAAACCATAGAGCTAAATTTACCAGTTTATAGTCAAAACCATAGAGCTAAAGTGACCAGTTTATAGACAAAACCATAGAGCTAAATTGACCAGTTTACAGTCAAAACCATAGAGCTAAATTAATCAGTTTATAGTCAAAACCATAGAGCTAAAGTGACCAGTTTATAGACAAAACCATAGAGCTAAATTGACCAGTTTATAGTCAAAACCATAGAGCTAAATTGACCAGTTTACAGTCAAAACCATAGAGCTAAATTTACCAGTTTGTAGTCAAAACCATAGAGCTAAATTGACCAGTTTGTAGTCAAAACCATAGAACTAAATTGACCAGTTTATATTAAAATAACTGCAATACCTAACTATTTGTTTAATGAAGAATAAAAATATAGTAATAATAATAAACAATAAAGAAAAAAAAACTTGTAGAACATAATGCTTAAAGAAGTCAAACTTTGATTATGATTTCGTGACATGTTACAACCAAACATGACAAAAATGTTTTGGACTTTTCTTTGTTCTTATTTGTTTGACTTATTTTATGTTAAAAAATTAATAAATAGAGGACTGTTGCTTTATTTTTTTTGAAGAGTTTTTTAATACATATGTTTTTTCATATAAAAGCGTATTTAACAGTAATATATTCCTATTATTAGGAATTGAAACTTAGCAACAGTTTTGAAAATATTAAGTAAAAAGAAATAATAAACATTACTTCAATAATATAGAGTAATTTTTTTTTAATAGCAGAATGTGTATAAGATATTTCTTTTTACTTGTTTCTTTCCTTTTTGGTGTCTAATTTTTATATTAAAAACTTATAGTGGTTTGGTCACTTCTTTATACTTAATTTTCCTTTTTAAACATTTCTTCATTACCCATTTATATGGTTTTTTTTAAAAAATAGAATCACGCACTTTGATTGAAACTAATTATTTATTCATTTCAATGATTCTTTTTATTTTACCCCTTCATTGCTTAATATTAGGCTATTTTGATTTTGTACTACTGGTTTTTTTTGTTTTGTTTTTTTAAATCAAAAGACACAAAAAAAAACGGTGATTGTGTTTCTATTTATTTATTTATTTGGGGGAAAAAGTACAATAAAAAAAATTCTGTTAAGAATTAAATGAGACCTAAAAAATCGAGAATTACGTTCCATCTAAGATGAGACAAAAAATAAAAAATAAAAACAGATAATCGTGAGAATTAAACTGAAAAATGACAGCAGGTTAAAATTCTTATAAATAAATATATCTAGAAACATTTAGTGTTTCTCTTAAAGAAAGCTAAATAAAAAGAGTTAAAAGAAAATAAAACTACAATAAAATTAGGCATAAGTACGTTTAAAAAAAAAAATCCAAAATAAAGTACTTATAATGAATTATTAACGTAAATGGATTGACTTAAAATGATTTAACGCTTGGTTGTTGATTTAAAACATAGTTATATTCCGTAATTATAGGTCTCGAATCCAAAAATGAAGAACCTGTTCTGAAAAGAATCACGCAGTGTGTAATTTTAGTCTAATTTCGGGTGAAAGAATAATTTTTTAAGAAATTGTCTGACGTTAAACAAAAAATCTCAAATGATTATTATATTTTCATTAGTAAAAATATTAGTAATTATACATTCTACACACAAAGGTAAACTCTTGAAAAAAATGTAACAAGTATTAAATGGTGAGCTTGAAATAAAATATATATTTAAGGTCATCTTGACCTAGATCAGAAACATTAAATGCCGTAATTATAAATTCTAAGCACATTATTCGACCGACGAAAAAATAAAATAAAATTGACGAATCCTAGAAGTCAATCAAATCGGTTAATATCAATAGTTTTAACTTTAGCACGAGTAACAACAACTGACCAATCGTATAGCGAATTCTAATCACCACCAATTTTAATAATAAAAAGTCCAGTCATGCACCATGACTAAATGAGGAAATTTTCAAAAAAAAAAACTGCTTATTATTGGCTTATGAAAATATAGGAAAATTTTGGTTTAGAATTTGGATGGGTGAAAAGAAATTTTGGTACACAGGAGTACAGGGTACAAAAGTCAGAATAGTATTTACCCTTCAAGATGCAAGTCATTGGAAAGCTCTTTAAGAGTACAGCAATTGTTGTTATATACACTTTTATCATATTTTTATATATGAGGGGGGTAAAATGGAAAAAACAGGTTTTTATGCTATTTTTGACCCCTAAATGGACTCCAAAAATTCTGGCCAACGAACTCAAACTTTCTTTTCATATTATTGTCATTTTAAAATTTGTTTGAAATTTTTAAGTGCATCCTAAGGGGAGATATCGTCTGGAGTGATATACATACATACGACGATTAATTTGGTTGTCAATATGCCATGTTGAAGTCAATGTTTATCGTGTGTGGATAGGTTGGTGGTTGAAATGTTATGTTGGTCCACAGGTTGGAGTAAAATAAAAAATAAACTTCCCTCAATAAACTTGATCAAACTTTAATTTTGTAGACAAATTTGTAAAAATCAATGTTTGTGTTAAATATTGTCAACTTGAATATCAACTTGGTTGGCAACTATGTTGAAAACCAATCTGTATTAAAGAAACTAGAGAAATAGAAGCAAATTCTAAAGATCTCTAGACTCTGAAAATATAATAAATTTTTTTCCGTGGTAGGCTGTGAAATAGTAACTTTAGAGCCTAAAAAACAAAGCTAAAATCCATTTTTTCATTAGGTGGACTTAAACATTTTTTTCTTTACTCCTACCTGTAAAGAGACCATTTTTTACGTCCTAGGACATAAAAAATTCGTGCTGGTAGTTATCAAAACTTCCGTTTTAGCGCTGCAATCTTTGCAGAAATGTTTCTTAGTACGATTAAAATCCGCTAGATGTCAATGCGTTTTATTTATCTTTTGTTATAGTGTAACCTCATTTTAAGGTTTTATTTTTTTTTAAATCTTAAAGTATGTACTAATATTTGTTATTATTATATTGATTATTGACTAATATTTAATGTTTTTTTCATTGTCTACCACGGAAAAAGTAGCATATGCTACATGACTGTGAAGTGTTTTTTCTTTACCTTGGCAATATTTTAATGTAATTGCCGCGGTAAAGAAAAAACTCACTTCACAGCCTAGTAACATAATATACTATTATATTTGCTGCCTTTAATCACCAATCATTATAAAAATTGCAAGAAAAATTTACTATTCCAGCTATAATAATAATTTATTGATAAAAAAAAAAAAAAATCATTAGCCAATTTTAGAAAATCTTTAATCACCGACAAAAAAAACCTGAATATTCTAGTTAAATAAAAATCTAAAATAAAATTCACAGTTAATTGTAAAAAATGAAATTATGTCTGAAAGAAAAATCACAGATGAAATTGACAAATCTAATAAATTTAATAATCAAACTGAAAAACACGAAAATGACAATTATACTACATTATTCCGTGCTCATAAATAACCTTAACCCTCTTGAGCGCGGCGCGGTTTAATAGCGCCTTGAGGAGGCGCGCACCCTTGATAGGACTTAATCTATATGTTTAATCTATATTTAATATGCCCACACAAAAGGTAAAATACATATAAACTTGAAATTATTTTAGCAAAATATTATAAAACAATTATAATTGGTTTTTTAAATGGCACTTCTTTAGATTGTTACTCTCCTTATAAAGAAAACAGAGGGGAGTAACTATCTGAAGAAGGTGCACTGAATATTCTTCTTTAGACTGTTAATCCCCTTATAAAAACGGAAGTGTGATGTTCCTTTGTCCCAAAGTAAATTGGCCTGAACATCACTTTGTCTTAATAGTTATTTAGTTAAAGTAATTTATATTCTAAAAACACATAGGAGAGTAACAATCTAAAGAAGTACCATTTAAATGATAAAATCAGTCAGTCTGAATTATAATTTTCATATTTTTACTTTTATAAGTAAATTTTTATTTTATTTTATTTTTTTATGCAGGTACTATATTAATTTATTTTGTATTACGTGTATAAATTTAACTAAAATTAGCGTAATAATAAAATTTTAAATTTGAAAGTGGCGCGGGTCACCTGACAGGACAATATGGGCACAGAATTCAAGTGTAATCACGCACGATGTCAAACAGTACTTATTCTCCTGATATAAGCAAGAAATATAGCTAGAAAAAACCCTACGTTTCAATCGCACCAATTTATACCCAAATTTGACAGTTTTACATCAAATATAGCCTAACAGGACCGCGCGTTCCTAAGGGTTAATGAATATTAATATGTAGAAGGCAGTAGGCCAATATTTTGAATAAGTAATAATAAGCAAATTGAATAATTTAATTTTTCATGTTTCGTAAATATTAATTATACAAATACAGACGAGCTTAGTACTGAACTATCAGTAAATAACTTAAATAATAGAATAATATAATAATTAAATCTTGACTGATTGATGACAGATCAAAACAATAAAGTGAATTATGTTACAACTTATAAATATTACTGTACAATATCTCTCGCATTTTAACATTCAATGCTAACAATTAATGCTTGAATGGTAAATAATCAGACAGTCAATCGCGTGAAAGGACTATTTTGATTTAAAATTAACTTAGATTTAGAAATAATTTCATCCGTTGGGCCAGAATTAACAAATAGAATTACTTGTTAATCTTATCTTATATTACTTTGAAATGTTATATTGTTGACTAAATAATTTATATTAAATTATTGGCAACTTCTCTAGATTGTTACTCCCCTTATAAAAAAAAGCAGCGAGTAACAATCTATAGAAGGTGTACGGAATGTTCTTCTTTAGACTGGTACTACCTTATAAAAACAGAAGTGTGATATTCCTTTGTCCCAAAGTACATTGGACCAAATATCCCTTGGTCTTAATAGTTGTTTAGTCAAAGCTGTTTATATTAATAGTCCACAAAATAGAGGAGAGTAACAATCTAAAGAAGTACTAAATTATTTATTCTGACTATATAAATAAAATTACTTTTAATTATCGTAATGTAATCTCTTCTTTCATGAAAATTTTATCACCACTGTAAATACCATTTTATAATATATTTTCTTTTTTCTTTTTGATAAAAGGTAAAAATTAAAATATCTTTAATTTATCTTAGAAACCAATTTTTCAAGAATTAAAAACGAAATTATACATTTCTTTAATTTATTAATTAATTATATTTATTATGATTATGATTACTTTTAATTCAATCAACAGACTGCTTTAATTAATTAATATTTAAGTCCCGAAAAACATATTAGGTTATTACAAGAGAGTCAAAAGGATGATGTTAGGCTGTTATATTTTTTTCTTTGTAAATTACATGTATAATGCAACTTAATAAAAATATATTACCCTTACTTAATTCATTAAACTATTGAAGCTTCTTAGGTACTTAAGCTGAAGTAATTTAATTACATTATAACTAAGAATAAATTACACGTACATAATATTATATGAAAATAAAATATTAACTCAGTTACTCTGTAACTTTAATACATTATAGGTGCTCTAAATTACGGACAAAATCAAATTCGTAGCAAATAGTAGAAAAATAAGTACTAAGTAATTTTCTATTTTCGGAAATAAATAAAGTAACTCAGCACCTAAATTGTAATAACTTTTTTAGTTACTTGGTTTCAGTACTAACTAAGTATATCTTAGTATAGTAACTCAGTGCCTCAATTGTAATAACTTCCCTAATAGTTCAGTTTCAGTACTAACTAAGTATATTTTAGTATAATAAACCAGTACCTAAATTGTAATAACTTTCTTGATTGTACAGTTTCAGCACTAACTAAGTATATCTTAGTATAGTAACTCAGTGCCTCAATTGTAATAACTTCCCTAATAGTCTAGTTTCAGAACTAACTAAGTATATTTTAGTATAATAAACCAGTACCTAAATTGTAATAACTTCCTTGATTGTACAGTTTCAGTACTAAGAATATTTTAGTATGATAACCCAGTACCTAAATTGTAATAACTTTCTTGATTGTACAGTTTCAGTACTAAGAATATTTTAGTATGATAACCCAGTACCTAAATTGTAATAACTTTCTTGATTGTACAGTTTCAGTACTAAGAATATTTTAGTATGATAACCCAGTACCTAAATTGTAATAACTTTCTTGATTGTACAGTTTCAGTACTAAGAATATTTTAGTATGATAACCCAGTACCTAAATTGTAATAACTTTCTTGATTGTACAGTTTCAGTACTAAGAATATTTTAGTATGATAACCCAGTACCTAAATTGTAATAACTTTCTTGATTGTACAGTTTCAGTACTAAGAATATTTTAGTATGATAACCCAGTACCTAAATTGTAATAACTTTCTTGATTGTACAGTTTCAGTACTAAGAATATTTTAGTATGATAACCCAGTACCTAAATTGTAATAACTTTCTTAATAGTTCAGTTTCAGTACTAACTAAGTATATTTTAGTATATTAACTCAGTACTTAAATTGTAATAACGATTATATTTATTATATTGCACTTCTAATTACCCAGTTTATCGTTGCAATTTAATTTCAATTGTAAACTCGCTAGTAATTAAATTTACAATGTAACTTAAAATATTATTCCAACTTTACAAATTGTAGAAACTTTGTTATTTTACTACACTTAAGTTATTAAGTGGTACTAAATGTTTAAGTATAATCACATTTTTATGGTGAATTGCGATAGCATACTTATAATTTAACTTAAAAAAATATTTACTTAATATAGTAAACTACATTAATTACTTAATAAAATTGCAGTACTATAACAGTATTATTCTTTAAAAAAAAAAACACTAGAATATAATATTTTCGAAATAGTTATTTAATTGAAAAAAGATAAAAGCCATAAATAACAATAAACAATGCCAATTAAAATAGTTAAGTAATTGTTAGAAAGCAATTAAAATTAATTCATAGTTTCACTAATCGTCAATTAAATATAATTTATAGCTTCATTCACTCAATAGTGTAATTGACGGATAATATAAGTAAGCCGTTGCTCAAGTAACAAGTTATATTTTCAAGTTGACAAAATTTAAAATGTATTTATTTCTATAAACTAAAAACTTAAGAAATAAATATCTGATAGAATAATATGGTACTAATTTAGATTGTTTCTCCCTTATGTTTTTTTTTTTTTTTTAATATAAATGACTGACAAAATAACTATTAAGACAAAGTGATGTTTAGTCCAGTGTACTTTGGGACAAAGTAATATCACACTTCAGTTTTTATAAGGAGAGTAACAGTCTAAAGAAGAACATTCCGTGCACCTTCTTTAGATTGTTACTCCCCTCTGTTTTTTTTAAGAGAAGTAACAGTCAAAAGAAGACCATTTCGTACACCATCTTTAGATTGGTACTCCCCCTCTTTTTTTTATAAGGGAAGTAACAATCTAAAGAAGTGTCTATTATAATATTGCATTTACTTTTATGAATTCGATTTACAAATTTCATTTATTTTGTCACGTTAAACTAAGACAAAATAATTAGTCCGATTTAATTCTTGGCAGGTATTCATATAATTATGTGTATATTAATGGTGACCGTCTTTATTCAGTGGCAAATTTGTGTGCAATTATATTGAAAATTAATTTCCAACTAAAAACTATTTGAGCAATTTTATTTGTATATTTAAAGTTAGATAATTATTTGGTACCATACTCGTTTAAGTACTTTTTTAGATTGTTACTGCCCTCATAAAAAGGACAGAGGGGAGTAACAATCTAAAGAAGGTGTACGGAATGTTCTTCTTTAGACATTTACTCCCCTTATAAAAAAAAGAAGTCGGATATTCCTTTGCCCCAAAGTACATTGGACTAAATATCGCTTTGACTTAATAGTTATTTAGTCAAAGTCGTTTATATCCTAAAAAAGGCATAGGGGAGTAACAATCTAAAGAAGTACCTTCGTTTAAATATATATTTTTTCAATTTTAAGTACAAATAATGATGTTAGGGCAGTAGAGGATATTTCACTGTGTCCGGGTTGAGGATAAAAATGGTTAAAAAAAATTGGGAGCAACGAAATGTCGTCAAAGTATTAAGTTATATTCAGAAGCTGTCAATTCATATTAACTTCTACGTTTGTTTATATTTCCCCTGTTTTAGAGTAGATAAGAAAATGATTAGTGATTAAATTAAACAAACAATAGCACTGATAAAGTTAAAACAATAGCCGTCAATTTCATTCATAATTTACAACGCTTTACGATAGAAAATGACAGAAGTTGATACTTGATAATAAATAATAATATAGCTACAATTTTCATTCATCAATTACTATATCTAAGTACAAACAAATATATTTGTAGTAAAGTTGCTTATGCAAAATAGTGAATTGATCAGCTGTCGTATATATTTATCTTGTTATCTAATGTCAAATCTTTGGTTATTGTTTAATATTTAGTGTTTAATATATAAGGTAGTTTAATTTAACATTTAGTGTTTTTGTGTGTATTTTATTCCATTAAATTATATTTCCGAGCAAAGACTGGAAATAATTGTGAGTTTTAGAAACTCCTTTTTAACGGATTTTGGGTGGGTTCACAAAAAATGTATTATTAAATTAAATTAATACTTTAAAAATTAATAATGCTGCCAAAACTCGCAAACGCACAAATTTAGTTGAACCCTGTACTAATATTTGTATTCGTCTGATAAAAATGTATATTATAGAACAATTAAAAGAAAATATAAATAAATAAATAAATAAAATAACATTAAACATTTAGGAAAATCATCATATACTCCTTTATGAGATAAAACATTTTTTAAAAAATAATAAAAATTACCAATACCAAATGTTAAAAACTCATCTGTAATACTATTTTATTAAAGGATAAAATAACATCCTAGAAGTAGAGATTAACCCAATTAAATTTATTTGATATAAAAAGCTTATTATAATATACTTAGACGGATAAATTCACTATTTAATATATTTTTTTTTAAATGCCAGTTGTGAATAATGATAATATTATAATTAAAGAAACATTAAATTTTAGATGAATATTTATAAAACATTTAAAGACTGCTTAAAAGTTATGAAAAATAATGTATTAGATAATATAGTATAATAAGTAATTTACTAATGCTAACAATTTAGAAATACTAATAATTATAGTAACACTTAGTATTACTATAAAAAATACTAAGTAATTTAGAATCATACATAATTATTGGGCGCTTAAAAAGATTCACAAAATATAATAGATTTATTTGAGATGTAAAAAGAATTTAAATTTTCTTAAATCACTGGCGGGAATTTTTAAATGAGAATAAATTAAATGTAATAAAGTATAATGAAGAATATAAGAATAAAATATAATTAAAATGCTAACTAAGGCGAAGGTATTTATTGGAATAAAAGTCCTGTTTTTTGAAGAAAGATTTTTTTATTTCATCAAAGCTTTCGCTCAAGGAACCTGAGCATCATCAGTGATAATCTACAAATACACAAAAAAAATAATAAAATATAGAAAATGTTAAAATAAAAATTAACATTTATTTTAATTAACATTTTCTATATTTTATTATATTTTTATGTATTTGTATATTATCACTGATGATGCTCAGGTTCCTTGAGCGAAAGCTTTGATGAAATAAAAAAATCTTTCTTCAAAAAACAGGACTTTTATTCCAATAAATACCTTCGCCTTAGTTTGAAATTCTAAAGAAGTCCACTGTACATCTCTACAATTGTATAATGAAATAGGTTCAAAAATATGTGTCCAAAAAACCTTAAAAAATTAGGTTGTACCTCTGCGAAATAGGAAATGATGAGCGCGGAGGGATGAAATTAATGCGGGATATATGGACTAACTTTGACATACCAATATTAAAATCGGAAAACTATTTGTTTATTTAAAAAAAAAAAAAAAAATATGACTGACTGACAGACCGACAAATAAATAATAACCATCCCCTGAAGACTAAAAATAACATTAGTTGATTTTTGTATTTCTAATTTAGGAAGAAAAAATGCAATAATTAAAAATACTTGTGTTACCATAAATGAAAATATTAATGATATTAAATTAAAAAGGACAAATTAATTATACGAACAAGGAGTAACAATTTGTTTTGAAACTAAGACAAGGTATTCTAAATTTAAATTTGACATTTAAAGCTGGTCTAAAAATATATAAATACACATTAGTATAAATATAACTATATTAGGCCCAATAAGTAATAACAATTGGACGAATTTAATATAGGACATACAAAAATAATACAATAGAAACTTATTATTAACAAACTAAAAATTTCGTATCAATTCTAAAGTATTTTATCTTACTTTCAAATGTTCTTGAGTATAAGTAATAGTGCAACATAAAAGTAATGATACATTTTTGAGAATATTTGCTAAGTGCCAGAACGATACATAAATATATATGTATACATTATACATAAATGAAACAAGTGTGTGTATTAAAACAGTACTATGCAAAGCATAACGTATATATTTAATTAGAATGATATAACATTAGTATGCATCGGTTTTAATATCAGTAGGAAAATATATATTTCGAGCAAGAATAGGCAAAAGCAAATAATTGGAACAAAATTGAAAAATACCAAATATTGTTTAAACCAAAAAACAGTATTTTTAGCCAAAGAACCTTAATAAAAATAAATTGTTCTCATATATTCTTTTATCTCAAAAAGAAAATTTACTTTTTAAATTAAAAATCAAATTACAAGTAAAATAATATGTGTGTAAACAGATAAAAGATGTAAAGAAATTTAATTTTGTAACTTAAGATTTCTTTCAGGGTAATATAACATTGATGTAAGAAGTAATAGAATATAATTTTGTAGCTTAAGATTTCTTATCGGATAAAATAGTATAGATGTAGACAGATGTAAGAAATAAAATAGAATATTAATTTGTAGCTTAAGATTTATTTCCGGGTGATATAACATAGATGTAAGAAGTAATAGAATATAATTTTGTAGCTTAGGATTTCTTAACGGATAAAATAATACAGATGTAAACAGATGTAAGAAATAAAAGAATATTAATTTGTAGCTTAAGATTTCTTAACGGATAAAATAATTTAGATGTAAACAGATGTAAGAAATAAAGAATATTAATTTGTAGCTTAGGATTTCTTAACGGATAAAATAATTTAGATGTAAACAGATGTAAGAAATAAAATAATATTAATTTGTAGCTTAAGCTTTCTTAACAGATAAAATAATTTAGATGTAAACAGATGTAAGAAATAAAATAATATTAATTTGTAGCTTAGGATTTCTTAACGGATAAAATAATTTAGATGTAAACAGATGTAAGAAATAAAAGAATATTAATTTGTAGCTTAGGATTTCTTAACGGATAAAATAATTTAGATGTAAACAGATGTAAGAAATAAAAGAATATTAATTTGTAGCTTAGGATTTCTTAACGGATAAAATAATTTAGATGTAAACAGATGTAAGAAATAAAAGAATATTAATTTGTAGCTTAGGATTTCTTAACGGATAAAATAATTTAGATGTAAACAGATGTAAGAAATAAAAGAATATTAATTTGTAGCTTAGGATTTCTTTACGGATAAAATAGTATAGATTATAGATGTAAACAGATGTAAGAAATAAAATAATATTAATTTGTAGCTTAAGATTTCTTTACGGATAAAATATTATAGATGTAAACAGATATTAAAAGTAAATCTATATTTGTGACTTAAGGTTACTCCACGGATAAAAAATAGTAGTGTAAACAGATATATGAAGTAAACAAATATTTGAAGCTTAAGATTTACTTACGGATATAATAATACAGGTTTAAGAAGTAGATCTATATTTGTGTAAATTACCGATTTAATGATATTGATGTAAACAAATGTAAGAATTTATATTTATGAACTTTACGGAAAAAATAATATTGATATAAACAGGTAGAAGAAGTTAATCTATATTTATGTACTTTACGGACAAAATAATATTGTATATAATATATTGCAAAATAATACTGATAAAATATTATTTTATCAGTAAAGTACACAAATATAGATTACTTCTTCTATCTGTTCACATCAATATTATTTTGACCGTAAAGTACATAAATACAGATAAAAGAAGTAATCTATATTTGTGTACTTTACGGATAAAATAATATTGATATAAACAGATATAATAAGATATTAATCTATAATTTGGGACTAAAGGATAATTTACGGGTTAATAATCATGCACATAAATGTAGAATTGAGACTTCCATAATTTGGATTCTTCATTGTAATTTTTATGAAAAATAAATCAATTTGTACCTTTGTAATTTACAATTAAATTAGGTACAATACTTTACTAGTAAAATAAGTACAGTAATTTACAAGTAAAATAGGTACAATAATTTACTAGTAAAATAAGTACAGTAATTTATAATTAAAATAGGTACAGTACTTCACTAGTAAAATAAGTAAAGTAATTAACAAGTAAAATAGGTACAATACTTTCCTAGTAAAATAAGTACAGTAATTTACAAGTAAAATAGGTACAGTACTTCACTAGTGAAATAAGTACAGTAATTTACAAGTAAAATAGGTACAGTACTTTACTAGTAAAATAAGTACAGTAATTTACAAGTAAAATAGGTACAGTACTTCACTAGTAAAATAAGTACAGTAATTTACAAGTAAAATAGGTACAGTACTTTACTAGTAAAATAAGTACAGTAATTTACAAGCAAATAGGTACAGTACTTCACTAGTAAAATAAGTAAAGTAATTAACAAGTAAAATAGGTACAGTACTTCACTAGTAAAATAAGTACAGTAATTTACAAGTAAAATATATACAATGTATTGAAGTGTTTTAATATAAAATTGCTACCCAATATTAAATTAGTAAATTGACTGAAGAATAAACAAATTAATAAACACCCAATTTATAAGGATAAACCATATAGATAAACAGTGTAACCCCAATAATCAGCAGAGAATTTGAATAAATAAACATGTTAAACAGAATAGAATAAAAAAACCCGATAAATTTAATGTATGAAATTAATAGATATGTAACTTTGATACATCAATAAAGATAATTATAAACTCAATAAATAAACATGATAGTGTTAAAATTGAAAATTTAACTGAGTAAAAGAAATGGGAGAACTTAAAAATTAACAAATATATTAAATAGTTAAAAATAAAGTAAATGAATCAACAAATAAAAATTAAAATAGTGTAACATGCATTACACTAAATATTTATGTTAAATATAATTTAATAATAAAATAAGTAAGGTAATTCGAAAAATAACCTAATTAATTAATAAACTTATAAATGTTTTATAAAAAAATTATATACCATTGCAATTTTAACTTAATTTTTAAATTTATGAAGTAAAACTAAATTGTATATTAACATCAACTTAAAAATATATAGTAAACAACTTACTCAGTTCAACTTCAATGTATATATAATATATATTCTATACAATCAAAGTAAGTCAAAGAAAATAAACCTATAATTTTAGTGAAGAAAAATTAAGTAAACAATAAAAACACAATGTAAATTATAAATTAAAAATCATAATAATAATAATAAATAAATAAAAATTAGATAATATAACGTGAACAAAAAATGACAGACCTTAGAGGAATTAAAATAATTAGAAAAAACAAAGGAAATATCACCTAAATAAAACATAATTTATATTAATAAGAAATAAATTACCAAATCTTGGAGGTGAAAGGAAGGGCGCATGAGTCCGAGGAGCAGATAACACGAACGTTTTGGCGGTCTTTACCGGCAAATCGGGCGGGAAAAACAAACGGCAAAACAACACTTCCTCGACGGAATATATACAAACGAAATAACTCTGGGTTTTTTAAATCAAATTGTTTCAATTTAATATAAATAACTGTTATTTAAAATCAATTAAGTAAAACAAAAGTCCAATAACGTTATAATATCAATAACAAAATAATACAACAGAATGATGTGTAGATAAACAAAACTTGGTTCAATTCAAGATTTTAATAATCTTTTTATCAATATATAGATCAAAGTTGATAACACTCGTCTTTGTATAATGGTAATTTGATAACAACTATTTCAATGATACGAACGATTATTTTTTGATGATAACAACATCGATAACTTATTTTAAAGTATAGATTTTAATTTGCGAATTCAAAAAAAATTGAAAAGAAGTTATAACCTAAGTAGTATTTTTTTATTTTTTTTTTTGCGAAGTAAGATGGTGGGAGTTGATAATGTTGACAAAGTCCGGTTAAGTTTATGAGTGAAGTTATTAAGTCCGGTGAAAGGATGATTCGTGTGCCAAGTCCGAGAGCAGACTGAAGAGCCGAAGGGAAGCTTCAGTATGAAAGGCAGCGCAAGGTGGTAGGGTAAAACAGAGTGTGCGAGTGTGCGTGTCCTCCCCTCGTCAATGTGTTCCAGTGTTGTGTAATTGTATCGGTGTCGACTCGTGGTTGTGTGTCCGTGTGCGTTCCCCCCTTCTAGTTGCACTTGCACACTGCTAAGGGGAGGGGGTTTAGCTTCTCTTGCCCCCCTCCCTCGGTTCAGACCTAAAGCCGAATGCACTTCGGTGCACTTCGGCCGTTTCCGTCAGAGCAGGCCTCCCTCTTCGCCTCCCTTTATTTTTTTCGTTCTTTTTTTCGTATTTTCGCCCACCCCCCCCTCTCCCTGGTTGAATGCAGAAAACTGCAGCGGGGCCTACCCTTACCCCCCTCTCCCTAATTTTTTTTCCGTCCTAAACCCTTCCTACCCCCCCTCCCACTTTGAAAAAAAGGGGCATCGGACAATCGATACGAGACATTGTAGAACCCCCTGAATCTCTTCCCCCCCGTTTCCTTCCGCAAAGCCTTAACCAATCTTCTTTTTAATATATATATATATATATAAATACATATACGTGTGCACACACACCTTCAAACAATATACGCGTGTATAAAATTGTCAAAAAAACCTTACACAGTTCATTCTCAGTCATTATAATTTCGATAAACATGTGGTTGCTATGACAACTTTTAAATCTAAAACATTTCATGAAATAAGGGGTTTGAACAAATTATATTTGACAGATATTAAAGCTAAGTCCTTAGAATAATACTATATATAGAAGGAGCATAGAATCGGAATCCTAAGCAATTACTGATAAGAGACTGAAGCCAACTTTTGCCGAGAGGTTGTGTCCTTAAGACCAGGCTGCCAACATAACAACACTAATTTTTTTCATTATACTGGAGAAGGTTGGACATACTTTTGTAACTATTCAAAGCCCACTCACAAACAATCAAGAGGACAAACCCTGCCATTGGTTATTGTTTACGTTTCACTCTGACGTCATTTTTTTCACCTCGCACGGCATGATATAATAAATATTATTTTCAGCATATTTCAAGCTAAAAATAAGAATAAAACACAATAAAAAATATTACAATAAACGAAACTAACTAAATCAATAATTAAAATTTACTAAAAATTAAATTAAAAAACCGAAGGCAAATAATTTTAGAGTTATGACGTCACAAATTTCAAAAATGAATTTTTAGAACGCGGATTAAGGGACACAACCAAAGTTGGCTTCAATGTTATCAGTGATCCTCCTTCTATGTATTGTATTATTCTAAGCTTAAGTCAAAAAACCTTATCTGGTAAACATATCTGCGATTTTTTTTATCAGGTTGTCATGGGAATAACAATCAATGTAAACATTTTATCTTGTACATATAATTATTTTGATAAACATGCGTTTGTCAGTAACTCAATTCAATTTTAATATTTCAATTAAATTCTAAAATATCAATTTTTAGGGTTTCGAGGTCATCCTAGAAACCCATATACTAATGGTAGATCGTCTGTCCGTCGCATCTTAAAGAATATTTCCCGACCTACTGAAGCTACAGATTTGAAATTTGGTATCAATGTAAATTTTGTTTTTCCCAAAAGCAGATTAAACATTGCGAACTTAACCACTCAAAATGTCTGCGATCAATTGATCGCACTATTTTATATTTCTTAAGTTTTTAAGTTGGGTATCATTTTAAAGTTATATCGCGTTAAAGTTATATATTTTTAATATATATCGCGTTTCCAAAATGGCGGCCATTTATCCCACGGAAAAATTAAAAAAATACGCAAAATAAATGTTCTGCAATACCCCATTAGGGCCGGTCCTAAAAATAAGGCAAACATACATAAATATACATTTCTGTGGTCCAATGATATTTCCGGGAGTTGATATAAAAAAGTTAAATTTTAAAAATTTTAGGGGGCCGTAAGTATGGAAAACCAAAATTTGTATTTTTCGAAAATTTGAATTGGTTTTAATTTTAAAGGTATTGAAATTTGGTTTACAAATATAAATCGCGTTTTGAAAATGGCTGCCATTTTACCCCCGAAAAAATTAAAACAAAACGCAAAAAAAAAAAATGTACCCTTCGCTACCTCATTAGGAAAGGTCCTAAAAATAAAGCAAAAATACAAAAATATACTTCCCTGTGGTCCAAAGATATTTACGGGAGTTGATATAAAAAACTCAAATTTTAGAAATTTTAGGAGGCCGTAACTATGGAGACCCGAAATTTTTATTTTTCGAATATTTGAAGTTTAGTATAATTTTAAAGGTATTGAAATTTGGTTCAACAATGTAAATCGCGTTTCCAAAATGGCAACTTAACAATAGTAACTGGCAAGTACTTGACGGGATTTTGTTTTTGGTTTTCTAAAAATAAATAATAAGCTAACAACAAGAAAAATTTCAAGATAAAAAGAACTTTTTATATACAACGTTTTTAAATTTTCTGTTGAATCGTATGTAATGTTGATAATATAATTGTTATTGTTATATAATATATAATGTTAGTGAAATAAAAATAGTTCCGAATTTATTTACTTCACATAATGACAACCATCCAGAGAGCTGATCTTAAACCTATAAAAGGATAAATCTTTGTACAACGGATCTCCCCAACACCAAATTAAAGCGTGCCATCGATATATTTGAAATAATATAAATAATATAATCGTTCCTGTTTTGCTGTCATTCAATGTTTATCTATCACAAATTTGAGACCCGTCAAAATGAAGATTGCGTAAATATGGGCAACAAATAAGGCAAAACAAATAAAATAACTTGCGGATTTTTTCCGAACTAACTTTCCGTACAGCAAAATTTGCTGAAAACCAATTAAATTCTGCTGAAAGATGGCTAAAAGTATTAAAATAATGCATTGTCATCGTGTTTTGAGCTATGCTAAAAGTTTCAAATGTCTAGCTATTCGGGAAGTTAGTTAGAAATCGATTGCCAGATTTGTACCGGACAAACAAACAAACAAACAAACAAGAAAACAAGCTAAAAAAAACGTAGTGAAATGTTATCTTTTTCTGTTAGCTTTATCATTAAACTGTTTGAAATAATATTATAATATCTAATTTCTGTAAAGTAATATAACATTATTCATTATTAAACTATTTTTCTTTTACAAATCTGAGCTAATATAATAATAAATTTTTTTGATACCTTCAAAAATAAGAATAGTTTCCTCGTAGCAATTTTTTAAAGTTTTGCTTCTAAGCTTACCAAAGGAAACTGTTCGTTGTGAACAACGAAAATATTTTACGTTTCCAATTTCAAAAATTCTAAGGCAGAAATATTTTTCAGACATCAGGGAACATCTTTGGTTCCATGTCAGTCTGTCGGTCTATCGATTTATCTGTCGCTTTTATTGCGTAACATAATATCTTAAAATAAAAACTGCACATTCAATTTCAATAAACTTTGTATGGTAGGTCATAATTAGCCCATCGCATTGTTGGTAATATAATTTAGCAAAATTTAAAGAGCGTATACGGTTGAAATGGGACGGTTAGTATGGGACAATCTGTGGACTACGTTTGCCAAACCATTCCAAGTTCCTATAAATCAGTTGACCACTTTTAAAGATATAGGTGTAAATAAATGTATTCTTGTGCGTATGTAGAGGATAAAAATTATATTCAACCAACTATCCAAGTTTCATATAACAGGTAAGTACTTTTGAAGAGATAGGTATAAACATTTGTTTGTGCTTATGTGGAAGAAAAACAAATGTGCGCAGAACAAATGTTTCGCAATGTAACAATTCCATCTCCTTGTATATTTATTGGAAATTCGAGAATATAAAATATGTTGAGAAAAAGAGATTTTCCGGTATGAAGTATAAGACTGTTTTTCCTTTACTTGAAGTAGGATAAATCGCCTTTTATGATTTTGGTCGTCGGTAGTCAAAGCGTGCTCGATGATAGCCGAAGCTTTCACACGATTTTCAAAACCTTCCAGCGGCCAAATCCCCTTTAAGAATCATGCAAAGAAACCTCCACCCCCTCCCCTCCTCAACACCCCTAATGATACGACCGAAACGTGAACAGAAAACCATCCGTGCCCACTTACATGTACTAGGACTCGAAAATAAACGCGTTTACTCAAAAACACAAAATTCTCTGGGGGAAAGAATCGTCTTATGCAATATACAAAAAAATATAAACCCGTTAAGATGAGTGAACCCTTGTAATAGCAATGCAAGCCTAAACATATATTTTATTCAAAACGTGCAAATGTTCACTCAAAAGCAACTTTCATGCTGTCTTCAATCACATATTATATCTTAGTTCATGTAGCTATGCATTAGCCGTCAGACTAATCTTCACTATCATAATATGAAGAAAATATTTTTTGTTTGTATGATCGCGGTAGACGGTCATCTCCAAAACTATTGGATTTAAATGAAACATCCACCAATGACCAATGAGTTGCGTGTTTCGTCAGTAATATTGGTCATAGAATCATGTCCAAACTCAGAAAACAAGCGCGATAATTAAACAGTGTAGTTGAAGCAGGGTGGCCAGTGGCCATAGTGGAAGCAGGCAATTTAACTGGTTGCGCGCGCAGGGTTCGCAGTCAGAGATTTACGCCTCGTCCAGATTGCCGAACCGAACAGAGGAAACGAGCCGAGCATTGGTCTCTGCGCATGCCCAGTCTAAAGTGCGCCTGCGCATCTCAGACTGGGTCTGCGCAGATACCAATGCTCGGCTCGTTTCTTTTGTTCAGTTCGGCAGTCTGGACGAGGCTTTACCAGGAATGTTTAGATAATTCTTGTTTCAAATACTGACTGCTGTCAGCGCTAACGGACCTTACTGAAACTACAAACTACTGTTGGAGTTTGTAGTTGTTGATGAAACCTTTTTCTTGGTTTCATACAAAAACTTCTTGACTTAGCTTATTGTTTTTTTTTTTTTTTTTTTTTTTTTTTTTTTTTTTTTTTTTAATAATAATAATATATGAATAAAGAACGCTTATCGTGTTAAGCTTCACTTTGTTTTAAAAAAAATATTGGCAGATTGTCTTCGCACTTCTATACTAAAATACTGAAAGTAAAAGAAACGTTCCCTGTTACCTATACTTTGATAACTGCTAGAAAAGTGGTGGTATATTCCTCACAGCCACTCCTCAAGTTATATTAATTTTATAAGCAGCAATTCATTCACGTTTTCATTTTAAGTGAACACTATATGGTCATAAACAAGCACTCTATATATTCATATGACAACTACATGGTTGAGTTAACGTTACAACTGCACCTATTTCAGTCTGCCTCCACTATAGCCATCACCTGGTTTCCTCAAGCTAACATATCATGAGCTTTTCGGTGACTGAACCCGATTCAGAACCAGCGTGCACTCTGGACGTACCTACAGGCTATGCGTTATTACTTCTTACGTAAAAAGGGCTTAGCTGCGACGATAGTCAAAAATAAAGTCTGAGATAAATGTAAGATAAAACGTCTTTTGCTTTACGTTAATAAGAGGCTGAGGCTGAACCGGCGGATGGCATAGATCATGTACAAAAGGAATTTTGAGGAGGATGTAGAGTCGAAAGTTAGAGACATTATCAAATGATCGAAGGATTATATAAATTTGAGCTCTTCATCGTTTTCCCAATCTCAATTCCAAAGTGTAAGTTGATTCAATGATTCATTTTTAAGGTTGTATCTTATTGTACGCATATTGTAGGATCTATGGTCAAGACGCAAATGAAGTTTATACAGTCAGTTTCCGCACCAGGTGCGGCTCCACGTGGTTTAAAACTCTATTTAAGCTAATTCAGAACAGTCTGTTCACTGAAAAGTTACTCACCGAAAATTGTGGTCTGAACTCTACCCTCTTGTTCTCACGTTTGGTTTTCGTATGTAACAAATAATCAAAACTGAGAATGATATTTATCCAAGGAACTGAATTCATTTCTCGTCCAGCATAGATCAGGTTAGAGAACTGCGCTGAAAACACACGCATCAGAAGTTCGATTCCCAGCCAGGAGTGAATTTTTATCTTTCTTCCTTCCATATATATTCAAAAATATTATTTTTTTAAAATACATTATAACTTCCTATCGTCTAATGAAATTAAGTAAACCAGAGTAATAATAAATTTAAATCAAATTATAATTATTATTAACTACGGGAAACAGACAGTGAAAAATACACTCCTGTGCCGGGATTTGAACCACGGGCCTCTAAATTTGATTTAAATTAAAATTTAACTTTCCGTAGTATGAAAACTACCAAAAACTTAAAAAATTGAATTAGTAATAATAAAATGAACTTATATTGTTGGAAGAGGAATACCTTTAACTATTTATAATAATGCTAAACGATGTATAACTGTTAGTAATAAGCAAATTTATATCTAACTGTAGTAAAAATGGATAGCTTAAACTAAAATTTGGCATATGTATCGTTTCCATCAAGCTAAGTTCGTTGATATTGCTTGCAATAATAATTATCAGAATTACTGATACTAATAAAATTAAACTATTCCCTCATGCGCAATGTTTACTTGAAAAAAATGCTCACAAATATAAAAGAATTTGTGGGGGAAAAAAATTTGTATATTCATATTTTTATTATTGAAGCATTTACAAAAAGCAGCTACTGTTTTTTGTGATAGTCCTTATTCTTAAGTTCATAGTCCTTATTCTCAAGTTCATAGTCCCTACTGTCAAGTTCATAGTCCTAATTCCCAAGTTTGGTTATTGATGGCCCTATATTAATTTCAACCGTGTAAGTAAATTTAATATTGCTTAAAAATAAATGCAACCGAACTGGAATTCGAAATAGATCCATATATCTTGTAACTATTCGTTAAATAATTTGGTTATTGCTATATTATATAAATAATTTAAGATCCACTACCTTTTTTTCTCTCTCTTTTATTATTATTTAAATTGAATTGTGGATTTTATGCCAAAAATGTTTACATAAATTGGTATATGTTATATTCTAAGTAAATAAATTATACATCACCTAATTAATAAATAAATAAATATTGGTTGCATTGACAAAAGATAGATTCAACAAATTCTATTCACAAATTATAATCACAAGCAAGAGAAAAAAAAAAAATAATAAAAAATAATAATACCTTAAGTGCATTTTTTTTAAAGAATATTTTTAGGCTGTAGTTAAAAAATATTTCATCGGCCGTAAAGAAATAAAAAAATGCGCCAAGCTGAAAAGTCGGGGTTCACATTAAGCGATTCGTCGAGTGAGTTTCCTTATGAACGCTTCCGATTTCAAACTACGGTTCGTCACCCCCGCTGTAACGAGACTTTTTTCGGTTTAGCTGCACACGGTGGAAGAATGTAAGGAGGGGGGGGCGCATTTTCATTTACCTTAATGGGGGACCCACAATTTATTAGCCTGTTTTTGAATGCATTGCAGTTTATAAAAAAAAAGTTTTAGGTGCAGCCACACTGCCAAATTATAAAAAAAAATTTTGGCTCTCGACAATGGTAAAAGTCTAATTAACATTTTACTCATTATAAAAAATTATTTTAAAAAAGTGTTGCTTATTTAACATAGCTGAACGAAAAAAATAATTAACAAAGAAAATATTACTAAAAAAATCGGTTCGAGACAACTCAGACAAACTTTCTCATATACGATTTCATAATTACTTGGTCCTGTGTTCTCCATTTATTAGTTTTCGTGATTTCGTAGGTACATTTAATTATTATTAAATATTTTATCATAAAAATTACAATTTACCATAAAATAACTTCTCCTCGACGGGGAATCGAACCCAGCCTTTCTGCATCCGCTTTTAAAGCTTTTTTTTTCAGGAACTAGATTTTTTCCGGGAAAACGGCTTGTATCGTTAGATTCGTGTTTAAATGGACTACATTATTAATTATTTTAAAACTAAAATCGTCGGAACTATTTTCTAGAAATAATTTTAGGGGGGAAGCGCTCCCAAATTTGGAGATAAAATTAATTTCTCTATTTAGCCTCAGGGTATGATTTTTTTTTTAATATACTATATGCCAAATTTTAACATTTTGATTTCGCCAAAATCGGCCCAGTAGTTTAGGCTCCACGCGTCTGCACAGTTTTTTAAAAACCACATTTTTGAGCTCAGGGAACCTCAAAACGTGTAAATCCATCAAAATCTCATAAACGAATTTTTTGCGCCATCACAATGCATTGCCTTAGTAAGAGAAAGTAAAAAGTGGTCCATATATATAAAAATCGCAAGTAAGTATTATTTAATAAATTATCTTCTTCGACTTAAAAATTATATACAAGAGCAATCCATAACAGTAGAATAAATAAAAAATAAAACAATTATCTTCTTCGACTTCAAAATTAATCCGTAACAGTAGAATAAATAAAATTATAAAACAACTTTACTCACAGTAAATAACCATTGAATAGTGTATAAGGAAAAGAAATCTGGCACTCACCTGTGAACAAGAAAACAGTATAATTAAACAACAGATTCACCAAGTAAAACAATTATATAATAATTACTGAGAAAGAATGCAAAACAATCGAAAATATAAATAGAATAAATACTTTAATTGTTGTTTGGTCTTAAGGAAAAATAAAAAGCTTCATTTTGAGATATTTCGACCCCTCCATGTGCCATTCTCAAGTTGACTGACTAGAAGATCACACTAAATTTATATTACAGTGTGTGTAATATACAGTGAAAGAGCAAGTAAAAAGGAAATGAAAAATTATAGAAGTAAACGGGAAATAAATTGTACATACTACCTTTAAGTGTAATAAACATTATCTAAATGGAGAGATTTTGACGAGAATCCGACGATTCATTAAAGCCGTGTCCAGACTTTCCGATCGAACAGAGGAAACGAGCCGAGTAATGGTCTCTGCGCATGCCTAGTTTGAGATGCGCAGGCGCACTTAATACAGAGCATGCGCAAATTCCAATGCCAGGCAATGTTTGCTCTGTACGGTTCGGCAGTCTGGACACGGATTAAGATTCTTTTTTTTTTTTTAAATTTAAATTACAAAATTTCAATGTAGTGTAATCTACTAGAGGTCGACCAAGAAGTCATGAACACGGGAGAAACGGAAAGCTTAATTTTGTTTAAAATAGGAACTTCCGAGTAGTGCCGAAGCCAGTACAGTCGGGTGCTAAGACAATACCTAGTTCTATTCCTATTTCTAGTTTGTATGACATGCGCAGTTATGTCAAATCTCACGAATAACAACAACAAGAAGGTTTCCAATCTGTTAGGTTTCCTGTTTTGTTTGTTTTTATACAATACGAATTATAGTCACAACTGTCCTAAATACAAATCAAACTCAGAAATAAAGAGGAAGAAAAAAATAGATTAAGAAAGAAGAAAATTGATTTAGATTTAAAGAATATTATTATGAATAATCAATAAATAATAATATTAAGATATTATCGTATATTATTAGTGATTTCTTATCAGGTTCAGTGTTGCCTGTAGCAAAACAATTAGAAGTTATTAAAAATAAAATGATTAATAACCAAAGAACAACACTGTGTTTTTTGACCGTAGTCTAATATATCAAAAACTGACTGTACATGACGACACTAGCGCACTCCTCACATTTCCATGACTTCTTGGTCGACCTCTAGTCAGTCAGCTTGTGAATGACCCAAGGAGGAGTTGAAATATCCACAAAATGGAGCGTTTTATTTTTCCTTAAGACCAAACAAAATTAAATTAAACAATACAAGTCTACCAACTACTCTACTTACTAGAGTAAATACTAATTGAATATCACTAATAGAATAATACACAGAGGTTTACTCACTTTAAAACCCATAATATCTAATTCAATTAAGGTAATATTAAATAATATATTGAAAAAGTGTTCGACACAATAAGTGCAAATAGATATAAATAGACATTGCCACTTCTTAATAATTAAAACTTTATATGTTAGATCTTTGAGTCTTATTTGAGAATCTTAGGATTTATTCTTTACCCTTTCTTGGGTATTGATAATGTCAGTCGACAATTTTCCGGTTCTTTATACCCATATTTGGGCACTGATTAACGGTTGAAATTTTAATTTAAATCAAATTATAATTATTATTAACTACGGGAAACATACAGAGAAAAATACACTCCAGCGCTGGGATTTGAATTAACGTCAGAGAAACTCATTCTCCTGCGTAGCTTAGTTGGTAGAGCGCTATACTGGAAATATAGAGGCCTGTGGTTCAAATCAGCGCTGGAGTGTATTTTTCTCTGTATGTTTCCCGTAGTTAATAATAATTATAAATTTGATTTAAATTAAAATTTAATCTATCCGTAGTATGAATACTACCAAAATCGTAAAATATGAATTTCTGGTTGAAATTTTTATATCGCTAATTTAAGATTTCTTGTGAAATGCTAAATTTACAATGTCTCATTTTCTATATTTTAAAAATCTAAATATTTAAAATCGTTGTTAAGGAACAATTTAAAAAATTAATAGTCTGCCAATAAGTGCGGTATATAGCTTCCTCGCGTTCTATAACGTACTTAAGTGATTTTATGCTTTTACAATCAATTATTATCCAATTTCTTTAATTTTTCCTCCAATTTTTAAATATGTCGAAATTGTTTTGATTTCTTGCTTGACTAAAAGTATCAATTTATCAAAATTTAAAGAGCACAGACGGTTAAAATTCATCTGGTGCTATTTGCGGGATACTTTCAACAAACCACCTAAATTTAATAAAAATCGGATAAGTTCTTTCAAAGATATAGGTGTAAAAAAAGGTATGTGATTGTGTATAAAAGAGAAAAAAAATAGTACATTACGCGTCGAGTGCGGAAAGTAGCATTTTGCATGCGAGTGTGGAGTTTGCACCCGAGCGACAGCGAGGGTAGTAAAATCACACGAGCAATGCAAAATGCCGTTTTCGCGCGAGTTGCGTACCGTACTTTATCTACGATTGTTAGATTTAAATAATAAATACAGAAAAAAATAAACTTTTTGTATGTAAGTTCGTATCTCTCTCTTGATAAAGATGGCGTTAATTCATTAGTTGTATTTTTCGCCAAATTAATTATTTCTGGCGGAGTATTATTCTCCACATTTTCGTCAAAGTCACTTGATTCACTCATTGTTTTTCACTAAAAACTCGATATAAACAGTTACTTTAATAAAAGAACAGCAAATTAGTTTTGTTAAATGTAAACAAACTCGCTAATCGTGCGTAAAGCTGAGGAATTCCTCTTCTTTACCGCGCTAGCGTGGTAATGAAGAGGAATTATTCAGAACTATGAGACGCGCATGCGCAATGAATACAAGTACGTAAATAATCACTTTCTACGCATCTAAACAAAGATATAATGTTTATATTTCGTATCAATCGTAGATAAATAGGTTTTAAACAAAACCAACAAAATAGCATAAGGTTGAAACATATATGGGACCAACAATGGACTAATTATGACCATACATCCATATTTTATCAAAATTGGACGAGCACGTTTAAAATTATTTTGGTGGTTCACAAAATTAGAATGACGGATAGACTGACGACAATCAAAAATGTTCCCTGATGTCTGAAACGGATTTTGGTCTTAGAATTTTTAATTTGGAGACTTCAGAACGATCATGTAGCTTCCGTTACCTTCGTTAAGCTCGGAAACAATAGTTTGAAATGGTATCTCTTCTAAATTAAGATCAACAATTCAGTATCTTATTATAAATGTGAATACTTATTTTCAATTTTATTAAAATGTTTTAACTGGTTTGGGATCCACGCTTCAGAATAGATTGCAGGAAGTCGACCGAAAAGCTTCTTAAAACGCATTTTATAGATTCTGAAGATTTTGAAAGATGAAAATCTATCAAATCACCTTTTTTTCTTTCACCAAAACACTACTTTCTCTCAACATATTATTAGGGCATAGTTATAAGAACATATGTTACGGTTTTTGTGGTATCTAAATCTGTAAATAGACAAGTCTGTAATTAGATAGTTGTGACACCTTCCAACCTGCTGGAAGGTTCTATAGTCCATTTCTTAATTATTCGATTACAAGTATTAAAACCAAGTCATTGCATTATTAACAACAATCACTTAGTTGTAATACTTGCAATCAAATTAATAAAAAAAGGACCATTAGACCTTCCAGCATGTTAGAAGGTGTCCCAACTATCTAATTACAGACTTGCCTATTTACATATAGATACCACTATTGTTATAGGTGATTATTGTCATTACAAGGTACACTTCTTTATGAGTCCCATTACCTTTTTACATTTTACATTTTTGCAACTCTAATTTTTTTTTTTTTTAGATTAAAAATTAACACAGAACTATTAAAAAAAATACTGATTTAGACAAAGTAAACTGATAAAAAAAGGTAGACTACATATTGTATGCTGGTAATGACCGATGATAAAACATAGATTGTAATA